>CM035781.1:0-1391478 GCA_020466155.1 Pachypeltis micranthus | reverse complement strand
AGACTGACTGCGAGCCGTACGCCTATGTGGATGATTTGACTGTGCTGATCTTTGCAGAGTCAGTCCGCCACATTGAAGAAAAACCCACCACGTGCTCCGCACTGTCAACCAATGGTGCGAGCACGTCAAGATGCAGGTGGCTGAGGAAAAAACCCAGCTAATCCTCTTGAAGGGGAAAGTGAATAATCCACCCACAATACGCTTTGGCGGCCACAGGCTTCTTCTTGAAAAGCACGTCAAGTATTTAGGAGTGAATATAGGTGAGAGGTGGGGTTTCAACCAACACCTCCAGTCCCTTAAAGGCACTACCATTGCAAGGTTTGCCTCACTGCGTGCCATTACTAAGGCCACTTGGGTGTGTGTTGCCACGACACCATCCTCATGTATAAGGCCATTTATTTAGGTGTGATTGGCTACTGCCCCGTTGTCTGGGGTAGCAAACTAACAGTCAATCAAAAGAGAGTATTGGCCCAATCCCAGAGCTGCGCTCGTGTGGATCACCAAGGCCTACAAGACTGTATCAACGGAAAGCACTCCAGGTGATCACTGGTCAGTTACCAGTTGATTTGGCTGTTGAGTGCATGATTGACAAGTGGAGACTGAAACGCCAGCTTCCCCCGCTTTGGGCTGAACTCCGTGCGGATCTCACCACAGAACAGAAACTTGCCGCCATCGATGAATGGGCTCTAGAGAAATCGCAAGCGAGATGGGAATCCTCGTCAAAGGGACGTGATACGTATGAGTTCTTCCCCAACATCCGTGAACGTCTTTCTAGAAAATGGGTTGAGCCAGACCACTGGACGAGCCAGTTCCTCACGGGACATGGTGACTTCAATGCGCGGCTCCACTTCTTTTCTCTGAAAGACTCTCCATTATGCACGTCTTGTGCCTCCAGTGCGGAGGAAACAAGAAACCATGTGCTGCTCCACTGTAGTTTCTACAACAGTGAGAGACGGTTGTTGAGAGGGCAAACGAACTTAGCAGCTTTGACTGCTACAAAGGAAGCCTATAACCATTTTGCAAAGTTCGCAAAGAAGGTAATGGCTAAGAAACGTGGTTATAGTTGATCTGTCCTTTTGAAACTTGCCACCCGAGTAAAAAGTAAGATCAGGTAGGGAACCAGATTATGAACTACTCCCAGATGGTACGGGATTCCTCAGGTGGTCACCTCCGCGCGGTAACACACGGGCAACAGCTCTCTACGGTGAGACTGGCTAACGACCACATACCTGCCGTACCTCCACAGGTCTGAGTTCGGTGGATGCTGCAGGGCCTCTTGCATATTAGCGAAACCGCAACTTCTACGACTGATATAACCCTCGTCGAGGGTTTAGGTACAGTCATCAAATAAAGAAACAGACCTGCCCTATGCATTGCTTGCTCGTACCTCAAATAAAGGATTATCAGATGAAGTGGCGTGGAGATGATTATATTAAGAAATATGAAACTGAAATTGTGATTCTTTTCATTTACACCTTGAAGATATCAATGTTTCTCTTCTCCAAGAAGAGCACGACCGAGGAACACTCCTTCATGTCGCACACTTTCAAGAGTAAAATCTATCCCCCGACGAACTACCTTTGTTCGATCAGCACTAAATTCGCCAAAAAGGCTATCGAATTGGCGGAAATGCCTGTCCCACCCTAAGACGAGCGATAACTAAATGTAGGGGGATTGACTCACTCGATTATCAAGTCTGCAGAAGCTTCAAATTTGGTCATAGTTGGGCGCTATCTTGTGGCACGTCCTTAAACTAACACCGTTCATTAACGAGCCGGTAGGGAGCAAAGTAAAAACTAATGGACGAGACAATAATGGCGAGCGAAAAGTGACACATACATCCGGAGCTTAATAGATTATGTACGAATTCTGAAGTCTGAAGAATGTAATTCCCTATGAGATGGTCGGATATATTTAGTTGGATTATATAAGGATGGATAACGGGGGGGGGGGGACTACGTTAAGGGTCTCTGTTCGGCAGTCTCGATAAACTGATATTTCAGTTCAGTTTGATACCTGTCTACATTTTATTATCCTTTATTGAAATTTTCTGTCGTATTTCTATATAAGGGAATGACAGTTTAGTTTGTAATTTTTTGTGTGTGAGCCCAGTTTCGTTTTCAGTATATTTACTCCGAGATTTCCAGGGGGAGTGAAATTTTCTCCGAAGAGTGATAACTCGACCGAATGCCGGAGGAGCCATATGAAGCGACGACGCGTGACCTAACCAACATCAATGCGGCCTCATCGACTACTTCATTTCTCTACCTCACCATCCTCAACACCTCAGTAATCACAATTCCTTACGTTCCCATTTCACCACATTCCTCTCTTCTCGTTCCCGACGACCCTTCACATAGTTTTCACTCCTTCGTTCCTTCTAGAATCCTACCTAACTTATCCAACCATCTATCTCTTTGGGCATTATATTTTTCAGACTTTGAAATTCCGAACACAATATATTAAACTCCGGATATATACGATCATTTGTGTACACAACTCGAAGCAATTATGGTTGTTGATACGGTTCAATGCGATTCAACAATGGTCTCTGTTCGGTGAGGCCGAATAAGTTGGAATCTTGAGCTCGGAACTTTCACTTGCCCCTAATGGGAATCCCCTGTTTCCGAGGTAAAGCTTTTCAAAGAATGATTTACTTTTTATTTCACAACAAATGTAAGGAATTCGTTTGAACTCCAGGGCGCTCTCGACTTGTAGTGACCAGCAACTTCAACAACTGTTCAATTACTACGTGTTGTGCGGGCAGGTGGGCCTGAGGATCTGGGGGTATATATCATTGTTGCTAGCTGCTCCCATTCAATCCCGGTACGCAGAACTACATTCAGGAGAAGCCGTTCAACTCAAAACCTGATGAGTAGATTGAGAAGCTTCTGCTCGTGAATGAAAAACTTAAATCCTGCTACCGACAACAGCATAGTACTCTCACCAATCACCCCAATCAAAAAGCAAGAGCTATATCCAACGCCCAACAATCCTGCTACACGAGAAGACTGAAACGCAAGCACCATGCCAATCTTCTATAAAAGTGACCAACGAACATTTGTTACCTATTAAATCATTCTCGTGCGTTGATCTGCATCTATTATTATTATCGTTTTGTTACTTTTTTTGATTTTGTTATCTTGACTAATTATTGCTACTGAAAAAACCCTGCAAATTATTACACAACGGTTTATTATTCGGATAAACAGCTTGACCTAGCATTAATGCTCCGAGACCCATCCCGTTCGATTCAGCATCGAAAAATATCATAATGAAACCCCAAAAAAGAACTAAATCGTAATATTAAAATAAACAAAAAAACGAAAGTATCTAAAAAAAACTGAATTTTAATATGAAAACATGCACGCTACATATTAATATCAAAATGTAACCAAAAATCGATGAAAAAACCAAAATGAGAATGAAACGAAGGAATCTAAAAAAATTGAATCGTATTAAAACCGAAACGTCGGGTGAATCGAAAGGTGAAAAGGGAGTTGAGCGGCGAGCGGCGGGAGGCGGAGTCGTTGGGGAAGCGAGAGCCGGCTCGAGAGCGGTTGGTTTTTTTAAAGAGACGGGCGGGGCGGAGGAATTCAAACGACGAAACGCTTGTAGCTCCGCGTTGTACTGCGTTTCGTTAATTTTTTAACCGTTTTTGCCCATTACAACCGCGGGCTTCGTCCGATCGGATTGCCGAGATGGCGGGCACAACTAGATACCAAATCGGATTTTTGGGCGAAAGAACGAATTTTTAGACCACGTTAAAGGCACAAAACGGCCCGGACGGCGGACGGCGGACGGGGACGGGGACGGGGACGGGGACGGGGACGGGGACGGGGACGGCGGACGGACATTGCAAATTTGGAATCTCCATGCCTTGAAACGTAAAGTATCAAATTTTGAGGGGGGGTTGTAAAAAATATTTCGTGACCGAAAACATAGGGTTATTATTCAGAATGAATAATAAACCAAAAACAGGTACTGCTAATGAGCAGCAATCCTGCACACGTTTTTTACGTCAATTAATCGTTGAAACACAACTATAGTGTATCGAAAGATACAAATAAAGACTACTTTATTCAAACTCGGATGAAAAATTACTTCGTTCTCTTCTTTTTCCAACACCATAATACGACGCCATCCCCCTCCATCGGTGTAACTTCTGAGTGGATCCCCTCCTGCCAACGCATCAAACCCACCACACTTGGAACTTCTGAATGCCCCCCCCCCCCATCAACCCCTCATGTGACATCATGCCCCCTCCACTGTGGGGAAATTGATAGGAGGGTGGGTCAGAATGGCTATTGGTTTATTTTTTTTGTGCAATAATACCTCCAGGAGGGATGACGGCACTTCACATGATGGATCTGACGGCAGGGGGATTTCGTCATTTCCCCTTGGGGGGGCGGTGGGCTGACGTCGATCCACCCAGGGGTCGACGTCAGCCCACCCCCGTCATCATCTAAGGGTGCCTTAATGTTAACTTAAGACAGCTGTGTCGAACTTAGCATAATCAACATGAGTGAAAAGCATGTTGGATCCAAGTAGATCGGCACTGAATAAATGGCCCAACATTAGAATCTTAAAGATGCATTTATATGAGTAATCAATCGGGTCGAGTTTGAACGTCACTTTTCATACTCAAACGTCGGATAAGTCGACTGGTTCGATTAGTCGAGATCGCTACAACCCGAACGTCTTCCCTGGTCAATTTTTCGACGGCGTTCTCCGATTGAGAGGAAATTCAATGAAAGGGTGGGGAACTGAGAAGAGGAGAAACGTCTGAACGAGGAACAAGGCGGGCAAATTAATCGAAATTTAGGTGACCTCGTTTTCGAGAGCCGACACGTGTCTCAGTCTCAGGCTGTATCGGCCTCACGTCATGTTACAGTGCGAGTACCGGCGTTGCTCGTAACTCCTTCGCCTTCGGAGTAGGATGGGGCAGAGTCAAATGAAACTCGCCTGCGCGGTTTTAAAATCAGGGCGTTTCACAGCACATGCCAAGGAATCGGGGGGAAATGTCGTATTGGGAAGTTACGATACTTTTCTTCTTTTACAACTCTAAATTGGAGTGAATAATAAATTTTGTGTGATTTTTAAAAATGCGTTTATTCAATAGAATATGATATGTACAATGACCACAGTAATTTTGTGCTAAACGCTCTTCTTTCTTTCCAACTACTGGGAGTTGGAGACATAAAAAGAAAAGAAATTCAATAGAAATACAAAAATAACTTGTAATAAAACTCACCTTACCTCATCCAAAACCTACCTTGGAGAGTATTGTATACTGTTTAATTAATGTAAATTAAGCGATTATAATATTAGTATAAAAAGAAAAAACGCTGCAAATTATTACACAACGGTTTATTATTCGGATAATCAGCTTGACCTAGCATTAATGCTCCGAGACCCATCCTGTTCGATTCAGCATCGAAAAATATCATAATGAAACCCAAAAAAAGGCCGAAAAGAACTGAATCGTAATATTAAAATAAACAGAAAAAGCACGGAAGTATCTAGAATAAACTGAATTTTAATATGAAAACATGCACGCTAAATACTAATATCAAAATTTAACCAAAAATCTATGAAAAAACATAATGAGAATGAAACGAAAGAATCTAAAAAATTGAATCGTATTAAAACGAAAACGTCGGGGAAATTGGAAGAGTAAGGCGAATGGGGAGAGACCGGTCGTTGGGAGGAAGCGAGCGGGAGGCCGCACTCGCTCGCCTCGAGAGCGGTTGGTTTTTAATGAGACGGGCGGGGCGGAGGGAATTCAAACGACGAAACGCTTGTAGCTCCCGCGTTGTACTGCGTTTCGTTAATTTTTAACCGTTTTTTGCCCATTACAACCACGGGCTTCGTCCGATCGGATTGCCGAGATGGCGGGCACAACTAGATACCAAATCGGATTTTTGGGCGAAAGAACGAATTTTTTAGACCACGTTAAAGGCACAAAACGGCCCGGACGGCGGACGGCGGACGGGGGACGGGGGACGGGGGACGGGGGACGGGGGACGGGGGACGGCGGACGGACATTGCAAATTTGGAATCTCCATGTCTTGAAACGTAAAGTATCAAATTTTGAGGGGGGGTTGTAAAAAATTTTTCGTGACCGAAAACATAGGGTTATTATTCAGAATGAATAATAAACCAAAATCAAACAAGCAGAACTTCTTTACCAGAAGGCGAGTTAATCATGAAATTTGTGATATTCATGATGTAGAAGGGAGGGGTCATTCTTGCACAACCTAGATTTTCTTAGAGTCTACCACGATACCATTTCTGGTTACTAAGTGTTCCACGTACATGGCAACTTCCGGAAGAAATCACATTTCTCGCTACAAAGTGAGCCCTGCTCTTCGTAAAAGAGCGAAAAGTTCTTGTAAATATTTCAGGCGTGTAGAAGAATATCGTCCGAATACGCTTCCACGATACCTTTTTCAAATGATGGCTCGAGCAACTCATGGTTCGTTGGAACGTCGCTGGGGCATTTGTTAGGCCAAAAGGCATTACAGAAACTAACTTTTAATTGCGATCATCAGGATGGTACTTGATAATAACCTTGCTAATAAGACTTGCTTTCATCCAATCTCTGCAGCGTTTCGTCAATTCACGGGAATCTTTGACTGTTACATCATTAAGTTTTCTATAGTCAACACAGAGTTCCTGAAAGACTCTTCCACAATACTAGTTAATTTCGCTTTACCAGCTGGTAGTCTGGCGGTATTAGAACGTATGCTCTGCACGAGTAGCAGCCACTCAGAGACCTTCGTAACTGACGGTATAATTTATAACGCTTTATAAGTTACTTCTTTTCCACCCCCTCACGCGCGCCACCGCCACCACATCTAGTAGGTTGCTTAGGTTACGCTCAGTGATGACTTCCAATTTTCTCGCTTGAAGGATCGTGTGAACGAGAGTTTGACGGTTGAATAGCGGTTGGATTCGGCAAAATAAACATATTCGAACGAATCAACTTGTCAGCGCTCTTCCATGACTTAGGTTGGATCGGAAAACACTTCTGGCACGGCCACTGCGATATCGAAGTTGAGGGCAAGTGGGCGTTGACGGAGAGGACCGTCGGACGAAGGGAGGAAAAAGCCAGCGAGAAGATTTCCGTTGAACGTGGAAGCAGCAAATAAATCTGAGTGCTTCGCAGCGTGTATTTGCTTTTCAGTTCACTCTTTCAGATTATGAAAGGTTCTAAAAGGTGAAGAGCTCCGTTTGTAGAAGACCTCTTTTTCATCCGGTCTCCAGTCTCTTCGGTTGCGACCTTTGGCCAGTATTTGAACCATGCGTTTCTTTAAAGGAAACTAAATAAAAACCTCCTTCTTTCCTCTTGAATTTCTCTGCCCTACTTTGTCAAATAGTGATTCATTCCTCTGCCATTTATTAAGGTAACCACATTATGTGACTCTCCTGCCGCCAAATGACAATGCTCCAAAGGGTCCATCGGGTAATGGGTCATAATGACCTTCGACCTCTTCTACCTATTCAAGTGTTGGTACTGTATGATATGGGTGCAATAAGCACATTGGAATAGTAGAAAGTCCCCAGGGTCCGAAATACTTAAATTTTTGTAAGCTGTAACAGTGGTGTTGAACACATCTAGAAATGTTTGCAATTCTTTTAATGAGCAGCCTTGTAACGGTGGAAACCCTAAAATTTTGTCTGCGTAAAATGCTGCCAAATTACGGGTGTAGCCATATCTGTTGTAGATAAGTTCGTGTGCTTGAGCGTAGTTATCGCCACTCAAGTTTTGAATTAGTTTAAGAGGAGAGCCACTCAATGAAGCTTTTAGATAGCTCATGTTTGTTACGTCGGCATATTTACCGTCGTGAACGACTGTTGTTGAACAATGCCCAGTAATTGTGAAAGGTTTCTGAATTTCCGTCCCAAACTGGGACCTCAATTGCGGGTAAACGTACGTCAGCTATGGTAGGTACGGGAGTTGGAATAGGAATAGATTTAGAAGGAGTTATAGTTTGCTCTACTGTTCTTATTTTATAAAACAAAGCATTGAATGAATGGTTGTCTTGGGTAATTTATATTCGACTTGTTTTAGGCAACTGTAAATTCAATTTCAATAAAATCTCCTGAACTTCTTCAAATTTCTCCCTTATTCGCGGCAGATCGCTAGCTCGAGCTAAAAATTCAGTCAACCAGTTAGGCCCTACCTTACTCGATAAATCGCACAACTCTTGGAGCTCGGCGAAAATTCCTTGTCGTTTGAGCGTGAAGAACTCGGTTTGCTGAGATATTTTTTCCTCAACGTCTGGAAGTGAATCAGGCATCTTGAGTTAACGTGAAACGGTTTTGGTTTATTATTGATTCTGAATAATAACCCTATGTTTTCGGCCACGAAAAATTTTTTATAACCCCCCCCCCCTCAAAATTTGATACTTTACGTTTCAAGACATGGAGATTCCAAATTTGCAATGTCCGTCCGCCGTCCGCCATCCCCCGTCCCCCTTCCGGGCCGTTTTGTGCCTTTAACGTGGTCTGACAAATTCATTCTTTCGCACAAAAATCCCATTTGGTATCTAATTGTGCCCACCATATCGGCAATCAGATCGGACGAAGCCCATGGTTGTTATGGGCAAAAAATGGTTAACAAAATTAACGAAACGTAGTATAACGCGTGCACTACAGCGGAAGTCAACGTTTCGTTGTTAGTACTCCCTCCCTCCCGTCTCCTCAAATCCACCCGCCCGCACGCCTCGCAACGCCCGCTCGTCTCCCAACGTCCGCTCGACTCACAACGGGTCGCTGGAAGCCCGCTTCCCAATTTCCCCGACTCTTTTTGCCTACAGACGTTTACGGGCGCCTGGCGCCGGGGGAATATTTAGTTTCCGTAGTTCCACTGCAGTCTGGACATGTTTCGTTTGGTTTACTAGTATTCGATCCTGAATTGAATGGGATGGGTCTCGGAGCAGTAATACTAGGTCAAGCTGTTCATGAGAATAATAAACCATTGTGTAATAATTTGCAGGGTTTTTTTTCTGAATTGAACAATCAACAATGAACTTGTACGAACAAATGCTTGTACAAACTGTGACTCGATAATTACAAGCTGGCAGATTCGGCGCGGCTCGGACCAAATTGTATGGTATGATTAGTGGACTGTAAGTTATGCTACAAAAGGAAAGAGATCACTCACCGATCAATTGTAATTCAGTGCTTACACACGCATTTATTTCTCAATTTCACGCTCCCCCATTCGTACGCCCAACAGGACAGGTATTTTTCGCTTTTAAATTAACACTTTGGGTGGACAGCCAAACATGGTGGCTGTGCACATACTCGGCATTGTATTACGTAATCTGTAGATTTTTATGCGGAAGTGACAGATAACCGAGCTAAACTAAGGCACTGAGAACTTTCGCTGAGAATACGAAGCAAGTGTGAGTTCAACGCAAAACGCGGTTAACTCTTTCATAGAGTCAGCAGGTCGGTGACATGCCTCGGGCGGTTGAGTCGACGCCGTGATTGGTGCTGGAACCCTTCATTGACAAGAGGGTTATGATGGTAGAGGTTGCGAGAGACAAAGCTGGCGAGATGATTACGCGTGGGGGGGGTTATGTAGGGTGGGTCAATGTGCAGATCATTGTAACGGGTCTCGTTGCGTACCAGTAGTGGTGTGTGAACTGTTCTTTTTTTTCAAGGTCTTGTTTTGCTGCTGTTCTATGCGACGGACAAGTTAGGGCATATGTCCAGATGGGGCGGATGAGGGTTTTATATGTAAGAAGTCTATTTTGGAGTGATATATCTATTTTGAGGTAACGATTTTAGCTGATTAGTTCTGCTACGTAGTAAGAGAGTTATGTGAGCGTTGATAGACGGCCATCCAATATGACACCCAGACATTTGTAGGTTTGCATAATAAGAATAGTATGTGTCTGGTAATGTAGTGGTGAATAATATGTTGGTCTATTATAGCGTGACTGTACATGATTTGCATGGATTAGCTTTTATCCACCACTTATTGCACCATTGTCCGAATGCTGTCAGAATTGGCTGCAGCATGTCTGTTGCTGACGCCAGTTGCGGCGCACGGACAGCATAATGTAAATCATCAGCGTATAGTACTGCAAAATGAAGAGGGTAGGGTAATGATAGGTCGTGGCAGTAAATGTAGTAAAGATACGGGGGACTCCAGTTCGAATGATCGTTGTAGTTGATGATTCTCCTTGCAATGGCACGAGAAATGTACGTCCGGACAAAGAAGAGGCCAGCAGTGTGTAAAGGTTGTTGGACAAGTGTGGTAGAATTTTGTGAAGGAGTCCCTCGTGCCCAGTGCTGTCGAACGCTTTTTCAACGTAAAAAAAGCAGTGCGACAAACCTCTTTTTTACTTTCCGCTACCCGAAGTTAAGGAAAGTATAGTAATCGGGTAAAAAAAACAATTTGGGCTTTCTTCAGATCTTTACGTTTTGATTGTGAAAGGTATTTTTGAAGTATGTAGTGAAGCGTTGCAGCTGAAGAAGACAGGATTGTGCGTTTCTGAAACCAAACTGCTCGTTTGGGAAAAGATGAGAAGTATACCGAAGGAGGCTGACAGTAAACTAATGGGACGGTAAGAAGAAGGACCATTATCCGGCTAGTTCAGGGATCATACAGTCAGGCGTGTTTCCACTTTTTGGGGGAAATAACCCAGCCGCACGGCTGCGGCGAAAAGATTCGCCAAATCAGCGAGTAATCGTCTTGGTGCTTTAACGAGTGGTTTGACAATCAAATCAGTACCGGGAGCTTTCCGACCTGAGGATTGTTCAATGTCCTGTTTTACGGCTTTCGGTGAGAAATATATGAGGGGTGACGGAAATCCTCCTCTTCGCCACGCTTCTTCTGATAGAGTAGCCAAATGCGTTTCCTAGTGCTACCCGCATAGATCGACCCCCATAGCCGATACAACGAGAAATTTGTGATGCTAATTTGCGATGTATGATAATTGCATAGGGTGATCATGTTGTGATCTGCCTTAAGCTTATTGCACCTGGCGAGGTGTTACCAGAAGAACATCGAACTCAGCTTGGAGAAAATTATGGCCAGATTGTTTTAAAACGAGAGGGATTTGAGGGATACGTACCTGTTGAGGAGGAGATCGTATCCATTGGTCGCTGCAGGGGCCTAGAGGTAGACGAGGCAGATGTTGCTGATCTCATTGAGGAGAATGCGGAAGAACTCACGACGGAGGAGCTGAAGGAGTTACAGAAGGTTTCCCACTCGGAGGTAATGATGGAATGCAATGAGCCGGAGGACATTTGGCCCTTGGCAAGCGGCAGGAAGTGTCTGATTTCGTAGAAAAAAGACGTCCAGGGATTGTCTACTGGGGGAGTTGAATGCCTTATTTGATGATAGATGTCTCACATTCTTTAATAAGTAACATTTTATAAAGAAGGCCTCTTTTGGTAGTTACCTTGTGAAGGTCAGGAAAGTGAGGCCAAAAGGCCCGACGCGATGATTAATAAACATCCTGTGTTATTAATATATTCATAAATAAATTAATAAACATTGTGTGTTATTAATATATTAATAAATACATTAATAAACACTCTTTTTTTTATATACAAATTGCGTACATTAGATGTAATTTAACTGTGTTTTGGCTTAGCTTCATATCGCTAGAACGCGTTAATATGTATTACATTATTTTAGATGGGGAAAATTGCTTGAGAAACGATTTTTCGGAAAATCGGCGTATTGAAAATTTACAGTAGGCTTTACTTCGGAAAGCAGGACTTCAACTCCGGTGAAGGCAAAGCCTATCATTAAAGGACTTGTGTTACAACTTGAAAGCAAGCGTCAAACCTGCTAACTCACGTCCTCGCAGAAATGTTTATCTCCCTCATTGACACATTTCAGAGGCCACCTGTCGAAACGCCTCAGCTCTACGGCGAAGCTCTGACACTAACCAGGTTTCACCATTTCTCCCCTCGAGTAAAAATAGAAACAAGGCGTCGAGGCCAATAGCCGAACGCTGCACCCCAGCGAGAGTTTGAAAGGTTTTACGGAGAAAGTGTTGCCGCTACGATCGTCAAGTGGCCCCCTAACCTTTTCTTGTTGCTGCTCGCGACGCGAGATTGCTTATAAAGCCATCGACAGCTACGAGTTGTCCGGACGCAAATAAACGGGTTACGCGCTATAAGGATGTGGCGTTCTGTTTCAACCATTGATGGCAATGTGCAGCTTTGGTGGTGTCCGTCTTCTAAGAAGACGAGGAGCAGTAGGGTACGCAGCGCAAGGCAAGTCGGCGTTTAAGGTGATAATGAGAACCAGGAATAACAAAGAACTCGAGCCTGCGAAGGCGTTCCCCATAAATACCTTGCTCTTCTCGCAACTAAAGGCGTTGGCACTAGAGGAACATGTACAATGGCGTACTCATCGGCCAGCCTGCATTGCTTTACTTAGAGTTGGACTGTGAGTGCTCCTGCGCTACTAATCAAAACAGACGCCGCGCCACTATCATTTGTTTCTAAACGTAACAGTTAATGGTGAGGCTAGCCACCCAGGATTGTTGTACTTCAGGGTGTTCACAACGCTGCAAGAATAGACGCGCGAAACAATATTTTCTATTAGCGAGGCCATGAGAGAAACCGGAGCACAACATGGCAACTCCGAGATGATTTAGCTTTGAATGGCCAGGCTATTAAGGCGCAAAAAGCTGGATAATCATCTCTCAGTTGATCGCATTCATCATTTTTGTCGTTCAGCCGACAGAGCCGCCAGTGAGAAGTGGCCTAGTCCGCTGGCACTTCCTTCCTGCCGCTCTCCGGAAGGACCAGATGGCACCAGATCCCCGTTTCCTCTTCGCTTCAATTACGTAACCGCCGCCAGCGCTCTTACGTATTCAAATTACACACCTTTTTCATCTCAGGACCAGACGATGTGGGCTCCGGACGAGCCGCGGGGTCGCCTTGGTCCCGCATCTGCCCGTTGATTCGATGGAAGCGGAACAGCGGCTCAATCAGAACCCGGTTGGAGGCTACGATGAGAAAAAAAAACAACTCATGACGAGTAGTCCCCCGCAACCCATTGACATAATTCTCAATGACGCAACTTTGCGGGAAAAAGAGAGTGGTACGTGAATAGCGTCTCGAAGTTAGTAATGGCAGCAACTCGTCATTGCCTTGCCAACTAATTATTTCGTTTCCACAAAAGACGCTCTGCTAGTAATAGGAAAGCGACTAAATGCTGTCATCATTCAGAATTGAGTTTTCACCACCATCTGTCTGTTCTATCGAAGAACTCATCATTTGGGAGGGAACACTTCGGTCATGAGCTGAGAGATAATTGCGTGTGGGTTTCCGAGCGACGGGGTTTTTCCTTCACTCCGGTGCGATCACGTCGGTGTTAATCTTTTCCTGTGAGCGTGTTGAAAGCAGATGCCACTTGGCGAGACAATCAGTTTCTCTTGAGCTAAATCTGTGACCGGGATAAGTAAAATATCCCGCAGATTCTCAAGACTCTCAAAGAAGCCTCCCCCTACTTTATCTTCCCATGACCACACCGACTGGAAAATGAAGGCAGAAGAATTTTGGAGACGATGGAGTTTCCCCAATGTCACTGGTGTTATAGACGGGAAGCATGTTAGGATTGTGGCACCTAATCATACCAGAAGTTTTAACTTCAACTACAAAAACTACTTTTCTATTGTTCTTCCCGCAATGTTCGGTGCCAACTATAAATTTCTCTTATTTGACATTGATTCTTATGGTTATTGGTACTAGAATACTTAACCTTCTGAAATGGGTAAATTTATAAAATAATGGGTCGTTTTCCCACCGCCGCCGTCAGACGTCGTCTTGCCCTATGTCATACAGCGAGATGAAGGCTTGAGATTGGACGAACACGTTATGAAATCCTACTGCAAAGAACAAGCTATGGAAAATGCCAGAAAATAAAGGATTCAGCTCTTCATTGATTTTTTCACTCTTTGTTCGCAATGTTCTATGGGTGCCCGGACACTAACTTAATCAATTTCTCATCCTCTTCCGCAGAAAAACGGCCACTAGGCATGTTGAAGTCCAGAGAAAAACAAAACAAATAACAAACTAGCACGGTGAAATGTTGAGAGCAAAGTGAGATGCGAGACGTTAATCTGATTCCGAATATGGTAGCGTCGAGCGTGATGACATCTCCTGAAGAACGCGAGCGTCATACGCCAGCGGAAAACGGTTGCTTTCTTTTGGTTTATTATTCATTTTGAAGAATAACCATATGTTTTCGGCCAGCAACATTTTTTTACAACCCCCCTCAAAATTTGATAATTCACGTTTCAAGATATCGGGATTCTAAATCTGCAATGTCCGTCCGCCGACCGTTTTGTTCCTTTCACGTGTTCTACAAAATTCGTTCTTTCGCACGAAAATCCCATTTGGTATCTAGTTGTGCCCGCCTACTCGGAAATCCGATCGAACGTAGCCCGTGGTTGTTAAATTAACAAAACGCAATTTTGGCAGTTTTATCTCAAATACGCCGTGTTTGGTATCATTTTCAAGGTATTTTTAGATCCTGGGTCGAATGGAATGAGTATCATACGTGTTTAACTCCGTACAGTGAAATTACAGTAATTATAGTGAGCCAACGTCTACCAATTGAAAGAACTCGCGGGACCTACGGGCGACTGGAATATTTAGTTGTCGTTCCATTGTAGTGGGGTTTAGAGTGGTTTACTGGTATTTTTTTATATTTTCCTGGTCGAAAACAATGAAGATTAACAATAAACCAAAACGTTGACCCATTCAAATTCCTCCCAATTTTTTAGAGAATAAACAGCAAAATGGAGGTTTCACGTTCCTTAGCTCTACGGAGTTGGAAAGTTAAGCCTGCGGCTGAAACTGGATTTTCGAGTTTTCTTCAGATCTTTACATGTTGAGGGATTCTGAGTCGCAACAACGCCATTTGGGAAAATTGTCTCTGTATCTGTAACACGAGTGAGAGAAAGCAAATCGAATGTCATATTTAGCCTGCAGATCACCATGGGACGCCAAAATAACGCTATGAGGTGAATTGGCCCTAAATTATTTATCTATTGGATATTGCATAGGCTAAAAGCTCATCATTACAAATGTTATGGGCACGATCGGAACCTGCATGCATGACCAAATTTTGCAAAAATAGAGCACCCGTCCGCGATCTACGATTCTGAAGGTCCTCCTGATCATGCAGCTGCAGTGCGTCCTCCACTTGATAGACCTCCCACGGAATACCAACTTTTGAATGATGCAAATCGCAGAAATCTCCAGCACCATCTTAATTGGTGACCAGACTGACGATCCTTACTCAAGGACGAACACAACCACCAATAAGCTTCTTTCCTTTTTTTCTTTACGTTCGCTCATAAAAACGGATTTTCGAGAGAATCTGTCCTCACTACGCCCGTGTTTTGGGGCCGTTCCGCACTCATTAACTCCAATCAATGCGCTCTCTATTGGGCTTATTGCGGCGGAAGCCAGAGGCTGCGATGCCGAAGCCCCAATTAACAATTCAACTGTCCCTCAAACACGGGTTAGAAGACCTTGAGCTGGCATAACGTGAATGGTTACTAAGTCGTCACCAAAAACTTTTTCGCCAATCTAGTTTCAGCACCTAATCTTCGTGGTGCAAAACAGATCCATTACGCCATAAGTGAAGTTGCCGTTGAACTCCTATGACAGACACATCGAGCCTCCATACGTATAACTTCCACAATAATCACCAAAATAGGCGCTGATTTAACAACTGTGTTTGGGAAGGATAAGAGCGAAAATACAGGTATATTTCTTTATCAGAATGACTGTTCCTTAACACTCACAAGAGTCGAGAATCATAGAGGTTGTGGTACCGGGCACTCGCTCAGCAACCCAGAACGAATTACGGCCGGTTGTCATTTAGCCAGTCTCGCAGAGGAGAGCTGTTGCCCATGTGTTTCAACACAGGAGTATGGCCCACCTGGGAGAAGTTCTTAATCTGATTTCCCACCTGATTTAAGTAATTCACTTGAGTGGCAAGTTGCAAAGGGAGACAGCAACTGTAGCCAAACGTAAACTGGACGAAAGGTTATAAGCATGCTTAGTAGCAGTCCAGGCTGGAAGTGTTGTGTGGTTCCTTTGGAGGGCCAATGATCACCTCCCCAGGCCGCCCTCTGGCCTTGTAGAGGTCTGAAGTACTCTTCTGAAAGAACTGTTTACAGAAAACCTCCAGCCTGAGTCACATTGCATCGCTGCTACAATCTGTTCTACAATCGCTTTTCTTATAGAGGACACATTATGCCTGTCCGAGGGGTTCTGACAGCTCTCCACTTCCACAAAATTTTGCCAGTCTTGCCGTTTGGCTCTTTTGATGGCGCTGTGGAAGGCAGTTCGGAGTATGGTTCTGGCTTCAGGATCACGAGTCTACTGGTATGATCATTCTGGCTTTATTTACATCCTGCTTGAGAGGATTAACTTCGTCAGTCCATCAGAGAACTTTGATAGCATCGTGCATCTGCTGCCAAAGTACACAAAGCCCAGCAGAGTGCACAATAAAACCACTTATATTTTTCTACAGGAATAGAACCATCATCCATCGGGTAATGGCCGACGGTAACTACTCTGTGAAACGTTCAGAACAGAAGCCTCCCGTTTCTCTTTCACGATGTCCCAAAAATATCGTCGAAATGCTCAATAATGCCCACGTGAATGAATCACCTGCTAAGGTCGAATGGTCATTTGTAAGATCATTTCTCATTATTATTTTAGAATCCAGCAACGAGGGTTATTCTGACATCAACAAAAGAGATTGCCGACTATCGCTTTATAAACAACAGGGACGATGCACGATAACGTTGGAGAGGTTTACTTTATGTATCCAAACCTATTTACTACGCTTCAGTTTATTTGCTAACCGATTCTTCGTACACTGACCAGCGGCCCGAAGTTATCTGAACAAATAGAAGAGTTAAGAATAAGAAACGGAGGCCCAGTAGAGGGAAATATCTTCGGAAGATTCGATGAAAAGCAACAATTGCTGAAAATAGGCAAGGAAATTTCCGTTGACAGGAAGAAAGGACTGAGGGGAGAACCGTTTTCAACTAGGGGAGGGGAGTGTTATCTAATATTTATACTTGATTCCTCGCCCTAGTTTGCTATGGAGGAAACCGCTCTTCTTCAGCTTCTACCCATCTGACCTCCCGTTGGTGACGACATCAAGGCCTTCAAGGTCTCTCAATAGAGACGTAAAGCTACGCCCACACTATGACGAATGGATTCGATCGAATCGTCACACGCCCATGCGCGTCGCATCACACAACTCACCTCAGCCTCACTTTTTTCGGTGCATTAGCTCTTAATCCCATCTTAGCGCAGTGAAGCAATATTAAGTTTCTCCCATTTCCTCCACGACCATTATTCAGCAATCAGTTCACAGGGACTTCATAACTGTCAACACGATTATTTTAAGAAGGATCGAGCTTACTGTTATGGAATTATTATTAAAAACTGCGAGACACGCTAAGTGAAACGTCGGTCGTTTGAATTCCGGAATTTCTGGAACTGCTCCTATTTGTTTTCTGAGAGTTATTAAACACTCGTCGTAAAGGTAGTTTATTGGATTACCACTCTGATTTTGTTGTCGCTAATACTAGTATTATGTGAGCGGAATTTATAATTGAAACACTGCGCTAAAATCTCTTCTTCGAAACGTTTAACAACTTATTGTGCCACTCTTTTTTACACGAATGAGAATTTTACGGTAATATCGTGTCATTTGAGAACGTACACGTCGTTTTTGAGAAAACAATTATGGAGTCTTCGTCACTAAGATAATAGTTTCGGCACATGGCGACCTAGTGGATAAATATAAAACTTAGAACGATCTGAAGAAAACTGAAGAAAAAAGTTTTACATAATTCGCCGTACTACTTCGTAGATCTAAGGAAAGTAAAAATGCCTTCAATTATTCTCTTGTACAGTATGATTGGGACTTATTGATTCAGCATCTTGTGTTTCAAACCATATTGTCGCCTATGAGCACGTGACGTTTCAATAAATATTTTGTGTTATTCACTGTGATGCAGCCTCACACCTCCGAGACATATCCTGTTCGATTCAGCATCGAAAAATACCAGTAATCAATACGAAACATGACCAAAATACAACGGAGTAACGAAAATTGACATTTTCTAGGCGGCGCTAGGCAATTCGCACGACGTGACGAGTCGTTCTGACGGGTGGTTGGAGAGAGACGGGATACAGTGCTGAATATAACGATAAAATTCACTACATTGTCCCGTGAGCCAAGTAGTAGAGTTTGCCTCACCCATTTCACCGTTTTCCATCTAGACACAGTCCTACAGCTCCGAGACCTGTTCCATTTGGGTCAGCATCGAAAAACGCCTAGAAAACGATATCAGACACCACGTAATTATAACAAAACAGCCAAACCCTTTTGGTTGATTTATTAAACCATGGGTTTCGTCCGATTGGATAACTGCGTAGGCGGGCACAACTAGATTGTGATGAAAGAACAGAATTAGTATACCACGTTGTAGGCAAACCATGGTCAGGACGGGGAATATTTGGAACCTGTCCGCCTTGAAACGTAAAGTATCGGAGTTATTCAAGCGATTTCTGTGTTCGTGGATGTGAAGGCCAACTGTCAACTCTAAATGAGTGAATTCATCATGCTGCAACAAACGATTCTTGTAGTCATACTCGTAGAACTGCTTGTGACATAATACACATAACAAAAGTTCAGGCTCACGGATGACGAGCGAATCACTTCGGTTCATCAAAGTGATCAAATAAATTATTGTTGGGAGGATGAGGCATCCAGTGATGATCCAGTAACATTATTCAAGAGACACCCTACGAAAATAGTTAACTAAAACAGTGCTTCAGGCTTTTGTTGCCACAGAGCTCTCTCATTAAGAAGATACAATACGACTTTCCCTTGAAAAAAAAAACCTATTCGAGTAAACTACCCCGTCATCACCTCCGCAAACTACTGCAGTTATAAGGCAATAGAAACGGCTCTGGAAAACGACTTCTTCGTGGAAGAGCGTACGTCGTGGCTTACAGAACCTTAATGAGCGACATTATTTTCCCCGTAATACTGAGTCACGATGTGGTGGGCCCTCTTCAAGAAGAAACCCGTCATCTTTCAGTCATCCGCGCTAAAAAACAATAGGCGACACGCAATACTCCACAATAGCAACAATTAGAAGGCTTTCAACGGCAGATCATAAGACGCGGCACAGGCGGAACAAACTGTGCCAACGCAATGAGCTGTTGCTAGTCTCTTATGTGCTGCCCAGCGGCTAAATTTCATCGTGTTACTGATCTGAAAATTCTCACACGGCACTGATGTCTAGAGAAGGTTGAACATCTAATGATAAGAATCTGATTCGCGAAATCTGGAAAGCGCTTTTTGGGGAAATGGAGCGCCTTGAGTTCGCAGTATGTACTTACGAGTGTAGTATTTCTCTTCTCTGTTGCCAGAATGCCTTCGCGCGAGTATGTTTGACTTCCGCATCACTCAATCCGCTTTTTCCCTCCACAAGTACTTCAAAGCCTTTCTGGTTCATAGCTTAAATAAACTTCTTCGCCGATCTCAACTTTATTTGCAAGGGATTGACAAGCGGCGCATGCCCAACATTTTTCTTTTCAGCGCTTAGACGCCTAGCAGCTGGCTTTTACACAGTTTGGCTTCTAGCTCCTCTACACAGACCATTTTCTCAAATAGTGTTTTTGGGACTCAGTAGGGTCTGAAACGTAAAAATCGGAAGAAAACTCAAAATTTTTTTCAGCCGATTACGTAACTTTCCTTTCTACTTTTTAGAGCCAAATAAAAGTAAAGTAAAAATAAGAGCGGAGAAGATCGAGGAACCCATGCGGAGAACAGCACGCGTTATATTGCGGAGTGGCCAAAAACGTTCACGTAAAGCATCAAAAAGGGAAGGGAGATAGTCTAGCTTAGAGAACTATAGACAACGGTCAGGTCCTATCGGCTACCGGGAGTTTTCCAGGTGATTGCGCTCGCCGGATGAGGGGAACATACATGGAGATGAGCTTCCGTTTTCAAGTCAGTGTACATATACCAGATACATATTGAACCATCAAATAAGCTCACTCGCTCAGAGGACGTCCACGTGTCCCACTTGACAATATTTCAACTGTACGATCCCGGGTCAACAGTAATAATAAAGGTTCCTTCCCCGAATGTATTATACAAAAGGTTCGCTCAGTTCAATATCCCGTACAAGATTGGAAGAATCGACCAATCGTGTACCCGCCGGACATTCCCGCCGCAGTCCCCTCCTCTGCTTCATCTTCCGACTTGGACAGCGGTTTTCGTCGTGCTCGAGCGGAGCCCCCCCCCCCCGTCTCGTTCCATTCACCAGGTTCTAATCGTGCCCTTAAAAATATATTCCGAGTTGTTTTTGTACTTGAGGCAAGTAGGTGTTCAGTAAATAGACTCGATTTGGCCTTCTACAGTTCAAACTAACATTTCATATTTCTAACAACTTTGTTCGTTTAAAAATTCATCACGTGAATACTATGTCCTCAAATACCAACAAACGCGAAAGATTTGAACCAGCACAAAAATGCAAAATGTGCTTTCCCCCTATACAACTAATATTCGCTGGTCCTCTCTTATATCATAATTGAATATACTCCATTCAGAGTGTTCGCGTAGATGATCGAAATAAACTGAACTACTAAAAAACAAACTAACGAAAGCCTCAACAGACATCTGAAAGTGTGAAACAACAGTTCCTGAAAGTTTATTTAATTAAACGTTAAAGAAAGAAAAAACATGTGTGTATATATAACAGTGGGTAAGTGTATCTTTTCAAACAGCTGGGCGGCTGTGCTAGAAGTAAACATCTAACCTTTCAGAACTCGATTGGAGCAAGGCCACCTAAACGTTATATCGCAGCGAATGATCAGTTACAGCTTAACACACGTAGTGACGATAGTAATTGGTTAATGTCAACTGAACACATAGATGCCTGATGCGAGAGAAACAGGACCCCTCTATGGAAGCAGGAGGAGGAAAGGACGGTGAAGCACATTACCACCAGGAAGCGATTATTTTTAAGCGCCCGGTAATGGTCGAATGATATATTAAGACATGCTCAGGTCTGTTTTTTGTCATATCGGCTATCCCTGAAACTTGACAGGAATCTTGTGATTCAATAAGAGGGTTATATCAGTCATTCGTGGATGTGGAGAAGGCTATGGGTCGGCTGGAATGCTTTGGCTATGGCTTTGGCCAGCATCCACCACTCACGGTCCTGTGGAAGTACTGGATGTAGTGTCATTTAGCCGTGTCTCGGTAGAAGACTGTAGTCCATCTGTAATCACGGAGGGGTATACCCTTGAGGAATCCCGTACTTTGAAGCTTAATCTGGTTCTTCTCATGACTGCTTACTTGAGTGGCGAATATCAAAACTAGAAGTCAGCTGAACGTTTGATTTTTTAGCTTCAACCTTTTTCCCAAGGTTGCTTAGTAGCTGTAAAAGCTGGCTACCATAGGTTGTCAAACGCTCCTCTGATGTCGATGAGAACTGCTACGACATACTTTGGCCTCTGCCTACAGGAAGAAGAAAGACGTTCTGCGTGGACATCCCTTTGGTACTTTACACCAGGGAGGTTGACACCCACCTCCAACTGCAATGTGACATGCCATGCACAACAGGACTTGGGCCATAAGAAACGGTCAAATGACAGTACAACAAGTAATACTACTACTACTTCTACTACTACTACTACTACTACTACTACTACTACTACTACTACTACTACTACTACTACTACTACTACTACTACTACTACTGCTACTACTACTACTACTACTACTACTACTACTACTACTACTACTACTACTACTACTACTACTACTACTACTACTACTACTACTACTACTACTACTACTACTACTATCTACCGCCGAGCACTTCTTAAAATTGCTATGGTTGTCTTTATCTCCCGACGATGCGTCTGCGGCCAATTTCATTCCCTGCATATTCAGGCCCTTGTTCCACAAATCCACAAATAGATTATGAGCCTTAATCTCGTTTACTCTAATGAACTGGTCGTACAACTTAGTTTGAAGACAATTAACGAGTGTCTCTTAATTAGAATTGAATAATCTTGAATACGTAACAAAGCATTTTATAATCCACGAGAACTTAACAAGTGGCTCGATGCCATCTCCTTCTACGTGGGGCTCGTTATTTTTATTAATGAACCCGATAATTATTGCGAAATATCCGATGACCAGTCAAGTCGTTTTAAATTCAGTCGCGCAAACTGTTTTCATTAATTAACATAACGATTCATCGTTAATCACCGCTGAACTTGTCGAGATGACGTCTAAACGGCCAACGAGCGAGTTTCCTGGCTTGGAGGCTGTAAGGCGCCGATTTGCTGACCTTCCCACTGAGTCCTTACGCCTTAGGTTTTGACAGAAGGCCTTGACCTAGTGATTCGTCTCTCATTCGACTGGATATCACGTTTCCGACATCGCCCGCAACCGGAATTGTCGAACCCGGAACAGGAAACGAGTTTTGCGATGGAAAAATATGAAAGGGAAACGAACTAACGTCGCAGTGGCGCTGGCCTATTTGAACCCAATATAAAGGTGGTAAATGTAGCGGCCGATAATTTCTATGACGGCCACATTATCGCCTTCTACTATGCCGAACCACCAAATTACGTGACTGAACGAGACATTAAATCGCAGAAGAGCCAAATTAGCGATCGCCGTCTCGCCAATTTTCATTATTCCACACCTATTTGAAGTTGTGTTTGTTTCTCGTCCCCAATCGTTGTCATTATTGAATTCGCTAGTGCCTAACGGTCGATTTGCAGTGGATCCAACCGGAAGGAATCGGTCCGCAAAGCTCAAAATGCTTCAGGACGCACTTCCTGCAGATCAATGTCGACAAGACAAATGTTCATTATGCTTAGGTAGAGCGGTCCTAGAGAGACTCCCCCTGCACGTGCAAATGCACAGAACATTTTCTAAAACGGTGGTTTTCGAAATCTGTAGCCCATGAAAAGTGAAGACCTCAAGAAAATTCAAAGTAATTTTTCAGTCAATACACCGCTACCGTGTAGGGCTAATAAAAGTTGAAAGCCTAAAAAAGATTTCACAACGGTTTATTATTCTCTTGCGCACCATGATTGCACAGCTTGGTACAGTCTCACACCTCGGACACCTACCCCGTTCGATTTAGCATCGAAAAATACCTAGAAAACGATACCAAACGCGGCGTATTCCGTTTTTGTTTATTTTTTCACCATTTTTTGCCCCTAACAACGATGGGCTTCGTTCGATCGAATTGCCGAGCAGGCGGGCACAAGTACATACCAAATGGGATCAGAATGAATAATAAACCAAAACAAGTAAAACTGATAGGGGCCGGGAAATGAGCGATACCTTTCGCTGTATTTTCCCACTAGTTGTTGAGAAAGTAGAAGAATTTGCCTCACTATATTTAATGTGGTTTCACTGTTTTTCATCTGCAATACATCTAGAGTCATATATCTCTGAGCCCTGTCGTATTGGCTAATTTTTGTAAATCCTTTTTACTTTCCGCTACCCGAAGGGAAGGAAAGTATAGTAATCGGCCCAAAAAAAAATTTGGGTTTTCTTCAGATCTTTACGTTTCAGACCCTACTGAGTCTAAAAAACCTAATTTCGGCGCGTGGTCCGTGTGTGTGTGTATGTGTGTCTGTAGTTCGATTTGTGGGAGAACGGCTGATCCGATTGAGCTGGTTCTTTTTTTGTTTTGTTCGTTATTTTTTGTAGACACCAAAATAAGGTTATGGACGATTTCGGCCGATGGGAAGGGGGGGGGGACGAAAATGTACCAAAAACTAGGGTTTTTCGCATTTTTCTCGAAAACGGCTCTAACGATTTTGATTAAACTTCCAAATTATCTTCTACTAATCAATACTCAACTTTTCTTCTCCATACATATCTCCATGAAAATACGGTGAACGGAGATATAGGCCCATGAAGCAAAAATAGGTTTTTACGCTTTTCGTCAAAACTGCTTCAACGATTATCACCAAACTTTCAAGATGTTTTCAAATAGTTAATACCTACATATTGTTCTCAATAAATGTTCCTGTGGCGGTCCATTGAACCGAGATAAAAATCAAAATGTATCAAAAATAACGTTTTTTCTAACATTTCCGTAAATTCCAGGGTAACTTTTTCACCAGATGTGATAAATTCTAATGGAGAGCCAAGCTAACTCAGAAAAGGAGATTTGTCGAATATTAATTTATCGGAATTCCTATTTTCTCAGAAACGGCTCTAACGATTTCGATCAAACTTCCGAAGTACTCTCAGCTAACTAGTCCCCACATTTTGTTCTCCGTAAATGTTCCTGTAAAAATGCGTTGAACGAAGATATAGCGCCCGCCTATTTAGGTGGTGTTCGAACTTAAAGGGGTGGCGGAAAGTTGTGTGTTGCTACGCACCAGATATTTTGTTTGCAAGAACCAAATGTGAGAAATGATACAAATGATAAATAACAAGAGATCAATGAAAGTTTTGAGTTAACTTGTGAGGTGTTAAGCCTCCTAACTTAACCCCTGTCCTGTCTGCAATCTGACGGCTGATGACCGACCCCGTCGCAGTGCTAAGAACGGACCACCAACGCAAGACCCAGTCGTCGATGGACAATTCCGCGATGTACACCATTGTAAGTGGTGGAATAACGCGCAAACATTATTATTACATTCGTTCGCACTTCACGGTTGTTGTGCGGAGACAAAATTCTATCTATAGTATTCATAAAGAGCATGTGCGTACATCGAGTACACACCCTTATTGACTAGCCATACACTGGAACAGATAAAATGCGGCGTTAAGCCACCGTGAGATCCATTATACCCGTTCTTGTCTGCGTGACGACAAAACCCAGTGACTGCCAAAGTTATCATTTTTGGAGAAACCCAAGGATTAATTGTGGAGAACTAGATTTGTGTGAAGGCCGAATTTTAACCCAAGTATGGCCAACACGAAGTTTGAAAAACATATAACAACCGTAGGATGTCGCGAGTTAGGTGAATCAAAATCAGTAAGTAACCGAACAATTCCAGCAGCCAGCGCGGACAAATTATCGGCTTCGAAGGATGTTAAACTTTGCCATATTTCAAAACAGAATTTCCGTTCTAACTAAGCTTTTAGCGAGCCTCCCGTCCCCCTCAACAGAGAAGTTCTAAAGGCCCAAAACTCGTTAGAAAGGAACGTAGGATCGCGTGCCCAACGAAACGACGAGAAAAGCGAGTTCTAATAATAGCCGTGGCCCCAGCATGTTCGCAACAGTTTTTCCTTCCAACTTCATAACATCGCGCAAATCGTTGATTTCTGAAGGTTCCCAGGGATCCCTTTGAGTGGATTCCTGCGAGGCTTTACGAACACATCGAAATTCTGCAAATTACGAGCAGTTGCTGAACTATCATCACTCTGAGTTTCCAATTAGTCCTTCTTAGGCATTAGTCTTACTTTTCCAAATCCTAGGACTACAAGTACCTAATCGTACTGTCATAGTAGTTCTCACTAATCTGAGCAGCTGCTGGGTTGATGAGTTCTCACATCCACATTCTCCAAAACGACTAAAAGTATCTCCATTATGAAGATGCGTAGTCCCCCCGAAGCCTTATTATTAGGACATGATCATTTTAAAGGGCACGCCAGCCGATACATGCACACGATTGGAACCCGTGGTGACAATGGAACAGAACGAAGTTAGGCCTCCACTCACTGGAACGTCTACTGCAAAAATCAAAGTTGGAAGATGAAGTAGAGGAGAGAGCCATACCAGAAAAATGGCTGCCAGCGGCCCACACAATCGGTCAAAAGTCTTGTACTGGCTATCGAACTAAGTGGACCTTTATACGGAAATACATGAAAGACTCGAGAAGCGTTATTATTGCGGTTGACTCCGAACCATTCCTTTCCACCAACAACCAATAAGATCTGCGTGTCATTCAATTTATATGGACTCTGCTGAAAAGTTGTACATAGGAATTGGTGGCGCTTAAGACTCCGGAACTTATTTTGCTCCAACTTGAGCCATGACGATTATTGAGTAATCTGTGCACTAGTTATGGTTGTGTCAGCTTCATAATTTTCCTGAGAAGGGTCGTGTCTAGTGTTTAGGAATAGTCGAGTAAAAACTGTGACAAATGGTAGTACGTAGAACGGCAGAGGTTCGGATTCATGAATTTCTGAGGTTGCCCCTATTTATCTTATGAACGTGATTAATCTCTCGCCATATAGGTAATTTATTGGACTACCATCTAGATAATTCTTTCAAATTTTTCATAATTTATTGTGTTTCTGAGGTCATTTTTCTTCAACTGAGAATTTCATAGTAACTGTCAATACAACAAATTTAATAAAATAAGAAAGAAATAAAATTGGTGTTTTGATCACTAGGATAACATAGTTTTGAGCCGATTTTGCTCTTACCCTCATTTTGGCGTCCATGGCGATATGCTATGAAATTTAAATCGATTTGGATAAGCCATTTTCTCTCAATCGCGTTCACAAGATGACAGGGCCGAAGCTGAGGGAACACGGGCGTAAGCCCTGGCACCCGAGGCCCATTTCCCCATCTCCCCGGGAAGTAACGTAAAGGTTTCCATTATCATCATTTCTATACCAAATGGTTCCCTGCATTTTGAAGGCTTTTCTGGACTGTATTTATGATTATGTATTACATACATACGTATATATGTTAAATTAATTCCCCTTCGTGTTTTGCTTTTAAGAGTGTCTCAATGGGTGAAAAATCTATAGTAAATTTTTGTTTTCAGCCTAGACGCCTGAGACAATTTGCGAGAAAGAGAGTCAGTAATCGCTCTACAATTATGGTAAGGACCACGAGCCCCCTCGAAACATACAGCCTCTGGTCAGCGGTTGACTATTTCCGCTTAGCAATTCTGTTGTGCAGCCTGGACTCTAAACTCGCACCATAGGACACTTGCAATCTCTTTTTAACTCTCAATCATTTTCCACTATCCAAGGAAAGGGTTGCTGTAGGTGAGAAAGCTGTGGTTCAAAAATGTCAATTCTCGGACTAGATGAATACAACTCTTCACCCATCTTAGATCATAGGGATTGGCCACTATCAGGGCGCTCGTCCCTAGCTGTCACTAAAGTGGGTCACCCCACCAGAAGTGCGAGAGGAAAGTAGTCAAACCGTGTTGTCCAAATCAGAAGCCCTTGGGAACGTATCGATCTCGAGAAAGCTCGAATTTTATTTTCAGTCGATACATAACTTTACTCGGTAGAAGTAAAGTAAAAGCAGTGTACAAGTAAAAGAAGATGCGTTTCCTTTGAAATGACCAACCTCTAGAGCAGATCGCATCTATTTTCTCCTCAGACCGTTCTACCGAACTATATTTTCTAGTAGCATCAACTATGTTGGCTTACTAACTCGGTACAAAGAAGTCTCATGACGGCCATCCAAGAGACCGTGCAATCTCGTTACGAACGGACAGAGTAAACTGGAACTCGAGACGGAGGCGAAATTAATTACGGAGGAACCATTGACGCTATGACAAATCGTTTTCCCCACTGAATCAAAGTAGCCTGAGCAGATTGCGGTACGAAATATTACCGAGTGTGGGAGCTTACCACAAGGCGTACATCGTAGCCGAATGATTGCTGTCCCTACGTCCTCTCGACTGTCAGGTTCTGGGGGATGTTTTGAATGGTGGAAATGGTTCGGTGAAAGGGTTTTAAAGGATAGGGAAGAGGTTAGGTTTGGAAATGTGCGCAGTGCCTCAGGAGTAGGTGTCTAGGTTATGTGTTTGTGAGTGTGTTCTGTGTTAGTGTGTGGTCTTGAGTGGGCAGTGCCAGGGATGGTCGAATATCAAGTAGCCCACCCCAGGACCGCTGGTCTGAAGGTATTTAAGGGCTGAATGTATACGAGTGAAAGTGTTGCGAATGTATATGTGTGTTAGTGTTTGTGTGTTTTGTTAGGAATAGGTAGAGTAGGGAAGGCTCCAGGGGGACGAATATCGAGTAGTCCACCCCTGGACCTTCGGGAAAGTGTGTGAATGTATTTATGGGTTGAATGTATTTATTGTATGAGTGTGTATGTAGGTTAGCATTAGGTTAGAGCGGGATGGGTGGGTCGCGGTCGAAGGCGGCCGAATATCAAGTAGCCCGCCCTCAGCACGTCTGAAAGGGGATCGAAGTTCAGGCCGTAAAAGACGACCTGACACCCTTCTCCATGGCAGGTGCAAGGGGGGCAAGTCCAATCCCCGTACCCCCATGGAGGTAAAGCGTAGGTGCCGGTAGAACGCCTCTTGGCTATTCTGGAACTGGGGCGAGCCACCCATTCAGGTCCTTAGGCTGCTCGAGGTTCAGCCATATAGAATGGGTACCACGGGAGCTTCAGCCGTGGTTTCGCTGGAATCCCCCCCCAGAGAGATGCTTGGTGCTGGCAGGAGAGGGGTGTAAAGCTGCAAAGCTAGGTACCCTCTCCCCCTTTCCAACGCCATGTGGAATGCCCAGAGCACAACTACCATTGTCAGATTCTGGTTTTCAATATCACCTCTAACATCGTCCAACCCCCCCCCCCCCCACCTTATTCAAAGCTGAGGAGAGCCCTGTAACTCAGCTCCCCGACGTTACCTCATGTGTCGAGGTCACCTTGACAAAGAAGCTCTCGACGACCCGATTTTCTTTCTAATGCACGGGAGAACACTAAATTCCTCTGACACACGAGGTTGGTACAGGAACAGATAGTAATGCTGCTTCGAATCACTTCGGAAGTCTGTTGCCAATGGTGTGCGGAAGAAGCTGCGCTAATGCAAATTTATTCAAGAAGGCATAGTTGAGATAAAAAGTATAAACTTTGTACCGAGTAAAGTGATAAGCGCCGTGATAAAACACACGTAACATTAAGCTCCACGCCTTTCCTGGCTTCCATTTCGTGGCACCAAACCCTCGGAAAAGAAATAATCGGCTTTCACTGGGTTGAGGAGTGCCCGTTTGTCGTCATGCGATATCCCATCATACTTGCGCAGAAGTCATCCTGACTAAAGGACTCAAGAGCAATCAGATCTACATATTCTCGGACCTTTAGATCCAGGCTGACATGAAAATGTGTTCAAGCGTTCAAACAATACTGTACCCTTAATAGACTTTCCCTTATCTCGGTGCTGGCTCATAGAGAGCATGAGAGCAATGAAAAGGTTGACTGTCTTGCAAAAAGGGGTGCAGAATTCCCAGCCATTGGGCCTGAGCCCCACGTAGGAGTGACGAAAAGTCACCTGAATCGTCAGGTGGACACAAGAAAAAATGTCTATTAGCATCGCCAGCCACGACTAAGACAGGCGAAAAGGCTGATTATGCCATCTTGTGCAAGGGCGAAGGCAATGCCGACACTCTCCAGACAGGATCTAAGAGTCCTAACTTTCTTCCTCGCCGTACACTGCCTACTTAGGTATCATATAAACTAGATGGGCATCTCAGAAGCAGTTGAGTGCTAATTGTGCAGTGAAGATGGTCAGGCGCTTAGAATACTTCTCCCAGGAGTTCATGGAATCCCAAACCATAGCGGAGTGTGCGACTTCCTGATGGGGGCAGGTACGTATGACATTTCTATTAAGTAAAGGATAGCGTCACGATATGCCCATGTGTGGTCGCAGTGACAGAAGGACTCGGTCCGGTTTGCCCTTATATAACGCGGTCATTCGCCTCCCTAACCTTCAAACAGGAGGCTGATTTCCAAAAAGTACGCGGTAGTCAAACAGAACCGACCAAGTGAAAAGCTTCCATTTCTCAACTTCGATTCCTTCTACCCGCTTGACTGTGTACCACAGCTTGTTTAGAGCCAGGAGCTACTGAGTGATTTCAGTCCCTTGAGAACGTTCAATGGAGCAGTTCTAGGATTACTGGTACAAATAGAAAGGAATACCATATTTTCACTTTTGTTTCCACGAGCTAGTCCGGCGCGACGGTCTCGCGGCTTTTAGGCACGTGAGCTCCTCCTGTATTATCCAAACAAAACAGTTGCTTTCCCCGCTAGTTACACAAAGTTGCCAACCGCTTACAACGAAATGGCGCAATACTGCCATAATTGGAGCTTCGTCTTCGAATAAGGTTCCGTTAAATATTTGAAGGCCAGCCGTTTCCGTTTCAGCGGGTCAACACTTCGCTATCTTCGCAGGCGCGGGGAAGACAACGGCAGATAAACTAAACGGTGGAAAGGACATCGAAAACGGTTCTCGAGCGTTCCTTTCAGAAGATAATGCGGCAATTCACCTTTGCCAGCCAGGTTTTCCGTCGACGGAGTTTTGATGTGTTGTTTTTTTTATAGTTCCTAATCGCTTTATCATTGGACGATGGAGTATTCCTACAAAACTTGTTAGCCGACAGCCGGCAAGATCAACAACAAGTTCTAAGTGGTATTTGTGTTCACCGATCTATCGGTGCAACCAGCCACACATATGTGGAGGAGACGTGACAGACTTTGACCTTGGAATAGAGTTCGAGAATTCAGTTACAGGAGCTCCATTAAAACACTGCTTATTAAAATAAAGCGTAACGATCAGCACAAATCTCACCTGCTTCGTGAAGGTAAGAAGAGGCCGCTAGGAGCAGTAAATTCTCAAAGAAGCAACAGACCCCTCTCTGATATACGAGCGAAAAGAGAAGAGAGAGAGTGAAGTGAAGAATGTCTATATTTATTGGACTGAAAAGTTTATTTTATAATACGGATGTTACGAAAACTTCACTCTAACTACAGCAAGAACAGAAGGAGCGATAAAACTTGTATTAGGTAGGAAATCGAAAAATTAAATGACGGACTCAAGACCGATTGGGTTGTTGTTTCGAAAAAAATATTTTTACAAACACACTTTTTGGAACTCTAAAGACGAGGAAGTCGGTTGAACCAAATCTTTGAAATTTCGACCAAAAAAATGAAAGTTAACCGAAACGAACGATATAATAGTCAGGCGGAAACACTAAATGAGCACCGAATAAAAGCCGAAAAAAAAGTGTTTTAAGTAACAATTGGGAGATTACCAAAACGAATTATATTAACAATTTGATCGGGGGAAAACGGCTGATAAGTTAATTCACGTTAAGTAACCAATTAAGGTTAGCGTGATGAAGGCTTCGCTCTAATAGCTCGTTACACCATTTCTCACGACGCAGTAAATTTTAACGAAGAGTAACGCAACCGATCGGGCATCATAACCGTACGACGTTAGTGAACGCGGGAATCCTAGCGATTTACGTCACGATGGGAGTATTTACCTTCGTCCAAAATTGGACTAGGGAATGACTCCAGCTGCGAGCGGATTAGGCAGTAGAGGGGCTTGACAAATATTGTCATCGCAGCCTCTAAGCCCCTAACAGGAATTTACACGAGAACTCCACTGCGCCGTTGATTTTTCTTGTGCCCTATGGACTAGGAATAAAAGTTATCTTATAGGCTGACTTTTTAAAATTCTTTCTCTTTAAATCTCTTTAAGATTTCTTCTGAGCTTTACGTTTCAAGGGCATCTGAGTCAAAAGAACTCCATTTGAAAAAAAAGGACATGATCTCCACAGCGCTGCAGTTCCCTTATCGAAATGTATTTAACACTCATAAAAGAGTTGTGCTTGGTTCCGTGGAACTTTGATGAAATTTTAATTTTTTTGGAAGTGAGTGAATCCGCTCTTTCATTGCGCACGCAGAAAAAATCCTTACGCTGTATGGAGAGCGTACACGTATAACAGTGCAGTATACAACCCCTTTATGCCTCCTCTGCAACCGGGCTTACAATTTTGCGCCAACTTATACCTCCTCTTACCCTGTCAACAATCATCCAACCTTCCTATTATCCTACGAAAATTGGATATCAGGTACAGAGCAACACCATGCATGCCATTTGCAATAACCTCCGGCAGAGCCAAGTTCTCATTCATCTCAGAGCATCCCTCCCAATACACGGTGGGATGAAAGGAGAGCGTCTGGAGGCTGGAGGAGTTATTTGAGCAAATACGGGAGGAAATACAAATACACCCTCTACCTGCTAGCACATGGTTACATTTGGCAAAGCCGCCATTGTGTGGCCCAGCAAAGTCATAGGAAAGAACGAGACCATTGAAGGTTTTGGTGCTAGGGCGAGGGACAATGTTCAGAAGCCATGTCCTAGGCTTTCTCCTCAGGATGTTGAGAGGCAGGCAGTTAGTGTCCAACAACTCCAAAAGGCCAACAAGTCTTTTAGGTCAACTGGAGACACTAGGGGTAGCAGTAGCACGAAATACTGCTGCTTCATACAGCAAAATGCAGGAAGAAATGCTTCCTTCACACTGCCGTTCCTACCGACGGCGCCAATTGTGTTGGTGGTTCGGTGAAGGACAGGTAAACTGGGTAGAACTTAGTTTATTCTCCACTAACGACTTGATCACGAAGCCCCTGACCTACTTTTTTCTTCCGTTCAACACCCTTGGTAATTTCCCAGCCGCGTATCAGCCTTTCGGGTTTCCCTAATATGATTGTAGCCTTCTCTGACTGTTACTGCCGTCTTCTTCCTACTCGCTGTAGTTGACCAGCACAATACGGTGTCCGCATTTCTCCAAGAACACCATCTAATACTAACAGGTATGTTGCCTTATCAAAATTACTTTTCTTTAACAGTCATAAGAAAGTTGTATCAATCGAAAGTCGTAACGATTTTGCCATTCTGCAACAACGCGGGCATTTACTCAGCATCCACCGAAGAGCAGGTCGTCATTTAGCCAATCTCCGGGTGGAGAGCTATTGCCTTTGTGTCAACGTGCAGAATTCTGAAACTGGGAAACACGTACCATCTGGGGGAGGAGTTCTTAATACGGTTTCCCACCTTAGCTAACTATTAAATGGGTGGCAAGTTTCTAAGGGATGGATCAACTGTAGCCACTTTTTTGTGATAACCTTCTTCTCAAATCAGGAGAAACGGTTATACGCTTGGTTAGTAGCAGTCAAAAGAGAGTCTTTAAGGGAAAACAAGTGGAGCAGCGCATAGAAGTCACCATATTCCGTAAGCAACTGGCCGGCTAGTGGTCTGGCTCAACCCAGTTTCTCTTAACACATTCACGAATGTTGGGAAAAAACTCAGACGTGTCACGTCTTTTTGAGGAGGGTGCCTATCTTTCTCGCTATTCATCTAACGCCCAGTCATCTATCCCTAACACCATCAATCCTTCTTCACGACAAAAGCTCACCTTGATCCATTGGTATCCATGAAGTCGGATCTGAGGCGTCCAAGGGATCGCAAGGAGGTCCATGCTGCAACAACCACAAAACGAATTATTCACATTGATGTCAAACACGCGTTAAAAATATTTTGTAATAAGTATCAATTTACAGTTGAGGTAAATCGAACGAACGATGAACTAGATCATGTTTTAGTCAGATCGCGGTTAAGTAAAGAACATATTGATATTACAACATAATCATAATTCGGTTTGTCTCATTACCTTATTAGTAATGTTTCTATAATCTTATTTTACGTAATGGCTTGACTTGGAAAGGAAGATGTCAACGGTAAGTAAATCGTCACGCTATCTACGATGCAATCACAAGAATTTTCCTTTGCTCAATTACGCAACATTAAGATTATACTGATACGAGGCTTTTCTAGACAGTATCTCCACCAGCATAAAGGCAAACACACCAAGGTGCTGTGAGACAGTCCAAAACAGAAACGCCAGCAGTCCTCGCTACCGACATTAAACCAGAATGTAGGAACTTTCAACAGTCATTCAGCATCTGCATCACCCCATGGGACCAGTCTGACAGAGTGTAGTTCCCAAATGAAAGGGGCGCACTGACACGGTCCTGTGATGAAGGATAAGGCTGCCTGGGTATGACAAGACTCAACTGTGGCTTTGATAAGCCGCTGGGAGAGTACGCTACGGCGCACATCGAGTAGTAATTATTGCTATACATGCCAGCCAAAAGAGATCCTGGCAAAAGAACTCAATTGCAAGCGAACATATACATATATTCTCGGATAGGCTTCATTGCCAGGCTAACATAGGAATGACTTCAAGCGCTCAACCTACTCGACGCCCATAATAACCTGTCCCTTATGAGAATACCCGCTCATACAAGCCACGAGGGTAATGGAAAGGAGAAAAAGGGCCCCAACTCGCCCAATGGGAGCGACGAGAAGTCACCTGGTAGAAAACGCAAGAATACATTGATGTGGAACTAGTATGTCCTTCACTAGTTGCCAGAACAAATGAACAATTTACAGTACTTAACAAACAATGTCAAATTGAGATAGTTTTGAATAAATAATTAACGGTAACACAAGGTACGGTGGCTGAAGGGGATGATATACACTCTAAGTTAGTCGATCAAGAAGTCTCGTGCCCTTCTCCTTTAGAGTCGCCTTCGTTCTGGGGCATTCATGGGAGGGAGGGGGGGTTGTTAGCGACTAGTGCGTTCCCGTGATCAATCATGGTGTGTGTTGTTCAGAGTCCTGTAAAAGCTTACCATGGTTTGCCGTACAGTAGGTATACTCAGAGGTGATCCTGTTATGACGCGTACGACACGGTCTTGAGTTACTTGTACCCAAAAGAGTAGTTGTCTGACCTAATTTTTGTCAATAAGTACTCGTTGTGTTCCTCTCAAGACAGCATGATGTCTAGGTGAACTCCAAGATACCGGACATGTTTGTTCGTGAGAAGTAGGCTGTGGTTGATTTTCGGTGTAGTCCGAATTAGTTGAAATTGTGAGATCGGAACTTCCGCACTTGCCCTTAACGGGAAGTCAATGTTTCGGGCCTTCCCTGAACATCGAGTCTACGTATTTCGGATCTAAAGCCCTTTGTCTGTGGCTATGGACGAGTCCTGCTTGCGTTCGTTCTTATTTCCTTAAGTTGGTTTACCCCTTTCTGGACTTTCCGAAATATTCTCTTCCCACCACTAAATTTACGTCCTCTCCACAACACACAGCACATTCCAGACACTCACTGGTCTCTCACTTCTCGCAACTCATCTATCAGCTCTTGTGCATCTCACAACTCTACTCAATCTCTCTTCACTCTAGTTACCCACACATCCAGTGCACGTATTCAGAGCAACCTTGTGTCGTTCTTAACTCCTATCCTTCAGTCTTGTACTCCAAGAACTATCGTTCTGGCCAAAAGACTATCTAACCAAAACTCTATCGTGTTAAGCAAGCGTACCAACACAGTCCTACATCTCGTTCAATTAGTGTGTCTATTTCACTCTCTCTCTCTCGTACACCCAAGAGTTGATGTGATGAGGGCCTTGAAAGTTCGTTCTTAGCTTTGTGAAGAGGACGACTTTAGACTTAGCAGGGTTCATACTGACACTCCAACTCCCGCACCAGTTTCCAGTTCTATCTGGACCTATGACTTATAATGACTTATATTAACACTTATGATTTGACATTATAATTAAAAAATTGCCCTAAAATCGCTTCCGTCAATATTTTAAATAATTTAATGCGTTGCTCTCGTTATATTCCAGGGCTGGGAGACCAAAAAACGGGCTTTAAACTTATATATTACTTTCTGCCACCCAAAGGGTAAGGAAAATATAGTAATTGTGTAAAAAAAAGTCGCGTTTTCTTCAGATGTTTACGTTATGCCCTAACCAGCCCTAATTTCGGTGTGTGGGGTCTGTGTATGTGTCTGTAGGTCGATTGCCTTAACCGATTCAGCTGATTCTTTTTTGTTTTGTTTTCTTATTTTTGAAGACACAAAAATAAGATTATGAGCGATTTCCATCGATTGGAACGGGTGGGGCGGCGAAAATATACCAAACGGCTAAACGATTTTCACCTAACTTACAGAATGTTTTTAAATAGTTGACTCCTATATATTGTTCTCAATAAATGTTCCTCTGACAGTCCATTGAACAGAGATAGTAATAAAAATGAGTAGAAATTAATGTTTTTTTGAACATTTTTGTAATTCCCCGAGTAGCTGCGCCACAGGATTTCATCAAATTTATGGAGTGTCTATTATCAACCTATACCCACATTTTATTACCTGTAATTATTTCTATATCTGTTGGACGAAGATATAAGCCATGATAACTATGAAAGCGAGATTTATCGAATAATAATTCATCGGTTTTCAAATTTTCCCAAAAAGACTGTTACGATTTCAATCAACTCACCGAGTACTCTAACTAGTACCTACATTTTGTTCTCCGTAAATGTTCGCGCAGAAATGCATTGAACGAAGATAACGCGCCCGCATATGTAGCAGGTCGTCGAATTTATGGGGGTTGCGGAAAGTTGTGTGTTGCTACGCACCAGACATTTTGTCAGCCAATTACATAAGCTTTTCGTCCTACTCCGTAGAGCAAAGGAAAATAAATAAGGGGGGATCACGTGACAGCTAAATCTGAAACTAAATTAGGCAAAAATTGTGAGTGTCTAACAAATTAACTGATTTCATGTGCACTTTTTGCGATTATGTGCTGAATTTTTTTTTTCTTACTGATCACTCAGAAAACGTTCTGTATTCGGTTCTTCACGAATGTTTCCTCAATTGTGGAGTCTGGTAGGTAAAATAGCGTTGGGAGAAACTACGCGAAAATTAGGAGGGGGGTGGGGGTAGGTTGGAAATACCTTGAGGCAAAACTTCCATCGGCGAAGAGCGCAAATAGCTCGAACGGCCTGAGTTAGATAGTATTCCATGCAGAAGACAACACTCGACGTTTAAAGCACCAACCGAACCGAATGCACCTCAGTTGCATCAAGCGTTACTAATGTAAAAAGGTAATGTTATTATTGCGTGGTAAGCAGGGGGAGGAGAGTGTTATCGCCTAAGAGCCCCTCAGAAGACTAAGGGTGTGGGAGGGTGGAAAACGAAGAAACGGTCGTTACGACGAGGCATTGGTTGCTATAGCATTGGCCGCGTTCACCGAACATGACGTGGCGCGAGACTCTAGAAAACCTGATGATTCGGTAAATGAAGCACGAGTGACGTCAGTCTTTTCAGCAGGTCGATACGATTTCTGAGGTAGAAATCACGCGACGGGGCTTTTGCATGAGACAACCTTCAGCTCGAGCCGCTGCGCTGCATTTCCTATAACCCGATAAAAAACGTTGCTTTCTAAATTATCTCGGTTATTCCGAAAAGAAGATACTGATTGTGCTGAACACGGTCTGTAGCAGCAGCGTTATAGTGTAAGCCTCTGCAGGAAATCGTCCAATTCTAGCACTGGTCAGTCTCTGCTAATGTTGGAGTCCAAGAATAGGATCTCTGTCATTGATCTCATGAACATTTCGTAGGAGGCGCTACACAAATTTCTGAATAAACCTCGGTACGTGCGAAACCCGATAAGTAATAAGTAGTTAGTTAAAGTAAGGGAGCAATGGAAAAGGGAGGAGGCACATATAGTACATAAATATCAAGCTTTCAGTGCCACGCCGTCATCACAACTGTATGTTTTCCCTCCTTTCAGCTTCGTTGCCCAGCGCTTTCTCCGATTGACGCGGTTTCAACTTGAGAACTGCAGGGTTGCAATACTTTCCACCCTTTGGATAAAGGAAACCGCCAACTCACCGCGTGAAAGCTGTCTGTTTGACTCTACTAATCTTAAACCGTCGAGAGAACCCATACCAGCTGTGTTGCTGTTAGAGAGAAATCTCTGCATTGTACGTTAACGCAACATAATCAGGACAAACGGTAGAAGCATCGAAAGCTCAAATACCTGCAGATCGTTCGTTGCCTTTCGTTCGTTAAAATCGCTGCTAATTATTACAGCACGGTTTATCATTCTCTTGCACGGCATGAAAGTGATCTACCCAATTAAATACTCATATAACAACCTTGGCGCGGTACTACACCTCTCAGACTTGAACTATTCCATTCAGTGGCTGATAGTTCCCTATCGTACATTTTTTTGGCTTATTCTGATTCAAATTTCTTCGAAAACAAGAGCTGTGTTAACGCAAAGGTGGGATTCCAAAATAAAAACCTTTCCTATGTGCTACATTAACAGGTTTATTAAACCAGGCAAATGAACGGAGAAAAATAAAAGGAATTGCTCCTGCGTGAAAAAAATGCAAATTATGAATACAAAATTAAACGTTCTCACGAAACCGAAATGACGAGTTTGCGTATCCTTGACGATCTTGATACGATGCTGACAGAAACGGCGAACGGTGTAGGGATTAACAACGTTGAATTCTTCCTGCCGCGATGTGGTGTCAGGGGTATGGATGCATAAAACACAAACACTACAGTAAAAGATGGGAAAAGTAAATTAGTGAGCGGGATACTGATGACCGGAGAAAAACGAACGACGAAGCGTAAACGCGAGCTCTAGATGACAAAAAAACAACAGATTGCTGGTGGAGATACGAAGAAGCAAGTTATCTTCCCCCTTACTTCTCCTAGTTCACCTGCTCACTTTGGTCTTGACAAGACGCGGTTTGGTCTTGGATTTGTTGTGAACGATTGAAGGCGGCAGTTGAGACGAACAAACGAAACAAATAAAAAACTAAAGTAATCTTCCAATTAAGAACAAGCTGTTTTATACCCTTTCCTTTTCACCCCTTTTTCTATGTGAAAAGTGCAACAGATTCGATTGTCTTATCTTAAATTTTTCCTGGTATATTCTTTTTCCAGGTACTCGCCGGTTCAGGGTGATCTATCCAGTGGTCAGAATCACACGGATAGGTAGCAAATTTTCCATTACAAGGGAAATTTAGTAATTTTACTATAATTGTAAAACTCCCAGACTCGTGATAATTGTTATTTCGGGGTTATTTTGGTCCTCATGGTGATACAGTCCACCAAGCTACTTGAGCACAAAAAAGAGGAATTTTCCCCGAACAACTTTTAACCTTATCAATTCTTAAGTACGAGCTCCTTAGTTATTTTTGTATGTACACATAAATTCTGTATTATTATTATTGCCGAATGCCATGCAAGACCTGATGTTTCAATCAATACTTCCGATAATTTCCTATTTATACACCTTGACGCACTCTCGCACCTCCAAGATCCATCCCATTCTATCGAACGATATGTAACATCATCTGACTACAAGGGAATAACGGAACATTTCTGCGCGGCGCTAGGCAATTGGCACGACGTGATGTGCCGAAGGATGATAGGAGGGATATGAGACGCAGGGAAATGAGCGTAGGCATGGGAGAAACGACAACGTTCGTTATATTGTCCCGTTAGAGTTCCTTCGATTCGCCTCACTACATTTGCTGTGATGTTCACTGTTGTCACTGAGTCCCTCTATACGCAGTCCTATACTTCTTTGATCCGTTCTATTCGATTCAGCATCAACAAATAACTAGGAAACAATACCGAACACGACGTAAACTGCCGAAACTCACTTTGTGGTTAATTTTTCACGCCATTTTTGTGCTCATAACAATCATCACCGATCGTATGGGCGAATAGACAGATACAATTAGAACGCAATTTTTTTGTTTTCTTTAGACCAAGTTAAAGGCGAAACGTGGCCTGCACAGCTGACTGATAAGGCTGATTCGGAATCCCCGTGCCATCAGAATGAATTATAAACCAAATCTACTTCAGAAGAAAGTGGTAGAGACTAGATTACCAGCCACGATGATATTTGCCGAGTCCCACAACTTCGACTACTGCGACATAGCTTCACCACCTGACCCCCTGGAATTTTGCTGTGTCGGGACAAAACTGATCACACAACGATTGGAATCCCCAACTAAGCAGTAAGCAGTTGAAGGTTTCACGATAGCGCATTATGCAACAGGCTGTCTTCTAGTTAGTTGCAAGTATGGGGCAACTCATGAATTGGAAAGAAATCGCTCGAGTGAGAAGCGAAGTAAATAACAATCGCACGGACCTTTGAGCGAATTGTTTTCAGACTCAGTTGAAAAGAGAACAGTTTTTCGTTCGATTACATTCAAGAGCAGACGATAAGAGAGAGCTTCCAAAGGCCTTCATCTGTATCTTTTTGGTGGCTTTACCCCTCAACGACTCCTTCCCTCCTGTGGCCTTCGGCACAAATCCTCTTTCAATCGAATTCTTCGCACATTGAGGAGAGACGGAGCTCTGGTTCTGGCTCTTGATCGAAAAGGCCTCTTAACCCACAAGGAAATCCCTTTGAAGGGAAAGAATCCTCTGCAACCAATTTTTCCCCCATTAAACACCCGAATGCCTGTCTAAGAACAAAAGTTTCTCATCTCGAAGACCAATTCGCTTTTCTTCACCCTCGTCCTCTTCAAATATTTTTAATCTCGCTCTCTCTCTCTCTCTCTCTCTCTCTCTCTCTCTCTCTTCCCGAGAGAAAGAAGTTCTAGTTTTGACAAAGTGAGGGGCGTCGTCCAAAAGTTGGGCCTGACGGCGTAAGTTTTAGGCGCAGAAGAGCGCCAATAAATCTCCGGGATCGGCCACGTGTTGCTTCCCCTGAGTTCAAAACGACTCTGAAGTAAACAATGCAGGGGTTTTACCACACCAGGACCGAGACGTCAAGTATAACCTTATCAACACAATCACTCCACAATTTCTTGAGATTAACTGAAGCAAGCACTGAAAACAAGTTGTCCACCTGTTACGGAGTACAAGAAGCCAGAGCAGATACTGCGAGAACGGAGGCTATCTTGGAGAGCTCTTGTTACTATTCAGTGTCAGTCTTGTTATTCCAGATGCCTATTTACCTAATGAAATAAATCAGAGTTAATAATTACATTAGAGGAACATTGCAAGCTTCACCATTCCAACATTAATCGATTCTATATACAACACTAACACAAATGGGCGCTTCCCAGTTTTAAATGAAGACAATTACCTTAACCTGTCAACAGTTGGAAAATTATTTCAAAACGCTTCAAACTATTACACAACGGTTTATTATTCTGTTGCACAAACAGCCCCGGGACTAGCATCGAAAAATACTAGTGAAAGATATGAAACATGATCTGACTACAACGGAATAACGAAAATTAACCTTCCCTATGCGACGCTAGGCAAGTGGCCCGACATGACGAGTAGAACTGACGAGCTATTGGTGGTTCAGCATGAATAACAAACCAATATAGACAATGTAGAAACAACTGCTTGAAGAATTTATTGAACTACTACTACTACGCATCCCTCGACATTAATGTAAAAACGAACATATCAGCGATTCATGAGCAGTTTTGGAAATACGGTGTTAGTCAACAAAACGACGTAAGTTTACATTCCGGAATTTCAGGTATTGTACCTGATTGCCTAATGATCATGATTGAGCTTCCATCTCAAAGGTGACTTATTAGACTAATTAAACTAGCATCTGCGAAGGATCTCTGATCCCCCCGCCTCTCCTTCCTTCCTTTTCACTCTCCGCCATTCGGTGGGAAAGCACCGGAAAGGGCAAGCAGTTATCCACAAGGCGTTGGCCTCCATTTTTCATTTTCATTCACCGCTCTGCGACGTACTAATTATCATCCAGAGATTTTAAGTTTAGTGTTTTTCTCCCTTGCTTGAACATTGTTGGATAAAGGTGAGCAAATCCCCGTTTATTAAGCCCCTTGTCCCGATATTGTCTTCACTCGCGGTCCTAGCGAATGATTGTCTTTACTCACGAATCCTAATGAATTTACTTTGATTAAATATTGAAAGGAGTTCGATTAATTTATTTCATTTCTATTTATTTAATTAAATTCAAAGTGGGTTTATTACGTTCTTAATTTAATTTCCTTATTTTCTCCTCAAGAAGAATTATTTATTTATTTGATGTCTGAGGTGCCCAGACACGAACTACTATAGTCGAAAACCACTAAACGCATCATACACATTAATTTTATTAAGAGCGACAGTATCATATTAGTGAGATTTAACAAGAAAAAACTTTAGTACTGACTTAACGGCCAGACGATGATGTGTTCACATCGAAAGTGATCGCCAACAGTATCTCACCAACCAGAGAAGACGGACTCACCAAACAGGTACATTACTTTAATAAGTACGACGTATTTTATTAGGTAAGGGACATCGTCACAATACACCCTATGTATGGCAGCAGTGACCGAGGGACTTGGTCCCGTGTGCCCTCATGATAGGCAAAGCTTCCCAAGCCTAAATAGTTGCAGGTAAATGGGATCAACACACCTAGTGGGGACCACGAACGCACAACTAACCTTTCCATCGCCCACGTTACTCCCATCTGGGTAGATTTCAAAATCAACGCATTCGATGGTAATTACGGTGCGACGCGTAATGCACTCTGTTCAGCAGAATGAATAGAAAAAGCTGGGCGGATAATGATTCAATGCCCCCTCGATTCTATCTTCCACCTTCAATCGCTTCAACTTCACCTCACGTTTTCCAAGCCAATTGAAGAGCCAGAGAACGAGTACGTATTAACAATTCCCCTCTGATTACTCGGCTCTTTTCCGTAAATGAACAACTTCAAGCTCATCATTAGGCCATTTCCATTTTTTCTATTAGGGCGAGTGGTAAATCATAAAAAGCAGAATTCTGTCGAGCCGACTCGATCCTGAAAAGGCTTTCATTAAACTTTCTTCATCAAAGCTCAATGTAGCCAAAGCAGTCAGATAACTTCTTTTTTTTCATATTCGAGAGGAGGGAATTGTACTTTCCCCCGAGTTATTATTTTCTTTTTTCTATCCCATTTAATAATAAGACGGAGAGAAGCTGCTCTAAATAATAATGCTCGAACTTCAAATTATGAATCAAGTATAACTCGCTCAACTCCTTTCATATCAATGCAGCAGTCATACTATCAAAGTTATTAAAAGTTTAGGGAGATACTGGAAAGTTATCAGTTGCTCTTTCTTCTTTTGGTTGTTTATATTTCCGCACCTTCAAGTTTCTTTTGAAGGAATACGCCTGTGCTCGCTTAGGTTTTACGATATTTTGTATATCCACCTGATCGTGAATTTGACTTACCACTGATCATGTCCGTGGAAATCGATATAAGCAGTCTAACGAACCGACTCCTCATTACTTTCCTTAGCCGTACGAGTAGGGAACAAATTTATGTATGTAATCGCTGAATTATTTATCTTTTTTAGGGCTTCTTCATATATTCATGTTTTAAGGGATTCTGATTCCGAAAAATACCGTTTTAGAAAATGGCCTGTGTGTCTATAAAGGGGAGTGGGAGACAACGGCTAAACCGAAACCTCACCAATTTCATGGTTACCCGAGGTAACCTGTCTGAGTCACCGCATCACTTTGTAGCGAGCGTTCCATTCAATCCATAGAGACCACACCAAGTGCCATGATGCAACCGACAAGAAGGGAGCAGGAGCAGGTGCTCTTATGTCAGACAGTCAGGCTGCATTTAAGACCCTGGCTTCTTATACTATCTCGTCAGGGCTGTTTCGGCAATGCCTGAAGACCATGGGAAAGGAGAACTTTTTAGGAGTGTGTTGGGTGCTAGGTCAAAGAGGAATAGAAGGGAATGAGGAGGCCGATAAACTGGCGAGGAACGGAAATACACTGAGTCCTTCGTAGGGACGACCAAGAGCCACTTGCATAAGGAGGTTGGCAAGTGGGAGGAGAAAGGATGTGCCAGGCCAAGTGAAGTGTAGGTTATTTATTAGACTCTCCCGGGAGGGAACAAGAGAGGTCCTCAGTCTGGAGAGAGAAAGTATCCGGATGGTAAGTGGCCTGTTCACAGGTTGGTGTCCATTAAGGTACCACCTGGCAAAGATTGGTAAGGAACAGAGTTGCCGATTCTGCGAGACTCAGTTCTTCAGTTCCGGCCGGATGAGGTTGCCTGCAAGATCAATGGGCCTCAAGATTGATAATCGCCAATTAATATTGGCGAGTCTTACTTCTCAAGAACTCAAAAAGCATCAGTATGAAGCGAACACCTGGCGAGGCGTTTGTACTGCAGAAACTCGTACTCATCTTGGGGGGAAAAAGTCACCGGTTCATCTGGTGTTGGTAAACGTGCAAATGAAGATCACTCATGCGTTTTCAAAAAGCTAATGCTCCACAGTAAATTCAACTCCACAGAATCATATTGTTTAAAATTAGTATACCACGTAGTTCGTGACTATTCTTCGAGTGCAAAAAGAACGCTGTGGTTTCGAAAACTGCTATTTCTCATTGCATCCCGTAGCAATTCACACTCTCATTTTCGGGCCACGTACGAGGTACCATTGGGGTGCTCCATGTAGTGAATGTAATGTTGGGGGTATTCACATTGGGGGAAAACTGCATGGGCATTACTACCTGCCTTTTGGTTAGTTCTTCCTTTTATAGTGAGACTCGCTGCATATACTTCTCGAGGCGAATGGACCAGGTTGTTAATTAGAAGGACGGAGCACAGAGATCTCGACGACCTTTCTTGAAATTCTGCATCGTATCAGCTAATGAGCCCATCAACTGCCTCTATGTAGCCATCGACACCGCTTTCTTATTAATCACGAACTGCCTTGAGCGCGGACACGTTAAGTCCCCGTCCTACCATCTCTTTCTAGGTTGTACTTCGTAAATTTACTATAAAAGTTTCATGATTTTACTATAAATATATTTGACATAGTTTCATCCATCTAGGAACATGAATGCGACGCACATCGAAGTTTCTTCATGAATTGGGAATACAGAACGTTTAACAGGTGTTTTCGGCAAGTTTTAGTTGCAGAACGCAATAAGCAAATAAAGACGGCTAACGTAACGGTATATTACCATTTTAGTCCAGATTTTATTCAGGGGTGCAAACAAGAAATGGAAACTTCTTACTACATCCTCACCCAATCAGAAAGGTGACTGGGAGCAGGTTTTGTACTATGCAGTACGGTACTATATACAGATCTGTTTCCACTTCAAAATGACAATTCCTCACCACTCATAGAAGAGCTAAACCAGTTGAAAGTCATAGGGGTTGCGGTTTCGTAAGGATGCGAGAGCCAGGACACTTACTCAGCATCCACCGGACCTGACGAGATGAAAGACGGCAGGTTGTCATTCAGCTAGTATTTGGATGTAACCAAGCGGAGGTATGCCCCTGGGGAATCTGTACCATCCGGGAGGAGTTCCTAATCTGATATCTATCAACTTGGGTGGCAAGTTTCAAAGGGCTACGTTTTTTTTCGTCATAACCTTCTTCACAAACTGGGCGAAACGGATATAAGCTTGCTTAGTAGCAGTCAATGCTGGTGCGTAGGCTGTTTTTCCAACAAAGCTCACTGTTGTAGGAACTACAATGGAGCAGCACGTGGTTTCTTGTTTCCTTCGTACTGGAGAGTCTTTAACAGAAAAGAAGTGGAGCCGCGCATTGAAGTTTCGCCTTCCTTGGCTCGTCCAGTAGTCTGGCTCAACCCACTTTTCCTAGGACACCAAGGATCGACACTATGAGACATTCTTACAAGAGCTCAGGACTAAACATGAATGAGATCAGGACTTGTGCACAGCCATCAAGACAACGTAGTCGTGAAACATTTATTCGTGCTATGAGTTATGCAAATTTTATGAAAATGGTGCTTCTGAAAGCTAAATAGAGAGCATGACTTTAAATCCGGTGCACAGTTCGAAGGTATAGGTCAAAAACGGCCGAAAGTGGGAGAATTTCCGAATCGTGCAGGTGTCGAATCTTAAGAATATCGAAGAACGTTCCTTGGATAGAAGATTGGTGGTGCATCAACGAGCATTTCTTGGTTAACGGACTAGAAAGCGTCTGAGGTTGTATTTCGATACGGAAGTAATCAGTATTAGCAACAGTTTTCTCTTTATTTCGTTTCATTTTACTTCGAAGAGCGGTCGTTCATAAGTTCGTTGAACTCTTACCGCAGACTATCACTCCACAACTTTCCCTCCGGAGATGAAATACCTTTCCAGGCTCAGAAATAATTCAAGTTTCGCTGTGTTTTGCACAGAGAAAGCTAATCAATTGACAAGAGGCTGCGGCTTGTTGAGCCTAACTTTCATCCAAAACAATTACGAATGAAACATTGAGTTTTACGATTCATTCCAATTTATACGTTTTCTTGTTTAAACTCCAGCGATTCATTTCAACCGAGTGGACTACTCACAAGTCTTGGGGGAGGTTTAAAAAGAAATTATAATCGTATGAAGGACTTAGCCGTCCACTCAGCATCCCCAATAGTGGAAGGTTTCCTTCTTCGGGCGTATTAACGTAAACATGATACGGGACGAGCGTTCGAAATAGAAGGAATTAATGTCGATCATGTTGATCGCTTCTAGGCACCATTTTCAGTCTTAACAATTCTTCCTTCCGGCAATTCAACTTACGAACGCCCGCGGAAGCCGCACCTCGTCAAGGTAACGAATTAAATTCGACCTCAACTATCTTCCGAAGGGAACGCGTTGACGTTAAGGCGAAGAAGAAAAAAAAGTCAAACGAGGAACAAAATTCGTTTGAGAGCTTCTCAAAACACGTCCTACCTTCACGAGGACTCGGAAATTCTGAGTGCTTTTAACGTACTTTGGATGACAGTTGAATGTTCAATCTGGTGGGACAGATCAGATAACTTTCCTGACACACTGGGGCTGGAAAAACTTGGAAACAGCCATTGATAACTAACGGCAAGCGGATTTCCAGGGAGGTAACTGTGGAAAAATTGGAGTTGAGAGCTAGTTAGTCCCATAAGGTAATCAGAGTAAGAAGACGACATAAGTACTTGTGTAACTGGCCACGTAACGGATTTATTGTTTGCGTGCTATGGAAACCTGTCGTTACGTTTCATTGCTTTCAGCAAGTCAGCAGTTCAGCAGTTAAAACTAGTCTTGCTTCTACTCTACCCATTTATGTACCCATCTGGTACTGCTCTCCAGTCAAATCTACAACTCACTTGTTATCCATCCCTCGTATTACGTGGCACAACACTTTATTATTGTCACGCATCACATCTCATTGTCACACCTCTGGGCGCAGCTCTCTCGTTAGATTCCCACACTCAACTACTGCAGCATGAGCATCGCTCCATTTCATGCAATCACCGGTGCTATCTTCTAGCTAGCCCGTGTAGCTGCGGGACGAGTCCCACCCATTGTCCAAAGGGACTAAAAGGTGTTCCCTCGTGAAGACTCGCAGCCTACTCAAAGCCGTGGTCATGAGGACTGATCTAGAAGGGGGAGTGATGTTACAGGCACGACTGGAACCTGCAGTGACATTGGAACGAAAGGATAGCAAATTCATTGAACGTCAATGCAAAAGTTGAAGATGGAAGATGTAGCAGAGAAGAGGAGTGTGAAGCGATACGATAGTTGTTGATTCGGATCTTGTACAGGCTATCGAACTGGACGGACCTTGTTGATGTATACATCACTGGTTATTCGGAGGCGGGGGCCTACTATTGTGTACTGGCCCAAGAACCATTCCTTTTACATACATAATTTCAAAGAACTTGGCTCCTGAGAAGCTGCAACTCTGTCATTGAGTCAATCAGTCATGATCTTTTTAACGTCCTTCTGACTAGTGGTGCTTTCCTTAGCCTTAAATAGTAGGGAGGAAAGTCACGTAGTCGGCTCATTGCCGTTGGGAGGAAACGACTACAAGACGATAGGACGAGAAAATAAAGGTACGAGCTAGGTAACCAGCCTAATCGGCTCAAAACTATCTATGGTTACATAATGATAAAACACCAAATATTTTGGTTCCGATGTCTTAAAATTTTTGTCTGAAAATTTCCAAATAACGCGACAGTAGCATGCAATTCATCGTGCCAGTTCAATAGCTCGCTACGTTTTCAACAAAGTACATTATGACCACATTTCTCAATCATCCAATTCATTACTCAATTCCTAAATGAACGAAAAACAGCGAATTTACGGTTGAGCTAAGGAATGTCGTGTGATATTTCTTGATAATCTCGTTGTTCGTTGACGAGAACGCGGGGGGAAAACCCCTGGAAATTATTACACAACGGTTTCTTATTCTCTCAAACCTAGTCTCACACCTCCGATACCCATCTCATTCGACTCAGCATCGAAAAACACCAGTAAACCATACGAAACATGACCTGACTACAATGGAACGAAGGTAATCAATTCCAGACGACTGTAGGCAATTGACACGACATGATGAGTCGTGCTGGCGGGTGGTTTTAATGAGACGGGAGGGAGTACAAACGAAGAAGCGATTACTTGGCCCGCGAGTTCTTACAATTAGTAGAATTTAGCTCACTATAGTTACTGTGATTTACTCCAAGACGCAGCCGTAAACCTCTGAGATATCTAGATCTAAAAATACCTAGAAAACGATACCGAACACGGCGTATTTGCGATACCAAAACTGCATTTTGTTAATTTTCTTAACGATGTTTTCCCCATAACAACCGTGGGCTTCGTCCGATTGGATTGCCCAGCAACTAGATACCAAATTGGAGATTGTGCGAAAGAACGGCTCCGACGGCGGATTTCGAATCCCGATGTCTTAAAACGTAAAGTATCAAATTTTGAGTTGAGGGGGGTTGTAAAAAAATGTTACTGGCCGAACACATAGGGTAATTATTCACAATGAATAATAAACCAAAAATTGGGAGGCTCGGTGGTATCATTTTATTAGTTCGAGTGAACTATTTAACCATTGAATCAAAGATGGTCGAGATGAGAGTTCGAAAGGTGACGGAGGTTTCGAGTCAGAGATTTTGATTACAATACGGAGATAAAACACAAGAAACTGCGTGTTATACTCTCCGAGCTCGACAATTTCAGCGCCGTCAATGAAATACGGTTTTCTTTAGGAGCAACACGTTTTACGATTAGCTAGCAAATGTTTCGTTCTGTCGAAACAAACAATATTTGCGATTCTCAACGGAGGGAGCTCATATTTTCTTCTTTTTTTTATTTCATAGGACTACACGACTGTCAGGACGAAATCGGAACCAGTCTGGCGTCAAATCTATCAGTCAGGGCCGACGCGGACAATCAGGAAGCAGAGATGAAGCCAAATTTAGTTATTTGCGTCGCTATCACAATCCGAACGCCGAGGTTTTACCTTTCCTGCGTCCCTTGTAAGCATTTATAGTTCTCTCTGCTCCTATTTATTGAATTGAGCCCGCCCTTCGCTCTCATGTTCACAGCGCATGTGGGTTTCCATTTGCCCTTGAGCCGTACAGTAACTGAATAAAACGAGAAAAATAAACAGCTTTACTTTCGCTAGCTCCGGAGATTTTTATTTATTTCGGTCCAGTTTTGTAACATTCTGAGTCAAAACTCAAAAACGAAGCTGGGTAAGAGAGAAGAGTCTGATGAGGATGGAAGATCAGAAAGAACCAGGAACGAAAAAGATGAAAGAATTATCGAAATAAACGAAGCTGGAGAAATGAGCTGATTATGAATCTAATTTTAGATTCATTTTGTAGACTTAAGGGGGGGAGGGGAGGGGAGGAGGAAAAGTAACTTAAGCTCGTAATAAAAGAAATGGAGTAAAGAAGCGTCTCGGAATTAAAACGAGAAAATGATGGAAAGAGCAAGGGATACCGAGACTAGAAATGAGGAGGAATTATTACGACTTTTCCAGATTCAAACGTAAAGATGTAAACGGAGATTGAGAGGAAGTAAAAATTAGTTTTCGCGGTACCACTTTTACCAGAGCAACAGCACGATATTCTCGCACTTGCGTAAGTCGCGCATTCCAGATAACCTTATCCATCCACTACAAGCAAACGTCGTCAGCCTCACACCATGTAATCCATTAGCTCTACTTTTTATAATATCAAAATGCCTTAATCACATCCACAGTACTCAGTCTGGTAATACGTACTTGACCAATACATAGTGTCCACTCCACAGGCTCACATCCTCATATTTCTTTCAACATAAAAAATCCTTCAGCAGAACGGATGAGCACCGCGGTCTATGTGCCAGTCCAAATGTCTCACAGGTACACGCCTAGCCTCCTATGGAAGGCCAGGTATTTTCTGCAACAGTCCTCTTTGATATCCAACCAAAGAGCGCTGGGCCAGGAGGTGGTAGGTAAGGAGTCTGTTCATGACATCCATGTGTTTGTTCATCCTGCACTCCCTCACCAGTTTTGACGTTGTACCCAGTTATTCGTCAGGACCTTACAAAACGGTTGATCATCGCCTATTTTATTTTCTATAGACTTCTTCATGCATTATTATGGCCCTGGCAATGGCAGTGTAAATTTCCGTTGGCAACTAACAGCATCTGAAAAACCGTTGGAAAGTCTACTACCCTGGGTCCCACTCCTTCGCAGTTTTACATTCATTTGTGTACATGTTAATACCATTAGGAGGCCGAAACTCAGAGTATTGTATGTACAATCTTAATCTTTCTCCAGGAGTAGATGAAAGGACTTCGACGCTAGAAATGTGTGATACTTTTCGAAACCATATCTTCCACGATTCTGTGAAGGCTTCGTGTTTCCAACAGTCTGACTGCTTCCAAGACGTAATCTTAGAAACTTGGTCACTAGGATGTTCATAGCCCTACTGTAACGACTGGTACAGCATCACTCCATTAGGGCTGGGAGGGAGAGGAGGGGAAATTAAAGTGAGGGTCAGACTGACAAAAAGAGATAACATATGACAGAAAATGAGAATAGATAACCTTTATAAAAGAGAATGGAGAGGCAACACTTAAGGTTTCTGGATGGACAAATTGGTATTACAGCGTTAGAGGATAAACGAGAGGTGACTGAGTGAACGAACTGGGATAGGCTGAGAAGCAACTGGGCATGTTGGAGTGAGAGGAGAGATAAAAGGGAATGGGCGGAGGTGTTACGGGGACACCCACTGTAGGATTGAGAAAGCTCAGATGTGAGAATATACGTCGTCAGTTGGAAGAAAGGAGTTGTTTGAAACTAGCGGATCTAAGATTGAAGAACTGGTGAAAACTCCAGCAAGCCTCCTCAGGTCAAAGGTTATTCAGAGATTTGAGCGTTTTTCTTTTTAAAGCATTTATTTGCTGCTTTGTCATGACCATTTGATGTAATGATGCGACTAGTGAGTCTTACTACGCAAATGTCACCGGCTATATGAACTCCATTCCGTGCAGTGGCTTCACTACCGGAATTTTTTCAGTCGTTGCAGAACTTTTTATTTATTAATTGATTCTGCTGCTGTTTTGTCACCATTGTGTTTAACCTTCCACAAACACTGTTTAAAATGTCACATTCGACATTTGTCGTATCTACTTTTTCCATCCTGCGCGATGTCATGGAATCGTTGGTTTTGCGCACTTTTTTTTTTTTTTTTTTTTTTTTTGACCCGAGGGCGTGTGGGACAAGTCCCTTTGTCACTGCGGCCGCATATGGGCCTATTGTGACGCTGGCCCTTTCTTAGTAGAAGGCGTCGTACATACCCGCCCCCCTTAGGAAGCCGAGTATGTCCTTCACCGCAGAGTCCGCTACAGTTTGGGGTTCAGTGGTCCCCTGACGGAAGTATTCAAAGTGGTTTGCTGCCAAAGCAGGGCATTCACATAGGATATGCTCTGCTGTCTCGTCCTCCTCACCGCAGAGTCTGCATTCCACCGCCTCTGGGATGCCCATCTTGTTGAGGTGATATCTGAGTGGGCAGTGCCCGGTGAGGAAGCTTATCAGTACTCTCAGATCTTGTCTAGAGAGTGTCAGCATCGCCTTCGCCCTTTGACAGGAAGGTGTGACAAGCCTTTTCGCCTGTCTTAGTCGTGGCTGGCGATGCCAATGGGCGCTATTTTCCTGTATCTCCCATCGAGCAACCAGACGGTTCAGGTGTCTTTTCATCAGACCCACGTGTGGATCAGGCCCGATGGGTAGGGATTCTGTACCCCTTTTCGCAAGGCGGTCAGCCTTTTCATTGCCCTCATGCCCCCTGTAAGCCGGCACCCAAATGAGGGAGAGCCTCTTACGGGCGCCGAGCTGCTTGAGCGCATGGAGGCATTCCCATGCCAGCTTAGACCTAAAACCATAGGCTGCGATGGCCTTTAAGGCGGCCTGGCTGTCTGAGAAAATGTAGATCCGCTTGCCCTTGAGTCCTTTGTTCAGGATCTCTTTTGCGATCTCTTGGGTTTCGCCCATTGTTCGCGGCTGCTTATTCAGTCAGCATGCTGACCTTATTCACAGCTGGCCGCAGACATGCCCCTGGGGACAATGCCGTGGCCGTTCCACTATCCACAACCCGTGGTCGCGCCTGGTAGCATGGGCATGCTCCTGGAAAGATAGCCCAGAACCAGGTTTTTGCGCACTTAGTTGTTTTATAGGCCAGTGAAACGATGTTAATGAATTAAATTTGTACCATTACCAATACCCCTATTTAAGAAGATAACTCAGTCGCATCTGAGTAGAGCAATTATAATTGAACCTTTTCAACACTTCATGACCTTCATTGTTCCAGGAACTTTAAGTTTGTGACATACTCCAAAGGAACATTAGCGTTACGCGTGAGCGTCAGCCTGTACATAATGGGGTATTTCAGACTAATAATAATATGGTAGTTCGTTCCACCACATCATCGACAGTACAAAGGGTTCTCAAAGCAAAACGAACTCATGGATTTTTCACATCGAATGGAGAATTGTTAGGAACGGATTGAGACTTTTCCACTGAACAGTTTCACATCTCGTTTGAAGGAACATAGACTATGATCATGATGAAAACACTCGGAATTTTTATTTAAAATTGGGAGTGAAATGATAACAACGCGTTAAAAAAAAAGAAAAATGATGCGAAGTACAGTCTTGAAGAAAAGCCCAGGTGGATACACGAGTCAATCGTCTCATTCACGGCCGACGTTTTGACCGCGTAACATATTTTTTTAAAACCCTGCAAATTATTACAAAACAGTTTATTATTCTGTTGAACAGCTTGACCTAGTATTACTGCTCCCCCATCCCATTCGATTCAGCATCGAATACTAGTAAACCATATGAAACATGACCTGACTACAATGGAACTACGGAAATATTCCCCCGGCGCCAGGCGCCCGTAAACGCCTGATCCGATGGAGGGGTGGGAAGAGGGCTTCCAGCAAACCCTCGCTCGGCAATTGGCAGGACTTTGCGAGTCCAAAGGGCGCTGCGAGTTGAGCGGGCCTTGAAAACGATACCAAACGGCTTATTTGCGATTGTACTGCGTTTCGTTAATTTTTTTAACCATTCTTTGCCCATAACAACCATGGGCTTCGTCCGATCGGATTGCCGAGATAGCGGGCACAACTAGATACCAAATGAGATTTTTGTGCGAAAGAACGAATTTTTTAGACCACGTTAAAGGCACAAAACGGCCCGGACGGTGGACGGACATTGCAGATTTGGAATCCCCATGTCTTGAAACGTAAAGCATCAAATTTTGAGGGGGGGTTGTAAAAGATTTTTCGTGACCGAAAACATAGGGTTATTACTCAGAATGAATAATAAACCAAAATCAGAAATTGTACGATGTGTGAAGGAATACGACCGGATTTGGTGGATCGACTGTGCACGGATCAGCACAGATTGATCGTCTATAGAGGCGTATGGCTCGCAGTCAGCCTCCATGAGGCTGAATTCGGCACATACTGTGAAATTACAGGAGAATGGAATGATTCAGAGATTCAGGTAGGTTCTTCCCTTCTCGCGTCGAGCCATCACGCAGTACTATGGAAAAATATCAACTGATGCTAAAAATATACACCGTTGTACCGCCTGACTCCAAGCTGGTACCTTATCTAACTATCACTCCTCGTGCCGGTGATATGGTTTACGGCAAGGAGGAGAAACGATAGTGAAGCCTTTTCTCTAGGGGGAGAATGCTGATGCTCAGCTCTTCGTCTCGATAGCGCCGTTCCTTGGGCGGTACACCGTAATTTCAACAAATCCCAATTGCAACGAGATATCGACAAAGCGTCTCAAGTCATCATTCTGGAACTGAACGCACAGTACGGTCACAAACACAAACTGATCCGTAATGTTCACTTTTGTGCAACTGAAATTACATTTAAAACTACGTCAAACTAGCATCTGGTACAATCCACAATTCTGCTGCTCTGAGAAGTAACCCAATAATGAGGACTGGGCGTTGTTTACTGACGCGTCGAGTTAATATTTGCGTAATGTTAAAGGTGAGTCGGAAAATGAGTGGAAAATTAACTCTCAACGTCGTCCTTCACGAAAGCACCAACAAACAGACCGTTAACTGACAAGGATTTGTCGGACTTCGGGGTCGATTGAACGTAAAAAGAGTTAAGCGCGACGTTATCGCACAACTGCTTCAATTCGATGTCATAATATCGTACATCGTATCGCACGTGACTTCATTGCACGCGTGTCTACCGACAGGCTTGTGGAAGCCTGGGTGTAGGCAGAAACTAGTGTGCGGGCATACTAACATATAATACAGAGGTTTTCAACTACATTAAATTGGGCGAAGAAAATCGTTTTCTAGTCCGGAAACTTATATAATCGGCTGCAAAACGATCCCCCCCCCCCCACCAGATATTATCGGTTTATGACAACTCCGTGCAAGCCAATAGGAATAACGGCAGAAGAAAATCACTTCAAATTTTATATTTAGCTTTTAGATCACTATAAACAAATGTGGGATATAATAACCGACCAAAAACTAACTATAGCGGCCAAAAACGGCTATTCAATTTTTTGTATGGGCAATCCCAAACAACCAGAAAATAACATTATGGTCCATTGGGAAACGACGTGAGCAGCTCTATAAATTGTTTGGCAGCAATGATATAAATCTCGCTCGTTGGGTACTAGGTATTTGATACAGGCTGGGGTAGTTGAACTCTTGAGCTTGGGCCTTTCCCAGGTGCATTCAGTCCAACTATTTCTGACCTGCAGCCTTTTTCACTTTAGGTGCAGGAAAGTCTGGACTGTCTGGACAAAGGGCTTTAATTCAGTTTAATTTCCGAAGCGAGAACGGATTTCCCCTCTATGGACTTTTCAAAATATCCTTCCCACCACTCGATTTACCTCATGTTCAACACACACAGCTCTTCCCAAACACTCATCTCTCAGTTCTCACGATACGCACTTCTCTCTCACCTCTCGAGTCACCCACAGCTACTCAATCGCTCTCCACGCTAGTTCCCTGAAAAACCAGTTTACATATTTAGAGACTTCTTGTCTCTCGCTTATATACTCACATTCAAACTCATATCGCTATTATGTTTTAGTCTAATACAGTCCTCACACTCTCACCACGTTAATTGATTTCTGAACTCAGGCTCACACTCTCGTGCGCCTAACACAAGGGTCCGTCCGTCCGTCCATACGATGGTCATTTTTTCAATCGAAGTCGTTTTTTCTGGTTTTCCTTGTAATTCCAGAACTAAGAACGTGAACCTTTCTAGAAGAATCACGGGGACAGTCCCATCAATTACCTATTCATCGGGGTTTCAATTAAAATCGACGCACGATTATGGGCACCTTCCATCCAGTTTTGTGGATCTAAGTGACTGATGTCTTAACTGGCTAATGTCGGTTAGATTGTTATAAAAAAAGTAGAAAGCAACTACATAGGAATTTCTCCGGTAAACCTCTAAGTTGATTTTAGAGGATATTGGATTTGGATCTGGTAGCTGTTCTTGTCAATCAATCCCTCTCTTTAATACGCGATGAGTTCTTTATAAAAAATATCTTTAATTCTTAAAAATCCCGTTTCTTTATAGGGCAAATATGTATGGTACCGAGGAGGCTTCTTTAAAATTATGCAAACTTTTACAAGCCCCTCCCCACATCAGGATACCATATCTCACTAAGGAATTAAAAGCAAAAATAAACCATTCTTAACAACAAATAAAAATTAAAAAATCTAACCAGGCCCTAATTAATTCCAGAACTGAAAAAAAAAGAAAGTTTGCGTTGCATCACACCAGATGTTTCGACTTAGATCAATGATTATTGAAACAGTTTTGTGGATCTAAGTGACTGATAGATCAAGGTCGGATTTTTTTTCTCCGGACCGCGAAACGCGTGTGGATAGCGATACACGAGTATTGACTAGTTGCTAATGCGTCTTTGATTCCAATCGTTAAAGGTGCAAAAATCCGTTTGTTTTTTAGGTGAATGGGGTCCCAACACAGTCCTTTTACACAATTAAGTGTTTAAAATACTCGTAGTCTTTAATAGAATACAACATGGAACTTTAACTAAGATCCTTTCCGTCCAGGTTTCTCTCCACCTTCCGCTATTTATGAATGTAACAGTTTCGCTGATTGATTGATATCGTTCAAGCCATTTTTGCCAACCTAAAAATACTTAATTTTTGCCTTTTGAACAGTATTCCGGTCAACATTATTTTTACAGAAATGTGACTAACAGAACAACTAGGATTTAACAATGTAGTTGGAGGTTTTTGATGGTGAACGATGCTTCAAATACTTGAAACGAGCATCATGCCGTTTGCAGATGTATGTCCTTAATCTGTTATCAGTGATCAAGCGATTGGGTGGTTCACTACTTAGCGTATTGCCAATGCATGCGCCTCGCGTAAACATTATTTTTGTGGTTGCGCACCGATTAATAATTTTAACAGCCTTGAAAACATGAATTAGCGGCGTATCCTCACAACCGTGGATAGTTCGAAACATATAAAAACTAAATCGATGGTGCGCCAGCTGAACGATACGTGAGCAGTAAATGCGTACAGCTAACGTAATATGAACCTACCTTGGGACGCCGCATGCCGGCGCACACCACCATACTTTCACGTTTCGGCGAATCAATTGCCGACACACTTTCACTCTATAATCCTGCGCTCGGAAAAACTAAAGTTGAAACAATAAATCGCGAAACGAAAGCTTCGATGACGCGAACGGAACACAACCGCAGAATAAGCGAGATCCGAGAGTCAGAACGGACCGAGCGTAATGAGCTGGCGAGCTCCAGGGAGTCGACTATATAAAGCGGAGGTTATCGTAGCTAGCGGGGGAACATCATGTTCAGAGAAGAGAGGGAAGATAGCAAGAAGCGCGGAAGTTGGTTGAGTCACACCGACAAAGAACGCAGAGCTTTTCCGAGTTTGAGGCAACTGCCGGACGGCAAGTCACGGTTCATTTGCTCGCGTTTAAATGCCGAAATCAGTACAAAGTCACGAACTTGACAGGTGTGACAGAATGCAACTCCTAGTAGGTACAAGTATATATATATTGAAATTCCTCGTTCGACCATCTGACTTTCATAGACTGCATTACACGAATCTGGTGTTGTAGGTCGTTGATAATTGCTGGTTGCTCCGACATCTATCATGCAATTGCTTTGGCTCTACGGGATGAGATTTATTTTCTCACAACACCGTGAGAATCGTGCTATATGTCAACAAATTGATCATATTATGCACATTTCAGTTATTTACTTTCTTGCAAAGTGGATATGAGCCACCATCCTTTAAGATTTACTACAATAACAATACGTGTAAGTTATTGTACTGAATAATGATGATTGAATAGCTCCCCAGGCAACCTGCTGAATGTACAAATCAGTGGATATAAGGACTCAGCCTCGAGTCACATTGCTGTATTTTAATTGTGCGTAATAAAGATCTTTCTTTTTGAAAAGTCACACATCATCACCGGGCACAGCAAAATGCGCAACAAGCGCATGTATGTCATCGGCATAGTCGACACCCCTCGATGCTGTGGTGTGACGCAGATGAGGAAGCTTCCTATCACGTCCGGACCCAGTGCCAGAGACTTGAGAGGGAGCGATTTCTGGTCTTTTGGCACTACTTCCCCTGGGGTGGATATCAAAGAAGATTTTTGCAGGAAATACGTGGCATGGAGATAGGCAGCCTCGTCAAGGCAATTGGAAGAACTCCAACCCAGGGCGTGAACTACAATGTCCACAACCGACTTACTCATGGCGGAACGATTTTTGGTATTTGGTGCAACTACTACAAGGGCGGACATCAACGAGGAGGGATCTTGCCGGAAATACCTCACGTACCACCTCAAATCAGAGGAAGTTGATTGCAGATTGTGCAGCGAGAACAAAGCGGGAGAGCACAACGGAAGCCATGTAATCGGCCCAAAAAAAAAATTTGGGTTTTCTTCAGATCTTTACGTTTCAGACCCTACTGAGTCTATAACCTAATTAATGACCTAATTTCGGCGCGTGGTCCGTGTGTGTGTGCGTATGTGTGTGTGTCTGTAGTTCGATTTGCGGGAGAACGGCTGATCCGATTGAGCTGGTTCTTTTTTTGTTTTGTTCGTTATTTTTTGTAGACACCAAAATAAGGTTATGGACGATTTCGGCCGATGGGAAGGGGGGGGGACGAAAAAGTACCAAAAACTAGGGTTTTTCGCATTTTTCTCGAAAACGGCTCTAACGATTTTGATTAAACTTCCAAATTATCTTCTACTGATCAATACCTAACTTTTCTTCTCCATACATATCTCCATGAAAATACGGTGAACGGAGATATAGGCCCATGAAGCAAAAATAGGTTTTTACGCTTTTCGTCAAAACTGCTTCAACGATTATCACCGAACTTTCAAGATGTTTTCAAATAGTTAATACCTACATATTGTTCTCAATAAATGTTCCTGTGGCGGTCCATTAAACAGAGATAAAAATCAAAATGTGTCGAAAATAACGTTTTTCTGAACATTTCCGTAAATTCCAGGGTAACTTCTTCACCAAATGTGATAAACTCTAATGGAGTGCCTTATATTTACCCTTACCAACACTTCGTTCTCTATAATTATTTCTGCATATAGATGTTGAACGGAGATATAAGCCAAGTTAACTCAGAAAAGGAGATTTGTCGAATATTAATTTATCGGAATTCCAATTTTGTCAGAAACGGCTCCAACGATTTCGATCAAACTTTCGGAGTACTCTCAGTTAACTACTACGTGCATTTTGTTCTCCATAAATGTTTCTGTAGAAATGCGTTGAACGAAGATATAGCGCCCGCATATGTAGCTGGTGTTCGAACTTAAAGGGGTGGCGGAAAGTAGTGTGTTGCTACGCACCAGATATTTTCATTTTTCCCAGGGGTTCATTGAAACTAAAAGCGGATTCTGCAGTCTCTACTCCTTAAAAATGGACCATTCTTAATTAATTAAGGAACATCGTTACAATGAACACAGCGTGTGACAATGACAGAGGAGCTTAGTCCAATGTACCCTCCGGGCAAAGAAACTGTCAATACGGAGCGTTTAATCAGAACAGTTAGAGCTGTTGATACTGTGATAACTATTAATAATTTTTCGGTTGTGTTGCGCAGATCCATATTTTGGCGTCCCGTCCAGGTTATATACAAAATGGAAGACCATACATAAGTTGTTTTTTGAACTTAGTAGCCCTCTAGACGTAAAGATTTGAAGAAAAAACAATTTTCAGCGCTTTACAAAACTTTCTTTCCTACTCCGGTGGGATAAGGAAAGTCTAAAGCAGTTGATATAACGACATTTTTGTCAAAAGGGGAAGGAGTTTCGAGCAGAACAGTTGGCGATTATTTGGACATGGAAACGCTACGTAACCGCTAGAGCGATGTACCAAAACTTTTGCAACAATTTGGGGTGAAGCTTGACGTATTCAAATATGTTGAATGGGCTAGTCAAAGGCCTGTTTCTCTACTGGAAGACCGTCATTCTCTGAATCAAGCGACTTATTCGCTATGAAAACGCCGCCTGGAGTTGTTCGAGGAAACGCCATCATTAATACTCCTAGAAGGAAGTTAATATCTTCGCCCGAGAAAAGGGGAAGCCAATAGCTCAGTTCGGCTGACTATTTCAACGCGATCGCATCATCTGACGAGTTGACCCCGCAGACACGCCGAGATCGTAAATATCCCGTTCGAGCGAAAGCGACGAATCACGCGGGAGTTCTAAGAAACGCCTTTTGACGCTTCACACGTCCTAAAAATATATTACTATGAAAACGGATGCCCCGCACACGAAATCTCATTGAAAAGAATCCGAGAATTTACTTGTCTACTCGACAAGAGCCAACATTTGCCAACAATGAAACTGCTTCATCTTGAAGACCAAGAAATATAGAAACGCGGGCCAACGATATTTCAGAAAGCCTGGCATTATTCACTTCGGAATAATTAAAACTAATTATCTATTATTATTACAACTACGTTGAACATTGATTGTGAGGAATGACTACTAACAGGAACAGTTACACAAGTGACAGGGCGATTCCTTTGTAACGAGCAACAAAACCAAATCATTTGATTCTTAGCCACTCACAACTTTCTGCAAACCCCATACATTCAAAGTCTGCTAAATATACGGGTGCTTTATCATCGTTCGGGGCCGTTCTATGGAAACATTTATGCAAACCTAACGTAAGTACTAATTAGTCGAGAGCACCTCGTCAGTTCGAATTACATCATTACACTCGTTTCTGTGAAATTTACTCTCCCACTACCAGCCGCACAGGCTCCAAGTATCGCTGTGTAAGGCAGCGCCTAAAGCGAACTGCTCTCGGCCGACATTTCAACGCAATACAGACGAAGTCAATGAGGCGGATGAATAATTTAAATTTAAATGAAGAAACAACTAAATGATTGGTAGCTATTTAGAAGCTTGAGAGGACTTCGGAGCGTCGAGATTTTGGTGATGGCCTGCGTCCCAATCTTTCGAATTTCGGGCACCTTCCATTTTAATGTCTGTGTGGGCTGGAGTAGGACGGAGAAACGTAAAAAGCGTCTATAAACAGTCAGAAACTCGGTGTAGTTGCGGTGAAGGGATGTGAGAGCGGAAATGGCGCTGACTCTGGAGGAAGATCCGCGTCCTGACCGCTGACACCGGAATCTCGTCAACAATCCTCATGAATATGTGATGACCTCACCAGGCTCCTGTCATTTCCATAACAGGGCGAAAAGAGGGGGCCTCCTCGCTCTCGCACCCTTAGCAGCTTCTTCCCTCCCGTTCAAGGGATGTAAACCTTAAAAAAACCTTGAAACATCTTCTTAACAACATCTAATATATTCGCAGTTGAGTTTTTTTTTTCCTCTCCTATTCCACTCTCGTGAAACACATTCCAGTAATTGCGAGGCTCCGATTTTTTGTGAAACAAAATGTTACTTCGGGTTGGAAAGCGCTACCAACAAAATCCGTGTTAACCCCTGTTTGACCTACATGCCCGGGCCTGAATCACATGTGAATGCAAAATAGTGAACCCAGCGGACAGAGTACGGTCTAGAGAAGTGTTTCCCAACCATTTTTGGGCCATGTCCCACTTTTAACATTTCTACATTATATTGCCCCCCACACATAATTTTAAAAAAAAGTGTTACTTAAGAAACATAGACGATAGATTTTAGTTAGAAATTATTATAAAATGTTATCACAATATAGTAAGTAAAATTTCGAAACGTGTAATACAAAAATGAAATTAGAAAGTAAAATCATTTTAAATCAGATTAAAAAAATTGAAAGTGTGATCCTTGCGTTGATGCTTGCTATCAGGTGCATAACTGCGTTGCCGGCGAGTTTAAACGTCCAGGTTCCCGATACATTCGGCACACTCCGCGGGGAATCCCAAAGAGGTTGTGTCGACGACTCTATTCACCGAGTTGGTGAAATTTGTTAACATCAAACGAAACAACACCTAATAAATATTATTAACAACAGCAATTTAAAAAATTACTTTTTTGCTGAAGTTTGCTCGTAAATCTAACGTTTCATTTAAAACCACACGTGGGCCACACATCGGGAAACACTAGGCTACTAGAATGGAGTGAGGTCACTGCAACTTAAGGAGCATGCTGACCCTGCACAAAAATCGATAAAGCCAGAATGCCTGTGCAAGGCTATAGATATTTATTTATTTGAGTGCAGGAGCTAGCCCAATTTAACAATGTGGAACGTCGCATGTTTTGAAGTAAATTCCTTGGAAGGGAAACACGGAAATTAAAAGTCAAGAAATCTAAGGAAGGACCTGGAGCAAGTGATGTTTCATTCAGGAGAATGAACTAATGGAGGATAGATGTTGTTTCTAGAAATAAGCAGGTTAACAGTGCGTGAGAGGCGGCTGAGCGGACGATGGATGGGCCCTAATTAGTGGATTAATATGGTACAGCAAAAGTTACAAGTACGTCAACCGACAATGAGGAGGAGCACTGACAGACGTGTATACCAGAGTTCAACGGCTTGTAGGGTGGGCACATCGTGATCGTTACGCATTCTAGTTCAGGTGTAACGTACTGGGCAGAAGAAAGAGATTGATCTTGATTACGATCACCACTATCTGTGGGTTACTGTGTAAAAGTGTCATCTGAAAATAAAAAAGTTAGACAGAACGTTTTGACAGGCGAATTTAAGAATTTGGAACGCTGCTGCGAGATAATAAAAACGCCCTCGGCCTGCAAGTCTTGCTTTTTTGTGGTCTTTTCCTTTTTTCCCCCTGCGCTTCCTGGTAGGCTGCCATTCGGCCTCGGCTCTGTGAGGGAGGGAGGAGGGCTCAGTAGCGGCTACTGCTGCATATGAGGCGCCTGGGGTACTCATCTGGCTCGATAGAGCACCTTGAGCTTGGGGGGCTGTTGGCACTGGCTGCACAAGCTGCTGGGCAATTGCCCTACACAGTTTCCCGCAGTGAGGTGATGGCAGGGGGCGATGTCGTTGGGGAGGGGGGCACTTGCTTTGATGGCTAGCTTCGAGATTTTAAGGCCGGCGTTTACGGCAGGAGAATTCTGTCCCCCTTCCTGCAGGGGGTGTGTTCTGCGATCCCAGCTCAAGGCAGAGGGTCCAGTGAGTCATCTACGTGGAAGAAGAGTAAGTTTTGCCACTTCAAGTCTGGCTCATACGAACACTCAGGGATTACGGCAGTGGAATTCAAGACCCCCAGCTTCAGGGTGAGCACAGTGTGGCGACAGCGAACACTTTGACGCCCAGCCACAGTTGAGTCGCCATTGTTCGCGTCGTGACCGGGACCTCTGCCTGCTGCACGGCGAGTCCCTTGAGCTCCATCTACTCCCTCCCCGTCCCGCATTATCATTACTTGTTGCTTACATCATCTCCAGCGACCTACTAACATAACTTTGGTATGTTGTATTTCTATCGTAGCTTCATTCTTCAAGCCACTAAGTTGGTTACAGTCTTGAACGATTTTTTTGAAAGGTTATTTAGGAAAACATAATGCTGTCATTATAGGGCAAGGAAGCTCAGCAACTGCCACCATGAAACGTATCCACAATCGAACGTTCAATACCATTGATGGTCGAAGCCTGAGATAAGGTCATCGGTTGTAGCGTTCAACAGCCATCGAGCAGAAGTTTCCCACCTCTTGGTTTTTTCTCACGCAAGCTAAGTGACAAGATCAATTAGTGTGTCATTTGTCTAGGAATGTTTGTTTTGTGTTTAACGATAATAACAGAAAATTGTATGTGTTCGTCACGGCGAGAATGGGATATTCAGGCCTCATTGAATAGGTGAACGAGCAAATTCGTTAAATTTTAGTTTCAGATTTACAGGTATGCCGCGCCAGCTCGCCCTTTTCACGGTTATACATCAGGCTTATCCTCCCCGAGCAAAGTTTAGTATTGAACTCAAAAGGATGAGAGTGGGGAATTCCCAGAGACCTCTGTGGGATTTTCTCTTCTTGTTAGCCGTGTGTTTCGAGTTCTTGTTCTGGCAAACAAATGGACCGGTTCAGATACGCAGTATCCCTGTCATCCGGTAGACGAATGAGCCAAGGGTTGTCGGACGGAAAACGGTACTCAAGGCGTTGGGCGAGAAGACAAACATCGATGGAACTTGGTGGCGCCGTCCCAAATCCGGTTGTGAGATTCTTCGACGCATATTTCCAATAAAATGTCATCGTCGGAATGCGAAGGCCGACCGATATGCAAATCAAAAGGTCTCAATACTTTATTTTACTTCTGACATTTTTTTCTTCCAATTTTTAGAATTCTTTTAATATCTCACTTCACCGAGAGAACGACCTGGCTGAGGAAGAGAGAGCCAGGCCATCCATGTCCTCGTGGCAGCGTTCCAAATCCTTAAATTCCCCCCGTCACAACGTTCTGTGTAACTTTTTTATTTTCAGATGACACTTTTACGGATCTTTCACGACTCCATCGTTGGGAGTGGTGAAACCACTCGCTGAATCCACAGCACTTTGGATAGTTGCTACAAGCAGTATCTACTTCCACGTACGAAACTAAATAAAGTAACGATAAACGAAAGCCCACCGTTTTGTTATAACCGCATAACAGACGCGTAAACGACGAGCTGCTGCTGTCATTAGAATAAAAGTTGGAGCGACGAGAGGGAAAACCACCTTTATATTCAAATTTGAATAATTTCGAAGGCGAAACCATACCGAGTTAATCTCTGAAGACGATACTCACCGGGAGAGAGCTCATTTGCTAATGGTGAAAACACGCTTTTCTCCGCCTCCGCTCGTCCTGTCAACGTCACCGTAGCGCAAAAAGGTTTGCAAATCACAATTTCAAAGAACGGCTACAGGGAGAGGGACGATGAGGGAAGAGATGGGTGGAGAGGAGAGAGAGAGAGAGAGAGAGAGAGAGAGAGAGAGAGAGAGAGAGAGAGAGAGAGAGAGTGAGAGGAGCAAAGGTAGACTGCCAGAGGTGGATCGGTACTCCTTTGAAAAAGCCCCCTATAAACAGTTTACTTTGATAAGTCCCAATCTCCTGGGATGCTTCCAAACATAACGACGCCCTCCGACCTTCAACCTACGCCGTTTCGCTCTCGAGGATTTCCATCATCTTTTGGAAGGGAAAAGGCATCACAAACAACCCTCGACAATAAAGCTTTTGAAGAGCGTTTCTGGAGTAAACAATCCTGTTAAAGGCGAAGCACATGATTTCAGGCGACCTCAGAAACGTCTGAATTGCGAGTAACTGGAACCTGTTTTGTTAAGGGATTGGGAAAGAGTGACGAACTCATTAAAAACTTCATTGTTTCAACAGTATTGCAACGAAAGAAGCGACGTCAATGGCAAGGGTGTCCGCTGTGTTTAGTCTGAACTCGAACCCAGTGCCTGAATTTGACAAATGAACCTACACTCAACATTATTTGAACGTTTCCGTAATGTTCTGAGTATCAGCGTGCCAATAAACATTATAGTCCGAAGAGACACTCACGAGGTGTAGCCCTTAGTCTTGCACGGAAAGTCGGGACAGGACGATAGGATAAAGCAGCATGCCTACTGAAGCTCGAGATGGCCAGCAGATATTGCTACGGTCGAGAGCTCACTGGAGGTAGTTACCCAATCCTTCCCATTTATTAACCAGAGTCCTCAACGTAAGTGGAGTACCTAATGAGAAAGTAAAGCCTACATCAATCACACGCAAAGAACTTGAACACGAGCAGTTGGATAGGACCCAACACTCGCAAAGGTCGTAAGTTTCCTAAGTGAACGGAGTCAAATAGAAATTAATTAGCCGATTTTAAGATCAGTGCAAAAATGTAACATTTTTACCGCTACAATTAATGAACACAAACACACTTCTGTCTCAAGCTTTCAACATTTTTGACGTATCAAAGTTTCATTCGTCTGCGTTCCACTCAGGAGGTCAACCGGAGATGAAACTTGGCATTTGATTGGTGGCGTGGATCTCAGCAGCAGAGGTGATACTAGTAACAACTAGAGAAAAGGTCTTGTTTGAGGCGGAAGGCAGCCTTTTGCGAGAAGAGCTATTCCAATTGGAATGGAGGAAGCTTCGAGCTGGATTAGATCCTTATACCTTAGACGGAGAAGAAATTGTGCCGGCCGCCTCCTCCAATCTCCAGTCACCAGTCGCCTTGTTCTGAAGAGCGCGAAAGGCCTTGCGGAACCTTGAACTCTGAAAAAGATGTTGCCTCTAAAAGCGGGTTCTATTTTTAGCTCAGAATACGAACCAAAGAAAAAAAAGAGTGGAATCTCTTCGCGACCGGTCACAAGAGCCGCTGGTTGGTAGTGGGGAAAGCAATGTCTGTCCGGGAAGCCCCAGGAATCCCACCGACTAAAGAAGAAATCACTCCCAAACAGGCCTTTCGCGTTAGAAGTCCACATTCCTTTTATAAGTTGTACATCCTGACATGAGATCGATTAATATTTTATTTTCGGTGTTTTGAATTTGATATGCTTCCTTTGCTAATACGGGCACGATGATTCTGAGTGTAAATTTGGTTTGAGCCCATCACATTAAATACTTTTCACAAAATAGGAAAAACCTTCTGAGATATTTTGTACTAGAGCAAACAAACAAGAACATTAATGATATTTCTTGAATTGCATTAAAATTATTTCTTAATTGATATTGTGTTTATTTAATTTCAATGGCAACACTGTTTCATATTCACATCTGTCAAGATCAACTTGACGGCATCGGAAGTTGTTTACGAATTAGTTGGCGTCAGTTGTTTGTAGTATCGAGTTCGACTGAAATTCACTGACCCCTTTAACACATTGAATCCATTTCTATTTAGATCCTCGAAGAGCACGACTTGTTCACTTCAGACGAAAAGGTCACAGAGCAAGCTGACGTGGCGGCTCCTGGCCTGGTGTCTTTGGTGACCAAGTTGACATCGAAAAACTCGCCAAGTGGGCCAAGACCTCTCATCGCCGGAGGAAAAATAGAAAAATTAGGGCGAGGCCTCGTAACTAAGGAAGAGAAGGTGACAAGTTTTGAAGGTAATTAGTAATTGATCTGACAGACCAGATAATTCCAACGTGTTTGCCTCTACTTGTCTTTTGGAACGAAAAGGATCGAACGTCTGAGCTGGTTGTGGCTGAGAATAGATGAGAGGAAAACATGGATGGGGTTGGGAGTATAAAAATCAAGATAGTCAACATAACCTAATACGCTACGGTACAACGCTTCTTTATCTAATATTACTCTTTCATTTTATGTAGAAACATGTAGAGCGATGCATCACATATCTTCCTCGGATCCACTAACATTAAGCGGTTTTAGTGAAATATGTTTATCATAAAGTTTACAAGAAAGGAGTACAACGGAATTTAACTTTCTATTCGCCACTGGCTAACGTAGGTAACTTACCGAAGGGGCAAAACTGGGGAGTGTCATTTAAAAAATTGCAAAAATATCTGGAGCTATAAATCATACCCCCTGGAATGCTGTGAAGCACTCCAAACCCTTTAACTCATGACAAAAACACGGAATAAAACGGAGCCTTCTGAGGATTGAGAGGAAGGATCTAAGTGGATCATCCCGAGACAGGTATGTTTCCTTATTTTATGATTGTTACTAAATCCTCGTTGAGGGTTATATCAGTCATGGATGTTGCGGTTTCACTAATGTGCAAGAGGTCGGCCTGGCAGCATCTACCAAACTCAGACCTGCAGAGTTACGGTCGTTAGCCAGACTCCCAGTAGAGAGCTGTTGTCCGTGTGTGCCCACGCGGAGGTGACCACCTGAGAAATCCCGTACCATCTAGGAGGAGTTCTTAATCTGGTTTCCCGCCTGATCTAACTATTTACTTGGGTGACATGTTTCAAAAGAGCTGATCAACTGTGACCACGTTTCTCAGCCATCTCCTTCTTCGGGAACTTGGCAAAATTGTTATAGATTTGCTTTGTGGCAGAAAATGCTGCTAAGTTCGTCTGCCCTCCCAACAGCCGTCGCTCACTGATGTAGAAACTACCTGGTTTCTTGTTTCCCCCTCACTGGAGGCGTAATGAGAGGCGTCTTTGAGAGAAAAGAACAGGAGCCGCGTATTGAAGTCGCCATGTCCTATCATCACATTACGCTGCAAAATGAACAAACCCGTGTATGTTATGGACATAGTAAAGACCCCTCGGTAGAGTGGTGTCGCAAAGATGAGGAGACTCCCTACCACGTCCGTGCCCAGTGCAGGAGTCTCTGAGAGGGAGCAATTTCAAGTCTTTGGTAACTTCTCCTAGGGTGGACATCAAAGAATCATCATGCAGGAAATACGTGGCTTGGAGATAGGCAGCCTCATCATGGCAATTGGAAGAACTCCAGCCCAGGGCGTGAATTGCAAGGTCCCTAACCGACTTACTTTCACTGTAGCGGTCGTTTGTACGGAGTAAGATGGTTCATCCCATTCTCAGCCTCTGACAATTACATTCAGAAGCACAATTGTATCTGTTGTATGGCAACAGAATGTTAGATGACTGAATGGCGTTCTATTTCCCCCATCGCGGCTTACCCGCAGTAAGCAGTTTTCCGCAGCATCACTAACGATCTTTTGGTAAAGGCTTAAAGCGCATAGCGTTTAGTGAAGTTTCGATCCATACGTTCCGCTCTCCAATTACCGTATTTTCGACTTTCAAAGAGATAAATTCAACTGGTTAGCCCACTTGCATATTTTCTACTTCGCATGGCACAAAGAAATGCGAAGCCATCAACCAGAGTTTCAATAGCAAAACTCCATTGATGACCTCCGCTGCTTCCAATAGGCTGGAAAGTGATGTTAGAGTGCAAGAATCACGAAGGCGAGCAATTAGCGATAATTGCCCACTGCCCCGCGTGCCTGTTCACAACTCAAATATACCCCTTGAAATACCATAGGCACAGACCCTTCAGTTTTCTCTCTAATCTGTTCAAACTCTCATAACAAGCTCTGGATATAAAAAAAAAAAAACTCCCAGTTCTGTCACCATAATAAATATCCGGTCTAACGCGCCAAAAAACATTCCTCGCGCCTGTATATGCGTAATGGCACATATCTTCGTTAAACATGTGTCAACACAGAAACATACAGGTACAGGGGAATTGAAAGTACTTCGTGCTATGGAGCCAGAATTCTTAAAATGGGTTGGTAAAATGCGTGAAAGCTGTCTGTTTGACAGGATTGCGTCAAGGTAACACCTGATAATCGCTCACTATGAGGCAAACCGCGTGGTTCGGAGCACTTGATGGGCTTTTGCCACCACTTGATGGATCGACTGTGCACGGGTCAGCACAATCAGGTCGTTCACATAGACGTACGGCTCGCAGTTAGTATCCCCGTAGCCCCAGGCCCCCGCATGATGGCACAAACCCTACCAGCATGAATACGATTTATGCAACCTCTTATAGGTGGATGGTTGTCCGTTGCACAAAAAGCACATCACTTATCCCTAACTGAACTAGTACGAAGATGTAATACACACTTACTGTAATAGTGGGAGGCTGGACAATCTTCTCTGTAGTACTCACCTACAAACAAAAACCTAATTAGTTAACTGAATAAATTAGTTTTAATATTTATTTGCACTTCAATTTATGCACGATTGTGCACGCAATGACTGGCCGCTTGAAACTGTGTACACTTTGTTTGCTATTCATCACTTCTCTATAATGAGTGTGCCGCAAAGCGGAGTCATTAAATACGGAGGGGGAACCAACAGTACTGTAGGAGTGAACCGTGTACCAATGAATTAGAATGCGACTGTAGCTGAATTAGTCTCCAGGAAGCCGATACGCCTGGCGGTCACCATCATTGACAATTCCTCCACCTCTGATATTCTCTCACACTTAAGCGTCTCCGTGACAACGTAAGGAATCTTCTACCAATTTCCCTGTCAGTTTCTGTCCACCTTGACCTCATGACATCGGCTCACTGATGAAGACGCCCACTTCAATCAGTGAATAACGAGCCTGTATCCAGTTCTTGAATGGACTGACAAGGTGTTCAGCATCAGTATGCCCAGACGGGACTATACCGACTGAAGCTAGTCTTTCTTCTTGTCTTCCAAGACGACCCGCACAACAAGCAGGTTCGGATGCCTGATAGCGACTTCTAATTCAGAAACGACGATGTTGCTCCTTTTTTTCAACTGACATCCAGGCTGCCCCTAACCTAGATAAACTTCCACCGGAGACACCTGCTACCACTCCAAAGCTGCCACACTCGCTTTGGGTTCCGAGTCAGGTCCCCAGCCAAATGCCGTCGACTGAGGATGGGGAGCACTGAGGGTACTTACACCTTCCAAGCAGAAGATTGTGTCAACAGCTCATTCATTCTGTTATCCAATTCTGCCATGAGCATTCATTTCTGTTGTTAATTTTGTACACAAGCACGTTCACGTTTTCATAACTTAATTTTCTGATTTGTGTCTACCTTTTTCGTACCCCAATTTTCTACTAATTACAAGTTCTACTAAAGTTGAAGTATCTCGCTTCCCCAAAGTCTCACAAGACTTCGCCCTAATTGGAATTTGGTCAATTCCAAACAAGTAGGTCGATCCGAAACGTAATTGCAACAGAGGATTGTGCTGAATTGAATTGATGATGAAGACCTACACTCGCTCTCGACACACTCTTTGCAAACCTCGTTCCTCGACTAAGAAATTCACAAATAATCGAGAAACTGACGGAGTACATATTTACACGGACGCGGGCCATTAACGTTCTCCGAGTTTTACCTTCAATTTATAGGTTAAGGCGAACGAGAAAGGGACTTTCAACCCCATTAGTGGTAAAGGGAGCGAGAGAGTAGGGGGTTTTAGAGGGCAACGAGGAGTTGGGGAAACACATTTCCATAAGAGGATTTCCCAACGAGGCAGGTTGGACAAAAGGCTAACAGGGTTTGGGTTTGTGTCGCTGAATGGACCAAGGTGAATGCCGCTGGTTAAATGAGAATCTGTGAAAGGAAAAATAGATTTAAATTGAAAACTTTAAGCCGACTTGAACCCTCGAATCGTGCAACTCAGTTCTAAAACGTTACTTTGTCCGTAATTCAAGCGGAAGTGAAAAAAGGTGCGCGTTGATCTGCGAGCAAGTTATTCTATAAATTGCAGGGACGCTAACATTTTTGGGGCTCCATTTGTTCGGTAAATCCATTAAGACCTGAGAATCAGATTCAGTGCGAAATCGTGCTGTCTGCGCCTCATTACGGCTTCAGCTAAGGAGGCCACGTGAATGCCACGAAATGACAAGTGTTGAGATAAAGTGTTGGAAAAGCGATTCGGAGTGGCAGGTTTGAACTACATAGTAGAGGGAGTCGGAAAGCAGATGACGAATTTTATTCGGAGTAACGGCAATACTTAAGCCAAAACTCCCTGGTTTATTATTCACCTGTAACGGCCAACGTGCAAAAACGAGAGACAAGTTATGGGTTATGAGCAAAGTGCAGACAGAATCCCGACGATGATTGGTTATATTTATTGTAGTTATTGAAACTCCACATATACCGTGGCGGTGCTGAAGGATTTGTTCATATTCTCTGAGATAGAAAGAGACCACGCCACACTTGCAGGGGTTACAAGTGGAATGCAGATGATATATATCCAGTTACTTTTGTGAGATCGTGTGCTGATTGAACTGTGCCACTCACCAAGTTGTTGTTCACAGCGATAATTTCACCGTTTTAGTAAACCTTAACAACGTGCCACGACAAAGTGTGACAATATGACTGTTCCTGAACTCTAATGAGAAAGTTATATCAGTCGACGTCGACTGTGGTGGAGGTTGCGGTTTCCCTATCATGCACGAGGCCAGCTACTCGCACAACATCCACTGAACCTGCGGAAGTACGGCAAGGTTGGTCATTGGCAGTCTCCTGGAGAGTTGTTCCCCCGTGCTACCGCCTGGAGGTATCACCCTAAGGAGTTCCGTACCATCTGAAAGTAGTTCTTAATCTGGTTTCCCACCTGATCTAACTATTCACTTGGGCATGTTTCAATGGGAGAGATCAAATGTGTGGTCACTTTTTTTTTTTTTTTTTTTTGTCACAACCTTCTTCGTAAACTGGGAAAACGGTTAAGCTTGCTTGCTTAGTAACAGTCAATGCTGGTCAGTTTGGTTGCTCTTCTAACAGCTGTCGCTCACCGTTGTAGAAACTACAGGGGAGCAGCAATTGGTTTCTTGTTTCCTCCACACTAGAGGTGCAAGACGTGCAGGATGGAGTCTTTGAGAGAAAATTAGTGGAGCCCAATAAGGAACGCCACTAATTCAACGCCATTGAACTAGTCAGGTCTGTTTCTCTAACACGCAAGAGCCTGGCCACTCGCTCAACATCCACCGAACCCAGACTTTAGGATTTTGCCAGTCTTCTGGTGGGGAGCTGTTGCCCTTGTGTTGTCGCGCGGAGGTTAAAGTCATTCAACTCAGTCAGATCTGTTTCCTTATTTGATGACTGTTCCTAAACCCTCGACGAGGGCATTCAACTCAGTCACTAATGATGTTTCACAAAAACTGTATATAACAAAAACCCAGGGTTTTTGAGGCCTTAGTGAAAACTTCAACAGGCGCTTCCACAGTCATAAATATGAGCCGGCGGGCCAGTGATTTCGAATATACTTAACTCCATTTTATCGGCACATTCTGCAGCATTGAAGTTCCAATTAGCAACGGCTACTTCTAGGTTAAGATGGGATTTCTGCTTCTATCGTATTAAGGAAAGGAATTAGTTATTTTTTGTGGGGCGATGGGAGCCTTATTCTCTCGCAGCACATCTATTCAGCACGCAACGGTTAGTCTTAAGGATCCCCCCCCCCCCCGACAAACAACCCTACGAGCTCTATTCGTCTCTATAGAACTAATATTACTTTGTGTTTCACTATTAATATCGGTTGAAAACTTTCTGAAGCTTTATTTGGGTAACAAGCTCATGCTACACGATGATTTACTAATTACCTTTGAACTTATTAAACGAAAATTTAAACTAATGATGCATAATAGTATTTGGCCATAAACTCAGCGCAGATTTTACCCTGGTATCTTCGTTGATCGTACAGGCTAGATAAGGTAACTGGGCACTCCTTTATGCCGTAATTTGACCAGCGATGTTCTTTCAGTTACGAATTACACGTGTGGGGGGTCAACTTCGGGTAGAAAATGTCACATAGCGAGCAAGCTCTCTTTGAGCGATGCAAAACAAAGCATAATAGATATAACGTTATTCCAAGAACAAAAAAAGTGGATCGAATTAGTTAGACGTCGGTAAAATCATTTGGCCTAAGCGTTAGGGAGGGGCAAGCAGCGCACATCCCTGGATGCGGGGTGAGTGAACCTCTATCGACCCCGGGGGTGGGGATGGGACCAGCCGGCGAAGGGGCCGGGTAACTCCCCCTCCTCCCAACATAGCAACCCACGTCCTCAACGCCCGCTCGAATCACGTGTCTGCCCTGGAAGGTTCTACACCTGTGGCTCTTCGAAGGGAAGACCGATCCCAGGACAATTGCCGAGGCAACCCTCTGCAGCTACCCATTCCGCGTGCCACAACTCTATTGGCAACGACGACTCCAGTCATCAAAGCGCGGGAGTCATGTAGCGACGTGACGCGTGAAAGTTGCCATCATCCATCTTGGCCGTGGCACAATAACGTCATGTTTCGAGGGTAGAATCAACCAATTTTTACACCTGACTTAATCGTCGATCTTATATTCACCTTCTGCTGGTCTCACATTAGTTATACGCCAATAAGGAAACATAATTTTGGTACTTCTCTCAGCTGCTCTCTGCAGCTCTTGGTGACGACGTCGCACTGTACTGCGTGCACTGTTACTCTCTACTTTTCGATTATCCATTGATCTTCTTACATCACTCGTAAGAACTAGAAGAAGATACTTGTCAATTAATCCCATTTCATTTATAAACTGTATTAAGCAATTGTATATACAATTATCCATAATTTTCGCTGAAACTCACAGGTTATTGATACATCTATAGTCCTTTGGTTCACTTCGTGTCTTAATTTTATTTAGTGGCAAAACAATGAATTTTTTCCACATATCGAGTTACACTTTGTAGAGAAGGGAACAATTAAATGTATTTCCAAGAATAGGAGCAATTTCATTTGTAACGAGGTTCAAGAAACATACTGGAATCTCATCGTGCCCAACAGCGCCTGACGAAATCCTATTCATGGCTCTTCAATTATTTGCTTAATCCCGTTTTTTTTTTTCATTATGATCAATAAAGCTGTCAGAAAAATCTAGGGTTGAACTTTTTGCTAGAGGCTCAGAATTATCACAAAAATAAAAATTTAACTCATTCAAATCACACATTGGATCAGAGAATGTCGTAATCTTCCCAATTCCGTTGTTCCTAATTATTTTCCACAGCTGCTGAGGCATAACGTTCAAGGAGAAGTGTTCGAAAATGTGTCGTTTTGGTATTTCTAATTAATTGCTTAACCTTATTCCTTATCTACTTGAATGTTACCAGTATTTGATATGATGTTAAAAGCTGTGTCCCTTTCTTTCATAACATTTCTTATGTCCTGAGTAATCAATCCATGGAGCTGGAAGCCTTGAAACTTTAACTTTTCTAATTGGCATGTATTTATCTAAAATCAATTTATTAAACTTCTGAACTTTCTTATTAATATTTGTTTCTTTTAATACGCTCTCCCAATTTAACAGGGGTATTTCTGCTTTCAGTGCTTTTACGTTAATATTTCTCTTGTCTCGAAAACTGACATATTTTCGCCGAAACTTCTCCACATTACACATGACGCTACAATCTATTAATTCATGCTTGGAAATAACAGGCACAGGAAATTGGCCGTATAACGATACTCTATTTCTACAGTTCAAGATAATATGATCAATTTGGGTCTCAGCAGGGGAAAAACAGAGTCGTGAGTAGGAACCAACGGTACCAAATCTAAATTATGCATTTTAATTTGTCCAACCAAAAATGTTTTTTCTGGTGTTTCTGACAACATGTCAACGTTCCAGTCACCCAACATTACCGTGAACGTATAGTCATGCAGAATCACAGCAATATGGTTGAATACCTCTATCAAATGACTCGATTTTGGGGGCCTGTACGCCACGCCAATTAAAAATTTACTTACAGCACTATCCATTTCCTTAAATAAGTACTCAGGTGAGTTCAATAAATTTCAGGAGAGGTCATAATTATCCTATATCGGAAAGCGTGGTTTATAAAGAGCGCCGCTCTTCCTCTTCCCTTTCCCTTCCTGTCACATCATTGCATATTAAAAGCAGGCAATACAAAAGCATCGGAGTTCAAATTCTCCTTAAGAAAAGTTTCGGACACGGTCACGGTCAAATTCACTCCAATGACTAACCAGAGACTCTTCATTTATATGAGCCAAATTTAACAACTTTTACTCGGGTAGAAGACAATATTGTTCTGAACGTGCAACGAATTCATGACAGATAGCTATTTTGAGGGTTGACGTAAAGCCCCTTTTGATTTTACATGAATGCTCTGAGAGTCTTCGGATTGCTTCAAGAAAATACAGCCTTTCCGCACCCAAACAAATTTGAAATTGTTTTGCCGCTTAAACCCCTTACAAGCGCCGAGAAGTTTACAGTTCTCTGATCTTTTTGACAATCTCCGGGAAACTCACTTTTTCAGTCTTTGGATATCCTGATATCTCTACCGTTGCCTCGCGGGCTTGTTGATCACCTTTGTTAATCATTTCCGTTAATCCCTCCTTACCGTATACCTTCTGGCAATCAACCACATTGTCCACTTTATCGGCAAGACCCTTCAAAGAGGACTCATAACGAGCCAACGATTGTTTGTTAGATTCTATGTAATCTGAGTACGTACCTAGCTGTACTTATTAATTAATCCTAACGGAGCATTAATTTAATTGGCCTAACGATCAATCTCCTCTTGAAGTTGCCGATTTGAGAATATCCTCCCTTATCTCCTCAATAACGTCCAATAGTTCAACCTGCTGATATGCTCGGGGATGAGCAGAAATAAGGCGTTTTATGATCCGTCATGTAAGAATGATAAGCTTTCGTGATTTTCACGCACTTAATATGAAAACCCTGCAAATTATTACACAACGGTTTATTATTCGGATAATCAGCTTGACCTAGCATTAATGCTCCGAGACCCATCCTGTTCGATTCAGCATCGAAAAATATCATAATGAAACCCAAAAAAAGGTCGAAAAGAACTGAATCGTAATATTAAAATAAACAAAAAAAAACCGAAAGTATCTAGAAAAAACTGAATTTTAATATGAAAACATGCACGCTAAATACTAATATCAAAATTTAACCAAAAATCTATGAAAACCAAACCAAACTGAGAATGAAACGAAAGAATCTAAAAAAATTGAATCGTATTAAAACCAAAACGTCGGGGAAATTGGAACGGGGGCGCTCGAAGCGAAAGGCGAAAGGGGAGTTGAGTGGCGGCGTCATTGGGAGGCAAGCGAGAGCGGGAGGCACGCTCGCTCGCCTCGAGCGCAGTTGCTTTTTTAATAGTTTAATTTTAGTAGCTCCCGCGTTGTACTGCGTTTCGTTAATTTTTTTAACCGTTTTTTGCCCATTACAACCACGGGCTTCGTCCGATCGGATTGCCGAGATGGCGGGCACAACTAGATACCAAATCGGATTTTTGGGCGAAAGAACGAATTTTTTAGACCACGTTAAAGGCACAAAACGGCCCGGACGGCGGACGGACATTGCAAATTTGGAATCTCCAAGTCTTGAAACGTAAAGTATCAAATTTTGAGGGGGGGGGGGTTGTAAAAAATGTTTCGTGACCGAAAACATAGGGTATTATTCAGAATGAATAATAAACCAAAATGAGCTTACATTTTTCACACGTAAGACGATAGGCGTTGTGGGGAAACCCACGAGCACACACACCGCACTTTGATATCTTTATCTAGATAAACGATAATCTACTAAGAGTGAAGAGAGTTAGAGGGAGTGAGAGAGAGAGAGAGAGAGAGAGAGAGAGAGAGAGAGAGAGAGAGAGAGTGAGAAAGAGAGAGAGAGAGAGTGTGAGAGAGAGAGAGAGAGATTCATAAGTAATTCAAATAATAGACATTAAAAGAAAAAGAAAACTTCTTATAAGTTATTGATTAATAGATCCCAGCTGTAGGCCAGATCTGTGGTTTTGGGAACAAGTTGTTACACACACGACACTGAAAAAATTAAAAGAAAAAAAAAATATTTACAGTTCACCGACTCAAAAACAGGAAGGAAGTAATTATCAAGTAGAAAAGACAATCTTAATAATAGCCGAATTTATGTAGAGAAAAAAAGAGGAAAAAACCGTGTGAAACTTAATGGAAGTATACACTTCTCAGGTTCGTTTTAAAAAAATCGTATCCACTCATTATAACCCATGAAAGAATTAACTTTTATATTTGCTTCTATTTTAGCGCCCGGAGACTTCAAATCGTTATCCAGGTGCTAGTAGGGAATGTGCAATATATACAGAGGACTATACGCGCTTACGCCAAAACACGCGATTCCCCACGTTTGCGAACGATTCAAGGCTTCAGTAATGTTTTACCCCGCGTACCACTTTTACAGCAGCCTAATATCATATTTCCCACGACGTGAAGTTGTTATTGTGGCTCGCATGTCGAGAACAAATGCCACAGTGGCATGAAGGATTATGTCAGTGGAGTGAGAATCCGTAACTCGACGTTGGATGAGGGAGACAAAGATACAGGAGATGGAAAGACACAAAATAGACCTCGAATAAATCTCCGCCCGTGCTCAATTACTAAAATGATTTCTCGATTACGATAAAGTACATCCGATATTTTATTAAGTAGCGAATTGGGAGGTTTACAACCGTCGTATACGCCACGTTTCGGCTTGTCCTGCGCAGGAAATGAGGTAGAGCGAACGCTAGTGGTTATACAGTTCATGAGTTCCTATATGTTGTGAGGGTTTAATCGGCGCGAAGCGCCTCAGGCCGAATGTGTCATACGAAAGCTCCCCCCAACGGTTGCGGCCAAGGGCCAATAGTGAAAGCAACGACTCACTCCAAAGGAATCTAGTAATTTATTTCAAGCATTGGAGTTGGAGGGAATGGGAGAAGCAACAACCGTAACTATAACCGTAAATATTTTTATCAGCCACAAATAAGAGACGAAATCAACAAAAAACTTTTTAACTACAAAGGAGATAATTTTGAAACGAATTTGGAAACATAATATTCCGCGAAAGACATGAGCCACTAAACTAATCTGGTATGGTTGATTCACACAACTTGCCTCTTGAGAAAAACTGCTACAAAGAAATGAGGCATACATCTGAGGACATCATAGCAGTTGCGTTAGGCTACGTACGAGGGGGTCAACAAGCATCTGGCGGAGCGATTCCCCAACCATACTGCAGATGCCATTGAAGCCTAACGCAGGAAGTATAGACAGCTTTTTAGGGTCAAACCAGAACAAATAGTAACCGACCTTTGCCAGGCTCTCCTTTTGTATACCTGGGAATAGAGCTCCAGCAGATATTTTTTGAGGATTGATTGATTATGTTTATTTATCCACCAGGGAAAATTAGGGCTACAAGGCCCTCTCTACCAGTCCCCCCTGGAATCAATATACAACATCCTCTTGTGCTACAAAATTACATTGCCTCCTCTGTTTTACATACTTTTCCACAAAAGCGACAAATTTCTCTTTTTCTCTTCCCAAAGAAAGCTCAATCATACCAAAACACCGTTCACGCTAAAATAAATTACACTCATACCACAATCACGCCTACTGACACATAAACATTTACTACTGCTATTTGAGAGGAGTGAGTACTCGTATATTCCTCCCCCTCTCAGCAGTACACACACTAAAACTAATATACACAACAACCAAGCTGAGTCATGCCAAAATAAATTACTCATACCAACACATAAACACTCAACTGCTGCTATTTTAGAGGAGCGAGTACTTGGAAATTCCTCCTCCTCTCAGCAGCGAACAGACTATCTTAACTAACATACACAAACACAACGAACAAATCTCTCAGGAGTGAGATGAAGAGGCTTGTGGAGCACGTAAGTTGAGTGAAAAAGTATCACAGTCTCGACTTGTAAAATCTGGTGGTTACAATATTGTCAAATGTCAGGATGCGCACCCGACGACAGAATCAATTTACATACTATTATCTAATCAATTACTATCAAAATTGTTATCATCATCCAGCATCCACCGATCGGATGTCCCAACATCACCAAACCATTCTTTATCTTTCACCATATTTAAATTTTTCGCGATTGTGCTTCTCTTTTTTCGTCCTACTGGTATTCCTGGTGAGTGTGATTGAGTCAAGTAAGCATTCACATCGACATAATCTGCAACTAGTACATGTGAAGGTCACATCATTGCGGCAGATCAGAAGTTAACATTTATTTTGACAATTTATGTCTTTACTTGGCTACATAAACTCGAAAATGTAACGCCAGAGATGTTACGAAGAAGCGTCACAAAATTTTTTAACCCGAGTTGCAGCTACATCCCCTGTGGCCTAATGGAGAAGGCATCGGTCTTCTAGCGCGGGGATTGTGGGTTCGAGTCCCACCAGGGTTACGATTATTTTTTTGACATTTTATATGTCTTTACTTTGCTACATAAACTCGAAAATGTAACGCCGGAGATGTTGCGGAGAAGCGTCACGAAATTTGTTAACCTGTGGCCTAGTGGAGAAGGCATCGGTCTTCTAGCGCGGGGATTGTGGGTTCGAGTCCCACCAGGGTTACGATTATTTTTTTGACATTTTATGTCTTTACTTTGCTACATAAACTCGAAAATGTAACGCAGGATATGTAACGGAGAAGCGTCACGAAATTTGTGTTGGGTTAAGTGCATGGTAACGTCTGTTACAAAATCTAACGCTTGGTAACATCACACTTTTAATAACCTCAGTGACTAAGTGATGATGTCAATTGCAATTGACGCGGCCATTATATCGAAACCATCAACGAGCACAATCAAACGTAGTTATCAGTGCATAAAAAAAAAGACATAAAATGTTCCTAGTGGTTACGTACTTGTACGAAAGTTGTACCCACCGTTTGTGTAAATTTTACGTTCCTTAGCCCTACGGGGTAGCAGCGAAAACCTCGTAATCGGGCTGATTTCGTTTGCTCATCACCGCTGACATATACACGAATTGCTTAAACAAGTTTTACTTTTAGATACAGAAAAAAAGCTCTATGTGCGTATGACTTGAGTTAAGCCCCTTGATATCACAACCATGCTTAAACATATATATCTACCCTAATAGCGCCAACGAGGTTACCTAATGCCGATCCGACGGCTTTTATATTTTAGATAATTATCATAAATACCGTGAACAGTGAGTGATTGGTAACAATCACTGGTTCAATTGGTTTAATCAGCTCCCGAATCGGTCATAAGTAGAGTTTACTTTCGTATTGTTATTGCAATCAGGTTGTTAGGTAATTATGACTCATGAAATTGGTTATTATTCGGTTTTGGTGCAAAAAAGTGTTCTTTTTATTACTAATTTGTGCAATCTAACAAATAAAATACGTGTCCTTATCAATACTTACTGTTAGGTATTGAACTTGTTCATCCACGTTTTCTACTTTCTACTTCTACACACGAAAAAATCCCAAGATATGAAGACATTTTGCTTTTAACAATCAGGCGAGTCCTCCAACTTCGGCTAAGATCTCGACGGGAACCAGAGAGCAACCTTTTAACAAAGAGGCCGGGGAATAAGTTGATTGAATTCACTGCGGAAGACTTCCTCCGGTTGTTTAACGGAAGCGGAGCGAGGTTTAGTTGATTGAAACCGCAAGGAGGATACGAGGAGAGTGGAACGCCCGCCGCTGCCTTTAACGTAGGAGTCGGTTTAACCTTAAATCTTCGCAGCAGCCACTTCTCGTCTGAATGGAAAGACGAATCAGCTTTTGCTGAGAACTTGATTCAGATGCGAAGCTTCGAATCTTTCGTATTGGGAAAGGATTTTCCTCATCGTTTCAAGTTGAATTTCTACTACGGGTTCTCTGAAAATCACTAATGGAAGAACGCGCAGAACATAAAATGCAATGCCTACGAGAGTTGAGAGTAAGGTGTATCATTCTGTAGCTAGCCTAACGCCGTCAATCCGTTTATGAACCGAATAACAGCAACGGCAAATCCAGGTAGAGGGGATATGGGCCTGATGATGCAACAGCCCTATAATAATTACTGAATGGTAGAACTGGTGATTGCATCGGTTAGATAGAAGATGCCCGAAAGCTGGAGCGGGAGCGGAGTCGCTCCCATAGATGTCATTCGGCCAAGTAGTATTTGGGGGATCACGAGCGGTTTGACGTCTGTTTGTCCACCCAATGTGGAGCACTGAATCTCAAATGTAATAGTTCACTCGCTGCTTCGCCGGTAGTCACCTCCTTGTTGGTGAGCTGAATTTATTCACTTTGTTCATTTCATGAAACGTTGTAGGATAGGACCACCAGGCTGAGATGTTAAAGAAGTCTTAAAGTACGAGTCCTGGGAAAGTTCATTTTCACAAAGTGAGCGTTTCTTTTCGATTGCTTTATTCAGTGTGGTTTATATGAGAGCACAAGGAAGCATGATCTAGTTTAAAGCAAGTAATAAAGGAGCTATCTTCTTCTTCTTCTGGTTCTTGTATGTTTAGACATGCCCTGAGAGCAAATGCCCTGAGTACAAAGAAGATTCGTTCTCAGAATCATCGCATCACCTCTCACTAGACAGAGATGGTGATAGTGGAAGCTGAAGGAAGGAACTAGCTGCACTTCAAGGGTTCAGAACAGAAGAGAAACGTAACTAAGTGGTGACTGTAACGAGGAAGCCAGGCTGAAGCCATAGGTTTATTTCTTTTCATGCGTAACTCTACCAAAATACGACACGACGGATGTTCGTATGGCGGTGTCGGAAGCGCGTGGAGTGGAGGCAGGTAGCATCAGGGTTGCAGCATTGACCGTGTCCTGGCGTGGTGTGTGGTACAAGAGAAGTGCTGAGGAGATGAGTCACCAGGCGTTCTCAGCAGTATCACCACCAACGTGTTGCTCAGGTCGTATCTTAACTGGTGGTAATTATATCGTGGAACATCCTCTTATCCTTCTTTCCATCCCCGTTTCTATCCTTCTATCCCTAGACCCGACATAGGGTAGTTTGGGCACCCTTCCCATTTCCATACTTATTATTTATTTAGTTTCTCCTTTTTTGGGTGCCACCGTTCCATTTAAAGTGAGCTTAGGAAAATTTTGAGAACTGGGGAAATCATGAACACAAACGGTGGGTACAGCTTTCGTACAAGTACGCAACCACGAGGGACATTTTATGTCTTTTTCTTTAAACTAAACCTCGATTTCCTCCGATACGTTTCCTTATGAGTGATTGGAAACGTTGAGGCTGGCGGGCGCGGAAGAAACCTTTACACAAACGGTGGGTACAGCTTTCGTACAAGTACGTAACCACTAGGAACATTTTATGTCTTTTTTTTTATGCACTGATAACTACGTTTGATTGTGCTCGTTGATGGTTTCGATATAATGGCCGCGTCAATTGCAATTGACATCATCACTTAGTCACTGAGGTTATTAAAACGTGTGATGTTACAAAGCGTTAGATTTTGTAACAGACGTTACCATGCACTTAACCCAACACAAATTTCGTGACGCTTCTCCGTTACATATCCTGCGTTACATTTTCGAGTTTATGTAGCAAAGTAAAGACATAAAATGTCAAAAAAAATTTAGGGAAGGGCAATACTGATTGGCATCATACATAAGATCGCAATCCATAGTTCGATCTGGTGTCTCTTGCGAGTGAGCTACCGTAGGGCAGAGACGAAAGAATAAACAGAATAACGAAACGTGGGAAAAACGCTGTGTGAACTTTTTCCATTTACCTCGAGCACTACTAGTCACAAGACGTAGTTTTTATCACTTTTTTGTTCCTTTTTACTGCTGGAGCACGTCAAAGCTTAAACAAATCATACGTTCTCAGACCTGTCAGGGTGGTTGTTCAATTCGGCTTGAGCCGAATTGTGGAGCCGCAGTTCAGTATTCTTGGCCCTAGAGAAGATCCTACAGTCACCAATCCAGGACCCCAGAAATCCCGTCAATTCACTTCTCTCTCCTATTGTTGTGAGTCCTGCCTACACAAGAATTTTTAGAATTGTTTCCAGAGCCGACAAAGTATTTTTCCTAAAGTTAAGTTTTCAAAAGGTTCATAAGGGGGTTTCTCACTCCTTTCCCTCATCTCACTTCTCACCACTTACATTGCCACCTCTCCCCATAGGAGCTAGACACAGTTACACTCGCTCACACCTCATGCCAGTTCACCTATTGAGAGACCCCTTACGTCACAAGAACTCTTACTCCCTCAGACTTCTCTTTCTTAACGTTCAATACACCAGTATAACAATACAGCTCTTTATCTCATCTCATTTATTGACTAATTCCTCGCATGTACTGAGTTTCACATCGCACGTTTTTCGGTCCACTGTCGTCCTCATCTTCATCAACTACTGCAAGACTTCCCGCTCATCTTCAGCTAGAAGAAACCTTTGACAAGCGTTCCTTCGAGTATTGTCAAGAGACAGTTTCACAGTTGAAAGCGAGATCCGACCGGTTCAGTATCAGATCGCAACTTCACTTCGTTTCATTAGAAACCTTCGTCGTTTCCACTTTGATATCTTCCCACTCCGAGGTTTCGGTTTACCTCGCTCCGGAGGAGACAAGACCAATAAGAAAGTGAAGCTCAATTAATTGCGCTTGCACGTTGGGGCTGAACCACTCTAGAAAATCACTGTTTTGAAAAAAAACTAAAAAAAAACTGTGATTCAGCTCGGTCGCCCGAAAGGAAAATCATTCGCGGAAAAGTACTTGTCCCTTTTGACGGAATGAGAAGTGGAGCCTTTCTGTCTTTATCTCAAAGGAGACTCTCAAAGCTCGATTCTTCGTACCTCTCCCATCATCAGCAGGATCAACTTAGATCTTCCGATGATTCCACTCTGAGGCTTCATTCAGCGTCTAGCGAATGAAGGAAGGAAGAAGAAAGGTGAAGACGAGATGGTGGGAATGTCGAGTGAAGAAAGAGAGAGAGGTGGACGGCTCAAAACGAGGATTATCCGGATCCTTTCAGCTGGAAATTCAAGCTTTTGTTATCTTCTGCCAGATGAAATTGAGTGAGCCCTCAGGCCTTTCTCCGACTGCAAGCGCCCAACAGGCACAGGGAGTTTTTAAATGAAAAGTCCTTATGCATTGATGTTCTGGAAGGTATTCGGCTAGAACATTCAAAAATAACGAGCTCTAACTCATTCATAGGTCTGTACTACTTCTCCTTGCACTGACGACCGGTGTTGACGATGTTTTGCCTAATTTTGGAAGTTTTGGACAGCCGGGAAATGTCCAGTCTGACTTATGCAGCCGAGAACTACAGATCCAGAACTGACTGAATCAGTTAATTAATACCTTTCAAACATAGCCTGGTAGAAATGTGCTAGCTATTAGTCATAGCTTCATTGCTCATGACAAATGTTCCCGATCACTTTTTTTTTGAGCCGTGCATATCTCTACTAGAAGCAGTTACTTCTCTGGCTCGGCTCGCATATGTACCACACTAGTCCTACTTAAAAGATATATGGATCTGTATTCTTGGGGGAATTGCAGCACTGGTTCTCACATCACGCTTCTTCTGACGCCTTCGCCCCACAACGGCACTAATTAAACGCGCACGTTAAATGCCATATGTCCAGCAGAAGCTGCGTTACTGCGAATGTCACCGCCACTTCAATTCCAGGGGGCCCCTAACTGGTGGCATGTTGCCTAGCAGGTGGCGGCCGGTGGTTCCGCTGTCGCACCTAGTCACTGGTCCACTGATCAGTTCTCAGCCTTCTCAGCTATTTGACCTCAGGGGGTGGCGAGGGGGGGGGGTTGCCTTGAGAAATGTGCCTCGGATCACGTCCACTAGTGAGCCCTGGTACGATGCCAACCTACCGGTCCGGATTCGGTGGCGCATGACGTGACAATCCTGCTCACGATAAGCTGCAGGGCATGGTGAGACGTTGGTGCATCCTGGTGCTCTGCCTATCCAACTCGGATGGCACGATCCGCCAACACCCCGCTGCACCATGGGTAAAATACCGCCCTAGAGTAGAGCTGCCTGGTGTGTATCATCTTTTGCTTTTGGAGGGAAGTTTGTTGACGCTTTGTTCCAGCAGTCGTTTGCCACTCATTTGAAAAGGATTTTTCAAAGCAGCCCTAATAGGGGAGGATGTCCAAATAAAATTTGTGAGGGGGATTGGTTGTTCATGGTACGTGTGTTCCTGGATTCAAACAACCCTGCATAGCTTCTTTATCCAGATTTCCTCCACTCATACATTCCACTACAAGATGTTTTATTGTTTTCCTCCGGCTGAACATGGCCGTCACATTGAGGGAAGTAGGGAGAGGATGGTGTTAACGCGAAAAAGGAAGACATATTTTATTGCTTCCCTCCTCGGCGTCGTCTGAAGACCCCCGCTCCTCGAGTTCATCGTTTCTCGTCGACTGCCCCGCTCTTTTTTTAACACAACGCGTTCAGCCGCTCAATTATCGCTTCAAGCTGCCACCTCCATCGCTTTGTTTTCCCTGGGTCATCAGCATCCCACCTACATCTACTCTCACACGAGCATCATTCGGCGACTCCTCGCTGCAAGAATCGCCGGCTTCACTTAACGGTCAGACGTTTATATTCTAATTCATCGAGGACACTAGCTTAGAGATTGTCCACCTTTCTATAGTTCACCTTTTGTTATTTACCTTTATTTAATAGGAGCTCCTAATTTACGATTTTTCTCATTTTTTATATTATACGTTTGTCACTAGGGGTAATTGGTTTTTTATTATTGAAAACCCTGCCTCTGTGTCTACAAACAGATGGTGACATTGAGACTTTCCATTTCTTCACTGCTTGAACGTGAGCTGAACTGAAGTCCGCTATCACATCGTGTCTACAAGGCTTATGAATTACTATACAACGAAGTAACATCCTAAACAATGATTCATGGGCGTTTGTTATCTTAAGGCGTTCTGCATATTCTGCTATAAAAAGTGATTCTGGCGGTTGCAAGTTCGCTCACAACGGAAAAGTTTCGCTTCTCCTCGCGAGTCTTTTTTGAGAAGAGAGAAAAACAAGGGCTTCCCCCCTGATGGGTTTGATTGTCTTCCTATTTCGGTATCGCTTCGCGAACTTCGACCCTAATTGGTGGTCCTGTCCGTTCCAAAATCGAGAGCCTTTGAACGGTGCCAGCGAACGTGTTTTCTCGGTAAAAGGTGGAAAACGGAGGCTCTCTCCTCATTTGGCGGTTAGAGCGGAGGCAGCTCTGTGTCACGCGACTAATTGAAGGCTGGAAAATGTTTCCGGGTCACTCGCTATCGTTAACGACCCCGGAACTCATAGCTCATTTCTGCTTGTCGAAGAGGCTCAGTGATCTCGTACAGCGAATATCTACGTATCCCTCTCATTCCAACGAGTCGTTCCTATTACTGAAACGCCCCATGTACACCTTCATTACTCTAGCGCTTTAGGAGTTAGAGACGCGAGCCGATTTTCAAAAAAAAAAAAAATATCTGGTGAGTAGCCACACACATCTTTCAGAAACGCTAACATTAAATTGGCGATATTGAATGGTAGATTCTGGACATGGAAAATTCTCGCTGAGTGAGTGTTCGCTTTCAAAACGTGCAATCTTAACAAATCATTGGCTCGTCTGTGGGGAAGGCTGCAACCACGGTCGTATTTGAACGTATGAGACTATGGACTAATACCAACCCCTCACCCCCCCCCCTTTCGAATTCAATGTGGACTGTGCCGTCGGCGCATCACCTCCAAGCCGCTTGGCAGTCCTTACAGCCATATGAACGTCATTCTCATTCCCTGGCTAGACAAAGACGCTGATTCTCTTCACGAGGTGAGGGAATCGCATTGATCGTCGTGATGAAGAAAATAAACGATTCTCGCGACTACACAGAAAAAACTACTCCGGTACACAAACTACAAATACACTTACAATTACTAAAGTTTGGAAATGGTAATCACCAGCCAGGTACGTTAAGTTTAGTAATTTACTTACTGGCGTAACTAACCCAATTACTTTAATACATTTACAATTCATTTGAAGCATGAGAGATAAAGAGAAGAGGGTGGAGGGGGAGAGAGAGAGAGACATTGTAACATCTACAGTGCAGTTAAAGAGGTACAAGAATATCAAGTCTACAGTGAGGTACACGGTTTCAAAGAGAACGTCTAAAACAACGTAATATATACCAACAGTTGCCGGCAAGTGAAAATACAGAGAAGAAGCATCACACTTTCAACGACCCTACGCTACAAAACGTGATCTACAGTATTGAAAAGAAGCCAAGTTTCAAACGCTCAAAACCGCAAAAGTAAGTACGAAAAATAGCCGGAGTGAAATGTACTTACAACCGGGTTAGGGATAATCATATAGCGCTGGAGAGAACATTCCTGTAACAAACAAGTGTTTTGTGTATTTAGAGTTAAATCACGAATGTCAATGCACAACGATCTCCGCAACACATAAAACTTTGACCGTTAGCGAACACGACCCGCTGGCGCAAGTTCACTTTGAAAACTCAGTCAATACGTGGTTAGCTCTGTAAAGCTTTGAGCTCCCTTCTGATTTAACGGATGTTGTATTTTATTATAAATATTTCGATTCCGTTGGCTTCGTATGGCACACTACCAGCCAATTCCTCTATAAAATGAACGCATTGCGATCCGTTCAAATAAATTAAGAACAGGATTTTCAGAAAACAACCGTATTTTACGACTGGCTTGGTCGGACAAAGGAAGGAGTTTTTGAAAACGTAAACATGAAACACGAAGCAGGTTGGAATTTAACGCCAGATGCACAAGAAAACCAGTGGGAAGCGTACGTGAGTTGGAAACAGTTTCTTTTTACCTAAGGTATGTAATCAGATGAAAAAACAATTTTGGGTTCTCTTCAGATTTTTACGTTTCAGACATACTGCGTATAGTGAAATTACAGTAATTATAGTGAGCGAAAGTGTACTAATTGAAAGAACTCATGGGACAATAACTACAGCACAAGTGATCGTTTCATTGCTTGTACTCCTTCCCAGTCTCCTCAAAACCACCACGTCATGCCAATAGCCGACAAGCATTGGCTGGAATATTTAGTTTTCGTCGTTCCATTGTAGTCAGGTTATATTTCGAGTGGTTTACCGTTATGTTTCCATGCCGATTCGAATGGGAAGTGTCTCTGAGCTGTCAGACTCCGTCAAGCTGTTTAAGAGAATAATAAACCATTGTGTAATAATTTGCAGGGGTTTTTTATACAAGTGCATTACACCTCACAATATCGTCCACAAGACCAAACCTCGGGCCCGCAGTGTTGTCTAGCCGGCCGGCTTTGAACGAATCTTCGTGGAGGAAAGGTAGGACAATCCTGTCGTTCGTATTCTATTTTCCTTTCCAGCCGAGCGTCACGCAACACATTTTACAGTCCATCTGGTTATCGCTTTACATGACCAAACCTCCACTGTAATTCTAAAACCCTAAACCCGAACATTCCTAAACAAATTACGCTGACAGTCACGCCAATTACGCTGATCACTTCACACAGGTCGTGCTATAAGCTGCAGCAGCCCAATATAGTCTTATGTTATACCAAGTTCAAATGAACTGAGTGATAAATACATAGGATTAGTAGCTAAAATCATGAAAATATTAGAATGTGCTTGGGGGTGAGGGACCTTGTGTGATGCGCCGTAATTTTACGACACTTGTATGCTCAATATTATAACTAGAAAAATCTATTTCATGGTGTTATCGGGTTTTATGAACACAGTCCTCGTGTGCGCTAAATCCATTCTCCTTGTCCTTGAATTACATTCAACGTCAGCCTTCCACCAACAGGCCCCCGTCCGAAACCTTTTTGACCATCTTTTCTGTACTTGGAGTGTCTCACGCCACCACACAGATTTGTCACGCAACCAACATATTCAGTGTACATCAAGTTCTTTCAAAGCTTCAGATATACGGTTTGGGGAACAAGGTCTTCCTGTAAAATTCGCATTATAACCTTTTGATGATACAGAAATAGGTTTACATTAAGATAATTTTCCTAAAGAATATACTGTTGTTGTTTTGAGAAACATCAACGACTATAGCTGCCCGCCAATGAGTAAAAATATCGAGGCTATCATCTGACTCTGAAATTACGTTAGGCGGTTTGAGAGCGCCGTCAGTCTGGACACCCCAGTCAGATCAGATGTCAGTCTGGGCATTTTCCATTTCAATTACATTAGCGGCTGAACTTGCTAGTCAATTTCGTGCGAGAGAAGAGAACGCAAATGTGAGAACAAGAGTTAAAGTAAACCTAGTTGTCGGGAGTTGCGGCACCTTTCCCTCAGAATGCAGCATTCAGGCGGCGGAAACCCGCGGCAAAATCAACAGGGTGATGTGCCGCTTGAGACAATATTATGCTAGCAAGCTTCAATCCGACTGAACTCAAAATAAGTGGAACGGAGCTACAACGAGCTCATCGACGTCAAGAAAGCATAATTAGTTGTGTTGTAGTCACTCAAAGTCAAGGACGGGGCAAAGAGGTGAAGAATTAATCCCGAAGTGAGTTCTGAGATCCCATCGATTGTGGTATGTAATCGTGCGATATAAAATACCCCTCGCGAGTATGGTCTCCACAAAACAATCAGCTCTGTTACCCCACTTGGACTCGAGTAAATTCGAATGAATTTATAAGCTACCCAACAACATTGTACACCTCAGATAAGCTTCAATTCCGTGAGCGAGCGCATTCAACTAACTTTTGTATGCGCCTCCTAACCAATCAAGTTGGGATCAGACTTTTCAAACGAGAAGTTCCACTTACGACACAATGAAAGGATAACGCACAATGAATAGATAACGCTTTTTTCACGGGAAAGAAAGAAAAACGGGAAAAGATTGTGGAGAGAGATGACACCCGAATTCCCAAAGATAATCCGAGAAGCAGCAAATCGATTGAGTAGATTACGAACACTTCTTTTGTCCCACTCCCTTCACCCGCCATCCCCCAAAATACGTTATTTCTTCTCACAGATATTGTTAAATTCCTTCAACCTTCGGATCCATTTCATAAAATATATTTTTACGACATACGAGGTGTGTAATGAGATTTTTTCAAATTTTTATTTGTATTGTGTCCTTCAAAATTGTTCCCTTACAATCATGGTAGCATTGCTGGAACTCAGAAACTGGAATAGCCTCTAGCTGGTCGGTTACAGCTGTTTGTAGGTTTTCAAGTGTCTCACAACGAATTCCCTTTAGGAGATTTTTCAATCTTGAGTAGATGAAAACATCTCAAAGACTCAAGTGCGATAAATAAGGAGGCTGAGGAGCCACAGGAATGTTTATACTGGCCAAAAACTCTTATATTGAGATTAACTGGCATCGGCAAAACCCAATCAAATTGAAATCGAGGAAAGAAGCGTGGAGGAAACAATGGCGCATGTGGAGTCGCTGTAAAAGCGGAAGCTCTTTTTCAATGTTTTTCCGGCTTGAGAGGAGGGGGAGGGGGGACTTGACTGGCCAAATTTTGTGAAAAACTGACACTAAGTGCGGAGATTACAGGGATTTAAAATAGTTTGGACCATACGTGAGAGCCACGTTGGATAATACACGCCACTTTTAAATGCTGGCACTGGAGGGGCAACAAAAAGTGTTCGTGAGGGGATCCCCATCAATAGTCTAAAACTATTGCGGCATCTGAAGACGAGAAGCCATCTGACACCACACGCACATCATTGGAGAATAAGAATGAGGAACTGGCCCATTTGTCGAGCTCAAAGCCACCACATTTCAAGACACATACTAACTGAGAGAACGGGGATTTCGCCTCAGTCAAGAAGAAGAATGTAAAAGCTAAGTGCACGTTCGAGTGGAATTGAGAACATGATGGCATAACTTTAAAATGTGGGAATCCCTTAATGAGCCTCAAAACATATAACGTGGAGTCCAAGGAGCTTGAATGCCAATTGAAGGTCCACTTAGCTCGGTGTGACGAAGTTCACTCTCAAAGGGGAGATTTCAAAGGGTGTGAAAAAAGGCGGCATGGAGATCTAAAGATCTGAGCAATAATAAAAGTATCCAAACACACTGCTGAGTTCGGACCATGCCCAGCGGCTACCGCACAGGAGATTCACTGACTTTCTCTGGCCGACGCCGGACATTTCAATGGAACATGCTCGTTGAAAAGGGCGCGTTCAGAGTAACAGAGCCCAAATTACACGTATCACTATTGAGGGTCATGTTACCTGAAGATGAAAGGCGACTCGTGTCCCGCCAACGGGCTTCCTACACGGCCGATTTCGATCGAAGTGATGAACGCAGGAAAGGGGATTGCTTCGTGGTAGTCACTCACGTAGGTTTACTGGAGAACCCCAACAGACGGTCTGCAGCGCGGAAGCGGACAAGCAGAAGGGGAGCTTCAACGGAAAATACGCGCGACTAAATAAACTCTGCGCGAGGAAAGCTGATAACGAAACCAAACAGATTCGTAGGGCTTTAAAAAGACAATATCTGACACTACGCTAATTCTTCTGGGGAATTCTCCAAACGCCCAAGACGCTGCAGCCAACCGAGTGAACGAATTGTAATCAACAGAATATGCTTGATCCCACAGCCCAACATTCCGTCGCCACGTGGTTTGTTGTTCCACAGGCAATGAAAACAGAACGGAGTAGCACAATATTGACAATAATAAAATAAAACAAGAAGAACATGATGACTAATAAGAAACACAAAAGAATAGGCCAAGCAATTAGCAACTGACAACTAAATATAGGCCCGTCGTTAACGGCAAACAAGGTGCTTCAGGTTCGACCACGACAAACCTAATTCAGGCGCCTGTTTTGGAATTATTTACTATCACTAGTATGCGCCGAGCGTCGTAGAGGATATCCAAGTCACCCAAGTAGAGAAACCAAAGTAGTACCGACCATCTCTACTCGGATATCTCGCAAACTGGAAAAAACCAACACCTTATTACGAAAGGCCTGACATCAGCAGTTCTGCCGACGTTGAGACTGCTATTGAGAAACTTGTTGGCGCCATAAGAACTGCTGTAGCATCAGAACTAAATGTACGTGCTAGTTAGTTGAGAGTACTCCGTCAGTACCGTCATCGTTTCGTGTCTTACAAATCCCATTGTCCGAGCTATCCTATGGTATAACGAATAGATGCAGAGATAGTTGTGTAGAAAAATGTGTAGGTTGGAGGACAGTTAATTCAGTTATGTGGTTACTCTGGAAATTTCGGAAACACGATTTTTGACAAATTTCAGTTCAATGGACTATAAGAGGAACATTTACGCGTTACAATACATTGGTATTGGCTAGCTGAAGGCATCTTGTGATTTTGGTGAAAATCCGTTTTGTTAAAAAGTGAATAAACCGTATTTTTCCTTCGTAGGCCTAGGTTCATCGAATTTTCGCTGCGATATTTATGGAGATGCGCAGTCAGGCACTAATTGGTAGAGAGTAATTTGAATGTTTGATCGAAATCGTTAGCGCCGTTTTCTATAAAAGGGTTATTAATCTCGTTTCTTTAATATTTGTGCCCCCCCCCCCCCACATCATCATTGCTCATAATCTCGTATTTGCAAAAGACACTGCAAAATACTACACAACGGTTTATTATTCTCTAACAAAGCATCGCTATAGAGCTTGACGCAGTCTCACACCACCACGGTGGGTCTCTAGATAAGTGGTGTTAGGACGAGAGGGAAGAGCTATCGAATAATACGAGCACTGATTGTGGAATGTCATGGGTTTCAGTCGAGTATTGAGGGCTGCGAGTAGGAATCCCCAAGGATAGGCGAACACCCTGGAAATTCCGTGGGAAAAACCATTGTTGACCCCAGAAATAATCCTTAAAGCCTTTTGTTACCAGGAGAGGCCAATTGAAATCCCATCATGTTAGGATCAAAACCCAGGCCCAGTTGATGATTTCGCATTAGGGCCAAGGGCAGCAATCTAATTCGGCCGTAGCTGAGCCAGACATAACCTTCCCGTAAAATGCGTTGGGCGAGAAAACACCGCTCCTGGATATAGGATTTCGACTTAACAGAAATTGAGGAAGCTTACATGATGCTTAGCTTCACAGTTTTTTTATTCCCATTCTACTGCCTACTCCGGTGGTAATTCACGGAAACTCGAGTGAAAACCATCGAGAGTCAACAACAGATCCCTTAAAATTGTGTCATGTTAATGACAAAGTTCAACCCGATCGAGGTTGGGTTGGTGTAAGGCACCTAGAATAAGTTCCTACTGCTTGCATAGAAGAAGTTTAGACAAAGCCCCGTTCTCCTGGACTGGCAGGATTGTGGGTTGAATTTCCCCCTACCCTTATTCAGACGAACTCAACATGATAAGCAGTGATATTCCTTCCTCAGTTGCCCTCCTTCCGTTCGAATATTAGCAAATTAAGCATTAATGACGTTTCTCCATCCTCTCACATAACTAAAGTCAAACTGACGAAGGTAACGCGGATGCTCCTCCACTCTCGGGACTGAAATTAACCGAGTATTTATAGGATTTAAAGGTGTGTGAGTTTCAACACCTCCACTACTGGCATCGCGCATTTCACGAGGTTGTAATTCAATTGGCCGACGACAAACAGTGACAGCACTCAACAAGCGCCCTAACGTCGTGTTGAGGACACAAAGTGCCGATTTTTCACAGGCGAATCGCGGACCAAAACGTAAAAAGGTGACAACTTCGGCCTCCCGTATTTCTATAAATACATTTTTGAATTCCTTGGCGACATCGCATCTCAAACTATAAATAAGTCGCCATACCCTGATTCAACCGGCTGGAACGAGAACTCCCTCTGACAAGCTGTGGGCGAATAGCTTTGCCATCCACGCCTAACCATTTAATTGGAGCAGAGCAGACCGCGAATGAAGGCCAATCTCCAAAGCCAAGCGGCGTTTCAAAATTTGTATCTAATAGTTTTCGCTGGATAAGTAACTATTGATGGGTCTGTTACACTTTTAAACAGTTATAGCTATTGAATGGCAACGACGCACATTGTTAGAGCAATGTTATCGTAACAGAATTTTACCAAAACGTGCGTGGAGGGTATCTCAAAAAATCGACGCTGCAGCTCGTTACAGTGATCAGTAGTTTGAGGGTTTCTACTTTCGTAGCGGAAGTTCGTATTTGGAGCCAACATAATAAATCAGATAAAAACCCTGAAACTCACTTTACATCATAAATTTAAAAAAAGACCCTTTTTGAGATGAAAATAAAGAAATGTAACTAAGAAAGTAATAAGACCACTTTGAATTTAATCGAAAAGATAAAAATGAAATGAATGAATCGAACTCCTTGTCAATATTAACACAAAGTAACCTAATAGCATGGATTTTTATTAAAGACCACTACAAAGATTGAAGGGATTAATACACCAGCGATCCAACAATATCCAAGTAGGGAAAAAGCACTGAAACTATAATATGGCTGATGACGGGAGAGGCCCGATTACTACATTACGCAAGGTTTTTTAAAATCTGAATGAAACCCTCGCGATTCGCGTCACAGAGAGCAGAACCACTGCTAGCCTGCCAAACGGTCACAAGCCCTATGGAAAGAGAGCTGGCAGAGACGAAGAGAGTCCTTCATTCTGGAGTGAGCCCCATGTATCTCATGAGCGTTTTTAAACACTCACCCTATAGGTATTGGATTGGACTACGATACCAATTTTTTTTTAACATTCTACTAACATTCCAGCGGAGTTTATTAGGAAAAAACCACGCTATAAACGCTTTTCGTCGAAAATGTTGATAATTTATTGTGCTGCTCTCGTCATTTTTCCACAAATGGGAATTTTATGGTGTAATTTTCTTATTGAGAGCAATCAATATAAAAAAGCCTGCAAGTTATTACACAATGGTTCATTATTCTCATGAACAGCTTGACCTAGTATTACTGCTCCGAGACCCATCCCATTCGATTCAGCATCGAATACTAATAAACCATACGAAACATGACCTGACTACAATGGAACTACAGAAACTAAATATTCCCCCGGCGCCAGGCGATCCGATGGAGGGGTGTGCGGAGAAAGTGGCCTTGGCGCCCCGTCTCGAAAGGGCCTTGCAAGTCGAGCGGGCGGTGCGAGGCGAACGGGCGGGTGGTTTTAATGAGACGGGTGGGAGGGAGGGAGGGAGGGAGTACTAACGACGAAACGTTGACTTTCACTGTAGTTCCCGCGTTCTACTGCGTTTCGTTAATTTTTTAGCCCATAACAACCATGGGCTTCGTCCGATCGGATTGCCGAGATGGTGGGCACAACTAGATACCAAATGGGATTTTTGTGCGAAAGAACGAATTTTTTAGACCACAAAAAAAGGCACAAAACGGCCCAAAAGGCGGATGGACATTGCAAGTTTGGAATCTCCATGTCTTGAAACGTTAAGTATCAAATTTTGAGAGGGGGTTGTAAAAAAATTTTCGTGACCGAAAACATAGGGTTATTACTCAGAATGAATAATAAACCTAAATTTAATCAGAATCGTTAGAGCCGTTTTTTGAAGAAAAAAAATTTGGAGTTTTGATCACTATGATAACTATAGATAACTTTCGGTGGATTTCGCTCATACCCTTATTGTGGCGTCCCATGGTAACCTGTAGACTAGACATCAAGTTTCAGCTGATTTGGTACGGTTTTTTTCCCTAAAAACCGCGCTAAAATCGAATTTGTCTAAAGTTTTGGTAATTTATTGTGCTGCTCTCGTCATTTTGCCACATTCGAGAATTTTATGGTATAGTTGCAATATTGGGAGCTACCAATATAGAAAATTCAATCAAAATCGTTAGAGCCGTTTTTGAGAAAACAAATATTTGGTGTTTTGATCACTATGATAACTATAGTTAACTTTCGGTGGATTTTGTTCATACCCCTATTTTGGCGTCTCATGGTAACCGGCGTCTAGATATCAAGTTTGAATGAATTTGGTACGGTCGTTTTTCCTAAAAATCGCTCACAGGCACACATACTCACACACACAGACCATTTTCCCAAATAGGGTTTGTCGGACTCAGGAGGGTCTGAAACGTAAAGATCTGAAGAAAACTCAAAATTTCTTATTTCAGCCGATTACATAACTTTCCTTTCTACTTCGTAGAGCCAAGGAAAGTAAAAACTGAAATGAGTGAGTGGGTGCAGCCTGATGGCAGTAACAAGGCAAGGAACGGCAATTGTTCATTCGCATTTAGTGGGCCATTATGTGTTTCTCAAGAACAAGGGATGTTTACTATTACATGGCTCTGGAGAATCTGTGTTGTGCTAGTTGTTAAGGGCGACAGACGTTGTACTGTAACGCTCTCAAAACGGGTGTCACACATAACTGGAGGTATTAAAGCAATCCCATGGGTGGGCAATGCACCTGCGGGCGTTAAGCATCATGTCGCACCATTAATGTTAAAGTAGAAAGAAAATTTGTGTTTTTCTTTTTTGAAGTCCACTGCTACTGCGCTTGCCCCGCTTTTCAGAGCATTGGTCCGAGGACGCCCAGCCGTCAAGGATGGCTGTGGAGGCCAGGCCAAGCTCTCACTTAAGGTACTTCCCGACAGAGCTCACCAAGACTGTTCTCGCCAGAGCGCGCCACAGTTGTTAGGGCCAGAGAATACCACTACGCAAGACGCTGTGACGACAGGCCGTGAAAGGTAGTCAGGAGGAGGGAGGCCTGGGCTAGTTTTGATATGGGGTGTTGTACGTGTTACCAACGAACGGATGAGAAGTCGGAAGTATCGGAAGTACAACCTGCTGCATATTCATATGTGAAAACAATGTCGCAAGAAGGAAATGTAGAAGAAGTGGTTCCCTGGAAGGATTCTCCAACATATACATGGGAGGAGGGTCAATAAAGTCGCAGTTTGAAACGCAACTCAGCCGTGTTAACCTCTCCATAACTCGAACCTCATAACCCACACGACAGGAAATGGTTGTAATGGCACAACCACACCAATAACGATGCAGTTCCCACTAAATTAGCCCACATGTAAGAAGGATGGAAATAATTATGAACTCCTTCCCATTGCTTCCACTTATAAGCTACCGTCACCATTAGCAGAGTGACTTATTCCTGCAAATCTTGTAAGTGGGGCACATTAAGCCTCCACACTGATGGCAATGGCCGTAGCATGCGATAGAAAGGCTCCGCCGCTTGCGTAGTTAATTCTACTAGCAAAGGATTGGGAAGAATCAGTCAATCGCAGCTATTCAACTTCATATGAAATCCTCCTCGGCAGCTTTAGTTTCTCTTTCAATAAACTGCTGAACCCCGGTGTCAGGGCTTAATGAAATATTCAAGGGATTCCGCTGGTTGAATAGCTTAAACTGCTTGTCGACACAAGAGGAGCGTTCCATGTTTTACGCGTCCCCCCTGGCAGAGAGCTTTCAAATCCCTAGTGATCATTTGAAGCCAACGGAAGCTACTCCTGAACGGAGGAACATTCGATTATGGTTGCGTTAATCCGCGTAGCACTTAGTCTATAATTAGCTACGTTTCTCTATTATTTCTCTTTGTTCGTAACTACTTCCAATTAATATAATGATTATTGAGAAATGTACAATCGAACGAGTTCTCCCGTGATATCTACATAGAGACGAGCTCATTCAACTATTTACGCCGACCCTCATTAATACTAGAGCACTCGGATTAGCGGCTGTTGCAGTGAGCAATGCCCACGGAGGAAACAGAATATTAATTACGGCGTTGTGCCTTACTGTGAGCTACCGCTAAGCTGTGAAAAATGTTCTACATTCCTTCATTATTTGAGCCCTCGCAGTAACCTTTTTTCCTACTAGATACTCAACTGCGGCCTCTGAATAATTGAAGGGGGCTCCTGGGATGTCGGGATCAGTAAATTGAACAACAGCGAACCTGGTTTTTGGGCGTGAATTTACATATTCCGCGAAAACAAATTAAAACACATTCAGAAAACCTGGAAAAAGGAGTTCATTGCGCCGCACTCGGATAATTAAAATGAAAACAGTACAGTAAGAAAATAAAATGTGAAACAATATTCTTCTATTGAGAAGTCTGGCCTCAACAAACACACCTGACTCACCATGTAATCTCCAACTGCAAAACTATTACGCCAGGAATGCATTATTACTTGTTTTTATTTCTGTGAAGTAAGAAGGAAAGTGAGCTTAACGTGTCAAAGTCAAAAATATCTGGTGCGTAGCAACACACAACTTTCCGCCACCCCTTCAAGTTCGAAGACCACCTACATAGGCGGGCGCTATATCTTCGTTCAACGCCTTTTTGCAGGAACATTTATGGAGAACAAAATGTAGGGACTAGTTAGCTGAGAGTACTCCAAAAGTTTGATCGAAATCGTTAGAGCCGTTTTTGAGAAAATGTGAATACCGATAAATTAATATTCGACAAATGTCCTTTTCTATGTTAACTTGGCTTATATATCCGTTCAACAGATATATACAGAAATACTTATAGAGAACGAAATGTTGGTATGGGTGACTAAAAGACACTCCATTAGGATTCATCACATCTGGTGAAAAAGTTACCCTGGAATTTACGGAAATGTTCGAAAAAACGTTATTTTTGACACTTTTTAATTTTTATCTCTGTTCAATGGACCGTCACAGGAACATTTATTGAAAAGAGTATGTAGGTATTAACTATTTGAAAACATCTTGTGAGTTTGGTGGAAATCGCTGAAGCCGGTTTGCCAAAAAGCGTAAAAAACCTATTTTTGCTTCAGGGGCCCATATCTCCGTTCACCGTATTTTCATGGAGATATGTATGGAGAAGAAAAGTTAGGTATTGATGAGGAGAAGATAATTTGAAAGTTTAATCAAAATCGTTAGAGCCGTTTTCGAGAAAAATGAGAAAAACCCTAGTTTTTGTTACATTTTCGTCCCCCCCCCCCTACCATCGGCCGAAATCGTCCATAACCTTATTTTGGTGTCTACACAAAATAACGAACAAAACAAAAAAAGAACCAGCTCAATCGGATCAGCCGTTCTCCCGCAAATCGAACTACAGACACACACACACACACATACGCACACATACACACGGACCACGCGCCGAAATTAGGTTTTTTAGACTCAGTAGGGTCTGAAACGTAAAGATCTGAAGAAAACCCAAATTTTTTTTTGGGCCGATTACTACTATACTTTCCTTCCCGTTCGGGTAGCGGAAAGTAAAAATACTATTCGTGAAAATGCTCTGCGTTAGTATGTGTGTTAGTCAAGCAGCAAGTGGCTGAAAAAAACCCCAGTTAATCCTCTTAAAAGGCAAATAAACAGCCAACCAACAACACGCTTTGTCTGCCACAGGACCCTTATTTGAACGCAAGTCAAGTACTTAAGTATCGTTAGAGGTGAGAGGTGGGGTTTCAGCCAACACCTCCAATTCTTCAACCGCAAGGTTCGCCTCCCTGCGAGCAATCAGTAAGAACACTAGGGGAGTGTGTTACTGGGACGCAATCCTTACATGCAAGCCCATCTATCTAGACGTGATTGGCAAATGCCCCGTCGTCTGAGGTAGCAAACTCACAGTCAATGAAAAGACAGCCATCAAGGCCTATGAGAGAGTTTCGACAGAAGCACTCCAGGTGATCACTAGTCAGTTACTGTTCAGTGCATGATTGACAAGTGGAGAGTGGAACCGGAGCTTGCTGCCATTGACGAATGGGCGTTAGAGAAATCCTCATCAAAGGGGCGTGACGCGTATGAATTCTTCCCCAATATCCATGAACGTCTTGAGAGAAGGTGGGTTCAGCCAGTTCCTATATTGCTGCACTGATTAGCGCAATGGGAAGAGCAATAAGTGAAACCAAGGTTCTCTTAGTGATCGCAAACACGTATGGAAATTCAATTGCCTTACAATCTATTCCAACTGGCACTGTAGGTCATCCACATCACATCCTTAGCAATTGTTACTCGAGCCGGAAGAATTTCGTCTAAACAATGGGAAGGAATACTACAACTTCACAAGCATTAGTGCTTTCACAAGTCGTCGGCAGAGTCCTTTCGCAAACCCTTTTGGAATTAGTTTACGAGGTTTCAGTCCGGCACGAACGATCTTGAAAGGATAGACATAAGAGGCAGAAGCGGGTTAGGTCGCCGGCCTTTCAACTCAGAAACGATCACCCCTTCTTTCGAGATGATCGTTCCAATCTCGATAAGTTAATCAATTAAATGGGTGGGTTTCCCCAAGAGCTGAGCGTTTGAGAAGCTGAAGGGTAATTGAAGGCAGCGAAGTAAAGGTAAACAGCGATAGCCGAGCGAGCTCCATCCGCCCGTTAGCGACTATCAATAGGGCCGCAAAGCCTCATGCCCTCGGCATGGCCATCCTTCTCCACCAACGGCCCCCTAGAATCAGCTTTACTAACCTCCGACCTTCCAGCCGTCAAGGCTCTTTCAAGCTCAAGCCTCTTCTTCCGCCTCCTTTTTTACATTCCAACTTCTCTTCATAAGGACTACCTTGCGAGCAATACGAAGGGGACTCATTTCAAGTAACAAAACCCTGCAAATTATTACACAACGGTTTATTATTCGGATAATCAGCTTGACCTAGCATTAATGCTCCGAGATCCATCCTGTTCGATTCAGCATCGAAAAATATCATAATGAAACCCAAAAAAAGGTCGAAAAGAACTGAATCGTAATATTAAAATATTAAAATTTAAAAAAACAAAAAAAACGAAAGTATCTAGAAAAAACTGAATTTTAATATGAAAACATGCACGCTAAATACTAATATCAAAATTTAACCTAAAATCTATGAAAAAACCAAAATGAGAATGAAACGAAAGAATCTAAAAAAATTGAATTGTATTAAAACCAAAACATCGGGGAAATTGGAACTGGGGCGCTCGAAGGGAAAGGCGAACGGGGAGTTGAGCGGCGAGCGGGAGGCGGAGTCGTTTGGAGGGAAGCGAGCGGGCGCTCGAGGCGAGCTTTTTTAAAGAGACGGGCGGGGCGGAGGGAATTCAAACGACGAAACGCTTGTAGCTCCCGCGTTGTACTGCGTTTCGTTAATTTTTTTAACCGTTTTTTGCCCATTACAACCACGGGCTTCGTCCGATCGGATTGCCGAGATGGCGGGCACAACTAGATACCAAATCGGATTTTTGGGCGAAAGAACGAATTTTTTAGACCACGTTAAAGGCACAAAACGGCCCGGACGGCGGACGGGGGACGGGGGACGGTTGACGGGTGACGGGGGACGGCGGACGGCGGACGGACATTGCAAATTTGGAATCTCCATGCCTTGAAACGTAAAGTATCAAATTTTGAGGGGGGGTTGTAAAAAAATTTTCTTGACCGAAAACATAGGGTTATTATTCAGAATGAATAATAAACCAAAACGGAGTTATATCCCATAAATAGAAATAAATCTCATTTAGGCGTGTACCATTCTCATCAATTTTAATTATTTCGAACTCTTCAAGTAAACGCAACCTACTTTTCCAGGCGAAAAAATGTTCAAACTCAACGAACTTCAACATCTGCAAGAACGAAACGGGATTCCATGGTTTCTAAAAGCCACACCCCACTTGTTATCGCTGTATTCTTTTTCATGTTCACCGATCTTATAACCCACATGGGGTCATTACATTAACCCCATTCTTGAACGTCAATTTTTTCTCGGACAAAAGCTATTGAACGCTTAAAATTAAAACGACTACAAAATTTCACCAATGCTGGTAAAATGCAACGGGCCTTGATATACTACATTTATCCACCCTACCTACTAGATCATTTCTAACCAAAACCGGTACTCCTTTCCAAATCAATGGCTGGTTTATCAATTCTCCACTTAAAGCTCCAAATACGTAACCAATCAGAGAGATATAAGATTTTACTAAACCAACATTTCAGCTAACTGTGCACAAAAAAGTGTTGAAAACAAATGTTGGAAATACTACAAACTTTATCCTATTGGCCGCCGAGAATAGATGTTCGATAGACCTTTCGTCTGCCTTCGAATTCCTGTAAAAAAGTTGTCTTCAGTGAGCGGTGAATCAACACCTTCAAAAAATGTAAGGAGCGGGGTTAACACCTAACTAATCAACAGAACGCAAACATTAGGAAAGGGTAAGAAAGTTGTGGAGGAAAAGGCTGATAAAAGGAAGCCCGGCGCCTGGACATTGAGTAAATAACGTAGAGCAAATGTCGTCCCTGAAACGACGTCGCGGAAGAAGGACGTTCAATTAGGCGGTGGATGAGATTGTTGTGACAATAATCCCCCTGGAACTCAATTGAGGCACCCAACAATGGCGACTCTGGGTCTCATTGATATCAATCGAGGAGTTGAAGGAGGATGGAACGCAGAGGCAAAATAAGCTATTGTGAGCAGCAACAATATCGCTAATAAAAGAAAGGTGGTCTGCGGAACTCGCAATCAGAGTAGACATTGTCCAGCTCTTCCAAGGGTGATAAAGGGGCAGGTTAGCGACGGGCGGAGGAAGTTAACCTAACTGCTAGGAGGAAGAAAATGAAGAACCATAAAAACCGACGTGGGATTCGTTGTGGGAGGATTGTGTGTCCTTCAAAGATACTAATTCCATTCCAGTTTATTGAGTCAACGTTTTTTTTAATACAATATAAAACAAAACTAAAGGACATAAAAGGACAGCATAATAGTACATTCACTGGGGTGATTAGAGAGCAGCCGAGAATCTAGATTTGTATTCCATCTGGAAACCCAACCGATACATAAAAATAAGGTGTTATTTAATTGCTCTCCGCCGCATTTTAATCCCTCCATATCATTCAACGTTAAGACAGCTTATAGATAGCAGCCCAGGGAAAACGCGAGTATGTCAAAGTGACAAGTATTCACTTGCATGCGTGAGTATGTAAATAAATTCTAGTTAATAATTATTTTTGTTCTTGTTTAGTGCCAAGCTCAAGACATCTCCGTTCCAAATTATCCCATTGAAAGCTTTTACGTCACACACCAGCTCCAGCAGACATCATTTTTACCAGCACTAAGCATCGAAAAACACTATTAAACCATACCAGGAATGACTACACAAAATATTTTCCAAAACATAATGCAGGTATGTGTTGATCACAGATAAACACACTAAGAACTGGCTGTTAGCGTTTTCTAACGCTGACAGCAACAAAACAACAAGAAAAACTCTACTTTAGTGATATAATTTGAAATGGTAACACGTTTGATTTCATCAGGAAAATGTTCAATGGTTTCAAGATAATTGGGAGGAACCTGCACAGTTCAGGAATTTAAACTAACGCCACTTCATTGACTACATTTCGTCGTAGCGTTTGTCTTATATCGTAAAACAATAAATAAGAACCTTCCCAAAGAAGAAACCCTATTGATTCATACATAAATAGATGGAATAGTTAGTCAATAAAGATCGTCACATAAGTAGGGGAGATCCAATAAATTCTAGAACGTTACGCGCTCCCTGTTGCGTTGAGTATGTCACGACAATTATTGAGTTACCGTCGGTATAGTGTAATATGAGCGCGAGCCGCAGCTGCACAATTCATGTCAACTTGATGCTAACTGGCTATGTGCTGGTGAGTAAGGTTTGAATGAAGGAGGATAGAGCCTGGAGCACTCTTCGTGTGAGTCCCAAACACGCAAAGGCAAACCTACACGCTGAATAACGGAAAGACGATTAAACGGATTGCTCCTAATCACGAAATTTATGTTTTTGCACACAGGAGAGAGGAGTCTAGTGGTGATGAGGTAAGTTGAGGGGGGGGGGGGTATGCGGCAATCAAGAGTGCTGGCTCTAAAATGAAATGGTAGTAAAAGGCTGGAAGCCGGATTTTAAGCTCACCTTTAATATTACTCTGTTATTTACTCTACAAAACCGAGAGGTACGTTTGAGTAACGGACACTACACAAATGAGGTCTTCACTTTTTCGACTTACTAGATCAGAAAAGTCGCCAAATATCCTGAGGCACTGTGATGATTCACGAATATTTGCTCATCCGAGAGGCTGCCTGATTAAATATTTTTCAATACTATTCTTGATAACACCTCTTACATGTAATAACAAATATTCTCGAAAATGGTTTTTGGAGGAGCTTCCAGCGATGTAGAAACCCTTGGAGCAATAGTCGTTGCCATCTTTTAAAGAAATAAATATCCAGTGAATACTTGTATTATCATATATACAAATATCCTCGCTTCCAATCTCGCTTCAGGCATTACCCCCCCCCCCCCCCACTCCCAATAGGCTCTGGTGACAGTTGCTTCGAATTTTGAACTAATTACAAAGGAATTATTTTACTGCTTCAAAAGTTTGACACGAGCTTGATATCAAAATAGCTTAATTTTTTAGTAACGGATTTAAGGCAGGTGCGCCGCATAGAAATAGACACGTGGATCACAACGATGAGCCTTTCCTGCTACTCGAGAGCACGCTTATTTTATCCTGACTGCGATGGAAATAAAAATATCTACCGCACCCGAGGTAGGGCCTTCGAAATTGGCAGAATAAAATGTTACCGACCGTGCGTTGATAGCTTGACAGCAGGAAACTGACGATTGTCGCTATATACTATACTACTCTCCTATTTTCTAGTTTTGATGGATTACTAAGACCTACGCGAAACACCGTGTGGTCAGCTATTGGGAAATTTAGAAATCAGGGATTTAGTGGTGTCATATACCAATGACATTAATATACTTTCACCCCAATTTGTATAAGAACGAGGTAACGTGGGATGCGGAGATTCGAGTTTCATGAGGGCTCTCCAAATAAAGACGCAAACTTACTATCTGGAATCCCCTTAATATTCATTACTCCAGACTCGATACAATGCAATTCGGTAATCTGCATAATTGCGGGCGATAATCGCGATAAGGTAAGGATACTATTGGTATGATAGTTATATATATCGAGGAAAGCGGCTCTTCGAAGTGGGTTAGTGAATAGACGGGCCCGAACGAGTGAAGCGGCAGATTGGGAAATGTAGGCGAATCAAATCATAGTGTAGGTCGTCGTAACGTTACATCACTGGCTTCGTAATATTAACGAGTTTGAACTAATAATCCAAGTCGTCGATCTACCGGTGTCGTTATAAGTGAATACCGCCTGTCTCAATTCGCTAACGACAAATTGCACTAAGATTTAGTTGATGTGCATGGGGCAGAAGAAAGTTACGTGATGCGTCCATCGTATGTTTTCAGTATTTCAACATAATTTTTTGTACCATTTTCAGCCCTTAATTTTCGTTGTTTCTGTGTAGTGGTCTTTTTCGTATCGTTTATTAGTATTTTTGGATGATGAATAGAATAGGATGGGAAGGGTCTTGAAGTTGTGAAACAACGTCAAGTTGTGCAGGAGAATAATAAACCATTGTGTAAGAATTGGCCGCGGTTTCGTTTCATCATCATTGTAATAAGTGATGAAACTGACCCGCGCGAGCTTTTTTTCACTACTAGCCGTTTTCTAAAAGATTTATTATGTCCACGAAACTAATACTGAAACTCTATTTACTAAAATGGAACTGAATAAAAATGAAATAAAACGCAGCGAACGTAACGGTACAAGAGTTCAGACGATACAACTCCTCAAAATCTATTCTGCCCATCTGCGATCAGGTGAGCAGTTGCAGGCTTCATGTGGAGAGAGCTCCTCGAGTTCTGAATTCTGACGCCAGAACAACTACTATTATAAACTTCATTACCTCAACTTTCTCGTCAAAATGAATGCCTCTCTAGATATTATAGAACGTAAAAAGTTGTATGTAATGCGTTGCGAGACATTTCTCAGCCTTTTTCGTTTATTTCGAGACGACTAAACAGGACTGTTTCCTTATCAATATGACTGTCCCTGAACCCTCGGTGTGAGTTAGGCAGACAAGAGACGACCGAACACACTTTTCTCAATTCCCCAAATTTAGTACTGAAACTCCCAACAATCTGCAGTGATTTCTCAATTATGAGACGCTCGACAAACTCCATCCCGAATATCTCGCCCAACCATTCATAAAATCATTACAAACGAGGAGTTGGTATGGGGATATTTATATATTTCAGCATAGCGTCCCAAGTTCGACCGCTTAATCCCCAGAAATTGGGATAGGTCGGTAACGAAGCCTACGTTTTTAGTTGGCATCTTTTACCACAAAAACCTCGCAGCTACCCACTTACTTAGATGGCCCGTCACCTTTAACAAACCCTCCACATAACGATATCAACCTCTTCAAAACAATCATGTACAGTTGCCAGTACGACGTCATGTTACCGTACGTCACAGTACAGTTCCAACAGACAATAACTAATACAAATGCAATCGATTCGACTTGAAGATCGTGGAATTAAGGAAGTCAAGGGCGTATCAGTCAGTAATTAGGCGAATCCTTGCCTTTGAACTGGACTCCGCAACTGAGCTTATTTCCGAGGAACCTACATAGTCGATGAACGTGGATTATTCCTGGGGTTTACGTAACTATTAAATGTTCTGTAAAGGAATGGTTCCTGGATCCATTCATAATAATCGGTGATTTATTATACTCGTGCATAAACGTCGGCTTCGTTTGATAGCCTCTAGAGGGCAGGGGAGGGCCTGGTGTTCTTCCCTCCGGCTCGTCACATGTGGAAATTTCCACTGCTATTTCCACTTCAATCTATGAAAGACGCCCCAGTAAGGACTTCACAAACACAATCTTTAGATGTTAGGATTTGTTTTGATTAGGATTACTCTTGAAAAGTCAACATGCCATCAGTGTCTGTAGAACGTTCCTCATTTTATTCCCTGACTGCCAAATCATGACAATGTGCATTTGTTTAGGACATATCATTACAGCTATACGAATGATGCAAAATGCTACAAAACGAAGGAGATTCTTATGATTCCAAAAGCTTTTTTCCAAATCATACACAGTCTTTCTTTGTTTTGAAGAATTTAGTATGACGAGGTTCATTTATGGCCCTGTCATTCAAATTCTTCAGCTCAATGATTTCCATGGTTCCCAGTACGTTGAGTCTTGGTTTTCGTATAGTTTATGTCACAGCAGTTTGAGCTGTCTTTGCCTTCGATTAGACGTGTAACGTGTTCTTCAGCTCTGTTTGTGAGCCTTAGCCTGTGAGTTTATAGACTTCGTTCTATTGTTGAGGGTCCGTGTTTTCAAGGTTAGTTGAATGTTTCGACCTACTGAAGCCGAAACCTCATGGCAGTTAGTCCGAGCATCGTCTCCACGCGACACCTGCGAAAATAAAAGCGGAAAACACCAGGGAAGAGGCTTTTCAAAAGTCGGTTCAGCGGTGAAAGGTCGACGAGAACAACTCGAACCACAAGTCTTAATTTAGCCAGAGAACCGAAGCCTATTTCAGTCCGGAGATTGTGACACCGGTGAGGTTTTTCAACGCCGAAAGCCAAATGGGATCGCACGCTGAGCGGTGAGAGCCTCCGATCCATCAACACGCTTTTATTCTGACCAGATGAGGAACTCATTCACAAGACTGGTTGGACTGACTGTTGAAACATCTATAGGTGTTTATGTCTACATGTATGACTACTGCGTTCCGTTCACGAGTTATATCGCATCATAGGAGGAAGGCGATCAGCGAAACCAATTCAGGGAGACTGTGAGACTTGAGGGTTGAATAGGGAATGAATATACCTGGTAGACCTTACAGTAGCACTCTTGGAGTCCCCAAAGCAGCCCAGCACTCAAGTAGCCCACATCTACAGACAATGGGCTCGAGGGTCAGAAGTACGTGGACTTGACGTTCAGGTAAGGCCTGGAAAAAGAGCTCCGCCAGGGTGGAAGTTCCAAGCTCAAGATTCCAACTAATTCGACCTGCGCTGAACATGACCTACGATTGTAAAGCTTCGGCACTCTACACTAAACTGAAATAAACTTAATACCACCATAATTCCGATCCGACAGCGTCAAACCAAAACTCTCCAGATCATTATTCCCCCCGTATGGGACGAGACCATTTATCGCTGTTTTCACCTATGTGCACTGATTGGCCGATTGAGATTCAACAAAAAACCACTACCATCAGATGTGAGCACTGGTTTGTGACGTGTGCTTGCTGCTAAACTAGTAACTAGTGACTCCGAGTTTAGACGATTGGTCAGTGTATGGTCAGAGGATATGGTAGAATTAATAGTACCCCCTCTGCGCTTGCTAGTAAATAATGCTGTGTGAAGACAGTCCGGCTTTGATGTGATGTCAATAAGGGAAATGTATAGTGTGTAGTCTTTACAATGAAATTAAAAAGGCTTGTTACCGTACAATAAGCCGTCGAAGGTTGCAGTTGGCACCGTCCCCACGCAGCAGAACAACTCACGCGAACATCGCACAGAAATATATCGTCACTGGCTCATCGTTTGATCACAGAAGCTTTCACAGATAAAGGCGCTTCGCGTCTGTATCCAGTTAGCCATGTCTAGGTAAATGATAACAATTATTAACAAGATTAATTTTGCTATACAAGTTTTTTCACAAAATGAAGCCAAGTCGTCAATCATGTCGCAGATAATGAATATTTACAGGCACGAATCTTCGTACTCTCAATCCGTTTCTCACCCAATCTCCAAAGGGGGTGAATCCGGAAGACGCATCATTATTGCAAGCCTACTCAACAAGAAACGCTGCAAATTATTACGCAACGGTTGGTTATTCTTTTGCACAACGCGACGTAGTCTCCCACCAATGAGACCCATCCTATTCGATTCAAGACCGAAAAATATTAAAAAACGATACGACACACGTGCCTGACTGCAATGGGACGACGAAATTGACGTTTTCTAGGGGACATTTGCCAATTGGCACGACGTGGCTAGTCGAACTGACGTGTGGTTGAAGCAATGCAGGAAAAATGAGTGCCACCGGGGAGAAACAATAACTTTCGCTATTAAAGTCCCATGAGTTCCTTCGCGTATTAGCCTAACTATTATTTCACTGTTTTGCATCTAGACGCAGTCTTGCACCACTGAGGTCGGCTCGGCTCGAAAAATACCTATGAAACTACACCAAACACGAAGCAACTGCAATAAAACTCAATGTTTCGTTGTTCACTCATTTTTTCATTTTTGTGATCGGATTGCCGGGTAGTCAGGGACGACTAGATTCGAACGGATGTTTTAGCGTACGTTAAAGGCAAAAGATGGCCTGGACTGCGGGCAGACAATGCAGATTTGGAACCCCTATGTGTTGAAACGTAAAGCGTCAAATTTTTCATAACGTTCTGAATGAATAATAAACCATAAAAGACGGTTAGTTAAGCACTTCGAAACCTCATACGAACTCTGAAGAAGCACTTGTGCTTTACTGAGGGCAGCGCAAAATCGATAGTTCTTCCACATCAAAGCAAGTAAACGAAGAGCCACCGTTAGCAATAAGGGGGCTACTCAAAGGTTTCTATCGCCACCGCACAACTAGAAGGACGTTAATGCAAATACACTGGAGATACCGATTCAGTAGTCAATTGCCATTTAGCCTAACGGGCCACAGACATGCGGTGGAGTATCGAGGCTCTTCGGCATCGGTAAACACTGCGTTGAGCAAATCCCAAAGCGGGCGGAGACGCAGCGCAAAGCGTCCCCAAATACGAAGCCCCTCGTGAGGGAATCAAATCAATTCCATCCTACAACGTTCAGAATCAAACCGGCCCTTCAGAAGCCATCCACAAGAGAGATAGACCCCGTTTCCTTAGTATTGGAATTCTTTTTCCGCCTGTCGTTGTCTCCACTTATCATATATAGTTCGCTTTTCTGCCCATTTCACTCGAAACCTCTTAGTGACTCCGAGAAATGGAAGGCAATACGACGAAAAGTCGATGGACGATGAAGGGTCTATGAGATTAGAATATTACTCGCAGTTTGTGGACCTGTAAAACCCACAGAAACCTCATCGACGGTTTGACTAAAGTTAACGAGTAGTGAGGGGAGGGGTTACCCTTCAATCACTATAATATCAGCAGAACAAGCCCCAGTACCTCGCAATTTAAACTCATAATTCATTTATTGTTGAGTATTCGAATACCAAACTGAATAGGCCAATCTCCCATATTCAGATGTGAAGGTGGAGGATGCGGACGGAATGCCGACTTTGCCAACAAACTCTCCACACGCCAATGAAGTTGTGTACTTCGATATGACGCTTGATGCTTAAGCTCCTATGAAGAGTGCACGTCAACAACAAATAAGAAGTACGGAAAATGTTTGTTGTGTTGTCTTTAGAACCATTCGCTGTCTGTGTGTTCTTACGTCTAGCCCAGTCGTCTGTGACCTTTTGGTTGGCGAATATCGCAGGCATTTAGGATCGTTTTGTCATCACAATTCTCACTCAGGCCAATCAAACTCGCACACATATTCGCACTGATGCGCGTTCGTCTTTTGCCGAATAAAGTAGGCAAAGTCCATGATTTCATTTCGAATCTCGAGGTCTGGTCCGTTTTCTTCTCATATTGACTGTTCCATAATTTGTTGGATTAAGCGAACTCTTGAGTAGCGAACAAATTTAGGAAATCAATTTAACTCACTCGGACCTCACTCATGGACTTTTGCCTACTCAGACTCCGAATTGTGAGACGTTTATCGGACGAAGCTTACTCTCTTCAGTACTTTGCATTCAATTACACCATGGATTAACTTTCAGAATGTGGTAACGCATGAATATGCTCTTCAGAATTTGGTATCTTCAAAACAGACTTTCATTGATTTTATCTACGTGCCACTCTCTACCCTCAGGCCGCCTCTGTCGGGCGTTTCTTCTCATTAGCCTCAACATCGTCTCTTCAGTTCGTCTTAGCATGGTCAGCCCCGCGACATTTTCAACTTCATATTGTTACTAAACATTTCTTTTGTTATCTATCATTTGCACCGGTTCACTACCGTTTTTTCCTGTACTGGTCTCACCCGTTATATTCAAAATTAATTTTATTTCTTCTCATTGTTTTTGGCTACACGTTTACATCTTATTGACAACATTATCCTGATAAAGTGCAATTGAATACTTCAAAACTTAGATATTTCGCCTCAGTGACATGAGTGTTAGTTCTGATAACATTGCTTTGTATGGCAGTGTCGCAATGTTAGTTCGAGGGGTACAATACGATTGATGATTTCACTGGTGTCAAGGACCTTTCATCGTTGACCTTTCTATACATCACTCATTGAGAGAAGCCTTTGTTTTGTGCGGTTTCCTTCTATTTCCTTATTATTTGTGCAACTGTATCTGAGTTTCAGAGCTTATTAATACGATTTATACTTTCTGCTGGCAGTTTTTTTATTTAATTTCTTTTATCTGTGGGCTCACCCTCGATGCTTATCTACAAAGTTCATCAGCGAGCCTTCCCATCCAGGAAGTGTCCCACTTTCTCCGGCTCTCTCCTCCTACCAAAGAGCAGCGCTATCCTAGACGTACTTTTTGTTTTCGAGCCCGACGGTCAGAAAACTCTATTAAGGTCTGGTGACCTCAACTAAAATCTAACGAATGTTTACCATCCGCCATCAACCAGGCAATCATCCGCAGGGGCTGATAGAAAACGAATTAATTTCCCTCGTTAGCACCTCATTCGGGTTTCCGCCGTGCTAATAGTTCGTTGATTGAATTTTTCCCGTCAGCACGGCGAAACTGGCTCAATTAGTGCTTCATCTCCGGCAACGTGGCTTTGGCTAAAGGGGGTAGAAGATTGTGGAACCAAGCTCAAGTCCGAAATCTTGAATTAACTATGGTCTCGTTATGAAGAAGGATTTCGCCAGAAACATTTGGGAAGTCGGAAATTGGAGTCAAACGAGTTGTTCAAGGTTTCCCCGATTTGATTTGTCAGTCGACTTACGCACAAGTTAATATGTAGAATTGTAAAACGGAAGAAGGATTCTCTTGGTAGTTCACTTACTAAACGCGACAAGAACATTGAGGACCCCCCATTTGAAATAGCGGATTCGCTCCTTTTACAATTCCCCAAACAACAGCCGAACGAAAAAATTCCAATACCCTAATTTAGAGTTAGTTCACGTAGTTATTGAAGGACATTGCGAAAAAAAAGATCCAAATCCGTGAAAGGGGTTAGAATTCATCAGTTCCTTCTTTAACCTGAACACATGCAAAGAATCATGAAACGCTGTACAGAGAAATGTTTTCTGCGAACTCCTACGAATGCGAGCGGGATGTATCGCATCGGTATCAAAATAGCCCTCAAATAAGCAATAGTGCGCCGCGACGAAACCGTCATTGAGGGCTATTAACCTAGCCCGAGCACGTAACTCTCTTGAATATATTGCTCATGCCATTACTTGTTGTTGGTGGGAGGGGGGATTTGAGTTTCTACTGTCGATCTTTCGATCCGAGTTATGCTAGTCCCGAGGACTGGACCAACCTTCATGTCGTAGACAAGGGAAAGCAACTCCACTCCTGAAAGGCGTCAGGAGCCCCTCTCCAGCACATAGTGAACCATGACCAGCACGAGTCGTTCCTCACTCTGCCAGTCCGTGCTACCAGTTTCTTGTGAGTCTATGGTCGCCCAAAATTCACTCGCGGCCTTATGGTATGCCTCGGAGAGTCAGGGGTGTAAACGTAAAAGTGATAATCCGAGTTTTTACTCATTTGCACGAGCTTCTATCGGTAAAACACGCAGTTTTTGCGTTTGGATTTCAGTATTAATATTGTACAACCACACAGAGAATTGCAGTCGTAAGTATAATTGTGACTGTGCACACGTTGTATCTACGTTGAAACATTTTTCCTTAGCTCTACAGGGTAGGAAGGAATGTTACGTATTCGGTTGAGAAAAAAAAGAAGTTTAGTATTGTTAACAAAAATCCTTCTCAGAATAATGAGGATGGCACGTGTAAAATGTGTGCTCCGAGGACCGTTGCCGGTTGGGGAAGGACCTTTGCAGCCTTTACCCACATACCACCACGCTAATTTACAAGGGGGCCTTTCCATTGAAACCACAACTCCCACGTAATCCGAAACTTCGGGTTCACAGCCAATTCATAGCCAGCATTATGTCAGTGGCCGTGTGCAGAAGCTTCTCGAGGTGCCATTTAAGTTAGCTGCGGGTGGAACAGCCCAAGGACCACAATAGGAGGCAGGCCAAGGTGCAGGAGTGCCCCCCCCCCCTCTCCAATACATGGGCAAAAGAGTCCGGTTGCTGGGGGCCTAAACTGCGATCTCTGTCGGCCAGTTCCGTGTGTCCAATGGTTAGACACTCACACTGGGGAGCAACTCCAGCCGTTCTCTCGAAAACCTGCCGCTACTCGACACTCGTGGAAACCTGTCAGGTTAGTGCAGGCGTTAAAACCATTCTGAAGTCTGAATCAGTCTGAACACGAGCGAAAACCTTAACGTAGTTAGAAAAAAGTCGACACGGTTCGAAACCCCTGTGGACCCCACTGATGAGAAGGGTCCACTAAGTCCTGACTATATCGGTAGGATACGACGTGAGATGGTTAAACCTCATCGCCTTATTCCCAAGAACAATCTTGTTATGCAAACAAAGTACGAATGGAGCAATATTAAACGATCTCGTAAACGAATACGACACGACTAAAACGCGTCCATAAGTTAATTTCACAACAGGACGCATTGCTTTGTTCCCAACTATCTGCACGCCGTCACCCTAGCCGTCTATTAATTCCTTACCCTACGATCTCAATCAAAGTGGCGAAAACTAACAAACACTGCTTGGCTACAACCTAGTTATCTTATTCCGATATTAATCGATTTCGACAGTTTTTACTAAAACCGGAGCGACGCTGAAGGAAACTGAGCTATTGACGACTTCAACGAGCTTAATGCAAGATTAGCGAGAGAGAGAGAGAGAGAGAGAGAGAGAGAGAGAGAGAGAGAGAGAGAGAAAGAGCGCGAAAAAGAAGGGAAAATATCAAGGATTAGGGAGGATTAAAGTTGAGAAACAAAAAGGGCGAGGCGAGGGAAAAAGAAGATTTAGGAGGAATAAATGATTCCAAACAGAAGGGCTTTTTCTCTTGTCGATCTCTTTCTCTGTTAGTGAAGGAGCGAGGCCCTTCGTTTGTTTGGAAGTAGTATGTTTTATTTATTCGAGGCTTTGATCCAAAATACGACGTGGTTCCTTCGTACAGTTTGGAAAACAACTTTGTTTTGATGTCGAGACCTGATGTCGTTATGCGCGATATACTCACAAGATTTTACATTACACGAGCCCTTCTCTGCTGCTGCTGCTGCTGCGGGCAACAAGGTCGCAAGAAGAGGGAGCGCACAGCATCCGCTAAGTGCAAGCTCTGCTCTGAGCGAGGTTCACAGGTGATGAGGTGGCCCATTTGCCTGATGGAGGAAATGCAGGCTGTTTCGAGAGGCCCTGGAATGGAGAAGGCTAGTCACTGCGGTTAATGATGGTTCGCATCCTCTAGGGCACCCTTTACTGGAGCACAACAGTGCTGGCTGTTCTGCACCAGTTTCACCGGGAAAAAGATGTTCATTGTGACCGCACACCACAATAACCAGTCATCCCACTGGTTCAAGGACGAGATTGGCGCTGCGGCTATCTGGGTAACTTACTATGCCATCTCTATGCTTGTGCCAATGGTGGGCGAGCTGGTGGCACACAGTGAAAGACATAGTTGGTCAGCTCACACCAGAGGCATTCGTTCGCTCCATGCTGCATTAGAAGGTGGGAATGACGGCAGGCTGCAAGATTCTCGTGAGGGTGTAAAGAACAAGAAAGAAGAGCTGACGTCGCAGAGAGGCATCATGGCCAACCTGATGCAATGTGCTAAACGGTTCCGGGTTGGTTCCCAACACGCAGGAGTCAATTGATGGGGCGCTCCTATGTCCTTTAAAAAAACAAAACAAACATTCGACAAACTGTGTACCTCGAACGAGTGCTCGCTGAGACCAGCCTTCGGACTCGGTGTTTATCTTTGATGCAGAACGAGAAATTACCGCTCAGTTATTGTTCATTATTCGTATCAATGAAATGGGAAGTGAGCGCCCCTAGCGACGCTTAGAGGTTTACTAGCACTTTCCATGCTGAATCGAATGTGATGGGTCTACATATGTGACTACGTCGGGTGCGCAAGAGAGTAATAAACCGTTGCGTAATAATTGGCAGCGTTTTTGTTTTATTTCGCTTCTCACCTACGATTCATGTTTTTTAAATTTATTTAACCAAAACTGATGGACGCTTTTTGTAATAAAGACAAATAAAGAAAAATAATCGCCCAAATGAACCGAAATCTCAGATGTCAAAATGGTGAGTGATCAAACACTTCTTGAACGGCAGCTCAATTTTACTGCGGTCGCGTTTCCTTTTGAGACGAACCAAAAATTACTTTGAACGAACTATTTAACTGAGATATTTCCGGAAAAGTAGCAATAAAAGTGCCGCCGGAAAAACGAGAAAATGAACTTTTGTGTCTTCGATCAAAAGGATTTTCACTCTTGTCTAGAAAGGAAGGAGGGAATTTCTCCCAGTCTCTTTATTTTGATGGGAAAGACGGTGATTGATGGGAGAGTAAAAATAAATCGCCCAATGTAGTTTTGTCGCAGTAGAATCAAGTTACAGGTCTACGAGGTCTTTTCTTTTCTAGAGCACACTTTCTTTTTAAACCTTAAACAGGTTCGGACGGAGCTCGTTGAAGAGATGAAAGATGTTCTCCAGGTCACGAACTGATAATTTCCCGTAATACTGGTAATTATGGCTGCGGTTGTGGAAGCAAAGCAGTATCTAATACCAAACGCGTGGGTTAGCTTTTCTGTATCGTTGTAAAAGCAAAGCAGTATCTAATACCTTTCCCATGCTTTTAATTTCCTAAGCTCTACGGTGTAGGAAGGAAAGTTATTTAATCGGCTAAACAGAAATTTTGATTTCTCTTCGGATCTTTACGTTCCAGAGCCTACTGAGTCCGAAAAAAACTATTTGGGAAAATCGTCTGTGTTTGAGACGTCTGAAACAAATCAGCTCTTGATTTCTAGCCCGCAGGGTACCATCGGACACCAAAATAAGAGCACAGAAACTAACTATAGTTATCATAGTGGTCAAAACACCAAATTTTTTTTCTCAAAACGGCCATGACGATTTTGATTAAATTTCTAGTATAGACCGCTTCAAATGACCCTCACTGTTTCACCAACTTACATTTCTCACAGTTTTTAACCGATTACTCATAAACAGTAAATGCGATTCTTCTCAAAAACATCGCGTAGGCATTCTTTTAAATCGCCTGTGAACCGATTGCTCAATAATGGTCGTGGCACGTGTAGGAGCAGAACAATAAATTCCAGAACCATAAGCTCCAGAACCGCTGACATCTAGAATGTTGAGAAAATCGCGCTGAACATTAGAAAATTGATGTAAACTTGACGACCATATTAACTTTTATAATGTACCCTTATGGCACTCATGAGTGGTCGACTACGAGTTGAGAAATATTAAAGTTTCTGGTCGACAGCCCTCTTCACGAGAGAATTTCGGTAGACCATCGTGGTACCACCCTCATAACATTCGCAATACACAAATAATTCTATAATTAGGCAAAACCTCATCATGGCGATGACCCAATGGCACTTCAGGCAAACCGCTAAGTATGCTTAGGGAAGACTAGTTGGGCCAGAGCAGCCCGAAGTTAGTCCTCTTCCCCTCAGTCGGGAATCAGGTTGTTGTACATTTTGCTAGTTTAAAATAAAAGTTCTCTTGTAAAAGTCCAGACTTTCGAACATATCTTACATACAAAAATGAATTCTTATTACCCTTGGTCGCAACTTAGAAGATATTGGTTATAGCCATAATTGTCCAGGAGATCCAGGGAAAGATATTTTTTTAATTATAGTTGTGAACACCTATTAATACTTTGCCTTAATTTTTTGTACATGCATGGTGTAATCCAGTAATTTCCCTATCTACCAGTAGAATAATTAGTTAATATTTCCTGAACACATTAGTAATAACAATAGCTTATAATTAGTCACCGAAATACAGAGTAGAATTGGTAATGAAACTTCTAAACTTATTGATAATAAGTTGTCGAATTGACAATGTTTTTCAAATTGATTTAGTTAGTGGAATTGAGAGCATCTTGGGGTCGTTTTCTACTCAACGCCGGTGAGATGGTGATGGAGGGGACTGTTAGACATTTTCTTGTACTAATATATTAAAATGATGAAAAATGGAGGAGTGCAGCCTCCGGTAGTCAATTGATATGAGTTCTTCTGCCTCTGGAAAGTCTAAATCTGAGTGTAGAACTGAGTTCCGAACCTACCAAGGGAATCCAGCGATAATTTTGATGACAACATTCTGTGAGGCTTGTATACTCTTGATATTTGTTTTTGCGGTAGAATCTCATAAACCACTCCCGTATAGGGCGGATCGACAAAATGTAGAGAAAGCTGTAAAGGTAAGGGTAAGGGTGGTCATTCGAAAGCAACTTTAGGCGTATTCTTGTACGATACCAGGAGACCAGTTCGTTTATGTGGTGGGTTCAAGTTAATTTTGGATCAAGATCCAAACCTAGATATCGAACACGATAGCAGGTACGGACATGGGTGTTGTTGAGATTGAGCAGCGGAGTCTTTATATCTTTTTTTTATTAATTATTGCCATTCGGATTCGAGACAGGACGTCTGATGAGTCAGCAGGTAAGTAATAACATAAAACCTGACCGCAGTTTAGAGCTTTTAACAACGTTCCCGAATGCCCGAAGCGTGTTCTTCTCTTGGAGTTAATGAACTGGCTAATGAAGGATAAATTTCAAATTCCATAAATGGGCGCTCGTCGTTCAAAACGAAAAAAGGAAGCATCATCGGGCGGGACTTAGCAGATGAAGAGGCCCAGGCCCAGCTGAGCGAATGAGCAGGTCGATGTCGTCATCAGTTACGTAATCGAGGCATCTTAACCCCTTTACCACCCATCCCAACGAACCAGGTCGATATGCAAGGGACAGGACCAACGGAGGAAAGACGCGCTCCAGGGGTGACTGAAGGGAGGAACATTGAAAGAGGGTGGGTCTGGAGAGTGATGCCGACAATGTTAATCGGACGCCTTGATCAATTTTTCCCACCCAATATTTCCAGCTCCCACGGGGATACCCTTGCGCAGGTGCAAAGTACTTTCTCCGCGTTTATAATTGGATAATAAATCAACTTTTGATAAAACCGTCAGCCTGAAAACACTGCTGGGTAAACGGAACTCCTTACGCGGCTTTTTACCTTACTCGGCCTCAAGACTGTAGGAATGAACCTAAGTGCAACCTAAAAACGCTGCAGATAGTTACGCAGTGGCTTATTATTCCTTTGCAAAGGATATTTTGGGCGTGCTACGACGGTGTGCGGCCATGCTATTAATCATATTTCCTCGATACCAGTCACGAACTACAGATGGTTGTAGATAAACGCATCAAGTTCCAGGGTTCGTTAAGAAACAGCGTGAAATGGTACAAACATTTTTCCTACGTTCGCTCTATTTTTTGACAGGACTGCAAGCTCTTCATTTTCTAAGTAAATTCGTTCGTAAAGTCGCTGTAGAATGTCTTTTCCAGTACTGTCAGTTACCACGGTCTGAATTAGAAAATGGTCGATCGCCTTTCGCCGTCGGGAGTTTTATCGCAGCCTCGAAAGCTCTCGATCACCTCGTTTTAGCTTGCTCTCAACTCACTAATAACAACCACCCAGGACCACGCTCTCGTGAATAAGAGAACACAGGGCGAGGAATCTAAGGAGGCTTGTTGTGCAACGTAAACTGAATGTTCTAGATCTAGGCCTTCATCCGCTCCATGTTGAATTCCGATAAAAACTGGAGGTGCGTTGTTCAATTTGCCAAGGCTGGAGCTTGCAGATCCTGATCGAGTATCTCGCAGTGGTTATAAATGAAGACCTGGAGGTAAGGCCGCTCTTAAAATTCTAACATTATAGTATGGGAGGATGTGCGGGGATGGCGGGCAAGTAGCAGGTTCTCCTAAGGGTGAAGAGTACAAAAAAGAAGAGCTGCTATCGCAGAGAGGCGTAAGAGGACCTTCGATCTGACGCAATGTGCAGGTTGGTTCTCAATGTGCAGGAGTGAATTCACGGGGCTACTAACGAGCAGACCCCCACCCCTGCATTCTGCATGATACCAGCCTCATCGTGTAGTTTCTTTCAGCATGAAACAGGACCTGAAGAATTTATACAAGCCAGTGACTAGTAGTAGCACCGAGCCAAACAGTTATTGGCCATTGGGGCAGGGGTGTGTGTGTAGACGGTAGAGAAGGGGAAGATTACCCAGACTGAGTGCCACTGGAGAAAAAATTCAACAATAACAGGATGCAAACATTTGAATGGAGTGTTCGGGCATCGCCCAATTTTGTAGATTGAGTTTACTGAAGCAATTTGGGCCTTTAAGGACGGTTGTCAACAGCTGCCTAATAAAATCCGAACGCCGTACAGCGATGCACAAAGATTGATTAATACCTCCAAATGATAACTCCTTTCGAAGCTATCAGCTAATAGTAACGCTGTTAGTCAAAGACCTTACTCTTGATACACCGTGGGTGTAACGGAACGCCTCCCCGTAATCTGGGACATGTCTCTCGACTGGCCGATTAGATCCCAGAGTGAATGTCCTTCGAACGAGGATATTGGATAATGTCAGCCCATTGTTTAAGATCACTTGTCATTTCGTTTGGGTTGAGGGGTTGGGCCCACGTCGTCGAGCGTGACGCTCTCCAGTCTCAATGTCCGCGTTGTTCCCAACTCACCTAAGAGAAGACGCCTCGGAAATAACAGAATTAGCCGGCACGCCCAACGGCAATTTTATTTATTTATTTATTTAGAGCACTTCGCATATATCAGGCATGTACATATATATATATACAGAAGATACATAAAAGAAAATTAAAAACATTCTGTTAAAGAAAACGACACTTGATATCTTCAGTACACATACACTCACAACGTGCCCACGGAAGGCTAAGTCCACATGAACTTGTGTTCTTCCGTGGAGTCTCATTAGAACAAATCAATTATTCAGCCAGCTAGCAATCAGTTTCTGAAGGAATCACAAATAAGTTAAATCCTAATTATACAAGTTCAATAGTATGTTTGAAATATGTTTTTTTAATGCCAATACATTCTACTATTGAATGTCATTCATTCAATTTTACTCCTGTCATCAAGCGGTGGCCCAATGGTAATAGGCGATGCGTTATGAGACGCTAGTATGGATTGAGAATTACTCGTATAAATTGGGTACTGCCGGACGCAGCAGGTTGTTGGACGCTTTCAGAAATTCGTAGGAAACACGCATCTGTTTACTGGCCAACTAACTGGACTGGATCAATAGAATAAATTTAAGAAAAATTTCGGAATTTCTGGGGTGACGCTCACCCTATAGATATTAGATTGGACTACTACACGATTTTGTTTTAAAATTCTAGTGACATTTCAGCGGTTTATTAGAAAAAACCGCACTAAAATCGATTTTCGTCGAAACATTTGGTAATTTATTGCGCTGCTCTCGTCATTTTCCCACAAATGGGAATTTTATGGTATAGTCGCCTTATTGGGAGCTATCAACATAAAAAATCTAAACAAAATCGTTAGAGCCGTTTTTGAGAAAAAAAAGCATATATCAATATCAGCGAAATATCAATACATTACAGCTGACAATATACTTAGAAAGAAGAAAAAATGCAATAATAAGACGGAGAAAGAACTACTGCCTGTTTCCACTAATTTTGAGTTACATTCGAAGGTTAAGTCATCATCACTAACCAGAATGTAACTGAATAGGATACAGAAAGAGAACATCTTATATACCAAAAAGTGATCTGGCTTTCTGGATGACAGGTGGGCGTGACGAGAGGGCGGGATACGTTTCAGGTGAGGGGAGCGGGGTTACAGTTATGTCAACCAAGTTATTACAGAAATGAAGCCATCAATGGAGGAACCCTTTGAGAAATCATTTCATTTAATAATTTATCTTACTTATTTAGTTACTTTCGATCATTTCAAATTTACATAGAACATATACGTCTCTTGGGGTAAAAATGGAAAAATTTGCGTGTCTGTTAGATCAAAAGTGAATTTCCAAAGTAAGATTTAGGAATACCTTATTATCTACAAAAAATATTGTAGTTGATTAATTCGATCTTAGCTGCCGATTTGCAGATCTCTGACAGACTGCATTGCCATACCATCTATACTCACGCACTAAGATATTGTTCATTCGTTCAAATACACGTTTTTTTTCAGTATTTTTCAGTTCATAAGTACCTATCCCCTCTTCGTCCACGAAGTTGGCTCCTGTATGTGGGCAAATGGTAAAAACGGCGCCAACTACAACTTCATGCTGATTAATGAAATGCCTGTTGTTATACTCGCATCTGTTGCGACACTATAAGTTTGTACATCAAATGCCTATAGTGGCCTCTGGGTCCTGACATCGTGGGATGATGCCCAAAGCTCGCGATAGAATGTCCACAGAACTGCAGAAACCGGTCCGAATCAGAAACTATTTACGCATCAAGAACCACTTTGATTAGTAAATAACGTAACGAGAAATAAATTCGAACGTTATCGCGAACTCGTCGGCGCGATGGAACTAAATTTGTACCTCAAATACTTCCAAGCAATTAGAAGGTTAACGAGAAGGGAGAAAGGTCCCACAAGTTGTCAGCCTCGTCTAATTTTCGCCTGGAGGTCCTTCCTCCTTTAAAACCCACAACCTTTTGACCTTTTTCTTTACCTCAAGCTGTAATCTACTTAAAAAACGCTTGGCGACCTTTTCCCGTCAGGGCCTTTTCCCTTTTAACTGGTATTTTCGCTAAAAGTCTTTCAAGTCCCCCTCCACAATCCTTTTAAATTCAAGGAGGGTAAAAAGCTTGATAGCGAAGACCTGGAGGGCGAGTGAGCCAGCGATTTCAGAGGCCTTTAGAATTAGGGGAGAAAGAAACAATTTCAACCGGTGTTCTGTAGCACTGTCAATACGCGAGAACATTTTTATAACGCTCCTCTCCTGTCTATCGAAGTAATCTGCACAGCATCTTATTGACGTATTTCGTCAACCGTTACAACCGTTGTAATTGTAGAGAGCAAAATATCAATTTTCTGAATTCAAATTGAAGATCAGGCTGCTAACACTATTCCATCATTTCAAAATAACCAATAATATAGCCTATGTATTATGTGGCAAAAATGCTCTTGGGCTCAGGCGACAGGATTACAATTCAGATGGAACAACCATGCGGACCACGCTGCAAAACTACCCCGTACTGCAGTCGTCTTCCAGCACCTATTCCACTACCAGACGCATTACACGTGGTCGAATAGATTGCACAACGGGAACGGCAACGCTGGTATGAAATGTATCCGTTAAGTAAGGGAATGTACCACTTCGAAATAATGCCTCGAGAGTGCAAATAAACCAAAATGTCCCCGACACAATATGATTCAACTGGCTCGGGGTTCGATATAGTGATATCCCTCTCCAATGCTCCCATTCCCTCTCTCTCTCCCCTCCGTTTTTCAACCAACAAGACACCGGATCAAAAAACAAACTTAAAAATCCCGGCGCACCGGTGCTCGACATGCTCAAGATCCTTTCTGGTACAAGCATCCAAATTATATAGCGATTACAACGATACGTTGTCGAAACACGAGCTGATGTACTGCCTACTGGACTTTCCGTCCCTCAAGCCGGGGAAAAAATGTATTACAGTGAGGAACAAGCGATTGTTTGACAAAGAATCATTTGTTGAAGAATTCAAGAATTCGGATTTAAGCGGGATTTATGAAAAACTAGACGTCGATCTAAAAGTGGAAAAACTTAATAAGAGTATAGCCGACTTGTATGATAGGCCTTGCCCACTTATTAAGATCAGACCTAAACATGCCCCGGCGCCTCATTCGTGGCTTGATGAAGAAAAGGGACGCAGCATTTAAGAAGTATGTAAAGTTGAGGTCTAGAGAGCTACATAATACGTATAAGAAGCTGAAAACCCGAGTTAAACAGGTTCTTCAGAACTCTAGGGTTAGACACTACAATGACTTATTCAAGACCAATAGTAAGCCAGGCGAGTTCTGGAAGATTCGTTCGAGCGTCGTGCAGTCTGGGGAGGTAGCTTGGCTGGAATATCTCTGGAACAGTTGCATGAGCAGTTCTGTGGAAAAGAGGACGGGTGCGATCCCACAGAAATAATAAGAAAGTACTTGAGCAGGGTATCGGAAAGGGAATAGTTTCGTATACCCGAGATTCGAGAGGAAGTGGTGAGGAAATATCTGTTACCCGGCAAGTCTCATACAGTTGGATCAGATGGCACTGCTGTGGACATTCTTCAGATGTTGGTGGAAGTCATTCTTCCGGTGCTAACACACATCTATAATTACTCGCTGTTCAAAGCATGCTATCCTCGAATATGGAGGCGGGCGATAATACGACCACTGGAGAAAGTTAAATGCATTAAAAAGGTTAAAGATTTTAGGGCGATTTTATTGCTGTGTGCAATGGGGAAAATACTAGACAAAATAGTTTTCTCGGAATTGGTTGCATATGCAGAAAAACAACAGATTTTGGATCCTTATCAGTCAGGATACCGGACAGGGTATAGTACTGCCTTGATAAGAGTATTGGATGATGTTCGGGCGGCCATGGATAAACGGCAAATTACTATACTAGTGCTGGTGGATTTTTTAGTTGCGTTTGACATTCTCAGGAGAGAGGTCATGATCGCCATTTTAAGGCTGTAGGGACTTCTGATCAGATGGTGACCTGGTTCTCGTCGTATTTAAGCGATCAGCAACAGTGTGTTAAGAGACCGAATGGTACAATGACCGCATGGAGAGACACATGTCGGGGCACTCCGCAAGGGTCGACTCTGTCGGCCTTATTGTTTATAATATATCTTGCTTCGCTCCCAAGCTTGTTTTCGGCTGCAACAAGATACATATTTTATGCAGATGATTTGCAATTGTATCAATCGTGTACGGTAGAGGATATTGGACCTGCGATAGACAGCCTTAACTCGGATCCCCAGGATTTAACTGGTTGGTGTAACGAGCACGGAATGCGATTAAATAAGTCTAAAACAAAGGTTATGTGTCTTGGGAACCCTAAAATACTGGACCGATTCAACAGTGCCCGCAGCCAGGTGTATGCCTCGAGGAAACCATCCTAGAATCCGTAGAGGATGTGAGGAATTTGGGGGTCGTAGTTCAGAACATACTATCCTGGGATCTTATCGGGCGGGGATTGGCCTAGGATTGCAATTTACTTCCCGACGCGAGTACGGCAGCAGCTTGTGCAATCGCTGATCTTCCCAATCTTAGATTACGAGACACTGATTGGTTATCCTAAAATATTGTCCAAACTGGACATCGGCACGGCTCCCAGGGTGGTATATGACAATGTCGCGCTGGAATATGTTGAAGCAGCCAAGAACCTGGGAATCCTAGTCCAAAACATTCTGAGCTGGGACCTCCAAACCACCCAGATTTGCAGTGCGGTCTTTCGGGGGATTTACCACTTGCGGCGAGTCGCTGTGGGTTTTCCAGCGGCTGTACGACTCAAGTTGGTTCAGACCTTGATCTTCCCGAGCTTTGATTATGCTGTTGCTGCAATGTGCGACCTACGAAGTGAAGATTTGGACAGGCTTCAGAGGGCAGAAAATGCGGTGCTTAGATTTGCACTGAGGTTGCGCTGGGACGAACATGTGACACCGCATTACAAAAGATAGCGATGGCTCAAGGTACGAGAACGCAGGCGACTCCAGATGGCTGCGTTAGTGTTCAAGGTTTTGAAGACCCGCAGACCACCGTACTTGTATGAGGGCTTCCAGTTTCTGAAGGAGCGGGATTCTCGCAGCAGGAACAGAAATTTGAGAATACCTGGACATAGGAAGTCGATGTTTGCAAGATCTTTCTTTGTGCAGGGAGCTAAACTATTTAATGATAACGTTGAACTGTTGATCTAACGCAGAAATTGGGGACAATTAAGGACAAATTTAGAGAAAGATTATTGGAAGCTTATTAACATAATAACACTTTATGCAGATTAAAATAGCGAGGCGTGCACAAAGTTTGTTTTGGAAATTAATACCTGTAGTATCTTGTTACGTAGAAATGTATGTAAGTCCTTCGCGTTCACTCTTATTAATACAATTGTGTGCATACAGAATATATTAATTGCATGTTGTTACTTACTTACTGCTGTTCAGTATTATTCTAGTTAAAATTAATGTGTACTGTATTGTTATAATCTGTGTTGTCTATGGTTTCGGTTAGGAGTGTCAATGCTGAGGAGGGGAGGAATATACCAGTACTCACCCTTCTTAAATTCAGCAGTAAGTCGACATGATAGTGTGTATGAATGATGACAGCGAGTAGGTTGTTGAGAGGGCAAACGAACTTAGCAGCTTTGACTGCTACAAAGGAAGCCTATAACCATTTTGCAAAGTTCGCAAAGAAGGTAATGGCTAAGAAACGTGGTTATAGTTGATCAGTCCTTTTGAAACTTGCCACCCAAGTAAACAGTAAGATCAGGTAGGGAACCAGATTAAGAACTACTCCCAGATGGTACGGGATTCCTCAGGTGGTCACCTCCGCGCGGTAACACACGGGCAACAGCTCTCTACGGTGAGACTGGCTAACGACCACATACCTGCCGTACCTCCACAGGTCTGAGTTCGGTGGATGCTGCAGGGGCCGGCCTCTTGCATATTAGCGAAACCGCAACTTCTATGACTGATATAACCCTCGTTGAGGGTTTAGGTACAGTCATGAAATAAAGAAACAGATCTGTGTTCACCCTGCAGTCGGGGGTCCAGAATTCCGCTGACGTATTCCCTGCGTGTCGTATGAGCCGACTAAAAGGGACAGCCGGGTGGGCCCAGCTTGAAAGACAACCTCACCTCTATGAGGTCCCCGCAGGATTACATCCAACGAGGCTTAACTGTGGCTGGGCGTCACAGTGTACTCTGTCGCCACACTGTGCTCACCCTGCAGTAGGGGGTCCAGAATTCCACTGCCGTACTCCCTGCGTGTTCGTATAAGCCGGACTAAAAGGGACACAACTTACACTTCATTCACATACATGACACACTGGGAACCCCCTACCTTTAGCTGGGATCGCAGAACACACCCCCCGCAGGAAGGGGTACAGAATTCTCCTGCCGTATCCTCTGCGTGGTCGTTAAAACCGGCCTTAAAGGGGCTTAAAGCTCACGACACTGACATACACAACATATTCCAGATACTAAATACACTGCAACGGCTTGCGTGGCAGAACACACTCACTTGAAACACTCATAATGAGCGAAAGACAGTCCTGGAAGTAGCTCACTAACACCTTTGAGCGATCCCCTATATAGGTGCGGCCTTCGGAATGAGGAGGGGGAAAAACCAGGTTTGAGCGTTCCTGGGGCGGCTGATAGCGTGTGTCCCGCTCACCACATCACTAGTGGCCGAGGGCTGACTCTGAGCAGCAGCCGAAAAATCCCTCATGCGTCTTAGTCCCGGTGGGTGGCCGGACTGGCAGCTGCGGCGCATGGGGGGGCCCCCCTTTGGCCCTCAACGGACCTGCGAAAGGGGCTAGAATCAATATGCCTGAGGGGAGCTTCCAGGACACTGCCTCGAGCACCTCTCGCTCATACCACGAACACACACAACAAATGAACTCACAAGGATACACTACACCAGTCCGCTTCTTTAATCACCCCCAAATAAGTAAAAACATGACAAAGTCAACTAAAACTTCAGCAGGTAATAAAAACGCCACCTGCGCCTCTTCCTCGGGCTCGCCAAGCTCGACCCCTCCCTCTTCGGACGATGAGCAACCTACTCGTCGTCCAAACAAACAAGGGCGGAAAGAACCGGGCAAACCGCGTCCATCTCCCCTTCTCCCCTAGTAGCCCGGGCAACCCGGCTACTACAAGCACACGACACAGCGTGGACCCTAAACTGTCGGACATGGAGCAAATTTGCGCATACGTCCAAATCATCCACGGCCAGCTGGCACGGATGAGGGCCAACGCGACAGGACCTATGCGGGACCTCGTAACTAGTTGCCTCTTCGAAATTTCGAAGCTGGCTATAAAGCTAATGCCCCCAACGACAACGCCCCCTGCCACTCCCCTGCGGGAAACTGTGGCGGCTGTCGTGAGGAAGAGCTGCGTAGGGCAATTGCCCAGCAGCCAGTGCCACCAGCCCCCAAACTCGAGGAGCAACAACGAGCCAGGGTAGTACCCCAGGCCCCTCATATGCGGCAGTAGCCGCTACTGCGCCTTCCTCCCCCTCATGGAGCTGAGGCGGAATGGCAGCCTGCCAGGGCCAGGAAGCGCAGAGGGAAGCAGAAACAGGCCCCAACTAAGCAGGAAGTGCAGGCCGAGGGCAGCGCCCGCCTATGCCTCCGCCCAAAAACAAGGGCAAAATAAAAATAAAAGCCTCCACCGCTTGCCAAACTCCCCTAAAAACCCACGACAAAACGTGGTAGTGGTTAGGCGGACATGTGAGGAAGGAGAGGCTGGTCCCTCCAACCCTGACGCAATGGAAGCGCTTATGCGGGTGTCCCTGCTACGGACCTCCAAGCTCTGAGTGTCCGAGTGCTGAACATCCGCACCGCAGTAGGAGGTGGCGCCGTCATTGTGACGGAAACGCCAGAAATGGCCAAGGCGCTCACGAGCCACATTTCCACAAAAAGGAGTTGAAGCTCCAAGCGTCAGCCCCCCTGGGTCGTTTCCCACGCCTGCTGCTGTGCGACGTGCGGACCGACCTTCAAAAAGAGGACTTGGCCCAACAAGTTGTTGAGCACAACCCTGCGCTAGGCTTGCAGCCGCAGGATGTCAGGCCTCTCTTCACCAAAAAGCGTGGCAGGCAGAAGGATTGGGTGAGTGAGGTGTCACCCAGCCTGTACAAAAACTAGAGGGCAAGGCACCTCCAAATAGCCTGGCAGCGGTGCGCCATACGAAAGTACCAAGCCCCCACTCAGTGCTACAAATGCCAGCGCTATGGCCACCTGGCAGTGGCCTGTACAAGACCTGTTGTGTGCGCCTGGTGCGCCTTGCCACATCTGAGTAAGGAATGCAAGCGTGATGCTCCCCTCAAGTGTGCCAATTGCGTCGAACGCAAAATCCAACAGGTCGCACACTCTACACGAGACGCACGCTGTACCATTCGCCAGCGAGCGATTGCCCTCCAGGAGTCACGAGTGGATTATGAATAGGTCAAAAACAGTTCGAATCCTTCAGCACAACACAAATAAGAGTTGCCCAGTTATGGCTGAGTTGCTGCAAAATGCACTCAAGAAACGCTGCAGTGTCCTCGCCATACAGGAACCGTACATAGGATCCAAAACTCTTGGTCTCGGATCGCAGGCACGAGTGGTGGCTGGAGCAAGAACGGGAGCCAAGGCAGCAGTAGCCTGCATCGACCCGTCCATTGACATGCTCGCACTCACTCACCTGAACAGCCAGCACTTGGGCGGTGTGGTCATGGGAGGGGGTGGGTTTGAGGTGGTTGTAATATGATTTTACAGGGAATTTGGCGGACCAGTTGCCAACAGCCTTGAACCACTCGAGCGGGCTCTGGCAGGCCTATCAGGACGACCCTGCGTAGTCTGTGCTGATGCAAACGCCAGATCACCATTGTGGGGATCCCCAACCCTGGATGGGGCGGGCGAGGCGTATATAGAGCTGCTCACCAGGTACAACTTGGTTGTTGCCAACGACCCCATGACTGAGGCGACCTATGATGGCCCGGGAGGAAGGTCGTGTATAGACGTCACAGCCGTGTCCCACACCCTGCTACTCAAATTGAAGGGTTGGCGAGTCGTACCAGGTGCAACGCAGAGCGATCACATGGTTATTGACTTTGCCATTACGGATGATAACATCCTCTGCAAAGACACGCGTGAAAAGCGATTCCGCACAAAAATGCTGACTGGCCGCAATTCTTTAGGGTACTGGAAGGTGAACTGCGTGCCGCAGACACCGACCTAATAGTGCAAGCATCCACACCTGAAGAGGTGGACAGCAAAGTGGACACATTTACCACAGCACTGCACTCTGCTGGGCTCTCTGTACTTGGCCAACAGAAGCACAGGGCGATCAAAGTCCCATGGTGGACTGAGGAACTTAATCCCCTCAAGCAAAGTGCAAATAGAGCCAGAAGGATGTACCAAAACACTCGTGACCCTGATGCCAGAGCAACACTCCGAACTGCCTTCATCCAAGAGAAGAAGGCCTTCCACCGCGCCATCAAACGAGCCAAACGGCAAGGCTGGCGAAATTTTGTGGAAGCGGAGAGCTCTGAGAACCCCTGGGGCAGACACTACAAGTCCTCCATAGGAAAAGCAAATGTAGAGCAGGTCTTAGCTGCGATGCAAAATGAGTCAGGCTGGGCCTGCAGTATCGAACGTTCACTGGAAACCCTCCTTGAGAAGGCGTTCCCAGATGACCAACTAGCTCGAGACACTGAAGCCCAGAGGGCAGCAAGGGAGCTGATCATGGACCCTCCGAACGAGCCCGACATCCCATTGTGGACAACAGGCGACCTCGGCAGGGCTCTTGCGACCTTAAAGCCCAACAAATCTCCTGGGCCAGATAAAATAGAAAGCAATATGCTAAGGAAGGCTGAGCGGACAATCTCCAGCGGTCTCCTTAATTTATTTAATGACTGTCTGCAGGTCGGACAGTTCCCCACTCAGTGGAAGTCTGCGCGCGTTGTCACTCTTCAAAGGGAGGCGACCGCAATCAGTCGGACCCGCGATCATGGAGACCACTCAGCCTTCTTTCCATATTAGGCAAAACACTAGAAATCTTGATGTTGCAGTCCCTCGAAGGAGTCTTTGGCCGCAACCTCACAGGCAGGCAATACGGGTGTACCAAAGGAAGGTCCACGCAGGATGTCATTGTCGAGATTCGGCGTGTTTCCTGCTGGCACCGGCTAAGTACGTCGTAGCAGTTCTGATTGACATCAGAGGAGCGTTTGACAACCTTTGGTGGCCAGCGCTCCTTAATGAACTCAAAGGTAGGGGAATCCCCGCAACCTGTACTCGCTCGTCAGAAGTTACCTGACAGACAGAACTGCTACGATCGAAAGTAGGCATGTCTCCGTCCGGAGAAAGATTGAGAAGGGGTGCCCACAGGGCTCGGTCCTAGGACCAGCACTCTGGAATGCCTTCTTCGAAGGTCTTCTCAGGAAACTCATGGAGACTGACTGCGAGCCGTACGCCTATGTGGATGACTTGACTGTGCTGATCTTTGCAGAGTCAGTCCGCCAAATTGAAGAAAAAACCCACCACGTGCTCCGCACTGTCAACCAATGGTGCGAGCACGTCAAGATGCAGGTGGCTGAGGAAAAAACCCAGCTAATCCTCTTGAAGGGGAAAGTGAATAATCCACACACAATACGCTTTGGCGGCCACAGGCTCCTTCTTGAAAAGCACGTCAAGTATTTAGGAGTGAATATAGGTGAGAGGTGGGGTTTCAACCAACACCTCCAGTCCCTTAAAGGCACTACCATTGCAAGGTTTGCCTCACTGCGTGCCATTACTAAGGCCACTTGGGGTGTGTGTTACCACGACACCATCCTCATGTATAAGGCCATCTATTTAGGTGTGATTGGCTACTGCCCTGTTGTCTGGGGTAGCAAACTAACAGTCAATCAAAAGAGAGTATTGGCCCAATCCCAGAGAGCCGCGCTCCTGTGGATCACCAAGGCCTACAAGACTGTATCAACGGAAGCACTCCAGGTGATCACTGGTCAGTTACCAGTTGATTTGGCTGTTGAGTGCATGATTGACAAGTGGAGAGTGAAACGGGAGCTTCCCCGCTTTGGGCTGAACTCCGTGCGGATCTCACCACAGAACAGAAACTTGCCGCCATCGATGAATGGGCTCTAGAGAAATGGCAAGCGAGATGGGAATCCTCGTCAAAGGGACGTGATACGTATGAGTTCTTCCCCAACATCCGTGAACGTCTTTCTAGAAAATGGGTTGAGCCAGACCACTGGACGAGCCAGTTCCTCACGGGACATGGTGACTTCAATGCGCGGCTCCACTTCTTTTCTCTGAAAGACTCTCCATTATGCACGTCTTGTGCCTCCAGTGCGGAGGAAACAAGAAACCATGTGCTGCTCCACTGTAGTTTCTACAACAGTGAGCGACGGTTGTTGAGAGGGCAAACGAACTTAGCAGCTTTGACTGCTACAAAGGAAGCCTATAACCATTTTGCAAAGTTCGCAAAGAAGGTAATGGCTAAGAAACGTGGTTATAGTTGATCAGTCCTTTTGAAACTTGCCACCCAAGTAAACAGTAAGATCAGGTAGGGAACCAGATTAAGAACTACTCCCAGATGGTACGGGATTCCTCAGGTGGTCACCTCCGCGCGGTAACACACGGGCAACAGCTCTCTACGGTGAGACTGGCTAACGACCACATACCTGCCGTACCTCCACAGGTCTGAGTTCGGTGGATGCTGCAGGGGCCGGCCTCTTGCATATTAGCGAAACCGCAACTTCTATGACTGATATAACCCTCGTCGAGGGTTTAGGTACAGTCATGAAATAAAGAAACAGATCTGTGGTATAATTGGTAGGAATGCATGTAATTTTTTTGGCATGAACGTTGATGGGTTACGTTTTTAGTATAGTAGTTTTTGGAATGTAAAGAGTGGCGTGAAGGTTATTTTTTGATTGTCAGTCATATAATATAAGACTCGCAGAGGTAGAGGTTTTTTTGTAGTAAGTCTTCAGGGGAAGTGGAAGAAAGGGCTGCATAGCCCTAACTTCCCCTGATGGTAAAATAAAGTAATAAAGTTCTTCAATCAATCTCTCTCTCTTTTTTATTTATTTAAAATTGTTTAAAATTTAAAATTAATTAATTAATTAAAATTGGCTTTTATTTATTTAAAATTGGCTTTTATTTATTTAAAATTGAAGTGGTTGAAAATTGCTGAGCGTATTAAACTGGGGACCGCAGTACTGTTATTTAAAATTCTAAAATTTTCCACACCAACTTATCTTAGAAACTCCTATGTCACAATGGGTGACATCCATTTACGTAGTACCCGTAATGCCAGGCAACATTTTCAAACCCTCTTCACAGAACAAGTATCTTTAATAAATCATTTACAGCAAACGGCATCCGATTATATAATGAGAACCCCGAATTTTTCAACACCACTTTATCAGTTAAAGCATTTAAGACCAATTACAAAGAGCATTTACTTAGTAAATATGTAGAAGATTAGGTCACCGTTACTTTGTTCTTTTAATGAGTCCCATGGTGTGTTTTCATTTTATTTATTTGTTCGTTTTCAATTCATTTATTTATTTTGACTTTGTAGATGTAAATATTGTGAAACCTCAGTACTTTAAGAAGTTCATGCACGAATGTGTTAGTTTTATTTATTTATTTTTATTAATATGAGGATAAACCTGTAATAGCTCTTCCAGGGTCAAGGTAAGAGAGGGCTTTATAGCCCTATTTGTACCCTGGTGATTAAATAAACTAAAAATCAAAATCAAAATCTCTCTCTCTCTCTCTCTCTCTCTCTCGCTTGATGAAGCTAATACTGGGGTAGTAAAGATGAACAAAGAAGGGAGAGACAAGTAGAAAGAAGGTACAAACTACCCAACGCTTTTCTACGGATAACTTGTGCTGAGTTCTTAAAGAGGGAATGTGGTGAAATGGGTATAATGCAAGCAGTCGTTCATCCAAAAATCTGTGTATTTCATTAGGCTGTCGTTTTACTTATTTCAAAATATCCTAACTCGACATTTATCCCCATTTTCGCAAAGATGAAGTGAAAAATAGTGAAAGCCTGTGTTCATTGTTTTTAGAATAGTTTAATTACTTACCTTGGCTCTACAGAATAGAAAGAAGAGTTATCTACTCGGCTGAAAAAAAAATTTTGCGTTCTCTTCAGATCTTTACGTTTCAGACCCCCCTGAGTCCTGGTGTGCCTTGCCTCATTTGAGCAAGGAATGCAAGCGTGAGGCTTCCCTCAAATGTGCCAATTGCGTTGAACGCACATTACAACAGGTCTTGCACTCTACAAGAGACGCACGCTGTACCATTCGTCAGCGAACGATTGCCCTCCAGGAGTCACGAGTGGATTATGAATAGGTTAAAAACAGTTCGAATCCTTCAGCACAACACAAATAAGAGGTCCCCAGTTATGGCTGAGTTGCTGCAAAATGCGCTCAAGAAATGCTGCAGTGTTCTTGCCATACACGAACCATGCATAGGATCCAAAACTCCTGGTCTGGGATCGCAGGCATGAGTGGTGGCTGGAGCAAGAACGGGAGCCAAGGCAGCAGTGGCCTGCATTTACCCGTCCATTGGCATGCTCGCACTCACCCACCTAACAGCCAGCACTTGGCCGCAGTGCTCATCCGAGCGGGTGGCTTTGAGCTGGTTGTAATATCATTTTACAGGCAATTTGGCGCACCAGTCGCCATCAGCCTTCAACCACTCGAGCGGGCTCTAAAAGGCCTATCAGGACGACCCTGCATAGTCTGTGCTGATGCATAAGCCAGATCACTATTGGTACAACTTGGTTGTTGCCAATGGCCGGACGACTGCGGCGACCAATGATGGTCAGGGAGGAAGGTCGTGTATAGACGTCACAGTGTCTCACACCCTGCTACTCAAATTGCAGGGTTGGCGAGTCGTGCCAGGTGCAATGCAGAGCGATCACATGGTTATTGACTTTGCCATCACAGATGACAACATCCTCTGCAAAGACACGTGTGAAAAGTGATTCCGCACCAAAAATGCTGACTGACCACAATGGAAGGTGAACTGTGTGCCGCAGACACCGACCTAATAGTGCAAGCTGCCACACCGGAAGAGGTGGACAGCAAAGTGGACATATTTACCTCAGGACTGCACTCTCCTGGACTCACTGTACTTGGGCAACAGAAGCGCAAGGCAATCAAAGTCCCATGGTGGACTGACGAACTAAATCCCCTCAAGCAAAGTGTAAATAGAACCAGAAGGATGTACCAACACACTCGTGACCCTAATGCCAGAGCGACACTCCAAACTGCCTTCATCCAAAAGAAGAAGGGCTTCCACGCGCCATCAAGCGAGCCAAATGGCAAGGCTGGCGAAACTTTCGGGAAGCAGAGAGCTCTGAGAACCCCTGGGGCAGACATTGCAAGTCCACCATGGGGAAAGCAAACGTAGAGGGGGTCTTAGCTGCGATGCAAAATGAGTCAGGCTGGGCCGGCAGCATCGAAAGCTCACTGGAAACCCTCCTTGAGAAGGCGTTTCCTGATGACATAGTAGCTCGAGATACTGAAGCCCAGAAGGGAGCAAGGGAGCTGATCATGCACCCTCCGAACAAGCCCAACATCCCATTGTGGACAAGAGGCGACCTCGGCAGGGCCCTTGCGACCTTAAAGCCCAACAAATCTCCCGGGCCAGATAAAATAGAAAGCAATATGCTTAGGAAGGCTGAACGGACCAAAGACAGGCAATATGGGTATACCAAAGGAAGGTCCACACAGGATGTCATTGTCGACATTAGGCGTTTTTCCCTGCTAGCACTCGCTAAGTACGTCGTAGCAGTTCTGATGGACATCAGAGGAGCGTTTGACAATATTTGGTGGCCAGCGATCCTTAATGAGGTTAAAGGTAGGGGAATCCCCCGCAACCTGTACTTGCTAGTCAGGAGTTACCTGACACACAGAACTGCTACGATCGAATGCAGGCATGTCTTCGTTCAGAGAAAGATTGAGGAGGGTGCCCACAGGGCTCGGTCCTTGAACCAGCACTCTTTAATGCCTTCTCCGAAGGTCTTCTCAGGAGGCTCATGGAGACTGACTGCGAGCAGTACGCCTACGTGGATGACTGGACTGTACTGATATTTGCAGATTCAGTCCGCCAAATCGAAGAAAAACCCACCATGTGGTACACACAGTCACCCAATGGTGCAAGCATGTCAAGATGCAGGTGGCTGAGGAAAAAACCCAGCCAATCCTCTTGAAAGGAAAAGTGAATAATCCACCCTCAATACGCTTTGGCGGCCACTGGCTCCTTCTTGAAAAGCACGTCAAGTATTTAGGAGTGAATATAGGTGAGAGGTGGGGTTTCAACCAACACCTCCAGCCCCTTAAAGGCACTACCAAGGTTTGCCTCACTGCGTGCAATTACAAAGGCCACATGGGGTGTGTGTTACCATGACACTATCCTCATGTATAAGGTCATATATCTAGGCGTGATTGGCTACTGCCCTGATTCTGGGGTAACAAACTTACAGTCAATCAAAAGAGCGTATTGACCCATTCCCAGAGAGCTAGCTGCCCGTTGAGTGCATGGTTGACAAGTGGGGAGTGAAACGGGAGCTGAAACGGGAGCAGGGTTGAGCCAGATCACTGGACGAGCCAGTTCCTCACAGGACATGGTGACTTCAATGCGCAGCTCCACTTCTTTTCTGTGAAAGACTCTCCCTCATGCACGTCTTGCGCTTCCAGTGCGGAGGAAACAAGAAACCACGTGCTGCTCCACTGTAGTTTCTACAACAGTGAGCGATGGTTGTTGGGAGGGCAAACGAACTTAGCAGCATTTACTGCTACAAAGCAAGCCTTTAACTATTTTGCAGAATTCGCGAAGAAGGTGGTGGCTAAGGAACGTGGTCATAGTTGATTTGTCCTTTTGAAACTTGCCACTCAAGTACATAGTTAGATCAGGTGGGAAACCAGATTAAGAACCCCTCCCCGATGGTACGGAATTCCTCAGGTGGTCACCTCCGCGCGGTAACACACGGGCAACAGCTCTCTACCGGGAGACTGGCTAACGACCAAATACCTGCCATACCACCGCAGGTCTGAGTTCGGTGGATGTTGCAGAGGCCGGCCTCTTGCATATTAGCGAAACCACAACTTCCATGACTGATATAACCCTCGTCGAGGGTTCGGGAACAGTCATCAAATAAGGAAACAGACCGGTCTGTGAACGAGTTTTAGAGAAAACCACCGTATCAAATCCACTCAAACTTGATATCTAACCCGCAGTTTTTTCCTTATGAACTCCGCTGGAATGTTACAAGAATGTTTAAAAAAATTAGTGTTGTAGTCCAACCCAATACCTATAGGTCGAGTGTTTAAAAACGCTCATAAGATACATTGGGCTCACTCCAGAAATGGGACTTACTCTGCAAAAGTAATTACTATCCTTCTTCAAAAAATTATTGTTTACAGCCCCATTAATGCTCTGTGTACCATATGCTCAATAATGGTCCTGGAATGAGTACGAGCAGCACAATAAATTTCGGAACTGTAAGCGCTGCCGCTTCCTGCTGCTGTGTAGTGTTGTTTGACCAAGTTCAAATGAACCGAGTGATAAATGAATTGAGTAAGTAGAAAAAGTCATGTAGAAAGTGAATTGACGTAGAGCTAATTTTGATGTGTGAACTTACAGAAGACAGTAATGGAAAACATGAGATCGTTCTAGTGGAAATTTGATGTTGCAAACCAAAAAAATACTGAAAGGTCTTAGCTTATCTTTGGCCCGTTCGGCGCAGCTGAAAATCTCGAAGGAGACTCAAGCGGAATAAAAACTGCACGCCGGACCGACTAAGGGAAGATTTTCGAGAGATATATCGCTGCCAGAGGCTGATTCAGACCAACCTTCCAGGAAATGGAAGAGCGGATCGTTGAAAATTGTGGCTCGAACGTGACATTCCAGGATTCGCGACGCATGCGCCTCAAGTTGATCTTAAAGGGACCGTGCGAAATTGAACGGCACGTAGGAAATATGAGTGGAAACCCATCGTTGGAAACCTTTTCGGGTTATTGGAGAGGTTCGGTTCAGTTCAGGTGTCACCGAATGATGAGAGGAGTGGAGAGAGAAATGGTTTGGCAGAGAGCGATGACAAGGTTGTGAGAGAGAGGGGGGGGTTATTTGTTGCCAAACGGCTTCACCGGTTGATTAACTCGGATTCCCCGTCAGAATATTTTCCAGATTCTCAGAGCAACAAATAATTTCATTGTCGAAACGGTCGGCGTTCAATAACTTGGCGCTAAAATGTTAAATGCAGAAGGCGACACTAGATATACGGTGGTTCGTCGGAATTCTGGGGATCTCCTATCGGCGCTTAAACAGTGGGACAACTTTCAAATAATGTGCGGGCAACGATTTCCATAGCTATACACCAGTTACCAGGTTTCTGGACCATGCAGCATAGCCCTTGGAAAGTGGAGAATGAACTGTCAACTTTTACAGGCTAACGAAAGAAAAGTGAACTAGGCGTATCCGCAAGTCCCTTTTGTTCAAGCCATTTATTCGGAAAACACGAGATCAGATTTATCGCATACAGTTCCGCGTAGCAAACGGCTGTAGTTATGTTTGGAGTTTTCTTTAGATCTCAACGATTTAAGAGGTCGACAAATACCTAGAGGGGTCAAATTTTACACAGCCTGCAGATAATCATAAGGGTACGATCAAAATCAGTTAGCAGCACTAATCAGTGAGCACTAACTATATGTTATGGTGATCAAAGCACTAAATTTTTGATCACTCAAATCGCTCAGCATGAACGACGAAAGCTCAATCAACTCTGCCATTACCGGGTTCATTACCACCCGCATAAATCGTGAATTTTATTTCAGTACTTTCCTCCAAATGAGTATCCACTTCAGCCAATGTTGCTGGATGAGGCAATACGGTGGGTTGTAAGGGTTTCTCTACTGACGCTCCCAACAGCGCATCGTGTATGAGAATGATTTCCCTTGCCTCGATCTCATTTGGGTTTTCACCAGCGACCAAGTAGCAGGCCTGAAACGATATCACCCTAAAACGCCCCTAATTATTCGATGGAGCATCTGTCGCTATACTCGGCACATAATATAAACATCATGACGCAATTCCAGTGCCTCTACCCACATGGGTACAGTGTACGTGATTATTGGCACGATGGCTCCCCTTTGAACGACCCTCAACGCCTCTGTACATTTTAGCTGCCTGCGTCGGGGCATGTCAATTGGGATGCCTTTGAATACAAATACATACGTGTTTGGTCCATCACAGATCATTCCAATATGTATATGCGAATGCAAATGATAGGAAACCGACGAATCAAATCATACGGATGTATGGTGGGGGTGGGGGTTAGTGCCATAGTGCCAAGGTACGCTTTCTTAGCAACAGGTTTTTTTACGCAGCGTAGAACCGATTTTTCCTCATCACGCTATGAATTTTGTGCATGGTTTTCGTAGTGACTAGAGTTTAAAACTGTTTTACGACCACATTGTCTTTGATTGGTACGTTATTAGCAAAATAATTGTACAATTTCAAGCACATAATTAAAAGTATTACTCAACTCTATTAAACAATTTTCAAAGCATTATTATTTCTACATTGACGCCCATGTGACATAACTGTGAACAATAGCACGGAGTAGACAGGCTGACAGACGAAGACACACATATGTGATCGCTGTGTTTCGACCAGTATAATAACTAAGAGTTCTCCCGCTTCATTTCAGATCAGGTCTTCTCTTCAAAGTACTTTTGCATTCTGCATCCTTCATGTCATACAATATCGTGTAAAATGGTAGAAACCCGCACTGCTGGCAATTGTGCCATGTTGTGTGACACGTTGAACTCAAAACTGGTGAAAAACGCGACGAATGACGCCATAGACTCCAAATGGGGCGGGGTTTCAAGCTAACGCGACACTCTCGTTTAACTCGTGGGGAGAGGTGTGAGGCCTAAGACGCTCAGCATGTCACGTTGACCACTGTGTTAAAAACCTGTCGCTAAAACACATAGATTTAGCGGCACGGGTCAGCTCGGGGGTCGGGACTGAATGACGGCGGGCCTAACCCTCGCGCAGGCCCGGTAGACCTCAAAAATAAGCTCCCAGTCTAAGCCCGCAGGTCGACCGATCCTTGTAAAAAGTGGCTGGAAGACCGACCTACGTTTGACACATGATGGCACCTGTAACATCGAAGATAGCAGGGAGCTTTTCCGAGCATGACCGAGTTTCAGAGAAAATTGCAGAAGCCGCGAAAACTTCCTTACGAAAAGGACTGTTCAGTTAGGCACGAAATGAGGGTTTTAGGTCGCGTTGTTTCATACGCATTATTACGCGACGGTTTATTAGTCTCCCGCACGTCTTGACACGGTCTGCCCTTCCCGAGATCCATTCCATTCGATTAAGCGCCCATGAATACGTAGAAACAATACCAAAACTAATGCAATAAAACGTTTTAAGCCAATTGTTGGAACCGCAAGCTGAGTCCTGTCGAGTTCTCCTCCAAGCCTCATGACGCTCAATCCCGATGCCCTTAATTTTGCACATAATAATAATCTTTTCTACCCCTTTCTACTTTCCGCGACCCAAAGGGCGACAAACGTATAGTAATCGTCTCAACAAAAAATATTCACATCTTTACGTCTCGAGGCCTACTGAATCCAAAAATCCAAATTTGGGTGCGTGTTCCGTGTGTGTGTCTGTCTGTAACGGGATTTGCGGGAGAACGGCTGAACTGATTGAGCCGGTGCTATTGTTAATTTTTTTTCTTATTTTTTGTAGACGCGAAAATAAGGTTATGGGCGATTTTCATTGATGGGAAAATGTATCAAATACTAAGGTTTTTCGCATTTTTCTCGAAAACGGCTAAAATGGTTTTGAACTTTTAAATTAACAATTGAATATTGATTAAAATACGGTGATCGGAGATATAACAAAAATAGGTTTTAACGCTTTTGGTTTATTATTCATTCGGTCACGAAATTTTTTTTACAACCCCCCTCAAAATTTGATACTTTACGTTTCAAGACATGGGGATTCCAAATCTGTAATGTCCGTTCGCCGTCCCCCGTCCCCCGGCCACCATTCACCGTCACCCGTCCAGGCCGTTTTGTGCCTTTAACGTGGTCTAAAAAATCCGTTCTTTCACACGAAAATCCCATTTGGTATCTAGTCGTGCCTGTCATCTCGGCAATCTGATGGGACGAAGCCCATGGTTGTTATGGACAAAAAATGGTTAAAAAAATTAACAAAACGCAGTATGATTGCAAATAAGCCGTGTTTCGTATCGTTCTCAAGGTATTTTTACATCCTGGGTCGAATGGAATGAGTATCAGACGTGTACAACTGCGTATAGGGAAATTAAAGTAATTATTAGAGTCAACTAATTGAAAGAACTCGCGGGAACTACAGCGGAAGTAAACGTTTCGTCGTTAGTACTCCCTCCCTCCCTTCCATCGCATCAAAACCACCCATCCGTTCGACTCGCAACGTCGTGCCAATTGCAGAGGGTTCACTGGAAGTCCCCGTCCCAATTTCCCAGACTCTTTTTGCCCGACATCCCTACATCGGATCATAAATGCCTACAGACGTTTACGGGCGCCGGGGGAATATTTAGTGTCCGTAGTTCCATTGTAGCCAGGTCATGCTTCGTATGGTTTACTAGTATTTTTCGATGCTGAATCGAATGGAGTGGGTCTCGGAGCTGTTCATGAGAATAATAAATGGTTGTGTAATAATTTGCAGGTTTTTTTGTGAACGGCTTCAACAATTTTCAATAAACTCACAAGATGTTTATAAATAGTTAATCCCTGTATATTGATCTGAATAAATGTTCCCTTGACAGTCCATTGAACAGAGATAAAAATGAAAATGTTACGAAAATAATGTTTTTTTAACATACTCGTATTTGCAATTTCCGGAGCAACTGCGCCCCCTGGATATGATCGATCTTGTGGAGTTTCTTCTAGCAACCTTTACCGACATTTTATTATGCATAATTATTTCTGTATCTATCTGTCGAACGAGGATATAAGCCATGATAACTCGAAAAACGAGATTTACCGAATACTAATTTATCGGTTTTCCAATTTTCTTAAAAAACGGCTATAACGATTTTGATCAAACTAACGGGATATTTTCAACTAACTAGTACCTACATTTTGTCCTGCATAAATGTTCCTGTAGAAATGCGTTGAACGAAGATATAACGCCTGTATATGCCGGAGGTACTACAGTCCTGTTAGACGAGGATAGTGGCAGCGGACAACCTCCCTTTCATTTCTAGAAAATTACCAGCTTTCGAAGGCAGTCGGTATGAGTTGGGATCGCATTCTGCATGTCAGTTACTATGTAGGGGTTCAAATGTGATAACTGTTGTAGATAATAATGGGTTGATCAGAATGACAATGGGTTTCCAGGGAGATGATTGGCTCCAGGTAACGCGATTCTTCTTGCACTTACAGTTAACAGCTAGTACATATGGAAATAAGAAAAAGAAGGCAAGGATAAGTTCATCCAACCTCGTATACGCTAATGAACGGAGCGGACCTAATGTGTAGTTCACCAAGTTTATTCAAGGAAGCCTTATTATTACTGTTGATCCGGAATCATACCTGTACTAATGCATTTAGAGCCATTGAGAAATATTTATTACTGTCACATGAGAGGGGAAACAAACGTCGTCGATTGCACTATCTTAATTTCTCTCGATAACTCACTAAAGAGAGTTAACAGTAAAATTTATTTACATGCTCCATTGAAATCAAAGCCGTCTTTCCTAGTAACCAACATTAGTGGGCTTTAAAATATATCCGACGGTCCACAGAAGAAGAACTAAAATGAGGCAAAGAATTGATTAACTCCTGTCAAAAGCAGTAACTGGATAAGCAGCGGCTGGTAGGTTGGAAGAGCGAAGGGGTGTCAGCTGCCAGAGGCGCTCCAAAACCAGTGCGCGAATCTCTTTCACGGGGGATTACAATGCCGGCTCTACTTCGACAGGTAAAAATACTTCCTCCCATCGATATTGTTAACATGGCAACCCCAGTGTTCTCGTTGTTCACAATGAAGAAAGGATTATTTTCTCGGTATTAATTTCTCTCCATAATCCCGTTGAGCTGTTCCTACTTGCTTGGGGAATTATCGACGAATTAGCGAGTCTAACATTGCCAGTCTGACGTTCATTGAGATATTGATATTGCAACGTTAAGCAAACGATTGGAGGATACAAATTTAGAGCGGAAAATGTAGTTTTGTCCTCCTCCTCCTTCGTAATTCACACACTGACAAGCCCCCAAAAAAAGATTATGGCGTTGTTAAAAGTATGAACCTCTCACGAAACGCCCAACGTCATTGTAAAACGTTGGGCACCTGCCCGTGGGCGATTGGCTTCAAATTGACTAATCGAATTTCCGAGATCTCAGTACTGGGAGTGTGTGTGGTGTGGGTGAAGGGGGGGGGGGATGTGGTAAGATACCAAGAGGTACAGTAACAGTGAGGCTGGCGTTCGACAGAAGAACCTTCTGTCTCATATTCTCGTAAATCTTGCACTGGTTAGGCTTCCACGGGAAGTAGGGCTTGATCGTGTAGCACATTTGACGTACGCTGGGGGTTCAGCACCATCAAAACGTGCCCTGTCTTTTGCTGAGAGTGAAGTGGGCATCAGCGGGCATCCATGGAAAATAATTCACTCCGTTCATGTGGCGCCACGGAATACTCTGATGAGGTGTGCAGCATGCTAGGATTGTTTGCTGTCATGCCTTGAACCAGTTCAACTCGTTGAGTCATGTGGTCCAGCAATACCCACGCAGTCTTTCACCCAGCACTTAGGTACCGTAAACGTCTGCCCTAATAGCGGGACTACACAACATTGACACCTCCAATACCTCACTAACTCCTAAGAACTATTCGCGCTGCCTCTGGAATGAGGAGAAATAAAGAAGGAAGGGCTGACGCTGAGCAACAGTTGAATAATCCCTATGGCAGTGCGGATACTGCAGGGGCATGCCTTTGTCCACTGCCGCACCAGCTAGAGGCGACATAGACGCAAGTATTCAAAATCCACGCGAGAACAACCACAGCCGAACCCTGTTAAATCAAATGCGTGGCTACGACTAGCGGACCCACGGCCAGACGTTTCGAATCGTAGGAAAAACGTATTTCTTCCAACCGGAGAACGGGTTTCTTCCATCACACATTGAACAGTCGTGCAGTCTCTATCACATTTTTTGCCCTATCTTTCAGCACAACCCAGAGACTGAGCGGCTCAAAGTTTGCCTATGCATCGTCAAACAAATGGCCTCTAAAAATGAAGAATTGAGTTTTTCCCTTTGAAGGTGACGTGCTCGGTCAATTATCGAGTTCTGCAGACACTCGTTTACAAATTGAACTATTTTAAAACGCTTCATATTTTCACTCATTAGGAATTAGCGAGAATAGTAATCCCACTCTTACTCTCGCAACTGACAAAAGACCGCCAAACAAATATTGGCAAACCACAGGAACACACTGTGTCGAACGACGGGATGAGACATTTCATTATGTATCTTTTCCCTGTGTACGAAGCACAAAGCTAGGAGGAGAAAAATCAATGTCGAGCTTTTAAATGTTGAACAGGGCGGAGGTATTAGGGAAGGGGTGGAATGGAATGAGTGTGGTGGAAGGGCGGTGCTAGAGGTAATAAGGAGTCCGGTCCTTCGGTTTAAGTGTCGTTGTAAAACTAATAATGAACCCTCTAAGTTTTAATGCATTCTCGACGGACGGAGAAATTTTCTCTCGCTAGATAACAACTTCTGCTTTTATCCGGCCCTTAATAATTGCGGAAGAAGAGATAACATCTTCACAGTTTCATCCCCTAATTGCGAAAATACCTGGGGAAACGATTTTTCTTTTAGTAGATTTATTTTTTATCCATTTATTCCGTGAGATTACCATGTAATTTCTTGGTTGAGAGAGATTTGGCTCTCTTAGCATAGTTCAGCTTCACTCACTATACAACTGTAAGAAGAAATGATTACTAATAAACGGCAAGGACAAAAAGATGAACATACTGCCAAGAACATTTCAAATAGGAGACACGCTTATGCAAAACATATAGTATTTCTGTCAGGCTAGCTGGCCCACCGCGCGTTCCTGCAAAATTCTTAAAGGATCTTACACAGTCCAGGAGCCGAGGACTAAAAACGTTGACCGTTAAGTTGAAAGTTGATATTTTTACTTTCCTTGGCTCTACGAAGTAGAAAGGAAAGTTATGTAATTTCTGGTAGTTCCCTCAATGTTTGGTAAAACCCCGCTTCTCTGCTCTCTCTGAAGTATGGACTAAGAAAATGGCGGCAAATCAAAAAAGTCAAAATTTGACTTATTAGTTGATAGTTACAATATTTACCCCAGTTGAGGAATTGGCTTGTACTTTCCAACCTATACAAACATTTGGTTCTCCGTAATGATTAGCACGAGAAAAAGCCCCTGCTCACACTTCGCGAATTTTTGGTTAAATACAACACTCTTAATTCCTCAGACCTGACCAGCTGTGATATTTCATGTTTCCAAACCTGAAGAGCATCATGAAAGAACGACGCCATCGAAGAAGCTGAATAAGTTACGAGAAACGATTTTTTTAAGAGCGTCGTTTTAGGGCGACATGCTCAAAAATTAGTAAGCTTTTTGGTAAGGTCTAAATAGTGATGGTAACCAAGGGAAACCTCGCTGTGGCCTTAGATGGCCTATTGTGTAGAGTCCATGGAAAGCCTCTTGTCCTCTCCGTCCCATGGAACTGGTGTTCCTTGATGCGACGTCTTCAAAACATTCCCACACAAGACTACCTTGAGGTCCATTCCTGGAACCTCCTCAAGCACACTGAGGGGCGCCGCAGCCAGCCCCATACTGAATGAACTGAGTCTATGCGCTAATATGGCCATGATTTTTGTAATAGCGCCACCCATATCAAATTCAGAATCGCGAGTCTTGTCCGTTATTAGAGCATAACTACTCAAATAGATCTAAATGAATGGTCATCCAAGTTTTCTGGATTCAGAGTCTCACGTGAATCTTTAGTTCGGGATATAGAAATAGCTCATTCATCCTCACCTCACATTTCCTGGTCATTGTATTTTGGGTATTCACGTAATGAGTAACTGATAACACGATGGTGAAGTTCCGTATGGATATTCGTGAGATGGGTTGTACTGAATTTAGAGTCCAATTTTAGTTTGGAAGGGAAAGGGAGGAGGGGTTATGGTCTTATTAGCTTCGCACCTATTAATAGTTCACCCTCCTTTCCCTCCCATTCTACAGTCATGCAAAGCGAATTAATTAGTCCCCTCTGAAGTAGAATATTTCAGCAGCTCGCGACTTCCTCTTCTCACTAAACCGTCACCACCTTCCCGTTTTATCGCAGCCTTATCTGCCCCCTTCCTCAGACCTTGTCCTCGAGTTCCAAAGAGCAGACGCCTGTCACTGCGACGGAGGATTCGCGTGCGTGACTAGTCTTCAGTTTGGAAATAAAGTGACATTCACGGTCTCTCACGAAAGGAGAGGGTAAAATGTCATCGAATTAAACCTCACCTCCTGATTCAACAAGACTTACTTAAACGTAAACAGGAAGTGATATTGGCGACTAGTGCAGCGAGATGCTGAAAGGCTGGTTTGGCTGGCTGCTCAAAAGGTGAAACCCACTATCTTCGAGGGAGGGGAATACACCAGGACACTCGCAATGGATGAAATGTGCCGGGCGATGAGTGCTCCAAGAAGCCACATGCTGAGACCATCTTAGGGGTCGTTACGACTCCAGTATTGAGCGTGCGAAGGGCTGTCCTGCGCCCCCACCACATATGCGGGGGGGGGGGGGGTTCCCCTGCAACCAGGCCACGTCTCCGGTTTGCTCATGCCTGTGCAAACATAGTAAACCTATTTGCTGCCACCCTACCGCTGAGGAGCAGGGGAACCCCCCCCCTCCCTACGGCCAGAAGCCGGGCTTGCACCCGAATGTCCTGGTAGAGGGAGCAGGTGAACAGCACGTCCTTCCACATGGGAAGTCATCGAAACTTTGACGTCTGAAGAACCGTAGGCGCACATTAAACGCGCTGTGAGTGCAGAGGACGGGTGTCACGAATCCATGCGCTGGTAGTCCAGCACTGCGCCTGTCACAAAACCAGGCAAGAGAAAGAATGTAGCTGGATGAAACTTTGGTCGATAATATCAGAAACACAAGGAACGGAGGCAGATATGATCAAGCATCACAGAAGGGGTCTGTGTACGTAGGCATTATCCTACTGGGCCGTGAAACGATTGAGAATTGGAGTAAAGGCGCCAGTTTTCAAACAGGTCGTCTGAGAGTGCCAGCTCAGTCTTGACAGCGGCTGATCGAGATATTCCATCTGCCCCACGATGAGGAGCCACAATCCTACCCATAGGCCAGTCTAGTCGTTTGGACTGAGGCAATATCGCCCACAGATTCCATTTCTGCCTGTACATCAGTGCTCCTACCCAGGCCAAGGCCTGACGAAGCTGGAAAATGTGGTTGCCCTGTAGACATCGCGGTGGCGTCCATCCCCGAATTCTTTTGGTGGCTGAGGGAAGTAGGAGCTCACCAGTAGGTATTCCCTAAGGCACACCAATATAGGATCATAATTGTCCATTAGTGTGTGCAAGTAATAGTTGCTCCACGGTTCCCCCAAAACCTAGAAGAATTGTTGCCATCTTAATACATGGGTGATAAGATCGGTAGATAATTTTTTTTTCCTATCGATGGACGAGTGGGTGGTGAATCAGAAAATGAGCAGGGGTTAGAAAAAATGAGTCATGAAAGTCACTGATAGGGCGCAGGGGTTGACCGTTCAGTACGGCCTTGACTCCGGGAACCGTTACCATTTCCTCGTACGACAAAGAGAAACGAACCAAACTTTTAACTTTCGAAAACTTGACGTGCAAAGCACTGCATCTTGTAAGGTGTCAGGGATGACAGCCTGATGCCCTTTAAAAATTGCGTCCTCCTGCAACGATTTTTCCCCACTTGCGAGTTGTTCCAATAATTTAGACAGGAGGCAGAAGCAATCGCCTACGCACATATCACGTAGGTCGAAATCTTATTAATGCAATGATGCTGTACGATATATTTGTCTAGTGCAGGTAATTTTGACTGAAGCGGGAATCCCTGCGGCAGAAGCTAAACCATAATGAGCAGATAGTACAATAAATAAAAAGGCGGAGGAAGCTAACTTTGGCTGTTACAGAAGTTTTCAGAACAATTCCAAGAAAACGTCGACGGCCAGTGCACGATGATCGAACGTTAATCGAAGCTTCTGCTATTTATATTCGTGGCGCATCCCGCCAAACAAGACAGTCCTTAGCTTTTTTCTCTCACTTCGGTAATTATTTGCGACAATAACGAGTCCTCTGAAATGAATACCGATCGTCTTAACGCGTCGCACTCAAACTGACAAGAGAAGTGTAATCACACCGCTGTTTAGCGCTATAATATGAGCTCTAAGTTGCGTGTTAACGGACGAAGACCTATGAATGCGCCAATCATTGAAGGAAACTTGAGAATGGCGGTATTCTGAGTTGTATGTGTTACGTAACACTCTGCGACGATAGTCGAAGTGACAAAGTATGTTCAAGCGTGGAACAAATGCTCGACGATCGAGTGGTAATTCATTCTGCAGCGATGAACGGCTCCGGTTGTGGATGAAAACAACTACCGGCTGCCTACACTTTGAAGTCACGCGGGCTAGAGCCTAAGCTGCGCGCCTGGTTTAGTGTACGTACTACCACAGGCTGGGTAGTTCGAATTATTCCTCTTACTTTCACCATTCACATTGCAGCCATGCTCATTTTAATCTAAATTTTATATAATTATAAATTATTGTCATTCATTTTTTCAACTTTTTCCCCTTCCCAACTACACCACTTTTAAATGTATCGTATTTTGGCTACCTGTATTTCATTATTTTTCTCTCGAGCGATATTCGAATCCCCACTCAACCAAACCTTCCCTCTGCGCTCGAATAACTGCTACGAATCAACGGCGAGTCAGTCAATAACTTTTTCAGAGAAAACAAAAAGAACTAATAAATCTAAAGGCCTCGATAGAATTCTGGGATCTGCTGTGCATGTTCGGCTAGGTCTCAGACAAAGCGTTCCACGTGCGAACTCACAAGCTCCAGTTCGAGCTGGGCGACTCAATGTTCAATCTCTCTCTACCACTTTCCATTCTTGCACCGTAAGCGCCTGTTTGCTTTGCAGACATCTGGCAGGGAAATAGCTACTGCTGTGCACGGTCTTGTATTCGTTCAGGATCAGCTGGGTTGTCTGACATGGAGACTCCATCCTCCATCCCACTGTGAATGGGCGTCTGTGAACAAGATTGAGAGAGAACGGCTGAACCAAATCGGCTCAAATGCTATATTTATCTAGCAGACCACCACGGAACGCCAAAATAAGGAAAAATCCGCACGAAAGTTATAGTTATCATTGCGATCAAAACATTCATTTTTTCCACCTCAAAAACGGGTTTAATAATTTACATTGAATTTTTTGTATAGACTGCACGAGATTACCGTGGGATTATCATTTATGGTAAAATGACAGGTGCAGCATAATAAACTTCCACACATTTAGAAAAAACCCCATTTTTGACAGTTTTCCCTTATAATCTCCACTCCAATCTTATTAGAATCTCGAGAAAAATTGAGGTAGCAGTTCAATCAAGTACTTATACGATGAGAGTTTATCGAGACTCATAAGACACAGGAGCTATTCCAGAAATTCAGAATGTCAACCACTGCCATTTAATTTACCACTATTTATCACTTTTTACCCGATAATTCTGGTACAGCGATTATCATCATTTAAAAAAAAGTAGCAGCAGGAGCAGGAGCAGTCTCATAGATGCTCAGCACGCTGATTGTGCAATAATGGTCGTGGCAAGTGGAAGCGCCACAATAAATTCCGGAACTATGTGCGCCTAGCACTTTCTACCACCAAGTTCAAACGAACTGAGAGAAACACGAATTAGATCGCAAAAGCCACGACGAAAACCTGCGAATTTACGTAAAGCTAAGGAATGCTGTGCGATGCGTCGCACCTGATGTTTTTGAAAGGTTCCTCAAATTTGACAAATACCACAAAAAAACAAGGTTTTGGGGCGCCTTGGCTGACATTTTCGAACCGATAATTATTCGGTTCGTTAAGTACGGCTATCGATTGGTCGAAGGGACCGTGAGAGACTAGTCCGAATAGGGGATGGGCCAAACAGTCGGACAAATGCCAATCGGGAGTTCCTCAAAAACTATTCGGAACTATTATTCATTGATTAATAACAATTTGGCGTTTCGTAGTCAAGGTTTACATACATGTTTCTGGAGTGTTGTAAGCGTTTTTGTTATTAAATATGCAAGCAGCGTGTGACATTAGATTTACAGTGTTATGAGGTGTCCGGAGTGTGTATCACGACGCTCACAGGCAAATCACATTATATAAGTTACAACTACCACCTGTTCGATTTGACTCCAGAAGTTTGTTTTCAGCAATTCGGGGATGGTGAGTACGCGAGTTTAAGCCGTTCGTTAGTGCACGTCCGTGGCAATGGATAATTAGCGTTTGTTGGGTTTTGTGTTTGTCTTACCTCGTGAGCGTTGTAGGACTCGTGGGATCCTCTTCGCGAGGGGGCAATGCACATCAGACGCCTGAAACCAGTCGCAACAGCCGAACACCATCCACAGGGCGACTGCATAGCACGACAAACACTAATTTTCGTCACAAAGTACCCGCAAACTGACGTCACGGTAACGACGTTTAATTCCCGCGAAATTATCAAAATTCGTAATTCTTGTGCGTGTAAAAAAGCTGAACAAAATAAAGGCGAATCGTTTCGTTATCCCCCCCCTTTTTCCGTTTTGCGGGGAAAAAATAAATAAAAACAAAAATACAAACTGCACAAATTTATTAGGACCGTGGGACGCCTCGTGTCGCCTTCTTCTCGCTCCTCCCTCGGTCCCACTGCGCCTTCGACTACACGCTTACACTTTTGCCCCTTTCCCGCCCGCCGAGAGGTTCCCACTCTCCCGGCCCTTTTCAAATCAATATAACATTCCCCTCTCCCGGCGTCCCGGACCCGCGCCTGTTCCCGCTCCTTTACCCGAACGCCCCCTTATTTACAACGTTCATCAATTCCCTCGCCCATTACACGACGTTTACCGCACGTATTTCGTCACCATCGCGCGCCGCACCGCTCAACCCGCGCACGCACCTGTTTACGTCCCAAAACGAACCCTGGAGGAGCCCTGCGGTTAATTTTGGTTAATAAAGTTAAGTGGTAACTACGAAGCTCAGTTCCCTCCTCTCGACTGTTGATGGGTCCCCGGCCAGGAGCATCGTCCGACCAGCTGCCTGGGTGCCCTCACGCCGACTCCCACCTCATTCTGTCACCTGAAAACAAAATCAAACCTCGAAACACGCATTTCATAAAACAATAATCGACAATGCGTTTATCGTCGTCGTGGTTGTTGGTAACATCATCCTGACTGACGCCAAGCGCCATGTAACCTTCATGAAATACGATTAAGATCACTTTTTGTCGATTTAGAGCCTACCCGTACATAATTAATAACAGTGTACAAATAGCAACGCTTATTACTTTTAACTTGCTTCTTTTACTTTACTGAGGCTCGTCACTTTTAACTCACTCGCATGCTCGGCAAGCCTTGTACGCGAGTGTATCGTGAGAACTGAGAGACGAGTGAGTCTTGGAAGAGCTGTGCGTTGTTGAGAGAAAATAAAGTGAGGAGTGGGAAGGGCGAAGCGGATATTTTGGAGAGTCCAAAGAAAGGGGGAAAACCAGCCGCTTCAGAACAGCTGCTAGGACTGGACTTTACCACATCCACAGACAATGAGGACAGAAATACGTGGACTCGAGATTCAGGTAACGCCCGAAACAAAAGCTTCCCGTAAGGGGCCAGGGCAGAAGTAACAAGCTCAAGATTCCAACTAATTCGGCCTGCACTGAACAGGACCTACCATTGTAAAGATTCAGCACTCCACACTAAACTGAAATAAACTTAATATCACCATAATTCTGATCCAAGACAGCTTCAAAGCAAAACTCTCCAGATCATTATTTTCCCTCCCCTTGTATAGGAAGAGACCATTTATCGCTGTTTTCACCTATGGGCGCCGATTGGCCGATTGAGATTTGTAATGGTTTGCGACGGGCACTGTTGCCGCCACCCTTGCAGTTCGCCGCTGTTTATATTAGCGGAAAAGCCACATTTTCAACAGAACGGCTACCGACATCGCTTACGAATCTCTCCCATTTTTTAAGCCAATGAACAAGTACTTAAAGTTCCTTTATATTGTGTGAAGTAAGGTAAGCGATCAGAGCTTGGTGTTTCATTTTCCTCATTGCCCCTTTATTGTCATTTACTACAATCTGAGCATAGGTTATTTTTTTCATTCTAAAAGGAGTTCATTTCATTTCATTTCTATTTTTTTTCCTGATTAAATTCAACTGGGTCCTAATTGGTTTATAATAATAATTATAATTGGTTCATTTCCCAGTACTTTCCTGGGAGGCATTATTTTGTTTATTTTAAATCAAGTGAGTATATTGAACTAGTTCGTCTTTTGGGGCCTGACACGACTTTCATTCGTGTCCTGTACGCGGGTAATTCTGTAAAAGAATTCCCCAAGTACGTCATAGATTCAACAAAAAACCACTAACATCAGACGTGAGCATTGGTTTGTGAAGTGTGCTTGCCGTTAAACTAGTAAGTAGTGACTCCGAGTTTAGACGATTGGTCAGTGTATGATCAGAGGATATGGTAGAATTAATAGTACCCCTTCGGCGCCTGCTAGTAAATAATGCTGTGCGAAGACAGTCCCTCCGGCTTTGATGTGATGTCAATAAGGGAAATGTATAGTGTGTAGTCTTTGCAATGAAATTAAAACACGGCTTGTTACCGTACAATAAGCCGTCGAAGGTTGCAGTTGACACCGTCCCCACGCAGCAGAACAACTCACGCGAACATCGCATAGAAATATATCGTCACTGGCTCATCGCTTGATCACAGAAGCTTTCACAGATAAAGGCGCTTCGCGTCTGTATCCACTTAGCCATGTCTAGGTACATGATAACAATTATTAACAAGATTAATTTTGCCATACAAGTTTTTTCACAAAATGAATCCAAGTCGTCAATCATGTCACAGATAATGAATATTTACAGGCACGAATCTTCGTACTCTCAATCCGTTTCTCACCCAATCTCCAAAGGGGGTGAATCCGGAAGACGCATCATTATTGCACGCCTACTCAACAAGAAACGCTACAAATTATTACGCAACGGTTGGTTATTCTTTTGCACAACGCGACGTAGTCTCACACCAATGAGGACCACCCTATTCGATTCAAGACTGACAAATACATATAAACGACACGACAGAAGTACCTGGCTGCAATAGGACAATGAAGATTGACGTTTTCTAGGCGACACTAGCCAATTGGCACGACGTGACTAGTCGAACTGACGGGTGGTCGAAGCGAGACGGAATGCAATGCAGGAAAAATGAGTGCAGGCCGGAGAGAAACGAAAACTTTCGCTGTAATGTCCTGTGAGTTCCTTCGCGTGGTGGCCTAACTTTTATTTCACGAAAAATACCTATGAAACGACACCTAACACGCAGCAATTGCAATAAATTGCTGGAAATTATCACACAACAGTGTATTATTCATTTGCACAGCACGGTTATCTAGTTTGCCGCAGTCTCCCTCCTCCGAAACCCTTTCCACACGATTTAGCATCCCAAATAGTGAAAGATACGCAACATGACCGGACCACAACAAAACAACGAACATTGACATTTTCTAGGTTAGACTAGCCAATTGACACGACGAAAGGAATCGAGTTGACGGTGGTTGGAGTGAGACTAACTTTTCTAACCACCTCTAGACAACTGGACATGAACCTACCAAAATACAGGACTGTGCTACCATACTACATAAACAACCAAAACTCACATACATACTGAGAGGTATACTGATTCCATTCGATTCAGCATCGAAAAATACTAGTAAACTATATGAAACATGACCTGGCAACAACGGAACAAAGAAAATTGCCATTTTCTATGCTTCGCTAGGCAATTGGCAATTGGCAACTGACAGGTGGCCGGAGTGAGACGGGAGGCAGAGAAGGAAATAAGAACGGGCAAGGGTGATAACGATGCTATACCGTCCCACAAATTCCTTCAAGTAGACTTTGCCTCACTATGTCAACTGTAGTTTCACTGTTTTCCATCTTGACGCAGTAATAATACACCTCTCAAACCCGTACTATTCGACTCAGCGTAAAAATACCTCGAACGTGACGTAAATGAAATAAAACTGCTAATATTTCGTTTTTGCGTAAACAGCTTTCTTCTCATAACAACAGCGGGTTTCATCCGATCTGACTGCGGGCATAACTTGACCCCAAATGGAATTATTGTGCGGAAGACTTTTTTACGCCACTTTAAAGGCATAATACGGTTTTCTTCTTGGTGGCACTGGGAAAAGCCCCACTGCGGCCACAACTGGGCCTATTGTGTGGGCACGCATGAATCCTCTCATGTCCGCTCTGATGCGGCGTACATAATACGTCGCCACCGCTGGCTCTTGCTCCATCTAGCAGAATCTGTAATTCTGTACTTCTGACTTATTAATCTTGGCTAGGTACGAGTCGGTAGTGAACGAGTAATCAGCCCGCATAACATCCGTATACTACCTCTCTCCAGGCTGAGGATCTCCCTCATTTGCTCCCTAGAGCGTCTGATAAACAGCCTTGACTGCCTTTTGCAGTTCGATCCCGCCAAAAACCAACCAACCTCTTAGATCAAGTGTCTCTTGGTGGTCCCTACGACGGGCTCAGGTTCCACCAGGAAAAGCGTAGATCCTTTCCACGCTTCCTCCTTCCCTTCTATTCCTGACAAGACCGAATTCCAGCAGACGAGCCACCTACAGGTAGGCAGCTCTCTCCACATGTATGTGCAGAGGTGCATAACCCAGTTGGACCTCTAGCACAGCCATGGGGGCTGTCTGCATACAACCCGTCACCGCCACGCAGGCTGCAGTTTACTCAACTGCTGTTGTACAGTCTTCTTCCCTGTCCTGGACCAAACCAGGCCACCATAAGTGGCCACACGCCTAACGATTGCCCTGTACATCCACAGGAACATCCTTGGCCCCAGTCCCCATGTCTTGCCAGCCATTTTGTGGATGGCCCACATCACGGAAGAGGCACTTTGTATTGCCGTGCTCACGTGTGTGTCCCACGTGAGCCTCCTGTCTAGGACGACTTCCAGGTATTTCACTTCCTGCCAGATCGTCACCACATAATATGGCCTAAACGACTGACAGCCATTGCGGATTTGGAATCCATGCCGTGAAACGTCAAATTTGAGTGGGATTGAAAGGCCGAAGACATGGGTGCACTATTCAGAACGAATAATGAAAGGATGTCACTAAAAACACCTGGGACAGAGTCAGGGGAGACATCGACAGTAGTGGAGGTATTGAGTTCTCCCAAGACCACTGGGACCTCAGAGTATAATGGCTGAACACGAATGGACTCTAAACCTGAACAAAACTCAATTAAGACGGTTGATTGGTATGTTATGGTAATTACGAGGTTAGGAAAACACAACAACAACGAGGAGGGAGCACCTCCTCTGCACTGCTGCCATCCGCTTTCTGTGGTTAGTAATTCTCAGTGCATCAGCTCACATCTGCACTATACATAAGAGAATGGAGTGTACACTGCTCATAAGCACCGTCCTTGTGCTTCCCCGTGGCTCTCTGGGGTTGGCCATCAAACTCAAATGATCAAAGAGGCATTCTTACCAAGGTAGCTTTATCTGCTGCTTGTACGATGTTGAAACCAAACGGCCTCTTGGTATCCACCATCACAACCAATATTTAACTGCTTCCCTTGTTTGCAGCTCCGTGGTGCCTGCACGATTTAGGAGGAGAGTCTCCATGCTTCGTGTTGTCACAAAGACTAGCGCTGCCTTCAGCAGGGCGAGGGGCAGCCCAACTTCACTTATAGTTAGGTTCAAACAACTGCTAACGGTGATTGAGAAAAGAAAGGAAGACCGAGGAGGAAATTACGAAAATTAGAGGAATGAAAGGGTGATTAGTGATTAGTAGATGAGAAACCGCTCAAAAATAGATTAAAGTCAAAGCAGAAATGAATGGAACGTTACTATTATGAAAGATGTGATAAAAGCTCACATCAGACAAGGACAAAAAAGCCCGCAGATATGAAATGCTTTCAAGTACACGAACGCGTAAAAGAGAATTAACTTAAGAAGCGAACTTGCGAATCAAAAATGTATTAGTCAGGAACCTCGTGGAATATGACGGAGCCACAGACCCGATGAGATATTGCAGGTGGAACGCAACGTGACGGGGGAACAACAGAACGCCAGTTCCCTTCACGTGACGAAGAGGAGAAAGTTCCTATTTAGGACCAAGTTTACAACCAATCGTGAGGAGACATTTTCCGGTAATAACCCGAGAACGACTCTATGAAACAGCCTCAGTTAATGAGCATACTTAGTTACACTGCTTCAATACACTTAATATGTGACAGTGTACGTCACATTCTGAGCGGATGGCTGCAGATCTTCCTGAAACTATTGGTTTCTTACTAAAAAACCTAAACTGGTCTAAAAGTGGTTAGTTGTTTCTTTTTCCCCCACTCTTTCGTTCCTCATCACTGCAGAACCACATCATAATTAAAGCAAGCCCATATTCATGGAGCCGAGAGAAATGGCATCTAGACAACCGTAGACCAGCTGCTTCATTCGCATTGGCCACACCCCACTTTCGAGAAGACATTTCAGCCCCAACCGTGCCCTTTGCTGCTCAGAGTAAAAGCACTGAAACACCAAATGTTCCCAGTCCCGGACCTCCAACGAACATGAACACGCGGAATCGTTGGAGATTATTTAGAATCACGAGATCAATGTCTATATGGCTCTTTTTCAGTTTTTTGAAATTTGGCATAGTTCAAAAAATGGCCGCCTAACAAAAACTGAAAAAGAGCCATCTATACGATCCTCTCCTGATTATAAATATGTTTCATATTCATGTTTTGAACCAGCCATTACTTCAGGGTAAACGGTCAAATCTTTTATGGTGGTTACAATTGAGGTGACGCGACGCAGGTGCAGCTGGACCACTGCCAAGTGATCGGCTCGACCATGTCCATGAGGTCGTCAAAAAATACCACAGGTGTGTAGCTATTGGTCTGTAGCAGGTAAAGCAGGGGATCCAGCAGTGGGGCCAGCCAGCTGTGACTGTTAGACGGGCTCGTTGCAGCTCCATTCTGAAGACACTCACCATTGGTTGGTAGAGATTGGGTGGCAAGGAGGGGCTGTGCAGGGAGCCGAGGATGGCTGACCACCACACCCCTGACGTCGAAAAACAGTGCCATAACGACGCAAGGTGGGTTCGACTGGGTCCTGTAGCGAAGGCAGCGGAATTCGTCCTCGGTTTTGCGCCCAGGAATGCCTCCAAATTGGTGGTGATGGAGGGTGGGGTGGATGGCGTCTTTAAGGGTGGCCAGAATCAGCCTCTCTAGCCACTCACCATCAGTTGACAGGAGGCTGATGGGCTTAAAGGCCACTGCCGCCTGAGACCCTCGATGTCCAAACCTGTTTTACAGTGGAAATAGGATAGGGATGGTGAAGGAGATGAAGTACTTAGGAGTAATGTGGGGTGCAGGAATGACAATAGGGAAGCACGTGGATTATATTGCAGGGAAGACTCGGGATAAGTTTTATGGGGTGGTGAAGATGGCTAGGGAAGAATGGGGAGTAGGTAGAGGGTTGTGCGCAGAGCCTCAGGGTCCCCTGAGGCTCTGCGCACAATATACAGGGGAATGTATGTGGCAACCATAGCGTACGCGTCCGGGGTGTGGTGGGATAAGCTCAATGCCCACACAAGCAGGAGACTGGCGAGTGGCCAAAGAAAGATATTAATAGGCATGGTAAAGGCCTACCGAACAGTCTCCTCCGATGCCCTGTGCATCGTTGCCGGAGAGCCGCCCATAGACCTGGAAGTGAAGAGAAGGTGGGCGGGCTTCCGGCTAAGAGCACAGCGTCGTGTGAGGTGGAACGACAGGGATATTGATGGAAGAAAAAGGAAAGCCCTCATCGACAAGTTAGTTGTCGATGAGTGGCAGGAAAGATGGGAAAATAGTGTGAAAGGTAGATGGACGTACGCTTGGTTGCCACCAGTAAAGGAAAGGATAGAGGCCTGCTGGATGGGTTTTGGGTTTTACACTACACAGCTCGTCACCGGCCATGGAGGGCTGGTGACTCACGGGCTGTGTGAGTGTGGAGAACTGGAACACTACGTGTTCCACTGTGTAAATTACCAGCAGGAAAGGGAAATAGCCAGGAATGACGTAATAGGGTTGGAACAACAATGGGATACGACGATGATTAGGAATCAAGGATGTTACGTATGGTGGAAATGGTTTGGAGAAAGGGTGTTAAAGGATAGGGAAGAGATTAGATTACGGAACGTGCGCAGGTCCTCAGGAGTAGGAGTAGGTGTTTAGATTGTGTGTCTGTGTTTGTGTTATGTGTTAGTGTGTGGTTTTGAGTGAGTGGTGCCAGGGATGGTCGAATATCAAGTAGCCAATCCCAATGAGTGAATGTGTATCAATGTTTGTGTTGTGTATATGTGTGTTAGTGTTTTGTAGATTAGATTAGGTATTGTAGGGATGGATCCAGGGGGGATGAATGTCGAGTAGTCCGCCCCTGGACCATCGGGAAGTGTGTGAATGTATTTAAGGGTTGAATGGATGTGTGAGTGTGTAGGTTAGTGTTAGGTGTTAGGTTAGAGTGAGTTGGATGGGTCGCGGACGAGGGCGGCCGAATATAGAGTAGTCCGCCCTCATCACGCCAGAATGGGGATCGCAGTTCAGGCCGTAAAAGACGGCCTGACACCCTTCTCCATGGCTGGTGCAGGGACAAGTCCAATCCCCGTACCCCCATGGAGATAAAGCGTAGGTGCCGGCAGAACGCCTCTTGGCAATTCCAGCATCGGGGCTTGCCACCCATTCAGGTCCTTAGGCTGCTCAAGGTGCAGACAAATAGAATGGGTACCACGGGGGCTTCAGCGGGGAGCCTTTAGAGCGTGGCGCTGTCAGCTATGAAGCCATGGGATTGGCCTTGCGGGGTCCATGGTTTCGCTGGAAATCCCCCCTAGAGAGATGATGGGTGCTGGCTGGAGAGGGGTAAAGGCCGTGAGGCTAGGCACCCTCTCCAACACCACGGGCAATGCTCAAAGCACAACTTACCCTTATGAGATCCTGGATGTTGCTTCTCTGGAAAGAACACGCTGGTGGCACTCTTGAGTAGAATGGGAAGACCTAGAACTGCAGTAAAGAGCAACCCGCCATTCCCAGACCTCAGGAGCGCCCCCGCACCTCTGAGCAGGAGGTCTGCAGTTCCTCACTCCACCAAGGGCACTGCCTGGTCAGTACACCTCTTGACCAGGGTTGACAGGGCTTCAAGCTCTGCATCAATTGTCACTTCGATGGTAAGGGTGGTGCTGGCTGGTGGACGCAATAAGGCGCGTGAAGTCCTGCCAATTTGACGCAGCAATGGTGGGTCAACGGCGGTGTTTGGCAGCCAAGGCTCTCGAAGACCCACGTCAGCATCATGTGGTCTGCGCCCTCGAGGTGCTGCTGGATCCAACCTGTGGTCCACACGGCAGGTGAGTCAATAAAGGAAGATCCCTGGGCGCCAACGAAGGGCAAAGAACTTCTAGACCCCACACATTGGCGGGGGGGGGGAGGCACCTCAAAGCGGGTGGAGGGCTTTTCTCCTGCTTAACTAATATATGGCCGGCATGGACGAGTCCCAGCAGATGAAGTAGGCAAGCAAACAGAACTTGCCTTCGACCATCGTAAAAGCAGGAGCAAAATGAAGCTGGATTGAAGACAAGAACTGAAAAGGAAGCATTCGATCGCAGGGCTCCCATATGACCCCAAATAGGAAGAAAGGGATCTGCCGAAAGCTCCAGCCAACCTGGACAGGCCCGTAAATTATCGAAAAACGGATCAACGACGTGCTGTTTGATATGGAGCTCGGTCTCACGACGCGACGGTTACGTGCAAATTACAGAGGAGGATAATGTGTGATAATGCTTTGGGTGCTCCTTCTATGACGGGTGTTGTTAGTTGTGACTTTTGTTAAAGAGTAGATAACATGGACGTTGATTAAAACAACCACCTTCTTTTTAACAACTTGACATTACAATATTGTGGGCTAATCAAATGCACGCATACTTGCACAGTACTCAAAAGAACTATCAAAACAATTCTGCCCTGACATCAACCGTTCGATCTACACCACTGGTACTTACAGAGAAGAAACCCTTAAATAAGAAAGGTTTCACTAACGTCAAAAATACTCCCAGCGGGAGGAGGACTTTACGCTCAGATGTCATCCACTTAAATTGAGCAGGTCAAAAACCCTCTCAGATCATTCAAATCCTCGATCGCCAGATTTTCAGTGACCTTGAAATGACGTCGAGATGAGGATAGAGGGATATACTAGTATGCATGAATAGTTAGAGAGAGAGGCAAAAAGAGGGGGGGAGAGAGAGAGAGAGAGAAAGGAGAGAAAGAGGAGAGAGGGGGGGGAGAGAGAGAGTGATTAGAGAACCACTGAAGACGTCATCAAGTTGAACGGAGACGACAGTTGGAGTAGGTCAAGGACAACTGGGCAGCACCGGCTGTGACCTTGCCAACTTGTCAAGGCCCAACAGTTCGCGATCTAGTCCGATCCTCCACCACCCGGCACCCTCCTTTAAAAGCCACAACGACTCATATTTCCGGAAGAACGCTAAAACGTTTCGATAACGAACAAACTGAGTGAAAATATCTGGTACGTTGCAACACACAACTTTCCGTAGCTCTACGTCAATTCACTTGTGTTCATGGCTCTTTCTACTTACTCAATTCACTCATCACTCAGTGATTTGAACTTCAAACATGACTTTACGGCAGCAGGAAGCGGAAGCGCTTACAGTTCCAGAATTATTGTGCTGCTCGTACTCATTCCAGGACCACTATTGAGCATTTGGTACACAGAGTATTAATGGGGCTGTAAACAATAATTTTTTGAAGAAGAATAATAATTACTTTAGCAGAGTTATTGGGTAAAACCTTTTAGAACAGGTAGTAAGCGAAACGGCGGTAGTTGAAATTCAGGCATTTCTGGAGTGAGCCCCATGTATCTAATGAGCGTTTTTACAAAATCACCCTATAGGTATTGGATTGGACAAGAACATTTTTTTAACATTCTAGTAACATTCCAGCGGAGTTTATAAGGAAAAAACCGCGATCATTTATCGTGCTGATCTCGCCACTTTCCCACGAATGGGAATTTTATGGTATAATTGCCTTATTGAGGGCTATCAATATAAAAAATTTAATCAAAATCGTTAAGAGCCAATTTTGGGGAAAAAAATATTTGGTGTTTTGATCACTATGATAACTATAGTTTACTTTCGGTGGATTTTGCTCATACCCCTATTTTGGCGTCCCATGGAAACCTACGGGCTAGATATCGAGTTAGAGTGGATTTGGTGGGTGGTTTTCTCTAAAAATCGTTCTCAGACACCCACACACGCACAGGTCTATTTCCTAATCTGATGACGGTTCCTAAACCTTCGACGAGGGTTATATCAGTCATGGAAGTTGGGATTTCGCTAATATGCTGGCCAATATAGGCTGGCCTCTGCAGCATCCACCGAACTCAGACCTGCGGAGGCAAGGCAGGTATTTGGTCGTTAGCCAGTCTCCCGGTAGTGAGCTGTTGCCTGTGTGTTACCGCACGGAGGTGACCACCTGAGGAATCCCGTAAAGTCTGGGAGGATTTCTTAATCTGGTTTCCCACCTGATCTAACTATTTTCTTGGGTGGCAAGTTTCAAAAGGATAGATCAACTATGACCACGTTTCTTAGCCATCACCTTCTTCGCTAACTCTGCAAAATGGTTATATGCTTGTACTACTTTGTAGCAGTCGATACTGCTAAGTTTGTTTGCCCTCCCAACAACCGTCGCTCACTGTTGTAGAAACTACAGTGGAGCAGCAGGTGGTTTCTTGTTTCCTCCGCACTGGAGGCGCAAGACGTGTATGACGGAGAGTCTTTGAGTTAAAAAACAGAATGAACAATAAATTGTCTATATTTCCACAGAAATAATGAGCACAGTTGTTAAATCGATTTCGACGGTTAGGTCATCATCAGTAATCAATAGTCATTCTTTTCAAATGAATTGTCTAGTTTAAAGTCTGTTTGTATGGATCAGAATTATTTCATGTTTGAGGGTAAATATTATACTCAGCCGGTGGTTGCGATGGGTTCTCCACTGTCTTTGCTGGCGGACATTTATATGGATTATGTTGAAAAACAAATTTTTGGAAAATGTAAATCAAACAGCCTCTTGTATTGGTAGAGATATGTGGATGATATCATAATCTTATGGACAGGGACCGAAATACAATTAAATTCCTTTCATGAAAAAATTAATAAACTAGATCCGTTCATTCAATTCACCCTTGAATTGGGCGGAGATAAGTTGAATTTTCTAGATTTGTCTATTTCACTGATCAACAAAAAACATAATTTCTCAATTTATAGAAAAGATACGTATAGTGACATCACTATTCATAGTACCTCAAATCATCCTCTGGTTCATAAACATGCGGCCTTCCATAATATGATCAATAGGGCACTGTCTATACCAATGAATAGTCAAAATTTATTAAAAGAAAATTCAGTCATTAAAAGCATAGCTATGCTTTTATAGCAGCGAGTAATGGATATGGAGGAGAACTCATCGACTTTATTTGGAATAGGGTTCTTAGGAAAAAAAGTAGGGAAGGGGTCTCAAATTTAGTGAGGCAAAATGTGGTAGAAGAGAAAAAATGGATAGGGATACCTTATTATGGGAAAATTTTGGATAAACTTGGCAAAATTCTATCATCTAGAGGTTTCAAAGTAGGTTTAAGAAATAAAAATAGTCTTAAAGCTTTATTGGGTTCTGTTAAGGATAAAATTAACGTCCAGGATAAAAGTGGTGTCTATAAACTAAAATGTTCATGTGGACTTGAGTATTGTGGTCAAACTGGTAGGAAATTTAGGGAACGAATAAAAGAGCATGAAAAGGATTTTAGGGATAACAAAGGTGATTCTGCGTTTGCAAGTCATCTGAGTGAATCCAATCATGACTTTAGTTTTGATTTAACAAATAAGCAGTATATAGAATTTCTTCACTTTTGCCCAAAAGGAGGTATGTTAGATGTTCTGAAAAAGTTCGAAATTATTAAAAGTGATAGGTGTGGGAAGTTTCTAAATGAGCTAATACCTCAAAACATTTCACCACTAATAGGTTCATTTTTACAATAGCTTGGGTTTTCCCTCCACCATTGTCTTGAGTTGATTGACATCGGGTTTTTCCGATGTTACTGCTCTGGTTTCCCCTGCCCCGCCCACTTTCACTTCTCTGAGCCAATAGGATTCAATATCTCCGTTCACCTAACTATATAAGATGTTCTTTCTATGAGGTACCTTCAGTTCATGTTTGTTACTGATGATGACCTAACCGTCGAAATCGATTTAACAATTGTGCTCATTATTTCTGTGGAAATATAGACAATTTATTGTTCATTCTGTTTTTTAATGAAATGGGTTTCCACAATATCCTCGCAAATGATTTAGTTCATATGAGTCTTTGAGGGAAAAGCAGTTGAGCCGCGCATTAAAGGTACCATGTCCCGTGAGAAACTGGCTCGAGCAGTGTTCTAGCTCAACCCATTTTCTTGAAAGACGGTCAAGGATGTTGAGGAAGAACTCTACGTGTCACGACCCTTTGACACACAAACGCATACATACAGACCACGCGCCGAAATTAGGTTTTTTAGACTCAGTAGGCCTCAAAACCTAAAGATCTGAAGAAACCCCAAATTTTTTTTGACACGATTACAATACTTTGCTTTCCCTTTGGGTAGTGGGAAGTAAAAAGTAGGCAGCTCAAGTTATATTGAAGGATTTCGAAAAAGGGTAATCCGTAGGTATTAGAAAAATACCTCAAAACAGGGAATTATAGCGTTCGTTCACTGGTTACTCAGATTGCCCCTGGTGCAATCCATAGTTCGATATTTGGGCGTAATAGTAGATATCAATTTGTCGTTTAGTTTCTACATCCTGCAAGCAGCAGCTAGTAAAGCTGCCACAGTAGCTTTTTCCTTTTGATAGCCAACCCAAGGGGGTCACAGGGAAGCACGACGTGGGTACATACGAGTATGAGCTTTGTACGCTCCGCCCTCTTACATGGAGAGAAGGTGAGGGCTGATACATGAACGTTACCTACCGCAGGAAGCGGATGGTTGCGATGTAGGAGAGGTGTTTCTCAGAAGGCAGTTTTGGTGGTGACGAGTATTATCCCTATCAACCTTCTGGCAGCCAAGCGGAAAGAGCCGTACCCATTAAGAGGACAGTCAGAGTATGGCCACCAGAAGAGAAGACGGGCTGGGCTGGGCCCTTGGGTGGTGGCCAGGCGAGTAGGACACATTCCAGACTAGGCGGTGGACGCATTGCTCAGACAGAGCCACGGGGAGGTTAATCTCATGCCAAAAGTGGGCAGGCTTGCTTTCTTTTTCTCTTCTGGTGGCCGTACTCTGGCTGCCCTCTTAATAGGTACAGCCCTTTCCACTCGGTTGCCAGAAGGTGGATTAAAGAACACTTGCCACCAACAACACTGCCTGTTCTACAGTATGAGCAAGCAATGCACACCTCCTCTACATCGCTACCATGCGCTTCCTGTGGTAGGCACCGCTTATAACACGACAATGTTGGCAAAACTGTTGAATCGCGTCCACGTAAAAATACGATATTTTCGCTCCATTTAGTGAACCTTTTCGGGTTCAAGCGCCTAAGACACGAAAATGTCAAAACCTGGTTTCGTACGTACCCGAGATTTACTTCGTAACGTTTGAGGTCTAACCTTGTTCACCTTCGTTGCACCTGACGTGCAACGCGATGTATTTCGATGACTATGAATCCTCATTTCCGATACAATTAATCAAAGCGTCCGTTCCGTAGGACGATTCGATTGCTCGTCAAACTATAATGTCAAGTTGGCCGCGTATCACTGCAATCGAGGGTTTCTGCCTCTAACATGCTACGTAATTGAAGTGCAGCTTCATTTAATCTCTTGTGAATTCGTGATTAGATTTCGGAACAGTCGACCGGACGGTAATTCGGTAAACAAAGAGCTGGCAAAGGGGATGATGGTGGAGATCTGATGCGCTGCTCCAGGATCTCCCTTTCGCGAAACAACAATTTCAAACGAACGTTGCTCAGGTTTACTAGGCGTCAACTCATTGCAACTGATCATCGTGTAGGATCTCTAATAGAACGGTAATCATACCTATTGAAAGCTTGATTACTATGTTCCGTAGAACCCATCCAACCTTCGATTCTAGCACCGGAGATATCTTAATGATTAAGCTACGCGTTTTTACAGGACTGTGTTACTTAATTGTACGCTAGGAAGGTGAAAGCGAAGATTCACAGTACCTCCCATTACGATGCTGCAAGCTTTATTAAATGAACGCCTTTACGAATCACGAGAACCAAGAAGAAATTTTAAATTGCGATCGGAAATTCTGAGAATTTTCAGTAACATGCAAGCCGTTGAAGAGTCAACCACATTACAATAGATGCAATTACCGTCGAGCCTCGCGCACTTGAGCAAGTCAGAACTGGCAACCACCAGTCCTGGAATACTGCTCAGCTGGTGTTGTCGATCACCTCTGTAACTGCTGCGTATTGGTAGAGTACGATGAATCAATTTATTGGTGGACCCGTTAGATGCAGACGCAGATTATTGTGACGTGTAGGCAGCTTGACATTACATTGAACAGACGCTTTAACTACCTATTTAAGAAAATGTTTGGCGGCTACGGACTCCCCGCGAGAGAGTGGTGAAGGAACCATGGAGAAAATATCTAATGCGACGTATCACACAACTCAGCCACACGTGCATTTAGCGATTTTTGGCTCTTTAGTTACTAATCATTTCTGGTTTTCATTAAACTTATTTGAATTCGGTGGAACTTAGCTCAACGTTCCACGCAGCCACTGGTAGCAGTTGGAGGCCAGAATTTATTGTACGTCAACATGACTTGTGTGGGAATGTTCGAAATCAGACTTCTGGAATTGGAGAGGAATCACTGCGAAGTTAGTAAAAAAGATGTTAGCGTGAATTCTGGAATTTCTGAGACTGCTCTCGACTTTTATATGACCCTTATTGTAGTTATTGGACTACCACAATGTTTTTTTAGAACGACAGTGTCACATGAGTGAGATTTATGATTAAGTAACTCCGTTACAATAACTTTTCGTCGAGCTATTTGATAACTTCTGCGCTGCTCTCGTCATTGGTCCACAGAACTTCGATTGTTAGATTAATTTATTTGGAACTGTTCACAAAAAGAGTAATCAAAATCATGTGGAGCGGGTTTTGAAACTTGTTTTGGCGTTGTAATTAGTGTGATAACTATAGCTTATTAGACTATTTCGACGTCCCATGGTAACCCGAAGGCCAAATATTGAGTTGGAATGGATTCCGTTCAGCCGCTCTTTCTCAACTGCGAGGAGTCCAGGTAACCCATAAAAAAGAGAGTCCAGATAACTAAAGTTACATACTGGTTCAAAAAATGCCAATCTAAACCGCCAAGGAATGCTGAAAGGCTTCCGAAGGTCCTTACACGATTCCTTAATAGTTTTCAGCAAGCGCACTCACCGTAGGGGGATAAGGCATCATTTGATCAGGTGAAATACGTTGCTTAATTTACGCCGAGGAAGTAGTGAGATGAGTCACACTGGATGTTTATTCGAGTAGACAAGTGAAGTATAGATACAATAAGTTCAATAGAGAGACACATCTCGGGCAACGCAAGAAGTGATCCACGTCGCGCTGCCAGTGCGATCTACTGAGCGTTCACGAAAGTGATGCCCATCAACAAAAGAGCTTCCCACTCAGCCATCAGCACCTGCCACTAGGTGAGCGCGCCAAGTTCAACAGAGCTGTTTGACGCTTTACTCTTTTACGCAACTATTCCACGAAATATTCGTTATCATACGTTTTAAGCGTGTTTGACATTATGTAATGTTGTCCTCACTGTCCCTAGTTACACATATTTTATAAAGACGCGAAAAACAATCGGAAAAGGTGCCAGCTGGTGAGGGGGTTGATCACGCAGCTCAACACTTTAGCAAACTCTTACAGAAGTACTGTTAACTACATTCCTTGGCATAAAAGGATCTGGAAATGAGAGGGCCAACCATCTGGTCAGATTCAGTTAGTTAACTGTAACTAGAAGGGCCACATTCCCGTTGTCAAAAGGACAGTGTGACAGTATGCCAGGAGAATGTAACATGCTGTCCGGAAGGCTGTGGAAGTGAGGCACTCCGAACGATTCATCTCAAGACCAACACACGAGATAAAACGTAGCGATGATGGGGAAGACAGTGAGTATCATCACGGGGCAATGCTAGGTGAACAAATATGTATGTCATAGGCATAGTCGACACTTTATTTAGTCGGACTTTATTTCGAGCGATTTTCAGTCTTTGGTACAATTTCTTCAGGGGTGGACGTCATAGAATAAAATGCAGGAAATACACTCCTTTGGAAGCTAGGCATAGACCTGTGAAACATGGCACAATAAGACTTTAGACAACGGTGATCATGCCAAATAACTGTTTCTGTAACGTTCAACGGTATTAGGGTAGATGTTTGTGATCCACAGAAAAGGACCAAATATAAGAGGGGAAAACAATAAAGCATGGTTTTTTAGTGGCGTCTGTTTGCAAGGGGAACACACAACTTTCCTTAGCTCTACAACAATTCACTTTGTACATGGCTAATTCTACTTACTCAATTCATTTATCACTCAGTTAATTTGAACTTCGTCAAACAACGCTTTACGGCAGCAGGAAGCGGTAGCGCTACCAGTTCCAGATTTTATTGTGCTGCTCGTACTCATTGCAGGACCAATATTGAGCAATCGGTACACAGATCATCAATGTGGCTGTGAACACGAATTTTTTGAAGTGGATAGTAATCACTTTTGTAGAGTTATTGGGTAATAACTGTTAGAACTGGTAGTAAGCGAAACGGGGGTAGTAGAAATTCAGGAATTTCTGGAGTGAGCCCCATGTATCTCATGAGCGTTTTTAAACACCCACCCTTTAGGTATTGGATGGGACTACAACACGACTTTTTTTTAGCATTCTACTAACATTCCAGCGGAGTTTATAAGGAAAAACTGCGCTACAAACGCTTTTGGTCGAAAATTTTGATAATTTATTGTGCTGCTCTCGTCATTTTCCCCCGAATGGGAATTTTATGGTATAATTGCCTTATTGAGAGCTATCAATATAAAAAATTTAATCAAATTCATGCAGCCGTTTTTGAGAAAAAAAATTTGGTGCTTTGATCACTATGATAACTATAGTTAACTTTCGGTGGATTTTGCCCATACCCTTATTTTTGCGTCCCATGGTAACCTGTAGGCTAGACATCAAGTTTCAGCTGATTTGGTACGGTTGTTTTCTCTAAAAACCGTGCTAAAATCGATTTCGTCGAAAATTTCGGTAATTTATTGTGCTGCTCTCGTCATTTTCCCACGAATGGGAATTTTATGGTGTAGTTGCCTTACTGAGAGCTATCAATATAAAAAATTTAATCAAAATCGTTAGAGCCGTTTTTGAGAATAAAAATATTTGGTGTTTTGATCACTATGATAACTATAGTTAAATTTCGGTGGATTTTGTTCATACCCTTATTTTGGCGTCCCATGGTAACCTGCGGGCGAAATATGAAGTTTGAGCTGATTTGGTACGGTGGTTTTCTCTAAAAATCGTTCACAGACACACATACACACATACCATTTTTCCAAATAGTGTTTTTCGGACTCAGGAGGGTCTGAAACGTTAGATCTGAAGAAAACTCAAATTATTTTTTCAGCCGATTACATAACTTTCCTTTCTACTTCGTAGAGCCAAGGAAAGTAAATATATGTCTGCACTCATAACAATGTTGCCCTAACGAGAAAAGTCGGTATGCGTTTTTCAAGAAACTACTGGTTATAGAACTGCTGAAGACTTCCACTAGCCTTGTTTCCCACTAAAATTTTTTATAATTGTTCAACTATAATAGGCCATTTGTTGGTGCGGATATAGGCATTCCAAGATCCCGAAAGAAGTATCGGACGTCTTATATTTCAGTTGAGCTAAATTTTAATCAGCCACTTTTTATCCGTGAAAAGCGATTCAATTAGCTGCACCGTCCCCAATCAGCGATCCCTCACATCATGGCAGATTGTACTATTTCGAAATAAAACATACTTATTCAGTCGATCGGCACAGTTTCTGAGCTCTGCAAATATGCAGCAGGCGTCTTAATAGTAGAACCGCTATTTTCAAGTGTTCATCTCACACCAAATGTAGATAGATATCCAACCACGAGTATCTCATGCTGGTCACGTGAGAAATGCCAGGGCATTCGCAGGAACCAATCTTCAAACAGCCAAGAGTGGGTTCTCGTATACTGGACGAGGCGGGGATACAATTTTTGGGAAGCACAAATGCAATAAAACATTTCCGCTAAAATTCTATTTCATACCGAGCTTCGAGAGGCATTACAACGCACAGGCATAGTTATTCAGTCATGGTTTCTAGCGTCAGTAGCTCACCGGTTCTACATGTACTGCCTTGTAGCCTCAAGTAACCTCAATTATTTCTGCCCACAAGCGAGCTCACTGTGACAATGGAACTCATAAATATTATCACGGCCAGGCCAAGAGATAATTTACTAGACGGGTGTCATAAAAATTGTTTACCTCCAGTAGCTGCGCCCTTCAAATAGCTGGGATTACATTATAATTTGTTTTACCTATTGTTACGCAAGACAATTAGTATTGTTTTAATGTTTGTTGCTACGCGGGCTGTTTCCCAAAGTAGGCGCCTTCTCGTTTAGGTATGTGAGCGGGGACCCCTTTTTTCGAAGATTAAAACCCTACAAATGATTTCGTTTAGGTTCGTTATTCTTCTGAGTATTCAGTTTCAAATAGTCGAGGTGTTTTCATGAGTTAACGGCAAAAAAAACGAAGTTTGTGTAGTCTATGCAAAATCTTCAAAGTCTATAACACGACTATACGGATAACACAAATGCCTGAAGTATTACGCTCCGTGGATAGATTGGAGGTGGCGTGGCGGAAGGTATTACCTGGGGATTGCCTGGGTTGATGATGTACCAAACGGCGCCTGAAAATCATCATCGATCGTCTCAAGTTCCCCTCGTTTGTACTAATCGCAACAACAGATCGCAAACTAACCCTATCACAAATGCCAAGTAGTCACCCTTGACCAAAGGCGTTAGTTTTCAGCAAAATATTTTCAACATAGTGCTTCGTCTGCGAAACCACGTTCAACAACTAGGCTCACTCTCAAGAAATGAACAGGTTCCCATACAAAACAAAATCGTCATCTCCAAGACTAATCAGGCCCATATGAACACATGCCGTTGATGCTTCAGTCCCCGAATCAGGATAGCATGACAGCTGAACAAAACATTGATGAGGAACGTCCACGCTCTACCGTACATTAGAATGTCCTTCAGAAAATTCACTAAGCAATGCAGAAACTACACCAACGGAGGTACTAGAAAGCTCCCTGTCAACTGCTCATTTTTGACATGACAACAGCACAGCTCCACCATAAGTCATAATTTCTTAGAGAAACTGTAGTAATAATGTTGTATAGGTTGGGCAAGAATCAGGCCACTTTCTTCGTAACAGAAGTATTCCACAAGGGCCTTTTCCAATGTGTGTAGTATGTGACCACTCCTGAGCCGCATAGTCGGATAGTAACTCAGTGGAAGTCGGAATAAGAATGAGAATGAATCCCGACCCGATCGTGTAACCTGCTCATTCCCTTCTTTCTCGTGAGACTTCACTTTCACTCTTGTGGTTCTTGACGTCTGACGGCTCGAAGAAGTAAACCTCTTTCCGTTCCTTTGTGACTTCAAATTCCAATCGTGCCCGTAAAAAAACGCTTCGTCATTTATTCAACAAATACGGCAACTCAGGCTGATGCTCGCTATCAATCTGAATAATGCGATCGTTATATCGTATGTAAGGTTTTGTGATACCAAAGAGGTGTGATGTTACTTAACAATGTTCTGTATGAAGTCAAATAAATATAAACTTCCGCTCAATTAGGCGAAAAAATCTTGAAATGCAACTTCTTAGGTCATGTACACTGCTAACAACACTATACACTGTAACATTGAATTTAAAGGATCCACCGTTTATACAACACTATACACTGTAACATTGAATTTAAAGGATCCACCATTTGTATTTGTGAAAAGCAGACATAAATGGAGCCATGCGTTTCTCTTGCATTGTTTTCCCCACTTATCCCTTCTGTGAATGACTGCTAGTGTTTAGGAAATACTGATGCTTGTGGACCAACGCCTGACTAAAGTTTCCTATCATTATGACGAAATGAATGCCAAAAAGCTGATGGGTCCGTGCACTTCTTAGATCAGTGTACAGAAGAAGAATCTCTGACAAAGGGACTCCTGCACACTCGAGGTTTTACCTAATATCTGAGAAAATCTATAGTTGTGTACCGAGAGCGCGTGAAACTTGGGTCTTTAGTGCAGTAATAAAGCCACTTCCTTAATAAACGGTGATGCATTTTCACAGGAGGTCCGTTTAATCCGATAACCTGTACACTAGATACTCATTTCGAGTATGGAAGTAGAACCATCAGAAGACCACCTTGCGAAAACTCCACGTCCTCTCCTCTGATTTATCAGCTGACTTCAATTTCCGTCTTCAACTCTTGCCATTGGAGTTCCAGAAGCGGTCATAGACCACGTTCCGTTCCATTACCACCACAGGTTCCAATTGTGCACGTGGCAGTTGAATTGCACCGTTAAAGCATTGACAAACCAGTAAATAGCTGCATCGTACTTACATCAAGTGAGGAGTGTTCCTGCTCAATCACGTCCAGCATCCTTTTCCCGCAAGTGGAACTTCGAAACTGTAGATTACCAGCGAAAGCTGCGCCGTACTTGAACCTGAATTGATTTTAATTGATTGGTTGGAAGTTCGGATAATGTAGGCCACAAAGTAGACCTACATCACAGATGGATCCATACTGACATCTTAGGGGATCATACGTGAAGAACTTAGCATTCAAGCAAAAGGCGTGGAGTATTTACGTTTTTCCGATAGTTTACCCCACGGAGCCAGCAAAAACTAAGATAAACTAACTAGAGCACGGAGTCGACTGGCTTTCAAATGTCAAGTGTATATCAGTTGAAGGTCACTACCGTTAGTATGAGAGCTCCATGATCCCCAATTACCTTCAGTCGCGGTCTTCTTTTTAACTAACTCCGAATCCTTTTCTTCGAAACAGACTACAAGACAAGCAATTGATGACAGATGATACCTCCTAATCATTGAAGCTCTACAGGCATTAAACATTTAAACTCAATGCACCCGCACCCCAAAAATATTGGGTGCGCCCATACACAACTTTACTACTTTAATCCAACATGTTCTTCTCCCGTTTTACACGAACTTGGTAGAATATTGCTCAACGCGCTATAATGAAACTAAACTTCATAGTTTCACAATTCAGTACGTCACTTCAACTAATGTCACGGTGGTTATGAAGCTGTCAAGACGACTTTTTTCAAAACATTAGTGTTCATACTTATGGAAAACACTATGAAAATATTTGGTGCGTACAGTACACAGACAAACAATCGGAGCTATCATGCGGGTATAGGTTACTGGAAGACTATCCGTCGGATTGATCCAATTCAGTTTAGCGGTTACTACGGAAATGTCTGGAACATGCGATATAAAGATGGCCATGGGACCAGCAGGGTGTAGTTAGGTCTATGCCCGCAAATAAAGAGATTGCCCCTGGGCATAGCAAACGCCGACTTGACAGGAAACTGGATCCTCTGGAAGGGAACCGTCTTATCTGAAGGAATGATTGGAATTCTTGGAAAAAACACGTTCTCCTTTTGCGCACCCAGTCAGAATAGTAGGCCTAGATCACACATCTGAGAACCTGTTCCACCACCACTTATTCCCATAGCACAGTTTTGGAGCATCAATGTTGCGCATCAGGTGATGGGTGAGCCAATCTGTAGGATCAGGTTGTGCACCTGCAAGTCTGGCGTGTCAATGGAGTTTAAAAAACCAAGTTGTATACTGGACAGCCTCGGAATCGACTTGCAGGAGTGTTTTGGCCCAGCAGTTTGTGTTTGTTGGATGGCCTCTACACCTTGCAGCCAGTATTGCCCTGCCACACGTTTACGTGCACTGTTGACAACTTTTACTTTCGAACTGGAGCTTCCGAAAAAATAACATTGTACGTAAAAATACGCGCTCTAAAATAAAAAAATAAAAAACGTTGCCAATTATTACACAATGTTTTATTATTCTCTTGTACAGCTTGACATAGTCTCACACCTCCAAGACCCATCGCATTCAATTCAGCATCGCAAAATGCCAGTAAACCATACGAAACACGACCTGACTACAACGGAACGACGATAACTAAATATTCCAAGCGTCCTTAGGCGCCTGTAGGCAATTGGCACGACGTTGCGAGTCCAGCCAGCGAGTAGCAGAGATGGGGAGGGAGGGAGTATAAAAGATGACACGATTACATTCGCTGTAGGTATTGTCCCTCTAGTTCTGTCAATTAGAAGACTTTGGCTCAGTATAATTACTGTAATTTCATTATTTTCGGTCTAGACTCGGTCGTTCACCTCGAGAATCACCCAATACAAACTCAATACAAATAGGATTTTTGTGCGAAAGAATGGATTTTTTAGACCACGTTAAAGGCACAAAACGGCCCGGACGGCGGACGGACATTACAGATTTGGAATACCTATGTTTTGAAACGTAAAGTATCAAATTTTGAGGGGGGTTGTAAACAAATGTTCACGACCGAAAACATAGGTGTACTATTCAAAATATAATAATGAATAATAAACCAAAAAGGCAATAGAATAACTTTTGAATCGTACTCTACTTAGCATTAGGCACGCGGGGGCCAACTTTTACTAAGTAAACACCAACTTGTGGTAACGGGATCAGAACAAAACATAGCCTACAATCATCACTATGCAATAATATGCTATTGAGCTACATTTCAGCCCTCAGGGAAGTCATGGGCGCCCTCACAAACAAACGGAAAATTCCCGATATTGTTATGGATTGACTGCTTGAAGATATACTTTCACTATTGTTGAAATCCACATTATCAGCCCCTGATTCTCAGAAAGTTTCTGACAGAAACAACTCCTGCAGGTTTGCTGTCTTTTTTCCCGGATCACCAGTCAATCAAATCAGCGGAAGACGGTCAAATTTACTTCCCGTCAGACCATTTCTTCCGCCGAAAATCGGAGGAAACACCCTTTATGCACAGACAAAGTTTGATGGAGAACCGGAACTGACTCCTTCAAAAGTATTCACCCTTGAATAGAAGGTGCCGATTCCCCCTTCCAACACACCCTTTGTCGCTTGTCTTCGATCAACAACACCCAAAGAGCATGTGAATCGCCACTCGGATGACAATAGCCGTATCAGAAAAGAAGCTGGCACACGTAGCGCTCAAGAAGCAGGTCACGGGCGGGAAGTTCTCCCTCATGAGCGGCATTGGAGCATGAACTCGGGCTAGCAAGGTGAACCCCCTCGCTCGATTGTCAATGTCGACTTACTGATTGCCAACACCCACATCAACTTGTCAAAAGGCGCAAGTCATTCGAGAAGCCTCGCACGTACTCTTCAGATTTGAATAAACGTGTTGGATTTGTCGTTCCTTTAGCCAGAAGCGATTTCCTCTCTAACTACAGCGCCCATAAGTATTTTTCAACCTTCCTTACCACCCAGCAAGCCCAAGACAATCAGGTGAACTCACGAACACGTATGGAAAGCTGTCCAAACAACTTGGTACCGAGGAGTAGCAAGATGGTAAGTGTGATCACGCATATGTGTGGTCTTACGAATGAAATAAAACTAAACAGGATTGATAATTGTGAATGATTAACCATTTAGCGATTTTTTAATAGAAATTGAAACAATAACAATTTGGGTTAAAGGAACATTTGATAATTTTTGCATCAAAATCTATTTCATGATATACCTTAATAAACCCAAGTATAAGTATAATATTTTAGACGATGCCTGTTTGCCTGTTAACACCCGATATAACTGTTTCCTTATGAAACTGCCTGTTACTAAGCATTGATAAGCGGGTAATATCAGCCGAAACTCAAAGGGGTTGCGGTTTCACTAAGCACCCACCAAACCCAGACTTGTGCAAGTACGGCATAAGAGACAGGAGCCTAGTCTAAGACTGGAAGCACTAAGTGACTAGACAAGCTGTTTCCTTACTTTGAAAGGAAAGTTAGTCATGATTTTCTGAGTTGGGGAAGAGACTCTCGAATACCGAAATACCAAGATTCACAGAACTCACGTCAGAACGTTTCACTTTCGCTTTATCAGCTGAGTTTCCTCTAACGATTGGAAACGTTACGTTGCTGATGTGTGTGGCTTAAGATTGTTGCGGCAGCCTGGGATAACTACCGGCTGCTAGGTCAGCGAGAAAATGTTCCAAGTAGAGCCTGCCAAGCTCGGCTTTTTGCGCTCTCCGCAAGACGTCTTGCTATCCGGTTTGCTGCCCTACCTTTTCCCATGGAAGGCCCTTTTCTATCCAGAAGTTATTAGTAACAAGCCATAAAGCTCTTGAAATTCACTCCGCCCTAAAGTAAATATAACTGGCCCACTCTTTCCGGACTCGAAACGGTTCAGCGAATATCGACGAATAATTCTAACTCCGCGACGGTACAGATGAAACTCATTACAGGAAACCACAGAGAGACCAGCAGACTAAAACAGACCTCGAGACTCCCTGGTAAAAACGGTCCCTTTCGTCAATTCCCTCTTCTAACAACTATCGTAGTTCGTAGCGAACAGACAGCAAACGTCAGTTTGTGACATCCGCGGAGCTTACAGCTTAGAGCTTAGAGAACTTATGTTTCCCGCACAGAATTTGCTGGAAGTAGACCGGTTTCGACTGTTAGGTCCCAGTTTGACAGTAACGGGAGGATGTGGCTTTTTCAGCGTGAAATGTCTAGTATCTCTCACACACTTTACCCCAGCCCTTCCTCATGGCTTATACTACAGATCAAATCTATTTTTTTGGTAGCACTTATGTAAAAGAATGGTTCCTGATCAACAGTAACAATATGGTTCCCTTCTTGAATCTCGTGTACTTTCACAGAAAGGTCCGCTTAGTTTGATATCTTGTACCAGAGTGAATTCCCCGACCGACTGGGTCAGCCATTTTCAACAGCGGCCCCCTCCTCTGCATCATCATCCAACTTCACGTTCTGGTGAGTGGAGCCCACAATCCCATTGTGTTGCGTGGCCCCCTCAGGTACCAACTGTGCCCGCAAAACTTTAAGTACTGGAATCAAGTATGTTGATGCTACTCATGCCACGACCATTATTGAGCAATCAGTGTACAGGGTATATATCAGACTGCCAACACAATTTTTTCAAGAAGGATCGTGATAGCTATTTTTGAACGGCGAGCATTTTTTTTAGGATGTATGTTTGTGCATTGTTTCTCCCATTGTGGCAAGCCATACTATCTTTTCTGCTCGATATGTACACTTTTCCCCTACCATCTCTGCTCGGGAAGTTTGGGAGCGATATCGTCAACCTTGGGGCAGAGAGAATAATATTATTTTCTCAAACATGCCCCCCTTCATCGTCACACTTCACTGGCGTTACCTTCCCCTTTTTTTTGTAGCACAAGTGGGACACAGCCCAGAAGGGTAGACAAGGCCGCTCGAGCAGGCCACACCACAATGAGGTGGATTTTTACCTCACCCTGTTCTTTACTGGACATGAAGCAATTAGGGAGTACCTGTACAGAATTGGCAAGGCAACTGCGTGCACTCCAGGGCAATGGTAGATGACGCTTCCGATGGCACTTGCTCACTCCATGTTGAATACTGAAAAAAACTGGTGCATTCCTTACTTTGCCAGGGCAATGCTCGCGCAGAAGAAAGTGGAGCTTGTCGTATTTCGCACAGGACGGATATGAAGACAATGGAAGAAAGACTGTTCCTGAACCTCCAGAGACTGCTGGGAAGTACCCGAGGATGTATGAGAGTAGCGGCTCGCTGCAAAATTTTCGTGAAGGTGAAAACGACAAGAAGAGCTGCCACAGCAGAGAATCAAGAGGGCCAACCTGATGCAATGTGCTAAACGGTTCCAAATAGTACCGCAACGCAGGAATAAGTTCATGGGACCACTAGGAGTACCCCCACCTACGTCTTCGAAAAATATCTGGTGCGTAGCGACACACAACTTTCCGCCACCCATTTAAGTTCGAACACCACCTACATAGGCGGGCGCTATATCTTCGTTCAACGCATTTTTACAGGAACATTTATGGAGGACAAAATGTACGTACTAGTTAGCCGAGAGTACTCCGTAAGTATCATGAAAATCGTTAGAGCCGTTTTTGAGAAAATTGGATCACCGATAAATTAATATTCGACAAATCTCCTTTTCTGTGCTAACTTGGCTTATATCTCCGTTCAACATATGTATACAGAAACGATTATGCAGAACGAAATGTTGGTATGGGTGACTAAAAGACACTCCATTAGGATTTATCACATCTGGTGAAGAAGTTACCCTGGAATTTACGGAAATGTTAGAAAAAACGTTATTTACGACACATTTGGATTTTTATCTCTTTTCAATGGACTGTCAGAGGAACATTTATTGAGAACAATATGTAGGTATTAACTATTCGGATACATCTTGAAAGTTTGGTGATAATCGTTGAAGCCGTTTGCCAAAAAGCGTAAAAAACCTATTTTTGCTTCATAGGCCTATATCTCCGTTCACCGTATTTTCATGGAGATATGTATACAGAAGAAAAGTTAGGTATTGATTAGTAGAAGATAATTCGAAAGTTTAATCAAAATCGTTAGAGCAGTTTTCGAGAAAAATGCGTAAAACCCTAGTTTTATGCCTGTAAAATGATATTGCAACCAGCTCAAAGCCACCGGCTCGAATGAGCACAGCGGCCAAGTGGGTCAGGTCTGTTCAGGTGGGTGAGTGCGAGCATGTCAATGGACGGGCCATTGCAGGCCACTGCTACCTTGGCTCCCGTTCTTGCTCCAGCCACCACTCGTGCCTGCGATCCCAGACCAAGAGGTTTGGATCCTATGTATGGTTCCTGTATGGCGAGAACACTGCAGCGTTTCTTGAGAAACTCAGCCATAACCGGGGAACTCTAATTTGTGTTGTGCTGAAGGATTCGTACTGTTTTTAACCTATTCATAATCCACTCCTGGAGGGCAATCGCTCGCTGACGAATGGTACAGCGTGCGTCTCGTGTAGAGTGTGAGACCTGTTGGCATTTGTGTTCGACGCAATTGGCACACTTGAGGGGAGCCTCACGCTTGCATTCCTTGCTCAGATGTGGCAAGGCGCACCAGGCACAACAGATCTTGTACAGGCCACTGCCAGGTGACCATAGCGCTGGCATTTGTAGCACTGTGTGGGGGCTTGGTACTTTCGAATGGCGCACCATTGCCAGGCTATTTGAAGGGGCCTTGCCCCCTCTAGTTTTTTGTGTAGACTGGGTGATACCTCGATCACCCAATCCTTTTGTCTGCCACGCTTTTTCGTGAAAAGGGGCCTGGCATCCTGCGGCTGCAAGCCTAACGCAAGGTTGTGCTCAACAATTTGTTGGGCCAAGTCCTCTTTTTGTAGGTCGGTCCGCACGTCGCCGACAATAACAGGCGTGGGAAGCGACCCAGGGGGGCTGATGCGTGTAGCTTCAACTCCTTCTTTGTGGAGATATGGCTCGTAAGCGCCTTGGCCATTTCTGGCGTTTCCGTCACAATGACGGCGCCACCTCCCACTGCAGTGCGGATGTCAAGCACTCGGACGCTTAGTGCTTGGAGGTGCGTAGCAGGGACACCCCGCATCAGGGCTTCCATTGCATCAGGGGTGGAGGGACCAGCCTCTCCTTCCTCACACGTACGCCTAACCACTACCACGTTTTGTCGTGGGTTTTTAGGGGGGAGTTTAGTAAGCGGTGGAGACTTCTTATCTTTGCATTTATTTTTATTTTTGCCCTTGTTGTTCGGCGGAGGCGTAGGCGGGGTGCTGCCCTCGGCCTGCACGTCCTACTTAGTTGGGGCCTTTTTCTTCTTCCCCCTGCGCTTCCTGGCCCTGGCAGACTGCCATTCAGCCTCAGCTTCATGAGGGAGGGAGGAGGGCGCAGTAGCGGCTACTGCTGCATATGAGGGGCCTGGGGTACTACCCTGGCTCGTTGGAGCTCCTTGAGCTTGGGGGGCTGGCAGGACTGGCTGCTGGGCAATTAACCTACTTAGCTCTTCCCTCACGTCAGCCCCCACAGTTTCCCGCAGGGGGAGAGTGGCAGGGGGCGATGTCGTTGGTGGGACACTAGCTTTGATAGCCAGCTTCGATATTTCGAAGAGGCAGCTAGTGCGAGGTCCCGCAATGGTCCCTTCGCGTTGACCCTCAATGTGTTGACCTCATGTCCGACAGGTTAGGGTCCACGGTGTGTTTAGTACTTGTAGTAGCCCGGGCAACCTGGCTACTAGGGAGAGAAGGGGGAGATGAACGCGGTTTGCCCGGTTCTTTCCGCCCTTGTTTGTTAGGACGACGGGTAGGTTGCTCATCGTCCGAAGATGGAGGGGTCGAGCTTGGCGAGCCCGAGGAAGAGGTGCAGGTGGCGTTTTTATTACCTGCTGATGTCTTAAATGACTTTGTCATGTTATTACACACACAGATCTGTTTCTTTATTTCATGACTGTACCTAAACCCTCGACGAGGGTTATATCAGTCATAGAAGTTGCGGTTTCGCTAATATGCAAGAGGCCGGCCCCTGCAGCATCCACCGAACTCAGACCTGTGGAGGTACGGCAGGTATGTGGTCGTTAGCCAGTCTCACCGTAGAGAGCTGTTGCCCGTGTGTTACCGCGCGGAGGTGACCACCTGAGGAATCCCGTACCATCTGGGAGTAGTTCTTAATCTGGTTCCCTACCTGATCTTACTGTTTACTTGGGTGGCAAGTTTCAAAAGGACTGATCAACTATAACCACGTTTCTTAGCCATTACCTTCTTTGCGAACTTTGCAAAATGGTTATAGGCTTCCTTTGTAGCAGTCAAAGCTGCTAAGTTCGTTTGCCCTCTCAACAACCGTCGCTCACTGTTGTAGAAACTACAGTGGAGCAGCACATGGTTTCTTGTTTCCTCCGCACTGGAGGCACAAGACGTGCATAATGGAGAGTCTTTCAGAGAAAAGAAGTGGAGCCGCGCATTGAAGTCACCATGTCCCGTGAGGAACTGGCTCGTCCAGTGGTCTGGCTCAACCCATTTTCTAGAAAGACGTTCACGGATGTTGGGGAAGAACTCATACGTATCACGTCCCTTTGACGAGGATTCCCATCTCGCTTGCCATTTCTCTAGAGCCCATTCATCGATGGCGGCAAGTTTCTGTTCTGTGGTGAGATCCGCACGGAGTTCAGCCCAAAGCGGGGAAGCTCCGTTTCACTCTCCACTTGTCAATCATGCACTCAACAGCCAAATCAACTGGTAACTGACCAGTGATCACCTGGAGTGCTTCCGTTGATACAGTCTTGTAGGCCTTGGTGATCCACAGGAGCGCGGCTCTCTGGGATTGGGCCAATACTCTCTTTTGATTGACTGTTAGTTTGCTACCCCAGACAACAGGGCAGTAGCCAATCACACCTAAATAGATGGCCTTATACATGAGGATGGTGTCGTGGTAACACACACCCCAAGTGGCCTTAGTAATGGCACGCAGTGAGGCAAACCTTGCAATGGTAGTGCCTTTAAGGGACTGGAGGTGTTGGTTGAAACCCCACCTCTCACCTATATTCACTCCTAAATACGTGACGTGCTTTTCAAGAAGGAGCCTGTGGCCGCCGAAGCGTATTGTGGGTGGATTATTCACTTCCTTCCAAGAAGATTAGCTGAGTTTTTTCCTCAGTCTCCTGCATCTTGAATGCTCACAGCATTGGATGACGGTACGGAGCACGTGGTGGTTTTTTTTCTTCGATTTGGCGGACTTACTCTGCAAAGATCAGCACAGTCAAGTCATCCACATAGGCGTACGGCTCGCAGTCAGTCTCCATGAGTTTCCTGAGAAGACCTTCGAAGAAGGCATTCCAGAGTGCTGGTCCTAGGACCGAGCCCTGTGGGCACCCCTTCTCAATCTTTCTCCGGACGGAGACATGCCTACTTTCGATCGTAGCAGTTCTGTCTGTCAGGTAACTTCTGATGAGCGAGTACAGGTTGCGGGGGATTCCCCTACCTTTGAGTTCATTAAGGAGCGCTGGCCACCAAAGGTTGTCAAACGCTCCTCTGATGTCAATCAGAACTGCTACGACGTACTTAGCCGGTGCCAGCAGGGAAACACGCCGAATCTCGACAATGACATCCTGCGTGGACCTTCCTTTGGTACACCCGTATTGCCTGCCTGTGAGGTTGCGGCCAAAGACTCCTTCGAGGGACTGCAACATCAAGATTTCTAGTGTTTTGCCTAATATGGAAAGAAGGCTGAGTGGTCTCCATGATCGCGGGTCCGACTGATTGCGGTCGCCTCCCTTTGAAGAGTGACAACGCGCGCAGACTTCCACTGAGTGGGGAACTGTCCGACCTGCAGACAGTCATTAAATAAATTAAGGAGACCGCTGGAGATTGTCCGCTCAGCCTTCCTTAGCATATTGCTTTCTATTTTATCTGGCCCAGGAGATTTGTTGGGCTTTAAGGTCGCAAGAGCCCTGCCGAGGTCGCCTGTTGTCCACAATGGGATGTCGGGCTCGTTCGGAGGGTCCATGATCAGCTCCCTTGCTGCCCTCTGGGCTTCAGTGTCTCGAGCTAGTTGGTCATCTGGGAACGCCTTCTCAAGGAGGGTTTCCAGTGAACGTTCGATACTGCAGGCCCAGCCTGACTCATTTTGCATCGCAGCTAAGACCTGCTCTACATTTGCTTTTCCTATGGAGGACTTGTAGTGTCTGCCCCAGGGGTTCTCAGAGCTCTCCGCTTCCACAAAATTTCGCCAGCCTTGCCGTTTGGCTCGTTTGATGGCGCGGTGGAAGGCCTTCTTCTCTTGGATGAAGGCAGTTCGGAGTGTTGCTCTGGCATCAGGGTCACGAGTGTTTTGGTACATCCTTCTGGCTCTATTTGCACTTTGCTTGAGGGGATTAAGTTCCTCAGTCCACCATGGGACTTTGATCGCCCTGTGCTTCTGTTGGCCAAGTACAGAGAGCCCAGCAGAGTGCAGTGCTGTGGTAAATGTGTCCACTTTGCTGTCCACCTCTTCAGGTGTGGATGCTTGCACTATTAGGTCGGTGTCTGCGGCACGCAGTTCACCTTCCAGTACCCTAAAGAATTGCGGCCAGTCAGCATTTTTTGTGCGGAATCGCTTTTCACGCGTGTCTTTGCAGAGGATGTTATCATCCGTAATGGCAAAGTCAATAACCATGTGATCGCTCTGCGTTGCACCTGGTACGACTCGCCAACCCTTCAATTTGAGTAGCAGGGTGTGGGACACGGCTGTGACGTCTATACACGACCTTCCTCCCGGGCCATCATAGGTCGCCTCAGTCATGGGGTCGTTGGCAACAACCAAGTTGTACCTGGTGAGCAGCTCTATATACGCCTCGCCCGCCCCATCCAGGGTTGGGGATCCCCACAATGGTGATCTGGCGTTTGCATCAGCACAGACTACGCAGGGTCGTCCTGATAGGCCTGCTAGAGCCCGCTCGAGTGGTTCAAGGCTGTTGGCAACTGGTGCGCCAAATTGCCTGTAAAATGATATTACAACCAGCTCAAAGCCACCGGCTCGGATGAGCACAGCGGCTGGCTGTTCAGGTGAGTGAGTGCGAGCATGTCAATGGACGGGTCGATGCAGGCTACTGCTGCCTTGGCTCCCGTTCTTGCTCCAGCCACCACTCGTGCCTGCGATCCGAGACCAAGAGTTTTGGATCCTATGTACGGTTCCTGTATGGCGAGGACACTGCAGCGTTTCTTGAGTGCATTTTGCAGCAACTCAGCCATAACTGGGCAACTCTTATTTGTGTTGTGCTGAAGGATTCGAACTGTTTTTGACCTATTCATAATCCACTCGTGACTCCTGGAGGGCAATCGCTCGCTGACGAATGGTACAGCGTGCGTCTCGTGTAGAGTGTGCGACCTGTTGGATTTTGCGTTCGACGCAATTGGCACACTTGAGGAGCATCACGCTTGCATTCCTTACTCCAGATGTGGCAAGGCGCACCAGGCGCACACAACAGGTCTTGTACAGGCCACTGCCAGGTGGCCATAGCGCTGGCATTTGTAGCACTGAGTGGGGGCTTGGTACTTTCGTATGGCGCACCGCTGCCAGGCTATTTGGAGGTGCCTTGCCCTCTAGTTTTTTGTACAGGCTGGGTGATACCTCAATCACCCAATCCTTCTGTCTGCCACGCTTTTTGGTGAAGAGAGGCCTGACATCCTGCGGCTGCAAGCCTAACGCAGGGTTGTGCTCAACAACTTGTTGGGCCAAGTCCTCTTTGAAGGTCGGTCCGCACGTCGCACAGCAGCAGGCGTGGGAAACGACCCAGGGGCTGACGCTTGGAGCTTCAACTCCTTTTTGTGGAAATGTGGCTCGTGAGCGCCTTGGCCATTTCTGGCGTTTCCGTCACAATGACGGCGCCACCTCCTACTGCGGTGCGGATGTCTAGCACTCGGACACTCAGAGCTTGGAGGTCCGTAGCAGGGACACCCCGCATAAGCGCTTCCATTGCGTCAGGGTTGGAGGGACCAGCCTCTCCTTCCTCACATGTCCGCCTAACCACTACCACGTTTTGTCGTGGGTTTTTAGGGGGGAGTTTGGCAAGCGGTGGAGGCTTTTTATTTTGGTTTTTATTTTTATTTTTGCCCTTGTTTTTGGGCGGAGGCATAGGCGGGGCGCTGCCCTCGGCCTGCACTTCCTGCTCAGTAGGCTTCCTGCTCAGTAGGCCTCAAAACGTGAAGATCTGAAGAAAACCCAAATTTTTTTTGACCCGATTACTATACTTTCCTTCCCTTCGGGTAGCGGAAAGTAAAAATTCATTGAGAGGAGATGTACCCTCTAGCTATTAGATCGATCAGCAAAGCCACCTTGCAAACACCCCGTGGGTAGTGAGGAAAGTAGTGTGACGGGAGCCTAGCCTTCCTCATCTCGAGTTGTACGGTTAGAACGGGGTTTTGCCAATAGTTCCCTTTGAACGCTCACTCGGCTTTGCTATTATCACGTTCCAAGATGAAGATGCGGCCTCGAAGAAGCACTCAGCCACCTCCTTCCAACAACCGCATTTACACTTTAATGCTTTTCCTCTGAGCCGCGCTCGCGATGGGAACTGCGTCCTTGACACAATCTTATACGGACGAAAACCAAGGAGCAACGACACCCACTTAGTATGCATTCCTTTTCTCGTTAGCCCGCCCTTCCATTGATTTTTTTCATCATAGCCCCACACACGACGATGAGTAGAATGAAGTTCTTTTGGTCAAACTAGGGACAGCTGAACCATTCGTCTTCGGACGAATGTTCGCGGGTATCTGTCTAGCAGCGTAGGAGAAGGTTAACGAATATGTTTAACCCTTACTGGTGGAGGGGAAGAGAGAGAGAGAGAGAGAGAGAGAGAGAGAGAGAGAGAGAGAGAGAGAGAGAGAGAGAGAGAGAGAGAGAGAGAGAGAGAGAGAGAGAGAGAGAGAGAGAGAGAGAGAGAGAGAGAGAGTTTATCGTCAAAAGGGAAAAGTGTACTAATGTAAAAAACGAGCGGTGCGTAGCAACACACAACTTTTCGCCACCCCCATAAGTTCGAACACCACCTACATATGCGGGCGCTATGTCTTCGTTCAACGCATTTCTACAGAAACATTTATGGAGAACAAAATGTAGGGACTAGTTAGCTGAGAGTACCATGTAAGTTTGATCGAAATCGTTAGAGCCGTTTTTAAGAAAATTGGAATACCGATAAATTAATATTCAACTAATCTCCTTTTCTAAGTTAACTTGGCTTATATCTCAACAATGATGACAATGTTCGAAAAAACGTTATTTTCGACAAATTTTCATTTGTATCTATGCTCAATGGACTTTCAGAGGAACATTTATTGGGAACAATATGTAGGTATTAACTATTCGGATACATCTTGAAAGTTTGGAAATAATCAGCTGCAGTTCAATTACAAAATTCAATCCACGCGGCAAATAATGCAGTTTGCTGTTACTCCTATCGCATCCACCACCTCACTAGCTATATCTCGCAAACTTTAAGCCCATAATTCACCTGACCTGCAGTTTTTACATCTAAATTTACGCTATCATTGCAGATCTCGCCTCCTCAGTCGTTTAAAGAATATTATTATATTTGGCCGTTGAATCAAATCTACGAAGCTCCAGCTGGTTCAACAACTGAGCCCGACCACGTTGATTGCATCAACACAGACATCTGAGGTAGTTTCTATTGGTTAGCAAACAATGATTGTCCTTAGACTTGCAATCTGGGGCTGTTCCCCCACTCACCATTCAGTTATTGTGATTAGATGTCCGTTACAAATATTGTCTGTCGTTCTAGTGCTGTTCAGTTTCCCATTATATACATTATTATTTGCTCAGCGTAGTTGTTTATTTGCGTCTCTGCCTTTAGGTTATGGGCCCAGAGTGAGCAAATAAAACCTTTCGTTCGAAAATTTGGTGTTCGTGAGTTGGTGAAGTTGTTTATCGGTTCGTGTCGGAAACGTGGTCTAAGTTGCAGTTTCGCGATCTCGAAGATGGCGTCTTCTCAACCGGTCAACATCAAACTGTTTGACGGAACAGGTTTTGAGAATTGGCAATTTCGAATTGAGCGTCTCCTAGAACGAAACTCGTGTTTGAGTGTTTTATCTAGAAGTAAACCCAGTAACACTGATGAGACCGGACAGAAAGAGTGGTTGAAGGAGGACGCGAAGGCCAAGGATTTTATTGTTCAGTGCACATCAGACAGTGTTCTCGATCTGATCAGAAATCAACAAACAGCAAAAGGAATGATTGATTCGTTGAAAGAAATGTACCTCCGTACTGGGATGAACACCGTGGAAGAGGTACCGGTGGAGGACATATTGGAAGTTCGGGATCACATCATGAACGGATTGTACAGAGAGGGGATGACAAAAGAGCCTCATCTTCGTCTGTGCGAAATCTGACAGGTGCTAATTCTGCTCGATTTACTGGCAAGTGTTATGTCAAGAGAGGGGACATCGCAAATCACAGTGTCCGACTTGGCGGTCCGCCAGCATCACGCACAAGGATAACAAAATGGAAGATGACATCGCTTTCCTGACTACATCCATGGATGCTTTCTGCATGGATGCTACCGAATGTAAACAAAAACAAGTCGATTCAACTATCGAGTTCGTCATTGATAGTGGGGCGACACATCATTTGATTAAATCCGAGTTTAGCGAGTTTCTCTGTAATTCTAGAAATTCTGAAATTAAAATCGGAGTTGCAAAACTCGGGGAATGTATCATCGGAGGAGTTGTCGGGAGTTTGCCAGTCATGACAATGGAAGGTGTCGGTGTTTCTTTGAAGGAAGTTTACGCGTGTAATGAGCTTTCTTTCAATCTTTTGTCGGTGAAGCAAGCGGTGGAAAATGGTATGAAAGTCGTCTTCAGTAGTGACCATGTCAGCTTCATAAAGAATGATCGTACTGTGTTGGTCGGTGTTAGGAGAGGTAGTTTGTATCATGTCATGCTGAAATTGAGACCGTCGGCAGTAGCTAGTGGTGCAGTGGGTGTTGATCGTGTACTGAAACACAGACGAATGGGACACTCAAGTAAGTACCCTATTGACGGAATTTGTGACGTATGTATGAAGTCAAAACAAACCAGAGCTCCATTTTTGAAAAGTATACCCGTCGAGCGTCGTCCAAAATCAGTTTTGGAGGTGGTTTCTTCTGATGTCTGTGGCAGAATTTCACCCCTTACACATGACGGGAAAGGATACTATGTGTCATTCTTGGACCATTATAGTAATTTCGGCATTGTGTATTTGCTGAAAGAGAAAAGTGAAGTGGAACATTGTTTTCGCAAGTATGTGTCACTAGTTGAGAATAAGTTTGGCAAATGTATTAAAAGCCTTCGATGCGACAATGGCGGCGAATACACTTCTAAGTCGTTCCGTAAGTTTTGTGAACAGAAAGGTATTGCCATACAGTACAGTATACCACGTAATCCGGAAAATAACGGGAAGGCTGAGCGCTATAATCGCTCAGTGATGGAGATGGCCAGATGCTTGATTTTTGATTCTGGTCTACCCAAGGAGATGTGGGGAGAAGCTGTACGTACATCAGTATACGTTTTGAACCGTTTAGCGAGTCGTGCAATCGGGGTGCCTGACATCACTCCTGCTGAGTTGTGGTATGGTTTCGAGCCGGATTTGAAGAAAATTCATCTCTTCGGTTGTGTGGCTTATGCACACGTTCCAGCTGAGGACAGAGGAGGCAAACTGGCGGAACGATCTGTTCGGATGAAGCTCATTGGTTATTGTGATAACGGTTACAGACTATGGGATCCCACTCGTCGGAAGGTGATTTCAGCAAGATCGGTTGTGTTCGACGAGGGCGTGCGTTTGTCTTCGGTGGATGTCGGTAATGAGTTGACTGATTCGGATGATCCTGGTGAGGAAGTTCCTGAGCCTCAAGAGGAATCAAAAAGTACTTGTCCGATGCTCTCGACTCCGAAGAGTGACTGTAAAGTTCCTGTAGCAGAGCAGCGCCGTGGTCATCGTGCAAGGAATGAACCTAAGTACTTGAGCGATTATATCACATCTATGGCGCTTTGTTTGCTGATTGAGGATGATGCTGCTGACACGACACCGCGCACTTATGGAGAAGCAATTGCTCAGGATGAACGTTGGAAGACTGCTGTGAGGACTGAATTAGATTCTCATAGGAAGAATAAAACCTGGGAGCTGGTTCCAGAACCTACAGATGAACCTATTGTTGATTCCAGGTGGGTTTTCACTCAAAAAATTGTGGACGATACCCCTATCTTGAAAGCGAGATTGGTTGCAAGAGGATTCCAGTTACCAGTTGTGAACGACGAAGTGGTGTATAGTCCTGTGGCTAGAATGATGACTTTACGAGTGTTGCTTGCTTTGGCGGTGGAGTATGATTTTAAAATCGCGCAACTTGATGTAAAATCGGCATTTTTAAGTAGCAAGCTAACTGAACCTGTTTATATGAAACCACCTGATGGTTTAGAAAAAGTTCCACCAGGTCACGTTTGCAAATTGATTAAGTCACTTTATGGACTTCGCCAATCACCTAAGTGTTTCAATGATTTTGTTAATGGAAAGCTTTCTGAATTGAATTTTAAAAGATCTTTGATTGATCCATGTTTGTATTATGATGGTGAGGTTTTTATTCTCATTTGGGTTGACGATTTTTTATTGTTCTCAAAGTCTGCTGAAAGAATTGAAAAAGTAAAAATCCATTTAAAACATTTCTTTGATCTGAAAGATTTTAAATCTAATAATAAAATCATTTTTTTAGGGCTTGAAATTGAAAGGAGAGATGGGGAAATTAAGATAAGTCAGAGATTACTCATTGGAAAGATTTTAAAACATTTTAACATGACTGATTGTAAGGAACAAAGGTTGCCTGTGCAGCCAAAATTAGTTTTGTCAAAGGTTGATGAGTGCGACATGAAATTTCCTTATAGAGAGCTAGTTGGGAGTATTATGTATTTGATGTTGGGCTCAAGGCCAGATTTATGTTTTGCTGTTTCATTTTTCGGTAGATATCAGAATGGTTGGAATGTTACTCACTGGAATAGTTTAAAAAATGTTTTGCGTTATTTGAAGGGTACAATGAATTTAGGAATGGTGTATAGAAAGTCAAGTTCTTCTGAGTTACAGGTTACTGCTCATGTGGATTCTGACTTTGCCTCAGACCCAACAGATAGGAAGAGTATTTCTGGTTTTTTAATTAATATGAATCGCAATGTGATATGTTGGAGTTCCAAAAAGCAAACTGTAGTTGCACTTTCATCCACTGAGGCTGAATATGTTGCGATGGCGCATTGTATAACTGAATGTTTGTTTGTTGTTCAAGTTTTGAAGGAGATTGCTCCGAAATTTGTTTTTCCAGTTTTAATTTTTGAGGATAATCAATCATGTATTAGGTTGGCAAAGACTAAAGAAACAAAGAGGAGTAAACACGTTGATGTGAAGTATCATTTTATAAGAAATTTAATTGATGAAGGTAAATTTAAAATTATCTATAAAGCTACTGATCAGCAAATAGCTGATATTTTCACAAAAGGTTTATCCTTCGTTAAATTTTCACATTTTCGTACAGATCTTAATGTTTGTGATATTTAAAGTTATTTTTCTTTAACAGATATGTGTAGTGTTTTCCTGATGTGTTGTTTTGTATGTTTGAGGGGGAGTATTGGTTAGCAAACAATGATTGTCCTTAGACTTGCAATCTGGGGCTGTTCCCCCACTCACCATTCAGTTATTGTGATTAGATGTCCGTTACAAATATTGTCTGTCGTTCTAGTGCTGTTCAGTTTCCCATTATATACATTATTATTTGCTCAGCGTAGTTGTTTATTTGCGTCTCTGCCTTTAGTTTCTACCTCAATTTCATCGCTACATCATCGACCCCCACCCTTCAGCATTTCCAGGTTATAGTTAGTACAGACAGTTTCAGGTTCCTGGCACAACCATGACCTTGAACTGTGTAGGGTAGTGTGGGTAGTGTCTTCGCTGGCAGTATAAGACGTCACACTGAAGGACACCATGTTGACAGATACTGTAAAAGAAGAATAATTGTGATTTACTTGTCCCTCTTCCCTTCGCCAATCAATGCTAGCGCCGGCTGAACGTCAAGGACGCTGCCCCACTGGCGCAGTTAAAGGTGAAGATTGTCCAAGGAACCTGGTACTGTCTCTACTATAGTTATGTTTATTTTGTTTTCAGGTAAATATTTTATTGTAAACCTGTTTCCAAGTTATTGTACTGCAGTTATCGTTTATTTATTCGTTTATTTGCGATATATTGCCGATTTGTTAGTTTATTATTGATTCTGAATAATTTTCTATTGCGAATAGTGAAATTACAGTAATTATAGTGAGCCAAAGTCTAATAATTGAAAGAACTCGCGGGAACTACAGCGGGAGTAAACGTTTCGTCGTTTGTACTCCCTCACTCACGTCTCATCAAAACCACCTGCCCTGCTCGACCCGCAACGTCGTTCCAATTGCCTCCAAGCACTTACGAGTGCCGGGAATATTTAGTTTTCGTCGTTCCGTTGAGGTCAGGTCATGTTTCGTGAGGTTTACTGGTATTTTTCGATGCTGAATCGAATGTGATGGGTCTCGGAGCAGTAATACTAGGTCAAGCTTTTATGAGAATAATAAACCGTTGTGTAATAATTTGCAGAGTTTTTTACTTTATAATCTCTTCACATACGCTCCTGAGCCATCGATTTCGGTTAAAGGACACATAAACGGCTGTAACGCTTCATTCCCTTGATGTTCTTCAACAAACACAAGTTTCACTTTCCTCTCCCAGAAGGTAAGAACGGAATTTCCGAAGCAACCTAGAAAAGCATCGTTATGGATGATCTATTCGTTTCATTTCCTTTGATTTATTTAGGAAATTATTTTCTATGATGTAGTAGGATTTGTCTGGGTGATGAACGACACCCAGTATTTGCTGTACTAAAGGAATTGGCAGAGACATCTGTAGCCACTGAGAGAAACCTCTGGTCTTTTAAAATGTACTTGATACTATGCACGTGACCCTGATCCTATGATTTCTCTGAGGGCTGCAAGACTGTGTGGAGAGGGGGTAGAATGGAAATAATTACGGGCTACGAAATGAGTTAATGTGAGACGAGAGAGAAGTGTACTGTATGGTACTGAAAACCCCTAGTTGAATAGATAAACATAAGAGACTCACGAGATTGATTTCAGAGTAAGAAAGAAAACAAGGTTAATAAACACCCGCTCTCTCAGTGGTCTCCTGGTAGAGTGAACTGTATGAACTAGTACTGGAGAAGTCGTGTTATCGTCAAATCTCCACGTTAGTAGGAGCACATCAGAAAATCAGAGTCTTCGATAAATAAAAATGTGCTTTCCATTTCTGTAGAAACGTGTTAAACGTGGATTGAGTGTCACTAAACTTAGCGCGTCATGGAATGTACACGGGAAAGTTAATTGATGCGGACTACATCTTCAATTTCACTAGATACTTTGAAAATTAGAACGAGAACATTGATATTTTGATAATTTTGAACAACTATGTTAGATTCCTAAGAAAGGCTCTAATCGAAGAAACGGCTCATGTTGTTTCGCCAAAAACAGCGATTGCCGCGATTGGCAACGTTGACAACGAAATAACTTAAATCTGTGCTCAACTGATGAGGTGACGTCACCATAGCAAGGACGCTCAACTTTAAAAAGCTTATCTCGACAAAGCTGAAACTCAATAAGACGTGACCTTAGCGCTAGATCCAGCGTATTACCATAAAAGTCTAGTAAAACATTTCGCGCTTCAAAACTCGGAGGTCGTATTAATTAACACTCCTGACGAAGCGCTCGGTGCCTAAGGTTGTATTGTGCTAGTTCCATGTATTTCCAGCGATAGTTTTCTCTGGTGTCCACCGTTGAATAGGTTGTACCCAAGACCAAAAATCGCCTCTTTCAAGTCTCTGGCATTGATCCAGGTCACGGTGTTTTCTCACTTGTGCCACACCACCTGTACCGTGGAGTGTGGACTATGACCATAACATACATGTGTTTGCTCAACTGACTTACAAAGCTTGAGGAATTTGGACATGGCAACTGACTTAATAGACTCGAAAACTGCTGACGATGGCAACTGAGTTACAATGCTTGTTCAAGCTGGGATATAATTCATGTACTCAGTAACTGCACTACTTCCTTCTTTTATTTCTTGTCACACTCTGGTTAATACGTTTCTTTCGAAGCCACGAGAATTAGGTTATTAGCAACAGCGATGAATGCGGTTTCTGTTTCGACATCTACAGGAGATTGCGGAGACGAATAGCGTTTCCATGAATTTTGCCGACTTCTCAAATTACCTTTTTCCACGTTCCCCACTGATAAACCAGTCATCTCTGGCGAACGGTGATACTTGAAAAACGTCCTCTCGTTTTTCACAAGTGGCTTTGGTACGGTACAAAGCAAATTAGCGCTGGTTGAGCCAAGCGCTCAAGTTTCGTTTCCTCTTCGTCCCACCCACGTCCTGCAGCTATCGATCAACAGATTCAAAATGTTAAGGATGTCAGGAAGCGGCGGCGATAGGCTTTCAGTTACGAAAACCCGAAACAACTGCTGGTGTTTCATTTTGAGCCATAGTTTCTATTGACATTTGACCAAGACTTGAAGTTGCAATTTGAGCCGGCTGCGGAACACGAATCAGGTGCAGGATGGTTCGAGTGCACAGGTTGTTCTCAAGGCACACGCAGCCTCGAACAAATTAGTTAATAGAGTTTCAAAGCGAACTCAGGGATAAAGAGAGAACGAAAAAATTTGAAGGAATCAGTCCATCTGGTAATAAATGTAGTCAGGTTCCACCAAAGCTACGAACTTAATCTCTCACTACCACAGTTATTTTTACTTTCCGCTACCCGAAGGGAAGGAAAGTATAGTAATCGGCCCAAAAAAAATTTGGGTTTTCTTCAGATCTTTACGTTTCAGACCCTACTGAGTCTAAAAAACCTAATTTCGGCGCGTGGTCCGTGTGTGTGTCTAGTTCGATTTGCGGGAGAACGGCTGATCCGATTGAGCTGGTTCTTCTTTTGTTTTGTTCGTTATTTTTTGTAGACACCAAAATAAGGTTATGGACGATTTCGGCCGATGGGAAGGGGGGGGGGGACGAAAATGTACCAAAAACTAGGGTTTTTCGCATTTTTCTCGAAAACGGCTCTAACGATTTTGATTAAACTTTCAAATTAACTTCTACTGATTCATACCTAACTTTTCTTCTCTATACATATCTCCATGAAAATACGGTGAACGGAGATATGGGCCCCTGAAGCAAAAATAGGTTTTTTACGCTTTTTGGCAAAACGGCTTCAGCGATTTTCACCAAACTCACAGGATGTTTTCAAATAGTTAATACATACATATTCTTTTCAATAAATGTTCCTGTGACGGTCCATTGAACAGAGATAAAAATCAAAATGTGTCGAAAATAACGTTTTTTCGAACATTTCCGTAAATTCCAGGGCAACTTCTTCACCAGATGTGATAAATCCTAATGGAGTGTCTTTTAGTCACCCATACCAACATTTCGTTCTGCATAATTATTTCTGTATATATATGTTGAACGGAGATATAAGCCAAGTTAACTCAGAAAAGGAGATTTGTCGAATATTAATTTATCGGCATTCCAATTTTCTCAAAAACGGCTCTAACGATTTTCATGATACTTACGGAGTACTCTCGGTTAACTAGTACGCACATTTTGTCCTCCATAAATGTTCCGGTAAAAATGCGTTGAACGAAGATATAGCGCCCGCCTATGTAGGTGGTGTTCGAACTTAAATGGGTGGCGGAAAGTTGTGTGTTGCTACGCATCAGATATTTTACTTTCATTAACCCTACAGAGTAAGAAGGAAAGTTATGTAATCACATGAAAACTTTATTCAGCCCTACGTTTCATGAGTTTCTTAATTCGAAAAACACCATTCGAGAGAATGGTCTGTGTATCTGTGAACGATTGCAAAAGAACGATTAAACCAAATCAGTTCAAATTTGATACCTAGCCGGTAAGGCACGCACAAACAAGGGTGTTCGACAGTTTCATCGCCCTGTGCTCGCGCTCTCCCCATAGTCTAGCTCTGCCGCATCTTCTGGCTCAGTCCTCGCGTGCTTTAGCCTCCCTGCCCATCTGAATTACCACCCACCCACAGGGCAACCGCACTTCAAGAGCAATCTCGCTGGCGCAGTGCAGGTGAGTATGTACGGCAGACTGAATTGGCTGAGTCCTTGACCACTGAAATGTCCGCATTAGCCATAATGGAAAGTCATTGTTCCCACACCGTCTTCCTCAAGCCCTTTTCTTTCCTATGGAAAGTCCACCTCTTCAGTTTATTCAAATTGACAATGGATTACCCTATCCTGGGCATTCCCATCTATCTTTTCCCACCTCTCAAGTTTAGATTCCTCTTCTCAATACACAGCTCCTTCCAAGTCAGTCATCCTTCAGCTTTCGCAATACAGTCTTCTCAAAGTTCTCCCAACAATTCATCTCTCTCTCTCTCTCTCTCTCTCTCTCCCTCCCTCCCTCCCTCTCTCTCTTTTTTCTCTCTCACTCACGCGTTATCTCTCTGTCTCTCTCTCTCTCTCTCTCTCTCTCTCTCTCTCTCTCTCACTCTCTCTCACACACTTTATGTATTTATATATTGCTTTGAATGTTAACACTAAGGGGAGTAGTTTGTGTTTAAGCTCCAGGGGAAATGGTATAGACGGCTATATGGCCCTAATTTCCCCAGGTCAATAAATAAAATAATCAATCGATCTCTCTGCTGATCGGCTAGGCTCCAAGTGAAATATCGGTGCAGTACAATTGTCAAACGCTTGAAAATTACGAGAGTAGCTCAATAAATTATAAAAAAATATAAAACCGTAACCAATTTTAGTGAAGTTTTGTGCCGTGCATAAGACATTATTGTTGTAAAAAAACTCAGGGTGGTAGTCAAATGAAGCGCCTATTTTATGGACGTTGAATAATTGTATTAAAATAAATGAGTTTTAAAACGTATTTATTTTTTGTTGGTTAAATTGTCTCGCAGCTTTTCTCTCATAAATAATGCCAGAACTGTGCACACAAACGACCCCGAAAAAGTCGTTCCAACAGTACCATCAATTACCTATACGTTGGGTTTTAGATAAAGGTCATGCATGAGTAGCAGTAGTCCAATAAATTCCGAACTTTAAGCGCTAACAATTTGTACTTAGAACGTTGTCCTGTTTTACTAGGTTCATACGAAAAGAGTGGATAGAATGGATTAGTTGCTCGTGCGATAAAAAGCGATGAACGCACGTGGAGGTTGTGTGATTCGTCACGCCGCATATTTTACTTTTTAGTGCATTTTATAAGTGCGTTCTCAACTGAGTGGTAGAGAGAGGAACCTTCATTAGGTTACCCCTCTCCTGTCACACCGCGACAGCTACACACAGATTTGTGCCGGCTCCGCAGTAGAAACGTAAATAAAGACGTGTAGAAGATAAAAATCTACACTACTACGCGGCAATGGGGGGTTTCTATCAAACTGAAGTAACCAATGTCCACGCAGAAGTCCGTGCATTCATAAATTTACGCTAATATCTGCGGCACGTAATATAATTAAAAGTCCATCACTCAAAAGGTTATTGCAGCTAAGAAACTGTGGCAAAGGCCCTCAAAACATAACACGATTTTACAGCACGTGTGTTCCACCGATCTAGTCGGAAATGGACACCGATTTGTGAATGACCTACTCAACAGAATAATTCATTTGGGTAGAACGTTTATCGCCAAGTATTCGTCAATTGAAACACGCAGTATTGTTCAACACGTAATTACCCAATCTGAAGGCGATACATGGCAGACAGTAGGGAGTTGGCATTAACTGACATTTAATTTTGCGGAGGTAAACATTTGGGGATGCCCGGAGTAAATAAACAGCCACGACGACGAGAACGGAAACTGTAAATTTGACATAATTACGATATGAAATGCGTCTTACGTTACGTGATGGGCGCGAAGGAGGTCGCACGACGAACGCGAAAACTAACACAAACACGTGTGAAGGAGGCCGCCGGCCGAACACTATGATTAGAGAGTACAATCTCGTTTAACGGAGTTGCGGCGAGTCCGCAAATCGCGCGTCGGATGAATTTAACGACAGTCAAGCTGTTGGACCCGAGAACAACGCGGTTACTGGAGTGGAAGAGCTCGGAGTGAAACGATGCCCCCTCCACAGGATCCTGGCCACTCGACGCCCCGTGATTGAGTAGCTTGAAGTGAGAGGGGGCGTCACAGACACAGCTTCATTCCGTGGAGTGGTGTTGAGCCAACGAGACCAGCGTGCTAGTGAAGCGGCGAGGAGTGGAGTCCCAGCTGCTAACTCTGTGTGAGTAGCGACCTCAGAGTGCTTTTGGGCGGTTTGTTTCCTAAGCCATACGGAGTACGTAAGACAGTTACATACTACCTAATAAACCCTCAATGAACCTTACATTACCAAGTATTCGTCTGTAGTAACGATGAGTTGTGATTCATAAAATATAAGATCAATTGTGGTACGATTGAACTCCTAAATGTTGTTGACTTTCGTTATCTTTCAAAGTTCGAGTAATTGAGTTATAACAACTTGGAGGAGGCTCTTCTGGGATTGCAGTAAATAACGTAAATACCCAGGCAAGGAGAATCCACCAGTGGACATCTCTCATGAATTTGACCCTATTCAGCGAGCTTGACCTCTGCGTTTCATCCTTGGAAAACGTTGGAGAGATGCAGGAGCAGTTTACACACATTCGTCATCCCCAACTTCCTCCCCCACTGACTGAATCTCTTGCTCCTACACACATTCGTTAACCCCAACTTTCTCCACCACTGACTGAAGCTCCACCTCCTCAAATTCATTTAAATGTCCTAATTCGCAATCACAATAGAGCTATAGTGACCTGTGGAGGTTGCTTGATTCCATATGATAGTAAACTTACGTGAGAAGAGCATGCAATTTATGTAGTAGTAGTAGGTGGTCCTAGTGCCAACGACTAGGATAATTTCGGAAAGGAAGAAAATTGACTAACATGTTGAGAGCCCCAGCATTCAATGTCCTGACTGGTCTTCCAGCTGAAGTACGAAAGGACTGTGCTAGATTAGTTAACACTCTTGCAGGAAGGTTTGACAATGGCAACCATACTTCAAAATTACTATTGTCTCTGCAAGGTAGGAGATGGAAAGATAATGAACCGACATTGACTGACTGGTCCTTGGGCATCCCCAGAAGTGAATAAGGCATACAGAGACAGGAACGCTCAGTGAGAGCGTTCGCTCGGGCTTTAAAAGACCCCAATCCCAGCTATACTTCGACAATGTTTACCGCAGTGAGTATTCATGCTCTTGGTAAAGTCAACATAGTTTACGAATTCCAATCATACTAAAACTGATCTTATATTTTTAAAATCAACTCATCGTTCCTGAGGACGAACACATGGCCATCTAAGACTCACTAAGGGTTTACCACATAAATGAAGGGATTTGCTTTCTAATGCAGATCGAAAGAAAGCTCCAGAAACGCTGCAAACTAATACACAGCTTGACCCAGTCTCACACCTCCGAGACCCCTACTGTGCGATTCAGAATCGAAAAATACTACTTAACGATACGAAACATGACCTGAATACAATGGAACACCGAAAATTGACATTTTCTGGGCAGACACTAGGCAATTGGCACGACGTAACGAGTCGAACGTATAGGTGGTTATAGTGAGGTTGATAGCAGCATGGGAAATGAGCGTAGGCCGGAGAGAATCGATAACTGCAAGCAGTAGAACTTGGCTCAGTATATTTACTGTGATTTCACTGTTTTATGTCAAGACGCAGTCCTAACAAGGCATCAGCCACTGTAGTTGTGTGGCCCCTCAGACACGCCTGATAGCTCTGGGGAACTTTTACTAGTTGCGGTCATTTTCTTCAAGAGAATTAAGTACTTTGAAAGATTAACAGAGTCGGATTCGACGAGTGACCCCTCTGTCAATATTCCGTCCAACCGACCGCCGAAGAAAGCAGTCAACAACTCGTCCAGACCCACAACTTCCCCAACCCTGAATGAGACACCGCACTGTTCTGGCCTCCAGCCCACAGCATTATCCTCTCTCGCCCATGAAATACGTGTGTACCGGTTCTCCATCTGTTTTCCAATCATTCTACTATTTAGATTGGGTTGTTCAAGTGCTCCTTTAGGTTTCCCAGCTTTGGTATACCATAATATCAACCCTTTATATTTTGTACATCTTGACTATCGGTATTTCTACTCTCAGTTTTTCTGTAATCCTCACGGCGAACCGGATAGTCAATTCCCAAATCCATTTTGCGTGAACAAAATTCAAACCGTTCTCGATTGCTTATACACTGCAAACATTTTCTAACGTGGGTATGAACCACGTAATCCTCATCCTGCAAAAGTCAACTCGAAATAGTCTTTATGAGAATAATATCGTGAAGCGGGCGAGAGCAGAAGCTTTAGTTGCTCACCAACATCACGTTTTCGACCTATTGAACGCGGACTAGGAAATCCTACTGGCTACCGACCGCATAAGACGGCTCATCACTCAACCCAACATGAATAGCCCGGTAGTTGGGGGTGTAGCTCTGTTCACGATATTAATGGTTAGAACCAAGCTTTGGTGGGGAAGTAGGTTAGAATGGATTAACTCGACGGCGGTTGTCATTTTAGTCACGTGTAAGATTTGGAACGAATGCTTCTTCCCAACAGAAATGTTGAGAACAACCATTAATCCTGCGGCGCATTTGAGCTTCAGGAAATCAAATCGCCCCTCAACGGTGCTGGGAGCGACCATGCGGGTTTCTTCTCAGATCAATTCAATATTAAGAGTTGTGTTTCTTAATCTTACCCCAAACATCGCTTTCCCGCTGTTTTATAACCAGCGTCGTAGGGAGAACGAGTCATAGGCGACATGACGCAATACTAGTAGTAAGAACAAAGGAGCATTCAGGCAATTGGATTGGGCATCAGTCGTCAGTGATGACCACAGTAAGATAAACAGGAGGGTTAAACAATAGCAAAAATAACTATAGTTATAATACTGATCAAAACACCCCTTCTTCTTTTAACGATTTTGATCAAATTTTCTGTACGTAAAGATCTAAATAACACGACCGTCCTCATGGATTAATCGCTAATCTTTGAGAAAACGGCGACTGTTCAACATCAATTTTAGTGTTTTCCTAATGAATTTTATTAGTGCATATTTATTTTATTATTTATTTGTGCGTATTGCATATAGTTTATTTATATTTATTATTTTGTTATACTTAGCATATTATTTATTATTTTTATTTGCGTTGTTACTTATTGGAGCGTATTATATTATTCATTAGTACATATACTTACTTACGTACATGTACTTATTAGTACATATATACTATTTATTATTTTATTTGTTAGTGCATTAGTTTTTACCGTTTTTATTAGTGCTGCTAGATATCAAGTTGAGTTCATTTGGTTCAGCTGGGAATTGCGTTCACACACAGACCATTTACGCAAGTAGTGTTTTTGGTTTGCAATTCATTCTGAATAATAACCCTATGTTTTCGGTCCCGAAAATCTTGTTAAAACCCCCCTCAAAATTTGATACTTGACGTTTCAAGACATTGGGATTCTAAATCTCCAATGTCCGTCCGTCCAGAAAATTAGTTCTTTCGCACTAAAATCCCATATGGTATATAATTGTGCTCCTCGGCGATCCAATCGGACGTAGCACGTCGTTGTTATGGGCAGAAAACGGTTAAAAAAATTAACAAAATCGCAATTTGGCAGTTTTATCGGAAATACGTCGTGTTCCCGATCGTTTTCTAGGTTTTTTATATGCTGGATCGAATGGTACAATGCGGCAATAGTGAAATTGAGAGAACTCGCGGGACAATTACTACAGCGAAAGTAATCGTTTCATCTTATATACTCCCTCCCTCCCCGTCTCAACCACTCGCCAGCTCGAATCGCTACCTCGTGCCAATTGCCTCCAAGCACTTACGAGTGCCTGGAATATTTAGTTTTCGTCGTTCCGTTGAGGTCAGGTCATGTTTCGTGAGGTTTACTGGTATTTTTCGATGCTGAATCGAATGTGATTTACTTTATAATCTCTTCACATACACTCCTGAGCCATCGATTTCGGTTAAAGGACACATAAGCGGCTGTAACGCTTCATTCCCTTGATGTTCTTCAACAAACACAAGTTTCACTTTCCTCTCCCAGAAGGTAAGAACGGAATTTCCGAAGCAACCAAGAAAAGCATAGTTATGGATTATCTATTCATTTCATTTCCTTTGATTTATCTCCTCTTCTCCACTCCTCTCACAGGAGAGAATTTAGACTAGGTCATACGGAAGTCCACCTGGATATGTTCCACTTGATTTCAACTTTGTGTCATTCGACTCACTAGGCGTCGAAACGTAAAGATCCGAAGGAAACTCATTATTTTTTTCTACCGAACTTCGTAAAGCCAAGGAAACTAATTAGTGAAGTCAATTGTGTGAATGTGACAGTCGATAATGTATCTTATAGAGATACATAGCCAGTACGTCGATTGCTCACCACGACGAAAAAGTCTTTCGATGTCTCACCCCAAGCACGTATGAAGCATCAGACAACTCGTGCACAAGGTAATGGAAACGGAAATGCGCTGCGATCTCTCGGAGCACTAACAAACCTAACGCTTCTCACGAACCCACTTGAATTCGCCGCGAGTGACAATTTACTCTCTCGTCAGTCGAGCTGAACTTAAGAATGTTAAGTGGCAAAGGTCTTTCCCCGAACCCTATGATGACAAGCAAGTACTGATTTTGCCAACACTTCAAGTAAAAATAATAATAAAAGAAGGGCGCCAATATTTTTGCTTTCTTAGCCATAGGAGCAGGCAGGTTAAGTTATATAATAGGTTAAAAAATTTGTTTTCTTCAGAGCAATCGTGACTGTGAGCGCAATTGAAAGTAAACGTCTAATCGAAATTATTCAATTAGTCTCTTGCTTACCATGAGATGCCAAAATAAAATTATGAACACAATTAGTCCAAAATTATCTATAGTCATCACAATGATCAAAACACCAATTTTATTTTTTCTCTCTTCTTAAGGCAGGTTGTCCTTTGATTCGTTCGGGAGACACATGGTGACTCAATCTGCCCCTACGCCCAGAAAGCTTTCTGATTTAGCGGTTGCTCTGCATGGTTCGGTGAACGGGTTACCGGTACAGTATTTTCATACGTCACTGCTTATAACGGTATGGTGTACAAGTCGCGATCGTAACATTGTGGATGCTCGCTATTGTACCTGTGGTAACCAGTTTCAGTCGCTGAATCAAAACTGGTGGTCGTTCTCTCGTGGAATACCCTCCCATCCTACTTTCCTTCCTCCTCCCAATGCAGTCTAGGCACCCTCCCCGTTTCCTTAACTATTATTTATTGAGTGTCCTTTCCATGCCACCGTCCCATTCGAGATGACCTTCGAAAAAAGTGTCTGTGAACGCGATTGAAAGTAACGACTGAACCAAATCAATTCGGTATCTAGCCCGCAGGCCAAATATTGTACTGAACTGTGCAAATGTTGATTACACATTCCTTCGGTAACCAACTGCGTTTATAACAAGATTTGAGTGAGGTCATTCGAGAGCGCTTAGGTTCGGTTGATTGACCGTACCGTTATAGGCAGTGACGTATGAAAGTACCGTACCAGTAACCCCTTCACGGAAGTCTGTGGAGCAGAAGAGAAGAGAGAGCATTGTGCAAAGGCCCTGCGAAATTTCAAATAGAAGAGGAAGTATTAGTGAAATTTTTTCACGAGACTACCGTGGGTTAAAGGGAACATCAAGAGTTGCAGTCAAGAGTCTGTTGTATGAGGTTGAGACGCCAGTAGGATTGGCCAAAAGACATCAAAACCAACTGCGATCAGCCAACCCCAGCTGGGAGTGTTCTCAAAACGAGAACTACCTGAATTACAACAAGATTCACCACGAGGAGCAAGCTAAAACGTGAGTGGATGTACGCAGAAAAGGGTCCGGTTCCAGACTAGTGATACACGAATCTCCGTTCGTAATCGTAGGCCGCCCAGACCGCTGTCAGCTAGCCTGAGGGGAAGGAGTGCTGGATACTGTAGTTGTAGCTGTTTCCGTGTAAACAGTTGTACCCTAATTACGATCAATGTAAAGCTCAGATTAAGTATAATATATTTTTGGCACTTAAGTTATATTATATGTATTTCCTCTCTATAGAAACTGTAGTGCATAATACTGAAGTTGAAATTCATTACCTTCGGTGTTTATGGTTCTGGCATTATATTCAATTTGTAAGGATGTGCAACTTGATGCATTCTAATTACGTCGTTTTTTTATGCGCAGCGTTAAGAAAATTTTAAATTATGCGTTCGTGCAGTTTGTGGGAGGAGCTTAGGGAGAAAGAAGACGTATGGGCAGCTCGAAGCGCGACATGTCGTCGTAGGGATGGGAAGAAGCTCATGGTTTGAGAGATGATGGGTGGGGGCATCCGTGGGAGTATCTGGGTCAACCACCCACAGCCCTTCGACACAATTGTTAAGCACTCTTTCGAACTAACATTTCCACTCCTCTGCCACCATTACAGGTTTAATCAACAAAAACCCCAACTTCTGGTATTCAGCTCGTAGCCAACGATTTTCAGAACTTAGAAAAAAGATGGCCCTAGAAAAGCGTAACGTAAATTGAGGAGTTGTTATGTCAACTGAGTGTTGTACCAAAACCAGACCCACGAAAGTGAGCTTTTTTACATAAACAGAAAGAAGATGTTTATTGAAGTGCACAGAAATATAATTATCAAGCGGTACAAGCAATCAATCCATGCAGTATATTATTTTTGTACCCCGTCGAAACTGTACACGTTTTGCTTAAAAAACCAAACATTTAAATTTTACTTTCTAAACTTTAAGTAATGCAATTGAAAGTTTTTCCTTTCTAGATACTTATGTGATTTATAAACCACTACAGCTGACCCACCCTGGCGCATAACTTGTGAATGGAGAAGAAGCATCAAAACCTTTTTTTCCCTTTTGCCGGAGCATGGCCAAGATAAATACATCCATGGCCGTCCCACTCTCCTACATCCTGCTGACGACTGTGCTGGAGCTCTCGTATCGAATCCTACAGGCAGCTACAGGATTCAGGCTCACCTTAAACATGTAAAGGACAAAACCTCCACACTACATAAAAGGGATCCAGTTTTTTTATGGAGGCAGCTCTAGAAATTTCTGTGCCACGTCAGAAGCTGACGTTCCCTCTATGCCCAAGGACGAACCTGGGCAATTAATGTGGCGTCCTGGGTCTAGCTCTCACATATTATTGCCAAGCCTGGACCGTTTGAAGGCGTTTCTGTCTTTTAGCAGCACGGTTTCAGGCCGCTGAGCCCTTCTCAAATACATCCGGTCGATGGTTGTTCACTGGGTTGAGTACCTTCGCAATCCCAGCCAGGAAGTCCAGTTGCTCAGCTTGCAAACAATCGTTGTCCTAAGGTACCTTACAGCAGCGGCTTAGATGGCGCTTGGCTTGATTTCCCCTGGAATTTTCTACTTTGAGTTCACAACGACCTCGATTTTCAAGTAGGACCCCGTTGTGGCCCCTTGAACATGCCCCAGCCCATCATTATGGTGAGCCCCTGTCGTGTGGTGTGAGTTTATTGGATTAACACATAACGAACCATCCCAAGACATTACTGCTCTAAGCACTGTGTCCTTCCAGGGGTCTGGTTCCAACCCTCATGCCCCTACACTGAGCCTCCTCATGGCCCCTTTCCCTACTTGTAGGGAGCTCCTCACCATCCACCACAAGTACTTTGCTATAAGAAAGAAGTCTCTGAGTTCATGGAGGATGTTGCCACCTTTCTCAATTGACGGCATTGGGATATCAATGTATCATCTACAGTCTTATGAATGACGTTGTGGGCCTGGTTTGGGCCACACAACCATATGGCTGCTAGTTCCAAGGGATAAGTACACCACACTCTGACTACATGTAAAACTGAGGGGGCTCACACATCACTTGAGGCTGAAAGCTCTCAACATCCACTCTTCTTTCAAGCCTCCCTACGGTGTTGCTTTAGAATCATGGTGCACCTGATCTTTCTATTGGGGCCCTTGCAGCAGCTGGTGTGGTGCCCATTACCAGTGTACGGTTAAAGCTTCTCCCATCTCATTTCACTCTTTAGTTCAGCATTGGCAAGTGGCTGTAGCCATCGTCGACTACATCCACAGTCATAAATCCCTGTAATCGTAGAACACGTCGTGGTACAGAAGGTCGTGTCGTTTAACGTGTTAATGGTGGCTAATGGTTATGTGTTCAGTAGTATTGTCGTCGGGCGTCACTCTGCAGATGTCGATTAGAGTTCGGTAATTCTTCTTAATAGACTTTCCAAGTAGCGCAAAATTTTTGGTAACCAGGAGGCGACAGTAATTATCCTCCGTCTCATTCGTTTAGTTGAGATCGATCGATTCTTTACGTTATTTGCTAGCGAAATTAAAGGACGACCCTCGCGAAATCTCATCACGGAGGTTTACTAATCAGAAGCCTGTGGAAAGAAACTCGGGGAGCAACAACCCCAGAGGAAACATAATTGGTTTGTTGCCGCGGTAACCCAATATCTTACGAGCCTCCCTCCCCTTCCAACCGAAATCGATGAGAAGGAAAGAAAGAAGCAACAATTTGGTGATCTACCAAGAAAGCAAGGGGGCGAGAACAGCTACTCACTATCAGAGGGCTCATTAGTTGTGAGTTTGGGGACCATTTTCTCTGATCTCGTGTATCCGGCAGAAGACTTCAAGGAAGTCAGTTGTGAATTAATTGTAGAATTTCTAGTCTCCATCTGGCGAACAGATCTATCACATTTAACCACGTTTTTTCTTTCCTTAGCTCTGCGAAGCAGGCGAGTTGCGTAATCTGTTGAATGAGTATTCATCAGATTCAGATGATGTGATGGGTTTTTGACCCAATCTGGCAGGGTGGCTGCGCATGGATCAGCGCCTTCTGGTAGTCCACATAGGTGTATGACATAGGCTGCTGAGAAGGGCCTGTTCCAAAGGGCTGGACCAAGGATGGAGCCTTGCAGTAACCCGTGAGTTGAGCCTGACCACTGCATGGGCCAGTTCTTTACGGGGCATGGCGACTTCAAGGCGAGGCTCTACTTGTTCTGTCTCAACAACTCTCCGTCCTCCATGTCTTGAGCCTCCAGCCTTGAGGAAACAAGAAACCATGCGCTGCTCCACTGCAACAGCAAGCGGCGGAGGAGCCAAACCTTATAAGCAAGCAGTTGATCTGTCCCATCGAAATCTGCCGTCCAAGTATATAGTTAGGTCAGGTGGGAAACCTAAATAAAAACTCCGCCTACATGTTACAGGTTTCCCCAGGTCATTTCTTAGCGCGGTAACACACGGGCAACTGCATTCCACCTGGAGACTGGCTGAACGACAACCTGCCATACCTCCATAGGTCATGGATTCGGTGGATGATGAGCGAGTTGCCGGCTGTTACACGAACGGCAGCCTCCATGACACTCGACTGATATAAATTTCTCCACTATGTTTCTATCTAATCCTGGCCATCAGAAATAGCGCCATATGTGAGCTGTGCAGCTCGGCTAGTGAAGGTTCGCTTAATTTGAAGGGTATTGCGACCTTGAAACCCCACATAATTACCTCATCCTCTATATATAACTCCGTTTTCCTAATCTCGTATGGTTTTAAGTTTTCCCCGGCCACGATCGGCCAACCGTGTCGCAAATATGAAAAAATCCTACACAACACCGGATCTCTTCGAGTCTCACGCTCGATTTGTACGTGTGCTACTGGAATAAATTCTTCCCCTAACACGTCATCGGCTCCCCTTTTCCTTGGATTGGCAGTCGTGAAAACCCGTCTGCACTGTTTTTGATACCTTAAAAAATTGCCAAAGCCTCCTTTTGAATGGTAGCATATTTGCGCTCCGCTTCACTTAAAACTCTGGATGCCAAATAAATAGGACGTTCCTCCTCCGAGGACATCTTACAAGCAAGCACGGCTCCCGCCCCTATGTTGGACGCATCGACTTCTAAAATTAATGGTAAGATAGAATCAAGCGGTACGAGTACCTGATCGGAAGCAATCACCTTTTTCACAGTCTGCAGACCAAACAAGTATTTTTCCCCTCCCCCCCTTTCAGAAGCCGAAACAAAGGCGCGAGTTCGGTACAGAGATTTTTGATGAATCGGCCGTGATAAGTAACCATCCCTATCAATGCCTTCAACTTATGGACATCGGCATCGTTTCGGCGAAAATCGAGTTTAGCTCCATTTTTTCCTAATAAACTCCGCTGGAATGTTACTAGTAATAGTCAAAAAATTGGTGTAGTAGTCTAATTTAATACCTATAGGGTTAGCGTTTAGAACCACTCATAAGATATATGGGGTTCTCTACAGAAATTCCGGAATTCCAACTACGGCCGTTTCGCTGATTACCAATTCTAAAAGTTTGTACGCAATAACTATGCAAAAGTGATTACTATCCTCTTCGAAAAACCCGTGTTTACAGCCTCATTAATTCTCTTTGTACTAATCGCTCAATAATGCTCACAAGATATATAAGAGCTATTCCAGAAATTACTGAATTTCAACCGCAGCCATTTCATGTACAACCATTTCTAAAAGTTCGTGCCCGATTATTCCAAAATGAATAACGCGATCCTCCTAAATAACATCACATAGACAGTCTTTCAAATCGCTTCTGCATTGATTGCTCAATAGTGGTCATGACCCGAGTAGGAGCAGCACAATAAAATCTGTAACATTAAACGCCTCCAGTCTGTATAACGTTGTTATAAACCGAATGAAATACAGATTTAATTAGATGCTATAGTAAAAAAATCGCTGAATGAACGTGAGGCACTTAACTTCGTTTAAATGCTACCGCGTGGATTTCGTAAAATGGAAACCATTCGAAAGCCTTTTATTATTACCGCTGCTAAATATTGACTCTAACGAATGATCAAATCTGCAAATATATTGAAAAAGTTCACTGTTATGTATGGTATGTTATCATTTGAAAAATAGACCCACCGCTTAGCATTTTACAATAAGTTATCATAAGGAATGTTTGTCCTAGAAGCTGTGAAATATGATTCAGCACACCGTGGCAACAATTAGAACAATAGACTGTATGAATAAATATCTGGTGCGACGCATCACACAAATTTACTTAGCCCCGCGTACATTTTTATCGCTTTAGCTACTTACCGAATAAATTCCCTTCGTTACAGACATTACAATTCCAAAATTTATTGCGCTCCTGCAGCTTAAGCCAAGACTTTCATTTTTAAAACCAACGTATAGTTAATTAATGGGATTCTCAATGTGATTTCGGGGAAGGCTCGTCTCAGGAGTAAGGGAATAGTAGGGGAAACAATGCGAAAAAGTTAGTCAACAAAACATCTTCATATTGAATTCCGGAATTTCTCCTGATTATCTAATAGCCATTTGTGAACTTTGAACGTATAGATAACTTCATAAAGTAGCAGCACCCTGACTTTGTTTGATGATTTGTATGATGAAAAAGAAAAAGAATCAAAAAACACTAAAATGATGATGATTTATGGCGCTGCTCTGGTGATTTTCCCAAGAATGAAAATTTTACTGTACTGCTATGTGAAACGGCCCACCCAAAAAATTTAACCAAAATCGTTGGAGTGGATTTCGAAAAAAAAGTTGGTGTTTCAATCACCATAGTTAGTTTTGAACCGATTTTGCTCATATCATTATTATGGGGTCCCACGCTCATATACAGGCTACGTATCAAATCTGAGTCGATTTGGTTCAGCCGTTCCCTCAATCGCGTTCAAAGACACTCACACACCGCTTTCCCAAACGTTGTTGTCAAAGTTAACGTGCTTTGAATCGTTCAGATCTGATGACAACTTCAAACAATTATCAGCCGGTTACCTAACTTTCCTTCTTACTCAGTAGGACTATGGAAACCGAATAGGGTCACGTGTCACTCTGTTGAAAACACGACGTTTTCTCGTATCCTATACGTCATGGTGTTTATGGGTGACGGTCAGCGTGTTACATTGTCCTCCTGTTGCTCTCAACAGTTAATAAATATGAGTCACTGCGCATTGAGATGCGAGCACTTGCAAAGAGAAGCAACTTAAAGAAAAGGGAAGGACTCACATGCCGTTGAACGACGAACCAGCGGCCGGCAGCAGGAGTAGCTGCGAACGGAATCATATCTCCAGCCCAACTGAGGCCGTATCATCGGGTGGAGGAGGCGGCTCGATAGTAAACATCCTTCCTCCCTCGCCGTCCACAGCAAGGCCCTAGCGCTCCAGCGTCATGCCGCCTCCCTCACGCCAACCTCGTCACATCTGCCGCGCATCCCCTACCTCCACGCTCTTCATAACAATATTTAGGTCGCCCCAGTGAAGCATATGACTTCCGCCGAATTGCTGCCACAACTTCACCGCCGCTTGCCAGTCATTCCATTCTGCGAGTACAGATGTGTGGACCATACCGACTATTTGGTCTAATCAACATGTTATATGAGCGTAATGAAGAGTAGCCCGTTTGACGATTAGAAGCAGAATGAGAATTTATTCAAACAAAGGGTAAACAACACGTCTTATAACTACACCTATAATCAAGAGTGTAGGCAACGTTAAGTTTGAACTTGTTACGTTTTTCTCAACACGCCCCTCAAGACAAAACTTAACTCACCCCAGACTATTCCAAGCCATACAATGACTTTCTGAGTTGGCAGTAATTTTTCCCTTCACGCGTATCGTTGAGCATCGCACACGCTGCTGCTTGAATTTCTCCGTCTTCATTTTCAACCACATCCATTAAGATTTCATCCAGGCATTCAGGCGGCTCCATAAAGATAGTCTCTTCAATGTCTCCATTCAGATACGCGGTTTCCACGTCCATCTGAAGAACTTCCATGTTGTTTTGCACAGCTAGAGCCATCAACATGCTTAGAGAATTGAGCCTTACAACTGGAGAGTACGTCTCATGGTAATCCACTCCTCGTTGCTGTGTATAACCTTTGGCTACTAGACGAGCTTTTCGTCTTTGAAGCTCACCAGATGCGGTATACTTATTGCACAGAACTAATCTGGAGCGAATTGCCTTTTGATTTATTTATTGATTTATGCATTTCTATTTACATTTTCTATATCATTGTTCGCATGATCTACATCTGTTGAAAAATCTATTTGAATTTCTTCATTAGACTGTTGATTATTCGGCGTTGGTACCTTTTCCTGATCTTCATAAATTTCAAGATTTTCGTTTTCAATGGCCTGCAATTGCTTCGGCTCCAACTCGTCGACGAATTTCAGGTCTCTCGACATCACGACAATTTTTCTATTCTTCGGATCCCAAACTCGATAAGCTTTTGCAGTATCGGAGTATCCTACGAAGATGCATTCGTTTGCTCTAGGTTCCAACTTCCCTTTGACAGACTTATCCAACATGTAGGCTCGACTTCCAAAAGTTCGAAAATACGAAACTTTCGGAGTTTTCCCAAACCACATTTCGTATGGAATTTTTCCACCAATCCCGGAAGAAGGGCACCTATTCCGAAATGTACTGCCGTCGCCACAGCCTCTGCCCAGAAACTATGAGGTAATTTAGAATCCAAGAGCATGCAACGAACAATATTCAAAATAGTCCTATGTCCCCTTTCTGAAATTACGTTTTGTTGAGGAGTTCCAGGAACTGTCAATCTACGCCCTTTCCCACAACTTTCAAGATAATCTTTAAATGCTTTAGTTGCATATTCACCTCCGTTATCGGACTGTAGAAATTTGATTTTTGTGCCTTTCTGATTTTCAAAAAATTGTATGCCTTGAAAGCATTCAATGTTTCGCTCTTTGCTTTCAAAGTTACTGCACGAAATCTCGTGGCTTCGTCTATAAAAGTTACGTAGTACAAAGAATTGCCATTCGATTTCGTTCTTACTGGTCCCCAGACATCAGAATGAACGATTTCAAGTGGACAAGTGGAGATTTCGACCTTCGTTGATGATTTCGTAGGAGTTAGTGCCATCTTACCGCAAGTTGGCAATTTTTCATTCCTATTGAAAAACGGGCCTATTACTTTCCGAGATTTTACCATCTTCTTGAGGTCATTCTCGTTTAAATGTCCAAAACGATTGTGCCAAACCATCAGTTTCGACAATTTTGTGTGATTTTCTCACCTTACTTCGCCACTTCGTATGCTTCCTTAACGAAATACAATCCATTAACTTTATTTGCAGAAAAAACTTCTCTATCGTTCTCATCAAACACTGAAGCCTTATTCCTTGTGAAAAGAACTGTGCATCCATTGTCTGTAATTTTCGCTACAGACGATAGTACCATTCTCAGATCTGGAACGTATAAGGTATCTTTCAGTTTGATATGAGTTACAACGTCACTGCTAGTAAGCAACTCAACCGATCCTTTAGCTTTTATTTCCGTACTCGATCTATTGGCCAATTTCAGTGTCATATTTTCAGTGGGCGTGATTTCAGTAAACCTACTTCTATCACTACACATAAGACTACTGCCACCACTATCTAAGCACCATTCTTTACTGTCTCTGGATCCACTCCATCAAAGCGAAATGATAGGACATTTCGTTGGTTGCAACTACTCCAGCATTTTCGGCCTTCTTAGGACATTCCGACGCTTTATGTCCTAGCTCCTTACATTGATAGCACTCAAACTTAGCTACCTGAGCAGGCTTTTTAATTTTTGCATGTGTGTACTTGCTATTTTTCACTACCATCGCATCAGAATTCATGTTTTGAAATTAGTTTTTCCGTGCATCTGACTCTTCCAAAACTCTAGTTCTGAGAGCATCAGGTTTTGGTAGGTCGTCTCGTGATTCAATCGCACATCGAAAACTTTCATTTCTTCTGGTAAGCTATACAACAACATGATTGATAAAAGATCATCATTAATAACAATGTTCATGTCACCTAATTTATCAACATTTTCGAAAAAGTATGACACATGATCTCTCATATCGTCCCCGGATTTCATCTTATGCAGAATCAATCTCTTTAATAGCGTCGCTTTTCTATCAGGTCCTTTTGTCCATACTTCATGCGAGGTCTGGCACCCTTTAATCAACTTCAATTCCGACGAACTAATGGATAAAAGTAAGTCTGATCTGGCTTTTCTATTTTCCACTGACCACGCTTTGATTGCTGCTGCGTACCTGTCAGCGTCTCCACCAGCATCACCTACGATTGGCTTTTCGTTTTCTCCAATTACGTATTCCCAACCGCCAGTCTTGATTAGAAGTGCCTCCATATGAATACTCCAAGTTTCGAAGTTGTTTCTTCCTAAAGGTTCTATTCGCACTGAACTGTTCATTTCTAATAATTTTGATTATTGAAATCTTAGAAATTGTTTTCCTGGGCCCTTAACCTGCTATATGAGAGTAATGAAGAGTAGTCCGTTTGACGATTAGAAGCAGAATGAGAATTTATTCAAACAAAGGGTAAACAACACGTCTCATAACTACGCCTATAATCAAGAGTGTAGGCAACGTTAAGTTTGAACTTGTTACGTTTTTCTCAACACGCCCCTCAAGACAAAACTTAACTCACCCCAGACTATTCCAAGCCATACAATGACTTTCTGAGTTGGCAGTAATTTTTCCCTTCACGCGTATCGTTGAGCATCGCACACGCTGCTGCTTGAATTTCTCCGTCTTCATTTTCAACCACATCCATTAAGATTTCATCCAGGCATTCAGGCGGCTCCATAAAGATAGTCTCTTCAATGTCTCCATTCAGATACGCGGTTTCCACGTCCATCTGAAGAACTTCCATGTTGTTTTGCACAGCTAGAGCCATCAACATGCTTAGAGAATTGAGCCTTACAACTGGAGAGTACGTCTCATGGTAATCCACTCCTCGTTGCTGTGTATAACCTTTGGCTACTAGACGAGCTTTTCGTCTTTGAAGCTCACCAGATGCGGTATACTTATTGCACAGAACTAATCTGGAGCGAATTGCCTTTTGATTTATTTATTGATTTATGCATTTCTATTTACATTTTCTATATCATTGTTCGCATGATCTACATCTGTTGAAAAATCTATTTGAATTTCTTCATTAGACTGTTGATTATTCGGCGTTGGTACCTTTTCCTGATCTTCATAAATTTCAAGATTTTCGTTTTCAATGGCCTGCAATTGCTTCGGCTCCAACTCGTCGACGAATTTCAGGTCTCTCGACATCACGACAATTTTTCTATTCTTCGGATCCCAAACTCGATAAGCTTTTGCAGTATCGGAGTATCCTACGAAGATGCATTCGTTTGCTCTAGGTTCCAACTTCCCTTTGACAGACTTATCCAACATGTAGGCTCGACTTCCAAAAGTTCGAAAATACGAAACTTTCGGAGTTTTCCCAAACCACATTTCGTATGGAATTTTTCCACCAATCCCGGAAGAAGGGCACCTATTCCGAAATGTACTGCCGTCGCCACAGCCTCTGCCCAGAAACTATGAGGTAATTTAGAATCCAAGAGCATGCAACGAACAATATTCAAAATAGTCCTATGTCCCCTTTCTGAAATTACGTTTTGTTGAGGAGTTCCAGGAACTGTCAATCTACGCCCTTTCCCACAACTTTCAAGATAATCTTTAAATGCTTTAGTTGCATATTCACCTCCGTTATCGGACTGTAGAAATTTGATTTTTGTGCCTTTCTGATTTTCAAAAAATTGTATGCCTTGAAAGCATTCAATGTTTCGCTCTTTGCTTTCAAAAAAGTTACTGCACGAAATCTCGTGGCTTCGTCTATAAAAGTTACGTAGTACAAAGAATTGCCATTCGATTTCGTTCTTACTGGTCCCCAGACATCAGAATGAACGATTTCAAGTGGACAAGTGGAGATTTCGACCTTCGTTGATGATTTCGTAGGAGTTAGTGCCATCTTACCGCAAGTTGGCAATTTTTCATTCCTATTGAAAAACGGGCCTATTACTTTCCGAGATTTTACCATCTTCTTGAGGTCATTCTCGTTTAAATGTCCAAAACGATTGTGCCAAACCATCAGTTTCGACAATTTTGTGTGATTTTCTCACCTTACTTCGCCACTTCGTATGCTTCCTTAACGAAATACAATCCATTAACTTTATTTGCAGAAAAAACTTCTCTATCGTTCTCATCAAACACTGAAGCCTTATTCCTTGTGAAAAGAACTGTGCATCCATTGTCTGTAATTTTCGCTACAGACGATAGTACCATTCTCAGATCTGGAACGTATAAGGTATCTTTCAGTTTGATATGAGTTACAACGTCACTGCTAGTAAGCAACTCAACCGATCCTTTAGCTTTTATTTCCGTACTCGATCTATTGGCCAATTTCAGTGTCATATTTTCAGTGGGCGTGATTTCAGTAAACCTACTTCTATCACTACACATAAGACTACTGCCACCACTATCTAAGCACCATTCTTTACTGTCTCTGGATCCACCCATCAAAGCGAAATGATAGGACATTTCGTTGGTTGCAACTACTCCAGCATTTTCGGCCTTCTTAGGACATTCCGACGCTTTATGTCCTAGCTCCTTACATTGATAGCACTCAAACTTAGCTACCTGAGCAGGCTTTTTAATTTTTGCATGTGTGTACTTGCTATTTTTCACTACCATCGCATCAGAATTCATGTTTTGAAATTAGTTTTTCCGTGCATCTGACTCTTCCAAAACTCTAGTTCTGAGAGCATCAGGTTTTGGTAGGTCGTCTCGTGATTCAATCGCACATCGAAAACTTTCATTTCTTCTGGTAAGCTATACAACAACATGATTGATAAAAGATCATCATTAATAACAATGTTCATGTCACCTAATTTATCAACATTTTCGAAAAAGTATGACACATGATCTCTCATATCGTCCCCGGATTTCATCTTATGCAGAATCAATCTCTTTAATAGCGTCGCTTTTCTATCAGGTCCTTTTGTCCATACTTCATGCGAGGTCTGGCACCCTTTAATCAACTTCAATTCCGACGAACTAATGGATAAAAGTAAGTCTGATCTGGCTTTTCTATTTTCCACTGACCACGCTTTGATTGCTGCTGCGTACCTGTCAGCGTCTCCACCAGCATCACCTACGATTGGCTTTTCGTTTTCTCCAATTACGTATTCCCAACCGCCAGTCTTGATTAGAAGTGCCTCCATATGAATACTCCAAGTTTCGAAGTTGTTTCTTCCTAAAGGTTCTATTCGCACTGAACTGTTCATTTCTAATAATTTTGATTATTGAAATCTTAGAAATTGTTTTCCTGGGCCCTTAACCTGCTATATGAGAGTAATGAAGAGTAGTCCGTTTGACGATTAGAAGCAGAATGAGAATTTATTCAAACAAAGGGTAAACAACACGTCTCATAACTACGCCTATAATCAAGAGTGTAGGCAACGTTAAGTTTGGACTTGTTACGTTTTTCTCAACACAACACTGTTGACAGAGGCGAAGAAAACCCATCCTCATGATATAACCACACTCTATACCTAAGGGTACTCCACGAGCTAAGGGTCCCTGCTAGCCCTAACTCTTTCAGTCTGCTGTAACACTCTTTTTCCTACCTTTGCATATCTATCGCCCTAATATAATTTTCCACACTCTTCAGCACCCTGTTAAGTCTCTCAAGTCGCGAATTTCCTAAACAGAATGACCCGAGTATCAAAACACGTGTAAATTCCACAACTCAAAAGCGATTAGACAACATTACTCGCGCCAAACTGCATCAAACTTATGGGTGCAAGATGACATCTAAAGTTCAGAACGGGTGAGAAATGAAGTTGACGAATAAGATGAGTGAGAGAGTACTGTTTTGTAGTGTGGAGACACGATATAAATACGAGGAGTTATGAGTGTAAGCGACACAGGGAGTCTCAGAATCGGAGAATTATACGAAAGACTCCACGATATAATCCTGTGGAATGCACTTGCTTCAGTATTTAGCTCAATTTTCTAAATTCCGAAAAGTAATTTAGAAAATGAGGATTCAGTGAGCGCACAGGAACATGAAGAAAACGTTCGGCTTACTGAAGCCGTTTCCCCAACCAAGTCAACGCAACGACAATTTGTAACTATGCAAGACACGACAAACTTTGTGGATTGAGTAAACATCGAGCATTTTTTATAATATAAAAGCACGTACGTAGCCAGTCAATTCTTCTTTGGGGCGCTCAAATAGAACACTGTTTAAATGAGGCATTAATCGCAACGACATATAACGCTACGATGATGATCAAAGAGTATCGCATCACTCTCCCTTTGACGGTGGCAGAGTACCACATAGGCCAATTGTACACCGTTGCAGAAGCAAGCAAGAATGAGACTGGCGGCGGAGAAGGGGTAGAGATCATCGCCAACGAGCCCTTCGCAGGAATTCCTATGTTCGGAGGAAAATTATCCGAAGGACAGTACACGCATAAGGTTTACCACGTGCACAGGAAAATTCCCAGTTTCCTCAGACTCTTTTGGCCTAGCGGTTCGCAGGAGCTGCATGAGAAGTCGTGGAACGCGTACCCCTACATCAAGACACTCATTACCAACAGTGGAGTTCATCAAGACAAATTTTCTATCGCCGTCGAGTCTATGCACTTGCCAGATCGCGGGGAGCAGGAGAACATTCATAGTCTTCCAACTGAGCAGCTGAAGGTAGATTCGAGTAGAACTTATTTATTTAAACGGGACGAGTCCAACGATACAAAGACACCATCACAAGACGAGAATATAAACAAGTTAAGTTACGTAGCTTTGCAGTAACTGAGAGTACAAGAGAAAGTGTAGAGGGACATGAGCGAGATATTACAAAAACCAATACTATTGTAAGCACTGAGGAGGTTGGTGAGCAGACAGTACAAGAGATACTTCGAAGGTGACGAAGAAAAGTAGGCAGAGAGCAAGTATACCCAGAATGGCCAAGAGATCGGGGGGATCAATAAGACCAGACAACATTTTATGGAGGAACCCCTTGTCACACAAGACGATGGGCAGTGGGGCAAGAAAAGCGGTACCTGCAAGGGAGATCACCACTATTGTTGTCAACCTGGTTGCAGGTGAGCGCAGCCTCGTAGGCAAGATAACACAGGAGGGTGGGGTGTGCTTTCCCCCCCTCCTCCGGTTACTGGTAGCTGATACCCTCCGTGAGTTGTTGGAGAAGGAGGTCTTTAAGGTAATAGGTTACGTGGAGTGCATGCAGCATACACTACCTTGCAGAGATGGTATAATGAGCAGGGATTGTATGTCAATCCGGTCACCCTGCAGTCGGGGGTCCAGAATACCGCTGACGTATTCCCTGCGTGTCGTATGAGCCGACTAAAAGGGACAGCCGGGTGGGCCCAGCTTGAAAGACAACCTCACCTCTATGAGGTCCCCGCAGGATTACATCCAACGAGGCTTAACTGTGGCTGGGCGTCACAGTGTACTCTGTTGCCACACTGTGCTCACCCAGCAGTTGGGGGTCCAGAATTCCACTGCCGTACTCCCTGCGTGTTCGTATAAGCCGAACTAAAAGGGACACAACTTACACTTCATTCACATACATGACACACTGGGAACCCCCTACTTTTAGCTGGGATCACAGAACACACCCCCTGCAGGAAGGGGGACAGAATTCTCCTGCCGTATCCTCTGCGTGGTCGTTAAATCCGGCCTTAAAGGGGCTTAAAGCTCACGACACTGACATTCACAACATATTCCAGATACAAAATACACTGCAACGGCTTGCGTGGCAGAACACATTGACTTAAAACACTCATAATGAGCGAAAGACAGTCCTGGGGGTAGCTCACTAACACCTTTGAGCGATCCCCTATATAGGTGCGGCCTTCAGAATGAGGAGGGGGAAAAACCAGGTTTGAGCGTTCCTGGGGCGGCTGATAGCGTGTGTCCCGCTCACCACATCACTAGTGGCCGAGGGCTGACTCTGAGCAGCAGCCGAAAAATCCCTCATGCGTCTTAGTCCCGGTGGGTGGCCGGACTGGCAGCTGCGGCGCATGTGGGGGCCTCCCTTTGACCCTCAACGAACCAGCGAAAGGGGCTAGAATCAATATGCCTGAGGGGGAGCTTCCAGGACACTGCCTCGAGCACCTCTTGCTCATACCACCAACACACACACCAAATGAACTCACAAGGATACACTACACCAGTCTGCTTCTTTTTTCTCCCCCCCCCCCTCAATTAGTAAAAAACATGACAAAGTCAACTAAATCTTCAGCAGGTAATAAAAACGCCACCTGTGCCTCTTCCTCGGGCTCGCCAAACTCGACCCCTCCCTCTTCGGACGATGAGCAACCTACTCGTCGTCCTAACAAACAAGGGCGGAAAGAACCGAGCAAACCGCGTTCATCTCCCCCTTCTCCCCCTAGTAGCCCGGGCAACCCGGCTACTACAAGCACTCGACATCCCGTTGACCCTAATCTGTCGGACATGGAGCAGATTTGTGCATATGTCCAAATCATCCACGGCCAACTGGCACGGATGAGGGTCAACGCGAAAGGACCTATGCGGGACCTCGTCACTAGTTGCCTCTTCGAAATTTCGAAGCTGGCTATTAAAGCTAATGCCCCCCCAACGATATCGCCCCCTGCCACTCCCCCCCTGCGGGAAACTGTGGCGGCTGTCGTGAGGGAAGAGCTGCGTAGGGCAATTGCCCAGCAGCCAGTGCCACCAGCCCCCCAAACTCAAGGAGCTTTAACGAGCCAGGGTAGTACCCCAGGCCCCTCGTATGCGGCAGTAGCCGCTACTGCGCCTTCCTCCCTCCCTCAAGAAGCTGAGGCTGAATGGCAGTCTGCCAGGGCCAGGAAGCGCAGGGGGAAGCAGAAAAAGGCCCCAACTAAGCACGACGTGCAGGCCGAGGGCAGCGCCCCGCCCGCCGCGCTCACGAGCCACATTTCCACGAAAAAGGAGTTGAAGCTCCAAGCATCAGCCCCCCTGGGTCGTTTCCCACGCCTGCTATTGTGCGACGTGCGGACCGACCTACAAAAAGAGGACTTGGCCCAACAAGTTGTTGAACACAACCCTGCGTTAGGCTTGCAGCCGCAGGACGTCAGGCCTATTTTCACCAAAAAGCGTGGCAGACAGAAGGATTGGGTGATTGAGGTATCACCCAGCCTATACAAAAAACTAGAGGGGGCAAGGCACCTCCAAATAGCCTGGCAGCGGTGCGCCATACGAAAGTACCAAGCCCCCACTCAGTGCTACAAATGCCAGCGCTATGGCCACCTGGCAGTGGCCTGTACAACACCTGTTGTGTGCGCCTGGTGCGCCTTGCCACATCTGAGTAAGGAATGCAAGCGCGATGCTCCCCTCAAGTGTGCCAATTGCGTCGAACGCAAAATCCAACAGGTCGCACACTCTACACGAGACGCACGCTGTACCATTCGTCAGCGGGCGATTGCCCTCCAGGAGTCCCGAGTGGATTATGAATAGGTCAAAAACAGTTCGAATCCTTCAGCACAACACCAATAAGAGTTGCCCAGTTATGGCTGAGTTGCTGCAAAATGCACTCAAGAAACGCTGCAATGTTCTCGCCATACAGGAACCATACAGAGGATCCAAAACTCTTGGTCTGGGTTCGCAGGCACGAGTGGTGGCTGGAGCAAGAACGGGAGCCAAGGCAGCAGTAGCCTGCATCATGCTCGCACTCACCCACCTGAACAGCCAGCACTTGGCCGCTGTGCTCATCCGAGCCGGTGGCTTTGAGCTGGTTGTAATATCATTCTACAGGCAATTTGGCGCACCAGTTGCCAACAGCCTTGAACCTCTCGAGCAGGCTCTAGCAGGCCTATCAGGACGACCCTGCGTAGTCTGTGCTGATGCAATTGCCAGATCACCATTGCGGGGATCCCCAACCTTGGATGGGGCGGGCGAGGCGTATATAGAGCTGCTCACCAGGTACAACTTGGTTGTTGCCAACGACCCCATGACAGAGGCGACCTATGATGGTCCGGGAGGAAGGTCGTGTATAGACGTCACAGCCGTGTCTCACACCCTGCTACTCAAATTGCAGGGTTGGCGAGTCGTACCAGGTGCAACGCAGAGCGATCACATGGTTATTGACTTTGCCATTACGGATGATAACATCCTCTGCAAAGACACGCGTGAAAAGCGATTCCGCACAAAAAATGCTGACTGGCCGCAATTCTTTAGGGTACTGGAAGGTGAACTGCGTGCCGCAGACACCGACCTAATAGTGCAAGCATCCACACCTGAAGAGGTGGACAGCAAAGTGGACACATTTACCACAGCACTGCACTCTGCTGGGCTCTCTGTACTTGGCCAACAGAAGCACAGGGCGATCAAAGTCCCATGGTGGACTGAGGAACTTAATCCCCTCAAGCAAAGTGCAAATAGAGCCAGAAGGATATACCAAAACACTCGTGACCCTGATGCCAGAGCAACACTCCGAACTGCCTTCATCCAAGAGAAGAAGGCCTTCCACCGCGCCATCAAACGAGCCAAACGGCAAGGCTGGCGAAATTTTGTGGAAGCGGAGAGCTCTGAGAACCCCTGGGGCAGACACTACAAGTCCTCCATAGGAAAAGCAAATGTAGAGCAGGTCTTAGCCGCGATGCAAAATGAGTCAGGCTGGGCCTGCAGCATCGAACGTTCACTGGAAACCCTCCTTGAGAAGGCGTTCCCAGATGACCAAGTAGCTCGAGACACTGAAGCCCAGAGGGCAGCAAGGGAGCTGATCATGGACCCTCCGAACGAGCCCGACATCCCATTGTGGACAACAGGCGACCTCGGCAGGGCTCTTGCGACCTTAAAGCCCAACAAATCTCCTGGGCCAGATAAAATAGAAAGCAATATGCTAAGGAAGGCTGAGCGGACAATCTCCAGCGGTCTCCTTAATTTATTTAATGACTGTCTGCAGGTCGGACAGTTCCCCACTCAGTGGAAGTCTGCGCGCGTTGTCACTCTTCAAAAGGGAGGCGACCGCAATCAGTCGGACCCGCGATCATGGAGACCACTCAGCCTTCTTTCCATATTAGGCAAAACACTAGAAATCTTGATGTTGCAGTCCCTCGAAGGAGTCTTTGGCCGCAACCTCACAGGCAGGCAATACGGGTGTACCAAAGGAAGGTCCACGCAGGATGTCTGTTTAGTAATTGGCTTCAAGGGAACACAAGACTTCAATCTCTCTCTCTCTCTTGATCTCCATGCGATCTTCATATCACGGCTGATCTGACGAAACAAGTCGTGGAGATCAGTTGTCTCATTATTATTGTTGTCGCCTGGTCGATATTAGGCAGCGTTTTACAACCAGTTTTTCTTCCCCATCAACGATTTTGGGCGAAACAATCGACATATCACCACAGTTACTCCTCTCGACTACGGAGACTTTTCGATTTGGTTTTTTTGTGATTTTCCCGGAGTCGGAATTATTTTCGAAACGTGCACGTCCGATTGTATAGTGGCCAGGTTTGGGTACCCATTTTGTCTATTTCCTTGTCTAAGATTGATTTTTATTTCACAACTAGAGCGTTCTTTTCAGTTTTGTAACCCTTTGTTTTAGTTCTATTATTTTTTCATCATTATATTTCCTTTACTTGATTTCCTTTTGTTACTCCCCCATTGTCTCTATATTTTTGTGAGCCGTGAGTGCTGATTGTAACCAACTGAGGTTCACACCACTCATCGTGTTTCAACATTTTTGGTAGCAGAGCGTGGTTAATTTTCATTTATCCGTTTGAGTTTAATAACTTTGGGTGAGTCATTATTTTCTATTCCTTTACTTTATCACAGATTATATACATTTTAAAACCAAAATTAGCTTTTCACGCGCTTGTTTGTTTCTATTGTGAGCTCGAGTTTGGCCTTCTAGTGTTGCCATATTGTCACAATGTCCAACCCAAACCCTCAGATGGTGGTATCTTTTGCTAGGCAGGTAGCATCATTGAAACGCCGACTAGAAGCTGCTCAGGCTGAAGTAAGGTCAATTAACGAACAGGGCAGACTAGCTATTAGTGACCATACACAACGCGACAAGTTTAAGGGTATGTTCAGGGCAATGGAAAAATACTATTCCAAATCGGAGGAGATTTGGGATCAGCTAGTTGACATGTATGATCCAGAAGGTAAAGATACCGAATTTCCAAACGATAGTGAATCCCAAAGACGTGTTGCGACACAGCGGTACTATTACGAAGCCAATACTACCTTGGAAACCCTTCAATCGTCAACATTGTACCGGCAATCCTTTGGTAATGCAACACTTGGTGAGTCTCTCGTACATAAAAATCTACCCACAATTCAAGTCCCTCAATTTTACGGAGAAATCACACAATGGCCGAAGTTTAGGGACATATATCTCTCCCTAGTACACAATGACAATGCTCTTTCTCGAAGTTTGAAATTTCAATATCTCAAATCCAGTCTCAAAGGCCCAGCCGCTAGCATACTTACTCGTTTCTCCATCGAGGATGATAAAAACTACGAGTTAGCTTGGAAGGCAGTTACTGATTCCTATAACAATAAAAGAATTCTCGCTTCTACTTACCTCAACCAAATTCTCTCTTTTAAGCCCATTCAGAGTAAAGCGACAGTTGACGCATTAAAACTATTCCGCTCCAAAATTTCCGATTCTATCGCTGCATTCAGGCTCTTAAATATTGAAAACGAAGCCGAGTTCATACTGTTCCATCTAGCGTCAAGAGCGTTAGATCATGTCACTCGGGAGCAGTTCGAGCTCTCGCAAAAGCTTGACGAATTCCCTTCTTTCGAATCCCTCGATAAGTTCGTGAATGAACGATGTCTTGCACTGCAATTGGCCGCAGGAACGGATACTGCCCCAAGTACGCCAACTTCTGGCAACGCGCTAAATTCATTTAAAAGAAACACAAGAAAGGATACATACAGGCCCGGAGCAACTTTGCTAGCCGGAACTCCCTCCACGTTACCCAAGAAGGACAGGGTTGCGCCTTGCGTTTTATGTAACGATAAATCAAATCATCACCTTCTAAGTTGTCCTAAGTTTCACAATGCGTCCCCACAGGAGCGCCATGACCTGTTGAAGGGCTGGCGGGGATGCATGAATTGCCTCTCATACTATCACTCGATAGACCAATGCAAATCCAAATGGCATTGCCGATTTTGCACCCAGAGACACCACTCTACTCTTCATCATTTCACTGACCACGGTGAACCCACGGGAGTCCAAGCCCTGTGCTCCTCTTCAAGCAGTGTTCCTGCAGCTATGGGAACTTCTCTAAACTCAGTGTCTCACGAGACTAACGTTTTGTTGGGCACTGTGATCGCTGAAGTGGAAGATATACGAGGGTCGTATCATCCTATTCGAATGGTGATTGATTCTGGTAGCCAGTACTCTTTCATCACAAAAAGGTGCAATGAGAAGCTTGGACTGCCCTCAACCCCCTTTCCAAAGAAAATCTCTGGAATTGGTCAGACGATTTTCGAAGGGGCTCAGGGAAAAACTACGTTGAAGATTCGCCCCACCCAATGTATCGAGCCTGAGTTAAGAACAGACGCAATTGTTGTAACGAATATCACTTCCTATTTGCCCACATTCCCATTACCAATGAGCATCAGATGTCGTTACGCAAACTACGAGCTGGCTGACCCTGATTTTTGGCAACCTCGTCCAATAGATGTTCTCTTGGGGGCTGATGTCTTTGGCGAAATCTTCACTGGCCATTCACTCTCATTTGAGCATGGATATCCCAAACTCATCTCCTCTGTTTTTGGACATATTGTTATTGGTCGATACGAGAGTCCACCCAGTGTTGACTCGGCTATCATGCTGTTCTCCCTGACAGAGCCTGAAAACATTCATGATGAGCTGACTCGATTCTGGGAGATAGAGGAGCCCACCCCCCGAGGTAGGAGCCTCAGCCCAGAGGAGGAGATGTGTGAGAGACATTTCGAAACCACTCATCACCGCACTGGAGATGGGCGATATGTTGTTCGACTCCCATTTAAACATGGTTCCCCCATGTTTGGAGAATCTGCGTCTCTCGCTCTTCATCGTTTTCAGCACCTTGAGCGCAGACTAGAACGTAACCCAGTCATCAGGTCAAAATATCTCGAATTCATGCAGGAATACTTAGACATGAACCATATGGCAGTCACTAAGTCCAAATCGCAATTTATAATCCCCATCACTGTGTATTCCGACAAGAACCTAGTGAAGTTAAGTTTCGTGTTGTTTTTGACGGAAGTGCGAAATGCAACAACCCTGCAGCATCATCTCTTAATCAGCAGCTAATGACTGGACCGAAATTGCAAAAAGACATCCGCGATATACTTCTGAGGTTTCGCAGTCATCGATATGCCTTCATCACAGACATTGTCAAGATGTACCGCATGATATTACTAGACGAATCAGATTGGCCATACCAGCATATATACTGGAGATTTTCTCCCACACATGCGATTCACACTTATGCCTTGAAGACAGTAACATACGGTCTGAGTTGTTCTCCCTTCCTCGCTCTTCGAGTATTAAAACAGCTAGGGGTGGACGAGGGTCACAAATTCCCTTTGGCTCTGCGAGCTCTCACACATGACTTGTATGTCGATGACTGGGTCACTGGAGCAGATACAGTCGAAGAAGCATGTGAGTTGCAGCAACAGGTAGTTGGCATCATGAGAAGTGGAGGGTTCCAACTGAGCAAATGGGCATCCAACTGTAAGGAGGTTCTGCATGCGGTTGCACGAGATTGTGACAACTCTCCCATATCCTTGTCAGCAAAAGAAGACATCTCTGTAAAAATTCTTGGTCTGCATTGGGATCCAGAGGACGACTCCCTTTTTTATCGAGTAAAACCTCCATTAGTCCGTTGCACAAAGCGAGGTGTGTTATCAACAGTAGCCCGATTGTTTGATCCACTTGGTTTGCTTACTCCTGTAACGCTATTATTGAAGTCCTTCATACAAGAGCTATGGAAGTGTGGCTTAGGATGGGACGATCCCATTCCCCCTCATCTAGGAGAAGCATGGAGGAGCTCAATCAGTGAACTACCTCTCATTGGTAAATTACGGATTCCCCGCTTTGTCCAGACAACAGGAAGGTATACCTGTTTACGCCGAATGTGTCGACGGTCGAGTTGGGCGGATAGGAAGAGGACCGCTGCCTCCCACTTGCACTCCTCACTCCCTTCCTTCCATTGATACACGGGAGATTACCGAGCTGCTCGTCGAGATATCCGCGCCAGTTGCGAATTGTTGTTGTTTACGGATTGTGTAGTGTCGTACGTCTCCCAATCATTTTATACGCGTGAACGATTTTCCGTGGATTTCTGATAACTCGGTTTTGAATTTGAAGCTCTACCACATTGTTCCCACCCTACGGTATAGTTCAGTTATCTACCCCACTGAACCACCCCATTGATTCTACATTTACGTTTAATTCTTATCACCTTCCACTGCCACACCTATTTAATTTCTATCATCCGGTTTCATCAGCTCTACTAATATACAGTGTGTTTGTACGCCTTCCTTACGCAACAAAAGCTACCACTCAGTCGTACTGTTTACATAGAATAAAGAAGTATTGAACCTGCCAATTTCTGTTCTCCTCTCTTTCGTCTTACCAACCAACACTATAACCAGGCACAGCTGCATCTACTAAGCTGCCCAAACATATTGGTAGCAGAGCGTGGTTGGTAAAGATGAGGGAGGGCGACTCGATTGCAGGTGCGGCATCAGCGGAAATTGATGCACCGAAAGAAGGGGAACACCCACATTAGAGCCTGAGCTGTCTAAAAGGGCATCCACCCTAAAAGGAAACTAGATGCGGCACTTTCAGAGGTACGTAATATAAATGATAAAGGACGCCAGGCAATCAATGATCCGACGCAAATCGATTCGTTTCGAGGTATGTTCCGGGCTATTAACAAATATTTCGAGAAGTTTGAGTCTGCTTGGGAAGATCTCCTGGAGCTGTATGATGACGCTGGTATGTCTATGAGTTTTCCTACAACCGCCGAAGCCCAAATGAAAAATACTGCTCAAAGGTACTATTATGAGGCCAACACGACTTTTGAGAGGCTTAATGTGCGGGTACCATCGTCGTTTTCTGGGTACAATGAAACATCGGTAGCCAGTAGAAGCCTTCCTTCCATAAAACTCCCCGACTTCACTGGTGAGGTTACCCAGTGGCCAAAATTCCGAGATCTTTACTTGTCCCTGGTGCACAATGATGCTACTCTTGCACCTAGCCTCAAGTTCCAGTACCTCAAGTCTTCATTGAAAGGTGCAGCCGCTAGTGTGGTCTCTCGCTTTGCCATAGAAGATGACACTAACTACCCATTAGCATGGAAGGCAGTGACTGACGCTTACAACAATAAGCGAATGCTGGCTACTGCTTACTTGAACCAGGTGCTGGACTTCAAGCCATTACAGGGTAGGGCCTCTGTTGAGTCTCTGCAGTCATTTAGAGCTACTGTGTCTGACTCCATTGCTGCATTCAAGCTGTTGAAGATCACAGACGCTGCCGAGTTTATCTTATTCCATCTGGCATCGAAGGCTCTTGACCCAGGTACACGCGAGCAGTTCGAGATCACAGCAGGCATGTCAGAATTTCCTTCATTTGAAAGATTAGACAGTTTTGTTAACGACCGCTGCTTGGCCCTTCAATTAGCATCTAGCTGTACCATTCGTTCTTCAGCATCCAGCGGAGGCCTAGTGGGCAATCCGAGCAAACCATCAAGACCTGAATTTAGGCCAAGGATCCCCAGGCAAACTGCATTGCTCGCTGGTGCTACTAGAGCTTCAGGGGATAAGAGCAGAGCTTCTCACCAGGAGGAGCGCTCCACGCCATGCTTTGTGTGCAAGAATGGAACCCATCATCATCTACTAAGCTGCCCAAAGTATGACACAGCAAGAGCAACAGAAAGAGCCATGATGCTTAGGGACTGGTCTGGCTGCTTGAATTGCCTTTCGCCTCATCATAGTGTATCCGATTGCAAATCACGATGGCATTGTCGATTCTGCTCAGAGAGGCACCATGCCAGTTTGCACCAGCACACTCCTACCGCAACTACTTCGAATGAGCCTGCATCCGCACTGGCAGGAAGTTCACTTATTGGATCATCGTTGGGTGCTATGACTGGTGAAACTCACGTTCTACTGGGAACTGCTGTGGTTGACATCCAAGATGCACGGGGACACTTCCAGAACATTAGAATCGTTGTAGACTCAGGGAGCCAATACTCTTTCATAACGAAAAGGTGCCTTGACAGAATAGGTCTTTCCGCCTCCAAATTTCCAAGGAAGATCTCAGGGATCGGTCAGACCATATTTGAGGGAGCTAAGGGGAAAACCTCTGTTATGATTCGACCTACAGGTGCTCGGCGGCCTGAGCTTTGTACAGAGGCGATCGTGGTGACGGGTATAACGTCGCACCTTCCTACTGTCCGCCTACCAATTGATGTGCAGGCTCGCTTTTCCAAATATGCTCTCGCTGACCCTATGTTCTGGCAACCCGGAGCCATTGATTTTCTGCTGGGAGCTGACCTATTCACTGAGATTTGTACAGGGAGCACTATCTCCTTTGAACCAGGTTATCCAAGGCTGCTGTCTTCAGTTTTTGGTCATATAGTCATGGGTCGGTATGGTTATGCTCCCATTCATGATACTCCTACTGTCTTATTCTCATTAAGTGAACCCTCTGACCTAAGCGAGGAACTAAAACGCTTTTGGGAACTAGAGGAGCCTTCAGCAGCCCCTGTTATCATGAGCCCAGAAGATGAACAATGTGAAGAATTCTACAGGCGTACTCATCGCCGTGCTGAGGATGGTCGCTATATCGTTCGCATCCCATTCCGTGATGATAGCCCTGTCATTGGTGATAGTTCAAAGGTGGCACTGAGGCGGCTCCTCAACCTTGAGCAAAAACTTGAACGAAGCCCTGCGATCCAATCTAAGTATCGGGAGTTCATGGATGAGTACCTCTCCATGGGCCACATGGCTCCTGCAACTTCCAGCCCTAAATTTGTTATTCCTCATCACTGTGTAACTAGGGAAGTGGCATCAGATTTGAACGTTCGCGTGGTATTCGATGCCAGTGTCAAGGTTTTTCCAGCCACGCTAAATGATGTAGTGTTGACAGGGCCCAATCTACAAAAGGATCTTCGAGTTATCCTCATGAAGTTTCGCAAAAACCGATTTGTCTTCATGACAGATGCGGTGAAGATGTTTCGAATGATTTGGGTCGATGAGGCAGACTGGCCGTACCAGGCAATATATTGGCGCTGGGCACTGGATTCTAATGTCAATACCTATTTCCTTAAGACGGTGACATACGGAATGGGTTGTTCTCCGTATCTAGCACTGCGCACAAAGCACCAGCTATGCATGGATGAGGGCCACAACTTCCCGCTTGCAGCGAGAGCTGTTTCAGAAGAAGTATATATGGATGACCTAGCTACGGGTGCAGATACTATAGAAGATATCTTGGAACTGCAGAAGCAAGTGGTGGGGCTCATGAGAAGTGGGGGATTCTCCCTCAGCAAGTGGGCCAGCAACTGTAAACCAGTGCTGCAGGCAGTTTCCTCCGAAACTGAGAATGCTGTTGTTCAACTGAGTGAGAAGAATGAGGGGTCGGTGAAGATACTTGGATTGAAGTGGGACCCTGTTGTGGACTGTTTCTCGTACGACATTGAAGAACCAAACCTCATCTACACCAAACGAGCAATTCTCTCCATTGTTGCCCGTATCTTTGACCCCCTGGGATTCTTGTCTCCAGTCATTCTACAGCTTAAATCCTTTATACAGGAGTTGTGGAAGTTGGGAGTTGGCTGGGACGCCAACATCCCCATTCAACTAAGAGAGGAGTGGCGAGCATCCATCCAACAGTTGCCCTGTATTTGTGAGGTCCGCGTGCCGCGTTTTCTTTCAACCTCTGGCAACTACAGCTACCGAACAGTGGGATTTGCAGATGCCTCCACAAAGGCGTATTGTGCAGTTATCTACTTGCGCCTACAAGACGACTCCGGTGTCAGTATATTTCTTTTAACAGCCAAATCGAGACTAGCACCAGTGAAGACAGTGTCTGTTCCCAGGCTCGAGTTATGCGCTGCTCTTCTGCTTTCCGAACTATCCCATTCTCTGGCTGAATTTCTTGGGTCTCTAACGGGCACTTCTGAGCCACCCTTGTACTTCTCTGATTCGACAATAGTGCTGGGTTGGCTAAACACACCGTCTTATTTGTTGAAGACGTTCGTCTGCAATCGGGTTGTCTCCATCAATGAAAAGACTCCAACAGCCAGGTGGAAGCATGTCAGGTCGGAAGACAATCCTGCTGATTTGGGATCACGGGGTATGCTCCCTGCAGACATAGTGAACAGTTGCCTATGGTGGAAGGGTCCAGCATGGTTATCACTGCCATGCGCTGAATGGCCCCATCCCACAGTGCTTCACATAGATGAGCTTCCAGAGCTAAAGCAGCCTACTTCCCTCTCAGCTACTACCACTACCAACCTGTTTGTCACCTGGATGTCGGGTTTCTCATCATACGAACGCCTTATTCGGGTGGTGGCCTGGGTGAGACGTTGGACGCACAATGTGAGACATGCGGGATGCTGCTGCTGCAGAATGCGCACAGGGTCCCTGACGCTAGCAGAAATACAAGGAGCAACTATGGCTTGCATAAGAGCAGTCCAGAATCATCACATCTTTCATGACAGGGAGCCCTCATTGGAAGCGGCATTTAAGCTCTTCGGGAACCTTGCTCCATATATTGACCCAGAAAATGTGCTGCGCGTCGGAGGTCGATTGTCTCAGGCTACTCTCCCAGACAGCTGTAAGCACCCCATTCTTCTGCCCAATGACGCTCATTTCAGCTACCTTCTGGTTGATCATTACCACAGAGTGTTTCTACACCCTGGACCATCGCAACTACAAGCACTCATTCAGATGCGATACTGGATACCATCTTTAAGGAGGCTCGTGCGCAAGCGAGGGTTCCTGTGCATGGTATGCTACAAATCCAAGGGAAGACTTTGCCAACAGTTAATGGGAGACCTTCCACGATACCGTTTGGAAGGAGGCCGAGCTTTCCGGCATGTGGGTGTTGATTTTGCAGGACCATGGCTTGCGCGAGAATCCCCTCGAAGAAAGGCGCAGACGTCGAAGATTTACCTATGCCTTTACATTTGCATGGCAACCAAGGCTATTCACCTGGAAACAGTGACAAGACTTACTACCGAGGCCTTCATTGCTTCCTTCCAACGATTTATTGCTCGAAGAGGAGTGCCCAGTGATGTCTACTCTGATAATGGGTCCAATTTTGTAGGAGCGGCTCGACACCTGAAGGAGCTCTATACCTGGCTACAGCAGAAGGCAACCAAAGATACTATCCTTGGCTTTACCACCACTCAAGGCGTGGATTGGCACTTCAACCCACCCCAAACACCTCATATGGGCGGTATTTGGGAGGCTGGGGTCAAATCAGTCAAGGCTCGGCTTCGCTGAATCACCGGCGATTCCATTTGCACCTTTGAGGAGTACGCAACCCTATTCGCTCAGATTGAGGCATCCCTCAATTCCCGACCACTATGCCCAGTTTCTACTGACCCGGACTTTTGACCCCTGGCCATTTCTTGGTCGGCGGCCCCTTGCAGTCGATTCCAGAACCCACCTTACTGGACCTCCGCCTTAATGCTCTGGATCGCTGGCAGCTTATTCAGCGAATGCACCAGCAATTTTGGAAACGCTGGAGGTTGGAATACTTAGCTACCCTTCAAACCCGTTGCAAATGGCAACGACAAACGTCGAACATTGAGGTTGGTGATTTAGTGATCCTCAAGGAGGACAGCATGCCACTACACTGGCCAGCAGCCCGTGTAGTGGAGGTCCATCCAGGGAAGGATGGGTTGGTACGTGTTGTTTCCCTTCGCACTGCCAGCAACAAGGTGGTCCGTCGGCATGTGCAGCATTGCGCGCCCCTCTTACCTCTCAAACAGCCCCCATATGCTGTCTGAATGCCTGGTGCATGATCAATACCATCCTTTTTCTCAATTCTCGTTACTATCAAAATTTGCATGCAAATTTGGTCGGCGGCATGTTTACGCCGAATGTGTCGACGGTCGAGTTGGGCGGATAGGAAGAGGACCGCTGCCTCCCACTTGCACTCCTCACTCCCTTCCCTCCATTGATACACGGGAGATTACCGAGCTGCTCGTCGAGATATCCGCGCCAGTTGCGAATTGTTGTTGTTTACGGATTGTGTAGTGTCGTACGTCTCCCAATCATTTTATACGCGTGAACGATTTTCCGTGGATTTCTGATAACTCGGTTTTGAATTTGAAGCTCTACCACATTGTTCCCACCCTACGGTATAGTTCAGTTATCTACCCCACTGAACCACCCCATTGATTCTACATTTACGTTTAATTCTTATCACCTTCCACTGCCACACCTATTTAATTTCTATCATCCGGTTTCATCAGCTCTACTAATATACAGTGTGTTTGTACGCCTTCCTTACGCAACAAAAGCTACCACTCAGTCGTACTGTTTACATAGAATAAAGAAGTATTGAACCTGCCAATTTCTGTTCTCCTCTCTTTCGTCTTACCAACCAACACTATAACCAGGCACAGCTGCATCTACTAAGCTGCCCAAACAATACCTTCAGATTAGTGGGATTCTCTGATGCTTCTACCAAAGGGTATTGTGCTGCCCTGTATATTAGAGTTCAGACTGAGACAGATGTAAAGGTATTTTTGCTATCTGCAAAGTCCAAGCTTGCACCAACGAAGGTAATATCAGTTCCACGACTAGAACTGTGCGGAGCACTTCTATTGGCACGAGTCTACCAGTCATCCCAAAGCTTTATCAAGCTTCTTTCTGGTCAAGAAGATGAGCCACTGTTCTTCTGCGACTCCACAATAGTTCTTTCATGGTTGGAAACCCCTGCTTACATGCTGAAAACCTTCGTATCTAACAGAGTAGCAGAAATTACTGATCTCGTACCCAGCACATCATGGAGACATGTACCCTCTGACGAAAATCCTGCCGATCTAGGTTCTCGTGGACTGTTGCCTAGCCAACTGTTAGACCATCAACTATGGTGGCAAGGACCAGTATGGTTATCTGCACCCCTGGATATGTGGCCCAACCAACGGATAACTCATACTGAACCGCTGCTTGAGATGAAAGGACCTACATCATTGACTGCTGGTTCAACATCGCATCCCATAGTGAGTTGGATGGCTCACTTTTCGTCCTACCCAAAATTGGTTAGGTCAATGGCATGGGTTCGAAGGTGGCTACAAAAAATTAAAAATGTCAGGACTACCAAAACATATCAGTCATACAATCACCTAACTCTGGAGGAGGTTAGGGATGCAACCCTAACGTGCATTAAAATAGTGCAATTCTTCTACTTCTTCAAAGGACAACTACCAACTGACCAGATACTAGCCAATCTCTTCCCTCATCTTTCTCCTTTTATTGATGCTGCCGGGGTGCTGAGAGTGGGAGGCCGACTTGAGCTAGCAGATATACCTACAGGTCACAAGCATCCTATCCTCCTTCCAGCTAACAGCCATTTTTCAGCCCTCCTGGTTGATCATTATCACAGAATCTTCCTTCACCCAGGACCTAACCAACTACAAGCACTACTGCAATGTCGATATTGGATACCCACCTTAAGAAGACTGATCCGTAAAAGAGGCTTTTTGTGCCTTCGATGTTACAAATCGAAAGCGAAGGCGATTAATCCCCAGATGGGTAATCTGCCTAGTTGCCGTTTAGCCCTTGGGTGCAGGGCCTTCACTCATGTAGGCATTGACGTTGCAGGCCCATTTACTCTACGCGAATCCCTGAGAAGGAAGGCACCTCAATTCAAAGGATACCTATGCCTATTTATTTGTATGGTGACAAAAGCAGCCCATTTGGAAGCCGTCACGAGTCTTTCTACACCTGCATTTATGGCTTCCTTCCAGAGATTCATCTCAAGAAGAGGTTGGCCCAAACACATCTACAGTGACTGTGGGACAAATTTCGTGGGGGCAGCTAGGCACCTTCGTGAACTGCATCATTGGTGGAAGGAAACATCCCATGCCCTCTCATCGTGTGAACATATATTAAACTTGGAAATTAAGTGGCACTTCAACCCACCACAAACACCTCATATGGGAGGTTTATGGGAGGCTGGTGTGAAGTCAGTGAAGAGACGGCTTTCTTTAATAGCGGGGCCCACTCCCCTTACGTTTGAGGAGTTCTCAACATTTCTAGCCGAGATTGAAGCTTGTTTAAACTCGCGCCCATTATGTCCTCTTTCAACAAGACCGGATGAAATGGAACCCTTGACCCCAGGTCACTTCTTGGTCGGCGGCGCCCTACAAGGAATCCCTGAACCACCTCTCCAGGACAAGAAAGAGCACCTTCTCAGTAGATGGCAGCTTGTGCAGAGAATGACCCAACACTTCTGGCGCAGGTGGCGAATGGAATACTTGGCAACGCTGCAGTCCCGGGTCAAATGGCACCGCAAGGTACCCAACCTACAAGATGGTGACTTGGTGCTTTTAAAGGATGAATCCTCCCCACAACAATGGCCATTAGCCCAAGTAATAGCCACTCATCCTGGCCTCGATGGGGTAGTTAGAGTTGTTACCATTCAGACCTCCAACAAATCTACATACAAACGTCCAGCCAATCGATGCGTTCCACTTCTACCACTATTGGAGCAGCCCTATCCATGAAACCTCAAGAAATTTGGATCCCAAATTTGGTCGGCGGCATGTTTAGTAATTGGCTTCAAGGGAACACAAGACTTCAATCTCTCTCTCTCTCTCTCTTGATCTCCATGCGATCTTCATATCACGGCTGATCTGACGAAACAAGTCGTGGAGATCAGTTGTCTCATTATTATTGTTGTCGCCTGGTCGATATTAGGCAGCGTTTTACAACCAGTTTTTCTTCCCCATCAACGATTTTGGGCGAAACAATCGACATATCACCACAGCTACTCCTCTCGACTACGGAGACTTTTCGATTTGGTTTTTTGTGATTTTCCCGGAGTCGGAATTATTTTCGAAACGTGCACGTCCGATTGTATAGTGGCCAGGTTTGGGTACCCATTTTGTCTATTTCCTTGTCTAAGATTGATTTTTATTTCACAACTAGAGCGTTCTTTTCAGTTTTGTAACCCTTTGTTTTAGTTCTATTATTTTTTCATCATTATATTTCCTTTACTTGATTTCCTTTTGTTACTCCCCCATTGTCTCTATATTTTTGTGAGCCGTGAGTGCTGATTGTAACCAACTGAGGTTCACACCACTCATCGTGTTTCAACAATGTCATTGTCGAGATTCGGCGTGTTTCCCTGCTGGCACCGGCTAAGTACGTTGTAGCAGTTCTGATTGACATCAGAGGAGCGTTTGACAACCTTTGGTGGCCAGCGCTCCTTAATGAGCTCAAAGGTAGGGGAATCCCCCGCAACCTGTACTCGCTCGTCAGAAGTTACCTGACAGACAGAACTGCTACGATCGAAAGTAGGCATGTCTCCGTCCGGAGAAAGATTGAGAAGGGGTGCCCACAGGGCTCGGTCCTTGGACCAGCACTCTGGAATGCCTTCTTCGAAGGTCTTCTCAGGAAACTCATGGAGACTGACTGCGAGCCGTACGCCTATGTGGATGACTTGACTGTGCTGATCTTTGCAGAGTCAGTCCGCCAAATTGAAGAAAAAACCCACCACGTGCTCCGCACTGTCAACCAATGGTGCGAGCACGTCAAGATGCAGGTGGCTGAGGAAAAAACCCAGCTAATCCTCTTGAAGGGGAAAGTGAATAATCCACCCACAATACGCTTTGGCAGCCACAGGCACTTTCTTGAAAAGCACGTCAAGTATTTAGGAGTGAATATAGGTGAGAGGTGGGGTTTCAACCAACACCTCCAGTCCCTTAAAGGCACTACCATTGCCAGGTTTGCCTCACTGCGTGCCATTACTAAGGCCACTTGGGGTGTGTGTTACCATGACACCATCCTCATGTATAAGGCCATCTATTTAGGTGTGATTGGCTACTGCCCCATTGTCTGGGGTAGCAAACTAACAGTCAATCAAAAGATAGTATTGGCCCAATCCCAGAGAGCTGCGCTCCTGTGGATCACCAAGGCCTACAAGACTGTATCAGCGGAAGCACTCCAGGTGATCACTGGTCAGTTACCAGTTGATTTGGCTGTTGAGTCCATGATTGACAAGTGGAGAGTGAAACGGGAGCTTCCCCCGCTTTGGGCTGAACTCCGTGCGGATCTCACCACAGAACAGAAACTTGCCGCCATCGATGAATGGGCTCTAGAGAAATGGCAAGCGAGATGGGAATCCTCGTCAAAGGGACGTGATACGTATGAGTTCTTCCCCAACATCCGTGAACGTCTTTCTAGAAAATGGGTTGAGCCAGACCACTGGACGAGCCAGTTCCTCACGGGACATGGTGACTTCAATGCACGGCTCCACTTCTTTTCTCTGAAAGACTCTCCATTATGCACGTCTTGTGCCTCCAGTGCGGAGGAAACAAGAAACCATGTGTTGCTCCACTGTAGTTCCTACAACAGTGAGCGACGGTTGTTGGGAGGGCAAACGAACTTAGCAGCTTTGACTGCTACAAAGGAAGCCTATAACCATTTTGCAAAGTTCGCAAAGAAGGTAATGGCTAAGAAACGTGGTTATAGTTGATCTGTCCTTTTGAAACTTGCCACCCAAGTAAACAGTAAGATCAGGTACGGACAGATTAAGAACTACTCCCAGACGGTACGGGATTCCCCAGGTGGTCACCTCCGCGCGGTAACACACGGGCAACAGCTTTCTACGGTGAGACTGGCTAACGACCAAATACCTGCCGTACCTCCACAGGTCTGAGTTCGGTGGATGCTGCAGGGGCTGGCCTCTTGCATATTAGCGAAACCGCAACTTCTATGACTGATATAACCCTCGTCGAGGGTTTAGGTACAGTCATCAAATAAAGAAACAGACCTGTACGTCAATCCGGACAAGACCAGTCTGGTCCCATTCACTAGACGCGAGTGAACTCAGGTTGGGCGGGGAGGTGGTGAAGTTCCAGCAGGAGTTTTCCTTGATGGGAAGCTCACTTGGGCCACACACGTAAGAAAGGCCTTAATGGGCATTGGCTGTGATGTGGGCAGCTCAGATAGATGGTATGGAAGACGTGGGGGCAACGGCCTTGGATGATCCGGTGGCTGTTCACGGCGGTTTTTAGGCCTGTAGTCAACTATGTAGCTAAGATCTGGTGGACTAGGGTGGATAATAAAGCCGTGCAGATGCAGATGACTAAACTGCAACTGAAGGGTGTGTATAGCTGTGCCGGGCTGTATGAGAACATGCCTTACGGCTGCACTGGAGGTTTTGCTAGATTTAGCCCCACTCCACATACATGTGAAAAGGGGATCACGCAGGGCACTGGAAGTTCCTGCCGCTCGATTACGTACAGTAAATCTCTTAGTAGGTACAAAGACGACTCAAACTTTGCCAACAATCTCAAGACAACTGGACATGAACCTACCAAAATACAAGACTGCACCATCTTACTACATAAACAATACAAAGGACGAAAACTGAACATATTAGAAAACATGGAAATCTATAAACAAAAACTTAGCTCTACGTCAATTCACTTTGTACATGGCCTTTGAACATGGTCAAACAACAATTCACAGCAGCAGGAAGCGGTAGCGCCTACAGTTCTGGAATTTATTGTGCTGCTCGTACTCATTTTAGGACCATTATTGAGCAATTGGTACACAGAGAATTAATGAGGCTGTAAACAAAAATTTTTTGAAGAAGGACAGTAATCACTTTTGCAGAGTTATTGGGTAATATCTTTTATAACTGGTAGTAAGCGAAACGGCGGTTGTTGAAACTCAGGAATTTCTGGTTTGAGCCCCATGTATCTCATGAGCGGTTTTATACACTCACCCTTTAGGTATTGGATTGGACTACAATACCAATTTTCTTTAACATTCTACTAACATTCCAGCGGAGTTTATAAGGAAAAACCGCGCTAAAAACGCTTTTCTTCGAAAATTTTGATAACTTCCTACGAATGGGAATTTTATGGTATAATTGCCTTATCAAGAGCTATCAATATACAAAATTTAATCAAAATCGTTTGAGCCGTTCTTGAGAAAACAAATTTGGCGTTTTAATCACTATGCTAACTATAGTTAACTTTCTGTGGATTTTGTTCATACCCTTATTTTGGCGTCTCATGGTAATCTGTGGGCGAGATATGAAGTTTGAGCTGATTTGGTACGGTGGTTTTCTCTAAAAATCGTTCACAGACACACAGACCATTTTCCCAAATAGTGTTTTTCGGACTCAGTGGGGTGTGAAACGGAAAGATCTGAAGAGAACTCAAAATTTTTTTTTCAGCCGATTACATAACTTTCCTTTCTACTTCGTAGGGCCAAGGAAAGTAAAAAGACTTCGAATCGACAACCGACAGACTATTTAAGACGTACAGTACTCACATTCCTTTCCCTTCACCTCTAGTGGGTCTCCCCAGAGGTGAATGACCTCCTTCATCCACCCCCCCTTCTGCGACGCGCCCCCATCCCGTTAACCTTTATCTTCGTATTTTAAGACCATGACCAACTGACTGAATCTAGTACTGACTTAACGGCTAGGCGATGATGTCTTTACATCGAAAGCGATCACCCTCAGTATCTCACCAGCCAGAGGAGACGGACTCACCTAACAGGTACGTTAACTTTAGTAATTTTCAAGGTCTTTGCCATCTTCTAGTACAGTTGGGTGCCAATCAGCCGCAACAATTTCGTATAAATAGTGTCAGAACCTGGAATCTTAGTCCAACATGTAGGAAGCATTGGTTGAATTGCTTGAAAGCCCAACACTCTAAACATATTAATGTTAAGCAACATAAGCCCTATAAATTTCAGTGAATTGACATGGTGCTCCACACTCAGGTTTTAATGCGTCTATTGAAGAGGTACTACTCATTCTCAACTCTATTTCAATCAGCTTCAATCTAATGTGAGTGAGTGATTCGCAGTCACTGATAAAGGTCAGGTCAGTCATTTTGATAAGACTCATAAGAGAGTTCGTGGAGGTTGCAGGTTTGCTATAGTTCAAGAGCCTGAGCACTCACTCAGCGTTCACTGAACCCAGGCCTGTGGAGGTATAGGTTGTCATTTAGCCAGTCTCCCAGTGAAGACCTGTTGCCCATGTGTTACCATGTGGAGGTATGGCCCTGGGAGAGCCATACCATTGGGGAGGAGTTCTTCATCAGATTTCCCACGTGATCTATTTACTTGGGTGGCAAGATTCAAAGGGAGAGTGTTTTGACCAGGGTACACTTGAATGAATCTCGAAAACGGGTTTTGGTGTAGCACAAACTTGTAATTTGAAGAGTTGGGATATTACAAGATTTGAAGACTTCGATGTACAAAGAAGAGGTGACTAGAACAGTATGTTATTTGAATATACAAGCGCGAACAAGAGGGGCTCTGATGGGGTGAAACTCGTTGCATGGGGAAGGAAGGAGAAATCCGAATTAGATGTCGATGAGAGGTGAAACAAGTGTCTGTTGGAAGAATTGAGAGACGACTCTATCGCGAAAGCTGTTAGATGACTGTGAGTTGGGAGAACTGGAGACAATCAACTTTCGCGAGAATTCGTAGGTGAATGAGTCTGGGGGGAGCTATTGTGGAGAGGAATCTGATATTGAGGAAAGGGAAAAGAAAGTTGGGAAAGCCAGTTCCGGGGAAATCCATTGTCATTTATATATTATTTGTAAGAAATAACTGAGGAGGTGGAATTTCCGCAGATAACAAAGGGGTTTTGGATTCGGAGAAATAATGACTTTGCCATAAGGGCAGGTGCGAGCATTCCCAGGTCAATAAAACCAAGACTGATTTGGCTTGCGTGAATAGAGAGATCAACTGTGGCCACGTTTTTTCGTTATAACCTGTTTCGCAAACTTGGCAAAATGGTTATAAGCCCAGTCCACCATGATTATTGAGCTGTCTCATGTCCTCTTAGTTCTACTTAGAGCTCCCATGGACTGGTTTTCCCTGATAAGGCTTCCACAACATTCTCACACGAAATGCAAGACAGACTTCGAGTGTTCCCCAAACACTCTGAGGCACACGGCACAAGTACACAGTCATGCTCCACTGACTCTTGCCTCGCTTCGCAGAATCTGCCAATCCATACCTTTAGTCGTGCCTTAGCTTGTGAACAGACCACATTCCATTCATATACTTTTTCTTTCCATAATGAGTACATATCTCTCTTGATAGCTCCCTGGAGAGTCTAATAAATAACCTTTGGCCAGGCCATGCCGCCACCAGGCAACCCTGCACTTCTCCTCCCACTTCCCAACCTCTCAATTCAAGTGGCAAGAGGTGGTTCCTAAGAAGGTGACGAGGTCCCCCAGGGCTCAGGTCTAGGAGAACCCAGATACGTCTCTCGCCAGTTCGTCGGTACCCTCATTCCCTTCTATTCTGATTCAACAAAGCAAGAAGCCTACATTTTAATACAGCAAATAAAGCCTTTTGCACTAATTTTCACAAAAGCTGTCATTGGATTTCACTATTTCAGTTGAGGGAGCTCGTCATTATCGACATCGGGAATGACCCTTATCCGACAGAAGATGGAGCTGTTAATCCCGCCACTTTCGTCTCTGTGAAAACCGGCCGTGGTCCATTCGTAGGGAAATGGAGGGAAAGCGTCGAACCGGTGATGACTTGCTATAAACTCGTTTCTGTGGAATTCAAATTATTCGGTTTTCAAAAAAAAGTTGAAACATTCCTCCACCGATACCACAGAAAAATTTTGACCAAATTACACCGGGAAGTAGTGTGCTGGATGGACGATTGGTTGGGGCTAACTATGGAGGATATTCGGGCGATAGAGGAGACAACGAAGAACGAATTACACGAGCAAATTGTGACGAAGCACATGAAAGGAACGAGCATGTCAAAAGAATGTTGTCGCTGATCGCTCATATTTAGATAATTGAGTGATGAGATTCACTATTTAAATAATAAATCCTTGGAAGATCCGTATTGGTCTGGTTTCTTCTGTAATTGTAACAGATGTAGCAGCCTTTAAAATGTACCAAGGATTGATCTGACAAGAAAGTAGATATTTTAATCAATTATTCCAGAATGTGGGTATTTCTATACTGTTCTTGTCACTGTTACGGGCACGATTGGAACGTGTGGGGAGTACAGAACGGAACGAGACGACGTGTTCCTCTCCTGGAAAGGTCTACGAAGTCAGGAAGGAACAAGGGGAGGGAGGCACTCACGAAGGGGCATCCGTAGCCACACAGCCGGAGGAAACTTGTACAGGCTATCAAACTGAGTGAACCTTGCATAGAAATATATCTGATTGTTTCGAGCACAAGCTCAAAATATCTGTATATTGACCTCAGAAATCCCCATCCTCATTCAAACCATTCCGCCACTATTTAGCTGTCCAACCCAAGTCAAATTTATTACCGTTAACACCCGACCTAACCAATAATCCGGCTTTAACTTCTTACCTGTCAATCTCCTCTTGCCGAAAGTGTCCCCACAACAAAGGGGGGTACATTCCTCGGCTTTCCCAAACCACGGTCATTCCTCTCAACCCCGTTATGAACCCCTTCAACCCCCTCTGTACGAACTCCTAAAATTTCCAACCCCTTCCTTTTGATATCCTCCCCTCTTAAAATCACGTACCGAGAACTAACTAGAAAGACGAAAAACTTGTACGAACTCACTTCTGTTTTGGCCTTCGAGTTTTGTGCTTCCTTACGCTAAAGTTTTAACTGTTAACCGTATTTATCCCCGATCGTATATAACCGTCTCCCTGCAAATATTAATACCGTGCAACATCTTCAGTAATATTGTGTACATAGTAATCCCCGTTTAAATAAAAGTGCGTGTAAAGAACATTTTCTCATTTCGAGTCACCCTGGTCTTAACACTGATATTATTCAAGGAAGAAGCCTATTATTGCTGGTTGACCAGAGAACCTCATCGTTACTTTGTACAGAGTATCTAACGGAGCAGAACTGAAGGTGGAATATGTGAAGCCAACTTGCGGCGCCACTGTATTGGAACGGTTTTTAAGTCAACAGTAAGAGAAGGTTCATTCCTTGAATATTAGATATATTCCACAGTACAGTTCCCTCCGTTTGATAGCCTGTATAAAGGTCCTCCAACCTTTGTCTCAAACCGGGTTGCTGATACTCTTTCTCATGTACCACCTCAACAGTGGTTTCATATTGGGACTTCAGAGAACCCAGCTGACGCTGCCTCACGTGGACTGACGCCACAGCCGCTCCTAAATCATCCACTTTGGAGGGAAGGGCCTGCTTGGATAAAACAGCCCCCTTTTCACTGGCCTCTCGTACGTGTCCGCCCAGAGCTCTCCAATCCGCATGTTACACATGAAGCTCGTCCAAGCAAATCAGTTACACTAACTGTGGCTAACGTTTTTGATGATACTTTCCATCGCCTCGAAGAGCGTCACTCCTCCTTTGTCTCACTTCGAAACACAACAGCCTGGATGTATAGGTTCATTAAATCTGTCCGTCAGGTTTCTGACCCCTCGCTTCGTGAAAACCGTATACGCCTATATTCACAACTTCGACAGGGTACTTCAATAACAGCCTTCATTCAAGCATATGTTTCTCCCCTCAATGTCGCAGAGTCAAGAGCAGCAGAACTCATTCTGGTCCGCCGAGCTCAGCTTCACGCCCTCAGCCCCCAATTGAGAGAAGTCCACTCAGGTACAATAAAATCACACCTTGGGAAATCGTTAGCTTACTTTATAACTCCTCATGATAACATTCTACGGGTGGGTGGGCGACTAGCAGCTTCACATTTGGACTTCGATTCTCGGCACCCGATGCTACTTCCACCCCATCATCATCTTACACACTTGCTAATCAATGAAGCCCACATCTCTAATCTACACACTGGACCATCCTCCACACTAGCATTCCTTCGTAGAAAATACTGGATTGTGGACGGAAAGCGAATTGTAAGAAAGCAGTTGTCCAAATGCAACAAATGCTTTTCTTTCAGCCCTGTGCCATTTCAACCACCAATGGGACAACTTCCGTCTTCTCGGACAAGTCCAGCAACCCCGTTTCAAATAGTAGGTGTGGATTATGCTGGACCATTCCTCCTTACTTCGTCTTTTCGTTCCGCACCACGGCTCACTCGAAGCAAGGGTCGCAAGGCCTACATGGTAGTTTTTGTGTGTTTCACCACCAAAGCAGTGCACCTCGAGTTTGCCACCTCCCTCTCTACTCCGGCGTTCATTTCATCCTACCGTAGATTCTGTGACTGCAGGGGAAATCCACAAGCGATATACTCAGACAATGGAACAAACTTTGTAGGGGCTGCTGGAGAACTTCGCCGTCTTCGATCACTTCTCTCTTCCGAATTCCACCGAGTGGCTGTGAGCAGAGAAAGTCTCTCTCATGGTACCCAATGGCACTTCATTCCTCCTGCCGCACCTCATTTTGGAGGACTATGGGAAGCGGCCGTGAAGTCGGCCAAAAGATTGCTTCGTACTGGGCTTCGAGGCCAAAGCTTGACGCTAGAATGTTTCATTTCTCTGCTAACTCGTGTTGAGGCGATTCTAAATTCCCGACCATTGATAGGCATGTCCACGTCACCAGATGACCTCCATTTTTTAACCCCCGGACACTTCCTCATTTTACGCCCTGTAATTTCTGAACCATTGTCATCACCTCTATCAACTGATCAATCTATCTCTGCTGGATATTCCATATATACCCTGGATGAGAGCCATAATTTGGGCTCAAGGTATAAACAAGTAATCCAGCTTACCCGAGCATTCTGGAAAAGATGGCAGGTGGAATACCTGACAACCTTACAGGACAGAACGAAGTGGTGCAATTCAAGAACAGGAATAGATCCTTCTATTGGTCAAGTAGTGATACTGATGGAACCAAACCTTCCAACTACAGAGTGGCGTTTGGGTCGCATCACGCAACTCCATCCCGACAAATCAGGCATCTCCCGAGTTGCTGAAGTAGCAACATCCTCTGGGTCCATCAAACGACCCTTAAGAAAATTGTGCCCCCTCCCAACTCAGTAAGTTCCTGCAATCTTATTGCAGCGCCGGGGAATATGTTTCGAGCACAAGCTCAAAATATCTGTATATTGGCCTCAGAAATCCCCATCCTCATTCAAACCATTCCGCCACTATTTAGCTGTCCAACCCAAGTCAAATTTATTACCGTTAACACCCGACCTAACCAATAATCCGGCTTTAACTTCTTACCTGTCAATCTCCTCTTGCCGAAAGTGTCCCCACAACAAAGGGGGGTACATTCCTCGGCTTTCCCAAACCACGGTCATTCCTCTCAACCCCGTTATGAACCCCTTCAACCCCCTCTGTACGAACTCCTAAAATTTCCAACCCCTTCCTTTTGATATCCTCCCCTCTTAAAATCACGTACCGAGAACTAACTAGAAAGACGAAAAACTTGTACGAACTCACTTCTGTTTTGGCCTTCGAGTTTTGTGCTTCCTTACGCTAAAGTTTTAACTGTTAACCGTATTTATCCCCGATCGTATATAACCGTCTCCCTGCAAATATTAATACCGTGCAACATCTTCAGTAATATTGTGTACATAGTAATCCCCGTTTAAATAAAAGTGCGTGTAAAGAACATTTTCTCATTTCGAGTCACCCTGGTCTTAACACTGATATTATTCAAGGAAGAAGCCTATTATTGCTGGTTGACCAGAGAACCTCATCGTTACTTTGTACAGAGTATCTAACGGAGCAGAACTGAAGGTGGAATATGTGAAGCCAACTTGCGGCGCCACTGTATTGGAACGGTTTTTAAGTCAACAGTAAGAGAAGGTTCATTCCTTGAATATTAGATATATTCCACAGTACAGTTCCCTCCGTTTGATAGCCTGTATAAAGGTCCTCCAACCTTTGTCTCTTTGCAAGTTCCTCCCTACCCTGGGTCATCTCCTGGCTTCAACTTTGCAGTAGTAAAGTTCCAGAGTGTGGAGCCCACCATCTCATGCAGGTTCTGCAGGTTCTAATCATGACTGTAACAAGACTTTCAGCCAATTTTCGTAGAAAATGAAATTAAAGCCGTTACATCAACATACAGTACTGATTATTATAAATCTTTGAACGAAAACTGAGCTAATTCCTGATCTCCCACTTCATTTATGAACCATTCATTGATCCGTCTTTAATTCTTCCTAACACTTCAGTTTCAAATGTTACTCCTTACCACACGAGCATTAGAATGTGAGTTAGAAGAATTGCCGCAGTTCGCAATGGCATTTGCTTAATGTTTTTGAAAAGTCTGAGAGTGTGGGTCTCCTGCACATTCCATTGGGAAACGCAGGTGAGATGCGCAAGAGGTTGTAACATAGTTTGTACCACATAAAAAATGTTCGCTTTCGACTTTTCCTCGAGCGTCAGAGCATGATTAACTGAGGCCTACCCGATACCTTACTTTGAATCTTCTACTCTCGCTTTCTGTGAACTTAATATCACTCACCGCTCAACGCGTTCAATATGGGGGTGGGGCTATGCTGATTTGATGGCTTCTAATAATTCTGCCATAATAGTTAGAGCCCTACGCTGTCGCCTACAAACGTACTGACATTCAGGACACAGGACATACATACTTGTCTGAGATGAAATCGACACTCATACACCAATCCACAACACTCTGCAAGCCTTTATCTTGTAATCGATGAATCAAAGTCTCATTAATTTGCCCATCCATGGCTGGTCGAAAAATATCAAAATTAAAATAAACGCGAAAAGGGCAATGGGGAGAGCGCTAAGACCAGCGCGAAAAAAATCGATCCGTGTACGAACACTTTAGCGACTACTCGAAAACTGAAGGACGATATTTAGGTTACAACGGAAAATTGAAGAAGTGTGTGATTCATACAATGATTCCATAGTTCGTCGGTATAATGCAGGGCTTTCCAAACTACGCCCTGCTAAGACACTGGCCTGTCTTTGCTTTGATATATGGAATTTTAGATTGTGTACTAAAATAAAACTAGCGTGATAGCAAAACCTAGAACATTTATACATTGTGATTATAATAATATATTCACGCTCGGTAATGTATCGATGTTTTTGTTGTAATATGTGTCAATATCAACAGAAGCCATGCAAGTGCCAATATATTTTGACTGATCCGATACACCGCGTGATGACGCATTTTTCAAATATATATACAGTAATTCAAGTGGACCAATGTTATGCACCACGACACGGTCCCATTGAATCGCACATCACAAAGATTCGAGCGATATCGCACAATACGCTATGTCGGAAGCGCGAAATGTAGCCTTGTGGTTTATTACTCATTCTGCACAATAACCCTATGTTTTTCTATCTTTTAGTATTGTGGCCTGCCAGTCATTTTAAATGCCATTATGTAGCCCTGTCCTGAAAAGGTTTGGAGACACCTGGTCTGACGATTTGAATCGAATTTTGAATAATGGTAGATAGTTGTAAGTGATAAAAGTAGTAACTAGCACCAGTATCAGTGATGCTAGTAACAGTTCCCAATCCCAAACCGAAGTTCCAGGCAAATGTCCCTGCGGCCATTGTATTGGAAATCAACAAAACTGGTTGGTTTCTTCTTGTTGACGAACGCCTTTCCTAGATAAATGCTCGAATACGGCTCCCCAACTCAGCCGTTGAGTCAGAAGCCTATTTCGAACCACGCCACACGAGAAATTGTAAAAAAAAAAAAAAAAAACACGCTAAACTGGAACGTTAGTCTAAACAACTGATTGTCAGCGTTTTTGCATATATTTCACTCACCTGGTTGGAGACTTGCTGTGGGGATCCGTCGTTTGCGAGTAGTAATGGCAGTTTCTACTTCCAATATAATGTTAGAAGAAAGCCGAGGTGACCGATGCAGCTAATAAGGAAAGAAAAAATCTAATCCGAGAGAACTTTAGACTTTTTACTTACCTTGGCTCTACAAAGTAGAAAGGAAAGTTATGTAATCGGCTATGTAATCGGAAAATGACGAGAGCAGCACAATAAATTACCAAAACTTTCGACGAAATCGATTTAAGCACGGTTTTTACAGAAAACAACCGTACCAAATCAGCTGAAACTTGATGTCTAGCCTATAGGTTACCATGGGACGCAAAAATAAGGGTATGGGCAAAATCCACCGAAAGTTAACTTTAGTTATCATAGTGATTAAAACACCTAATTTTTTTTCTCAAAAACAGCTCTAACGATTTTGATTAAATTTTTTATATTGGTAGCTCCCAATCAGGCAATTATACCATGAAATTTTCATTCTTGAGAAAATGACGAGAGCAGCACAATAAATTATCAAAATTTTCGTCGAAAAGCGTTTTTAGCGCAGTTTTTTCCTAATAAACTCCGCTGAAATGTTAGTAGAATAGTTAAAAAATTGGTGTAGTAGTCCAATTTAATACATATAGGGTGAGCGTTTAGAACCGCTCATGAGATATATGGGGGTTCTCTCCAGCAATTCCGGAATTTCAACTACCGCCGTTTCGCTTATTACCAGTTCTAAAATTTTTTGCTCAATAACTCTGCAAAAGTTATTACTATCCTCTTCGAAAAAATCGTGTTATAGCCTTATTAATTTTCTGGGTTCTAATTGCTCAATAATGGTGCGGGGGTGAGTACGAGGAGCACAATAAGTTCCGGAACTTTGAGCGCTACCGCCATGAGCGAAAGTGCGTGTTTAGAGGTAAGAAAACTTGTGTGTTGCGTCGCACCAGATATTTTAGAACTCTTTTTGGTCGCAGGTATGGCTGTTCGGCATTATTATCTGCTATTGATACCCTAGGTTTTGGCTGTTGTGGCGAACCATGCCTTGGCTCATTTATTACTTCCATAGGAGGTTCCAACACGTTGACCAGTGCAGTTGCTACGCCCGCTCCTCGGAAGTTAAACCCAGATCCCGAGATGGTAACTGAGAAAATATTACTAGGTTGGGGGAGAGATCCTGCGCAAAAGGATTGTCCAGACCTAACCGACAACTTAGTCAGGTAGACCGAAAAACTCGCCCGCTTCCATGATTTGGTCCTGATGACGTTTAAAAACACCGCCATCGGGACCCTCAGCCCAACACAGGTGCCCTCCCTAAAGTCTTAGATGGCGATCCCTGGGCCGACTCGCGGTTCCATGAATTGACGTACCCCCTCGTTTTAAAAATTTGATCGAACCGAATATTAATTTTTCGACCAAACATTATTGATGATGGTATGCGGCCTGTCGTCGTATGTGGGGAATTTCGATACAACAGTAAAAACCGTTGCAATTTCGTAAACACATCCTTGTTATCTCCTGTCGCCAGATCTTGGACAGGGTCATTTTAAATGTTTTGACAAAGTTTCCCACCTGCCCGTTACTGGCTGGGTGACAGAGGCTGAAGTCAGATGAGTAATACCGTTCCGAATACAAAACTCCGAGAACTCGGATTCAGTGAAGCTAGTGTAACCACACATCGAGGTAAACCAAAACGAGCACACATTTCACGTAACTTGCTTATCGTGTTATGGGAGTCTGCTTTAGGGACCTCATATACCTCAGGCCATTTGCTGCAGGCGTCGATTACAATTAAAAACATTCGGTCATTGAGAAATCGGACCTGCATAGTCCAGGTGAAGGCGGTCCAAGGATGGACCAAGGACCTTCTGGCCACGCGGTTGACATTGTTTTTGGGGGATCCGGTCGGAAGAAGACGCAATTTCGGCAAGCTCAAGCCAAGTCCTCTATGTTTCTATCTAATCCTGGCCTCCAAAATTAGGGTAGGACAATAGCTTTCATTTTAGTCACCCCCATATGTGAGCTGTGCAGCTCGGCTAGTGAAGGTTCGCTTAATTTGAAGGGTATTACGACCCTGAAACCCCACATAATTACCTCATCCTGTATATATAACTCCGTTTTCCTAATCTCGTATGGTTTTAAGTTTAATTCGACCACGATAGGCCAACCGTGTCGCAAATATGAAAACATTCTACACAACACCGGATCTCTTCGAGTCTCACGCTCGATTTGTACATCTGCTACTGGAATAAACTCTTCCCCAAATATAGGTATCCTAAGGCCGGTTTCACACTGAGAGCTGTACGGCTCTCACTCGCGATGAGGAGCGTATTCCGCTCTTGACTCCCACTCTTTCATTCGGAGAGCCTTTTTGGCTCTCAATCGCCTTTTTTTGGCAATCATCTGCACCGAGTTGAAGAACGATGGATCGCACGCATGCTTTGGCCATTTACCTCCTTCACCCCCGTCGTGTTCAACGCCAAAAACGCAAAAAAAAGTACCAGACAGTATTGGGTCCATCCGATCAACCAACAGCGGGATGAAGAAGGAGTTTACGCCACACTGTACGAAAAACTTCGAAAAGATGACAAAAAGTTTTTCAACTTCTTCCGAATGTCAATCGACACATTTGTTGAGCTCCTCAGCAAGGTGAAGAATGCCATTCAACTTGAAGATACCAACATGCGTAATTGCATTAGGCCTGAATTAAGGCTTGCAATAACATTGAAGTAAGTTGAGATGCTTTGTTTGCAATTCACATATTTCCATGTAAAACTCCAAATATCTGCGTGAATGGTTGAAAATATGCACCTTTAAATCAATAAGTTTAGCAATAAACTGAGGAGTGGGAGCCGTTTTCGCTCGTCGTGTGAACGCTCTCATCCCCCTCTTTGTATTTCGTCGAAGAGCCCAAGACTCGCGGCTCGAAGTGCCGAGCCGTGATCACTCGCGTCTCGCGAGCCTTCACCGCTCTCGCTCTCCGTGTGAAACCTCCACTGCTCCTAGTGTATTTCAGTCTCACGCGTCGTCCTCCTCTTCGCGAGCGAGAGCCGTACGGCTCCCCGTGTGAAACCGGCCTTAAGCAATAAACTGAGGAGTGGGAGCCGTTTTCGCTCGTCGTGTGAACGCTCTCATCCCCCTCTTTGTATTTCGTCGAAGAGCCCAAGACTCGCGGCTCGAAGTGCCGAGCCGTGATCACTCGCGTCTCGCGAGCCTTCACCGCTCTCGCTCTCCATGTGAAACCTCCACTGCTCCTAGTGTATTTCAGTCTCACGCGTCGTCCTCCTCTACGCGAGTGAGAGCCGTACGGCTCCCCGTGTGAAACCGGCCTAACACATCATCGGGCTCCCCTTCATGGCTCGTCCAGCTCTAGCTGGTTGTAAGCATGCAAATAATCGAATTTGCTAATTTTTTCCGCAACTTGTTGTCAGGCTTCAAAACCGGTACAAGGGAAGTTTCCCACTCGGTAGTTTCGATCATTGTGACCCCCCCCCCCCAACTTCACAAACCTTTCCAATTCTGCTTCGACACCTTGTCTGAAAGCATACGGAACTGATCGTGGTTTGCCAAATTTTGGTTTAGCAAATTTTGCATTGGTATTGCTTATATCTACACATTATTTTTTAATTGTGAGAACCCTGATTACATGCACTAGAGAGGTCTGAGGCTTTCCCTTAAGAGTTTGCGATTCCAGACTCTTGATTACACACGAACTGTGGTCCTTTGTTGGGCATTATTTGTTCTGTTAACTGTTGTTTGCCACGATTCCGTCTCTCCTTGAGGCGGTGGATGTCTGTTGATGCTGAAGGGAAGACTCTTTCTTGAGGGCTGCACTGACGACCTCTTTCTAAGAGGTATAAGATGTCCATGTGTCCCTAACCGAACGCCGAACGAAAAACAAATTTTTTTGCTGACACGAATACATTACTTTCCTTTGCTATGGGCAGCAGAAAGTAATAATTGACGGCGAAGACGGAGTCAACGTCGCGGTAGCCATCGCGGTGCCACATGTACAATTCGACACCCACTGTTCAACCGACCAGAAAATAAATTACCCAAAAACCAATTAGCACCCCAAAATCTGTGCCGGGTGACCACTAAAAAAGCAGTTCATGCAAACAAAAACTGTCGGCCACAAAAGAAAAGTTATTACTTATCAAGTAACGCTCGCGGTAGATTTGTAACCGAACCGACCGTTCGTTACCAGCGACCCGAGCAAGAGTAGTGATTCTGCGTTAAAAGGTTCTCGATATGCATTGCATTTGTTATAGTAAGAAAGTCTCAATTAAATTTGGTAAACCCTAAATTTAATGCAACACTGTGACTACGTTGCAGAGGCTCTAAATTAGGATCATTAGGTCCTTATTTTTGTAGGGAGTCATATTACGTCGCGTAATATCCATGGATTAGGCTTGCATGGATTTAATTCGTGTTCAAGGAATTCGTAATGTTGGGCAGAAAGTTTTGATTTCCCATGAAAAGCTCTCTGTTATGTTCAGAAGGTTCACGATTTAGTGCAAAGGAATCTCCATGATGACATTCATGTTCTCAAATCGGCTCTTGAGTGTCTGCAGGTGATATGCATTGCACAATGTTTGGGTGAAAAATTCTAAATTAAATTTGGTAAACTCTAAATTTAATGCAACACTATGACCCTACGATTCAGAGGCTCTAAATTAGGTTCAATGGGTCCTTATTTTGTTGGTAATCGTATGAATTTATGGGATATGCATGAATCAGGCTACCATAAATTACCCTTGTTACAGGATTTCGTGATTTAGTTTTGGAAAACTCCAAATGTTGGGAAACAATTTCCATTTCACAAGAAAAGCTCTCGGTTAAATTAAAGAAAATACGAATTAAACCCAGGAGAATACTAATTAAACCGAATTTGTCCTCGCCACCAATTGTGATAATTCGGTGAATGTTGGGAAAAAGGCGATCAGTCACGATCAATCACCCAATGAAATCATCATCAAGTAACGCTGAAATTATGGATCCTTAACCCGCTGAGTATCAACTACATAAATGCTGTGTAAGCAGCCTTCAGTCCCTTGTAACTTGTGTTTAACTCCTATCCATCAAACATAACTTAATATAAATCTTAAAACTGTGAGGCGGTCAACAAAAATTTACCATACAACTATTTACCTACCGACAAACCGGAAATGGCTGTCTAATTATAAAGAATGAGTTATGACGATCCGTCTCGGCAAAGGAACTAGGTAACGCCACCTTGTGAACTGCACATTTGAGCGCCTCTTTTCGAAAGCGCGTACTGTCACGAAAACTATTCAATTTACATAGAGCTAAGGGAAATTAGGCGATGTGCCGCCCCTGATATTGCCAAAAATAAATATCAAAACGAATTATTTGAAGAACGCCTAGTGCTGTGTAATCTCTCTACTGAAGTGCAACAAGTATTTTAAAGTGCTTTTATTTTCCTTGGCTCTACGAAGTAGAAAGGAAAGTTATGTAATCGGCTGAAAAAAAAATTTTGAGTTTTCTTCAGATCTTTACGTTTCAGACCCCCATGAGTCCGAAAAACACAATTTGGGAAAATGGTCTGTGTGTGTGTCTGTGAACGATTTTTAGAGAAAACCACTGAACCAAATCAGCTCAAACTTCATATCTCGCCTGCAGGTCATCATGAGACACCAAAATAAGGGTATGAACAAAATCCACCGAAAGTTAACTATAGTTATCATAGTGATCAAAACACCAAATATTTTTTCTCTCGAAAACGGCTCTAACGATTTTGATTAAATTTTTTATATTGGTAGCTCCCACTATGGCAACTATACCTTAAAATTCCCATTCGTGGGAAAATGACGAGAGCAGCACAATAAATTACCAAAACTTTCGACGAAATCGATTTAAGCACGGTTTTTACAGAAAACAACCGTACCAAATCAGCTGAAACTTGATGTCTAGCCTATAGGTTACCATGGGACGCAAAAATAAGGGTATGGGCAAAATCCACCGAAAGTTAACTATAGTTATCATAGTGATCAAAACACCAAATATTTTTTCTCTCGAAAACGGCTCTAACGATTTTGATTAAATTTTTTATATTGGTAGCTCCCACTATGGCAACTATACCTTAAAATTCCCATTCGTGGGAAAATGACGAGAGCAGCACAATAAATTACCAAAACTTTCGACGAAATCGATTTAAGCACGGTTTTTACAGAAAACAACCGTACCAAATCAGCTGAAACTTGATGTCTAGCCTATAGGTTACCATGGGACGCAAAAATAAGGGTATGGGCAAAATCCACCGAAAGTTAACTTTAGTTATCATAGTGATTAAAACACCTAATTTTTTTTCTCAAAAACAGCTCTAACGATTTTGATTAAATTTTTTGTATTGGTAGCTCCCAATCAGGCAATTATACCATGAAATTTTCATTCTTGAGAAAATTACGAGAGCAGCACAATAAATTATCAAAATTTTCGTCGAAAAGCGTTTTTAGCGCAGTTTTTTCCTTATAAACTCCGCTGGAATGTTAGTAGAATGTTTAAAAAAAAATTGGTACTGTAGTCCAATCCAATACCTAACGGGTGAGTGTTTAAAAACGCCCATGAGATATATGGGGGTCACTCCAGAAATTCCTGAATTTCAACTACTGCCGTTTCGCTTACTACCAGTTCTCGAAGTGTTTACCCAATAAATCTGCAAAAGTAATTACTATCCTTCTTCAAAAAATGTGTGTTTACAGCCTCATTAATTATCTGTGTACCGATTGCTCAATAATGGTCCTGCAATGAGTACGAGCAGCACAATAAATTCCGGAACTGTAAGCGTTGTTTGACCAAGTTCAAAGGAACTGAGTGATAAATGAATTGATTAAATTGAATTAGCCATGTACAAAGGGAATTGATGTAGAGCTAAGGAAAGTTGTGTGTTGCAACGCACCAGATATTTAATATTTGAACTTGCCACTGTCTCTCTGACGTCAGACCGCAACGCAGTTTAGTTTGCCAGTGTCGTTCAACCTACGACCCACATGAGGACATCGCAATTTTATCTGAGGGAGTTCGCTGCACCAATCCTCGTGACTATGAAGTAGCCCTAAGTGTTCATGCACCCCCTTGAATAATGAATAAACTCCATCGATGTTGAAATGTACATCCCTGTTGACCTGGAAGAAGGTGAACTAATGATTAAAGGTAACGTACCTGTTTGGTGGGTCCGTCTTCTCTGGCTTGTGAGGTACATTAACTTTAATCATTTACTTACTTGGGGAATCAACCCAATCCCTTTCTTACGTGAACTAATGAGGTTGAAGAGTTCACTTTCCACACTTCTACTAGCTTTTTATTTCGACTTTTTTTGGTGATTTCATAGCTCTGTAATTGATTGTACTTTGCAATTTGATTACTAATACATTCCAGAGGAGGTTGAAAAAACGACCTCATGAGCCTAATCTCTCTCAATCAAATCACATTCCTCACAGTGCCCAGATGGGGTGGGTTCAGGCTGAATTCCCCTTTTGAAATTTAAATCTTCTCACAGGCAAACAAGAAAGCGACCCCCCCCCTTCTACCACCCTAAACCAAATTATTATTTAAAAGGTCAACCAAGACAGAAGCAAACATGAAAGGTAATGACGAGGAGTAACATTAACTACAAGTCGTAAGTAAAATTTACTACTGTCCTCTGGCAGATTAAACTATAAAACAAAACAAGGTATGCAATAAATAAACGATGACTCGAGGGCTCAATCAAACAAAAACTGAGCCGCTTATTTATAATTAAGTCTTCAACGATTCGTGTGGTGAATGGTAACTTTTTTGCAAAGCTGCGATAATATGCCCATGACTTTTTTGCGAAATATACTTTTGTCAGGCGCAGTGAGAAGCTTGAGGTGAGGGCCAAGCGTTTGAAAAAATGCGGTGTCTTCTTCGTTGAGTCGGAAATCTTCTTTGGTATGAAGAGAGAGGTCAATTTCTGCCGAAGAACAATCCTGCAGACACACAGAACGAAATTATCGGCTGAGAAGCTGAAATCCGTAAATATTGTAGTCATTAATGTGAATAAAACAGCCCCGAATTAACAGAGTACTCTGTGCAATGGTCCCATCTCTATTTATTTTCAATACGGTCTACAAAACACTACAGATGCCATTGAGTTGCGCGTATTCTGATTATAGATTACATAATCCTCATGATCGGTACGCTGAATATCAAATATAAGCTAATTTGGTCGAGCTATTTTCTGTCAATTGAGTATACACACACACACACACACACACACGGGCTACTTTTCACAAATGGCCTTTTTTCGGCCGATTACTTAAGTGTAACATATTTGTTAGTGACAGCTCCAAAGAATAGGACAGTACTATAACATTTCAACTCGTTAGAAGATTAGAGCAGCACAACACATTATCAAAATGACACACATTCAGTCAACACATTAGTGCAGTCTTTCCTCATAAATCTCCTGTCCTTTCTTAATTAACACATGACATTTCTTGCAGCTATCTTACCTGATCATCAGTCGCCAGAGGATCTTTATGGATGATTTCCTCCACGTCCACAACATCTACCAACTCATAAAACGGTGGCTGCTCCTCCATCTGTGAGCAGAGATGTTCCGAACTCGAACCTGGGAATGAGTTTTGAATGAGACATCTTTTTTTAATCGTGTCGAGCTTTTTCCTCTTCCCTCACTCCCACCGGGAATAAATCACTTAACTGCTTGTACAATTTTGAACACCTCTAGTTTCAACATCAGTGTAACCCAAGGAATGGCGCTATTGACAGGACGGGACTGTTTTAAGGCAACGGCATTCTCCCCCTACAGACTTTTTAGTTTCTCTTCCTTGCAGTCAATCTTATCACATGCACGAGGAGTGATATGATATCAACTGTGGGGAGTGACATCAGTTCATTAAGCCCCCAAACTGCCGAATAGGAAATGTATCCGAATAGACAATTTTTATTCATACGGAACAATAAGGAAAGGAAATGCCAAAAGGTTTGGACAATGCATTGTGAACTGACTCAGGTGCGATGCGATCAGAATCAGGGGCGATCATTGCAGGTGACAGCGTTGACACATCCTCAGACTGGTTTGTTTCCTTATCAAAATTACTGTCCCTGAACCCTCATAAGGAAGTTGAATCAGTCGAAAGCCATCAGGCTATCATCATACAACAGTTTGGGCACTTGTTCAGCACCCACCAAACCCTGTTCAGGAGTGTCAGAAGCAACGCATCAAAGTAGCCATGTCCCACAAGTTGGGTTTGCCCAGTGGTTCGGCTCAACCCATTTTCTTGTAAGACATTCACAGTTCTTGGGAAAAAACTCGTACCTATCAAGTCTGTCTGACGAGGATTTCCACTAGCTTGCCATGCACTAACTGGCCAGTGATCCCTGTAGTGCTTCAATGGATGCTGTCTTGTAGGCTTCAGTGATCAGTTCTCTCAAGGGTTGGGCCAGAATCCTCTTTTGATTAATTGTGAGTTTGTGAGGTAAATGGGCTTGTAGTTGAGGATTGCGTCATGGTACGCACACCCCAAGTAGTCTTACTAAAACAAACGACCTTTGAGGGAATAGAGGTATTGGGTATTAACTTTGGCTGGTCAATTGAATAATATGATACCTAATCTTATGTATACGTAGAGCCCCATACACTCTAACTATTTTCAAAACACAACTCATAATGTGCTTAAACAATACTAATTTAAATTAAAAAATTACGTACATCAAACATCGCAAGGCAATGCAAATAAGTACAGGAGATATCCTTACCATCTGACGGTTCATTGCTTCTCACGCTGCTAATTTCCGATGTTTCGGCAGGAAGAATGTACTCGACCTGAAAGAATCAGATGCACACTTGAAAAGATTTACGCTCGATTATGACTTACATTTAGACTGCTGCATGAGCTAGTTTCATACGGCAACGTTCTTACGTCTCAAACCCTCACCTGTTCTTCGTGCCTCAAAGACTGAGGAGTGACGATGATCGGTCGATGCTCCACCTGATTCTCGACTTGCTGCATAGGAGAAAATGGATGTTCCCCTTGGGCGTCCTCCATTTCTTGGTTAGCGTTGGTAGTTTCGTAGGCGTTTGGGTCAACATTGGTCGTCTGACCACCACAAAATTTCGACAACGCCTCCAACGAAGTTAGCACTGGAAAGGGCGCTGGCTGGTGAGAATTGAGAAGTTGAAAATGTGTAGAGGACGGGACCAATAAGTTCTTAACTAAAAAAAATAAGGAAAAGCTCACAATGAGAACACAAAACCATTTCTTAAATTAATCATCACACAGTTGGATACAACTTGAATCGACATACAATTAAATTTTCGCTAACTTGTTATGTAATACGTTATGAGAAAATAAAATAATGAGTCAGAGTTTTGAAAAACGAAATTCGCTCCAGCAGAACCTTGGCATAGGTCAGTCTCATCAGTTTATCATTTTTTAGAAATCAAGTACTATTCCTTGTTTCAGGGGACGAATGAGGGAAAGTCTGCTCCTAATGGCCCCATGAATTAACTCCTGCGTATTGAGAAGCAACTCAGAATCGATTAGCACATTGCATCAGATTGGCCCTCGTGCCTCTCTGGAATGGTAGTTCTTCATTCATGCCCTCACTCTCACGAGAATCTAACAGCGTGTTGCCATTTCCATACTTATTCCCATACTTCCCAGCAGGACAACGGATTTTCTCTCTCTAATGACCTTAGATTCCAACTCTTAGCGCTTCACAGACCCAGCCCAAAAGCATATTTACGCCAGGCTTATGTGTATTTGTACAAAGTTTACATTTATTTCGTTCTTCTTAGCTTACAATATTTCTTGTAGATATTATTAACAATTCTTGATATATTCTCCAATTTGCATAGCTTTCCAATTCTATGTTCGTCTATAATAAAAACAGTTCCACGCATATAAGTCCGATCGGCTTCCAATTTAGAATATCAATTTTAAGAAGATTTTATAATAAATAAACCATTTCAGCAACCTTCTACACTACATTTTCTGGTATTAAAGCGATGAAACGGTATTTTTCACTTCTGTTCTTGAGGTACAACAGGGAAAATTAGGCTCGGGTTGAATATGTTAAATTGCTGGAGAAGATCCTGCGTTATGCTGTGAAGGATGCGAACCATCATTAGCCAGAGCTTCTCTAACAATGGCCCCTGTAACACCACCCCTCCCAACAATACTCAGAGCAGAGCATGCATCTTACAGGTCCTGTGCATTCACTCGACAGCTGCAGAGAAAAGTTTGATCAGCTTGAAGTTAACTGCCCGATGCCAATAGTCTAGGCATCAGCGCATCAGGGGTGGACCCTACACCTGACCCATTCCATTCCTACTGTACCTTCCCCCAAGAGGAGAGCAGCTGTATTGTCTACTTAACACTCTACTTGTCTTAACAATGGCTCACTCGTCCATTTCACCCACACCCTCTCACTGAAGGTCCCACTGTAGAGCTGCCAGGATATCCTGCAGGGTTGTTGTGCTGTCAAAATCTCACTATTCCATGCGTGTGTCAGCACAACTTCTTTTTTTTGTAAATAAAGGACACTTACTAGTACTAAATTTCACGTTCTCGAAACGAGAGTCAGGAATGTGAGGGGTGGCATTCCTTTCAGAGCTGGGCTGTCTAGCCCAAGGAGGCATTTGGCACTCTTCTTCTGGCGACTGATCACAGCTACTTCTTCCTACAAACACAAAATGCTTTTGAGAACTTTTCAAAAATATCCTTCAGTTAATGAATAGATGCCAATCAAGAGTATTTGGCGTAATCTCTAATTAGTTCTGGTATTTCGATTAACAAACCTTAGCGCTCAGGAACAATTATTAATTATTAATTAAAATTACTCGGACAATGCTGGGGAATAGTTAATAGTAATGCAAATGATGTGCTGCTCCAGACCGATGATGATGAACACAGGGAGACAGCCGAAGCTGAGGGTACAGAGGCATTAGCCATGGCCAGATGAGACCCATTTCCTATGTCCCTTATTAGGAAGCTCGCTCCAGTTTCCCAGCTGTGTCGTCAGTACTTGTTGTGTTTGGAGGAGGGAGGATGCCTGGAAGGGTACCAAACCAAAGTTCACTGGTCGTATCCCTGTCACCCGCCCCAACTACTCCACTTCTTTCACTCACGATCGATTTTCTAACGACTGACATCTGGATGAGAAATGCGACTGTCACCAAGCTTCGAGGATCTTTACACACGAGCCTGGTGTCAGCCCCAACAATTGTCTTTGTCTTGTGAGTGGCACTACGATCGTTTTAGTTGGATGGACAAGCCCATCTCCCCACACCAGAAACACCGTATCTGCAGAGCTGCTATCATTAGGTCAGATAGCACCCTTTGCACCCTGCCCTGCATAAGTACAGCAACATCATCAGCATATTTTTTTTTGCATAGAGCCCTTGTGTTGCAATCAGCCCCTATTTACTTCGTTCGATTGTAACCTTCAAACTTCAACCATCTACTTCCCCCTAGAACTCGAAAACACGCAATTCCAGTTCCCTATTAGCAAACCAGGTTTGCCCAAGCACTGCCTTCCAGAAATGAAATTCAGGAGGTGTGCCAACTAAAATTGACTTTTAGCGCCAAACAACCCACTGCCTACTGTACGACGTTTCTTGTTGTTCTAATGAAAAACTAGCACCTGTGAGCTGAGTAGCATACGAGGTTCGCCATAGGAAACGAGAGGCTAACGCTGTGTCACGTATCACCTCACAGTCGTAACTAATTGGGCAGTCCTTTATGGATGAATTGAAGTTTTTTTTTGCATAATGATCACTTTTCGAATCCAAACCTTTCTTTTCTGTGTCCGAATGGACATAAACTAGTGTTACATTACTCTTCAGCTCAGGAAGTGACCAAGTTTTTGGTATGTTAGTGACTAGAGTCTATAGACATACAACGCTAGTGGCCTGTGATATCAAACACCAAATTCAAACAATGTAGTGCAACAAATACGAGAAGTAATAATTACAAACCTTCTCTGGTGTTGTGAGGCCAGGATCCACTGCCGTCTTCTTCTGCTTCCATTTCCCACGTTGATTGAGGTGACCAATCCACCAGATTCACGTGCTCTTCTTTCGTCGGTAAATGGTAGTGATGGCCCTGAAGACCAACTAATATCGAACAATGCACAACAGAGGTAGCCGCCCGGGTAGCGCAGTTTTTATTTATGCACCGCCAAATGTGGTATTCGTTGTGAGTTGATTCACAGCGGATGAATCTGAGAACAAACGGTAAATTAATATTGGAGAAATCTCGATTCCCGGACTACCAAAGATTATATCTTCGTTCAATGGATAGATGCAGAAATAATTGGAGAGAACAAAATGTGGTTATAGGTTGCTAGAAGTCACTTCGTAAGATTGATGACACCTAACTCTGGAAATTACAAAAATGTTCAACAAAAGATTGTCGGCAGCTTTGAGCCTTAGTAAAGTCCAGGCTCTCTGTGTCGTTTGATTCTCAGCAATGCCATCCACTGGACGTTGCCAATGACACCAGCCCCCTGGAGACGAGATGCCAGCACTTTTTGGAAGTACCAAAAGACCGCAGACGACACTTAAATCGGTTTATAGCTCCCAAGCCTCTCACCACTTTCCCTGGGGACAAAGACAGCTCAGGTACACGACAATCCAGCAGGAGGTTTTGAAGAGAACAGTGGAGCCACCACACTATTCAAGGATATGGCTAGAATCACTCATGAAAGGCTCCCAAAAGGCCACAAACTCCTGAAGAGTAGCCTGAACTTCCCCATGCCCCACACCCTTCAGCACCTCAGTCACAACTCTACCCAGATATCTCCTCCACAAGTTCTGGATCCTCTTAGCTGCCCCACAACCACTTTCAGAGGGCAGATTCGAGAAATCTCTGTTCTGTTCCCTCCACCCCAGTCGCATTCTCAACTCTTGTACATAATCTGCAACCTCATCCATAGAAACACCGTATTTAATGACTATTCTTAAACCCTCGCTAATATGGAAGAGGCTGGCCCCTGCAGCATCCACCGAACTCAGACCAGCAGAGGTATGGCAGGTATTTGGTCGTTAGCGAGTCTCCCGGTAGTGAGCTGTTGCCCGTGTGTTACCGCACGGAGGTGACCACCCGAGGGATCCCGTACAGTCTGTGAGGATTTCTTAATCTGGTTTCCCACCTGACCTAACTATTTACTTGGGTGGCAAGTTTCAAAGGGCCATGATCCTCACGAACTCGGTGAAACAGTTGTAGGTTTTCTTTGTAGCAGCCAATGCTCCTAAGTTCGTCTGCCCTCCCAACAACCGTCGCTCACTGTTATAGAAACTACAGTGGAGCAACACGTGGTTTCTTCTTTCCTCAGCACTGGAGGCGCAAGACGTTCATGATGAACGTTCATGATGTCTTTGAAAAAGAAAAAGAGGAACTGCGCATTAAAGTCGCCAAGTCCCATAAGGAACTGGCTTATCCAGTGGTCTCGATCACCAAGGGGTGATCCACAGGACCGCAGCTCTCTGGGATTGGGCCTATACTCTGTTTTGATTGACTTTTGGTAGACAACGGGGCAATAGCCAATCACGCCGAGATAGATGGCCTAGTACATGAGGATAGTGTTATGTTAACTCACTCCACAAGTGGCAGTGAAGCAAACCTCGCGATTGTAGAGCCTTTAAGGAACTGGAGATGTAGGCTGAAGCCCCACCTCTCACCTATATTCACTCCTAAATACTTGACATGCTTTTCAAGAAGAAGCCTGTGGCTGCCAAAACGTATAGTGTGTTGGCTATTTACTTTTCCCTTCAAGAGGAGGATTAGCTAGGTTTTTTCCTCAGCCACCTGCATCTTGACATGCTCATACTATTGGGTGACGGTGCAAGGCATGTGGAGGGTTTTGCCTCAATTTGGTGGACCGTCTATGGAAAGATCAGCACAGTCAGGTCAGCCATATAGGTGAACAGCTCGCAGTCTGTCTCCATGAACTCCTGAGAAGACCTTCGAAGCAGGCATTCCAGAGCAAAGCAAAGAATACGCATCCACACCCCCACAAAGTATCCCGGCAGAGGGAGGCTCGTGCATTTGTTCCTCGTAGTACAAAATTCGCTCAGCAGTGAAGTCAGGTAAAAAACGAAGAAACTCTATGCGACCCTTTTGATATTCTCGCTTCTTGGCATGTAGCGAAGACAAATGAAGTGAGGCAGTACGAGAGTGACATTCGGTTGTCAATGAAAGATTCACACATTAACAAGATTCAAGCCGAACAGAATCGAATTCTGCTCACGACTGCAGCTGGCTGAGATATACCTCAGATCACAGACGTTCTCAAGCCCTCGTACCACAATCAATGCCAGTAACTACAACCCTACCCTAACGTCTAACTTGTCAAAACAATCTACCAAAACCCTCCACTCTACCACCAAGTCAAAAGAAACAACACTGTGACCATTCAAAAAGCTGGTCTTCTACATATTATTCAGGTAAAACGTACTTGTTGTCGTTAATGATGATGATGCTATATCCATGCTCTGGATCCAATGCAGTAATGGAGAAAGCATAAGGTGAATACGTAAGTCGCGTAACCTACAACAATACACACTTTACATTACTGCTTAGCGCACAATGTTTAGATATCCCAGTCATGCACGTGAATTAAAGCCAAAAACAAAATGTAGACCTGGGAGCTAGTTCAGCAGATTAGAACATGAACCCACTTTGCCACTCATGCACATTATTCCAATAAGTTGTATATTCTGAATTACGGCCTGATAGATATTGACATCATTATAAATGATCAAAACAACAAATTTCTTTCTCAAAAACCGCTGTAACGATTTTGACTAAATTTGTTATAAACAGCTCCTAATGAGATGACTATACCATGAAATTCCCATCGGTGGGAGAATGATGAGAGCAGCACAATAAATTACCAAACATTTCGACGAAAATCGAGTTTAGCACAGTTTTTCCTTATAAACGCCGCTCAAATGTTATCAAGTTCTTCAGAAAAATACACGTACCATGATGAGTGTTTAATGACGCTGTGTGACGAGTTTCTGAGATACTGGCAGAGGTGGGTTACCGTAGTTCTACCAGATCGCACAATGCCCCGCCATGCCTTGTACGTCAATAAAGTCGGAGGTAGAAGGTGTTTGACGATAATGTACAACACAACTGACATGGAAGAACTGAGATCGTTAGCAATCGAGGGAGAAGAGCGTATGATTGCCTCCCATTCATATACAACCTTATCAATACAATTTTCAACAAATCGAAAAACAAATTGCCCCGTCGACTGACAAAAAGTTGACAGTAACAGCTGAAAAACTGAGCTAGGGTCGCAACGGAAAGTTGAGTCGCTCGAATTCGAACAATTTGAGCTTCGAAATTTCCGATTCAAGAAGCGATTTAAAGTTACAGTTTATTTTTTTCATTTTATTGTTTGTACCTGACGGTTTACAATCTACTGTTCGAATATCTTCCCGACTCGACGCTTCGGGATTTTACGCGCTCGACTTTTGACAAGTTTTACCGGGAAACGTCCAATTTCGTCTTCCTCACTAAACATTCTGTTGCGATACTAGCTCAGTTTTTCAGCTGTTACTGTCAACTTTTTGTCAGTCGACGGGGCAATTTGTTTTTCGAACGTGAAAACTACTTTAGTTTACCAAACGTCGTGTAGATCACGCGGCCGATGCAAAATTGGCCGTTCCCGGAGAAACGTTTCAAAAATCGAGCCCGTAAAATCAGTTTTTCAGCTGTTACTGTCAACTTTTGGTCAATCGACGGAGCAAATTGTTTTGGTTTATTATTCAATCTGAATAATAATCCTATGTTTTCGGTCAGGAAAAATTGTTTACACCCCCCCCCCCTTCAAAATTTGATTCTTTACGTTTCAAAACATGGAGATTCCATGATTCCATGTGCAATGTCCGTCCGCCGTTCGGGCCGTTTAGTGCCTTTAACGTGATCTGTTCTTCCGCACAAAAATCCCATTTGGTATCTAGTTGTTCCCGCCATCTCGGCAATCCGATCGGCCGAAGCCCCAGCCCCTGGTTGTTATGGTTAAAAAATATCTGGTGCGTTGCAACACACTACTTTCCTTGGCTCTACGTCAACTCACTTTCTATATGGCTGATTCGATTTAATCAATTCATTTATCACCCAGTTCCTTTAAACTTGGACAAACAGCAGCAGGAAGCGGTAGTGCCTACAGTTCTGGAATTTATGGTGCTGCTCGTACTCATTGCAGGACCATTATTGAGCAATTGATACACAGATAATTAATGAGGCTGTAAACACGAATTTTTTGAAGATGATAGTAATCACTTTTGTAGAGTTATTGGGTAATAACTGTTAGAACTGGTAGTAAGCGAATCGGCGGTAGTTGAAATTCAGGAATTTCTGGAGTGAGCCCCATGTATCTCATGAGCATTTTTAAACACTCACCCTGTAGGTATTGGATTGGACTACAACACGACTTTTTTTTAACATTCTAGTAACATTCCAGCGGGGTTTAAAAGGAAAAACCGCGGCAAAAACTTTTCGTCGAAAAGTTTAATAATTTATTGTGCTGCTCTCGTCATTTTCCCACAAATGGGAATTTTATGGTATAATTATCTTATTAAGACTTGTCTATATCAAAAATTTAATCAAATTCGTTTGAGCCTTTTTTGAGAAAAAAAATTTGGTGTATTGATCACTATGATAACTATAGTTAAATTTCGGTGGATTTTGCCCATACCCTTATTTTTGCGTCCCATGGTAACGTGTAGGCTAGACATCAAGTTTCAGCTGATTTGGTACGGTTGTTTTCTCTAAAAACCGAGCTACTGATGTCGAAAGTTTTGGTAATTTATTGTGCTGCTCTCGTAATTTTCCCACATATGGAAATTTTATGATATAGATCTGTTTCTTTATTTCATGACTGTACCTAAACCCTCGACGAGGGTTATATCAGTCATAGAAGTTGCGGTTTCGCTAATATGCAAGAGGCCGGCCCCTGCAGCATCCACCGAACTCAGACCTGTGGAGGTACGGCAGGTATGTGGTCGTTAGCCAGTCTCACCGTAGAGAGCTGTTGCCCGTGTGTTACCGCGCGGAGGTGACCACCTGAGGAATCCCGTACCATCTGGGAGTAGTTCTTAATCTGGTTCCCTACCTGATCTTACTGTTTACTTGGGTGGCAAGTTTCAAAAGGACTGATCAACTATAACCACGTTTCTTAGCCATTACCTTCTTTGCGAACTTTGCAAAATGGTTATAGGCTTCCTTTGTAGCAGTCAAAGCTGCTAAGTTCGTTTGCCCTCTCAACAACCGTCGCTCACTGTTGTAGAAACTACAGTGGAGCAGCACATGGTTTCTTGTTTCCTCCGCACTGGAGGCACAAGACGTGCATAATGGAGAGTCTTTCAGAGAAAAGAAGTGGAGCCGCGCATTGAAGTCACCATGTCCCGTGAGGAACTGGCTCGTCCAGTGGTCTGGCTCAACCCATTTTCTAGAAAGACGTTCACGGATGTTGGGGAAGAACTCATACGTATCACGTCCCTTTGACGAGGATTCCCATCTCGCTTGCCATTTCTCTAGAGCCCATTCATCGATGGCGGCAAGTTTCTGTTCTGTGGTGAGATCCGCACGGAGTTCAGCCCAAAGCGGGGAAGCTCCGTTTCACTCTCCACTTGTCAATCATGCACTCAACAGCCAAATCAACTGGTAACTGACCAGTGATCACCTGGAGTGCTTCCGTTGATACAGTCTTGTAGGCCTTGGTGATCCACAGGAGCGCGGCTCTCTGGGATTGGGCCAATACTCTCTTTTGATTGACTGTTAGTTTGCTACCCCAGACAACAGGGCAGTAGCCAATCACACCTAAATAGATGGCCTTATACATGAGGATGGTGTCGTGGTAACACACACCCCAAGTGGCCTTAGTAATGGCACGCAGTGAGGCAAACCTTGCAATGGTAGTGCCTTTAAGGGACTGGAGGTGTTGGTTGAAACCCCACCTCTCACCTATATTCACTCCTAAATACTTGACGTGCTTTTCAAGAAGGAGCCTGTGGCCGCCAAAGCGTATTGTGGGTGGATTATTCACTTTCCCCTTCAAGAGGATTAGCTGGGTTTTTTCCTCAGCCACCTGCATCTTGACGTGCTCGCACCATTGGTTGACAGTGCGGAGCACGTGGTGGGTTTTTTCTTCAATTTGGCGGACTGACTCTGCAATGATCAGCACAGTCAAGTCATCCACATAGGCGTACGGCTCGCAGTCAGTCTCCATGAGTTTCCTGAGAAGACCTTCGAAGAAGGCATTCCAGAGTGCTGGTCCTAGGACCGAGCCCTGTGGGCACCCCTTCTCAATCTTTCTCCGGACGGAGACATGCCTACTTTCGATCGTAGCAGTTCTGTCTGTCAGGTAACTTCTGACGAGCGAGTACAGGTTGCGGGGATTCCCTACCTTTGAGTTCATTAAGGAGCGCTGGCCACCAAAGGTTGTCAAACGCTCCTCTGATGTCAATCAGAACTGCTACGACGTACTTAGCCGGTGCCAGCAGGGAAACACGCCGAATCTCGACAATGACATCCCGCGTGGACCTTCCTTTGGTACACCCGTATTGCCTGCCTGTGAGGTTGCGGCCAAAGACTCCTTCGAGGGACTGCAACATCAAGATTTCTAGTGTTTTGCCTAATATGGAAAGAAGGCTGAGTGGTCTCCATGATCGCGGGTCCGACTGATTGCGGTCGCCTCCTTTTGAAGAGTGACAACGCGCGCAGACTTCCACTGAGTGGGGAACTGTCCGACCTGCAGACAGTCATTAAATAAATTAAGGAGACCGCTGGAGATTGTCCGCTCAGCCTTCCTTAGCATATTGCTTTCTATTTTATCTGGCCCAGGAGATTTGTTGGGCTTTAAGGTCGCAAGAGCCCTGCCGAGGTCGCCTGTTGTCCACAATGGGATGTCGGGCTCGTTCGGAGGGTCCATGATCAGCTCCCTTGCTGCCCTCTGGGCTTCAGTGTCTCGAGCTAGTTGGTCATCTGGGAACGCCTTCTCAAGGAGGGTTTCCAGTGAACGTTCGATACTGCAGGCCCAGCCTGACTCATTTTGCATCGCAGCTAAGACCTGCTCTACATTTGCTTTTCCTATGGAGGACTTGTAGTGTCTGCCCCAGGGGTTCTCAGAGCTCTCCGCTTCCACAAAATTTCGCCAGCCTTGCCGTTTGGCTCGTTTGATGGCGCGGTGGAAGGCCTTCTTCTCTTGGATGAAGGCAGTTCGCGTGTTGCTCTGGCATCAGGGTCACGAGTGTTTTGGTACATCCTTCTGGCTCTATTTGCACTTTGCTTGAGGGGATTAAGTTCCTCAGTCCACCATGGGACTTTGATCGCCCTGTGCTTCTGTTGGCCAAGTACAGAGAGCCCAGCAGAGTGCAGTGCTGTGGTAAATGTGTCCACTTTGCTGTCCACCTCTTCAGGTGTGGATGCTTGCACTATTAGGTCGGTGTCTGCGGCACGCAGTTCACCTTCCAGTACCCTAAAGAATTGCGGCCAGTCAGCATTTTTTGTGCGGAATCGCTTTTCACGCGTGTCTTTGCAGAGGATGTTATCATCCGTAATGGCAAAGTCAATAACCATGTGATCGCTCTGCGTTGCACCTGGTACGACTCGCCAACCCTTCAATTTGAGTAGCAGGGTGTGGGACACGGCTGTGACGTCTATACACGACCTTCCTCCCGGGCCATCATAGGTCGCCTCAGTCATGGGGTCGTTGGCAACAACCAAGTTGTACCTGGTGAGCAGCTCTATATACGCCTCGCCCGCCCCATCCAGGGTTGGGGATCCCCACAATGGTGATCTGGCGTTTGCATCAGCACAGACTACGCAGGGTCGTCCTGATAGGCCTGCCAGAGCCCGCTCGAGTGGTTCAAGGCTGTTGGCAACTGGTGCACCAAATTGCCTGTAAAATGATATTACAACCAGCTCAAAGCCACCGGCTCGGATGAGCACAGCGGCCAAGTGCTGGCTGTTCAGGTGAGTGAGTGCGAGCATGTCAATGGACGGGTCGATGCAGGCTACTGCTGCCTTGGCTCCCGTTCTTGCTCCAGCCACCACTCGTGCCTGCGATCCGAGACCAAGAGTTTTGGATCCTATGTACGGTTCCTGTATGGCGAGGACACTGCAGCGTTTCTTGAGTGCATTTTGCAGCAACTCAGCCATAACTGGGCAACTCTTATTTGTGTTGTGCTGAAGGATTCGAACTGTTTTTGACCTATTCATAATCCACTCGTGACTCCTGGAGGGCAATCGCTCGCTGGCGAATGGTACAGCGTGCGTCTCGTGTAGAGTGTGCGACCTGTTGGATTTTGCGTTCGACGCAATTGGCACACTTGAGGAGAGCATCACGCTTGCATTCCTTACTCAGATGTGGCAAGGCGCACCAGGCGCACACAACAGGTCTTGTACAGGCCACTGCCAGGTGGCCATAGCGCTGGCATTTGTAGCACTGAGTGGGGGCTTGGTACTTTCGTATGGCGCACCGCTGCCAGGCTATTTGGAGGTGTGTTGCCCACTCTAGTTTTTTGTACAGGCTGGGTGATACCTCAATCACCCAATCCTTCTGTCTGCCACGCTTTTTGGTGAAGAGAGGCCTGACATCCTGCGGCTGCAAGCCTAACGCAGGGTTGTGCTCAACAACTTGTTGGGCCAAGTCCTCTTTGAAGGTCGGTCCGCACGTCGCACAGCAGCAGGCGTGGAAACGACCCAGGGGGCTGACGCTTGGAGCTTCAACTCCTTTTTTGTGGAAATGTGGCTCGTGAGCGCCTTGGCCATTTCTGGCGTTTCCGTCACAATGACGGCGCCACCTCCTACTGCGGTGCGGATGTCTAGCACTCGGACACTCAGAGCTTGGAGGTCCGTAGCAGGACACCCCGCATAAGCGCTTCCATTGCGTCAGGGTTGGAGGGACCAGCCTCTCCTTCCTCACATGTCCGCTAACCACTACCACGTTTTGTCGTGGGTTTTTAGGGGAGTTTGGCAAGCGGTGGAGGCTTTTTATTTTGGTTTTTATTTTTATTTTTGCCCTTGTTTTTGGGCGGAGGCATAGGCGGGCGCTGCCCTCGGCCTGCACTTCCTGCTTAGTTGGGGCCTGTTTCTGCTTCCCTCTGCGCTTCCTGGCCCTGGCAGGCTGCCATTCCGCCTCAGCTCCATGAGGGGAGGAAGGCGCAGTAGCGGCTACTGCCGCATATGAGGGCCTGGGGTACTACCCTGGCTCGTTGTTGCTCCTCGAGTTTGGGGGCTGGTGGCACTGGCTGCTGGGCAATTGCCCTCGCAGCTCTTCCTCACGACAGCCGCCACAGTTTCCCGCAGGGAGTGGCAGGGGCGATGTCGTTGGGGGCATTAGCTTTTATAGCCAGCTTCGAAATTTCGAAGAGGCAACTAGTTACGAGGTCCCGCATAGGTCCTGTCGCGTTGGCCCTCATCCGTGCCAGCTGGCCGTGGATGATTTGGACGTATGCGCAAATTTGCTCCATGTCCGACAGTTTAGGGTCCACGCTGTGTCGTGTGCTTGTAGTAGCCGGGTTGCCCGGGCTACTAGGGGAGAAGGGGAGATGAACGCGGTTTGCCCGGTTCTTTCCGCCCTTGTTTGTTTGGCGGACGAGTAGATTGCTCATCGTCCGAAGAGGGAGGGGTCGAGCTTGCCGAGCCGAGGAAGAGGCGCAGGTGGCGTTTTTATTACCTGCTGAAGTTTTAGTTGACTTTGTCATGTTTTTTACTTATTTGGGGGTGATTAAAGAAGCGGACTGGTGTAGTGTATCCTTGTGAGTTCATTTGTTGTGTGTGTTCGTGGTATGAGCGAGAGGTGCTCGAGGCAGTGTCCTGGAAGCTCCCCTCAGGCATATTGATTCTAGCCCCTTTCGCTGGTCCGTTGAGGGTCAAAGGAGGCCCCACATGCGCCGCAGCTGCCAGTCCGGCCACCCACCGGGACTAAGACGCATGAGGGATTTTTCGGCTGCTGCTCAGAGTCAGCCCTCGGCCACTAGTGATGTGGTGAGCGGGACACACGCTATCAGCCGCCCCAGGAACGCTCAAACCAAGTTTTTCCTCCTCATTCCGAAGGCCGCACCTATATAGGGGATCGCTCAAAGGTGTTAGTGAGCTACTTCCAGGACTGTCTTTCGCTCATTATGAGTGTTTCAAGTGAGTGTGTTCTGCCACGCAAGCCGTTGCAGTGTATTTAGTATCTGGAATATGTTGTGTATGTCAGTGTCGTGAGCTTTAAGCCCCTTTAAGGCCGGTTTTAACGACCACGCAGAGGATACGGCAGGAGAATTCTGTACCCCTTCCTGCGGGGGTGTGTTCTGCGATCCCAGCTAAAGGTAGGGGTTCCCAGTGTGTCATGTATGTGAATGAAGTGTAAGTTGTGTCCCTTTTAGTCCGGCTTATACGAACACGCAGGGAGTACGGCAGTGGAATTCTGGACCCCCTACTGCAGGGTGAGCACAGTGTGGCGACAGAGTACACTGTGACGCCCAGCCACAGTTAAGCCTCGTTGGATGTAATCCTGCGGGGACCTCATAGAGGTGAGGTTGTCTTTCAAGCTGGGCCCACCCGGCTGTCCCTTTTAGTCGGCTCATACGACACGCAGGGAATACGTCAGCGGAATTCTGGACCCCCGACTGCAGGGTGAAAATTTTATGATATAACTGGCTCATTGACAGCTATCAATATAAAAAGTTTAATCAACATCGTCAGAGCCATTTTTGAGAAAAAAAATATTTGGTGTTTTGATCACTATGATAACTATAGTTAACATTCGATGGATTTTGTCCAAACCCTTATTTTGGCGTCCCATGGTAGCTTGCGGGCGATATATGAAGTTTGAGCTGATTTGGTACGGTGGTTCTATTCCACCAAAATCGTTCACAGACACACACACACACAGACTGACACACCAGACCATTTTCCCAAATAGTGTTTTTCGGACTCAGGGGGGTCTGAAACGTAAAGATCTGAAGAGAACTCGAAATGTTTTTTCAGCCGATTACATAACTGTCCTTTTTACTTTGTAGAGCCAAGGAAAGTAAAAATTAACAAAACGCAGTATAATCGCACTCGCCTGGCGTCGGGGGAATATTTAGTTTCCATAGTTCCATTGTAGTCAGGCCATGTTTCGTATGGTTTACTAGTATTTTTCGATGCTGAATCGAATGGAATGGGCCTCGGAGCAGTAAGACTAGGTCAAGTATCTGCTGTGTCTGTTCATGAGAATAATAAACCGTTGTGTAATAATTTGCAGGGTTTTTGATTTGTTAAAAATTGTATTGATACGGTTGCACATGGATGGGATGCAGTCACATGCTCTTTTCCCTCGTTTGCTAACGATCCCAGTTCTTTCACGTCGGCTGTACATTATCATCAAACACCTTCTACCTCCGACTTGATGGGGGGGGGGGGGGGTAGCATGGCGGCGCATTGTGCGATCCGTTAGAACTACGGCAACCACCTCTGCCAGTATCCTCATAAACTCGCCTCACAACGTCATTAAAGACTCATAGTATACTACTTGGTTGGAGTAACACCTGAATTTGTCTGAAGAACTTAGTAACAATTAAGCGATGTTTATAAGGAAAACTTTTCAATTTTTCTAAATAAATGAATGGATTAAAAATAAATAGTTATATATAAATGTATGTATAGAAGCTTCTCCAGAAACTCTGAAATTTCAACCACAGCCGTTTCACTTACCACATATTTCTAAAAGCTTTTACCCGATAACACTCTGATTATCCTTTTTTAAAAATTGAGATTACAGCCTCATTAATTTTCCGTCTACCAATTGCTGAATAATCGTCAGGGCGTGAGTACAAGCAGTACAATAAATTCCGGAACTGTAAGCGCTACTGATTTCTGCCGCCGTAGAGCTAACGAATGTTGTGTAGTGCGGTGCACCTGATATTTTCCTTACAAATTTCGAACATGCAGCACTAGAAAAATTAGGATGGTAGTCTCAAAACCTATTCATACTATGAAAGTTCAATACGGTCGTTAAATAGTCAGGAGCAACCACAGAAATTCGAAAGGAGTTTCCCCTCTAATCGTTACCACGAATTCTCTTAGAATTATGTTGACAGTCCCGTATTACCTACAAGACGGTTTTCACATGCTAGTCCACAGAGAGAGAAAAAAACGCACTAAAATAAATTTGCTTCGTAACTTTTGCGAATGTGTTGTTTTGTTATTTTGAACTGTACGCTCAAAAATATCATAAAACATCGTGTTTCTATCACTATGATAACTATAGTTAGTTTTGGCCTGCCCTCATTGTGGCGCCCCAGTTTTGGCACCCCTAATAAAAAATTAAATAAAATGATAAGGAGGGGATGGAGGAATACACTACTCCAGCTTTAGAGATAGAAGGATGTAGTGACGTTTTACAGTAAAATACGAACCAAGCAACGCAGGAGTGAAATGCCTCGAGGAACCCCTGCTGATAACTAACGACGACAGATGACCAGATATTATCAGCCACCATCCCCCGAGCTTCCGATGCCACTGTACGAAGATCTTCGCTCGCCAAATCGTGCCTTCCAGAGACAAGCTGGGCATGCAGGACAGCAGGCTGCCAGGAGCCAGGGGGTACAGGTCAGGGCTCAGCCGTCTTTTCAGTGGCAACCAGGTGGTGCTGATCTCTCTACTCATCCCAGATATCGGATGACAATCCACCAACAACGCTTAATGCAGTTCCCATGAATACATGGCTCACTTGCACCACACCGCGAGTCAAACTAATTACTACATGCCCAACGGGGTAAAAGGTCTGCACTTTTCAGCCACGTTTTTGCGATCGTGTCTGAGTTTGTCTCGAGCAGCTGGCTGTATGCTCTGCGTGGGGTAGCTGGAGCCTGCATTTGAGTAAGTGGAGTAGCACCCAGGGCAACTGGTTGGCCTGGGATTGCACATCCATGATACTATAGTTGGTGATACGTTTAATGTTTGATACAGTGATAATGGCGTTTAGAACTAACGAGATAAAATAGCACTCACCCTTTTAATACGGTTCGACTTTAGGTCGAGTTCTTCGCAATACCCTCCGTCCTGCGGGGAAAGTTTTAAACCGTCGACGACTCTGACGTCGTCATAACCGGCGGTCGTCGTCGTCTCTGACCCAAAATTTTGATACAACTGCTTGAAACATGGAGAGGTCTTGAGCTCTGGAAGCCGCAGCGTCGGAACTGCCTCGACCCGCAAGGTTTTCCTCGTTCGGTTTCGGTCCGTTCGAACGACAAAATCCTCTTTGACGAAATGGAGGGCGCAGACCCGAGACGTTCCGGGAGGAATCGGTTCCGTCGAACCTCCCGAAATTCTCCTGAGCCATTTAGCGTACAAATTGGGGAAGCAACGAGCGTCCGGGAGCCGGTGGAACGTGACGTCCGACGAAGAGAATTTGCTGTTGCTCCGACACTCTTTGACGCAGCACTTGACCATTTTTCATTCGAACATCTCCAGGGGCACCATCGACGAACTTCCAAAGTTCGGAAATTGTGGAAAATGCAAAGGTAGTTATTACAGGATAAAGAGGAAAAACACAAAAAACGCGACGCCAGCACGGACACGATACAGCCACTGACTATTTTCGTTTGCCCTCGACCCCCACTCAAGTAACGAGCTCTTCAGAACAACTGCAAGCCACCCCCTCCACTGTCAGCCCCTCTTCACCCCCAAACCACGTGTTTTCTGCACCTCGAATGAAATTTTCTGCGTCGACCTGCTTGAAAAACGGACCTGACCTGACCCTCGTTCTACCTGACGCCCTTTTCACCACCGCGCAGCACCCCTCGCCATTCCAATTTTCTTGCCTGCGCTTCGAGCTCTACCAGTTTTTTCTTTCTCCCCTTGGGAAGGTCGAAATATCGTACAACCCCTTCACCCCCACCCCGCTACAGACTGAGAAGTGAGAACACATTTTCCTTCACCACGCAAATCATTTGGCTTCTTGAACATTCGTATTTCAACTCTTTTTCCTCGCTCCTGTTTATTTTCCCAAGAGGCGAGGAAAGTACGATCACGTCAAAAACAAAGTTTAGTTTTCTTCAGCTCTTAACGTTTCAAGGCCTACTGAGTCCAAAATATCTGGTCCGACGAATAGCACACAACTGGCCTCACATGCATTCAGTGATTCCCTTGACTATAGCAACTAATCATATCTGTTTTTATCCCATTTATAACAACATCGTACATTACAGCAGGCGCTTGTGGTTCTGGAATGTATTGTGCTGCTCTTACTTGTGCCACCATCATTAATGAGCAATCAATTTCCAGGTGATTTAAAAGACTGTCTACGTTTTTTTTGAGAAATATCGCGGCGTTCACCGCTATGGAATAATCGGGTAATAACTGAGAGCAATGCTAGGTGAACGGCAGGGGGTTGAAATTCTGGAATTTCTCGAGTAATTATGAGCGTTATCATTCTGAAGCGGAGTATAATAGGTCGAACTGCGCTAAAATATATTTTCGTCCATTAGTTGGGTAATTTGTTGTGCTGCTCCGTCGCTTTCCTATGAATGAGAATTTTATGGTATTGTCGTTTCCATTATAGCTCTCTGTACTCAAAATTTAATAAAATCTGCTGGCCCATCGAAAAACCACAGATAAATGTTCTACTGAACGGAGGCATACTTTTCTCACAAAAGCAACTATCCATTTAAAAAAAGGTTTATTATAATTTAAATGACACTCGAATAGTCGTAGCGTCAATAGAATTTTGAAAAAAACAAACAAATTGTTGTGACTCTCGACGTCAACAAACTATTCACACACCCAAAATGGCGTCTGGCAAACGGTGTATTGAAAAAAAGAAAGAAGTAGTTTCTATGGATGAGATTAATCATTTCGAAGGCTCGTAGAGGAGGGAATGCATTTTGTTCATAACTGCTAAACGGAACTTCATTTTTTCTTCGTCGCTGAGTTTTGAGACTGCCGGCAGAAGACTCTGGAAGAAATGGAGGTCGTCTTTTTCACACACCAACTGCGAAACGAGAAACGATAGTTATTGGTTCAAGTCAATGTGTACCGCGTTTCAATAAATTTGTAATTGTTGGAATTTTACAACGAAAAGTTGAAAAAGATGTTTTTGCGCTTTGTGCCAGATATTTTTCATTTGGGGGATGCTAGTTGATAGACAATTTACTGCAACGCAGGTTATATGCGAGGTACAATGACAGAAGATTGATTGATATTGGTTTGTTTATTTTCAAGGGGAAATTAGGGTCATACATCCCTCTCTAGCATTTCCCCTAGAACTTAAATACAACAATTTCTCGAAGGGTTAACATACCAACAATATATAAAGGCTACCAAACAACATAATTGTCTTAGTTGGTTTACACTTTTACTCAAAAACTCTCATTAAGTTCATTCATTATTACAGTCACACCAAAAATAAATACTCTGAAAACACAAGTACACGTAGAAACTACAGGCATACGACATAAATTACGTGCACATGAAAAATCTTCCAAGCACACTGACTTGAAAAAAAAAAAACACAAGCAAAACAGTGAAAAGGGCGAGTACTTGTATATTCCTCCCCTTCTCCAGAGATACACAACCTAACCTAAAAACACAAATTGCACTCAAAAACGCCTCCACACTTCACAGCAAAAATGAGTTTGGCTTTCTGAGAGGCGAATTGCTGCACATTCATTCTGATTCTTCATGCGCCCTGTGACGTACTAATTGAGCCTCCCCCTTATCAACCAGAGATTTCAAGATCAGTGTTTTTCTCCCTCGCTTGAATATTGTTGGCTGAAGGTGAGCAAATCCCTGTTAATTAATCCCCTGTCTTTAATCACGATCCGTACAATTAGGTTACCTTGAATGAATATTGATTGAAAGGAATTCGATTCATTCATTTCATTTCTATTTTTTAAATTAAATTCAAAGTGGGTCTTATCACGTTCTTAATTTCATTTCCTTATTTTTTCCTCAAGAAGAGTTGTTTGTTGACTTATGATCTGAAATGAGTTTCAAGGGTTCTTGTCCGATTAATTATGTTGGGCCCAGACACAAACTAAAAGAGTTGAAAATTCACATCACAGACTGTGAATTAAGTCCAATGGAGCGTGATTAGTAACTGAAATCATTGAACTGCTGTAAGCCAGAGACTACCAGCTGTAGTTGGAACCCAGAGGACATGAGTCTACTCATGGACGCCACACAATATATCCATTTGAATTCAAGTGAGGGTTTTTTTAGTTTGCCCCCAACTTTACTTTGATTTCAATATCCTAGGTTTTTGAATAGCTTCTGTTGATGCGGTCTCACCTTTGATAGGTAAATATGCTACTATCAAGGACAGTGAAAAAGAAATGCGCGAAGCACTTACTCCTGGCATCACTTCCAACTTGATGGCGTCTTCCTCTCCTGACTTTACTTCTTCATTTACTTTTGCGTCGTTTGACGAACTGCAACACACGTCACCATAATGGATACTAAACCATTTCCTCATAATTTGGAGGGTAGCAAAGCTACCTTAAATATTGCCACATTAATTGGTGAGGGACCACGAGTCAAACATATTTTTGTCGTCACACATTTGTACACGAGTTGCCAAACAGATGCTGATATCCAAGTATTATACGTATTCCTAGCAAATGAGCATGTATCTAATTGCCTTTCCGTAGCAACATTATCACTGCTATAGGATCTCACTACACCTTCCCATCAGTGTGCTACACATAAGAGGAAGATCCTACCAGCAGATCTGTTATCAAAATTATTGTTCCTTATCACTTAAAAAAGAGGTTTGGTCAAAAGTTTTGGAAGCTGCATTTTTAGGTTGTCATTTGGCCACCAGTACCTGGTGGAGAGCTGTTGCCATGCCTTGGGATTTTTAATGTGGTTTTCTACTTGATCTAACAATTTCCTTGGGTGGCAAGTTTCAAAGAGACAGATCAATTATGGTTTCATTGTCATATAGTTCAAGTTTGGCCCAGAACGGAGGAAAATCCCTTTTCCCTCTGTACTTATCCAGCCAAGTCAACTGTTAACTGACCAGTGATAACACATAGTAGTTCAGTGAATGCTGTATTGTAGACATTCGTGATCCACAAGAGTGCAGCTCTGAGACATTTGACCAGCACTTTACTTTGATTGAGTGTGAATGTGCTACCCCGGACAGGTCTGTTTCCTTATTTGATGACTGTTCCTAAACCCTCAACGAGGGTTGTATCAGTCATGGAAGTTGCGGTTTCGCTAATATGCAAAAGGCTGTCCTCTGCAGCATCTACCGAACTCAGACCTGTGGTGGTACGGCAGGTATTTGGTCGTTAGCAGTAGCATACTACGCCTAAACACCCCACATATCTCATATATGAAAGGCGTTCATCAATTTGACTGCTATGATTTACAATAAGGTAAGTTCGAGTTATCTCTTTTCGTTTGTAAAATGAACCCGAATCTCGTGTTCTGAAATTCATTCTCTATCAAACTGAGAACCGGACAGACTTAGACCACAAACTCAAACTTACATTGATAGAAAACTCAGGATTGAAATTATGATAGAATAAAGCACCACCCAAATTTCACTAATGCAAGCAGAATTATGACTCTTCTGTGCAGATGACAAGACCCTCTGCCATGTCCAGTTCCAATGCCAGAGGCTTAAAATGGGGTGATGAGTTCTTTTGGTACAACTACTCCAGGGGTAGACCACAAAGAAGATTCTTGCAGTTTACGCCCAAGATCGGGTTATTTGTGCATTTTCTTTGTTGTTGGAGAGCCTTGAGCTTCGCACTGTTGTTGTCTGTTGCCTCCCTCCATCACCTGACCCGCCTCCACTTTTTTTCGTCGTCCATCTCCGTCATCAGTCTTGAACAGTCTCCATCACGTTGTCATTGCCCACCTTCTCTTTTTTTTAACACGCGAGGTGGTCAGCAGAATCCACCGGATTTTCTTTCATTTCAATTAATTAGCTGCTATGGTCATCAGCATCCAAAGAAAACAAATTCTCGTCAAAAATTCAGCTTCCGTCTACACTAGAAACGTGGTCAATACAAGCACCCAGCGTTAACGTCTGTGCATTACGAAGTTCCGCATCAAACTGGTTAGAGACCTTTTTTCCATTACTGTGAACTGCCTCCAAGAAGTACATATTTTTAGTGTTTTTGTTTATTTAATTACATTGAAAAGAACTTCACTTTTTTCTTTTGCTATATAGCTTCTTCTTTTTATCAAATTCATAATATTTGTTCTCAAATATAGTTTATGTCAGAGATAATATGTTTATTTTATTCTTTGATCAAAGTTTGAAGCCCACCTCCGGCAATTTCAAACAACAATAATGACGAGCAATGAAAGAAACCAGTTTGAAGCAAATTGAGGTTGAATGGTGGTAAGACTTGGCAAAGAGATATGGATTATGCGTTCCTGTTTGTACTAGATATTCAGTTAACTATAGTGTCACTCTAATTGTGAACTTACAGTCCTGCAGTTCATATAACAAGTACGTAAATAAGTTCACTCACTCATTCAGGAAGCCCTCAAATATAAACGGTGCTTTGACTTTTTGAAAGGAGTCCAACCTTTCTGCGAACACAAAATTGAAGAAAATGCATTATACTCAACATCCAATAAACATCAGAAATGTACACCATGAGCACAACAGAAACATATTGAGCGTCAATTAATCTAAAAAGGAAGCTGAAGAATAGAAAGAATTTATCTTTTCTTAACACTCTCCACCAACTCTCTCATTTAACACTTTTTTGTGGCTCCTTTCCAGGAGGTTTTAGTACTAGCCTGGATCTGAACTTCGCCACTGCTTATTGTCATGCAATGGACGCATAGGAGCTCACCTTGAAAACGAAAGATTTTTACCCACTATGCAGGACCATTTAGGACTGCTCTTTTAATCAAAATGACTTTTCTTTAACACTCGTAAGAGAGTTATACCAGTCAAATGTCAATGATTGGCATCAGGCACTGGCTCAGCATCCTCCGAACCCAGAATTGTGGTGGTATGGCAGGTTGTGATTCAACTAGTTTCCTGGTAGGCCATGTGTTACGAAGTGGGGGTACAGCCATGAGGAATCCATACGATTTAGGAGGAGTTCTTACCATCAGACCAGTTACCATCTGATCTAACTATGTACTTTGGTGGCAAGTTTCAAAGGGAGAAATCAACTGTCGCCAAGTTTTTTTGTTTTTTTTTTTCCTATAAACATCATGCAAAACGGCTATAAGCTTGCTTAGTAGCAGTCCAAGCTGGAAGGTGCACTCATTGTTTCTTGTTTCCCCTACACTAGAGGCACAAGACATGCGGGATGGATAGTGACAATAAAGAAGCTGAGCTACTCATTGAAGTCGCCATGGTTAGTAAGATACTAACTCCAGCGGTCTGGCTGAACTCCAATTCTCATAAGACGTTCACGGATCTTGGGATAAACTTATACATGTCGCATCCCTTAGATACAGATTTCCATCTCACTTGCCATTTTGATAATGCTCATTTATGTATCTTGTCAAGTTTTCATTCAGTAGAGTGAAGTTTGTTCGAGAACTGTGGAAATTCTGTATTCACTCTCTGTTAGCGTGATGAAGGCAGGCTTGTTGGCACAAACACAACAGCTATTGCCTTCCACTGAGCTTTAGTTCTGTAGTGTGCAAAGATCGCGGCTACGCAACAGTAATATTCAACACAGCGACCCCTGGTGTCTATTAAGTTGATAATGCTGCGGCAGCGCCTGGAAACAACGGCAGGACCCTGTTGACCGTTGTGACACTTTCTTCAATAGTAGAAACGTGCTAGGAGAAACGCACACACGAGCACGACTCAAAAAAAGGGAGCAGTGAAACTGTCAGAGAGAATAACTGTATCACTGTATTAGTTGCTGAGAGACAAAAAAACGTTCGTAAGGAAAAAGGGTAACGCTCGCTAGTAGTGACAATAACAAAAGACAAAAAAAAGGGAACCTTCTCGCAAGCTCATTGAGGAGGGATGTCTTTGCGATGGAGGCTAATTAGGTTGGCAGAAGTGAGAGTTGTTCGGCTGATAACACTGCTATCAGTTAATTCTGCTAATCTGATAGCGTAAATATTCGGAGCGTGTTTGCCTGAAGTGGTTGAAGTATGTGAAGGGTGAAGTGGGTGAAGTTGGTTGGAGAGTGTGAAGGCGCCATGATGCGAATTTCAACTCTGAATTGCGTAAGTTTGTAATAGAAAAAACACTCTCCTCTTGTTCGAGAATGTTCGGCTCAGCTCTGGCCACATCAGTTTGTTGCCCTTGGCCCTAACAGGAAAACCCTCAGGCACAGTTTTTTGCCTTATCTGATGGAAGTTTAATTATCCTGTCTTGCTAACAAATAGCTTTAAGGATTCTTTCCAAAGTTGACAACGGGTTTTGCCCTTTCAAATCTCTCCTCAGGCATTTCTACTTGGAGCATTCCAGACCTGACTCCCCATAGTATTCAGTAGCACTCTGCTCTCATTATAACACCAGTTCACACATCTAGCCTACTGTCACGTGAACTAGTTCTACTGGCTGCTCAATGAGAACTTGTATCGTTCTAATCAAGTGACCATTTAAAAGCCAGTGTGTCGATACAGTCCTCTATCTCATTTGTCGCATTCGTCTATCAATTCAAGTCTTTATTGTTCTCTCTTTCTCTTGCACCAAACAATCAGAAAAATGTTTTATCTATTAAATCACTTTCCTTCCTAGTCAGTATGGCTGCAGAAAGTTAAACAAAAGTTGCTTGTTTTGCTTTTTTAAATAATTCGTTTTCCACCTTTCTCTTGCGATTACAAACATTTAATCAACAGTGCTGTTTACATAAATAAAAAATATGTAACAGAATTATACCGAAATTCTTCCAGCCTCCATTAACTTACAGTAGAAAATGACACAGTCCCACATCCAAGACACCCCTCTAGAACGCATAATAGGAAACCTCACAAAATTCAATTAGTCCTGACCATGACTAATTGAAGCCTGAGTCATCTTATGAGGCTATGTATATCGATACAATTGCATTGAATACTTCATTACGAGCAATTAGTTTTAGCCCACTTGGCACAAATGCGTTTATTCTAACAATTGGTTAAAATGCTCCAAAAATATATCCACCATTATGCAATGCGGTTATAAAGTAATCATGTTATGGTTATAAAAACAAACAAATTCAATCATAATGCATCTAAATTGAATGAAATAAAAAACCCTTACTTCTGCCTCTGACGAATTGAAAGCCTGCTCTGTGAAGCATTCGTCTAAAAGATGTATGTGACCCAGTGAAAAGGCCGCTCTTCAATATCTTTTGATAGGCCTTCATCATCGAAGCTCCAGGATCTGTTTGGTAGTATAATGCTATGAAACTAAGAAGGAAAAAGAATGGAATTGCACTGTAATAAATGATATCAAGAATTGTATTATACTTGCTATACTTCATAACACAATCCTTTCCAACACAATTAGCCTCTAGCAGCAATTCTGAGATTTTAGAGAAGAGACATGGATTCGATGTGACGAGTGATGACGCAAGGGCATCCTGTGAGAGCAGATAATGCCAACTACTTCAAAATGCCATACTATTTTGGTCTAATTTTATACTCATGTAGGTACTGCGTGGGATCCCAAACCATCATGAGAGGAGAAAGGCGTACAAAGAACTGTTCCCCAAGCAAGAGGAAAAATGTCGTGCGTAGATGTCACAGCTGTGTCTCAAATCATAATGCTCAAAATTACAGATTGGCGAGTTGCACCAGAAGTAAAGAAGTGATTGTGCAAGTAGAACTTTGAACCCCGCGGAGCAAGCCTTACAAGTCATCTACAGGAGAACCAAACGTGTAGCATGTACTTGCTGTGATGCAATCAGATTCACGCTACTTTGGAACTCTCCTCATAAAGACATTCTACAGTGAGCCAAAAACACAAGAGAATGGCACACTACTGCGGAAAATGGAGCCTGAAAGCTCAACACGGTTCCAAACCAAAATATAATAAAGTCTATTAAGCATCTCTGGTTACTGATAGGCCTCCTCACTATGCCATGCAAAATGTCAGGAATCGTGGAAACGTTGGACACTATACCATCAAAAACGTTAGGAATCTTGGAAATGTAGGACTCTGTTTAGCCCAGCCAACCAAATAAATACTACGAAGTTGCAAATAACGTCTTAATTAGTTCCAAATTTCTAGTCCATGGCGATTTCGAATTACTTTTTAATAGCGTCTATCCTGAGGGGGTGGAGTCGCGTAGCGAAATCCTGGCGATGGGAGTACGAGTACGAATTGGGTTTTGTTAGTCGTACGACGACCGCGTCTTTCAACTTGAGAGCCGCGCATGTCCTTTCTAACACGCGTTCGGGCGACAAAAGTGGACCTGGAACAACAACCAAAAAAGTTATATTGTTTAGTGGAGTGGTGAAGATCATTACCAGTTCATTATTATTATCATATGTTACTTACAAATGTTTACAATTAGCCGCAAAATTTCAAAATCATTCCATGCCAAATTCTTGGTGAATAAAGCCTTAGTCTAGAAAGGCTTTTGATTGTATAGCCTTCCCTTCAACTATTTCCTACGAGTTGTAGTCAAATTCATGAAATTATTGACTTTCGTTGATACAACTAAACGTTACTTCCAAATATATCAATATTAATGTAACTAATATACATCAAAAAGTCTCCAAGATACTGCTGCATCAACACTTCAAAGGCCACACTTCACCACCCCTTCCTTAGCAACCATTCTCTGGCTGCCTCTGTGAAATCACAAGCGAAAATCAGGTGCTGCCAAGTCTACGAACCCCCAACCGCACCCTGTAACACATCGTCATTAATAATGGTAATCGCTTCCATCATGGCCAGTAAATACGGGTCACCTCGTAGCAAAGTTTGAAAGAAAATGGTCAGTGTGACTGTACATAAGATTGAGAGAAAACCACTGAACCAAATCGACTCAAATTCGATATTTAGGCTGCAGATTACTGAGAGACTTCAAAATATGGATATCAGCAAAATCCGCCCAAAATTGACTACAGTTATCATAGTGATCCAAGCACTAAATGTTTTTCCCACACCAACACTAAATGATTATGATTAAACCTTTTATATAGACAGTTCCAAATGACACAATACCGTAAAATTTTCATCCGTAGAAAAATTAAGAACCAGCAAAATAAATTACCAAACATTGCCACAAAAAGCAGTTTTAGCGCAGTTTTTACTTTCCGCTACCCGAAGGGAAGGAAAGTATAGTAATCGGCTCAAAAAAAAAATTTGGGTTTTCTTCAGATCTTTACGTTTTGAGGCCTACTGAGTCTAAAAAACCTAATTTCGGCGCGTGGTCCGTGTGTGTGTCTGTAGTTCGATTTGCGGGAGAATGGCTGATCCGATTGAGCTGGTTCTTTTTTGGTTTTGTTCGTTATTTTTTGTAGACACCAAAATAAGGTTATGGACGATTTCGGCCGATGGGAAGGGGGGGAGGGGGACGAAAATGTATCAAAAACTAAGGTTTTTCGCATTTTTCTCGAAAACGGCTCAAACGATTTTGATTAAACTTTCAAATTATCTTCTACTGATCAATACCTAACTGTTCTTCTCCATACATATATCCATGAAAATACGGTGAACGGAGATATAGGCCTATGAAGCAAAAGTAGGTTTTTTACGCTTTTTGGCAAAACGGCTTTAACGATTTTCACCAAACTCTCAAGATGTTTTCGAATAGTTAATACCTACATATTGTTCTCAATAAATGTTCCTCTGACAGTCCATTGAACCGAGATAAAAATCAAAACGTGTCGAAAATAACGTTTTTTCGAACATTTCCGTAAATTCCAGCGTAACTTCTTCACCAGATGTAATAAATCCTAATGGAGTGTTTTCTAGCCACCCATACCAACATTTCGTTCTCCATAATTATTTCTGTATATATATGTTGAACGGAGTTATAAGCCAAGTTAACTCAGAAAAGGAGATTTGTCGAATATTAATTTATCGGTATTCCAATTTTCTCAACGATTTAGATCAAACTTACGGAGTACTCTCAACTAACTAGTCCCTACATTTTGTTCTTCATTAATGTGTCTGTAGAAATGCGTTGAACGAAGATATAGCGCCCGCCTATGTCGCTGGTGTTCGAAATTACGGGGGTGGCGGAAAGTTGTGTGTTGCTACGCACCAGATATTTTCGTCATAAATTCTGCTCAAACGTCACAAGAATCTTGGGAAACATTAGGATGGCGTGCCCAATGAGCTACCTATACGACGTATGTTTAATAACGCTCATAAGATAATTTCTCATTCCTCACAGTCAATTCCAAAACAATAAACCCGACCTATATCATCAAATATCACACTGACAGTAGCATAAATGTCCTGTGCAATGGCCGTGGCATAGTATGAGTTTTCTGTGGATCTTAACAATTGAGAACTACTTTAAAGAAAAAAACCTTATTTGGGCGCGTGGTCCGCAGTTCGACTTGCGCAAGACATTCGTAAGGGGTTGCCTGGCATTTACCAAGCTGGCAAAGGTGATCACCGTACTTCTAGACGTACTTGAACATGGAGAGAGCACGCAAGATAGATGAAACCAGTTACGGTGTCTTCCCTGAAGGATGTTCGTGAGTCGCTGTTGGACATTTTCGAAAGGGTGGTGAAATTCCGAACGAGAGATGAGCGGGAGATACGATGCAAAAAGCATATCGAGTTCCATTAAAGGCACGCACGAGGTCGCGATGATGATGAAGATAGAATAATACAAAAAGGTTGTATCCTTGCTCCTTCCAGGGGTGAGCAGCAACCGCTGCTGGGAATAGAGCCGTTGGTCAAGTTAATGATCTAATTGACTGATTGACCCTCCCTCACAATTAATAAATTCAACTAACAGAGCGGAAAACAATGAACAATATAAATTAATGAAACATAACAATAATGTGCTGGAGTTTGTTTGTATTGGCAGTGGTGTTGACAATTGATAACGGTGAAGAATTTAAATTACGTTGCAATGCCAACATTTCGTAGCAGTATCGGAAAAGTGTTTGGTGGTGGATGTAGAACGGGAAGGAGTGATATGTAAAGCAGGATGGTCTGGTTCGGCAGTATAAAGTGAGCCCATGGTTGGCGATTTGAGTTCCAAACAATCGATGTTGAGGAGCTGAGATCGTTATAAAACTACTTAAAAGAACGTGTGATTGCCTCGCGTTCGCATTTACCAACTTATCTACACAATTTTTAATAAATCATAAAACAACGGCTTCACAAACTGATTTGGAGAACTCGGCATTTTTAAAGTTTTTTTCACACACGCGATCTGTCGGAGTCACATGCTCCTCGCTGTTCATGATCTCCTAATACCATCTGCTCCCGAACTGACGCTACAGGTGGATATTGTCGAGCGCGAGTCTCCAGTCAATCGTCTCCTGTCGGGCGTCGAGCGAACTAAAGTAGTTTTTCCGTTCGTTGCTAGAATGCGGGTAAACCCCGAAAAAAATTTTAAATGTTCAACCAATGTAATTACTTCTTGCTGTTAATGATACGCTAAAATCTCTCCCAAAACGGACATTATCCACTGGTCATCGTCGAGCGAGTCTCTCCAAATTCCAGTTCTACAAATCACGCCCTACTTACATTCGACGGTTAATTTAACTAGCGCATAAACTGGGTAAAATTTGACTTTACCATCTACGTATAACCTGATAGTACTCAGGAATTTATTGTGTTTCCCCTAGAAATGGCCTTTATTGAGTAACCGTTGCATAGGTTGTTTGCGCATAAGTGGGGTAATTTCTACAAGAAAATTAAACCAATTACCTATGGCAACCAAGGGGGAATTTAAATATAAGAAAAAACACTTTGATTGTCTGTCGTATAAAAAGCTTGATATTTACAAAAGAAGAATAAAAAAGAACAGAAGTAAAAATAAAGGTGACTTATTTGAACCGCGGAAAGTCTTTGTGAGGCACTTGCGAAGACGATGAGGGTCGACGGATGAGCAAAGGCGATAGGCAGAAATTCTCCGATGACAGGAAGAATGAGTGCTTAAAAAAGGCAAATAAGGGAAAAAGGCGGAACAAATCACGTCGGGACGGAAGTGAAGTGAAGACGGTCCTGAAGGCAGGTACGGAACAGAAGAGGGGTGGTACAGTACGCAGAACCGATTCTCCCGAGGGCGCGCGCTGGGTCCAAAGGGAACGCAGCGAGGCAACAACCGGGCAGACAAAACAAAGACGAAAATCTGCGTAGTGATTTGGCGCGTGAACATAGGTGATTTATGAGACAGCAGAACTAATAAAATGAACTTGAATTTATGAAGTTGCTCATTAAATAACCAGCAGATTAGAGTACTTTTTCTGTATAAATCCTGTTCAACCCCGTTTTTACCCGGGAGTTCCAATACAGTAAACACAATCCTTTTCAGATGTCATGTTGACGCGAGTAAAACGTCTGATCCAGGAGCCCTTGGCTGTTGGAAAGGGTGTCTAGCCCTGCGTTAACCCCTCTCCTACCAATAAGCTAATTTACACGGGGAATTCTCCAGTAAAACCACAACACCTTAGCTTCACGGCCAATGACACTCTGCCCACTTTAAACTGGATAGCCAACCACATAACTTTCCTTTCTACCAGGTAGAGCCAAGCTGCCCGAACGTTTGTCAAAATCGCGGGGTGTCTTCAACTAGTCAATATCCAAAATGTACCGAAAAAAAACAAATGTCTTTTTTCCTACGGTAAACTAACTGTAATAGGTTTGCCAGTTTGAGAATCTTAAAGAAGAGTACATACTGTTCTTCGTGTTTGTTAGTGTAGCCATCCGGTGAACTGAAATATAAGCTAAGATACAACACATATGTAGCGTTCTGACTGTCTTTAAGTTGGGATGAGCACTGTGGCCTAAAGACCTATTGTTCCAGTCTAAATGTCTCACAGGTCGATACCTAGCCTCCTACGGAATGCCAGGTACCTGCAAGTCTTCTTTGATGTGCAACCTAAGAGAAGTAGTACCGAAGACCAGATATTGCTCCCCCTGAAGTCTCCAGCACTCGGCCAGGACATGGTAGGGGGTCTCCTCATCCGTGCCACACCCACCTGCACCGAGGTGTGTCGACTATTCCCATAACAAACATGTTTCCATTCATTTTGGAGTGCCTGATGATGATCTCCACAATCTGCCTTAGGTCCTTCCTCTCCATCCTCAGGAGGGGCTCTCTATTTGATGACTGTTCCTAAGCCCTTGACGAGGGTTATATCAGTCATGGAAGTTGCGATTTCGCTAATGTGCAAGAGGCCAGAGCAGGTGACCACCTGAGGAATCCCGTACCATCTGGGAGGAGTTCTTATTCTGATTTCCCCCTTGATTCCCCCTAACTATTTACTTGGGTGGCAACTTTCAAAAGGACAGATCAACTGTGACCACGTTTCCTAACCATCACCTTCTTCGTGAACTTTACAAAATGGTTATAGGCTTGCTTTTAATCAGTCAGTGCTGCTAAGTTCGTCTGCCCTCCTAACAACCGTCGCTCACTGTTGTAGAAACTACAGTGGAGCAGCACAGTGTTTCTTGTCTCCTCCACACTGGAGACACAAGACGTGCATGATGGAGAGTCTTCGTGAGAAAAGAAGCGGAGCCGCGCATTGAAGTCACCATGTCCAGTGAGGAACTGGCTTGTGCAGTGGTCTGGCTCAACCCATTTTCTTGAGAGACGTCTCAGATGTTGGGGAAGAACTCATACGTGTCACAACCCTTTGATGAGGATTCCCATCTCGCTTGCCATTTTTCTAACGCCCATTCATCGATGGCTGCGAGTTTTCGTTGTGTGGTGAGATCCCCACGGAGTTCAGCCCAAAACGGGGGAAGCTGCTGTATCACTCTCCACTTGTCAACCATGCACTCAACGGCCAAGTCAACCGGTAACAGACCAGTGATTACTTGAAGTGCTTCAGTTGATGCAGACTTACAGGCCTTGGAGATCCACAAGAGCGTAGCTCTCTAGGATTGGGCCAATACTCTCTTTTGATTGACTGTTCGTTTGCTACCCCAGACAACGAGGCAGCAGCCAATCACGCCTAGATCCCACAGCGTCCCACGCAGTATGATGCATTCTCCTGGCATACTCTTTCACTGTCCTCTTGAAGTTTGTACAGTAGACAAACTGAGTCTGGTTAGATGGTCTCATATCCACAAGATACAGCATAGTCACAGGGGTTTTCCTGACCACAACTAATTAGGAGATACTCCATAACTTTCAGAATTCCACCCTCCGCTGTCTTGCACACTGCTATTTCTTACAGTTCATACCCAATTATCCCAAACAGTGTCCTCGAAAAAATATCATCATGTTGTCATGAGTAAGATTTTAAAATTAGGAAATTCTGTGGATGAAACGCTATGGTTAATAACGTGGGTAATGGGAGATGCCGGAACATTTATACACTTTTTTTAAATCAGAGTCGCTTGCCATCGTAGCCAGGTGAACCCCCCCACCTTTCATTTGGTTGCAAAGCTCTACGAGATTTTCCTCAGCAATTGAGGAAATGACAAACATCATTGCATCATCATATCACGTCCGAGGTAACTGCGGAGACGTATTTAATGGCGCTGGGGGCCCTTTTCCGAATTTCTTTGGCAAGCTTTACGTCAACAGTGGAAACAGTTGTCGTTATTTAGTGTATCACTGGCTTACTGACAAGCGGATTTGATGGATGAGAGTGCCCCTTTTCCCATTTCCTAAGGCAAATGTACACATTTGATCCACGCCATTAATTCAATTGACCTTAAGCTGGTCAGTGACGAGCGTTCCAAACACTAGGCAAGGCTCAATTTCCAAGCTGGAGCGATACAAAACCGTCTAGATTTTTGTAAACATTCATGAGCTCGCTATTCCATCCCTCCAGTTGTTGCTGCAATATGATAAGTAGGTAGTTATCCTTTCAAGCATGGATGAAGAACTTCTCCTCTTTTCAACAGCTGTTTATTTGTACTTAAAGAGTGAAAACGCCAAACGCTTGTATCTGAATAGGCGAAATTGCACAAATCAGAATTTGCTACAAGACCTAAGCGTAGAGCCTTCGGACTGGAGAAATTATTCGCGTATGGGGGAAGATACATAAAAGATACTGTCATGAGACAGTACATTACTCCCCATGAAAGGCTTACCGCAAATTTACGTTTTTTTGACTGCTGGTATGAATCATGAAGAGCTGAAGTTCTTCACAGCTTCATATCACCTCAGATATTGGGAGTCATTATTCCTGAAACCTCCGTCGTGATCCTAAAAAACTTGAGTGTCTCTTCGGGAAAGGCCAGCTTTAAATGTCACGTCAGAAACCGTAGGACTTCGGGTAATATTCGGTCTAGTTCGGGGAAGAAACGGAATTCGCAGTATTTTTAGGCGTAAGAACATTCCTAGCGGAAGAAAGGCAAACCAACGCCAAAGCGCAGTGAGTTGGTAAGTACTCGTTGGGATAGTTGAGAGAGAGAGAGAGAGTGAAAGGGAAAGTGCGACAGACAAGGGCGCATGCTCTGCATGGAGGGTGCCTTCTTCTCCCAACTTCGAAAATGCAACACAACAGGCAACGCGAAACAGAGAACGATCAATCCTCGATGCTCGGCCTATCTGATACTTAAATTACTCGGCAGTGGAGAGGGCCAGGGGATTGTAGCTTCGAGAATAACCCAATTTGTATTTTCTAATTAAGAGATTCATGATTTGTCCTCATCGCCTTCTCATCAAGTACTGTAGCATATTTTCAGCCTACTAAAATTGTCAATAATCTTTGCGCACTGATGGGTGCCCAGTTAAACCGGGCAAATCGTGCCTCACACGACAAATAGTGAAAATTTTCACTCTATCCGTCGAAAGGAAATGTAAGCCATGATAGATCGGAAAACGACATTTCTCGAACGTTAATTTATTGGCTTTTCAATTTTCTTCAAAAATGACTGTAATGATACCGATCAAACTTACGGGATACTCTTAACTAACTAGTACCTACATATTGTTTTACATAAATGTGTTAGGCGAAGATAAAGCGCCCGTACGTATAGTTTGAGGATTTGAAACATAAAGGCTCGTTTAGAGATCCTGTACGCCGTTTGGTCCCAGGGCAATAAGTCCGGAAATGAGTAGAAGGGTTCCCAAGGAAAGCCGGAAGAGAATCGCGGGTTTCTAGTAGGGAGGGATAAGTAGGTTTTAGCGTTCACGACTCGCAGGAGGTACTGGAATGTGGTAGGGTACGCGTGTACGTGCAGTTTGTCGACGACCCAACGGTGAACATGGAAGAAAAGAATCACGCCTGAAGAGCAACTGAACGTACTGGAACCGCAAGCTCCCGTATGAGCCAGAACGGTCAATAGCAGTGACCACGACGTCAGAGGAGGAAGAAACGCCGATAGCGGCGAAGACAGCTTGAGCCCCCTCGGAAAGATGTTAGTTATGAGACAATCACTTAACGTGGCACGTGCAATTCGCCACTTAGAATGCGAAGAACCTTAACTGCTTCATCCATTAACCTCGGACTCGCTGTCATCGATAAAAATAAATAGCCAACGAATAAACTCAACTAATTTACAACGCTAACGAGTGGAAACAAGCTCAAGAATAACAAAAGATATCAACTTTCAACTCAAAGAAACTATTCTCACGTAAAGTTGTACAGATATTTTCAAGCTAAACACAGCATAAATCAGGAGAACATGCACCATCGAACTTCAAGCATCATGCCATCGTCAGAACTGCGGACTTCGGAATGGGAAGAGCAGTTAAGATGGGTATATTCTCAGAAGCACCCTCCAATCGTGCTTCAGCCTAAAGTGAGACTAACGGCCTGTAGTGCCGTTGGTAAAGGATCGGGGAGCAGGATGAGATGAGGAAATGAAGAAGAACTGGGGAATAGTTAAATTCATATCAGGCGTATGGTATTTCCCTCCCTAGGAACCCCGGAAGCCTGCGGGTATAACGACATTTTCGAGTTTATGTGCCAAAGACACGAAAACGTCAAAATAAAAAATTTTGTCAGTTTCATTGCATCTGCGTTGCGTTTAGTTTCTCCAAGTACTTTTCAGTGCCGAGACGAATAGGGCGGGCGTCAGAGGTGTAGGAGTGCGTCTAAACGAAAAAAAACCCTATTATGTTTATTATTCTTATGAACAGCTTAACCAAGTATTACTGCTCCGAGACCCATTCCTTCGATTCAGCATCGAAAAATACTAGTAAACCATACGAAACATGACCTGACTACAATGGACTAACGACGAGACGTTTACTTCCGCTGTAGTTCCCGCGAGTTCTTTCAATTAGTTGACTTTGTCTCACTATAATTATTGCAATTTTACCATACGCAGTTGTACACATCTGATACTCATTCCATTCGACCCAGGATGTAAAAATACCTTGAAAACGATACGAAACACGGCGTATTTGCGATTATACTACGTTATATTAATTTTTTTTAAAATCATTTTTCGTCCGTAACAACCATGAGCTTCGTCCGATCGGATTGCCGAGATGGCGGGCACAAATAGATATCTTATTGTCTTGAAACGTAAAGTATCAAATTTTTACGGGGGGGGGGGGTGTAAAAAATGTTTCCTGACCGAGAACAGGGTTATTATTCAGAATGAATAATAAACCAACGGTGAAATTGCAGAGCACAGAGTGGCGAAGTCTACTACTTGAAGGAACTGGCGAAGCGATATAGCGAAATTCATCGTTTCTACCTGGCCGGCACTCATTTCCCGCACCGCTTTTCGTAACAGTTTGACTCGTCGCATCGTGCGAATTGCCTGGTCACCCAGAAAATACCAATTTTCGTCGTTCCTTTGCAATCAGGTTTTGTATCGTTTGTTACTAATTTTCAATGGCGAAACGAATGGGATGGGTCTTGGAGAAAAAGACTGATTCAAACGGGGTATCATGCAGTGCAAGATAAATATAAACCGTTGCGTAATAATTGCAGCGTTTTTAAAAATTTTGTATGCTCAATGTAGGTATAAAGATTTGTGAATACAGATATAAGTCTCGTATTTCTCCAACTAGTCAAAAAGTTACTATATTTAAAAAATAATTTTCTAGTATTATAATTACGAAATGCGTTCTGAATAGAAATGGTGAAGAAAGGTTGCTGAAATGTCCTCTTACTTACATTTATACTTAGTTGCAGATTAAAAAATGGAGAATATTACATTTTAGACTGTCCAAACACCAGATTAATAGACGTGATGGGGCCGAAGACCCAGTTGTCACCAATCATGAAAAGGGGTACAAACCCAAAAACGGACGGAGTTGCCACAAGCAGGAGAATATGAGAAGAGTCTAAACAGGAGTGGGGGGGGGGGCGTGGAACACATGTATAAGTTCTTGCAAACATTTATTGCAATTACGTTAAATACGTAATTGACAAAACGGTGTGACTTCGTGATGTAATCGGAACAACGATTATGCAAATACAACTAAGAAGACTAATAAAAGATGTGAGCCACCGCGACCGAGGAAGGGATGACGTAGCAGTGACGTCACGGATCCGTCGCCATCTTTGCGGCCCGCTGGCTGTCAGCGACGAAGCGGCGGTGAGCAGAGAGAAAAAAACTGTCTCGTAAAGAAAAATTGTTATTTAAAAATGGAGGATTTGCCGCTCACCTTGGTTAGCTCTTTCTTTCTTAAAGTATTCTCGTACGTTGATGACCAATTGTCGAGCCTGTTGCTTCATCGAGGTCAACGACCCGCGACTTAAATTGTAGCGAAGGTTGGTCATTTCAGAGGGGGAGAAACTCTCGTCGTCGCTGTCAGCTCGAATCACGTCGTCGTCTGACACGATGTCGTCCATCTCTTTCCCAGCCGGTTCTTCCTCATCTTTGCCCATAGTCATTATTTGTTCACTATTTTGGCCCAACTTTCCAACTACTCGAGGAGCGTTAGCCGCCGAAGGGGTCAGGAATCTACATCGAAAAATGGAAACCACTGGTCGACAGTTGAATGGTATCAAAAGAGAAGGGAAGGTGAAAAGTGAGCCGTACGAGAGCAACTGAACTCAGGACGGAGAAAGTGCCAGAGCAGCAGATGCCGAGCCGATGGGCGTGGGGTCGACGTCGGGAGTGGGGGCCGCGACCCCCCTCTACGCGGCCCGCTGGTGTTGAGACAACTATGTTCCGAATTATTGTCAACAATATCGTCGAATTTTCGTGCCGGTGGAACAAGATAAAACAATTAACCCGAGCATTGAGGATTTTTTGACGTCTAGTTGACATCTAAGTGCGAGTAGTAGATGAGCAGTTGTTGTGTAGACCACTCTCACTGACCAACCATGCCTCTCTACGCAACGTTCAATTGTCTGGTCTGTCACGTCCCATACGTCCTCGGCGTCATAACGAGAATAATAAGCTCCACCCCATAGTATAGCTCCCTCTCGATTGTCTCATCTTCAAAGAAGATTTGCATGGAGCTGACTTCGACTGACGGGGCGTGGGGCATCTGGGCGATGTCGTTGTGTGTGTGTATGGGGGGGCATTTGCTTTGATGGCCAGCTTCGAGATTTCGAAGAGGCAATGGGTACCGAGGTCACGCATTGGTACTTTCGCGTTGACCCCCATTCTCGCCACCTGGCTGTGAATAATTTAGACATAGGCACAAATCTGTTCCATATCCAACAGATTAGGGTCCACTGGGCGTCTAATACTTGTGTCCACTTGGCGTGGTGGCGTTTTATCTGCTGATGTTTTAACTGACTTTGTCATGTAGTTTTTACTAAGGGGTGGGGGTGGGGGGATTAAAGAAGCAAACTGATGCAGCGTGCCCTTGTGAGTTCATTTGTTGTGTGTGTTTGTGGTATGAGCGAGAGGTGCTTGAAGCAGTGTCCTGGAAGCTCCCCCTAGCCCCTTTCGCTAGTCTGTTGAGGGCCAAACGGAGGCCCCCAAACGCGCCGCAGCTACCAGTCCAGCCACCCATCGGGACTAAGACGCATGAGGAATTTTTCGGCTGCTGCTCAGTCAGCCCTCAGCCACTGGTGACGTGGTGAATGGGACACACGCTATCAGCCATCCCAGGAACGCTCAAACCGGTTTTCCCCCTCCTCGTTCCGAAGGCCGCACCTGTATAGGGGATTGCTGGTAGATGTTAGTGAGCTACTTCCAGGACTGTCTCTCCTCATTATGAGTGTTTTAAATCAAAGTTTCTGCCACGTAAACCGTTGCAGTGTTGTTTGTATCTGGAATATGTTGCGTATGTCAGTGTCGTGAGCTTTAAGCCCCTTTAAGGCCGGCTTTTACAGCTGTGCAGAGGATACGACAGGAGAATTCTGTCCCCCTTCCTGCGGGGGGAGACACACATACAGACCATTTTCCCAAATAGTGTTTTTCGGGCTCAGTAGGGTCTGAAACGTAAAGATCTGGAGAAAACTAAAAAAAAAAAAATTTCAGCCGATTACATAGTTTTCTACTTTGTAGAGCCAAGGAAAGTACAAAGTTTATTTGGCAAACATATTTACATTTTCCATTAACGATACAGTATTATGAATGCAATGCTACGCATACGAAATACAGCTATACATAATATATCGTACTAATCTTCCAAATTCAATTCGCTCAATAAATGATGGTACGCTAAAGTGATTCGTTCTCTACATTCATTCCCTCACCAACTTTCTTTTTTTAATAGTTATTCTTTTGGACAAGCACTAAATTAATGCTCCTGTCAGTTCTTTGTTTCGAATTATGCTCCTGTTTCGAGTTGACGATGTTCTTGAAATCACTTCCAAGACTGATGTCACAGCTGTATGGTGTTAACAGTTTACGGACTCACGGAAGTTGCTCTATGCGCAGAGCATTTTACTCTCTCGCGTAAAGGGGTATGAGAGTAATTCTCGAGAGCACAAAGTGTGAGTACTCTCACCCACTAAGCTAACACCCTCAAGCTCTGCTACGAAACGTGCTTCAGACTGAAGTAGGATTTACAGTCTATAGAGGCTGGTCGCCGTTCTTTTTGGTTGATTAGAGGAACGGGATTAGCAGCGGAAATGATGACGTAGAGGGATAGTTGATGCTCACATCAGGATGTGGGGCTGGTATAACGATATGAAGTTTTCATTGCGCTTTTCGAGTTAACGTGCCCAAGTAAAGACATGAAAACTTCAAATTCAAACAGGCGCGCTTGCATAATCGTGACAAGGTGTGTAGCGTACTTGAATTATCGACGAAAAACGGCATTTCTGTACTCTTGGCACTACTTCTCAAGCAACATTTCGTAGTAACTAGACAGAACTTCCTTCTTTTGTTCTTGTTGTTTGCTTCCCCTTCCTCCATTGCTGAATAATAATTCAGATCGCCCATTTTGTTGGTACGGGTTTGTCGGCATCAATCGCGTCACGCACCAACTGTTGAGGTTGTTAACCAACGCTGTTACCGATTCCGACCCTTTGCGACACAACTTAAATACGACTGCACCTTTCAGTCCGCTTCTGATCCTGATTGCCTCTCTTCAACGATTCTGCATACCTTTTCTTACCTCACCGCCACTAGATAAGTGTAACGACGACGAATTGGTCAGAAGTGTATTTTGTTTTTTTTTCTTGACATTTTATTTCGAAAGGTCTTCCACGTACTTAATTGTTTATGGCTTAAGTCGTTCTTGATATTCCTCATAATAAATTAATTTATAACAATCCTTCGTAATAGACCAATGCGATTACGCAGTTGGTTCGACTTGATTGTGGTCAACCCATTCCCTACAGTTTTCGTAATTGCTTCTTAATTTTTTTCGGCAAACGATTTACATGAATGATCCATTCACTGGTGGTATTTTCAGTTGATTGGAGTGTTAAGGTGTCGTGTTTTCTCCGAAGGTTTTGACCATGTTGTAGCGACTTAACGAGGTTGATACTTTGGTGGACAAGCTTATTCCAGTTAGTTGAGACGTTCGGCTGTTTTGGCAACGGGCAGAATGGAGGCGCTTCTAGGCAGGTAAGGATGTTCGGTTTGTTGGGGAGGTCAAAAGAAATTGCTCGACAAGTATTTGCGTTTATTCAACAAGTTCGAGATGTTCTATCGTCGAGGAAATGGTCTACACAGTCAACAAATTATTATGGCACACAATTGTACGAACGTAGTACAAATCATTATAGCACACAATAATGGGAGAACGTAGTAAAGTTAATGATAAAGGGTTACTTTTGGAATAAAGTTTTCATCAAAAATTCAAAAAGGTGCGACATACTTACGTTCTATAGTGAATGTAACTTCGACAGTTGACTGCCAACAAATGACACAATTGAACAGAAAATCGCACCTTCATGAAAATCAGTCACGTTCGACTAGTGTCAAGAATCGAACATATCATATTCATCAGTTTTGTTTTGAAGAACCTCCGCTGCTCGAGGGACATCTGAAACAAACGAGTTCATGTATAATATTTGAGCAGGGTTAAAATGCGTACGCAGTGGCCACCTGTTTGAAAATCCAGCCATATCACTCGTAGACTAAACCAATAAACATAAGCAGGCAGCTGATAAGAATGTAGATCAGTCCAATCCAACGATTTCGTTCCTGTAACTACTAAGGGATGTTGAATGACTGCTGAAGATAGAGCATAAATGATACAACCATAACACTAACCATAACGTATTTCAGGACATAGTAACTGAGTATTATTTCTGAACTTAGTGAAAATGGGGATGTTACTAGGAGCAAGTAAAGTAAGTGTTAAATAGGAATAAGTCAGGGATGAAGGGTCAATAGAGCCACCAGAAGAGAAACAGAGAGACCAGGACCCTTGGAAGGTGGCAAGATAAGTGGACCCAGAATTCATAGCCATTAGGATCATATCCTCCCTCCTACGTCCCAAAAACAAACAAAACAGTTGAAGCGAGGGATGATTCCATACTTGGACTCTACTCCATAGTGTGATTCATTTTGATTTTAAAACGACGGCAGGATGGCCTGGTTGGGGAATGGTTGAAAGTATCAGCTCACAGCGAGTGAAAGCTACAGTCCAGACAATACAATGCATCCGTAAAAACAATATGGGGTAGTAAAAACTGACTCACCTGAGCCATATCTGGCAGAAACGACATGAGGAATAGTTTACGAGTTTCTCTCGTTTTGGTTACACTATAGACAGGTTTAGTAGCTCCAGACTCCGTTGTTTCTGTCTTCATTTTCTGCAGTTCCTGATTCCATTGGTTCAAATGAAAATGGATTCCCTGCAATTGGGATGTTTGAATTCCAACTTCCATGGTTTTCTCTGGCTTCACTTGTGACGAAGATAAATGTTGACTCGTTTGATTTACTTTAGGTAGGCTGGATTTATCTGGCTCCACTAAGAGTTCACTAGAATTCAACTTAGGCTGTACATTAGCTGGTGAGTGCGGAGGGTTTGTGACCACCTCATCAGAACTGATTACTGTCAGGGATTCATTTATTTGACTAGAAGATCTTTTGGAAAGTTGTTTGACAGTCGCTTTTTCGGTTCTTTGTGGCTGCTGCGGCTCTGCTTCACTCCCAGATTTTGGAGAAGGAAGAGCAGAAGGTGAACAGGCAGTTGACAACCTTTTCTTCGAGAGAGGGCAAGGTTTTTGGGTCTTAAGATCCGAAGTGTCGTCTGTCAACCTTCTGAAATGAGAAAACGCAAAACATCAATGACAGTCCCTGGTCCTCCATAACCAAATCCATCCACAAGAGGATGCTTCAATTTCTGAAAAATATCACGCCAGAAAAAAGAGATAATAGAAAGTAGGCTGAAGCTGAGAGAACAACGACACATGCCTCACTTCACTAAGGCGTGTGGAAGAGGCAATAACGAGAAATCTTACCGTTTAAGGATAGTAGTTGTGGAAGTGATCCTACTGATAGTGACAGAAGGCTCTATGAGCTGTACAGGTTTTCCTTTTGTTGCGGGAGTTGGTGACATAAGAGGATCTGTCTCGTTCGATGACTGAAAAAGAAGAAGTCAACGTCAATTATCTTGAAGTTCAAGCCACAGAAACCTGATAATAGTAATAACACCTAGTACAGATACCTACTAACCACTGTCTAATGGAGGAATTTTTACATACTCAATCAGATCGCAGAACTCGCAAAGCTACAAGTCAAAGATAAACAAATACATAGGCCTAACAGACCAGTCATCAAGTGTTTGGAGCGACAATCTTGAAAATCCTCGTTTTATAAGGCTAATGGTATCCCATGTCAGAACGCCAACAATACTATTCATACACACGCCAGAAAATAAAACTAAGAATGTTTTTTTAGATTATATCAACTGGAATTCAATATTCGTAGTTGAGACAGATCTCAGTAGGGTCAGCTAGTCATAATAACGTCAGTATGCTGCGGGTATTCTTTTTTAGACGTCTTTGGTTATCAGTAGGTAGGTCAGCTGGGGAGGTTACTTGTATCCCTGGAAATTGTGAGATATAATTTGTGACCATCTGTGTAATAACTATATAAGTATATACTGGCTGTTGTGTCTGCTCCTAGGGAGGGAAATGAGTGCAAAAATATTTATGGTCTTCTTGAGCCACCCTTATTAGTTAAATAAAAATGAATTATTATCATGCCATAGTAACAAGTTCGTTACAGGGGATTTGCATATACAGGGTGAGCCATAACAAATGGTGCAGTTTCAAAGGGCGATTTAAAAAAAACGGTGCAACTTAGAAGATTACGGTTTGTTTTATTGAACGCCATACATCACCCCATTTCGGTAGATTAAGTCCTGAAAATTACATCAGGAAGGTGGGCGCCCTCAGCAGCGACGCACTGATGTAGGCGATTCCTGACATTTTCAGCCGCCCTCTGGCACATTTCGATGGGAATCGCAGCGATTTCTTCCCTGATTCGAATCTTGAAGTCTTCCAGAGTGTGAGGTCGATGTTTGAACACCTTTTCCTTCAAGTAGCCCCACAGGAAAAAATCACACGCACTCAAATCTGGCGATCTTGCCGGCCACCCCAAGTCACCCCTGAGAGAGACGAGGCGTGCGGGGAACATCTGCCGCAGTTTCACCATTGAGATTTGCGATTGAGATTGAAACCTCGTTGCTCTCCGCTCCAAACCATTGTAACGACTGAAAACGGGACCACTGCCCAGGCACAATGAGACCCCTCCCAGGTCGTTAACCCCACTACAAGGCATGCAGCACCCCTTCGAAACTGCACCATTTGTTATGGCTCACCCTGTACTTTAATGGACCATTAATATGGACAGTTTGGACCTTTACAAACTCTGCGTGATCACTGACATGATAGTGCTCCGATACAAGTTTCACAGGAAATACATAAGTGCTACCAGAAGTAAGCCTATGGAACAGCGAAAATCAATTTCATGGTATCCACATCTCTGGATCTGAAATCCCAGAGGGTATTGGCTCTGGGGTGTGGATAAGTAGCTCTGCGAGGAGTGGAACGTACATTGCTCTGGGTCCCACTCGAATGACCGCTCAAAGGTTTTGCAAGCTAAGATTTATGCTATTATCGCTTTGGTTTATATAATAAATGCTAAAGGGTATAACAATAAAACTATCAACATGACTGACAATCAACCGTCTTTGCAAGGCACTGAAGTTAATACTGGTTAGCAAGTGCAGGATGCGGCTACACTTGTTAGCAAACTCTAATAGAGTTAATGTTTACTGAATTCCTGGGTATGATGGGATCACAATCAGAGGGCAAACGACCAGAGTTGATTCCTCTACAGTACCTATAGGGCCACTTCCCCATTATGGGGCATCCCCGTCCCCACTCAAGAGGACAGTGAGATAATATGCCAGGAGAGTGCATCACATTATCTGGAACGCTGCGGGAGTGAGCTACTTCAAACGGTTCATCTCAGGACCAACGCACAAGATAAGACGTAGCTGTCTGATGATTGAGAGGAAGGGCTTGAGGCTGACAGTGGGAATCAATACTGCAAAATAAGCCACCCTGATCACTTGGAATGCTTCACTGGACAGTGTGCTGTAGGTATTGGTGATCAACAGGAGCACAGCTCTCTGGAATGGCACCAATACTCTCCTTTGATTGACTGGGAGTTTGCTATACTAGACAACAGGCAGTAGCCAATCACGCCTAGCCTAAGTAACACAGTGTACATGAGGAGTATGCCACAGAAAGACACACCTGAGTAGCCTTGCTAATTACTCATAATGAGACAAATCTTGCGAGGGTAGTGCCTTTAAGGGACTGGAAGCGATGGCTGAAATGCCATGTCTCACGCTATGTTCCGCATATGACAGGGATATAAAGTACAACACCACATGAAAAGCAACATAAGTAGAAAGCAAGACCTGAGCATCTATCACAGTTAAGAATCCTTTGGCCCATACAGAACAATTCAATACTTAATGTTTCGCAATTTGATTACTACATCAAACATCATCAACAGGCTAACAGTCATTGTTTTTAGAGAACGTAAATGATGGGAGTACAATGCACCTAAAGAATATAACATTTTTAAAAAGCACTGACAAGTCCAACAAGGCTCTGGGAAAAGTGAAAAAAGCTTTTCGTTCAATTAATCTCAGACCCTTAAGAGCAATTTCATAACAACTTTCCTTCTTCTACTCACCTTTTCTGAATCAACACAAGAAGTGGGCGTTGTCTGTGGAGCCTGTATAGGTGCATTACCTCCAGCTAGTTCTGCGTTCTATACAAATATATAGAATTGTAAGTTCAAATGTAAAAGCTAAAACATTATTTGGGTTGGTGCCTGGAGCATGTCTCTGGAATAAAACATGGAAAAATAAGTATAAGAAGCTCAGATATCAGCAGCACTACGCACAACCGGGAGTTAACAAATTCTGATTGGACTGTTTGATGAGTTGCAATAAAAATGCTCCCATCACACTTGCTGGGCATTGGATAGGAGCTCGTGGTAGCTGCAATTTTGCCCTGAGTCAGCTGCTCTCCTAAAATTTCCATACCCCCCCCCCCTGTATAACCCTAGGGCCCTCGAGAAGAGGATGGAGGTTGCTGCTCCAGGGCCAGTATCTCACAGGCATGAAGAAATAAGGGTATGGAGGAAGGACCGTTCCTGAACCTCCCAAGTTGCTGGGCAGTATGATGAATGGTGGGGCGCTGCAGTATCTCGGGGAGGACGAGGGGGGGGGGGAGTGGACAAGAAAGAAGAGTTGCCATCATAGAGAGGTATAAGAGCCAACCTAATACAATGTGCTAAACAGAACGTGAGGTAGTACAGAAACTCATATTGTGCATCATATTGTGTAATTAATTGTGCATCATTCCTCCTAGTCTCCAACTTACAACCACTAGCAGGAATATATAAATGAGTGTAATAAAATACCAATGAAAATGTGTTAGTGCTCAATAAAAAACGTGGTCTAAATACAGAGAATGATCTTTGATCACATGTTCAATTTTGTAAAAACTATATATTCTGGGCTTTTGGAGTATTTGGTTTTAGACTGCCTCAATTCACCTTCTACGCAACACTACTGACATATCCCCTCCCAAGGCCTTGTCCACAATATCTTTCACCACTGGGGACAGAGGATGCAGAACACCTGACATGAAAAAGGTCAGGTGCAATTTCTCTCAAGTAATTCAAATAAGCCACCACCAATTCGACATTGCCCAACTTTTAGGCGTCCTCAGGTGTCTCGAAACCTTATTGGAAAAAAACACTCTGCGCACTTACATATAATAAAATGCTGCAATGTAGAAAAACACTCCTGCACAGCATGAATGCATAGCTTGATGCAGTCTTACACCTTCCATTTCCATCCCATTCCACTCAGCATCGAACAATACTACGAACAATCTTGATGATGCTAGGCAGTCCGCATGATGTGAGCTGAATAGTGGTTGGAGTATGACCGGACGCATTCCTATATTAATGCAGCAATGTAACATCCAACTTTTCTTCGTTTAAAACCACACCAAAATATAGGTTTACTTATGGAACCTGTTCATTCTGATCAACCAAGTTGCGAGGTGGAGATGCGGAGTGCATAGGGGTGTGTGAAAGTACGAAAGGTATAAATTCTGTTACATAGCGATACCACACATATGGGCACAGGATGTGAAGAAATCTTGTCAACAGATCATTTTCGTTCCACTATAACTCTAAATTGATGATGTACAGACACACATCCGTATCGCAAAACATTTCACAATTTGAAGCCACAACAAAACTGTGTCGGCATTGAATTACGGTTTAGTTGCTCACAGTTCACCATGAATTTAGAAACTTTAGAAAGAATGAGATCTGAACTGGTACTTTGGTGCTAAAAGAAGTCGTACCTTTCGCAATAAGAACTCCACAGGTTTTCGGAGGAATTTATCGAGAGATGAAAAGAACTGCCATTCGCTTCGTTCTCCATGAGTAAGGACCTTTTGAAGTTCGTGGCAATACATACGACGCATCCCCTCCCATCGCTTCTTTACCTCAGGAACTGAGAACAGCAATTCAACTATAACATTTCTAAACACCGTGACAACGTGGAGTAGAAGGGAAAGAACTGGTGAGTTTATAATGAACAATTGGCGCCAAGCATCTCACTTCCCTCATTAATGTAAATTCAATGATACGCTGTACAAATAACTGATGTATCTTCAACACAAATATCAATGAAAAAGCTCAAAGACAAGCAAATGTAGATACCTGTTTGGGAGTTGCACACAGAACACGCATGCAAAATGATTCCTCACCAAAAATGCAGACTGGCCTCAATTTTGTAGGGTACTGGAAGGTGAACTGCGTGCTGCAAACACCGAAATAATAGTGCAAGCTGCCTCACCTGAAGAGGCAGCTAAGTGAACATTATCACCGTAACACTGCACTCTTCTGGGTTTTCCGTAAAAAAGCGCAATCAAAGTCCCCTGGTGGAGTGGCGGACTAAATCCCATTAAGCAAAGTGTTAATAGAGCCACAAGGATGTACCAGCAGACTCGTGAGCCTGATGCCAAAGCCACACTCCAAACTGCCTACATCCAGGAGGAGGCCTTCCATTGTGCCACCAAACGAGCCAAGTGGCAAGGCTGACAGAACTTTGAGGAAGCAGACAGCGCTGAGACCCCCTGAGGAAAGTGAGCTGATTATGGACCATGTCTGTTTCCTTATTAAATGACTGTTCCTAAACCCTCAACGAGGGTTATATCACTTAAGCTTATCATGAACATTCCGATTGAGCCACACATCCCATTGTAGACAACAGGCGACCATGGCAGGCCCCTTGCAACCTTAGAGCCCAATAAATCAATAAAGGGAGGCGACTGCGACTTCTCATTTACATCAGAGGAGAGTTTAATTACCTACAGTAACCAGTGCTCCTCAATAAGATTGAAGATCGGGGGATTCCCCCGCACCTAGACTTGCTCCACAAAAGTTACCTGACACATACAACTGCTACTATCGAATGCAAACATGCCTCGGTTCAGAGAAAAATTGGGAATAGGTGGCCACAGAGCCTGTGCTCAGACCAGCGCTCTAAAACGCGTTCTTTAAAGGTCTTCTTCGGAGCCTCATGGTAAATGACTGCGTGCCATACGCATATGTGGACGACCTGATTGCTGATTTGTGCAGTCAATCCACCAAATCAAGGCAAAAATTCATCATGTGCTCCAAACTGTCACCAAATGGTGCATGCGAGCACGTCAAGCTGCAGGTGGTTGAGGAAAAAATCGAGTTATTTCTCTTAGAAGGAAAAATTGGCGGTCACAGGCTCCTTCTTGAGAAGCAAGCCCAAGTACTCAAATTTTATCTCCAACAGCCTTCTCAGCCGCTATTTGAGCATACAGCCACCACCAAATGTCAATGCTCCAACTTAAAAGGCTGTTCCAGTCTGGCAAGGGTATTGTTATTCCCAAAGTAATCAACATGGAAGTAAATCCATCCTCCTTCCCAATCTGAACCTCAACAGCTGCAATGAGATGCATCTCCTCAGAAGAATACCAATATGTTAATCTTGCCAAGAGGGAAACTAGGACCTCCTCCCTGAAGGTTTCCCCTTGGGTTGCAGAAAATGGAAATGAGATAAATTCATAATCCGTCATTTATATCCTACACCACGGAAAATACACAAACTCCATACAACCAATCAAACAGCAGCGTTAGGTGAATAAAGATCTCTAATAGAACTGTAGTGCATTTTATATAACTTAACAATAATTATATTTAAGAGATAATACACAACATGAAGGTTCTGCTACAGGTTACGTTTACCGCTACACAAACCAATGCACACCACTCAAAACCAAAATGCATGCATGCAAGGGATTTTAATTTTTGTTCTTCAATCGATTCTTGCATTGCACCTTACCAGGGATATTGTACTTTGCAGAGAACATTGCCCAGGCTTCCCCTCTTTCTTTTTTTGAGCAAGCAACGTCTCGGTTCCATATCATTGGCCTTGCTGCAGCATATTCGATAAGGGCTGCTTTCATTTTCTGAAATCGCAAAACACGCATTAAACTTGAGATAAGGACCATTTGAAGACACTCACTGCTGTTAGTTAACAATATAACATTCAACTTGCGGATAAGATGGCAGCGGAGAATATTTTTAACCAAAACTCAAATGGTTAGATTACACAATGATAATATGAGAAATTCACGTGTTTTTTTTTTTTAATTTCTAATGCAATTATTTCGTTTGCCAACTTCTTATTCGTATTTTCCTCCCGGCACCTCAGAGACAGAAAAGCTACTAGTTCCAAGCAGAGGGAGAGAGCATGTCAAAATGTTTTCAGTAATTAGTATTTTGTGTTGGAGCAAGAAAGAACGAAACAACATTAAAGAAGACACAAACGCGTGCCCATGGGAGGAGTGATCAGAACCCCTCTTGGACAATCCTCATTACAACACAGAAGATAAGTGCAGCACTCCCCGCAGGCAAGGGGCTCATTCCCCCAACCAACCAATTAAGCACTGAACATGTTGAACCCATCAGGCTCAAATTTCTAATACCACTTCCAGACTCACGCAGTCAATTAAGAATGCACTACAAACTAGAAGTTGCTCCTCGTTTCCAGCGCATTGGCCCCTCCTAGTTTCTAGGATGGGGGGTAGAAAAACTGCTCTCTGAACGAAGTAAGGGCATGGAGGGCAGAGGCACCTTTCCACATTCGCGCGCTTAATGAGGGGAGAGCAAAAGAGTTCACGTTCTAACAAGCTGAGCTAGCTCTCAAGCCTATTTCCTTTTTTCCACGCTGCTTTAGCAGCAGTTGTATAAATAACAAAATACATTAAAAACATCGGAATTATTACCATTGTGAGGGCTATTTCACTCATTGTTAAAGCAATAAGCTCAAGGCAGAGACTTCCAACTGCAACACAAATTATGTTGGTGTCAAAAATACACATAAGTGACTACTATGACTGTGACTGGCTTACTATACTAGACACACTAATCAATTGTAGCGTCAACTTAAGACTCGAGTTTAGTTTTAACTAGTTTTCTACGTTCGTCCTAGACGAATTTTCGAATAGTGTAAGAGCACAGGTACTTCGAGAACTCGCCCACTAATCCAACATGACACAGCAACCTACTCACCAAACTTGGAAGTTTGTTGACAACAGAAGACGCCAGGAGAACGGATGACAGGGAGCCAGCTGAAGCCGGCGAAACGACTGAAGTCGTGAACACAAGAGGGTTACATCCCAACCCTACAAGATTAAAGAAGTTCCATACATCGGCGGCCAGTCTCCCACTAACATCTCGGCAAGAACGAAAAACGGACTCAAACTCAAAATATCTGGTGCGTAGCAACACACAACTTTCCGCCACCCCCGTAATTTCGAAGATCACCTGCATAGGCGGGTGCTATATCTTCGTTCAACGCATTTCTACAGAAACATTTATGGAGAACAAAATGTAGGGACTAGTTAGCTGAGAGTACTCCGTAAGTTTGATCTAAATCGTTAGAGCCGTTTTTGAGAAAATAGGAATACCGATAAATTAATATTCGACAAATCTTCATTTCTGTGTTAACTTGGCTTATATCTCCGTTCAACATACATATACAGAAATAATTATACGGAACGAAATGTTGGTATGGGTAACTAGAAGACACTCCATTAGGATTTATCACATCTGGTGAAGATGTTACCCTGGAATTTACGGAAATGTTCGAAAAAACGTTATTTTTGACGCATTTTGATTTTTATCTCTGTTCAATGGACTGTCAGAGGATCATTTATTGAGAACAATATTGTTAGGAACGTCGTCAAGAGTTACACGTCAACATAGCAACGCGTCTGGTTGTAAAGGAAGCGAATAAAACTGATTCATTCGTGCTGTGTCCGTTAACGAGATCTTTTCATATTTGCTTTGTATTATAACAATTGGTGGCAGCGGTGAGATAAACGAAGAAGAAGAGGGATTCTCGTTGGCCGTGACAGACGATCGTCAACCTGTGATTTCAGGTGATGTATTCGACAGAACCTAGGAACCAGGAGAAGTTATGCCTCCCGTGTTGGAAAACAGATTTCTATTTGATTCATTGCTTCGTGATCTTAGGGAGCAACTCGACGCTCAATTGAATGATTGTTTGGGGGAAATGCGAGACAGGCTTTGGGAAGAATTTGGAGGCGCGCAGCAACAACCGAAGCCCGAGTTCACACACATCGGTCATATAGGTGAAGGCGGTCAAAGCGAATGGAAGCCATCCCCCTATGATGGTTACGTGGATTGGACCTCATACCGATTGCAATTTGAAGTCATTGCAAAACACAATGGGTGGAGAGAGAACCAGAAGACCGCTGCTTTAGCTGCTGCCCTACGCGGGCCTGCCCTCACAGTCTTGACAGAGGTTGGTCCACCCCTGGAGTTCTTCAGTTTAGTCGAGGTTCTTGAAGCGCGGTATGGGAATGCTGGACACACCCAGGTGAATTTGGCACTTCTTCAAGGCAGACTCCAGCACCCCAACGAGGACATTGCCACATTCCACCAGGCTATTTGTGAATTGGGACGTAAAGCTTGGCCTCAAAAAGATGCATCATCCGAAGGCATCTTCACATTCCACTTCATACCAGGACTACGAAATGCCCGTGTGAGAGAGCAGGTCATGACCATGTGGCCAGAGAATATGCAGCAGGCTTTGATCACCACTCTACGCATTGAAGTAGCAAACCAATTGGCAGTTACGATGGTGCCGAGTCGTCAAATTGAAGTGGAACCACGTGAAACACAAGAAGTATACAGAGCAGAGTCCCGAGTTCGTCGTTGTTGGAGGTGTGACTCACCTGAACACATTTTTCGGCATTGCCCGTTGAGGAGACAGAACCAGCCGGGAAACGACAAGCAGCCAAACTGAAGGGGACCGGCCTGGCTGCTTTTGAAAAGTCCTCTATTTCCTTAGTGCCTGAGCGTGTGGGGTCTTCATCTTTCAATATCCATCTGAAGAAAACTGCTGAGGAAGTGGACCAGCCTAACCCAGAGGTTCAGAGCGCTTTGTTGGTACGTTCAAATACGAATGATGTTCTTTACCGTGTTTCTTCTCAATCCTCTCTGGTACCAAGCAAAAAAATTAATGGGATCCAGTGCGCGTTAGTGATAGATACAGGGGCCTCGAGGACAATTGTAAATCATGAAATTCTACAGCGAGTTGGAGCTTGTGTATCTCCTGTTGGACAGATTGGTCTTCGGTCAGTTTCTGGTGAGCGCATCCCAGTGTTAGGAGAAGCCATTTTACATTTGATGTAGGGGATGGCAAAGCCAGGTCCCATACAGCACTTGTTGCCAAGGTGCATGAGCGATGCATTTTGGGACTTGACTTTTTGGTGACCCATCGGTGTCTGATTGACCCGGCTGGTCAGGCTGTGATCATTGAAGGAACAAAAGTTTTGTTCCAGCTGACAGGGGAGCCCCTAGAGGCGCTCCAGGTTGTAATGGAGGAAACTGAGATACTCAGTAACGGACCAGGGGAATGTCAGCTGATGGGTTTTGAAGAGTTGGGACCTGAGGAACCTGTGTGTCGTGTGGTAGCAGGCCTTGAGGACAATGCACTGCCTCTAAGAGAACTGGAAAAGCGGACAGTCGAAGGTTTGACAGATCACCAAGCAGCCATGGTTGAGCAGCTGTTGCTTGAGTTTGCAGATATTTTTGCTAGAAATGCTTCTGACTTGGGAAGAATAGGAGGAACCACCCATAACATCAACGTGGGGGATTGTCACCCTATTCATCAGGCACCCTGCAGAGTACCGCTTGGTCGCATGCAAGAGGTAGACAAACTTATCATCGAAATGGAAGCTAATGGAGTCATTCAGCCCTCTCAAAGCCCATGGGCGAGCCCAATTGTGCTTGTCAAGAAAAAAGATGGTAGCACACGATTTTGTATTGACTACCGTAAATTGAATGATGTAACGAAGAAGGATTCCCATCCACTTCCTCGGATAGATGACCTCATTTGCGCGTTAGCAGGAAGCAGCTGGTTCTCCACTTTGGATCTGCAAAGTGGCTATTGGCAAGTCCTGTTATCAAACTCCGATCGGCAGAAGACAGCTTTTTGTACACCCTGGGGCCTTTGGGAGTTTCGAGTCATGCCGTTTGGTCTTTGTAATGCTCCTGCAACATTTCAACGTGCGATGACCAAGGTTCTGCAAACATTCATGCGACAAGGAAGGGTAAAAGTGTACCTAGATGATGTCCTCATTGATACTTCCTCTTTCGAGGGGATGTTACTGTGGCTGAGGCAAGTTTTTCAAGCCTTACGAGCAGCCAATATTAAGCTGAATGCCAGGAAGTGCCAATTGTTTCGACAAAAAGTAGCCTATCTTGGCTACATCATCTCCGGAGATGGTGTTGCTACAGATCCTGCGAAGGTGGAGTGTGTTGTGCACTGGCCAGTTTCTGAAAGCAGCAAGCAGTTGAGGTCGTTTCTTGGTTTCGTTTCCTACTATCGTACGTTCATCCCTAACTTTGCATCCCGGGCACGGAGATTGTTTGGCTTGCAAGACCAACGAAGACATTTTCAATGGAGTCAGGAGGAACAGGCTGCATTCGAAGACATCAGGCACGCTTTGACGTCACCCCCTGTCCTAGCCCATGTTGATCCAGATGCACCATTTGTCCTCGATACCGACGCTTCAGATTTTGCGATTGGTGCTGTTCTTTTGCAAGTCCATGGTGGGAAGGAAAGACCAATTGCGTACTACAGTACGTGTTTGGGAAAGGCTGAGAAAAACTATTGCACCACTAGAAAGGAGCTGTTGAGTTTGGTTCAGGCTCTCAAACGGTTTAGGTCGTTTGGCTTAGAGAGTGGAGAGCCTTTCATCGTACGAACAGACCATGCATCGTTGCAATGGCTGCGCAACTTTAAGGAGATAGATGGACAGCTAGCTAGGTGGATAGAAGCGTTGGCCCCTTTTAATTTTCAAGTGAAACATCGGTCTGGGAAAGCACATCTAAATGCAGATGGGTTATCTAAAAGGCCATGTAGTGAAGACAACTGTAAGCACTGCCAGCACCAAGAACAGAAATATACGTCTCTTGAGGCTTCGGTGAATGCCGTTGGCATTTGTTCTGATCAGTTGTGGCCCCAGGAGCAGGAAGCAGATCCTGCACTGAAACCTGTGTACCACTGGGTACGGGAAGGAAAGCCACCCTCTTGGGAAGAGGTGGCGAGGTTTGGAGAGACAACAAAAGCCCTTTGGGCAGCGTTTGAGACTCTCAAATTACAGGATGGGTTGCTTGTACGTCAATGGGAAAATGATACTGGTCGGCATGTCGAGCAAACCATTGTTCCTAGCTGTTTTCAACAGGAAGTTGCTCAGCAAGCACATACCTTAGGTCACTTTGGACGACGCAAGACTCTAGCTTGTCTGAGACGAAATTACTACTGGCCAGGGATGACCCGAGATGTTAAGGTGGTATGTGCAGCCCGTCAGGCATGTGGGCAGCGTGAAAAACCCCGGAAATATGCCAAAGCACCCATGGGTCAGTACACCAGTGGGGTCCCCTTTGAACGACTATTCATTGATGCTGTGGGACCACTCCCCAAAACTGAACGAGGGAACCAGTACATCATAGTTGTTGTCGAGGCATTTACTAAGTGGCGAGAAGCATTCCCAACCCCAGATCTGAAGGCTGAAACAGTGGCACAAGGCCTGATAGACAACGTGATCGCTCGGTTTGGAGTACCACGTGAGCTTCACTCTGATCAAGGCACTTCCTTCGAATCCCGAGTATTTCAGGAAATGTGTAAGCTCCTCCAAATTTGCAAAACAAGAACCACCCCAATGAGACCCCAAAGCAATGGTCAGGTTGAGCGTTTCAATAGGACGCTAATTGAGATGTTTGCCAAATTAGGGCCTAACAAGCCAGAAGACTGGGACCAACACCTCTCCTGCGTTCTCCTTGCTTACCGTGCATGCAGTAACAGGTTTCTCACCAGCTAGCCTTGCCCTGGGACGAGAACTAACACTTCCAGTGGATTTAAGGATCAGTGGACGCGCTACAGATATTTCAACTACCACATATGTTCAAAAGCTGAAGGTTGGTCTCCAGGAAGCTCACAAACTGGCTCGTACGAGAATTGGTGAGGGACTCATCAGCGCAAAGCTGCGGTACGACGTTCACGCGAAGCAGCCAAAGTTTGAGGTGGGGAATGACGTCTGGTATCACTGGCCGAGACAGCACATAGGAACGTGTGTGAAGCTGCAGTCTCCATGGGTCGGGCCGTGCAGGGTTGTCAAGGCCATTTCTGATGTAATTTTTCGAATTGTCATGCCCAATAGGAAACGTCGCGTTGTCCATGCAGACTCATTGGCTATGTTCCAGCAACCAGCCCTCCAAGACAGAAGAACCCATGAGGGAGGGGGGGGCAGTGTTAGGAACGTCGTCAACATAGCAACGCGTCTGGTTGTAAAGGAAGCGAATAAAACTGATTCATTCGTGCTGTGTCCGTTAACGAGATCTTTTAATACTTGCTTTGTATTATAACAATATGTAGGTATTAACTATTTGGATACATCTTGAAAGTTTGGTGATAATCGTTGAAGCCGTTTTGCCAAACAGCGTGAAAAACCTATTATTGCTTCATAGGCCTATATCTCCGTTCACTGTATGTTCATGGAGATATGTATAGAGAAGAAAAGTTAGGTATTGATTAGTAAACGATAATTCGAAAGTTTGATCAAAATCGTTGGAACCGTTTTCCAGAAAAATGCAAAAAACCCTAGTTTTTGGTACATTTTCGTCCCCCCCCCCTTCCAATCGGCAGAAATCGTCCATAACCTTATTTCGGTGTCTACAAAAAATAACGAACAAAACAATAAAAGAACCAGCTCAATCAGATAAGCGTTCTCCCGCAAATCGAACTACAGATTCACACACTTACACACACATGGACCACGCGCCGAAATGAGGTTTTTTAGACTCAGTAGGCCTCAAAACGTAAAGATCTAAAGAAAACCCAATTTTTTTTTGACTCGATTACTATACTTTGCTTCCCTTCGGGTAGCGGAAAGTAAAAAAGCACTGTTCGTAGAGCTCACCATTACAGTTCACGATAACAGGATAATATATATCACCACCTGTAATGTAAACAGGTGGGGTAAACCTAAAATAGTACTCACCACTGTTTCTAGACAGCCGAAATTCGAGAGATTTGGAATGCCACGGTTTATATCCTTTTTGGAAGCCATAGTATTTGTTGACGACTCGTGTTGCCACCGCCAAATTTACTCGAATAGGTATCAGTCAAATGCTTCTTTAGCCCCCGCACACCCCCGATTGCATTCAGAGCTTAAATCCTTGGATCAAACCGACATTCATACGCCACTACAAGACGTGACGTTCACTCTCAATTGATACATCAAACTAGCAAAAATGTGGGAATGCGCAAGTTCATTGCGTGTAGAAAAATTTCAGAAGAATGCGAAGAGGGCAGTGGAAAAAGTGGAGGAAATGGGAATAAAGCACAGAAAACACTTTGCAAACACTTCAGAGGCAACTCGAGAACTGACGATTACAACGCATTTGACAAAGCGATGAATGACTCACGTTCCAAGGAATCAAGGCTCTTTTATTTGAGCGAATGATACCAAGTTCTGGCGAATATCTGCAGTCCACAGCATCAGCTTCGTTCTCGTGGACAACACCACGAGGTTTTGGAGAGTTTGCCGTAACTGAAAGGCCAGATACACTGCAGCGGGACGGGAACCGCCACAGGGGCCACAACACTCTAAGTAGATGGAACCGTTCAAACCGCCCCGGTCGGTCGCGGGTGGAACACCCATCACAGGGGATCGCAATATCTGGCGACTCGTTCCAGTTGCCGAGCTCATTGGCGTAAATAGAACCGTTCTAAACACTGTGGTTGCGATTTCTTCTTCCTCCTCTATTTTTCTTGTCATCCACGACTTGTCTTCGATTATTACTTTCCGCTACCCGAAGGGGAGGAAAGTATAGTAATCGGGTCAAAAAAATTGGGTTTTCTTCAGATCTTTACGTTTTGAGGCCTACAGAGTCTAAAAAACCTAATTTCGGCGCGTGGTTCGTCTGTGTGTCTGTAGTTCGATTTGCGGGAGAACGGCTGATCCGATTGAGCTGGTTCTTTTTTTGTTTTGTTCGTTATTTTTTGTAGACACTAAAATAAGGTTATGGACGATTTGGGCCGATGGGAAGGGGGGTGGGGGACGAAAATGTACCAAAAACTAGGGTTTTTCGCATTTTTCTCGAAAACGGCTCTAACAATTTTGATTAAACTTTCAAATTATCTTCTCCTAATCGAAACCTAACTTTTCTTCTCCATACATATCTCCATGAAAATACGGTGAACGGAGATATGGGCCTCTGAAGCAAAAATAGGTTTTTTACACTTTTTGGCAAAACGGCTTCAGCGATTTCCACCAAACTCACAGGATGTTTTCAAATAGTTAATACCTACATATTCTATTCAATAAATGTTCCTGTGACGGTCCATTGAACAGAGATAAAAATCAAAATGTGTCGAAAATAACGTTTTTTCTAACATTTCCGTAAATTCCAGGGTAACTTTTTCACCAGATGTGATAAATCCTAATGGAGTGTCTTTAAGTCACCCATACCAACATTTCGTTTTGTATAATTATTTCTGTATATATAGGTTGAACGGAGATATAAGCCAAGTTAACTCAGAAAAGGAGATTTGTCGAATATTAATTTATCGGTATTCGAATTTTCTCAAAAACGGCTCTAACGATTTCGATCAAACTTTCGGAGTACTCTCAGCTAACTAGTCCCTACATTTAGTTTTCCATAAATGTTCCTGTAAAAATGCGTTGAACGAAGATATAGCACCCGCAAATGTAGGTGGTGTTCGAAATTACGGGGGTGGCGGAAAGTTGTGTGTTGCTACGCACCAGATATATGTTAAATAGTTAATACCTACATATTGTTCTCAATAAATGTTCCTCTGACAGTCCATTGAACAGAGATAAAAATCAAAATGTGTCGAAAATAACGTTTTTTCGAACATTTCCGTAAATTCCCGGGTAACTTGTTCACCAGATGTGATCAATTCTAATGGAGTGTCTTTTATTCACCCATACCAACATTTCGTTCTCCATAATTATTTCTGTAGATATATGTTGAACGGAGATATAAGCCAAGTTAACTCAGAAAAGGAGATTTGTCAAATATTAATTGATCGGTATTCCAATTTCCTCAAAAACGGTTCAGACGATTTAGATCAAACTTACGGAGTACTCTTAGCTAACTAGTCCCTACATTTTGTTCTCTATAAATGTTCCTGTAAAAATACGTTGAACGAAGATATAGCACCCGCATATGTAGGTAGTGTTCGAAATTAAAGGGATCGCGGAAAGTTGTGTGTTGCTGCGCACCAGATATTTTGGTCATACATTTCGCTTACATGGTATTAGCGTTCCCAAAAAAATCGTGTCTACAAGCTCATCAATCTCCTCGTGCGAGTACACCAATTCCTCAATAATGGCTGTGGCACAAGTAGGAGCATCAAGATAAATTCCGGAACTGGGTAAATTCCCAATGCAATGGCCGCGGGTAGATTTGCGTGGAACTTCGGTTCGCGATTCAGAACGTTTACTAGCGTCACTGATACTGGTGAGTCGTAAACAGTCGTAAAAGTGAATGTAAACAACGCGCGCGAAAGTAACGGGAAAAATGTAAACAATGGAATACGCGCGAAACTGGCTCAATCTGAACAAACAGTGCACGCCTAATGCAACACAAATCGACGGCCACTCGCGTAAGCAATGCAGACATCGCCGACCACAAAAATAAATTCAAATATCACTCACCTCTCAAGTTACGTATCCGAATATTGGGGGGGGGGGGGATAGGCTGCTTTATTAATGGCATCAATTAACTCTGTCATTCATCATCGGCCCACCACATTCAGGACACTTATACTCGTCAGAGATGAAACCGACACTCATAAATCAATCCACAACACTTCGCAAGCCTTTTTATCTGAATCGGTGAATCAAGTCGTATTAATTTGCTTATCCATGGCTGGTTGAATTATAACAAACAAATAAACGCGAACAGGGCAGTCTCCACTAAAGCAGAAGCCGGACGGACGAATATGGAAAGAAATGGTTAGGCATAAGGTGGTGGCGACTCGACAACTGAAGGACGATAATTCGGTTATAACGGAAAATTGACGAAGTGTGTTCAAATATAGTTCAACGGTCAGTCGAGCGATTGAATTCGTATTTGATTCGTAAGAATACTAGTGCTAGACAGTTGCCAGTGATGAAAGTTGTAAATAGCACCATTATCAGTGACGCTCTTCAATGTTCCGAATCGCGAGCCGGGCAAATGTACTCGTGGCCATTGTTTTGGGAACTATCCATTGGATTATTAGCAAGAGCCACGAAAACCTGTGAATTGACGTAGAGCTAAAGGAAGTGTTGTGTGACGGGTCGCATCCATTTGATAATTGGACTTGGAATACGTACGTACGGCAAATAAGTAATAGCGTTGAGTACGCAACTGTCTGTTGAGACGCAGTTCAGCAAAAGAGATACACGTCCCCTCCATCTCTCCACAGACGATAACACGGCTGGCGCTAGCGGGATTTCAAGCTGCCGCTTCAAGTGGTGGGGGCTCCTCCACATCGCCCCTTTCGAAGTGAATCGGCGGCGTCCCGCACAGTTCCACCGCGTTCACTTGCTCGTTCGTAAGCGCTCGTCAGCCGAATGACACGGCCCCCTCCACACCATTCTCTACTACTCTCTCACGCTACATGACCGTCTACTACAGGAATGGAGTTGGACAGCGAAATGATCATTCTCGAGGTGAAGAAGCATCCGAGTCTGTACGACGTTGACGATAAATTTTACAAGAGCCGGGACGCGAAGAGAGAAGGTTGGATTGCCGTCACGAAGGCTGTCGTTGGGTCGCTCCACTTTGAGTCAATGACTGAAATGGAGAAGAACGAAGTTGGTAAGTCAAGGTTTCCAGTAATATCTGGGTGGGCATAATCACGCAACTGTCCTTTGGGCATTCAGAGATTGGTCAATCAACCAATGCGCCCAGTAGTTGTCCTCCCATGCCAACCCCCTTGGGAATCAGCTCTTTCACATAATTTCGGTTTAGGCGCGCACTGTTTGTCCACGTTGTCTCAGTTTTGCGCGCTTTCCGTTGTTTACATTCTTCCTGATCCTTTCGCGCGCTTTCCGTTGTTTACATTCTTCCTGTTTCTTTCGCGTGCTTTGTTTACATTCACTTTTACAACAAAACTTCGCTCAACTCGTTACGTTCACCAGTATCAGTGACGCTAGTAAGCGTTCCGAATCGCGAACCGAAGAACCGGACAAATGTACCCGCATCCACTATTCTGGGATTATACCCTAATTTGTTCTACTTGTCTGAGGTGAAACCAAAGCTCATAGCTCATACACCAACCCACAATGGTCTGCAAGCCTTTTTCTCGTATTTGATGAATCGAAGTTGTATTGAATTGCCCATCCATGGCTGGATGAAAAATACCAACAAAAAAACAAGAAGAAGGCAGTGCAGGAAAGCTCAAGAGTTGGAGAAGGCAGGGTGGCACGAAAAAAGAGTGGAAATCCGCATTTCAAATGAGACAGATACTATACGTATGATCGCTTTGGCGGCTATTTGTGAGTGTGAAGTGTGATTTGGGTTACAAAAGGAAAATTGATGTAGGGTGGAGTTCATAGTTTGATTCCATAGTCCAAGTCAAGTGATTTGAATTTTGAAGAACACTAGTGCTAGACAATAGCCAATGATAACAGTTTTAGCTGGCACCTATCAAATAACAGTTCCACATTCTAAACCGAAGTTCCAGCTTAATAGGCCGGGAGACGGAGACTAAACATTTAAATCAGTGTGTGATCACTTGAGACTGCATCTTGTAGGCAGTCTGCTTAAAAATGGTGCAACCAATGTGTGGTGTTAAGAAGACTTAAGAGATAGTACCTCACCAGAGATAGTTGTGTAACATAGAGTATGCACAGAGGCCTATTCCAGTACATACCGATTATGCCTGTTGTGTAATCAATAATTTTGTATTCTATTTTTTCGCCATTTTGTCCACTACACTGTTGAGCTTATGTATTTTTGAAAATCATAAATAAATAGACACCACTTTTGGATGTGTCGATATAATTAAAACTTTGAGTTGATTTCTTTTTTGTAGGAAAGGAAATCCAAAGACGATGGAAAAATTTGAAAGACAGCTACCACAAAACCTTGAAGATGGGATTGGATGGAACACGCAAGAGGCCGTACATTTATCATAGGAAGATGGCTTTTGTGCAGCCTATGCTGGCATTGAAGCAGAGGTCGCATATCTTTGTCAATTACCTTTGAGTTATTGTTATTTTATCTACTGTAAGGGAAGGGGTTCGAAGTGGGAAGGGCTGTCGCAATGGTTCTCATCCTGTATATCCAGTCTACCCCTTGAGTTCTTATCAATTGCGAGGACACTTTTGCATCAGCAGTGATACTCCTTGTGGTGTACATATGAACAGAAGACCCCTCCTGGTATTTGTCATACCCCTTGGTACGTCCTGGTCTGGGCTGAGCCTCTTGGAGGAGCCAGGTTTTATGGTTGGCTGAGACGGAGTTTTTGTGGATAGGGCACAGGAGCTAGAGGTTTCTCGGCACACAGTTTGTCATCCCCTAATCCTAGTGTGCAGCCTGATGGTAAAATTATGGGCACCTACTACAAAAATACGTACGTCATTTCCCACAATTTCCATTCATACTCTAAGGGGAAACACCAGCTAACTAAATGGGGTGGGATGAGTACTTAATATTCCTCCCTCCACCACATGATTTCTATTACTAACCCACACAACTCATGCACATGTACCACAGACCCATACCAGCAAGCACTTTTATATATTTTCCTCCTTGCTAAGAATCTAATCTATCCTACCTACTTATTCATATTCATGGATGGACTAGGGCCATGCGTTCTGTGCCATTTTAGGGCTGAACCTTTCCACCTTGTCACCGTTGTTTTCTTGCACCAGCAGGGTAACCAATGGACCAAAGTATCGAGCTGTTCCCGTGAAGTTGGTTCTCTCCACGCAAGGTAAGCCTGTATGACTCGCTGTCTCCTCTGTGTGTACTCACAGGGAGCTTGCTGATGATCTTCGTTTAAATTTGTGAAGTTTCCCTTCAAACATACAGTTGAGTCAAGATATGGCTAGGAGCAATATTGCTGAGCTCAACGCGTTTCCTGACATCAGGGAACAGCTCGGAAGTGTGGTAACTGCTGGGATCACTGTGCCATCCAGTACACCACCCACAGTTGCCATGGTCTTTTTGGCTGCTGCTTTGTCTCTGTACATTCGTCTTGAAATGGTCCATTCTCACTGTTCCCGTCAAAATTGATCATCCATTAGAAAACTGACTACATTTGAAGGTTTTCCAGAAATTTGACAAATTCCAGTACGTTTTTTTACTTTCCTTGGCTCTACAAAGTAGAAAGGAAAAATATGTAATTGGCTGAAAAAAAAATTTTGAGTTTTCTTCAGATCTTTACGTTTCAGACCCTCCTGAGTCCGAAAAACACTATTTGGGAAAATGGTCTGTGTGTGTGTGAACGATTTTTAGAGAAAACCACCGTACCAAATCAGCTCAAACTTGATATCTCGCCCACAGGTCACCATGGAACGCAATAATTAGGGTATGGGCAAAATCCACCGAAAGTTAACTATAGTCATCATAGTGATCTAAACACCAAATTTATTTTCTCAAAAACGGCTCTAATGATTTTGATTAAACTTTTTATATTGATAGCTCTCAATAAGGCAATTATACCAGTAACTTCCCATTCACGGGAAAATGACGAGAGCAGCACAATAAATTCCCAAAACTTTCGACGAAATCGATTTTAGCGTGGTTTTTAGAAAAAACAACCGTAGCAAATCAACTGAAACTTGATGTCTAGCCTACAGGTTACCATGGGACGCAAAAATAAGGGTGTGGGCAAAATCCATCGAAAGTTAACTATAGTTATCATAGTGATTAAAACACCAAATTTTTACTTTCCTTGCTCTACGAAGTAGAAAGGAAAGTTATGTAATCGGCTGAAAAAAATATCTGGTGCGTTGCAACACACAACTTTCCTTAGCTCAGCAACAATTCACTTTGTACATGGCTAATTCTATTTAATCAATTCATTTATCACTCAGTTAATTTGAACTTGGTGAAATAACGCTTTACGGCAGCAGAAAGCGGTAGTTCTTACAGTTACTGATTTTATTGTGCTGCTGGTACTAATTGCAGGGCCAATATTGAGCGATCGGTACACAGAGAATTAATAAGGCTGTAAACACAAATTTTTTTAAGAAGGATAGTAATTACTTTTACAGAGCTATTGGGTAAAAATGTTAAGAACGGCAGTAGCTGAAATTCAGGAATTTCTGGAGTGACCCCCATGTATATCATGAGCGTTTTTAAACATCCACCCTATAGGTATTGGATTGGACTACAATACCAATTTTTTTATTTACATTCTACAAGAATTCTAGCGGAGTTTATAAGGAAAAAACTGCGTTAAAAACGCTTTTGGTCGAAAACTTTGATATTTTATTGTGCTGCTCTCGTAGAGCTAAGTAAAGTTGTGCGTTGCAACGCACCAGATAAATTGGAAATGCAGTTAACGTACAAGTATTTTTAGAAACTTAACTTTTATATTTTCAATGTTTGACCTGCAATTGCGTTCCTTAGGGGTTCACACGAGGCTTATGGAAAATTTAACGCTGTATCCAAAAATGTTCCAACAGTTGTTTTAAAGTGGTTTATCAGTCTAGTTTTACCCAATTCTTTGTGCAAACCATGCTGTAATACTCTACGTAACCTATTCTATAGATGTACTATAGTCTAGTATCTTTATACTCTCTTTAATCTTCTCTTTTAGAAAACATGAGAATCCTTATGAAGGGGATGGAATGAGGGCATCTCCTGAGCCCCACGAACCAATTGTCGAACCAACAGGTGGACCCCGCTCAGAGTCTCCTCATCTTCGGCTTCATTCTTCCCAGCCTCAAGTTCAGCCAAATTCGAAAAAAGCTAAACCTCAAAAAACCATCACAGGCGGCAACAAATTTGAAAAAAAGCTTTGGGAATTGTTCAAGACGAACCTCGAATCGACAAGCAGTCAAAGTCAAGACCATGACGAGCAATTCGTCCGCTCTCAAGTCCAGTTAATTAAAAAACTTGGGCCGTCCGATAAACTCGACTTTCAAATTAAATGGATGGAGTTAATCAAGTCATATGACATCGAGAAGTCGGATTCTGAGTCGTAGTGTGAATATCTTGTGCTGTACTGCGATTGTACTCTGTAAATCTGTGATATCGTTCATTTTTTACTATCGTTTTGAATGTTTGACTTGATCATCATAAACTATATATTATTAGGAGACTTTATTTCTGATATTCCCTCATCTCATAGTTACTTCCTCTAGATGACTATTTGGCTTAATACGCTCGAAAAGGGTTTGTGAATGTCAAGCTTTTGTTTTTATAAACATATGCACTTAACAGCAATTCGACCGGTGTGGGGGCGCAGAACCAAGATTTCTCAAGTCTGCCCCTAGCAAGGCTTCATAGGACAGTTAAAAGGATGAGACAGGTGCAGTACCAGCGGGTGCAGAAGTTGTAGAGGAAGTATCTGGGTTGCGGCTGAGGTGATGGAAGGTACAGGGCAAGGAAAAGTTCAGCAAACTCTTCAGGTGTTTGTGGGAGCACTAATGAGAGGCATCCTGAAGAGAGTGTGGCGTCCTCGGCTACCTCTAGGGAATCCTTAGCCAGCATTATGTGTTCCCTGATCTTTGAAAACAAGTGCGATGTCAGCAACTCCACTTCAGCTGGACCAGATAGACGTTCACCCAGCAGATGTAGTAAAGCCGCGAAAGCAGTTAAGTAGTTCTCAACCTTTTTCTCATCATGGGAAAACCTGGATTGTCACGTTCCCGAACTGTCTTTATCCCCAAGAAAAGGGGTGACGAGCCAGGGGGCTACAGACCATTTTCAGTATCATCTGTTGTTTCCAGATGGGTAAAATAACGGTATGAGTGAAATCCACCCAATACGAACCATAGTTATCATAGCGATCAAACCACCAAATTTTATTTTTCTCAAAAACGGCTCTAACGATTTTGTTCAAGTTTTTACTTTCCTTGGCTCTACAAAGTAGAAAGGAAAGTTATGTAATCGGCTGAAAAATTTTTTTTTGAGTTCTCTTCAGATCTTTACGTTTCAGACCCCCCTGAGTCCGGAAAACACTATTGGGGAAAATGGTCTGTGTGTGTGTGTCTGTGAACGATTTTTAGAGAAAACCACCGTACCAAATCAGCTGAAGCTTGATGTCTAGCCTACAGGTTACCATGGGACGCAATAATGAGGATACGGGCGAAAGCCACCGAAAGTTAACTGTAGTCATATCATATATAGTGATCAAAACACCAAATTTTTTTTCTCAAAAATGGCTCTAACGATATTAATTACATTTTTTATATTGATAGCACTCAATTAGGCAATGATACTATAAAATTCTCATTCGTGGGAAAATTACGAGAGCAGCACAATAAATTATCAAAATTTTCGACCAAAAGCGTTTTTCGCGCAGTTTGTTCCTTATACACTCCGCTGGAATTCTTGTAGAATGTTAAAAAAAATTGGTATTGTAGTGCAATCCAATACGTAAAGGGTGAGTGTTTAAAAACGCTCATGAGGTACATGGGGCTCACTCCAGAAATTCCTGAATTTCAACTACTGCCGTTTCGCTTACTACCAGTTCTAACAGTTATTTTCCAATAACAGCCTCATTAATTATCTGTGTACCGATTGCTCAATATTGGTCCTGCAATGAGTACGTGCAGCACAATAAAATCTGGAACTGTAAGCGCTACCGCTTCCTGCTGCCGTAAAGCGTTGTTTGACCAAGTTCAAATTAACTGAGTGATAAATGAATTGATTAAGTAGACAAAGCCATGTACAAAGTGAATTGTTGTAGAGCTAAGGAAAGTTGTGTGTTGCAACGCACCAGATATTTTCCTTATAAACTCCGCTGGAATTTTTGTAGAATGTTAAAAAAAAAATTGGTATTATAGTCCAATCCAATACCTAAAGGGTGAGTGTTTAAAAACGCACATGAGATACATGGGGCTCACTCCATAAGTTCTTTTCTGTTTTCTTATTTGCAACTCTTACCCAGCATAGCACTTGAGTGTATTTAATTTGCGGTATTTACGAATCTCTCTCTTTTCCACCGCAACGTTCGAAGGTGTGCGACGTCCAATAGCTCTCAAGTCAAGTGAACACGAGTACAAAAACAAAGCAATACATTTCCGCCGGTGTTCATTTGACTCAGCGCCTGTAGTTCAGATTTACACTTTACTTCAACAATTAGCGATTACCACATTATCGGCTCATACTATTGACTTTTTTTTAATTTTTAAAATGTTTCTCGTGTTGAGAAGGTGATCGCATTTTCGCGTAAAGGCGTTTTTATTTAATACTCCTGGATGATTAGAAAGGGGACGGGGAGGGTTGATGGTGGCATGCATGTTGCTGTAGTACGCGAGAGCGAGCGAGACGGAATCGGTTATGGGGGGGGGGGGCGTAATTAAAGCGAGAGCGGCGTTGCCAGAGGCCACGAGGCGTTGTACGAGTTGGCAACACTGCGTCCGCTCATCTCAGACCACCCTGTTCCCCTCGCCGCCACCATAAACGCCGCTCTCCTCTTTCACGACTTTCAATCGGTCACATATATTCCCCGTGCCTTCTTCAATTTACTCGCACACTGCTTCAATAAACACTCTAAAACACGCACACTTTCCACCGCTGTCTTCTACGCACCGTCTACAAACATCAAGTACCGTGAAAGTTAAAAAACGCTGCATATTATTACTCAACGGTTTGTTATTCTCTTATGAAGCTCAATTGGGCCCTATCCTGTTCACTCCAACGTCGAAAAATATTGGTTAACGATACGAAACATGACCCGATTACTACGAAATAACGCAAATTGACATTTTATAGGTGAAGCTAGGCAATTGGCACGATGTGAGTCGAAGTGACAGGTGATTGCATTGAGACGACTAGGGGTAAAAGATAACTATCTACGTTGTCTCTTCAGTTCCTTAAACCATTACAAATCACCTCACAATATTTTCTTTCATTTCACTGTTGTCTATTTAGACTCAGTCCTGAATCTTTGAGACCCGTCCTATTCGACTCAGCATAAAAAAATGCCTACGAAACGATACCAAACTTGAAATAAATGTATTAAAACTGCCGAAATTTCGTTTTCGACTTGACCCATAACAATGAGGAACGTAGTTGTTGTGCAGAAGAACAGGTTTGTTAGACCGCGTTAAAGTGGCCCAGACGGTGGACGAACATTGCAGATATGGAATTACCATGCCTTGAAACGTAGTGTCGCAGAGGGACGCATCACACAACTTTCCTCAGCCCCGCCCCTCGTGCGTTCAGCGATTTTCACCCAAGATGGCACTCCCTCCTTTCCAGAATTAAAAACGAATTAATGGCTATCTCTAAAGACCTGAGTGTGCCATCGAGCAGAACAACACTATTCAATATCGTAACGCACTTGAGGATAAGATGTTTACTCCAAAGGGTAAGGGAAGTATTGTAATCGTGTTTCAAAAAGTTGGGTTTTCTTTAGATCTTTACGTTTTGAGGCCTACTAAGCTAAAAACCTAATACCGGCGCGTGATCCGTGTGTGTCTGTAGTTCGATTTTTGTGAGAACGGCTGGACCGATTGAGCTGTTTCTTGTCTAGTTTTGTTCTTTATTTTTTGTAGAAGCCAAAATAACGTTATAGGCGATTTCCATCGATGGGAAAAGGTGTAGGGGGACGAAGAAGTATACAAAACCAGGGTTTTGGGGGGCGTTGGGCCTAAACGGCTCAAACGATTTGAATTAAACATTCAACTTATCTTCTACTAGTTAGTACAAAACTTTTCGTCACCATAAATATTTCCATGAAAATGCGGGGAACTAATTTATGCCTAACAAGCAAAAATTTACGCTTTTTGGCAAAGCGGCTCCAACGATTTTCACCAAACTCTCAGAATATTTTCAAATAGTTAATACCTATATACTGTTCTGAATATATGTTCCTCTGACACTACATTGAACAGAGATAAAAATGAAAATGGCTCGAAAATAATGTTTTTTAAACATTATGTAATTTCCCAAGTAACTCTATCACTGGATTTCATCAATCTTATGGAGTGTCTTCCAGCAACCTACACCCAGATTTTGTTCTCCGTGAGTATTTCTGTATCTATCTGTTGAACGGAGATATAAGCCATGAAATCTCTACAAACGAGATTTATCGAATATTAATTTCTCGGTTTTCCAATTTTCTAAAAAACGCCTCTAACGATTTCAATCGAACTTACGACGTGCTCTCAGTTATCTGGCACCTACATTTTTTATCCATAAATGTTTCCGGAAAAATGCGTTGAACGATGATACAGAGCCAGTATGTACGGCAGGTCGTCGAATTTACGGGAGTTGCGGTAAGTTGTGTGTTGCTACGCACCCCATATTTTCCTTATAATTCCGGTTAATGCGATACCCTTTCAAATCACCTTTGTTTCAAAGTAAAGACAAATACGACGCGTTGATAACTCAATAATACTCGTGAAATAAGTAGGAGCACCTCAATAAATTCCGGGACCTTTAGGCAGAGTCAATTTCTATGAAGAACGTTAAGCTGTGTGTGACCTACCAAGTTCAAAAAAGTTAAAAACAGATGTTATTAATCGCGAAAGTGATATAAAACTCAACAATGTGTGGGAAGTTGTGTGATGTGTCGCTCCAGATATTTTTCTAATCTGACGCTGAGCACCACTTTCACCACCTAGGGAAGAGTGCCAAAACGGACTTCACACTCACCCCGTGTTTTTTAAACAGAATTTGTGCCATCATTCTTAAAATAATTGATATTGGAAATAACGAAGAGGACCTAGATTGGTTTGTTTGTCCCAACTTTGTTATCAAGTTGTTTTCTGATCAAGCGGTGTTGCCCGCACGTATCACTCGCTTGCTCAGAACATCTACCGAGCACTTGTGCAAGTAGGTTGGCCAAAAGAACAAGGTTGTTTGTGAGATGTAACTGGGCAAAAGCGGTCAAAACTGTTTATCCTCTTCTCGAGGTAGTGAGGAAGGGTATTCAGGTTGCCCAGTTAGGGGGCAGTTTCCATTGTGGTATCGTTTATCCTATATTGGCACGTCGAAGATACAGGTATGCCTACTCGGCAAAGGTAGAGTTAACAGTGCGTTACTGAGGTCTGTCTGGTAAGCCTTTTTGTGAAAGGGGGATGGGTCTGAAGACAGGAGGGACATACATGAGGGCTTTTAGGGCTAGAATGATCCTCCTCTTGTGGGAGCGAGAGCAGTCTTGAGAAGGATGGTATTTAGAGGTCCCAGTAATGGGGCAGTGTCCGTTCAGGTGTCATTTATGAAATTTTGGCCTATCGCAAATACAAGATTGAAGACTCCCGTTTGGTAGAAGGGCACGGATCTGAAGGTCATAATCATTTCTCGTTGTGCCAGAATGATCCTCCTCTTGTGAGAGTGAGCAACAGCAGTCCCTAGTCTTGAGGGAGAGAGGGTATTAATGTGTCCCAGTTACAATACACACAATCTTCACGCATAACGCCATTTAATTAGATGTAATTGGCTTCTACTTCGTTGTCTGAGGCAGCAAACTCACAGGTGATCAAAGGAAGTACTAGCCCAATCTCAGAGAGCTGTACTCCTACACAGCCCTGCAAAACAGCTTCCTCTGCTCTAGATCTCTCCACTGAGCGAAAACTTGCTGTTCTAGATGAGTGGGCTTTACGTGAACAGCAAGTGAGATGGTAATCCTCGTCAATAGAACATGACACATATATGAGTTTTTCACCAACATCCGAGAACGTCTGACAAGAAATTCGGTTGAGCCAGAACACTGCTGCACCAGTTCTAATTAAGCAACTTCAATAGGCACGGTCCTCTTCTTTTCTCTCAAAGACTATCCATCCTTCATGACTGCTACTAAGCAAGCTTATAACGGTAGTGGGGGTGTTGGTGACAATAAAACACTTTGATACTTGCTACTCAAGTAAAGAGTTAGATCAGGTGGGAAACCGGATTCCTTAGGGTCATGCCCCGCACTGTGATACATGGGCAAGTTTCGGTTGGGTGGGTGCTGAGCGACTGCCGAAGCTTTTGCACTTGTTACTGGCACGATTGGAACTGCAGTGACAAAGGACCTGAACAAAGTTCAGCTAGCTCATTGGAGTTGTTCCTTCTTGTGATTTCGTGAACGTGATTGTTGGGGAAGTTATATTCGGCTGTGATACTCATTCAAATTCTTCCTTATCAAACTGAATGTTCTTAAAACTCAGAAGAGAGTTATATTAGTCGAAAGTCATGGAGGTTGTGCTTCAATGATCATCCTCATGTGTGGATAAGATGTCCCAATCTCCCCAGTCCTTGAGAAATCTCCAGTTATGAGGCAGTGTCCACTAAGGTATCCTTTATCCTATATTGGCCTGTCGGAGGTACAGGGATGCAGCCTTTACGAAGGAGTACATCTCTTTGTACTAGAATGACTCAGGTCCAGCCCAGCACGTACCTTATGGAGTTCCCTAGTCAAATGAAATCGGTTTCCTAAGAACACCAACAGCCTTTTGCAAGTTGGTCAAAAATTCAGAACGACAACAATTTGAGAGCATTTGAGGGGGGTTGTTTTTCGGATGGACTGAAAGCGGGTCCATATAGGAGCGTTGGTCAGAAAGCCTGGTTCGGGTAATGGAATGGGGGAGAGGGGTGTGGAATGTGAGAGTTGTTTTGCTTCACGATACCTCTGGGAAACGGCGATAGGACGCGATGGGACTGTGGAGGTATGTTGCAGCGGGGAGGGGGTGGGACGAGGGTTCTTGGTGAGGAGGTCGCAGTTGGGTCGAGGGAGGTGATGAATGGTGCGAGAGGGCAAACGGGAGACTCGTAAGTTACAGCGGGACGGTGGTGTGGTGGGATGTAAGGGGGGGGGGACACCGTTGCCGTTCTTCCATATCGTCGAGAAGGCAACCGCGCGAGCTCCCTCCTCCCCAACCCCTCATCTGGCCTTTTCCTCACCGCCAGCGTCCTCTCTTCCCCACTTCACCACCTACAGACCCCCTTCCGTCTAGTTCGACCCTAGTACTCTCGCTCTCTCTCGCTCCTAGCGTTTCCCCTTTCTCTCGCCCAGTCTATCTCCGTCTCTCTCCCTCTTCCACAGACCTCCCAACCCGTGCCGCGCTATATTTTTCAACGTTTCAACTCTCCGCCGTTTCCAAACCTGTTCCGTGCGTTTCTTTTTTAGACCGCGTATTTTTCGACGCGATTGGTGATTTTATTTACCGCGAAATGCATCGGGCTCAAATTCGCGGATCGTAATTTTTCAATTCGAAAAATTAAAAAAAACGGGACGTCTGTGCCTTCTCGCTCAAAACGTGAGTCCTCTTTTAACATTTCATGTAACGACATATTTTGTCCGCAATTTGGTGCGGTGCAGTCCAAGTAATCCTAACTAGTCGTGAAGAGATGAGGGAGAGTGATAGAGCGTGAATGAGACAACTTCGAATCACCAAGAATTCGAATTATGCGAAATACGTGCCCTGCCTTCTGCACAACTCATGTATCTCAAGCCTTAATAGTACCCGTCGAACCTCGAGGAATGACAGTACCAAACTTCTTGTACAATAACACGTTCATCCCGATTTGCTTCGATTCATGCATTTTCAAATGGCCTAAAATATCTCCATTATATCACTGAAGATTGAAATATTTGACGTTTGAGTCGTGGCCCCCAAGCGGTGCGGTTTTTGATTGATTTGGATTTTAAGTTCCGAGCTCTCTGTTCAAAAAAACGTTGGGCTTCGAGACCTCAGATAACACGTTCGGATTAGCCTCAGTACTTGGGATCTGAAAACCCGGTGTTCATCTACGTGCGTGTGTGGCTGTAGTTCAATTAGCGTGAGAACGGCTGAGCTGGGTCTTTTCAAGTGAAAATAGGGTTATGAGCGATTTACATCGTTCGGAAAGGGAAGTAATTGACCATCTGTGCAAAAGCCTAGTTTTTCTCATTTTCTTCGGACATGACGCTAACGATTTTGATAAAACTTTCAACTTATCTTCACTAGTTAGTACCCAACTTTTCTTCTCTATAAATATCTTCAAGAAAATTTTTATGATGCCAATTTTTTTCACTTATTGGCAAAACGGCTTCGACTATCTTCTCCAAAGTCACAGGATGTCTTCAAATAGCCAATACTCGTACCTATATATTGTTCTAAATAACTGTTCCTCTGGCATTCTATTGAACAGGGATAAAGACCAAAATGTGTTCAAAACAGTGTGTTTTGAACATTTTTATAATTTCGTGAATGACTGGATTTGATCTTACTAGCAACTTCGTGTCTTTGAGCAACTTATATTCATAGTTCTCCGCAATTGTTACTGTATCTATCCGGGGAACGGAAAAAGAAATTCGTTGAACATTAATCAACAGGATTCCCAATTTTCTCAATAACAGCTATAATCAAACTTACCGGGTACTCTCAACTAAACGGTACCTACATATTCCATAAATGTTTGTGTAGAAATGTGTCGAGCGACATGTACATATAGCACGGTAGTCGAATTTACGGGGGTTGTGAAAAGTTGTGCGTTTTACGTTATTTTCATTCTGCGCGTTCTGCCAGAATTAACCAAATTAAAGCAGCAGGTGCAACGCATCACACAACTTTCCGTAGCTCCACGTAAATTCATTAGTCATTCGTATTATTTTCCGCTCAGCTCATTTGAACTTAGTAAAACATGAGTTCATTATGGTAGAAAAGGGTAGCGCTCAGTTGCGGAATTTATTGTGGTGCTCGTAATCATGTCACGACAATTATTGAGCAACTAGTAAACACGGAACTAATGAGACTGTAATCGCAATTTATTTGGGAAGGATAATTATCATCGTTCTTGAATAAGCGGGGAAAAGCTCTCGTCATTTTCCCACGAATGAGAATTTATGGCCTCATCTGGAACTGCTCATACAAAAAATTTAATCTAAATCGATGCATCCGTTTTTCGAGAAAAAAAAACATATTCGGTGTTGTGATCACTGATAATTATAGTTTTTTTCGGATTTTGCTCGTACTTTATTTGGCGTTCCATGGGCTAGATATCGAGTATGATCTGATTTGTTGAGCCTTTTTCTCTGAATCGCGTTCACAAACAGACCACAAGACTTAAGAAAGTAAAAATTGTAAGTTAACAATTAATAATTACACCTGCACTTTTCCGTATTTTTTGTCATTCGTTGGAAGCATTGGTTTCACTCAAGTGCGTGCGACGTAATTTGTTGGTACAACAGGTGAATTTTGTACTGTGTAATTGTGTCAATATCACTAAGTGATATGAACACAGCGACTTCATTCCTGATCTACGTTTAATGTCTCCCGCACATTACATAATTCTATTCGGTGACTTGACTAACCCGATTTTGTTCGAATGTGGTCATCAAAACGTACAACAAAATCTCAGAAATGTCGAGGCAACACCAAACCACTACCGTTTTGTTTTATTGTTTGGGAGAGTCTCAAATTTATCGCTCAGGGTTGCCTGAGGTTCGTTAAAATTGAATTAAACATTTAAACAAGCTGTTGATATGTCGTAGCATGAACCTTTGTTAGCGGTGCATGTAATCAGTTGGTAAATGCGAATTAACTAATCCGCCGTCGGGCACCAATTATAAAATTTTAACTTCCCGTTACTTTCCGACCGTTACTTCCAGTTATTTGCTCTAGTTTCGCATTTTTGATTAACTATTGAATCGCTCTATTCGGTTTACTTTATTCATTCGATCCCGTGGGCGTATAATATCAATAGAAATGTTTTTGTAAATCTTATTGTTCGTTGGAGAGTTATGATTAAATAGATTGTGAACTGAGCGAGAAATGATCGCCATAATTATTTCTTGTTAACCAAATGATCACACAACTTTCTTCAACCACAAACGGATTCATTGATTTCCTTCACTCCATTAACTGACTAAATGTGTTTGATCGTTTCACAATAAAGTAGGTTTTCTTCAGATGTTTCCTTTTTGAGGCCCTGAATCCAAAAAACCTAATTTCGTGTGTGCGGATAAAGGCTGAACCGATTGAGCATGTTCATTTTTTATTTTCTGTTGTCGTGAGAAACAACGTCATGAGCGATTTCCACCGATGGGAAAGGACGGAGGACCAAAATGTACGGTTAACTTGGATTTTTCGCTTTTTTCTCAAAAGTAGCGCTAACGCTTATGATTAAATTTTCAAATCATCTTTTACCACTGCTCAAGTTTTGTTTTCTATAAATAACTTCACGAAACTTCGGTGAATGATGATACAGGCATATGTAGCCAAAATAGGTTTATTGCTTATTGGCAAACCAGCTCTCAAGATATCTTTAAATAATACCTATGTATTGTCGAACATAAAATGTTCCTTTCACAGTTTATTGAACAGAGATAAACCAAAATGTGTCGAAAATAATAATTTAGTACGTTACCATACTTTGCAGAGTAACTGCTTGACTAGACTTGACACTTACCGACTTAATTGACTCTTTGAACAACCTATACCCACATTTTGTTCTTGTATATATAGCACAGACCTCGAATTAACGGGAGTTGCGGGAAATTGTGTGGTGCTACGCACCACATATTTTTGTGTTTAAAAGGAAGAATGTGAGAGAAACTTTTGCGTTAGCCGTTTTAATAGATGTACAATTTAGACTTACTATTGCCATGATTTTTACATTACGCTAAGAGATACGACGCGTGCAGTAGTGGCTTTAGTGCGTTTTATCCTTGACGAGTAATTCTTTCTTTCAGAAGCTTGATGAGCGTTTTCAAATTTGTTTCTTGCTTTTAAGCAACTAGCGCTTCCGAAATCAATTATCTTCGGCTTCTTCGTCGGTCTCGTAGTCGTATTTACTGTTTCTGAAAAAAACAGAATCGCTATAACTGGCCCTTCGGCTGTATTTATAAATCCAGGGATTTTATAATTTATTTTAACTTTTACTCTATGCTGAGTCGTAGATTCCAAAGCGTTATTTGTTACCGAGTCTACTTCGTTTTTTTAACGCTTTACGGGGACCATTAATTTTAAAAATATCTGGTGCGTTGCAACACACAACTTTCCTTAGCTCTACTTCAATTCACTTTGTACATGGCTAATTCTATCTAATCAATTCATTTATCACTCAGTTAATTTGAACTTGGTCAAACAACACTTTGCGGCTGCAGGAAGCGGTAGCGCTTACAGTTCCAGATTTTATTATGCTACTCGTACTCATTGCATGACCATTATTGAGCAATAGGTACACAGAGAATTAATGAGGCTGTAAACAAAAATTTTTTGAAGAAGGATAGTAATTACTTTTGCAGAGTTGTTGGGTAAACACTTTTAGAACTGGTAGTAAGCGAAACGGCAGTAGTTGAAATTCAGGCATTTCTGGAGTGACCCCCATGTATCTCATGAGGGTTTTTAAACACTCACCCTTTAGGTATTGGATTGGACTACAATACTAATTTTTTTTTTACATTCTACAAGTATTCCAGCGGAGTTTATATGGAAAAAACTACGCTAAAACGTTTGTCGTCGAAAATTTTGATAATTTATTGTGCTGCTCTCGTCATTTTCCCCCGAATGGGAATTTCATGGTATAATTGTCTTATTAAGAGCTACCAATATAAAAAATTTAATCATAATCATTCGAACCGTTTTTCAGAAAAAAATTTGGTGTTTTGATCACTATGATAACTATAGTTAACTTTCGGTGGATTTTGCCCATACCCTTATTTTTGCGTTCCATGGTAACCTGGAGGCTAGACATCAAGTTTCAGGTGATTTGGTACGGTTGTTTTCTCTAAAAACCGCGCTAAAATCAATTTCGTCGAAAATTATGATAATTTATTGTGCTGCTCTCGTCATTTTCCCACAAATGGGAATTTTATGGAATTGTTGCCTTATTGAGAGTTATCAATATAAAAAATTTAATCAAAATCGTTTGAGCCGTTTTTGAGAAAAAAAATATTTGGTGTTTTGATCACTATGATAACTATAGTTAACTTTCGGTGGATTTTATTCATACCCTTATTATTGCGTTCCATGGTGACCTGCGGGCGAGATATGAAGTTTTAGCTGATTTGGTACGGTGGTTTTCTCTAAAAATCGTTCACAGACAGATCTGTTTCTTTATATGATGACTGTACCTAAACCCTCGACGAGGATTATATCAGTCATAGAAGTTGCGGTTTCGCTAATATGCAAGAGGCCGGCCCCTGCAGCATCCACCGAACTCAGACCTGTGGAGGTACGGCAGGTATGTGGTCGTTAGCCAGTCTCACCGTAGAGAGCTGTTGCCCGTGTGTTACCGCGCGGAGGTGACCACCTGAGGAATCCCGTACCATCTGGGAGTGGTTCTTAATCTGGTTCCCCACCTGATCTTACTGTTTACTTGGGTGGCAAGTTTCAAAAGGACTGATCAACTATAACCACGTTTCTTAGCCATTACCTTCTTTGCGAACTTTGCAAAATGGTTATAGGCTTCCTTTGTAGCAGTCAAAGCTGCTAAGTTCGTTTGCCCTCCCAACAACCGTCGCTCACTGTTGTAGAAACTACAGTGGAGCAGCACATGGTTTCTTGTTTCCTCCGCACTGGAGGCACAAGACGTGCATAATGGAGAGTCTTTCAGGGAAAAGAAGTGAAGCCACGCATTGAAGTCACCATGTCCCGTGAGGAACTGGCTCGTCCAGTGGTCTGGCTCAACCCATTTTCTAGAAAGACGTTCACGGATGTTGGGGAAGAACTCATACGTATCACGTCCCTTTGACGAGGATTCCCATCTCGCTTGCCATTTCTCTAGAGCCCATTCATCGATGGCGGCAAGTTTCTGTTCTGTGGTGAGATCCGCACGGAGTTCAGCCCAAAGCGGGGGAAGCTCCCGTTTCACTCTCCACTTGTCAATCATGCACTCAACAGCCAAATCAACTGGTAACTGACCAGTGATCACCTGGAGTGCTTCCGTTGATACAGTCTTGTAGGCCTTGGTGATCCACAGGAGCGCAGCTCTCTGGGATTGGGCCAATACTCTCTTTTGATTGACTGTTAGTTTGCTACCCCAGACAACGGGGCAGTAGCCAATCACACCTAGATATATGGCCTTATACATGAGGATGGTGTCGTCGTAACACACACCCTTAGTAGTGCCTTTAAGGGACTGGAGGTGTTGGTTGAAACCCCACCTCTCACCTATATTCACTCCTAAATACTTGACGTGCTTTTCAAGAAGGAGCCTGTGGCCGCCAAAGCGTATTGTGGGTGGATTATTCACTTTCCCCTTCAAGAGGATTAGCTGGGTTTTTTCCTCAGCCACCTGCATCTTGACATGCTCGCACCATTGGTTGACAGTGCGGAGCACGTGGTGGGTTTTTTCTTCAATTTGGCGGACTGACTCTGCAAAGATCAGCACAGTCAAGTCATCCACATAGGCGGTGGCTCGCAGTCAGTCTCCATGAGTTTCCTGAGAAGACCTTCGAAGAAGGCATTCCAGAGTGCTGGTCCTAGGACCGAGCCCTGTGGGCCCCCCTTCTCAATCTTTCTCCGGACGGAGACATGCCTACTTTCGATCGTAGCAGTTCTGTCTGTCAGGTAACTTCTGACGAGCGAGTACAGGTTGCGGGGGATTCCCTACCTTTGAGTTCATTAAGGAGCGCTGGCCACCAAAGGTTGTCAAACGCCCTCTGATGTCAATCAGAACTGCTACGACGTACTTAGCCGGTGCCAGCAGGGAAACACGCCGAATCTCGACAATGACATCCTGCGTGGACCTTCCTTTGGTACACCCGTATTGCCTGCCTGTGAGGTTGCGGCCAAAGACTCCTTCGAGGGACTGCAACATCAAGATTTCTAGTGTTTTGCCTAATATGGAAAGAAGGCTGAGTGGTCTCCATGATCGCGGGTCCGACTGATTGCGGTCGCCTCCCTTTTGAAGAGTGACAACGCGCGCAGACTTCCACTGAGTGGGGAACTGTCCGACCTGCAGACAGTCATTAAATAAATTAAGGAGACCGCTGGAGATTGTCCGCTCAGCCTTCCTTAGCATATTGCTTTCTATTTTATCTGGCCCAGGAGATTTGTTGGGCTTTAAGGTCGCAATAGCCCTGCCGAGGTCGCCTGTTGTCCACAATGGGATGTCGGCCTCTGGGCTTCAGTGTCTCGAGCTACTTGGTCATCTGGGAACGCCTTCTCAAGGAGGGTTTCCAGTGAACGTTCGATGCTGCAGGCCCAGCCTGACTCATTTTGCATCGCAGCTAAGACCTGCTCTACATTTGCTTTTCCTATGGAGGACTTGTAGTGTCTGCCCCAGGGGTTCTCAGAGCTCTCCGCTTCCACAAAATTTCGCCAGCCTTGCCGTTTGGCTCGTTTGATGGCGCGGTGGAAGGCCTTCTTCTCTTGGATGAAGGCAGTTCGGAGTGTTGCTCTGGCATCAGGGTCACGAGTGTTTTGGTACATCCTTCTGGCTCTATTTGCACTTTGCTTGAGGATTTAGTTCCTCAGTCCACCATGGGACTTTGATCGCCCTGTGCTTCTGTTGGCCAAGTACAGAGAGCCCAGCAGAGTGCAGTGCTGTGGTAAATATGTCCACTTTGCTGTCCACCTCTTCAGGTGTGTATGCTTGCGCTTATTAGATCGGGTGTCCGCGCACGCAGTTCACCTTCCAGTACCCTACAGAATTGTGGCCAGTCAGCATTTTTTGTGCGGAATCGCTTTTCACGCGCGTGTCTTTGCAGAGGATGTTGTCATCGGTGATGGCAAAGTCAATAACCATGTGATCGCTCTGCGTTGCACCTGGTACGACTCGCCAACCCTGCAATTTGAGTAGCAGGGTGTGAGACACGGCTGTGACGTCTATACACGACCTTCCTCCCGGACCATCATAGGTCGCCTCAGTCATGGGGTCGTTGGCAACAATCAAGTTGTACCTGGTGAGCAGCTCTATATACGCCTCGCCCGCCCCATCCAGGGTTGGGGATCCCCACAATGGTGATCTGGCATTTGCATCGGCACAGACTATGCAGGGTCGTCCTGATAGGCCTGCTAGAGCCCGCTCGAGTGGTTCAAGGCTGTTGGCAACTGGTGCGCCAAATTGCCTGTAAATGATATTACAACCAGCTCAAAGCCACCGGCTCGGATGAGCACAGCGGCCAAGTGCTGGCTGTTCAGGTGAGTGAGTGCGAGCATGTCAATGGACGGGTCGATGCAGGCCAATGCTGCCTTGGCTCCGCTTCTTGCTCCAGCCACCACTCGTGCCTGCGATCCCAGACCAAGAGTTTTGGATCCTATGTATGGTTCCTGTATGGCGAGAACACTGCAGCGTTTCTTGAGTGCATTTTGCAGCAACTCAGCCATAACTGGGCAACTCTTATTGGTGTTGTGCTGAAGGATTCGAACTGTTTTTGACCTATTCATAATCCACTCGTGACTCCTGGAGGGCAATCGCTCGCTGGCGAATGGTACAGCGTGCGTCTCGTGTAGAGTGTGCAACCTGTTGGATTTTGCGTTCGACGCAATTGGCACACTTGAGGGGAGCATCACGCTTGCATTCCTTACTCAGATGTGGCAAGGCGCACCAGGCGCAGACAACAGGTCTTGTACAGGCCACTGCCAGGTGGCCATAGCGCTGGCATTTGTAGCACTGAGTGGGGGCTTGGTACTTTCGTATGGCGCACCGCTGCCAGGCTATTTGGAGGTGCCTTGCCCCCTCTAGTTTTTTGTATAGGCTGGGTGATACCTCAATCACCCAATCCTTCTGTCTGCTACGCTTTTTGGTGAAGAGAGGCCTGACGTCCTGCGGCTGCAAGCCTAACGCAGGGTTGTGCTCAACAACTTGTTGGGCCAAGTCCTCTTTTTGAAGGTCAGTCCTCACGTCGCACAATAGCATGCGTGGGAAGCGACCCAGGGGGGCTGACGCTTGGAGCTTCAACTCCTTTTTGTGGAAATGTGGCTCGTGAGCGCCTTGGCCATTTCTGGCGTTTCCGTCACAATGACGGCGCCACCTCCTACTGCGGTGCGGATGTTCAGCACTCGGACGCTTAGAGCTTGGAGGTCCGTAGCAGGGACACCCGCATCAGTGCTTCCATTGTATCAGGGTTGGAGGGACCAGCCTCTCCTTCCTTACATGTATGCCTAACCACTACCACGTTTTGTCGTGGGTTTTTAGGGGGGAGTTTGGTAGGCGGTGGAGGCTTCTTCTTTTGGTTTTTATTTTTACTTTTGCCCTTGTTTTTGGGCAGAGGCGTAGGCGGGGCGCTGCCCTCGGCCTGCACGTCGTGCTTAGTTGGGGCCTTTTTCTGATTCCCCCTGCGCTTCCTGGCCCTGGCAGACTGCCATTCCGCCTCAGCTCCATGAGGGGGGGAGGAAGGCGCAGTAGCGGCTACTGCCGCATATGAGGGGCCTGGGGTACTACCCTGGCTCGTTGCAGCTCCTTGAGTTTGGGGGGCTGGTGGCACTGGCTGCTGGGCAATTGCCCTACGCAGCTCTTCCCTCACAACAGCCGCCACAGTTTCCCGCAGGGGCGGAGTGGCAGGGGGCGATGTCGTTGGGGGGGCATTAGCTTTGATTGCCAGCTTCGAAATTTCGAAGAGGCAGCTAGTTACGAGGTCCCGCATAGGTCCTGTCGCGTTGACCCTCATCCGTGCCAGCTAGCCGTGGATGATTTGGACATATGCGCAAATTTGCTCCATGTCCAACAGATTAGGGTCAACGGGATGTCGAGTGCTTGTAGTAGCCGGGTTGCCCGGGCTACTAGGGGGAGAAGGGGGAGATGAACGCGGTTTGCCCGGTTCTTTCCGCCCTTGTTTGTTTGGACGACGAGTAGGTTGCTCATCGTCCGAGGAGGGAGGGGTCGAGCTTGGCGAGCCCGAGGAAGAGGCGCAGGTGGCGTTTTTATTACCTGCTGAAGATTTTGTTGACTTTGTCATGTTTTTTACTGATTGAGGGGGGGGGGAGAGAAAAAAGAAGCAGACTGGTGTAGTGTATCCTTGTGAGTTCATTTGTTGTGTGTGTTAGTGGTATGAGCGAGAGGTGCTCGAGGCAGTGTCCTGGAAGCTCCCCCTCAGGCATATTGATTCTAGCCCCTTTCGCTGGTCCGTTGAGGGTCAAAGGAGGCCCACATGCGCCGCAGCTGCCAGTCCGGCCACCCACCGGGACTAAGACGCATGAGGGATTTTTTGGCTGCTGCTCAGAGTCAGCCCTCGGCCACTGGTGATGTGGTGAGCGGGACACACGCTATCAGCCGCCCCAGGAACGCTCAAACCTGGTTTTTCCCCCTCCTCATTCCGAAGGCCGCACCTATATAGGGGATCGCTCAAAGGTGTTAGTGAGCTACTTCCAGGACTGTCTTTCGCTCATTATGAGTGTTTTAAGTATCTGCAGTGTATTTTGTATCTGGAATATGTTGTGTATGTCAGTGTCGTGAGCTTTAAGCCCCTTTAAGGCCGGATTTAACGGCCACGCAGAGGATACGGCAGGAGAATTCTGTCCCCCTTCCTGCGGGGGGTGTGTTCTGCGATCCCAGCTAAAGGTAGGGGGTTCCCAGTGTGTCATGTATGTGAATGAAGTGTAAGTTGTGTCCCTTTTAGTCCGGCTTATACGAACACGCAGGGAGTACGGCAGTGGAATTCTGGACCCCCAACTGCAGGGTGAGCACAGTGTGGCGACAGAGTACACTGTGACGCCCAGCCACAGTTAAGCCTTGTTGGATGTAATCCTGCGGGGACCTCATAGAGGTGAGGTTGTCTTTCAAGCTGGGCCCACCCGGCTTTCCCTTTTAGTTGGCTCATACGACACGCAGGGAATACGTCAGTGGAATTCTGGACCCCCGACTGCAGGGTGAATCGTTCACAGACACACATACACACAGACACACAGACATACAGACACACAGACCATTTTCCCAAATAGTGTTTTTCGGACTCAGGAGGTTCTGAAACGTAAAGATCTGAAGAAAACTTTTTTCAGCCGATTACATAACGTAGAGCTTCGTAGAGCCAAGGAAAGTAAAAATATGTGATTGGTATTGGTTCGCAGAGAAACTAATAGTGATGAGTTCACCCTCCATGAGCTGAACTTAGTGACGATCACTGAAGTTAATGTAGATAAGTGGATGCTGGATGAATGACAATACAGACGGAAATTCTTATGAAAGTGGCGAGAAAATGGGTCAGCCAGAATATCGAACCAGCCAGTCCATTACACAACAGGGGTTTTATTTATTACTCTAACTGTCCCTTATTTGGGACTAACACTACGGCTTCAAGTCTTGACGCCTCATAGGTACTGGGCACTGAGCCAGGACGTAGTAGTGAGATTCCTTTTCTGTACCACATCACCTGCACATAGTGTCGCTTTCCACTATCTGCCTTATGTCCTTGCCTTCCATCATCAGAAGCCTACATGTTATCTCGTGTGTTGGTCCAGAGATAAAATGTTTATAGTTCCTCACTTCCACATAGTTCCAGACAATCTGGTGCATTTTTCTGGAGTATTATCTCACTCTCCTCTTTACTAATGACGGTGGCGGACCCTGCCAGCCAGCTCTCACCAGAGGCGTTCGTCCGAACTATGTATTGTACTGCGATGAGTACTTCTATTTGTCCCGGCGGCAGTGCTCTGCCTGAAGCGCCTGAGCTTGCTTATCCAGGGTAGAAGAATGAACAGATCGAGGAATGAACGCTCGCGAAGTCCCAAACTGCTGGGCAGTATTTGAGGTTGTATGGGCGCGCTGCAAGATGCTGGCGAGGGTAAAGAGGACAAGGAAGAAGAACTGCCATCACAGAAAGGCGTGAGGGCCAATGCGTTAAATGGTTTCAGGTTGGTTCGTTCTCAAGACGCAGGAGTAAATTCATGTAGCCACTAGGAGCAGACGCTCACTAATACGTCCTATAAATAAAGTTAGTACCCGATAATTCCAAAACAATTCCAACAGTTTCAGGACTGGTTTGGTTACGTTCTATGATGATTAGCCGATCACAGGTTTGCACGACTGGAATTTCATTGTTACGATTTGTAACAAAATTTAAATCGGAAGGCAAAAATAACGAACTTTATGGTTTTAGATAAAATGGAATTTTGGTCAATTCGTTTACAGCTATTCTTGTGTACGCTTTTTACTGCCATCATTATTTTGGGAGTCTGTTAGTCAATACGTTATCGACTGACTCTGGGAAACTAAATGACGTAACTCACCTCACATACGTGAATATAGCGAATATCAGAAGACCGCTTGTCAAAAATGCGAATAAATCCACGCAGCCTTCGTCGCTTTTCAAAGTGAAGATTATGTTGTTGGTTAGTGTCGACGAGGGATCGGCTAGTGCCTGAAGAACAATTTTAAATTATTAGTTTATCCTCTGGATTTTCGGATCTTGAAGACTGACTGTAAATGATTGTAGCGTCTACTTGAGTTGTCTGAAGGTTCCTTGAGAAAAGAGTAAAAAAAGCTCGCTAATTCTTCTACGTAAAACCGTTGTATGATGACACTATCTCACAAGCTAGAGGAAAAAGTCAACTCAGTATTTGGCTACTAATCCACTTTGTTTGTTTTTAAATAAATTCGTTTTACGTAGAAAGTGGTAGTAAGTGGGACGTTCTGGTAATTCAGGAATTATTGAAGTGCTGGCTGTTATGAGCCTTCATTTAATATTAATATATGAACATTACACAACTTTTTTTAGCTCTACGTCAATTCACTGATTTTTAGTGGCTTTTCCGAATTCCTGTGTACAGAGAATTAATGAGAAACACAGTGATAGTTAAACACGATTTTGAGAAGGATAATAATCACTGTTACAGAATTATCGGGTAAAAACTATAAGAAATGATAGTAAGTGAAACGGCGGGGGTTGAAATTCTGGAAATTGGGGAGTAACTCCTATATACGAGTATCTTATGAGCTTTAGCTTTATTGTAGTTTGTGCGATAGATCTCACGTTTGAGCTAATTTCGGTCAGTCATTTTCTCTCTATCCCGTCCACAAGGCTGCTTCCTTATTAAAATGACTGTTCCTCAGCACTCATAAGAGAGTTATCAGTCAAAAGTCATGGAGATTGCCGCTTCGCTATCGTGCAAGAGTCGCTCACTCACCCACCATACCCAAACCTGTGGAGACGACTGGTTGTTGTTTAGCCAGTCCCCCTATAGATCGCTGTTGCCCGTGTGTAACTCTTTAGAGGTATGGTAGCGTTACCAACCTTGGGTGTTCATAATTTGTTTTCCCATCTGACCTAACTATTTACTTGGTTGGCATGTTTCTAAGTGATAGCTGTTTCAACTATTGCCACGTTTTTTCCTCTTAACCTTCTTCGAAAGTACGTTTTCTTCTAACCTCCTTGCGCCAACGCTTGCTTCATAGCAGCAGTCAAAGCTGGAAGGTTTGGCTGCTCTCCCAACAACAGCGTTCACTGTAGTAAGAACTACTGTGGATTGGCACGTGATTTCTTGTTTCCTCCATTATAGGGGCCCTTGGGGACGTGCAGGGGGATAGAGTCTTCGAGAGAAACGATGTGGATCCTCGCATTTAAGTCGCCATGTCCCGTAAGAAACTGGCTCATCCATTGGTCGTGCTCAACCCACTTTCTCTGAGACATTCGCGGATGTTTAGAAACAAACTCATACGCTGTATATACTGGGTCATGTTTTCACTCTGCAGAGAGTGGAGGAAGCCACCACTCACCATTTGTCCACCATGCACTCAGGGGTCTACTTGCCAGCAATCACTTGGAGTTCTTCAGTGGATGCTGTTTTGTTGGTCTTAGTGATCCCCAGGAGCGCAAAATTGTTGGGCTTTAGCTTCGGCGCTGAGGAACGCATTCGAAAGGAGGGTAAAATGGTTTTGCCCTGAGGTATTCTTCATAAAAATTTTGAAAAACACCAGGCTGATTGTCATTTCAACGTTTTTATTACAAAAAGGCGGCGTATTGTGAAAAGGCTGAGAAAAGTTGTATTCCTCCAGGTATTGCTGACTTTAACTATACTGTTTCTAGAACATAATGAGTGTTTTACCAGTGAACAGAAAATCCTTGAAATCGCAGCCAAGAGCTCCACCCAAACGTAACAATATAGAAGATGGGTGTATATAATTACTGCAGCCAACTGCGAACAAAAATTAATTAAACCAGCAAATAGTTTATTAACTGGTTACATGACTGCTGCATATTATTCGTATTCTCCAGAACCAAACATTTGCTATGCTGAGATTTGTGGTACGCGAGGTATCCACTTCTTTATTTCGGAATTTTTAGTTGTTGTTATCTAACAAAGCCTTCAAACCTCAAAACTTGCTGTTCAGAAACTGTTCGCATTCATTATGTCACAGTGAAAGTATATAATATGAAGCCACTCGAAGACGTGAGAAATATTTATGTATTTGCAACAGGTCCCTTTAAGATAATGTAAGCGTTGAGAAATGGGCGCCATAGTCTTAGAAAGGCTGTATTGCATTTGAAAGTCAAAAATCAGATAACATTGGTCAAACTAAAGTGCATGTGCTATTGCCCCAGGCCAAGTTGTGAGTTGAGCAAAACTATTTTTGAAAATTAAACGCATATCGCAACCGAAACCTTGCGTTGTGACTATAGATGGCCTATTAAGTGAGCTTCCATGAGAAATCATGTGCCCATTCTGTTCCACTGCCAGGTCCCATGGTCGTTCTTAATGCGACGTCCCTAGTACATCTTCACAACATAGCACAACACTTAAGATCTATACTCTCATTACAGAAGACCACGTCAGCCCTTTCCAAGTATACTGTACTTGCTCCACCACGTCCAATTCTTGCCTTGCAGAATCTACTCTGTACCTCTGACTTGCCAATTTTGGATCTTAGTGCTTGCGTCCCCTCACTAGACTGAACACCTCAGTCTATCGCTCCCAGAGAAGGGCTCAGTTTTAGGCCAATAGGCAGCACTCCCACGTTGCCAACTTCCTTACCCAAGTGGCTCTTGGTGGTCCCTTCGAAGGGTTCAGGTTCCACCGATGGGTGATGGTTAATCCTTCGTCACTTAGTCAGTACTCTTATTCCCTTCTATTCCTTCTATGCAGTACGCAACCAACTTATCATCACAGAGCTGCCCTGAGGGTCTAGAGAGTAGTCTGATATAAAATGTCTTTCGTTTCAATCCTCCCTGCAGCAAGCGTTGCACACAGACACTCACTGTTCAAGCATGCCTAGATGCAAGTGGCCGAGGAAAACCCCCGACTGTGTGGGGTGGTGTGTTCACATTCTCCGGAATCGAAATCGGTGGCTCAGTTCGAGCAAGTTGCACTATTGTGGATCCCCAAGGCCTGCTAGACTTGATCCACATAGTAACTACTAGTTATCACTTGTGAGAGACAAGTTTACCAGGATATGGAGCGCATGATGGAAAAGTGAGTCCAAGAACGTTTCCTACATGGGCTGTACTTCATAACGATCTCCCTGACGACTAGACTAGCAGCAGTACATGTTGGATAAATGAATCCTAATGTTTCACAGGTACTAGACACTCGGTCAGGAGATGATCATGAGATTCCTTAAATGCACCACCTTATGTTGATTCCCACTATCTGCCTTAAGTCCTTCTTCTCCATCATCAGAAGTTTACGTCTTACCTCGCATGTTGGGTCTGAAATAAAGCGTTTGGAGTGCCTCACTCTCTTGCAGAGTTTAGACAGTCTGATCCATTCTCATGGCATATTCTGTCACTGTCCTCTTGACTGGTGGAGATGCCCCACCATAGGGAAGTAGGCACAGTACAACTTAGTGTGGCCAGATGGTGCCTTTATGGTCAAGAATCCAGTAGATATTAAACTTAAGAGTTGAGCCGTATCCTGCACTCCATCTCCAGTTTTGACGTTGTCCCGAGTTCTTTAGCTCAATCATGTTGACAGTTTTATTGCTATATCCTTTTTCATTGATCATGACGGCCCTAGCGATGCTAGCACCAATCTCTGACCCGAAGAGTTACTTCAATGTGCAGGTTTGTCTTTTCTGCCCATCCTGTACTTCCAGACTGGAGAAAACAATAAATCCCCCTTCTGCTTCGTTGTAGCATCCACAGTAATCAACATCGATTGCTGGACGTGACAGGTCAATTGTTTCCGGGGTTTTCTCCAGATTCCCTTAATGTGGGAAGCTTATAAACTTGGTCGCGCAGTATTAGATGGGATCAGAGTTGCAGGATTCAATAATCTCACCAATGTTGACATGCGAGGTACATCATCCTGTCCCAGTTCTTCCAAGTCCTGGGAACTGTTCCAATCAACGATCACTCTACCGCCCAGTTTACAAAAATAAGTGGTTTAAACTGTAAATGGCCATCGCTTCTTTCATGCAAACTAGGAACTTATAAATGTAGAATAACAATACAATTACTTTGTAGAGCGGGATAATGTCCTTGTAGGGTAAGAGGGCTGCGGGAGTCAAGTCCCAGGAACTCAGCCAAATGACAGAGGAAGCGACAAATAACCACGTGGAGACATGGCTTATTACAGGAGACGTCCTTTTATCGCAGCAGTTTCCTCTGAACAGCCAGTACGTGCCTTCGCGTTTTTAATGGGGAAAAAATAACTGATTGTTAGTGACGCAGTAATTGCTTTCAAGTCATGTTCTAATAAAGCTATAGCGAGTGAAGGGTAATTTGCGAAAATAATCTTTTCATCACGCTTTTGTGTTCTGTGAGTTATATCTTGATGCATATTGATGGGACCTCTTCTATTCAACTGGTCTTGCTCCCGTTTTTCAAGAGCTGTACGAGCCCTGCCGCATAGTACGAGTAACAATAGTACAAAACAATATCTGGTGCGACGCATCACACCACTTTGTTTAGCCTCACGTGTATCCAGCGATTTTCTTTACTCTAGCAACTGCGCTTCCTTCGACATTTTCGATAGTTGATAGCGCTGCTCTAGTCATTTTCTCTGGGGTGTTGCATCATTTGAAACAGTGCGAACAACCGTACAAACAGTTTGATATAAGTCGTTAGAGGTGTTTTTGATGTGGTGTTTTGACCTGGCTATAGTTCATACCCGATTTAGCTGATACAAGCACCGGCTCTGTACTTCGTTGCAGTTGTCATTAACATCAGAGGTCCATTTGACAATATATAACTGCCAAAGTCTCTCAATGATCTTATAGGTCGGGGGATTGCTCTTAACCTATGCTTGTTCTTCAGAAGTGAACTTATGGGGTAATGAGCCAGGCCATTGTTGGCCTACTGGCTTGTTGTGGCGAAGGGGAGATTCAATGTTGGTAACCCTGGCTTGCTGGGGAAGGCTCTACATCCTGGCATAGGGAGGGGTGCACGGGACGGAGCATGGTCCCCTTGGTCCACGACGCCAGTCTTTGCCACCAGGCCAACCAAGCTTGTCTGAATATGGCGAACCTGTGCCAGGCAGACCTGCTGGTGAGCATACTCCAGGCAGGGGATGGCCTTCACACATGAGGGGCCATTCAGAAGTTCCCTGACAAATAGTATTGCTACGATCGAATGGGGACATGTCTAAATCCAGTAAACGATTTAGAAGGGGTGCCAACAGGGCTCAGTCCTTGGGTCAGCACTTTGGAATGCCTTCTTCGAAGGTCTTCTCAGGTTGCTAACGGAGACTAACTGTGATCCATACAACTATATGAATTACCTAACTTTGCTGATCCGTGCAATCGATCCATCAAATCGAGGGGAAACCCCATCAAGTGCTCTGATTCGTCATCCAATGGTTCGAGCACGTCAAAGTGCAGGTGGTTAAGGAAAAAACCCAGTTCATCCTCTTAAACGGAAAATTACGTAGCCAACCATGAATATGTTTTGGCGGCCACAGGCTCCGTCAAGTACTTGCAATATTGGTTAGTGATATATAGTGATCTCAAAGACTCTCTTTCCTTCACGTCTTGCTGTTCCACTGTACTGGTTACAACAGTGAATGCTGTTCGATTGAAGAGCAGCCAAACCTTCCAGCTTTGACTGCTACTAACCAAGCTTATAACCGTTTCGCCGTTTCTACAGGTCTGGGTTTGGCGAGTCCTAAGCGAGTGCCCTGGCTTTTGCACCTCCACGACTTTCGACTGATTTAACTCTCTTATGAGTGTTAAAGAACAGTCATTTTGATAAAGAAACATACCGGCGTCAATTACTGGAAAAAGATACGACATTCGTCACCGTTTACAATCAGCCTTGGGCCGTGGGCCACTTTACTCACGTATTTTGGAATGCATTTTTGAAGTGAAACGAACATTGTACCCACAGCTGTTCACATTGAATAGAATCCTTATGTTTATTCAAACGGGTTGCCCAATATAACATCGTGACTGTAAACATCCCTGTAACAGGAAACGTTAAACGGAATTACATCTGGCGTTGTTTACGAGGTAAATCGGCAGGTGTAGATTTTAGTTTCACCCTGGGACCGAAGTACTAGTCCAGCAGCCACCGCACTCGGAGCAATGAAAGAAACTAGAGACGTATTTGAATATTAATGACAGATGTACTTGTAATACTGAATAAAATTGAAATGGAAGGGTTAGAACTCATGGTTGCTGACTCCTCTGTTGTGCTTGTTTCTGCTCTGAGTTAAACTGAAAGCAACAAATAACTTACAGGTAACAATCATGTTCTTCCCCAAGGCTACCAGTGGCGTACACATTTTCCCTTCCACTAATTGTGTTGAAGCCTAATAGTTTTCAATAACTGAGACGATAATTTTATTAATTGGTTTAGAGGTCGTTAACCTGCTCGTTAGGAAGTGCACAATCTTTCAGACGCGTTGGAGTACCGTCCAGTGCGACTAAATGAAGCAGTTGATAAGCGATTTTCTACCAAAACTAAGTTCCAATACCTTTACAAGTGTGTGCCAGCTAATAGGCGTCCATCCAGTACTTTATATCCTGCGTGCTGTATACCTGGCATACCTAGTAATTTAAAAAGGGATAATCCAATTGAACCATCTCACATACGCAGAATTTTCCTCATGCCCTTTACAATAGACTCTAGTGTGGATTCTTGAGTCAATCAGGATAAAATAAAAAACTGCAAATGATTACACAACGGTTTATTATTGTCATGAACAGCTTGACCTAGTCTTACAGCTCCGAGACCCATCCCATTCGATTCATCATCGAAAAACACCATCAAACCATGCGAAACATGGCTTGACTACAACGGAACGACGAAAACTAAATATTCCAGTCGTCTGTCGGCTATTGGCACGACTTTGCGAGTTGAGCAGCTGGGTGGTTTTGATTGTAATGGAGGGAGGGAGCACAAAGTTTCGCTGTAGTTATAGTCCCGCGAGTTTTTTCAATTATTACTAGCAGTACCGAATTTGGTGCAACCAAAGATACCACAAGCTAGTAATACCTTTGTCCTATTGAGTTTAACAGCCTTTGGTCACTCAAGGTCTTCCTCAGTGCGTCAGTGACGAACTCAATCGACGAATTTCACTTCGTCTTTCCATTTTGGCCAATCTTCTTCTCCCCTTAACAGCGTGACACCCTTGACTAAACCTCCGCACCTTGATTGTTTTTGGGGACGCTAATGTCGCATGAGCGAGATTTATAAGGCAAAAACTGCGCTACGACCGTTTTGGTCGAAACTTTTGATAATTTATTGTGCTGCTTTCGTCATTTTCGCACAGGCTGAAATTTCATGGTACTATTTGTCGCTGTTCATACAAAAAGTTAACCCAAAGTCGGATGTTGTGATCACGATAATAACTATAACTAGTTTTGGATTGATTCTGCTCATACCCCCCTAATTTTGTTGTTGCATGCTGATGTACAAGCTAAATGTGAAGTTGATGCATTCGGTTGAGCCGTTCTCTCTCATTCACTTTCATAGATACCCGCAACGCAGATCGCGGGTTTCTAACACTCTGAAGCCCTTGAAATATAAAGATTTGACGAAAAGTAAACAAAAAGTCAGCCGATTATATAATATTCCTTCCAAGTCAGTCGAACTGAGGAAACTAACTGGAAGGTGTGTTCCGAAAACTTAAGAATGTAAGGTGGCGAATTCAACTGAAGAAGTACTCATTTATTTGCCATCAAACACACTACCTGGGTCATATTAAAACTGAAGGTGGGGCTGCACACGTACACATTTAACGTCGTTCACGAGCCAGGGAAAGCACGAGGTAATCCTTATGGGCTTTCCAGAAACCCGCGAGGAAAACATTATGTGATTGCAAAAAAGATGACGGAGTCAATTCATTTTGCCAAGACGTTGAACAGCTAAATCCAAACGATTCTAGTCAGAATGACTGCAGACAAAAATTCTGCAAATGATTACACAATGGTTTATTATTGTCAGGAACAGCTTGACCTGGTCGTACAGCTCTGAGACCCATCCCATTCGATTCAGCATCGAAAAATAACAGTAAACCATACGAAACATGACTTGACTTCAACGGAACGACGAAAACTAAATATTCCAGTCGCCCGTAAGCGCATGTAGGCAATTGGCACGGCTTTGCGAGTCGAGCGAGCGGGTGGTTTTGATTATACTGGAGGGAGGGAGCACAAACGATGAAACGATTACTTTCGCTGTAGTTAGTGCCGTGGGTGTTCTTTAAATTAGTAGACTTTGGCTCACTACTATTACTGTAATTTTACCATACGCAGTTGTACACGTCTGATTCTATTCGATCCAGGATCTAAAAATACCTTGAAAACGATACCAAACACGGCGTATTGCTGCTAACAAACTGCTAAAACTGCGTTGTTGTTGAATTTGTTAAATGGGTTTTTGCCCATAACAACCTTCGTCGAATCGGATTACCGAGTAGGGGGCATAAATAGTTACCAAATGTGATTTTTGTGGGAAAGAACGAATGGTTTAGACCACGTTTATAGCACAAAACGGCTCGGACGGCGAACGGACATAGCAGATATAGAATCCCGATGTCTTGAAACGCAAAGTATCACATTCTGTGGGGTGTAAAAAATTGTGCTGGCCGAAAACATAGGATTATTATTCAGAATGAATGATAAACCAAAACCACCTCACGAGTAATTCAGTCCAACAGATTAATGAATATGGTACAGCAATAAGCTAACTATACGATGAAAGGTTGATCAAATTCGGTTATGTTTACGCCTGTAGACATTTTGGAAACGTTAAAAAACGTACTATTTTGTCACATTTAGGTTGTTATTTTTGTCTGGTTAGAGAATTCATCCATGGAGAACGATGTACATATATATATGCATCATCTGTCATCGAGTGTAACGTGAGGCTGAACGGCAGGCAACGTTGTACGCAATTTTACTCATGAGGGATATACACCGGACACACTTTGCTTTTTTGTATTCTGGAGCGCATCGGTAAAAGTGCGAGCAATTTAAGTAAAAACTGGATGATTGTAACGAGGGTATCAGAGAAGTACTGTGGGGATTGTGGGCGAAAAGTCCTCCAAATAACGGGTATCCTTCTATAGTTGGCTACGGATGGGGCAGACGAATCAGGTCTGTTTCCTTATCACTCCTGAGAGAGTTATATTAGTCCAAAGTCATATCTAATTCTTAACTTCTTAGCTGGTGTCATCACAGAAATATTGCGGATTTCGACAATGATGTCATGCATGGGCTTTCCTTTAGTGCACCCATACTGTGTACTGTCTGTCTGTGTGGTTGCTGCAAAAACGCCATTGAGGGACTGCAACCCCATGATCTGTAACGTTTGGCTTATTATGGAAAGAGGCTGCTGCGTAATCGTGACTAATGTGGTCGCCACCCTAGGAATCACTGACATACTCACACGGAGTTACAGTCGCTCAGGAAGGTAGAAAACGGTGAATGTAAATTTTGGAAACAGCACTTTTTTAAATGTTCTGACGCGTCAAGTTTTAACTTGCAATTGAGAAGGTCGGGACCATAAGGCGTACAAGTACAAGTCCCACCAAACCGGGTTCCAATATGGCTGCCCTCTTTCCTCATGGGAGTGGTCGCTCCCAAAAACTCGCCGGGTTAGGTTTCTTCTTTTTTGTTTTGAGAACGGCAGGACGTTTTTCTGGGCCCGGAGGGTTCAACTACCTGACTTAGGGAAAATAGATTTCTGGCAAGACGGGGATGCGTGATGTGGGTGTGTAAGGGGGGTTCTAGGGCTGGATAGAAAACGAGAAGATGATCTCCTGTTTCGTGTGTCGACTGAAGCCGAGGTACGAGGAAGCTGTCAAACATAGGTCATGGCAAAAATATTAACTACCGTCTGAACTTTTGTGGGAACTACACAATAAAATCGATGGTAGTATGAACTGCTTATTGAACCCGATAATAACAAAATTATTCGAACGCATTACTGAGAGTCAGTTGACAGTAGCTGAAGAGGCCTCGTGCTGCAAGATAGTGAGTCTAACATAATGTCCAAGAACTTACGTAGGTGATTACAATCAGAAACGAAACTGCCGTGTTTGCGGTTCAGTGAACCCACGTGTGATCGTCTAACAACACATGTCACACAGTGTTTTGGTGAGGGTTTTGAGCTAGAAGTACCATAGATTTATCATGCATCAACGAAATTGAGACACGATCATCAAGGTCGTGAACGATTTCGATGTAAGTTTCGCATGTAAACGACGCCTACAGCTGCTCTGGAGGTCTTCGCACCGCTGCTCATACATGTAGGGAAGACTGCCTACATCAGGAATTTGGCCTTATCAGGCAGTCAAAGTTTCATCACACTCTCCAGACAGCGATCAAGTGAGATCCTCAGTCCGAGGAGGAGAAAGTGTACATATGGGCCTTCTCAAGGAACCTTGCTCACTAAAGTACTAAGTGGCGATTGGTATGCCAGACGTTCTGTGAAGCGACTTTCTGACGTACTGTGCACTTACCGCTATCTCGACCCAAACTGCTACTTATTCTGACAATGAATATGATTAAATGTATTTCGTGTTACTATTTCTCCTACTGTTACAATTAGTGAACCAACCTGAGGGGTGTGTCGTGTGCGTTACTTTCTTTCATTATACGCTGAGTAGCTAGAGCAGTAAAAATCGCTGAATGTGTGTGTTGCAAAGGAAAGTTCTGGGATACATCGCACCAGATATTTTGTTTATTCACTCGGATTCCTTACAACGTTGAAATCCCACGTGATCTGTTGGCTTAATGACCAATCTTCGGTTTCGTAGTGTCCCAGCTACGGAAGAACCGACCGCTAATTTATGTGTCCTCATGTCACCCCATTGCAGTTGCACATGGCACGTTTTCTGCCGAATTTTTATGACAACGTTCTGAACGCTTGTCTTGACTGACCACGTCAGAGACGACGACGATTTATGACTTAGTCCTGAAGCTTGCGAGGAAAAAACCGGCATAATTTTGGTATTTGTGAAAGTTGCTTCGTATATAAACATTTCACGCCTTTCCAACAACTGGTCAGTTAATTAGTGAACAATTTGAAGAGAAAACGCCTAACGAAACCTTCAAGGTCAGGTCTTTTTACGGTCACCGTCTTTGGACTCAGGATTTAGATGTGAATCGACGAAAAATGGTTTCTCACGAAAGTTTTTATGAAACTGAGCTCTCAGTCCTACGTATTTAATTGTACGACCACTTCTGAGAAATATAAAACACGCGATCTACTTCTACTTAGAAACAGAAGGTATACGGACGTGCGTAAGCTGGTTTTGTTGAGAATTGAAGCTTCACGTTACTTTTTCCGGGTATCTCACTAAACAGTCATTCTTGTTCTAATTGCCGCGTCAAGTGTTGAGTCGTAACAGTTCACGCTGATAAACAAACAGTTTACAATTCTAATTACGAACGGCGATAGTCAATGGGAGGATACCAGGTTTCTCAGTACAAACTATCCTAACGGAAACGTACGCGTATACCTTCAACGAACTCACGTTCATAACTTCCCACAATACTGGTGGTGGTGGTGGGAGAAAAAGAAAACACCATTTTTAGTCTTTAAATGATTATTTTTTCGGGTTAAGTGACCTCCACTGCTCTCCCTCTCTTTCCCTAACTCTCTCCGTCTCTCTAGCCCACTCTCTCTGGCATTCTTCATCGTGCGCTCTCTTTCTCTACTCTTTAATGGTATTTGAGAAACTCCCACAGTGGCCTCAGATGCCAAGGACTGTATGAGCGTCCTTGAAAAAATCTTGTCCTCTCTGCTCTCTTTTCAGGGCCGCTGTTGCTGGTATTCTCTAGAGCAGCGTGTCCGCACCACTCACTCACAACACGCAGGACATCCTTCAGATCTACGCCCGCAACCTAGTCTGGCTGTCTTCCAAGCACTATGCTCGTCCTGCCACTCGCTAGTGGGCAAGATCCCATGAGAAAGCATAACATCCGCATACTTCATCTCCACAGACTGAAGATCTCACTTGATCGCTGTCTGGAGAGTGTGATTAATAACTTTGGCACGGCACCACCTGTCAGTTGGCAGCCGTGCACTTCTCCACCCGCCTGCCTACCTCTTTGTGAGTGGCTTGTGGTGGTCCTGGTCACCACAAAGGGTTCACGCCCCACCTTCACCCTGCGCTACTTTAACGGTCGTCTCATTATGTTCTATCCCCTGATGATCTAGTAAACCTCCAGCTCAGCAACCTGTCATATGAACAAACTCTGCTCTGCTCCGGGGGATGTCATTATCAGTGAACAGTTTTGCCCTTTCTCGATGAAGTGCTTGTAGGGCTCCTCATATACGTAGAGAAGACGACCTACATCAGAAATTGGGCCTTATAAGGCGGGGTAAGAGGAAGCCACACCGATCCCGTTTCACGCGTCAAGCAGATGATTGGGATGAAATATACACTACATGTCGTGCAAAGACCTAGCGCTGTCTGCACATTCCTAGCTATAACGTTTCGACTATCTCGGCCCTCACGCCACCAGTTATTTATACTGAAATGAATATTGATTAGGTGTATTTCGGATAACTAATTCTACTGCTACAATTAGGGAACGAACCTGAGGGGTGTGTCGTGTGCATTACTTTCTTCCTTTATAAGCTTGCACAATTTGTGTTGTACTTGTCGGTTTTGTGAAATAAAGTTTACTTTTCTATCAATAACAACTAGCACTTTCTTACGAACTAAATCACTCGCGATGAAGTTGTGGAAACCCATTTCATAAACTAAAACGGATAAAAATATATAACGATTGTCTATATCGATCTAATACTGTAATTCAAATTTAGTGGAAATATACAATCGTTATATATTTTTATCCGTTTTATTTTATAACACTTCCTTGTTTTCAATAAAGGTCCGTCGAACCGAGATGTGGGGCCCGCATGGCTCATGAGACGGTTGTTTGACGCGATCTGCGTGTGGTATCGTTATTCGAGTGGTTTCAAAATACGAAGATCAGATGTCACTCGCCGATCAAAACGCACGTTAAGTTGAGAAAATATGTGGTCCGTCAACGTACATCTTTTCTACCATTTTTATTACTTTTTCGCGAGACTTTTTTCTGGCGTTTTGAGACGTGGATTTCGACAAGTTTTTCAAGTTCCATAAAATACGTCTGTAGCTGCAATACGTATAGTTTTTCGGGGCTTAGCTCGCCAGAAACAGAGTTCTTTATTATTTTCCTTGGCTCTACGAAGTAAAAGTTGTGTAAAAGAAATAAAATGCTGAACAAGGTTGGAGTTCTCTTCAGATCTTGACGTTTTAAGGTGTGCTGAGTCCGAAAAACACTATTTGGTAAAATGGTCTGTGTGTGTGAACACGATTGAAAGGAAACAAATGAACCAAATCAGCTCACACTTGATATCTGGCCCCCAGGTCACCATGGGACGCCAAAATAAGGGTATGAGCGCCCAAAACTAACTATAGCTATCATAGTGATCAAAATACCCAATATTATTATTTTCCTCAAAAACGGATCTAACGATTTTGATTACATTTCTTATGTGTACAGCCCCCGAATGAGACGATAAATGGCAAAGGCAGCACAATTAATTACCAATCATATTGCCGAAAGTCGATTTTAGCGCAGGTTTTTCCTTGCAAAATCCGCGTAAATGTTACTAGAATCTTTAAAACAATTGAGGTGATAGTCCAATCGGATATCTATACGACGAACTTTTTATAACGCTCGTAAGATATACAGGGGCTACTACACAATTTCCGGAATTTCACATACCATCATTTCTAAAGGTTTTTACTCTGGAAAATGATAATTATCCTTTTCAACAAAAATCGAGTCTAGAACCTCATCAATTCTCTGTGTGCCAATTGCTCAATAATGGTCAAGATATCAGTGCGAGCAGCACAATAAATTCCGGAACTGTAAGCGGTAGAAGTGCCGCCGTCAAGTGTTATTTTACCAACTTCTAGTGAACTGAGTTGAAGTAAATTGAATCTGTAGCGAATTTATGTAGAGCCAAGGAAAGATGTGTGAGATGTGGCACACCTGATATTTTTTTCTTAAAACGGCTGCAACGTTTTTTATTGCATTTTTTTACATACAGCTCCAAATGACCCAACAATACCGTTAAGTCGAAAAATGGCGGGAGCAACGATATTACGATAATCAATTACCAAACATTTCGACGAAATTCTATTTTAGCTCATGTTTACTAGGATCTTGAGAAAAACTGGTGGTAGTCCAATTAGTTACTTAGAAGGTGATAATTCTTGGATGATCCTTCTAAAAAAAAAAAAAAGTGTTCACAGTCTCATTTATTCTCTGTTGTGTAATCGGCTGGAAAAGGCTGGAGTTCTCTTCAGATATTTTCGTTTTAAGGTGTGCAGAGTAACAACTCTCTAATACAAAACTAACTGTAGTTATCACGGTGATCAAAACACTCAAACTTTTTTTTCTCAAAAATGGATCCAACGATTTCGATTAAATTGTTTGTACGGACAGTTCTAAATGACACGACTATACTATAAAATGCTCATTGGTTGAAAATTGACGAGTGTGGCACAATTAAGCACCAATCATTTCGACGCAAATCTAATTAATCGCAGTTTTTTCCTCATAATCTTCGCTCAAATGTTACTAGGATCTTGTTGAGGTGATAGTCCCGTCAAGTTCCTATATGATTAGAGTTTGATGACGCTCAAACGATATATAGGAGCTACTCCAGAAATTCCAGAATTTCAACCGCCTCCGTCTCACCTACTACCATTTCTCACAGTTTTTACCCGGTAACTCTGAAAAAGTGATTATCATCTTTCTAAAAAAAAAATCCTGTTAGCAGCCACATAAATTCTCCGTGTACTGGTTGCTCAATAATGGCCAGGGTGAGAGTAGTAGCAGAACGATAAAAGCTGGAACGGTAGGCGCTACAACATTTTTGCTTTTTTACAAAAGCCATGGAAACCAGTGAGTTTAGTTGGAACTAAGGAAGGTTGTGTGATGCCGCGCTCCTGTAATTTTGTTGAACACGATCGCAATACTTTCCTTAACCATTGAATAGGGCGAGCTTTAACGATTCAGCCGTTTCCACGCAAATATCACTACGGTTGGGCATATTTCCGCAGAAATGAGATTTTTCGTATTCACTTGGCCTCAAGACGGGTAAATAAGAAGAAAACGTTTTTTTAACGATTACACTTTCCCTTTCTGTGGACCGGAAAAAATAGAAGAATATGAATATAATTAATGCAATATAGTGATTCATAAATTCGTTTATTTTTGTATTCATACATATACCACGTTTAATTCAAATTAAAAGATGAACTGGAATATTTCTATAAAAAGTCATCGTTGTCCGTTAGATTTCGTCCTGTAACGCAATTCTTTGGTACATATTCGTAGCCGCTAAGAGGTATCTGTTACTCCAGCTTCATGCACACTCTGGAAATAACATTTTGAAATTAAATTCCTCGTTTTAAAATTACTTTTGGAGGGCGAAAATCATTTTTAACGCGAAACTCAAAACGTCTTAACGCGCACTAAATGGTTTTATTTTGAAAAGTAAAAAAAAAACCGTATACTTCTTATTTTCGCGTACGTCATCTTGTTCTACCGCCACATTTGAATCCTTACAATGTATACAATCAAGTTAATAACACGTTTATTTTTTCTCTGTCAAAAATACCGACAGATGAGTTAATTAGTATAGTAGATTCAAAATTATCGAAAAAAATTTGAATCAGAATATAACAAAAAACCCTACTCCGCCAGAGGCGCAAAAAAATGTCAACATTTGATTGGTTTAAAATTCAGGTTACTCACTTGATTTCACTGGAAGGCCCGATGAATTGCGTTAAATCTGACATAAAGGTTAATAAATGTGACAATGATTTTCGTTTAATTGTCTTACTCCACTTAGCTTTATTCGTTTTATTATGCTCGAATGTACGGTTCGTTGCTCTCGGGCGTGTTGTTCTCAAAAAATTGTTATAAAAAAAAATTAAATAAAATTCGAACTAACATTTGTACGCAGTGAATGTATTCAGTAAAAGAACGCGTTATACACAACGACTTCAATGATCAGAGACAAGTGCAAGTCAAAGAGCCAAAGAAGACTGAAGTGTGAGTGGAGTCAGGGGGGTTTTCTGTCGGGACGTTTCGTAGGCTCCGCCCATTTTTTTTTACCAAGACCCCTCGAAAGGCGTGGCCTATTTAACGGCCGCCCTATTTGATTTGATGAACTTGCACGAAGTACCATAAACGGTTCACCAATCAAAAGATCGGAAGGAGGAGCCGAGAAAGTGGCGACTACCACGCCCACTAGGCTCGAGAGTGACTTCAGTACGGCTCCTAACACCGTTCCGCGTCCGCGACGGTCTGTTTCGAAATTATGAAATTGGCTAGAAAAATACATCGTAGGCATCCGTCCCGCCAAGCCAATCGTACGTCATTTTCGTCGTACTCAGCTCATTTTATTCCTACTGTTAATATCGAACGTTGACAATACTGCTCTAATCTCTATCTTTTATCTCGTTGGAGTGTTCGTTGAATTTGAAAATTTGTATTGTTTATTTATTATTTTCAGAGTCCAAAGCAGACGACGGCGACTCGAAAGAAGACAAAGAAGGTGATAAGGAGGGGGAAGGGGTGGAGACGTCAGCGCCGCCTGAAGTCAAAGAAAACGACATGAGGCGGCTACCAACCCAAGGAAAGGGTAAGGCACTCCATTTACACATAACTTTCAATATGGTACGTACAGCGTCACACATTGGTTGGAAACGAACTAATAAATACCATTACTCGGCCCTTCAATAGACACATCTGCCTCTTCCCAGTAGAAAAAGAATCTAATCGATTCACACTCGGCAAACTATAATTAGTCTCATTTCAAGCTCAGTAAATCGTGTGGTTTTCAGTGATATTGGTCATAAATGTTATCAACATTAGTGTTCAAATCAGAGTGGAAAGGTTCAGTCAAGACGCATAAATCCAACTCAATACTTTGAATGTGGGTTTCTTCGGAAGGTACTTTGTGCCTTCGGCACGACGAATTAAGTTAACGTACGAATTGCATAGAACGTGCTAGAGTGGTTGAGAGGACTGAAGATGAAAGGACTCTTGGGGTATTCAGGGCTGTCTTGACTCTGTACTAGTGTAGTGGATAGAACTGAAGGTGACGGCACTGGGGGAGTTCGGTACTTGTACAACTGTAGATAATAGAACTGAAGATGTGGATTTCTAGGATATTTAAGACACTGTCTGTACTTCGCATCGTGGGAACTTCCTCCCTCCACCTACATTAATCCAAAAAATGTAACGTGTTCAATTTTTCACCCACTTAGACCATGGTGTAGGCACTAGATTAGATTGTTCGGAAGGAGATCATTAGAAAATATCTGGTGCGGCGCATCAAAAGTTCCGGAATTCATTTAGCCGCTGCCACGACCCTGAAACACTTGTATAGGTGAATGGCGATACCGTCAACATGATTTTTCCGGGAATGTGTTAACAGTTCTGGAATTATCGGGGAAATATACCTATAAAAAATAATAAATATCCTCATTATCCCAAGACAATTTTTAAACTTTTATCGTATAGGTGGCTTATTGCTGTACCATATTCATTAATCTGTTGGACTGAATTACTCGGGTGGTGGTTTTGGTTTATTATTCATTCTGAATAATAATCCTATGTTTTCGGCCAGCACAATTTTTTACACCCCACAGAATGTGATACTTTGCGTTTCAAGACATCGGGATTCTATATCTGCGATGTCCGTTCGCCGTCCGAGCCGTTTTGTGCTATAAACGTGGTCTAAACCATTCGTTCTTTCCCACAAAAATCACATTTGGTAACTATTTATGCCCCCTACTCGGTAATCCGATTCGACGAAGGTTGTTATGGGCAAAACCCCATTTAACAAAATCAACAACAACGCAGTTTTAGCAGTTTGTTAGCAGCAATACGCCGTGTTTGGTATCGTTTTCAAGGTATCTTTAGATCCTGGGTCGAATAGAATCAGACGTGTACAACTGCGTATAGTGAAATTACAGTAATAGTAGTGAGCCAAAGTCTACTAATTTAAAGAACACGCAGGGCACTAACTACAGCGAAAGTAATCGTTTCATCGTTGGTGCTCCCTCCCTCCAGTATAGTCAAAACCACCCGCCCGCTCGACTCGCAAAGCAGTGCCAATTGCCTACATGCGCTTACGGGCGACTGGCATATTTAGTTTTCGCCTTTCCGTTGTAGTCAAGTCATGTTTCGTATGGTTTACTGTTATTTTTCGATGCTGAATCGAACGGGATGGGTCTCAGAGCTGTAAGACCAGGTCAAGCTGTTCATGCTAATAATAAACCATTGTGTAATCATTTGCAGAATTTTTGTCTGCAGTCATTCTGACTAGAATCGTTTGGATTTAGCTGTTCAACGTCTTGGCAAAATGAATTGACTCCGTCATCTTTTTTGTAATCACATAATGTTTTCCTCGCGGGTTTCTGGAAAGCCCATAAGGATTGCCTCGTGCTTTCCCTGGCTCGTGAACGACGTTAAATGTGTACGTCTGAAGGTCGTCCAATCACCGTGCCAGTTGGCCCTTGGGCCTCTTGTAAGTCGTTAGAGAGGCGCGGTCAGTCCGCAATGTGGTGTGCCGTAGTGGTATTTGTGAACATGTTCACACTCTAATTTCACAATAATTTCTTTGATGAGTCAACTTAATTTGCTCCAACTGAGTGTACACTGGCTCCGCTGAGGAGAAAATAAGGATTGGTCAAGTCTGGGCATGCCAATACAAGGGGGTATAACCACAAAACTTATGAGCTGGTTAAAACTGACTTGGCATGCTTCATTCCAGACAGGCTATGATTGTCCATTTGAATCCACTTACCTTCGGTGGTAAGAGCATATGTGCCCATGCTCTGATGCTGATGACCTAATTTCTATCTTGCTTTTTGAAACCATTGCTGTACTCCCTGGGTTCCCTTTGGATCGCTGTGCAGCCCCACCTTCAGTTTTAATATGACCCAGGTTGTGTGTTTGATGGCGAACAAATGAGTACTTCTTCAGTTGAATTCGCCACCTTACATTCTTAAGTTTTCGGAACACACCTTCCAGTTACTTTCCTCAGTTCGACTGACTTGGAAGGAATATTATATAATCGGCTGACTTTTTGTTTACTTTTCGTCAAATCTTTATATTTCAAGGGCTTCAGAGTGTTAAAAACCCGCGATCTGTGTTGCGTGTATCTATGAAAGTGAATGAGAGAGAACGGCTCAACCAAATGCATCAACTTCATATTTAGCTTGCACATCAGCATGCAACGACAAAATAAGGGTATATGAGCCGAATCAATCCAAAACTAGTTATAGTTATTATCGTGATCACAACACCGACTTTGGGTTAACTTTTTGTATGAACAGCGACAAATAGTACCATGAAATTTCACCCTGTGCGAAAATGACTTCCTTATAAGTTATAAGCAGTTTTTTCCTTATAAATCTCGCTCATGCGACATTAGCGTCCCCAAAAACAATCAAGGTGCGGAAGTTTAGTCAAGAGTGTCACGCTGTTGAGGGGAGAAGAAGATTGGCCAAAATGGAAAGAAGAAGTGAAATTCGTCGATTGAGTTCGTCACTGACGCACTGAGGAAGACCTTGAGTGACCAAAGGCTGTTAAACTCAATAGGACAAAAGTATTACTAGCTTATGGTATCTTTGGTTGCACCAAATTCGGTAGCAAAAGAGCTGTAGTCTCTTCGCACCTCTTGAAACCCACCTTTGCCCGAAGAGAAATGTTTGAGTCCTCTCATTGTATCAGCAGGAGTGACAGTTAATAGCTGAGTACGTCCAACTACTACTCCGTGACATTTCGGACTTATCTGCTCTAACTATGACTGGAAATCAAGCTTTGCCTGATACGTTCATCCGCGGTCTTCGAAACATTTCAATTCGCTAAATCGTCCTGCAGAGATTGGACGATGAGAGGAAATTCGAAGATATCCGGAAGAAAGCGCTCGCTTCGAACCCTGGAAGTGGGTTTCTAGAGCTGTCTCTCTTAGGTCTGGAGCCGCTAGAGATACACTTTTCAATCGATTGAGAACCTTGCTCGTGCTGTTGCACGGCCGATTCTGAATCCCTTCGATGGGAATGTACGGTGTAAAGTTAAGGTTGATGAGACATGAGAAACACGAGCTGTTCAAGCTGTCTTTTCATTTCTCAACTGCATGATGGGGGCTCCGCTCTTGGAGCCCCCCACGTGAAAAGTAGCCGCTGAACAAGTCATTCCAGATGTGGTGGGCGTCGGGGCTGGTGGCGGACCATCGGCATCCGCTGGCCTACACTCGAGTGGAGTCAGCGTCGTAACGTTGGTTGTTTCACGGGCGCGAGTCAAGGCCGCGTTGAGCGCCGAATGTAATAAAACTAGGCGCTTTTATCTTTAACAATCTTAGTTATCTTCTTCTTGAGGAAAATAATAACAACAACAATGACTACTTGCATCCCAACGTTATGAGTTCTCATTGCGATACTCTCGTGAGGGTTTCTTTGAAAAGGTAGACGCATCACACAACATTCCTCAACCCCACGTGCATTCAGTGAGCTTTCTACCTCTTCAACTAATAAAATTTGTCTATTTTTCGCTGAGTTTATATGGATTTGATAGAACGTAGCTCAACTACGTAGAAACTGGTTCTCTTAACGTTCCAGAAATTATTGTGTTGTTCCCAATGACGCTACAACTATTATTGAGTGATAATTAAGTTGCTTTTTGGTATATTGCTGTTTCGCCCTCCCACTCTAAATTCCTCATCTGCAATGATGTCTGTCCACCGTCCACGCGGGGTAACACACGGGCAAAAGCTCTCTACCGAGAGGCTGGCTAACAACCAAATACCTGCCGTACTTCCACAGGTCCGAGTTCAGTGGATGCTGCAGGGCCTCTTGCATAGTAGCCAAACTGCAACTTCCATTACTGATATAACCCTCGTCGAGGGTATAGGAACAATAATTAAATAAGGAGACAGACCTGATATCACAGTAAATATATTGAGGCGGCTTTATACTAAAGTGAAAGTTATAGTTTCTCCCGGGATTTCGCTCATTTCTTGTAGTGAGCTGAATGTACGTGGGGCTGAGGAATGTTGTGTGGTGCTCCGCATCAGTTATTTCAGAAGGGAGTACGGAGGGAATTCCATGGCGACCGTGGTGCGTGAAATTATGCCCCTCGCTATGGCATCGGCGGAATTCGAAATTTTGGATTGGCTTCGGATTTGGATTCGGATTGGCTCATTCCCAAACGGCGCTAGGGCAGACTGACGTGGATCAGAATCCGTTCGTTCCGGCGTTTCAATTTTTACAATAAGCGAATCAATTTTTTCGGAGCAACCCTTCAGCCTCTAAAAAATCTCCCACGTTCTCGCTTTGGGCTCATTCATTCGCCAAAACTGGTATCTCTGGTACCGTACGGCGGAACTGGTTAGACCACCGGGTTTCTGTGTGTGTGTGACGTAGAACTAGTTCCCGTCCCCCACCCTTTCGAAAAAACAAAGAACAAAAACAGAATGCTACGGGGAAAGTAACTCGTATATCGGTGAGAATCATGACAGAACTTGACTCTCGTAACTTGGTAAAATTGACTGCTCGTTTTGTTATTCCTTGGTAACTCATTGATTTCGTCAACACTAATTTTTAGAAGAGAACAAAAGAGCATCGGGAGCCAAATCTCTATGAGCCAAATATTACTGTGTGAGAACTCGTCCTTCTTTTTCCTGAATTTCTTTACGATAATTCGTGGTCATGTAGGTACCCCTTGTTCTGCTACATTCAGCATAAAGCTGTATAAAACACACGAAGTCCACATATTTGGCTGCTGTATCAGCACCAGTGCCAGTCTTAATATCTCACAGGGCCATGCCTAGCTTCCTAAGGAAACTCCGGTATTTTCCTGGCAGTATTCTTTGATGTTACCTCTTGGGAGTTGCACACAAAACGAAAAGTAGCTCCCTTTCAAGTCACAGGTACTGGCCCAGGACATAATTGGGAGTCTCCTCATACGTACCATTCCTGAAAGGGGGGGGGGGGATTCAGGAACAAAGATTTTGATAAGCAGTGTTCCAGATACTCTGATGCATTATAGTGGCATATTCTCTTGCTGTCCTCTTGAATAGTGAAGGAGGTTCCCCGTAATGGGGAAGTGGCCCTATAGGCACTGTAGACTAGCTGAATCTGGCCAGACTTTCACTTCTAAATTAATTCCTTTACGCCCAGGAATCCAGTTGACATTAACTCTACAAGAGTTTGCTAATGAGTTGAGCCGCATCTTGTACTCCCTCACCAGTTTTGACGTTGTGCAGTATGTACCAATTTTGAGCGCCTTCCAAGACGCTTGATTATCAGTCACTATGTTGATAATTTTATTACTATATCCTTTTTCATGCATCACGATGGCCCCAGCGATGATAGCGTACATCTCTGCTTGTAAAACCGTCGGAGTGGGACCTAGGGCAATATTCATCTCACGTCTCCCTGAGCTACTTGTTCACATCCCAAAGCCTGTACCGTCCAGAGTGTGAGATCCATCTGTGTAGATGTTAATACCTTTTAGAGGTCTTAATCGACGACTTTCATTGTTCCATAAACTTCCTTTTGGGTGCTCTTCATTTCCTTCCAATCTCGTATTATCATCCTGAGCTCGGTAAAGGTTTCCAAGTTCCTCAATATAGTCAGGCTCATACATGAACTATTCATTATGAAGAGCCCTGAAATTCATTCTGGCCAGAGCAGCACCGCAGCGAACGATGGTTGTGAGGCGTTGAGAAAGGCGTTGTAGAGGTAGTTACAGGTACAGATCTCACTTTTCTTGAGCATTATGGCTGCAATAGTCAATTGTTCTTTAGTTTGTGAAATATTCGTATATATTGAGGTCATTGCGTTTTATTTCTATATGTGTAACGTGCGTAAGAGAGAGCACACGTGGAAAATAATAGTATTACCTAGTAATACAAGTATTGATCTTCGTTTCATCTTTTAAACCTAACATTTCACCAATAAAAGTTGTTTTCTTGCTTTTCAGCGGCTCTGTCCGCTTGAAGAACTGATGGAGCATCCCCTTTAAAGGGAGGATCGATACAAGGCCCTGTTCCCTACCCCTCACTCCTCTTCCGGTCCTTTCCCTTTTCCCTCTACCCCTCTCCTCCAGTCTTTAGAATCTGCGTAATTTACCCCTCCGCTCCACAACTCCATTTATTGCCCCGTCCTGCCGAACCAAAATTTGAGGGATTTCTGTGAGTGAGAAATGAAGGGAAGCGGTTGGTGGTGATGGAGTTGCTGTGGGGAGGTCTTATTACTACGTTTCTCTACATTCAGTCGCGATGTTATAAATTCTTCTTGCGAGTTTGCTGAGTTTTGTTAACGTGGTATTTCATAAGAGAAGAAAGCAGACTTTTTTTTTTTCATTTTGCTCTGTCGAAATTTTTGATAGTTTATTGTGCTGCTCTGGGCATTTCCCCATGAATGAACACCTTGCGTTCAGTTGTATGGGACTGTCCATACAAAATTATCAAAACAAACCTACAAATTATCACACAACGGTTTATTATTCTCTTGTACAGCATGAGTGGGTCTTATCCTTTCAGCACCTCTTGTTTCAATCTACATGCCCATGAGTACCTGATTTCAATCAGTATTTACGATAATTTCCTAATTATCCAGCTTGACGCAGTCTCACACTGCTGAGAACCATCCCATTCGATTCAGCTTCGAAAAACAGAATGGGTAAACACTCAACACTGTGACGTACTTGCGGAATTGTGTCCCAATTCCGGCGTACAGAACACTCGTGAAGACCGTGTCTGGGCCCAAAAGAAAAGAATAAATCAAATACGCTCAATAATGCTCACTCGATCAAATAAATAAAATAATAACTCTCAAGAAGGTAATGGGAAATGAAATTATAAAGCAATTAAGACCCACTTGAATTTAATCGGCAAAACTCGAAATGAATGAAACGAAACGAACTCCTTTTAAAATGAAATAAATAACCTATGCTCGGATTGTATTAAATGACAATAAAAGGGACGATGGGGAAAATGAAACACAAAGCTCTGATCGCTTACCTTACTTCACAAACCAAAAGGGGAAATTAAACACTGACTTTCAGGGAAACCGATTCGCTTGAGGCGCCGCCAGCCGTTATGATAACCGACTGGCTCCTCTTGCTAATATAAACAGTGGCGGGCTGCACGGGTGACGGTCAGTGTTGCCACCTCGCGCAGTCCGCCGCGAAAACCATTACAACACACTAAACAATGTGTAACATGACCTGACTACAATGAAACAACGAAAATTGACATTTCCCAGCTGGTGCCTAGGCAATTGACCAGGCGCAACGAGTCGAACTTACGGGTGGTTGAAATGTGACGGGAGGGGCTGTGGGAAAACGCTAATACTCCCCACTCGCCATGCATTTGTGGGAAAGGGTCTTTCAACCATCTCTTGGACTAAATATCCACGTACTCCTGTATTTAAATTTCTATGACCTTCTCTCCTGCAACGATGCAGCAGCATTAAATGAAATGGTTTTTACACCCTTCAGTAAACAGCAGCAGCATCTTCTGCAATCTACGGAGAATTATTACATTCCTTTTTATTCCTAGACCCTCCCTCCACACGTGTAAGTAATGATTTGAACAGCTATTGATAAACGACTCGCAACACCTCAGGCCCCACTGCATTTTAGCGGCTAATAAGGTACCAACAGTTGGGATACACTCCCACTCGCATCCTCAATACGTCTGAGAAAGAGTGGTGTTAAAGGGTTGTATCTGGAAAAATACTGAGGGCTGATATGGTCACTGTTAGTCCCAACCAGTCTACAGTGACCCTGGATCTTCATATAGTATCTGGCAGCCGGGATTTTACGCTAACTTGGCAAGCCAAGAAGCTCAATTATGACGAGGTGGGTTTTCATGTGGCCTGTTAGAAGCCCGTCTCGTGGAGGCAGGAAACAACAGGGTTGCTGCGGTGCAAAAAAGTGCTGAGAGATACGTCGGCTGGGTGTGTCAGCAGGGTTTTTTTGAGATACCACCACCCGCAGGCATCTGGCTGGGATGTCACATGCGTCTGGTCTTGGATTCGTTCAGGATCAGCTGTGGTGGTGTGACATGGTGCCCCATCTGCCCCTAAGCCCAAGGCCTCCGAACTTTGTGGCTGCTTTGTCTGGTTTGATTGACAGATGGGAACTCAGGCAGTGTCCCGACTCTCCCTATACTTTGGCGTTGGTGGAGTGGACTTCAGAACGCATCCACGCAAGAGATTCCCGTGGTGTAGTGGACTCCAGCGATGAGGTGTACAAGAGGCTGTGATTGTAATATCGTGGATGATCACTGTTGTACCTGCAGTAAACCGTTCTCAACTCTACCAGGATACCTACTCCACAACTTCTGGACCCGCTGGCACTCCACCCGCCTCATCCTTTTAGCTGCCCTACGACCACTTGCAGGGGGCAGATTCGAGAAGTCACGGTTCTGCAACCCCACACCACCCAGGTTCTCAACTCTTGGGAAAATGCAGTGCAGATAATCTGGAACCTTTTCCACGGAAACCCCGAAACCAAAAACGGCCCTCCTAGCCAGACTCTGCTGGTAAGGATTCTCATAACCTTTCGCTCTACTCACCTGATCACCTAGCCGCAAAATCTCATTCCTCAAAGAGACAAGGAGTCTGTGGCTGCTAGGTCTGGCGAGCTGCCATGGGACAGCCTGGCGGAGCCTGGTCGCTATTCGCGGAGGTTTGACCCTCCACGAGTTGCCTATACTCATGCTTCTGGCGCAGGGCTTTAATGCCTGCTGCAGTACGAGAGGGAAATTGCTCTGCCACATATTTATTGACACACTGTCCTCCCTCCCTTGCAGCTTGCGCCTCAGCCACTGTGAGGAGATGCATCTCTTCAGAAGCATACCTGTATACAGTCCTATCGACATTTATCTCATCATTTCTTTCGACAGGACTTTTCTTGCTCTCTCTTCACATCCAAGCCCTCAGATGACAATGCACCAGCAACCTGCTTGTAGACTGCGTCATGATGCTTGACATGGCCTCCCTGAGTAAGCGGACACACCTGCACCACATGATTTTGTGACTTAAACAGCTTATCACAGACACAACAGCGAGCATTCACAACAACGATCCCGGCCTCTTGTACATCTCATTGCTGTAGGCAGTGACACCACACGAACGTCGTGACAGTGCCGATAATCCTTCCAATGAATGCCCTCTGAAGCCCACACCACCCACGCAGAAGAGTTGTTGGGGACGCCTCTAGCAGGGACACTGGGTTCGCCAATTACAAAACCCGCATCCACAACCTTCACGCATTAACCTCGATAGGGCGGCATCAATGAAACCGAGCCACACTTCTCCGGATTCACCCCCAACTCTCTCTTGGAAACTTGCCACTCAAGTAAACATCCTTCTGGTAGGAAACCAGTTTATGAACTCTTCCCGGATGGTCAGATTTCCCAGCGACATACCCCCACATAACACATGGGTAATAGCTCTCCACCGGGAGACTGGCAAGTAGCGAAACTACAACCCCCATGTCTTTGAACCGATCTAACTCTCATTTCAGTGTTAAGGAACAGTCATTTTCATAAGGAACCAGATCACGACTGAGAAAAAACTTCTGAATCAAATCGACTCAAAATCCGCCAAAAATGAGTTGCAAAAGCCACGGACATTGCTGAACGTACTTGGGGCTCCGGAAAGTAGTGTAATGCGGTGCACCAGATATTTCCTCCCGTGAAATTGTGATTTGGTTCTCCACGATGGGCTAAGGAAATCCCATTTTGTCCTCTATCTACTTCGACCTTGACCTATCAACCGTTTCCACGCTCTCTTGACGAATACAGCAGAAATCTCATCGCCTCCCGAAAGAGGGAATTCGTATTCAGTTTTTAGGCGACTGGTTTCGCTCGGTTAGTTCGGGAACCTGAGAGCCCAGTCTGTTGATGCATGGTGAGGGGAGGCCGTTCGTAGTGGTTTGTGACGGAGAAGAGCTGCGCGCGCAGGTTCTCCGACCTCCTCCCCCCTCCACATTTCATTCCACGCCCCCAACCTCGTCCCTCGTCAGTCGATCGCTTGTCCCCCTTCTCCAAGCGAAGAAAAATTCCAACGCCATGAGACGTCTGGTGGTTCGAAAATCTCGCGATTAATTCCGTTCGAGTTGTATCTGTTTGTTACCCGTAGGGTCACGTGCTTTCCCAAATAGTGTGACGCGTTTCATCCAAAAACAAACATTTTTTCGAAGTTTAGAGACGTGTAGGAGTTCCCGTAGGTATAACTTTTGTTATAACTTCGATGTCTCCCAGCGTCGGTCTATAGTTAACGTTGGTTTGTGGTGTTTTTCTGTGCAGAGAAGTGCGGCTCTCCTCGGGTCACGTTGAGAATTCACCAACTCAAGGATAAGAAGGAAAAGAAGAATTGCGGTGACCTCGAAAGTTACGGCAGGTGAGTTCTAAAACGAATTGTTTGGCCAACTTTCTAATTGTTATCCGGAAGATCAGAAATGGGATGTACGTGACGTCACGGGTTGATAAGGCTACGGCGTGCAACTGTTGACTGGCACGTTATAATTGTTGATCCCTGTCAAACCCGAGAATCAACTTGAAATGTGCGTCCCAGACTTGGTAATTGCGTTGTAACCTAAAAGTTCTCTTTCCCCGTGGCACGCAAACTGCGCGATTACGAACCTCTTGTTATGTTAAGCAGATTCGCATTTGGCGTCGAGAGTCGTCGTTGACCCGACCAGTTGCCGAGGACTGTAGTGAAGTGCGCTGTTAGAGTGCGATGAACTGGGTCGCCCGTTGGAAGGCACACGCGGTGCCTTTGACCATTCGATGCCACATTTTGTTTGCTCCTCCATCTGATCAATGTCGAGAACCTCTGTCAATATGTCGCCGTAGACATGTTGACCTAAGTCTAATATTTCCTTACCGGGAGCCCATCAAGTTGGGCGTAACAATTTTGATTGCATGTTTTGTATAGAGACTTTAAAATGACACAATAATGCCATAAATTGTTCATGCTCGGGGATCTGTGAAAATTCACTGTTGGGGATACAGGCCTACGAGCCAAAAATAGGTTTACCTTCCTTGGCTCTACGAAGTTGAAAGGGAAGTTATGTAATCGGCTAACAACTTTTTTTTAGTTCTCTTCAGATGATAACGTCTTACGGCCTACTGAGTCCGAAAAACACAATTTGAGAAACAACCAAATCAGCTCAAACTTGATACCCATTCCCGCAGATTACCATGGGACTCCAAAATAATCCGTTTAAGACTCTCTATAGTTATCATAATGATCAAACCGCTAAATATATATTTTCTTAATAACGGCTCTAACGAATTAGATCAAATTTTTTGTATGGATATGAATAACACAAGAATACCATAAAATTTCATTCCGTGGTCAATGACGAGAGCAGCGCTATACATTTCGAAATATTTATACTAAAATAAATTTTAGCGAAGGTTTTTCCTCATAAACTCCGTTCTTATGTCATTAGAATCTTCTGAAAAATTGATATCGTAGTCTCATCATGTATCTATACAACGATGGTTTGATAATGCTCATAAGATATATAGGAGATCACTTGCTACCATATCTCTCAGTTTTCACCACATAATTCTGAAACAGTGATTGTTATCGTTCTCAAAAAATATCTGGTGCGTAGCAACACACAACTTTCCGCCACCCCCGTAATTTCGAATACCACCTACATAGGCGGGCTATATCTTCGTTCAACGCATTTTTACAGGAACATTTATGGAGAACAAAATGTACGTACTAGTTAGCTGAGAGTACTCCGTAAGTTTGGTCGAAATCGTTAGAGCCGTTTCTGAGAAAATTGGAATACCGATAAATTAATATTCGACAAATCTCCTTTTCTGAGTTAACTTGGCTTATACCTCCATTCAACATATATATACAGAAATAATTATGTAGAACGAAATGTGGCTATGGGTGATTTAAAGACACTCCATTAAGATTTATCACATCTGGTGAAAAAGTTACCCTGGAATTTACGGAAATGTTAGAAAAAACGTTATTTTCGACACATTTTGATTTTTATCTCTGTTCAATGGAACACACAGGAACATTTATTGAATAGAATATGTAGGTATTAACTATTTGAAAACATCCTATGAGTTTGGTGAAAATCGATGAAGCCGTTTTGCCAAAAAGCGTAAAAAACCTATTTTTGCTTAAGGGCCCCATATCTCCATTCACCGTATTTTCATGGAGATATGTATAGAAAAGAAAACTTAGGTATTGATTAGGAGAAGATAATTTGAAAGTTTAATCAAAATCGTTAGAGCCGTTTTCGAGAAAAAAGCGAAAAACCCTAGTTTTTGGTACATTTTCGTCCACCACCCCCCTTCCCATCGGCCGAAATCGTCCATAACCTTATTTTGGTGTCTACAAAAAATAACGAACAAAACAAAAAAAGAACCAGCTCAATCGGATCAGCCGTTCTCCCGCAAATCGAACTACAGACACACACACACACAGACACACACACACGGACCTCTCTCCGAAATTAGGTTTTTTAGACTCAGTAGGGTCTGAAACGTAAAGATCTGAAGAAAACCCAAATTTTTTTTTTTGGGCCGATTACTATACTTTCCTTCCCTTCGGGTAGCGGAAAGTAAAAATCGTCGGTCTCATTAATTGTCTGTATACTGGTTGCTCAGTAATGGGCTTGGCACAAGTTGGAGCACCGCCTAATCAATTTCGGGAACTGTAACCGCTATCACTTTCTACAACCAAAGAGTCGTGTTTGACCAAGTTCCAATGAACTGAGTGAAAAATATAATCGAATTAGTAACGATTGCAATGAAAATCAGTTAATTTACTTAAAACTTAAGAAAGCTGTGTGATGCGTCGCACCTGGTGTTTTTCTAAAACTGGGTACACAGCAGAGTTGAGATGTAATCATTACTTTTCCGATTACTTTCAAAGTATTTCACAAACATTTGGCCAGTGAAAATTACTGTAATTACTTCAGGGGTAATCGCGATTACCATTCCAATTACTGTAATGGTAATCGAAATTACAATTACTTTTTCCGATTACAAGTAATGGTAATCGAAAAACTATTACAATTACTTGTATTCGGAAAAAGTAATCGTCGTCCCGATTACCATTATAGGAATCGGAATGAAGTAATCGAAATTCGATTACTTTTTTGAATCCGATTACTCCATTCCAAGAACACGAATTTGGTGTATAGCTTCCGAAATGTACTGCCTCAATTTTTTCACTAATAAAATCAGCCATTCAGCTTTATTCGAAAAATAAGCTCTTTTTCACCCACTTTTTACTTTCCGCTACCCGAAGGGAAGGAAAGTATAGTAATCGGCCCAAAAAAAAAATTTGAGTTTTCTTCAGATCTTTACGTTTCAGACCCTACTGAGTCTAAAAAACCTAATTTCGGCGCGTGGTCCGTGTGTGTGTATGTGTGTGTGTGTGTGTGTGTATGTGTGTGTGTGTGTGTCTGTAGTTCGATTTGCGGGAGAACGGCTGATCCGATTGAGCTGGTTCTTTTTTGTTTTGTTCGTTATTTTTGTAGACACCAAAATAAGGTTATGGACGATTTCGGCCGGTGGAAAGGGGGGTGGGGGACGAAAATGTACCAAAAACTAGGGTTTTTCGCATTTTTCTCGAAAACGGCTCTAACGATTTTGATTAAACTTTCAAATTATCTTCTACTAATCAATGCCTAACTTTTCTTCTCTATACATATCTCCATGAAAATACGGTGAACGGAGATATAGGCCCATGAAGCAAAAACAGGTTTTTTACGCTTTTTGGCAAAACGGCTTCGGCGATTTTCACCAAACTCACAGGATGTTTTCAAATAGTTAATACCTACATATTGTTCTGAATAAATGTTCCTCTGACAGTCCATTGAGCAGAGATAAAAATCAAAATGTGTCGAAAATAACGTTTTTTCTAACATTTCCGTAAATTCCAGGGTAACTTTTTCACCAGATGTGATAAATCTTAATGGAGTGTCTTTAAATCACCCATAGCCACATTTCTTTCTACATAATTATTTCTGTATATATATGTTGAATGGAGGTATAAGCCAAGTTAACTCAGAAAAGGAGATTTGTCGAATATTAATTTATCGGTATTCCAATTTTCTCAGAAACGGCTCTAACGATTTCGACCAAACTTACGGAGTACTCTCAGCTAACTAGTACGTACATTTTGTTCTCCATAAATGTTCCTGTAAAAATGCGTTGAACGAAGATATAGCCCGCCTATGTAGGTGGTATTCGAAATTACGGGGGTGGCGGAAAGTTGTGTGTTGCTACGCACCAGATATTTTTTCAAGTGGAAGTAAACGCGTATATTGATTGATAAATGGAAAAACATTGAAGAATTCCTAGAAAAAGTTTTTGGTCTGAACAGGTTTAATGAGGCAAGTAGTAGTTAATAATGTCAATTTCATTTAATTTCAAGTAATTATTGGCAATAATAGAATAGTACAATCTGTTTGAATTTAGATTTTCGTCAATTTAGGTTTTAAAATTTAAACCCATTCGCCTCCAATGTTAATAATGTCAATTTCATTTAATTTCAAGTAATTATTGACAATAATAGAATAGTACAATCTGTTTGAATTTAGATTTTGGTCAATTTAGGTTTTAAAATTTAAACCCATTCGCCTCCAAGATCACTCTAGACTCGAAGTTTTTGTCTGATAAACGATTCGATTTCGGGGCGTTCGTCATAGTAGCAAAAGAAAAGAGCCTCTCGACGGGTGCTGACGAAGGTAGGATAACGTTGGTTTTCAAGAAAACTGTTTTGATGGTGGGAAATTTATCCAGGAGAGTAATGTCCCTCGAGTTATCCATGTAGTAATTAAGAATTTGCTGTTGGGCGCTGATTTTCAAATCATCGGAAAAATGGGCGAATTCCGCAGGAGGTAAATAAAAGTGACGGTCAACAGTAAAAGAAAGAAAAACAAACTACACGAACCGCAAATTTCAAACAAATTTCGAACACCCAGGTAATACAAAATATCAACAATAATGCCCTTTGAGCGTGTAAGCTTTTCAGCGATTGCCTTGGTTATTCCTGCAACTCTTTCAAATGCAAGTCTCGCAAATGTTCGCTTGACCTTGACCCTTACCGTAGAAGACTTTATTTTATTATTAGGTGACCCTGCAAACGTCGTTCTAACATAATAAATTAACGAAGAAATAGAATGTAAGAAACAGGTATTATCGGGCTTCGCACAAACTAATGGATAACACAAAGTTACGGAAAAAACCCAAAAACCCTGAGGCAGACCTTCAAATTTGATTTTTTCAGAGTCTAAATAACGATTTTTGGGCCAAGCCCTCCCCCACCCACGGTCATCCCCCATCCCCGCTATGAGTTGGGGTCAGATTCGGAATCAGCGCACCCAGTAAGCCGTGAAAATCCGAATTTCCAGTACTTGGTATACTCGACCCCCCCCCCCTCCCCCTCCACCTCGGTTAAGTACCTATGCCAGAAACCTTCACGGGAGTGCACCCAACAGCAATTCATACGAGTAGCGGCTGAACTCAAGATCGTACTTCGGGTAGATGCTGTTTATTTATTTGTATTTTAATGACCCATATCTTTCCCAGGGCGATGACCAATCCAAAGCATCAAAAATTATCGAAATTGCCAAGCCATAAATGGCCATCCTCCATTTCGCAAGCTATAAACCAAAGTCGTGTTCTTGGAATGGAGTAATCGGATTCAAAAAAGTAATCGAATTTCCATTACTTCATTCCGATTCCTATAATGGTAATCGGGATGACGATTACTTTTTCCGACTACAAGTAATTGTAATCGTTTTTCGATTACCATCACTTGTAATCGGAAAAAGCAATTGTAATTTCGATAACCATTACAGTAATTGGAATGGTAATCGCCATTACCTTTTTTCAAAAGTAATTGGAATTTGTAATGGGTAGTCGAATTACTTTTCTAACAACTCTGGTACACAGTTTCAACGATCGTCGCCAATCAAGACGTCTTCAACTAGTCAATACATATGTACTGCCTCAAATAAGTGTTCCTCTGCCAATTAAGTGAACAGAGATGAACACCAAATTTGTCGAGAAGCGGTTTTCCACAATTTCCAGAGTAACTGCTACACTGAATTTGATCGCTCTTCAGAAGTGTCGTTTAGCAACCTATCAGCAGTCTTGTTTTAGGAACTTCTTAGGTTTGGATTCTCAAGGCACTATTAGGATAACGTACTTCGTACACCAGAATAAATTTTAATACGTACTCAATTCCTGAACATTATAACAGAAAGTATAATTGGCTAGAAGTATAAAATAGTTCAGTTTCCTATCACATTCAAAATAGGAATTATTTTGTTACTTCTCAAAACTCGAATAAATTCCAACATTGAAACATCAATAAGCTCTTGAAATAGAAACTTGTATTAAAGTAGGGCACAACCATAATCAGGTAGGACTAGTTCAGGAAAACGTGATAGAAACATCAAAATGAAATCTTACTACAAATCGACTTGTAGTGAAGCAGAAAAGTAGTAAGAGGAACGACAATCGCTAACTCTTCTGTGAGTAACCCCTTAATTTTGAATAAGGTTTTCCTTTGCTGATGGGTTGGCGAAGATCTGCAGGCGATGAAAAAGGTTTCACCTATCTTTGGTGCTATTAGCAAAGATTGATCTACTTCCTTCACCTCATTAAAATTAGTGGCTTCTGAGGGACTGGACTGGAATAACTCTCATCATTTCTTTGTTCTATTCCCTCAGCAATTGATTGAGTTCGTACTGACTCATGTCGGTTATCTTTGATGTGCTCCGGATCATTTTGCAGTTCTCTCGATTCTTCTGTACTCCATTCTAGTTGCTGACATTGGTCCTTTTCCAGCTGTTCTTGTAGGTCCACTTCTGACTGCCCAGTTCGGTCTTCATCTGGCTGTTCGGACATGTCCTGCGTTTTTTTTGTTTTTTTTTTTGCATACTCGTAGATTGGAGATTACAGGGACTTGGCTGTGGTTCAGTGCGTAAAAAAGGAGTCCCAACTGGCGGCTCATTGTTACTCATTTCATCAGATGATTCAGAATTGGATGGTCGCCACTCTTCTTCATCTCTCTGATCCTAGGGTACATTTTTTAGTAGTTCTTCTCCTCAAAATGGGTTTTGCTCTTGAAATTTCATGCTTCACTTGTTGTTTTTTCAATTTTCCTTCTTTCTTCCTCTTTTGCAATTCTTCTTTTTCCATTTTTCTCTGGATTTTTAGTTCCGTTCTTTTCTTTTTAGCCTCTTCAGCTTGTATTTTCTTCTGTTCTTTTGCCATGAGTGCTTGCCGCCATTCTTGGGAGCTGACAGCTGCAGGTCCTATACCTTTATTTTTGATGTTTCCTTTTTGTTGGCTTGTTTGATGACAGGGGTCCAAATTAGTGCATTCTTAAAGGGACTAGGGATCGTTGCTAACACATCATTTGAAGCATTCGCCTCTGTACCATTTTGACCAGGAACATGGGCTGAGGAACCTTTAATGCTGCTGATGTTTTCAGCAACAGTGTTTCCATTATGTTGAAGGGTTTCAACTTCATCTGTTGTTTGGTTATTGTTACTGGAACTGTTGAGATTGTCGACGATACCTTCATACTCAATATTATCAACTTGAAGTGGATCAGGGTCAACCTCTACATTGTTGACATAATCCCCACCATCACAACATGTTGTGCAGAGCCTTGTTCCTCACTGGCACACCTGGACTTGATGGTTTTCCACTGTTCAAACAGTGATGCATCTTCAAGACGTCCAGTATTCACATTCCCCTGTTGTTTGAATTGGAGCGTTGATTCTGGGATGCTAGCCTCAATTGCAGTCAGAGCATCTTGGTTATTTTTCTCATCTTTGGAAAAATGGTTTGGTTCCATGGTTGGTGGTCATATATCACAGGCTCTAATTCTTCCAAAGGTTTGATGCCTTTCTGGGGATCCCAAGGTATCAATCCACACTTTCTGAAACCATTGCTTATGGTGGAGGTGGTAACCTCATTCAGAGCTTCTTTTAGAAGTGGAGCAAAATATTTATCCGCAGGCAAGGGTTGTCTGGGTGATCCATTCGTCATTGATGAACTTTTGTCTTCCACATACACTTGAGGGCTTTAAATAATGAAACATCCAGTGGCTGTATCAGATGTGTTGTGTTTGGATGAAGCGCTACCAACACTATCTTGTTTTTCTCACAGAATTCACTTGCTTCCAGCGTAATATGTAATGAATGTCTGTCAATAAACAGTATCACTGGGAGTCCAATATTGGTTTTTAGAAGCAAAGAGTGGAAAATATTGGCCAAGAACTCGAAAAACACGGCGCTGGTCATCCAACCAGAGTCAGACCTGCCTGTTCCCCAGTCTGAAGGAATAGAGAAGACAATATCTTGAGGTATTCTCTGGTATTTAAATACGATCAATGGCGGGCACTTTTCACCTTCAGGGTTGGCTGTGATCAAAACAGTAAGGCACTCCTTCTCGTCAGAATCCACAACTTGATATATATTTTTGTCCCCTTTTACGCAACGTAAAATTTTAATAGGAATGGTGAAGGCCTATTGGACAGTCTCCGGCAACGTAAAATGTTAATAGGAATGGTGAAGGCCTATCGGGCAGTCTCCTCTATGCCCTCTGCGTCGTGGCCGGGGAGCCACCCATCGATCTGGAGTTGAAGAGGAGATGGGCAGGACATGGGGAGGAAGAGAGATAGAAGTTAGGAAAAGGAAAGCCCTCATCGATAAGTTAGTCATCGATGAGTGGCAAGACTGATGGGAAAGTAGTGAAAAAGGTAGATGGACGCATATGTGGCTGCCACATATACGAGAAAGGATAGAGGCCTGCTGGATGAGTTTCGGGTTCTACACCGCACAGCTCGTCACTGGCCACGGAGACTTCCAGGAGAAGCTCCGTTGGTTCGCACTGGTGACTGATGGGTCGTGTGAGTGTGGAGAGCTGGACACAGCGGAGCACGTGGTGTTCAGCTGTGCGAACTACCAGCAGGAAAGGGAAATAGCCAGGAACGAAGTAATTGGATTAGGATAACAATGGGATACGACAATGGTTAGGCAACAAGGATGTTACAAATGGTGGAAATGGTTTGGAGAAAGCGTGTTAAAGGATAGGGAAGAGAGTGGATTAGGAAATGTGCGCAGGGCCTCAGGAGTAGGAGTAGGTGTATGGATTGTGTGTCTGTGTTATGTGTTAGTGTGTGGTTTTGAGTGGGCGGTGCCAGGGATGGTCGAATATCAAGTAGCCCATCCCTGGACCGCTGGTGTGATTGTATTTAAGAGCTGAGTGTATATATGAGTGAATGGCTGTGAATGTATGTGTCGTGTATATGTGTGTTAGAGTTTTGTAGATTAGATTAGCTATTGTAGGGATGGATCCAGGGGGGATGAATATCGAGTAGTCCGCCCCTGGACCATCGGGAAATGTGTGAATGTATTTAAGGGTTGAATGGATGTGTGAGTGTGTAAGGTAGTGTTAGGAGTTAGGGTAGAGTGAGTTGGGTGGGTCACGGACGAGAGCGGCCGAATATAGCTCTCGTCATGTTGGAATGGGGATTGCAGTTCAGGCCGTAAAAGACGGCCTGACACCCTTCTCCATGGCTGGTGCGGGGGCAAGTCCAATCGCCGTACCCGATGGAGATAAAGCGTAGGTGCCGGCAGAACTCCTCTTGACAATTCCGGCACCGGGGCCTGCCACCCATTCAGGTCCTTAGGCTGCTCAAGGTGCAGCCAAATAGAATGGGTACCACGGGGGCTTCAGCCCACGGCCGGCAGCGTGGAGCCGTTAAAAGCGTGGCGCTGTCGGCCGTGAAGCCATGGGATTGTCCTCGTGGGGACCATCCTGTTCGATTCAGCATCGAAAAATATCATAATGAAACCCAAAAAAAGGTCGAAAAGAACTGAATCGTAATATTAAAATAAACAAAAAAACCGAAAGTATCTAGAAAAAACTGAATTTTAATATGAAAACATGCACGCTAAATACTAATATCAAAATTTAACCAAAAATCTATGAAAAAAACCAAAATGAGAATGAAACGAAAGAATCTAAAAAAATTGAATCGTATTAAAACCAAAACGTCGGGGAAATTGGAACGGGGGCGCTCGAAGCGAACCCGGGGGGGAGTCGAGTGTTGGGAGGGAAGCGAGCGGGAGGCGCGCTGCTCGCTCGCCTCGAGAGCGGTTGGTTTTTTAAAGAGACGGGCGGGGCGGAGGGAATTCAAACGACAAAACGCTTGTAGCTCCCGCGTTGTACTGCGTTTCGTTAATTTTTTTAACCGTTTTTTGCCCATTACAACCACGGGCTTCGTCCGATCGGATTTTTGGGCGAAAGAACGAATTTTTTAGACCACGTTAAAGGCATAAAACGGCCCGGACGGGGGGCGGTGGACGGGCATTGCAAATTTGGAATCTCCATGTCTTGAAACGTAAAGTATCAAATTTTGAGGGGGGGTTGTAAAAAATTTTTCGTGACCGAAAACATAGGGTTATTATTCAGAATGAATAATAAACCAAAATCCTACCTACGTTGTCACGAACTGTTATTATTTGGCTTTGAAGTTGAAAGTGTATGATACTGGGTAGGTGTACGCTACTGGTGCTAAATCTTCAACAGGTAATAAAAACGCCACCTGCGCCTCTTCCTCGGGCTCGCCAAGCTCGACCCCTCCCTCTTCGGACGATGAGCAACCTACTAGTCGTCCAAACAAACAAGGGCGGAAAGAACCGGGCAAACCGCGTTCATCTCCCCCTTCTCCCCCTAGTAGCCCGGGCAACCCGGCTACTACAAGCACTCGACATCCCGTTGACCCTAATCTGTCGGACATGGAGCAGATTTGTGCATATGTCCAAATCATCCACGGCCAACTGGCACGGATGAGGGTCAACGCGACAGGACCTATGCGGGACCTCGTCACTAGTTGCCTCTTCGAAATTTCGAAGCTGGCTATAAAAGCTAATGCCCCCCCCCCCAACGATATCGCCCCCTGCCACTCCACCCCTGCGGGAAACTGTGGCGGCTGTCGTGAGGGAAGAGCTGCGTAGGACAATTGCCCAGCAGCCAGTGCCACCAGCCCCCCAAACTCAAGGAGCTTTAACGAGCCAGGGTAGTACCCCAGGTCCCTCATATGCGGCAGTAGCCGCTACTGCGCCTTCCTCCCTCCCTCAAGAAGCTGAGGCTGAATGGCAGTCTGCCAGGGCCAGGAAGCGCAGGGGGAATCAGAAAAAGGCCCCAACTAAGCACGACGTGCAGGCCGAGGGCAGCGCCCCGCCTACGCCACCGCCCAAAAACAAGGGCAAAAACAAAAATAAAAAGCCTCCACCGCCTACCAAACTCCCCCCTAAAAACCCACGACAAAACGTGGTAGTGGTTAGGCATACATGTAAGGAAGGAGAGGCTGGTCCCTCCAACCCTGATGCAATGGAAGCGCTAATGCGGGTGTCCCTGCTCACGGACCTCCAAGCTCTAAGCGTCCGAGTGCTGAACATCCGCACCGCAGTAGGAGGTGGCGCCGTCATTGTAACGGAAATGCCAGAAATGGCCAAGGCGCTCACGAGCCACATTTCCACGAAAAAGGAGTTGAAGCTCAAGCCGTCAGCCCCCTGGGCCGTTTCCCATGCCTGCTATTGTGCGACGTGCGGACCGACCTACAAAAAGAGGACTTGGCCCAACAAGTTGTTGAACACAACCCTGCGTTAGGCTTGCAGCCGCAGGACGTCAGGCCTCTTTTCACCAAAAAGCGTGGCAGACAGAAGGATTGGGTGATTGAGGTATCACCCAGCCTATACAAAAACTAGAGGGCAAGGCACCTCCAAATAGCCTGGCAGCGGTGCGCCATACGAAAGTACCAAGCCCCCACTCAGTGCTACAAATGCCAGCGCTATGGCCACCTGGCAGTGGCCTGTACAAGACCTGTTGTGTGCGCCTGGTGCGCCTTGCCACATCTGAGTAAGGAATGCAAGCGTGATGCTCCCCTCAAGTGTGCCAATTGCGTCGAACGCAAAATCCAACAGGTCGCACACTCTACACGAGACGCATGCTGTACCATTCGTCAGCGAGCGATTGCCCTCCAGGAGTCACGAGTGGATTATGAATAGGTCAAAAACAGTTCGAATCCTTCAGCACAACACCAATAAGAGTTCCCCAGTTATGGCTGAGTTGCTGCAAAATGCACTCAAGAAACGCTGCAGTGTTCTCGCCATACAGGAACCATACGTAGGATCCAAAACTCTTGGTCTGGGCTGGAGCAAGAACGGGAGCCAAGGCAGCAGTAGCCTGCATCGACCCGTCCATTGACATGCTCGCACTCACCCACCTGAACAGCCAGCACTTGGCCGCTGTGCTCATCCGAGCCGGTGGCTTTGAGCTGGTTGTAATATCATTCTACAGGCAATTCGGCGCACCAGTTGCCAACAGCCTTGAACCACTCGAGCGGGCTCTAGCAGGCCTATCAGGACGACCCTGCGTAGTCTGTGCTGATGCAAACGCCAGATCACCATTGTGGGGATCCCCAACCCTTGATGGGGCGGGCGAGGCGTATATAGAGCTGCTCACCAGGTACAACTTGGTTGTTGCCAACGACCCCATGACTGAGGCGACCTATGATGGTCCGGGAGGAAGGTCGTGTATAGACGTCACAGCCGTGTCTCACACCCTGCTACTCAAATTGCAGGGTTGGCGAGTCGTACCAGGTGCAACGCAGAGCGATCACATGGTTATTGACTTTGCCATTACGGATGACAACATCCTCTGCAAAGACACGCGTGAAAAGCGATTCCGCACCAAAAATGGTGACTGGCCGCTATTCTTTAGGGTACTGGAAGGTGAACTGCGTGCCGCAGACACCGACCTAATAGTGCAAGCATCCACACCTGAAGAGGTGGACAGCAAAGTGGACACATTTACCACAGCACTGCACTCTGCTGGGCTCTCTGTACTTGGCCAACAGAAGCACAGGGCGATCAAAGTCCCATGGTGGACTGAGGAACTTAATCCCCTCTAGCAAAGTGCAAATGGAGCCAGAAGGATGTACCAAAACACTCGTGACCCTGATGCCCGAGCAACACTCCGAACTGCCTTCATCCAAGAGAAGAAGGCCTTCCACCGCGCCATCAAACGAGCCAAATGGCAAGGCTGGCGAAATTTTGTGGAAGCGGAGAGCTCTGAGAACCCCTGGGGCAGACACTACAAGTCCTCCATAGGAAAAGCAAATGTAGAGCAGGTCTTAGCTGCGATGCAAAATGAGTCAGGCTGGGCCTGCAGCATCGAACGTTCACTGGAAACCCTCCTTGAGAAGGCGTTCCCAGATGACCAAGTAGCTCGAGACACTGAAGCCCAGAGGGCAGCAAGGGAGCTGATCATGGACCCTCCGAACGAGCCCGACATCCCACTGTGGACAACAGGCGACCTCGGCAGGGCCCTTGCGACCTTAAAGCCCAACAAATCTCCTGGGCCAGATAAAATAGAAAGCAATATGCTAAGGAAGGCTGAGCGGACAATCTCCAGCGGCCTCCTTAATTTATTTAATGACTGTCTGCAGGTCGGACAGTTCCCCACTCAGTGGAAGACTGCGCGCGTTGTAACTCTTCAAAAGGGAGGCGACCGCAATCAGTCAGACCCGCGATCATGGAGACCACTCAGCCTTCTTTCCATATTAGGCAAAACACTAGAAATCTTGATGTTGCAGTCCTTCGAAGGAGTCTTTGGCCGCAACCTCACAGGCAGGCAATACGGGTGTACCAAAGGAAGGTCCACGCAGGATGTCATTGTCGAGATTCGGCGTGTTTCCCTGCTGGCACCGGCTAAGTACGTTGTAGCAGTTCTGATTGACATCAGAGGAGCGTTTGACAACCTTTGGAGGCCAGCGCTCCTTAATGAGCTCAAAGGTAGGGGAATCCCCCGCAACCTGTACTCGCTCGTCAGAAGTTACCTGACAGACAGAACTACTACGATCGAAAGCAGGCATGTCTCTGTCCGGAGAAACATTGAGAAGGGGTGCCCACAGGGCTCGGTCCTAGGACCAGCACTCTGGAATGCCTTCTTCGAAGGTCTTCTCAGGAAACTCATGGAGACTGACTGCGAGCCGTACGCCTATGTGGATGACTTGACTGTGCTGATCTTTGCAGAGTCAGTCCGCCAAATTGAAGAAAAAACCCACCACGTGCTCCGCACTGTCAACCAATGGTGCGAGCACGTCAAGGTGCAGGTGGCTGAGGAAAAAACCCAGCTAATCCTCTTGAAGGGGAAAGTGAATAATCCACCCACAATACGCTTTGGCGGCCACAGGCTCCTTCTTGAAAAGCACGTCAAGTATTTAGGAGTGAATATAGGTGAGAGGTGGGGTTTCAACCAACACCTCCAGTCCCTTAAAGGCACTACCATTGCAAGGTTTGCCTCACTGCGTGCCATTACTAAGGCCACTTGGGGTGTGTGTTACCACGACACCATCCTCATGTATAAGGCCATCTATTTAGGTGTGATTGGCTACTGCCCCGTTGTCTGGGGTAGCAAACTAACAATCAATCAAAAGAGAGTATTGGCCCAATCCCAGAGAGCTGCGCTCCTGTGGATCACCAAGGCCTACAAGACTGTATCAACGGAAGCACTCCAGGTGATCACTGGTCAGTTACCAGTTGATTTGGCTGTTGAGTGCATGATTGACAAGTGGAGAGTGAAACGGGAGCTTCCCCCGCTTTGGGCTGAACTCCGTTCGGATCTCACCACAGAACAGAAACTTGCCGCCATCGATGAATGGGCTCTAGAGAAATGGCAAGCAAGATGGGAATCCTCGTCAAAGGGACGTAACACGTATGAGTTCTTCCCCAACATCCGTGAATGTCTTTCAAGAAAATGGGTTGAGCCAGACCACTGGACGAGCCAGTTCCTCACGGGACATGGTGACTTCAATGCGCGGCTCCACTTCTTTTCTCTGAAAGACTCTCCATTATGCACGTCTTGTGCCTCCAGTGCGGAGGAAACAAGAAACCATGTGCTGCTCCACTGTAGTTTCTACAACAGTGAGCGACGGTTGTTGAGAGGGCAAACGGACTTAGCAGCTTTGACTGCTACAAAGGAAGCCTATAACCATTTTGCAAAGTTCGCAAAGAAGGTAATGGCTAAGAAACGTGGTTATAGTTGATCAGTCCTTTTGAAACTTGCCACCCAAGTAAACAGTAAGATCAGGTAGGGAACCAGATTAAGAACTACTCCCAGATGGTACGGGATTCCTCAGGTGGTCACCTCCGCGCGGTAACACACGGGCAACAGCTCTCTACGGTGAGACTGGCTAACGACCAAATACCTGCCGTACCTCCACAGGTCTGAGTTCGGTGGATGCTGCAGGGGCCGGCCTCTTGCATATTAGCGAAACCGCAACTTCTATGACTGATATAACCCTCGTCGAGGGTTTAGGTACAGTCATCAAATAAAGAAACAGACCTGTATGCTACTGGTGCCACCACCCTACCCTGACTAATTAATGTCGTCATGGCGAAGTCAAACGAGGCACTGGTCTGAGCCTGAGCGTGTTGACGCCTATTTATAGTAAACAGAAGCGGTGATTGGAGGAGCACACACAGATTAGGCTGATGTCTCTTTGTGTTGTCTTAGCGGCAGAGGCAGATCTTGCTATTTGTCGTTGTTATTAAACATCTGATAAGATTTTTTTCAACTCCAATTCTAATGTCTCAAAGGTCCTGGCTTCCTAAGGAATGAACATTTTCTGCAAGAGCCTCTATGATGTTTACCTTTGGAAAAATTGCCCTCTTTCAAGTCCCTGACGCTGACCAGGACATGACAGGGAGTTTCCTCATCTGTACCACACACCCCTTCCCACGTGCGACAGCATATACCAATAGTGTATGGCATGAAACTAGGAATTAGCCCCACAGTTGGCGAACCGATTTGGGCAAGATGGTCAGTCTGCCTTCCATTATTTGATCCTTTATGCTCAGGAATCCAGTAAACATCAAGTTCATTAGATTTTGCTAAAGAGTTGAGCCACATCCTGCACTTCCACATGTTTTGATATTGTGCACTCATTATGTTGATAGTTGTATTGCTATATCCTTCGTCGTTCATCATGACTCCCCCAGTGATGAAAATTAGATTAAAAAATAATTCGTGGTAGATGCACAATTCCAGTTAAAAAATCCTTACTAAAATATCTGACATGATGCATCACACAACTTCTCTCACCGCCACTTTATAACTATAGTTATTTTTGTTTGTTCCGATTTTGCTCATACTCAGTGACAAAATAAATCTGTCAAACTGCTTTCTTTACTGTGTTTCATCTTTTAGTTACCACGACTCGACTCGACTCGAAGTAATAAAACTTACGCATTTTTCGATTGTGGTCGGAGATGTTACAAGTACAATACAGTACAATATTTAAGAGCGCCAATAGTGGCGAATCACTATAAATACGTTATGGAACAAGGTGATGTTTGTACTGGCACATTCAGTTGTACAGAGAGCTGTAAAAACAAATGCAGCCCCTCACCCTGCCAATTCTTCCGGATTAGCAGGACATTATTGTTGTAAAGTAGGTGGGAGTTAACATTAACGTATGGGTTAGCGTGATGGGCATAGTTAAAGAAACCGAAGATGAGGAGTTCAGAATCGCTCGTGATACTTATACCACGGATGCTATAATTTCCTGAGCCCCAAATGCATTCAGCGATTTTTATCATTCTAGCAACTAATAATATCTGTTTTTCATTCTGTTGATATGAGCGTTGTAGAAAACGTTGCGAGACTTTCTTCATAAAAACTGCGGGAGCTCAAGTTTTCAGAATTTATTGGCTTACTACTCATTCCACGGTCATTGTTTAGTGGCTAGTGTATAGGTGATGCATGAGGCTGTCGTCAAACGTTTTCTGAGAAGGTTCATATTTACAGTTTTGGGATTGTTGGGCAGTGGAGCGGCAGTTTGAATTCTTGACATTCTGTGGTTGCTCCTAATTATCATATGAACGTGACTAAACTCTCGCCATATAAATAATTTGTTGCACTACTACCCTGATTTTTATGCGAAATGCTAGCATTAAATAACGGGGGATTTCCTAGTAAAAAACTGGGTAATATGGCGTTCGCAGATGCGCGTGCATACACTGGCCATTTCCTCAAATTTCGATTTTTTGGATCTCATGAAACGCAAATGTCGGAAAAAAATACTCAGCCGATAACAACTTTCTTTCATACTCCGTAGGGCTAAGGATGGTAAATCTATATCGTTCTCACGAATTGCCTAATATCTTAAATCTTAGGTATCGTTGACACCCCCGAAAATCGTATTTCGGCGAGTACAGTGTATCGACCGTGATTTACCTTACTACTTCTGACGTATACCTTGCGATCATTGTACAATTTCGTAACAATACTCTCGCGATTTCCACTAGACGTTGCATCGTTGGTGACTGTAACAGCTAACTTTCCTTACGACTACAATGGATGAAGAATTCCAATTGGATTCTTTTACTTCTTCACGAACAATAAACGATCATGCCGGATGCCTGTAGCCATACTTTCTATCAGAATTCCTCTTCTTCTGCGGCCTTGAGTAAAAATTAGGAGTGTGCAAGATGCGCAGTTGCCTGGGTGAAAAAAAAAAATGGACCGACCGCTTGATAACGCTACGACTGCATGTATCGATATCAATCCGTTAGTTATCTCATATTTATTTCATATACCCATTCTTAATTTCATTGAATTAACTCCTTTGCATAGTCTTTGTACATTTAAAATACTTATATAACGGGGTATTACATAATGAACATTAATTAATTGGCATAATCGTACAGCTGTCGTTATTTCTAATTTCGAACATGGCGAGTCAAGCCTAGGATGTCAGGCATATAACCTGACCTGGGTCGTGATATATCGATATATTGCCTAATCAGAGGGAGCGGTCCATATTCTTTGCTTTTACCAAACATCGATATTGACTATAAACCCTGTAAAATCGATGTCGTTTAAACATTTACCACAAAATATCGATGTTTGATATCGGAATTTTTCATTTCATTTAAATTTTGTCGCGAACTTAACGCACTCATTGAACCGCAACCAATGAATAGTTTTTGTAGGCATAATTTACAAATAACTAGTAATCCCTGTTATGTGCCATATGAACAATGCTAATATAGAATTCATGAACAATAGCTTGAAATTTACAACCAACAGTGATCATTACCATCCCTAAATACCACAATCTAGCGCAATTAGTGCTTCTTAACCATCTGAGGATCAATCCTCCGGATTTTGGCACGTCAACATTGTTGAACTCTTGCCAACTTCGTAAGGGTTTTAGGTAGGACCCCCTGAACTTTTTTCAAGATAGCTGAAGGCAATTTCTCTGAGGCAGTAGAAACTCTGGTTTGTTTAGGGGGGCTTTGCGTATGTTATGCCGTTGTGGGAGAGCTTTAAACTACCTGAGCAGAGCATTTAGTTGGGAATCTTCTGAGAGAAATGAGAGGATACACCATTTTGAACTTGATTTGTTCGTGAGCTTTGGGTAAAGGAGTTTCTGAAGAATGTGTTTCATACTTGGAGTTTGTATTTGTTTAGGATGGTTGGAATAAATACAATTAATGAATGCAGAATAAAATTGATAATTTTATTGTTTTTCTAGCATGGAGAGCGCTACACCAGCTGAAGAGGCTGGAAATGGGAAAGAGTCAGCGCGTGTTGAAGAGAGTAGTCAAGGTGGACCTAATGGAGGAAGAAGTTCGCCCTGTGAAAAAGAATGTGCCAACCCTTTGCCTGAAGGAGTTAACCCAACGTCAGACGTCACAGGTGAGAAAACTACGATGGAGGGCGGTACTGTAGCTGGCATCAAGCGAACCCATTCTACTGAAGACGAAATGAGTAGTGGTCCCCCTGGTGAAGATGGGAAGAAGAGAAGACGAAAAGACGATAAAGGTACCTTGACAATATTTTGTTGATATTTTTAATATTTCTTTTTACCGTTTGTTTACTACTACTGAGTTACTGCTGTGTGTCCGCAGACTGCACAAAACGCAAGACATCCTTCAGACTCATGCAACCCCCCCCCCCCCCCACACTCACACAAAAGGGGTGAGCAAACACCTATAGGTCCACCACGGCTCTACTCACTCCATTCCAATGACCTAGTCAATATTGGCTAAGAAGTTTAGTGAACAAACCTTGTAAATATAATAGAAACTATGAAATAAAATGAGTTACATTGGCGAGCAGAATTCATCTCAAATGTTTCAGGAGAAGGCACTCCTGGCTGGAGACAGTTTAAGGAGGAGTCTTGTGCTTATGGAATCAAGCAGCCATGTCACCAGGCGTTGTTATGGTGGTTACATTAGATGCTGACAATGGATTGGGGAGTACCCCCAAAGACTTTTGGTGCCCAGCACACCTTGACATATCTCGTGGTTGTTATTGTGCAATTAAAGACTCTTTGGCATGGCTCGCTTGTATATACAGACGGAAAGGGATCACACACCTCAGGCAGCACAGGGGTTGGTCCTCATCCTACAACATCCTGCTTGGAATGGATACGCCACAAGAAGGCTTTGAGTTCCTCCAAGTCATGAGGAGAGTCAGCAAGCAGATGGAAGAGCTTGAACTAAGGCTGCTTAGCTGCCTCAGTTGGCTGTTTGCTAATATCCTCTGGTGACAACTGTAAATTTGACACTTATGGGAAGCTGAGATATGTACCGGTTCTGTATTTCAAAAAACATTGGAAGCAAATCTTAGATATGCCATGACTACATGAGATGGCAGTGCTGGTGATTGCAGGCATGGTCCCCCCCGCCATACCGTCGAGTGTGAAGAAAAACGTGTGCAAACTGGCAAAGAGTGTCCTGACAGAAGGGACAGTGCGTGGGACTGCTTCACTCATCAACGATAATGTGTGTTGAGAAGTTAACCAGCCTAATAACGTTATGGGTAACGCGTTCTAATTGATGGAAAAGAGCAAATTAGGTTCTGACATTTTATAATGCCCAAGAAGTAATATGTGTTAATTATATGGTGAACTGTGACAGAAGGCGTTTGAGGTGTGTAATGGTTTGCAGCGGGCTGCCGATGGTGGCAACACTGTTGCCGCCACCTGTGCAGTTTGCCACTGTGTATATTAGCGGAGGATCCACATTTGTCGTCATAACGGCTACCGACATCGCTTACGAATCTCCCCCATTTTTTAAGCCAGTGATCCAAGTATTGTGTGAAGTAAGGTAAGCGATCAGAGCTTGGTGTTTCATTTTCCCCATTGTCCCTTTATTGTCATTTATTACAATCCGAGCATAGGTTGTAGGCATTTGTTTCATTCTAAAAGGACTTCATTTCTATTTTTTCCTGATTAAATTCAAGTGGGTCCTATTTGGTTTATAATTTCATTTCCCAGTACCTGAGAGGCATTATTTCGTTTATTTACATCAAGTGAGTATAATTGAGTATATTTAACTTGATCGTTTTTTAGGCCCTGACACGACTTTCACTCGTGTACTGTACGCGGGTAATTCTGTAAAGGAATTCCCCAAGTACGTCACAGGTGTTGGTGTAAAAAATCATAAAAGCCATACTGTGAAGAAGGCGTAGGCGTCTTGTGTGGAGTAAGAAATGGTGCGCACATTTGCAGAAGAAGGAAGACAAGCTCCAACAGTGTAACACTTCTGAACCTACTCCGTACAAATTGCAGTATGAGGGGACCTGGGGACACGAACGATATAGTGTAGTTCATTGGTATTTGTTATCTCTCACCCTACCAGTCGTGAGATGTGTTGCGCTGTTGAATGAGTCCCTCCTTCAAGGTGTTGAAATAATGGCATTCATAGGATTGTCAAAATGAACTTGTGTCACTCATCAAACACAGTCATTCACTATTTGCTTAATTACTCCATAATATCCTGATATATTTGAAATTTTTTTCAGGGAAAAGTGGAAGCAACAGTGGTGGAAGTCCCAAGTCAGTCGTCGGTGTTGAGAGTGAAGGAGAAGACGGAAAAAGCGTGGGATCTCCTGGGCCCAAGGTGTGTAAATTGAATTACGCTTCATTGTAATGTTTTCTAAGGGTTCCACGACGTTTGACATGTACTTTTGGTAATCAGCCGCATTTTCAACAGTCACGTTTATATTTCAGAAAACTAATGTTAGTGAAATACTAACTAAATTTGTACCGAAATATTTATAATGGACATTTAATTATGACGATTCCTCCAAAGCAAAAGTGTATGCTGCGTACTAGCGCACACCTCATACTATTTTAAGTTGAGGAAATGAAGCAGCCTATTATAAAACGACAGTGGGGCTTGTCCGTCTGGAGAAAAATAAAAAATAATAAACGAGATTATGAAATATACAGACATTTATAAAATTAATCGTGCTTCTATGCAGAAAGGAACAGAAGAGAAAAGAAAACTGGTGTTGTTTGGTGGATAGTGTCAATGGCGTGGTTGATGGCTTCTTTGAACGTCAAACTTGTGTGTTAAACTCCCCATAAGGCCCTTGGCAGAGTAGACTGAGGAGCAAGAATGTGTAGAGGTTCCTCGGCCTTTCCTGATCATTCTCGCCTCACTCTGTCCAACTTCATCACACATCAAGGAATGATAGTGTGAAAGGCCACTCAGGGTTCTTCATTCGTCTTCTTCTCGCTCCATCTGACTAACTGACCACTAAAGAGCAGTTTTTCTACTATGAGTCAAAGGATCACGAGGAACTGGTGCATGAGACCTGCATCAGTGATCTTGCGTGTTAAACTTCTCCAGCATAGTTCATGAGAGTGTGGATGCGCGTGTTTGTTGCAAACACAGATGAGGATGCTCCGAAGAGTGGGTATCCACCCTTGCATCCGCGTGTTCTTTCTTTGCACCGTTTTGGTGATACGGGGTAGCTGGAAAGTCTGTAGGGCCAGTAGAATGGAGCATCGTCAAAAGAGAGACAATTTAGAGTAATTGGTGCAGACCTAATAATGCGATTACACTGATCACGCAGTGTTTGCCACATTCGAGTTTGTTGGCAAAAAACGATTGTAGTATTCACGTCGAAAGTCAAATCTCCATCTATGAGCTGCAAGTGGCTAGTTAGTTATGGATCGTCAAATCATTGTTTCTACTGACAGACTCAAACCTGCATATCTGCTACATCATCCAGACCACACAAATCTGTATTCACCGCAATCTAGGATTGTTAATGACGACTCTCGTCCGCCGGCTGCTCCTTCGCCAACTGCACCTCAGCACACCAGATCTGGTAGACTTGTTCGCCCTACTGTGCGCTTTCTGGACGTCGTTTTTGCCTAGGCATGGTTATGGAATGTTTATTCTTTTATTTTTCATTAGAGTTTTTGATATTGGTAAATGTTTATGCGTTGTCAAATTAAATTTCCTTTCTCTCATCGAATTGTCTCGACTCAGTCTGATCTCACGAACACGTCAAACTATGTATGGCATCAATGTGTTCTCTCCGAGTCTCTGACTTTTCTCCCTCAACGTGCAAACTTCTTCCGTTAGATTGACTAATTGCTGAGTCAAGAGACCTCTGTGAGTTGATCCAGGTTTGTCAAACTCAGGCACATCTAGGGTCCAGTCTCAATATATGTAAAACTACCTAGCTTCACTGCGTCCCACAGGAATACCTCAATACTGCTGGCAAACTCCATCAGTGGTGAAGTGGTCTCAGTCCATTTTTTTGCAATTCTAACACCAACTGGTTTGAAGTCAGAAAGAAAGAAGGAATATACGACTTCAATAATCCTGCAAAACCCAACTCGAAACTAAAAACACTGCAAATTATTACACAATTCTCATAAACAGCTTGACCTAGTATTACTGCTCCGAGACCCATTCCATTCGATTCAGCATCGAAAAATACTAGTAAACCATACGAAACATGATCTGACTACAATGGAACTACGGAAATTAAATATAACGTCGGTAGGCATTATGATTTGATGTAGGGGTGTGCGGAGGAAGTGCCTCATTGGCCCTAACCTTCCTCCGCCCCGTTGGGCAAAAAGAGTCGGGGCAATTGGGACGCGGACCCAATCCAGCGAACCCTCGGCAATTGTTACGACGTTGCGAGTTAAGCGAGTGGGTGGTTTTTGATGAGACGGGAGGGAGGGAGGGAGTACTAACGACGAAACGTTGACTTCCGCTGTAGTTCCCGCGAGTTCTTCCAATTAGTTGACTCTAATAATTACTGTAATTTCCCTGTATGCAGTTGTACACGTCTGATACTCATTCCATTCGACCCAGGATGTAAAAATACTTTGAAATCGATACGAAAGATGGCGTATTTGCGATTATACTGCGTTTTGTTAATTTTTTAATCCATTTTTTGTCCATAACAACCATGGGCTTCGTCCGATCGGATTGCTGAGATGGCGGGCACAACTAGGTACCAAATGGGAGTTTTGTGCGAAAGAACGGATTTTTTAGACCACGTTAAAGGCACAAAACGGCCCGGACAGGTGACGGTGGATGGACATTGCAGATTTGGAATTCCCATGTCTTGAAACGTTAAGTATCAAATTTTGAGGGGGGTTTGTAAAAAATTTTTGTATGGTTGAAAACATAGGGTTATTATTCAGAATGAATAATAAACCAAAACGATCTCACAAGGAATAGTTGAAATACAGCAACAATATTCAGGTGTGTTGACGTTAGATGATTATTTAAAAATATTAGCGTGGCGTTGAGTGGTGAGTGGATCCACCCTCGGATTCCCCTTCTCTTTGGCAGTCCAGAAGCGCCTTTACACCCATATAGTAGAACTGGGCGTTGCTCTTTCTTTGCCATCCACGACTGGCTCATTGACCAAACCTGAGTCTCTGACTCATGAGACCTACACAGAGCGCTCTCAGAATCACGGAGCAGATTTGGAGCTCAGTCTCTGGAATCGACGGAGCGACCTCGTCTGTTGACAGCTGCATTGGGGGGTTTAGAGCTTTCCTCAATCGAGCTCGCAAGTAGGCTGCAGTGACCATCTACGCATTCAGTGATGGGTTGATCTTTGGCAGTTGTATTCATGACGACAAGAATGGGACGATTTCGTTGAAAGTAGTAATAAAATCTCTTTTTTCGAGGAATGAAATTCGGAAAAGATGAGGAAGGTGAGAAGGCTGGGCAGCTGAAACCTGCCATTTGAGAACGAGCCTCCCTCACACTGTTCTCGTGAGTGGATGCAGACACTGAATGGCAGCTGATGACTGCTGCCTCTTCTATTTTGAACTGTTCCACAGTTCCTTGGAAGCTTGTTTTTGGTGGAGAAAGTGCGCGTCCGGAATAGCCTTACCACTCCCAGTTATGCAGTCCTTAGATTGAGAGATATACAATATTACTTCTATTGCAGCAGTGGCGCAAGTGTTCATGACCCCTGTGGTCGCAAGGTAAACCAACCTGTCTCTGCAGTTTCCGGAACTTTCCTTTGAACTGCCCGATTGCTTGTCACTTTCCACCATACGGTGGAGGCATATGAAACGTGGTGCTCATAATTTGATGCATGTCCTCATGCATGCCCACAGATGCCTTGTGCCATATTCAACGTGTGATTTGCTGGTCCGGTATCACCCCGAGATATTTTTCCTCTGTGCCGTCCACCACAATCGTTCGTAGTCCCTATTTACAGGTTTTTTATTGAAGTAAATGAGACCTTGGTGGTCATAGCTGGATTGATATGAAGATCTTCCTTTGTCTCAGGCAATGGTTTGTCTGGCTTCCATTTTACTAATGAACTTGGATTTCTTGTATTCTTTTCTAACAACCACTTGCAATTCAATTACAGATGTTAACTTATTTCAAAAATGAATTAACGATTCATAGTTCGTGTCTTTGTGGACCTAACTGTTCATTATATAATTTTCATATCGCAAACCATGCTATTGCTGTAATTAGTTATCGTTTCTTCAAGTATTAAGTTAGTACTAACTGTTCATTACTTATACAACGTAGTTAACACTCACAAAAACTAAAGCCAGTTGATCGAATAACACATAGCTCTCTTCTGTAGGTGCCACCTTTAAAAATTGTGATAGCTGGAGCGTCATTAGAAGAAACTGGATCTGGAGGCCGAAACGGTAAACAGAAATTCATTACTAATTTTGAATCTGCAGGTAGTATGATATATACGTTGTAGTGTCTCTTGAAGGCCATGTATTCGAGGAAGATGTTAGAGAATAGTGCTCATAGTGGGAAACTGATATATTTATAGAGAACATGCGAACGCTTAATTCGCATTGTTTTTGCTGCATGTTCCGATTTGAATAGAAAACCTCCACCTTTCTGTAGCTTCCTGGGACTACGAAATGGTCTTCATTCGTTGTAGATTGTGTGATTTGAAAACCAGGAATAGACATTTACGTTTTAAATGCGATTTTATGTTAAATGGTGTAGCTACGTTGTGGGACCAACTGTTTGCTGTTATGGTACTAGGGGTTTGGGAAATTGATGGTTGTTACGCGCAAAACTGGGACGTAAGCGTCAAATCCTAGTTTAATTCCTCTTTTCTGTACGTTACCATTTATCTTTTGGTTTGATATATGCGGCCTTGACTGGAGGAAACAATCTTTTAACCCAGTCCAAAACCTTAATGGTTATTATGCATGTAAGATTCCAAGATTTGAAGCGTCTGTGTGACTGTATGAAAAATTACCAGTATAAACAAATCGACTTATCGATGATGCAGAGAAATGAATAATAATTCAGATTCCGGGGGGATTTCCAGCAGAGGTAGGAACTTTTGGGAAGAAACTCGAAAAGGACACATTAGGCTCACCTAAATGTCCGAGTGCCACTGAGGTGTGGCCAGCCGAACAATGACGTCCTGCATGTAGTAGGCTATTTTGAAGGGTTTCCTTACACTTAGACATGAACGAGTACCACTACGTCTCGTGAAACAAAAAATAAGTTATTGAATATTGAGGTGGACAATGCTGAAGAGTTTTCGCTGACTTTGCTTCACTATAGTCACTATGCACCATGAAGGGTAGGAAAAAATGGGCGAAGGGAAGCTGAGGAACAAGCTACTGCAGCTGGGCGATGTTACTAATTTTCGGATCAAGGCCCAAACAATGTATAATGAGTTGTGTTGGTACAGGCAGTTATTATGTATGTATGAACTCACCTTGAGGGCTAGTCGTAGGTAACAGGGTATGTGCTGTCGGAGATTGAAGGGGCGGATGAGGTGAGGATAAGCAGGATTCGACCAGAACGAAATTTTAACTCGGTTTTAGACGAATTAGACGCTCCATGATCGAGACAAGTAGCGTAGTAGTGCTCTCTCAAGAACAGTTTGCCCTGATGAACGCGAAGTCGCTGTTGAAGCCAATAGGGGTGAGCAGAGTGGATTGGAAAATTCTAAATAACCTGATGTTTTAGCAGTATTCGTATAACTTATTATTGGGTAAGACAGCATTGTCCAGACCGTTGCGTTTAGTGCAGTTCACAGCATAAGAGTTCTTGATAACAATTAAGGTCGCTTAACCAAATCTAAACAAACACACAAAATCGAGTGAATAATGGAAAGTGAAATACAACAAAATGTTAACAGATATGTTGAATTTAAAAAAAGCACTCACCTTTGTTTCTAATTTGAAGGGAGTTTTGATGGCTATTTATGTAATTATTGTAATAAATACAAAATTTTTAGCAACTTGCTTTTTTGCCAAATGCGCTAAGTAGGTATCCATCGAACGCCCCCTTGCCCCCACACGGCTGTGATGGCATTCACACACTGCACACCTCGTTCAGCACACAAATATTTGTCAGGGCTCAACCAAAATTCATACGCCACCGATGAGCAGTACGTTCGCCTTGTGCTCTCAATTGACTCATCAAACCAGCCAAAATGTGCGTAATCATGTCGAAAAATCAGCTAAACCGCGAAGAGGGCAATGGGTAAAGGAGTAAGCAGATGAGGTGGCATAATCGCGCAGAAAACTGGGCAAACAGCTTGGCAGCCATCTGAGCTAATGATTCTGTATTTGGACTGTTTAATTCGATAGCTCACAATTTCAACAGTTAGTGTGATTCATTTGACTTAGAAACGATGGTAGAGTGAGCTAGTCTGGAAACAGTTACTAGCACTTTGGTCCCGACAGAACAATTTACCCTATTATTGTAATATTGCATCTTAAAATGAAACTTGAATAGAAAAAAAAACCAGTGAAACATGGTTGAAACGGATTGAACCGAACCGTCGATGTGATGTAGTCTGTTGGGGAATGAGGTTTTAGTAGCCACTGGTTAGGGTCTGAAAGGTTAGAAGTTGTATGCGCAGAGGAATAGCAATGAAGTTAACAGTCCATTCGCGTTAAAACAAGGTTCAACAGAACGCTCTCAGAAGCTGGAAAGTCATCTCCTGCTGTGATAACAAGACGCTCAACCACTGACTCCGAGCTGAGATAAAATTAAAGAAGCCTGTTAAAGAAGCCTGGTCTGAACGTTTTCAAGTGTAAAAAAACATGATAAATGTGAACTGAAGTGCAGGGATAGTTTTAATAGTGTAGGCGTTGCGATAAAAATGACAATGAAAGGGTGGTAGCGTTAAAGTTTGGGCCTTTCACAGAGTGCATTCTGTCTTGGTTTCACCCATATGGACTGAGACGCAACGGCAGGTGTTATGTAGGCACTGTTTGAACTTGAAAAGGAATTTGAGCTAGAAACGAAAAATACCAATTATCTCAAATCGGATGTAAAGGAAATATTTAAAAGAACAAATCAAATACGCCCAATAATACTCATTTGATGAAATAAATAAAATAATGACACGAAATGAAATTATAAAGCAATTAAGACCCACTTGAATTTAATCAGCAAAAACTCGAAATGAATGAAATGAAACGAACTCCTTTTAGAATGAAATAAATAACCTATGCTCGGATTGTATTAATAAAAATAAAAGGGACAATGGGGAAAATGAAACACCAAGCTCTGATCGCTTACCTTACTTCACACAATCTAAAGGGGAATTTAAACACTGGCTTAAAACAGGGAAGATTCGTTGACAAAGCCGGCAGCCGTTCTGATCTAGAAACGTGGCTCCGTCGCTAATATAAACAGCTGCGGGCTGCACAGGTGGCGGTCAGTGTTGCCACCTCCTGTAGCCCGCCGCAACCATTACAAACGGTAGGTGTTATGTAGACACTGTTTGATCTTGAAAAGGAATTTGAGCTAGAAACGAAAAATACCAATTATCTCATATCGGATGTAAAGGAAATATTTAAAAGAAAATTTGCTTGTGAATGTTGAAGTATATATGAAACTAAATTAATGTCGTATAGACCATGTATGTGTGGATTGTCGGCTACGTGAAGTAGGGGTCTGCTGATTGAGGGGTGATCTGGAGGTTCTTTAAGGTGACGAGAATCGGCACAGAATGGTGATTTTGTATTGTCTTTGGCAAGATTGTTGGAGAACGAATGGTTGGTTGTGTTTGGTTGACAGTACATTTACTTCGAAGTCCAGTTCTATGACCAGACTCCATTCACATGCACTCGCGAAAATTAGATGCTAAACTCCGTGGCTCACGTTTTAGATCATGCAGACAATCATACTTACCCGTCGATTAGTTCAGATCTTAATCTCATTATCAGATGAATGTTCTCCCCCTCCCCTACTTGAGGACCTCCTATGAATAGTAAACATGCACCAAACTTAGTCCTTCTCCGTTGGCAACTTATGCTACTTACAAAGTGGTATGTGTGTATGTTCCAGCTCGTTAGTGAAAAAGGCCTTTTTACAATAGGCCGCCTTTTTGAAATGAAAACGTTGGAATGACAATCAGCCTAACATTTTTTTAACTTTATGTGCTAAAACTGTTCCATTAGACTAAGAGGCTGATGTGATCCATTCAACCATCGACCGAGTGAAAAGCTATAGAGACTTATATTTACTGTTTTGGAGAGCGTGGAATCGGTCGTAGTAACTGCCACAAATGTAATGCTCTGTCGTGGCCAGAAACTGAGGGAAAATGAGAGATGAAACTAGGGGTGATGAAAAGGAGAGGTGTTAGTAAAAAGAGAAGAAAGGAGTTCTGAGACTAGGAATGAGAACTTATCAAGAGGCAACCTGCATTCTCGAGGGTTGGAACTGGAGAGTGAACCTCAGTTTTCGGTGGAAGGCTCGGCAGCTGTCATCTGCTGAGTAAGCACTCCTGATTCAGCTTACTCCATATTTGGGTTACTCACCACCTGGAATTTGGTACCATTAGATAACTATCACTCGTCATGCCAGTAGTTGAAGGGGAAAATGCAGTCGCTCAGGAATAGTTCTTCCAGTCAATAGAGCAGTTTCTTCGGTGGTACATCTACATCAAGATATATTTGCAGCATAATGACTGTTGTCATAAGCAGATGTGCATTTAGGTTCAAGTTTTATGAAACGTGAGACGCTTACTACAAGAGTTCGTTCTTTTAACAAGCACATCTCTTTGCGCAGCACCGTTTTTAATGTTTGTAGAAGCATTTGTATAATCGTGGACATCTGAACAAGGATTGAGCCTTGACAGCAGACAGACGCTTTACTATAAGGATCAGGATTTTTGTTGAATGGTACGGTTTAGGTTAAAAAAGCTGAGCTCTTTTGGCTGCTTCGTAAAAAGTTTAAAAAAATACCAGCATGATAGTTATTTCAACTTTTTTATAACAAAAAGGCGTATTTCAGAAACGTTGGTTTTACAAAAGTGCTGCCACATGTAAAACTTGAAGAAGACAGTAACTACTTAGTACTCGTCGACATCATGTTTTGGTCAGTTTGGAATTGGAAGCTTTTCAATTTTCTTGTTAGTTAACATACTGAACGTTTAAGATGATAAGTATGGTTATCGAATACGTTTTTTCTGCTCCCAGGAAAAAATGGTTTGGGAAGGCACCATCTCCCCTATGTAGTATCCGCTCCGCCTGAAGCTCCAGAGGCTGTGAACCCTTCCCCCACAATTCCCCAAACGAGTCCTGAAGAAGCCAAGGAAGAGCGAAGCGCCGGAAGCGGCGAAGAAGGAGCAGGAGCTACTGGAACAAACACCCCATCCACTAATCCCGCTGCAGGCCCTGGGGGCACTACCAGTGGAGGGCGCAACCATCAAAGGGTACTCCGCTCACACAGGTACAGATAACTGCAGTACATCTATGTAGGTTTTCGATTTACCTGAACTTCGGTTCAAAATGACTGTTTTAAATCCTATTTACTTGAACCTTGTCATCGTTTTTGCTCAGAGGGAAGAAAGGAAATGGAGAGGGTCGTAGTAGCAACAAAGATAGAGATTCCAATAGCAACAGCGGCTCAGCAACCTCAAGTCCTGCAGGAATGGGAGAAGTGTCGTCTCCAAGGCAACCTTCGCCTACGCCTGGCCTTGGATCAGAAGTAACTAGTGAAGGAGAAGAAAAACCCGCTATAGGTGAGTGTTTTCGCGTTTGAAAATAAATGGTTTAAGGGTAGTTCCTTGCAAAATTTGGCAACTTCAGGCCAGGAATTCATTTAGGCTTGAATAGATTTCTTAAACGAGGAAAACTTTCAAGGACCCAGAGAAATTGGATTCTGTCTGGAGCCAGTAGATCTAAGATTTGTGGAATGATTGAATTTCTTGCCTACTGGATTGAACTACGAGGTTCCTACTACTTTGGCCTAGGTTCATTACAGCACAAGATTGAGAACCAGCAACTTAATATATTTTGGGGGTTTCGTCGCATCAGCAGAATGAAATCCCAGATTAAGCAAAATTTGTTGCTTACGTCACAATCGTATGTTTTGTCCTCAAGTACCAGGAAGCGTGTTCGGCTAGGCATGGTTCAGTTGAGGGAGCAGAGGGGGGTCCCTAGCTTAGTGACTCTTTGACCCCTTAAAGGAAATCATTCTTTGTGTTTCAACTAACGGGAGGATGGTGGCTGAAAACGTTTGGGAAGTGGGGGATCTCACCAATTTGGTTTACAGCAACTTTCCATTTCAATTCTGTATTAAACCAACGGGGTAGACAGGCTGGATGGATGTGGCGCCATTGGCTCTTCAAGGAATACATCTATGCAGGGCACTCGGTTTCCATCACCGAACACCATACAGTGTGCCAGTCCCATCAGCCAACTGCTGCTTCACCGGAGAACACAAGCATCAACTCCATGCTGCATTCCCTCAATTCATTCTTTTCCTAAGCTCTCGATTTACCACGTTTGTTCAGTCATTTGCCATCTACGATTTTTAATAAACATAGACATTAAACAAGATAGTTTAGGTAGTCCATTTGAACCAAAAGTAATTATATAGAATCATCGATTCTATATGCATATACCGCCCAATAAAAACCTCTTCCCTAGGGCCCATAATCATTCAACTACGATCGTCATCGATATTGAATACCATCAGGGTCACTAAGGACGTAAAGCCCTAGCAGGTCACCCAATTCCAAACAGTGTAGTTGGAAAAGATAGGACGTGTGCTTTAGGTTGGAGTTAGTGGGCAAAAAGAGTGCATCGTACAAGAAAGTTTGACACAATTGCAAGAAATTAAAAGGTATATACTACTCAGATATGGATACATATTTATAGAAGAACGGGGAGTAGTTTTAAGTGCTGGTGTGTACTGGTACTGAATCTTCATGCCAGCCTCGTGAAGGGTTTCTATTGTAGCGTGTGTTGCCTCTTGATGTCAGGCTGGTTCAAGCGCCTGGTGACTTTGTACGTAATTGGTGAAGGGGCGTCCGTAACTGGTCGGAATATTTGTCACGCAACTTCCCTGTACGTGAGTCGATTGCTGAACTAAGGACATACGTTTTTATCATTGCCGCATCTCGACTGAAATGTGTCCCTTGTTTGTGCTGGCCGAATCGTTTCTCTAGTGCAGCTTTAAAGGAATTAAACCCAGACGCTGAATTTTAAATTGAAAAATAAAATAAAAAAGAAAAGCAAAACATAAATTAACTGAATTAATATTAATAGATTGAACGCTTTCTTAAGTGTCTTCCTAGTTATTGGAGGTTGTGTTTGGCCATAAGTCCAGAGGACCTCAAGTTTTGGTGTGGATCACAACCGTGTTATTTCTGTTACCATGTAACAGAAATACCTTTGTGTTTTAAAGGTCTTCCTAATTAAGCCCACAAAAAAAAGAACATAAACCGAACGCCCTTCAAGTAGTGGAAAGAAAAGGTACTGAACGAATATATCAGACAGACAAAAGAGCCTTTTCCTGCCACTCATAAATGTACATCTTCGGTACTGAAGACGATCACAGTCATCACAGTGTCCAAACACGTGTAAGAGGGAGATTAATTTTGAAGTGGTTTTATTTCTTTTCATTTCGAACCGAAAAACCCGACAACCGACATCAATAGCTCGAATCATGGTGGAACTGAATGGAACAAAATTGCCATTGGTTGTTTCTGAAGCAGGACTGAGCCTCCATGTCACTTCCATTGTTCTTGGGCAGTCTTCAGTCCCCCATGGATGAAGCCTGGGACTGCGAGCAAGAATGATAGGATAGAAGATTTTAAATGACATTACCAGGATCGAGTAGAGTGAAGTGCACGCAAAATCATGGTCGCATCGAGACTGTGTTTGGAACAGACGAGTTCGTTTGAAACAAATGGTACGCTAGGCATTCTCCACAGTGCCACCTGCTTGTTGTTCAGTTAGTACCTAAATTGGTGGTCACTCATTTGCCACACCCTCTTATACTTTCCACCCACAATCCTGTACTCCTTTCTTTCACTTCGCTCTTTCAACTATGCTTTGCATAGTTCCTTTGTCGAGGTTCATCATCATGAGGGTAATTGAGGCCATCGCTTCAGTTTACACTTGAAGAGTGTGGTAAATATTGGCTTAATATGCCCCCTGCCCCTCCATAAAGACGAGAATCAGTTTGGTTAGGTTTTCAGACGCCCCTGATGTGCTATTACATTTTATTTGTAGAAGACCCTTGAAAGGTTATTTCTAACGTCGTATGCGGTTGGTTGAAATGGTATAGTTGGGATGCTGATGATGAGCCTTCAACTATAATAAAATTGCAGAATGCTGCGTCAGGATGCTGGTGGCCTTAGATGATTCATTGGCGACAGCAGTGAAGGGCTGGAGGTGGTGGATCTTTCTCACTCGGTGTACAAAAGCTACAAGATCTTAGTGATAAGGTTGTTTATATTTTATCTAGGAGCGATTGGGCGCTAAAGGGAGCTTATTCCTGTTCAGAAAATGGGTTGTGATGCATTTGATTAAATTTATTTCACATCCCTTATTAATCCATTATATTGTACCGGAACGAACCAAACTCTTCCACTCAGCGGAGCCTCTTCCGGGGCATTTGTGCTGATTGGGCACCTCAAATGCCCTGATTCGCTCGAAATTTTGATAAGGTGAGTTGTAACCGAGCGGCTCCCCTGTCGCCCAGTTTCCTGTTTGTGGTGGTGAAATTTCCCGGAGTGTAATTGAGAATAAAACTCTCTTTTCCAATTGCATTCGGTTGATATCGTACTTACTCCCGAGTCTACATTTATCAAAAACATCTGAACATTTTCAAAACATTTACAGCAGGGATGCATAGACCGTGGCCCGCGGGCCGCGGTGAAATACTGGTGGCCTGCCAACAGCAAAATAATACTCTCGTACATTCGAAAAATATTAAATTCTATTCCAAAATAAAACCAAAAAACATATGTTCTAAAAGTAAAGGCGTCCATAAAACTTATGAAAACCATTCAAATACCGCGCCAGTTCATGAATGAAACGACGCCGCCGAATTAGTCCGAATAGTCCCAAATTGCCCAAATGCCTTATTGCTCGCGTAGATACACGAAGCTTCCAGAGTCGGTTTCGACTCTGTAAGGGCGAAGTTCACGCGTTGAGTGAAGTGTCAACAGAAAGAAGCAGTTTAATAGTGTTTTTGTAAGGCAATAGTTCTGGTGTAGATTTTAATGCGACTAGCCGGTGTCATATATTTTGATCCAAATTCAACGTAGATTTCCTGTTGCAGTGTTAACCCGTCAAGTGCCGTGTATAATTGTGTTGTGAAATCGTAAGTAAAACTCTGTTATTAATAAATGTTTCCCTACCTATTTAATAAATTATTTTTGGTAATTTAAAAAAGGATGGGTACTTTAAGTAGGTACTGTAATTGTTTTTAGGTGCAGTGTTAACCCTAGACAGGATTAGAACGCAACATGGACAAGCCAGAACCTAGTAAAAAACGCAAGGCTAAAGATGAAAATCGGCAGTTTCAAGAAATATGGACTGAGAAATACTTTTTTGTATGCTCGCATAACAAAGTCGTTTGTTTAATTTGCAAGAATTCTGTTGCGATTGCAAAGGAATATAATGTAAAAAGGCACTATGAAACGCAGCATTCTACTTTTACCAAATTTACAGGCGAATTAAGAAAGCAAAAAATGTTGTCTTTAAAACGGGAGCTTATTGGTCAGCAAACTGTGTTTACAAAACTCATTCAAGATTCAGAAACAGCTACAGAAGTTAGTTATGAAATTTCTCGAATGATAGCAAAGCGAAGTCGCCCCTTCCATGATGGGGATTTTGTAAAAGAATGCATTGAAATTGCCGCTAAGAAAATGTGTCCAGAAGCAGCAAAAAAGTTTGAGAAAATGCAACTGAATCGTATGACAATCCAAAGACGAATTATGTCTTTGTCAGGTAATATTGCGGAACAATTAACTGAAACAACTAAGATTATTGAATTTTTTTCATTGGCACTCGACGAATCCACTGATATTAGTTCCACAGCTCAACTACTCATATTCATACGAGGTGTTACTCAAGATTTTCAAGTCGTAGAAGAGTTATTAGGAATGTGTTCATTGAAAGGTCAAACCAAAGGAGTTGATATACTCAATGTACTTTTGGATGAGTGTTCAGAAACTGGTTTGGACTTATCAAAATTATCGGGAGTTGCGACTGACGCACCTCCTTCTATGATTGGTGTCAATTCCGGGCTAGTTACTTTGCTAAAAAAGTATCTGCAAGAAAAAAACATAAACGCTGAAGATTTCATGCAGTTTCACTGCATTATACACCAAGAAGCCCTCTGTTCTAAAAAAAAATTGAATTTCTAAATGTCATGGAAGTGGTAGTTTCGACTGTAAATTTCATAAAATCACGAGGACTCAATCACAGGCAATTCAAACAATTCCTTGATGACATCGAAAGCGAATATGGAGATTTGCTGTTTTATACAGAAGTAAGGTGGCTAAGTCGTGGATTGACGCTGGAACGATTTCTAAATTTAATAGAAGAAATTGAAATATTTCTGGCAGAAAAGCAAAGGGATGTCCCAGAACTTAAAAATCCTGGTTGTGTCATTTGTCTTTTTTAGTTGACATTACAAATCATTTGAATGTCTTGAACACACGGATTCAAGGCAAAAATCAACTGATATCCCAGCTTTACACTCATGTATCATACTTTCAATGCAAGTTGGCACTTTCCAAATCGCAACTGAATTCTGGAAATTACAATCATTTTCCGAATTATAAGAAAATGGCCGAAAAATTCAACAAAACTGCGATTAATTTCAGTTATGTAGAAAAGCTAGATATTTTGATTCAATCTTTTCAAGACAGACTCTGTTGGACATATTCAGCAATCCTTTCACGATTTCAGTTGAAAATGCGCCAGAGTCAATGCAGTTAGAAATTATCGATATCCAAAACGACCAAGATTTATGCAACATATTCAACGAAAGAGACTCGTTGAACTTTTACCACTGCATTGATAAAAATATGTACAAAGAGTTGCGCATAAACGCTTTGAAATGTGCCAGCTTATTTGGTTCTACCTATATATGTGAACAAACTTTTTCAATACTATATAATAATAAAACAAAAAATCGAAACCGCCTTGCAAACGAAAGTTTGGAAGCAGTTTTACGTGTTGCTACTTGTAAAATTGAGCCAAATATAAAAAAGATTGTAAGCACTATGCAGTGCCACGCTTCAAATTAATAAATTATTTTTCAATTTTAATACATTATATCAATTCTTTATTGTCTTTAATTACCTATACTTCTGGCGGCCCGCCATCAGTTCATCATTTGCCCGAGTGGCCCCTAGTCTTAATAAGTCTGTGCATCCCTGATTTACAGTAAGCACTTATCCAACGTCCATCGAGCTGCTAGTGTCTTTCAGTAATGCGCTTTTCTTCAATTATTTTTGTTATGATCCTGTGGACGGAGCTATAAGTAAAAATAACATTAGAAAACGAGATTCTCCCTACATCATACTTCTTCCTTTAATTCCTCAAAAATTGCATTACTGGTTTTGACAATAAACAGTATAGTCACAACTGACCACCAACACTACATTCTGTCTTCTCTGTACTTTTCTCTACTGATGAAATCGACATGAGTCACCCTGCTTATCTCTCTCTGTAGTGTTGTAGCGGTATCCGTTTTTTGTTGTTGTTGACATGTTCCGTATAATTTTCTAAGGAGTGGGCACTCCCAACTCTGGCAACAACAGAGGGGAAAGGGAAAGCACGAGTGGAAGGGACAGTGACGTTGAGAAAACCTCTACACCTCCTCCGCCTCCTCCTCAAGAGCTCCACCCGCGAAAGAGAAAAATCCGGCCAAGAGAACAACCTCCTCCGTCCAATGGAACAGTCGGGCCCCATTTAGCAGTGGCCGTGCCGACGAATGGCTCCAGCAACTCCTCGAGTAGCAGTAGCATTGGAAGCAGTGGCCCGGGTAGCGATTCTGGAGCGGATGCCAGTTTGGGGGGCTCTATCGGCACTTCGGCTGCAATGGAGTCTATTAGCAATTCTTACCAACTTTTCCTGAACATTCGAAAACAGGTATTTGTTGTTAGGTTGATTTCCTTATCAATAATTATCACTTTTTGTTTTACATGTGTTTAAAATAATTTAGCTTGGAGAAGTTGTCGTGTAAGAAGAGGTTCATTTCTCATGCACATTATATACATAACTGTGACTGTTCCTTATTTAGAATGAGCACCACAGCCATAGTCCTATTGTACTAGTCCTAATGCAATGCCTCACAGCTGTATGTATAGCTTTCGGCATGCCAGGTATTTCTAGCTAGAGTCTTCCTTTCATGTTCCCTTGATGTACCAAAGACCAAAAATCGCTCCCTTTCATGTCTCTGGCACTGGTCTATGGCCCTATTGGTACTTAAGACAAATCAAGTCTGCCTTCTCATTCCCAGTGATCTGTTAATGCCCATGTATCCTGTAACTCTATTACAATTTGCTAAAGAGTTGATCCACATCCTGTACTCCCTCACTAGTTTTGGTGGGCAGTAGTTCTTCAGATATAGGATAGTGTTACTGCTGTATCCCTTTTCATGCATTATGACGACCCGTGGGATGATATCATAAATCTCTGCTTGAAAATCCTTCCCTCCTTAGAATGGGGCCTAGGGCAACCCTCCAAGGTTTTATATCCATCTGTGTAGGAGTTAATATCATTTGTAGGCCGAAACCAATGACTTTTGTTGTTCCATGGGCTTCCTTCTGGTTGCACTTTGTACACCTAGGAACTATCATGTCAGTGACGATACAGGGCTGGTAGAATGCTCGCCTGTCCACACATTAAGATAACAATGACTGCCCCCGTAATTATACTGAGACCACATTTTGTATGCAATGTACAGTATGAATTTTGGGACAAAGACACAAATCTTTCTCATTGACATCTAAACTAGTTTTCGACTTACATTTTTTGAATGCTGGAGTCACCACAATACTTTCTTCCTTAACTCGCGTTGTCTCATCACTTGAAATGAAAGTATCTTCCCTGTCAACGCCAATTTCTTCACTACAAAATGTTTCATACATTTCGACGTGGCCTCCTTTAAGCTGATGAAAGTAATGATAAGGAACCCAGCGTATGCTTAAGGCGAGCTTCATAATGTAGAATGAGTGGTTTCAAAAACATTTTTCATTTTCGAAAGCAGCACAGCAGTTGCAGAGTTTTCAATTAGAAGATCATCGGCTACAATTGTGGGGAGGAGAGCCACAAAGCTGCTCGTTGTGTCACCCCACCAATGTGAATTCGCAATAGAGATGCACTGATCAAGATGAAGGAGACATGCCATTCTCATGGCCGAAGCAGTGTCTTTAAAGCAGCCTGCAGTTGTGGCTAAAGAATATCGCCGTATTCACTGTGAGTCTGTAAGAGTTGGACCAATAGGGAAACGTTTGTATCCTCGCCTACACACATCACACCATGGTCCCCTCTCCTTGAAGCAGGGGCTACACAATTCCAGTTCATTAGGAAATAATTTTCATGTCATAACCTCTGGGTAGCGGTAAAAGCTGTTCTTATAGGAGTACTTACACTCGGTTGTACACTACGCTGAGCCTTTAACATATTCTGGATACAACACCCCAGCGATTTTTTTGTTGAGGTAGGAGGGAGGGTCTGCTTCTAGTGGCTCCATGAATTAACTCCTGAGTATTAAGAACCAACTGTTCAAACTGTACCAACTATAGAACTGTTTAGCACATTGCAGCAGCTTGTGCCCCATCCCTCTCTTAAATGGCAGCTCTTCTTTCTTTTCCTCTCCACTTTCACGAGAATCTAGCTTGTACGCTATTCCCATACTTCTCAGTAGGTTCAGGAGCAGTAATTCCTTCATATCTTGATTCTTCATCCCTGTGAGACACTGGCCCCAGATCAGCAAGCTTCATCCTCTTCTCAAGCCACTCTCTTGCACCTTCAACTCCAGGACCCACTCAGCTGCTGCTCTTATGGTATCCTCTGGCTTCTCCAATTTCTCCTCATAGACGCTACAAGCACAATGTATGTGCTTTGAAGAGCGCGTTTGCTCAATGCAATCACCATGATTGGAAGAGAATCCTTCATAGAGCGGGGGGGGGGGGGCTATGCACTCAAAAAGCCCTGCTGCAGCATTTTGACGAATGGGGGGTTTTTCTCATACCTATCAACACGTCTTATCAGTTGGAGAATCTGCGATAACCTGAGAGTGTTCAGGCAGCTTCTTCACTATGGGCTTCTGAAAGGAGCTTGCCCGTTCATGGTCTATTAAATAAATAATTGTAGCTTTCCAGTCGTGCCTTCTCCATTTATGTATCGTAGACGCCATATTGAAATAAAATACTTTATGTCCGCCCATTCTTCGTTGTTAAGTTCAACTTTCTTTCATGTGCACTGAGTACGCTTTCTTGAAACTATACTCGTACTTTGTGCTCTCGTGTAGATATACGAGACGTGATGTTACAGTTCGGCTGTCAAGGGTTCTTAGTTGAATAAAGCCCTAAACCATAGAAACTGGCTATTTTAATAGTTTCAACTTAGTCAAGTTAACTAGCCAAACTAAACATTTTGCCTGTTTAAACAGATTGAGAGGAAAAGGAAAGGATTGTTTCCCGTCCAGCCTAAACCACCTCAGGGGTTTAAAGATTATCTGATGAACAGGTGCACGTACGTTCTCGCTAACAACAACTCCAACAGAGTCCCTCCACCCAACAACAAACCTCCTACTGACCTGAACGCAGGGGTTAAGGAGCTTTTTCTGCAGCAGGAAAAGGAGAGACACCGCCTTCTCATGCAAGTACGTTTGCTATCAACTGCTGTCTATTTTACTATACTTTTTTCATAAATTAAAAAACAGCGTAGTGCTCTGACTCTGATGGTTTGTCTACTACTTCCTCAAACTTTGTGTGTGTGTAAAATACTCTGTGGATCGGCTATGCGTGAAAAGGGTGAGATACCAATATCACCAGTTCTGTGTTCGATAACAAGTACAACCCTTACGCCAACATAAAGTGTAATGGCATCTTTTATGACACACCTCATACACTGAGAGCTGTCTTCAAGGTGCAACTTGATATGCGTGCCACGAGGTATCACACTTCATAACTGGTCCTCGGAAAGGCAGCCATTTACGGCGCGCTATCCTGACTATTGTTTCATGGTGATCAAATGGAGAAGGACAACCACTACTCCTGGGATGAGGTGCCACAAAAAGCTTGATTTTGACTTGGCTTCCTCGGTAGAGTTTGTCACTTGGTAATGAAATTTTTAGGAGAAAAAAACCCTGCAAATTATTACACAACGGTTTATTATTCGGATAATCAGCTTGACCTAGCATTAATGCTTCGAGACCCATCCTGTTCGATTCAGCATCGAAAAATATCATAATGAAACCCAAACAAAGGTCGAAAAGAACTGAACCGTAATATTAAAATAAACAAAAAAAAGACGAAAGTATCTAGAAAAAACTGAATTTTAATATGAAAACATGCACGCTAAATACTAATATCAAAATTTAACGAAAAATCTATGAAAAAAACCAAAATGAAACGAAAGAATCTAAAAAAATTGAATCGTATTAAAACCAAAACGTCGGGGAAATTGGAACGGGGGCGCTCGAAGCGAAAGGCGAAAGGGGAGTCGAGTGGAGCCGCCCGCCCGCGAGGCGAGGACGCCCCGCCACCGGTTGTTTTTATTCAGACGGGAGGGAGGGAGGGACGCTGCAGCTCCCACGTTGTACTGCGTTTCGTTAATTTTTTTAACCGTTTTTTGCCCATTACAACCACGGGCTTCGTCCAATCGGATTGCCGAGATGGTGGGCACAACTAGATACCAAATCGGATTTTTGGGCGAAAGAACGAATTTTTTAGACCACGTTAAAGGCACAAAACGGCCCGGATGGGGGACGGCGAACGGACATTGCAAATTTGGAATCTCCATGTCTTGAAACGTAAAGTATCAAATTTTGAGGGGGGGGTTGTAAAAAATTTTTCGTGACCGAAAACATAGGGTTATTATTCAGAATGAATAATAAACCAAAATAGGAGTCAAATCCAAGTGGGAATATCACTAGTGCACGGGGCTCCGTTTCTAGTGAACAGGTAAAATCAGTAAATAAGCTCTTTCTGCTGTGGCATTTTTATGGCGCCATGTCAACCTACTTCAGTCAAATGGGGCCCTTACCCTGCTTTACGCTCTGCTCTTTCGCTTAGAGGAGAGTGTGCGTACCTTAGTTGTGAGTTTAGAATAGACAGAGACTCCCAGAATCAGAAGTCGTTCAGTTAAGAGCAGTCGAGTTTAGCATTCGATTCAGATGGTCGTGGTTCCAAGGAAACCACGCTGCGTAAAGTAAAGAGTATAGAGACATCTGGCGAATTAATTAACCAAAAATGGAAAGTATGAGAGCACCTCATTGGAGCTGCCAACTTTTGGTAAAATGATTCTTGACAGCCTGATTGTAAGTTATATAACTCTGTGTAGAAATAGTCAAGTAGAAGTCGTCTGATCAGGTTGAAATGGAATCTAAGGTAATGTTGGAGCACTCCGCTAATTTCAAATATTACAACAACACAAAAGTCGCATTAAATAAAGTGAATGGGCTCTTGGCTTTGTCTAAATTGTGTTGGGAAAGTCTCTTAACATTCGTTGAATTGCAGGTGCAGTATTCGTCATTTGTGAGTGGGGTACGGAGAAGGCTGCTGCCACGCTTGTGATAATGAGTTTGATTGAAGGTTATTTTACAAGCTTCCTCTTTAGAAGCAAGTTACTTGGGAGTCAATATAAGTTAGGAGTGGTGTCTCAAAGGCACCATACTTCCACAACGCCGAAGGGGCGTAACAGTGACACTATCCGTTGCCTCACTGCGTGCAATTAGTAAGGCCACTTAGGCGTGATTGGCTACTGTCCTGTTGTCTGGGGTAGCAAACTAGCATTCGATCAAAGGAGATCACTGTTCCAATTCTGGAGAGCTGCGCTCCTGTGGATCATCGCCTACAAGGCATGCATTGAAGCACTCCAAGTGATCACTGACCAGTTAACCGTTGATGTTGGACATTGAGTGTGTAGTGGATAAGTGGACGGTGAAATGGGAACTTCCCTGTTTCGGGCTGAACTGCTTATATACCTCTCAACTGAACTAACACCTGCCACATTTGATGAATGGGCATTAGATAAATGGCAAGTGAGATGAGACTCCTCGTCAAAGGGATGTGACAGGAGTTTGTTCCCAACATCCTCAAATGTCTCAGGAGAAAGTGGACCACCGGATAGCGAAACTGCAACTTCCATGACTTTCGACCTAAATAACTCGCTCGTCAGTCATTTCAATAAGAAAACAGACCTGCAGATTATTACGAGGTTGTTTCTTGAGAAGATCATTGACTTGACATCATACAGCTGTCGTTGGTTGCACTCAGCCTGCTGAAATTTAGGTAGTGTGCAAGCCAGGATCTTTTAGTAACACCGCAAACGATTATTGCAATCGTTACGAGATAAATTCTCTAGTTAGGGTAGTGGCAGATGAAATCAGGGCTGTAGAGTTTACTGTTTCTTGGTAAGAGGGGCGTGATGCAAGAAACATACTGAGGAGGTTCTTTGGCTGGGTTTGGTTTTCATTAATAACTGACTAGCTTGAAATGTGAAGACGTGGTACACACAAAAAAAGGGCAACGAAGGAAATAGAAATTAAGGACATTCAAGGCAATTTGTGACCCGCCTTTTCCGAAAAACATCGTTTTTAGGGCTGGAGCTACTGAAGCTTAAACTCTGTCAAATCATTAGGGATCTACAACTCATCCTCTCAAATAATCACTCAAAAGAAAGTGAACATTTTCCCTGAGTCTGTTGTACAAAATGTGTGTCATGTTTTCAAAGGAAACAATGCCACGTCACCCAACAACCACCTGCGTAAGAACCGCTGTTACGATTTGGTCTGCCTGGGCCTTCTATGTTGAAAATGCTTCCATTTGTGTTATTCTACATGTTGGAAGAGATCAAATTCAATTGATGTTACCGCCGTTTGATACAATCACACTGTCAGCTCTTCAGGGCATTATAATGATCGCTAATACAATAATTATTTGCTTTGCAGCACGTTATTGAGAAGGAAAAGTTGGTTCTTTCAGTCGAACAGGAAATTCTGCGAGTACACGGCCGAGCTGCACGAGCTCTAGCCAACCAAGCTCTCCCTTTTTCAGCGTGCACCATTCTTAGAGACGAAGAGGTGAGTGTATCACTGACGTCCTAGTATGTTAATCGTTGGCCAGCGTATTAAAGTAGAATGCCGTCTCACATTCCCTGAACTCGCTGTAGCGTTAAAGAAAAAGTGGCCTTTTGTAATGAGCTCATAGGCTTACTTTGTTAGTTTCCGTGATTTTTTGTTTGTTTCCATTAGTTTTAAGTAATTTATGTGTGCCATGTGGTCAAAGCTTACTAATATAATTTCTCTTATCCGTTGAAAGTTTCCTATTATTTCATTTTCATTACTGTGTTGTTCACTGCTGCAACTGAGTGATGATTTTTTTGGTTCTTTAAGGTTTACTCCGCTATCACCCCCGAGCAAGAAGAGAAAGATCGTAATGCTCGAAGTCGATACAACGGCCGACTTTTCCTCTCTTGGCTTCAGGACGTCGATGACAAATGGGAGAAAATCAAAGAGGCTATGCTATTGAGGCACCACAACGAGGCTGAGAGTCTTCACGCGGTCCAAAAAATGGATTGGGAGTGGAAACTGAAAGAGCTTGGACTCTGCGAAATGAAGTCGACGCCCGTTATAGAAGAAGCTCACGTCCCAGTCGTCCACGTTTCCGACGATTTTGATCTCTTGCCAGCATAGGTGAGTAGATGTGATCTTGGATTAGAATTGTTTACTACAGTGAGAAGCTCGTGCCTAAGTGTCAACGTTGTTAAGTGGCAAGCGAGGCGGGAGTTCTCCCAACGTCTGTGAAAGTCTTAAGAGAAAGTGGGTTGAGCTAAATCACTGAATGAGTATGTTCCTTGTGGGGCATGGTGGGTTCAATGCTTAGCTCCAGCTCTTTTCTCTCAGCAGCTCCACCCTGCACGTCTTGCGCCTCCGGTGCAGAGGAAACAAGAAATCACGTGCTGCTCCACACGTAGGAGCAGTCTCTAGCAGGAGCTAGAGTCTGAAGAGCAACCGGACCTTATAGTTTCTACTGCTATTAAGCACGCATATAACCATTTTGCCGAAGTTTGCGAAGAAAGTAATGGCATTAAACGTGACAGTTAATCTCTCCCTTTGAAACTAATGAAATAAAGTTGTTGTGACAAAGTGGTGAATGGTTAGCCAACCAGATTTTGCACACATAATGTTTAACACAAACAAATGATGGAAATAAATTTATCGTTGAGCTCATAAACATAAATAGAAAATAAATGTTACTGCTCGTGAAAAGTCCGAAGCGAAAGTAAAAATAATTTGGTACTTGGCACAAGTTTTCTTCGAGTGATGTTTAATGTTCGTGGTTCTACTTTGTCCAATAGTCCTTCGGCTGTATATTAGTCCAGGTATGATGCTGGTAGACGTTTCCTGAGTATGTCGTCCAGGTATGACGCTGGTAGACGTTGAGTACAGGACTTGTGGGATACTGCGACCTGAAGAGAGTGATAACTGCGCATTAATTATGAAATTTTCACTGCAAAGTGAGGAAATGGCAATGAATGACTAATATAAGAAGTTTTAACGTGCATGTGGCGGTGCGCAGATATGTAGAATTGGGAATGATAGAAAGATGGTGCATGGAGCTGGTGATGGCTGATGTCTTGACGTCACTCACATCAAAAAGAAATAAAATACAACACTTCTGAATGGATACCATAAGTGGTGTAGCTGCCTGAACAAAGTTCAAGTAAATAGTTAGATCAGGTGAGAAACCACGTTAAGAACCTCCCAGATGATACAGATTCCTCTGGATCATATCTCCGTGTGTTGTGGTAGATAACACATGGGTGCCAGCTCTCAAACAGGAGACTGGCTAAACGACAACCTCGCTGTACTTCAACAGGTATGGGTTTGATGGACACTGAGCGAGTGACCAGGATAATGCTCTGTGACTTTCGACTGCTTAACTCTCTGAAGAGGGTTCAAGAACAGTCATATTGATAAAGAATCAGACCTGTTAAATTGCTAATGAAAATTTTCTTTTTATCTACATTTTTGGAGGTATTAATTTTTTTTGGACAAAGTTGGCAGCCTATTAAATAGCTTAGGCACGATTGCATCAGCTTACTACAAGTCGCTTTTAGGTCGCCGTCGGCATTACTTCATATCTACCAATTAATATGGTAAGCTGCCATTACCCCCAGATTATACCTTCTCCAATTAAAACCGAAAAACAAATTCTATTTATAATTTGTGTAGTCTACTTGTTACAAAACCCAACAATACCTGTGGGAGTTTGGAGAGTATTTTTAGGAACGTGACCCTTTCCTTAGCTCAATGTGAGAAGCTTGGTGTTGATTGTGGAGCTTGTGGGAATTGGGGGAGAGTTCCGTCTCCTAGCGTAACTAGAGATGCGTTGAACGTTGCTCTGATGAGTTGATTTTACCGCGAAAATTACACCAACAGCATAATCTAGGCGAAAGATTGATCATTTGACAGAAACCTGCTTGTTACCACAGTGTGTGGAAGTATCAAATTCACTCCAATATCAAACTTTCATTGACCACTGTAACAATCTTTGAACTCAATAATACAACGTGGTCGTTCTTTTTGCAGGTGTGATTTTTACGCTACTTTCGACTACATGTGCCAAGAAGACACATCCCCGCAGCGGTACAAAATATTGGTACCTAACGCTTGTCTCGTACTGGCGCTCCAACTATTAAAACGAGCACTGTTCAATTACGACTTATTCCTCCTTCCCTTCCCAGCTCCTCTCATTCCAATCTTCCCCTTATACGATTGTTCGTGGCAACAAGCTTTACGTGGCAATGGAATACTTTTAGACTGATATAGTATAAAATTTATGTAAATAAGAATGTATATGTATATGTGCTTATTGTATAGGTCTTATGTACAAAATATTACCATGTACAGACAAAAAAAGTACAACATATCTAATTGAGGTCATTAATTTATTTGTGTCGCTTCCCTCAACACCATGCATACACAGCTCTGTCCGGAGGTTGTTCATTTCAAAAGTCTATGCAATAATCAAACTGATTCGTTATAATTACGTGTTGATCACCTTTTGTAGCTCATATTTCAATGCAAAAACGTCGATCTCATTCATAAAGTATGTGTTTGAGTTGGAGCACACCAGAAAACATCAGGTGCGACGCATCACACATCTTTCCTTGCCCTCCCCCACGTGCATTGAGCAATTTTCTCAACTCCAGCAAGTAATCAAATCTGTTTTTACTTTCCATAGCTCTGCAAAGTAGAAAGGAACGTTATGTAATCGACTGAAAAAAAAGTTTGAGTTTTCTTCAGATATTTACGTTTCAGACTCTACTGAGTCCGAAAAACACTATTTGGGAAAATGGTCTGTGTGTGTGCATGTGTGTCTGTGAACGATTATTAGAGAAAACGACCGTACCAAATCTGCTCAAACTTGATATCTAGCCCGCAGGTTACCATGGGATGCCAAAATAAGGGTATGGCAAAATCCACCGAAATTTAACTATAGTTATCATAGTGATCAAAACTCCAACTTTTTTTCTCAAAAACGGCTCAAACAATTTTGATTAAATTTTTTACATTGATAGCTCCAATATAGCAACTATAGCATAAAAGTCCCATTTGTGGGAAAATGACGAGAGCAGCACAATAAATTACCAAAAATTTGGACGAAATCGGCTTTACCGCGGTTCTTTCTTATAAACTCCGCTGAAATGTTACTAGAATGTTAATAATTATTGGTGTAGTAGTTCAATCCAATACCTATAGGGTGAGCGTTTAATTAAAAACGTTTTTAAACGCTCATAAGATACGTAGGGCTCACTTCAGACTTTCCTGAATTTCAACTACTGCCATTTCGCATACTACAGCTCTAAACGTTTCTACCCAATAACTCAGCAAAAGTGATTAAAACCCTCTTCAACAAAATCGTGTTTTGCAGCCTCATTATTCGCGGTGTTCCAATTACTCAATAATGGTTCAGGAATGAGTACGAGCAGCACAGTAAATTCCGTACTGTACGCGCTACCGCTTCCTGCTGGCATGAAGTGTTGTTTGACGACAAGTTCAAATGAACTGAGTGATAAACGAATTGTACCCGAGTGAATTGACATAGATCTAAGGAAAGTTGTGTGTTGTAACGCACCAGATATTTCATTTTGCTCATGACGTTTTTCATGAAAACTGGTGGAGTGCCACGACCATTGTTGAGCACTATACAGAAATCTAATGAGACTTAGAACACGTCTCCATCAATATCCGCAACTCGTTCTGTCACCAAGCTTCATCGTCAGCTCGTAGAAACTTGGGGATTTGAGATTATGTCACATCAGCTGATACACGAATAGGTTAGTTCATTCGAAGACGTTTTCGCGCTACGCTCATTGTGAAAAAATCAGATTGAAGGTCTGCTCGAGATTTCTCGTTCTAGGACTGCTTCCGCAGCAGGTAGGCAAAACAACAACTCCCAGTGAGCCGTGGTTTGTGACTGATGACCCACGTTTGGTACGAACCAAAAATATATTTGAAACGGCGTTTTCTACCACGTTTCGCCTAAGTCTGTTGTAAAAATACGAGAGATAATAGCAAGTTCGAATGTCAAGCAAAGAATTACAACGCATAAAAAATCAAATTCACACATGTGACTTGGGAAACTTATAAGTTTTGGACTTGACTTTCCAATTCCAACAAAGCCATCCTCTGAGCCCTGGGGCTTTCCTAATTCTTTAAGCTCAGAACCACCAAACACTGTCAATCTAATTCTTCGAGTCGTTGGAAACTGCTACTAGCCCCCTGAAGTCTCTGGCAATAAAATGTAATAACCTGTTGAGTAGTTTCCAGACTTCTCTTATCTGCTTTGACCATACGAAATGAAGAAGGAAAGATATAAAAATTTGTTTGAATCTTCTTCAGATTCAGGTTGTGCAGACTTGTATATCCATGTGTGTTCCACGAAAGTAGCTTACTCTAAGGATTCATCTATAATAACGGAGAATCAGTTTACAGGGAAGAACCGAATTTCCCACCGAATTACAACCCCAATTCTTCTGGCCTGGACCCAATTCATTCTGGTAGAAACGATAATATTCACAATTTAGGTCTTGTTTTCCCCGAAGAGAACCTTCAACCTACATCTGAGAGGTTTTCTCTGAGGAGAATGGACACCAGGTCATGAGAAAATCGAATTTCAATGGAAAATGGAATCTGTACCCTTGATGCCACAGCTGTGTTGGACAGGGAGCATATGTGAATAAAGAACAAAGTTCAATCAATTTGTCACTCACTATCCATCACAAACACGGTCGTGTTTTTGGACATTTCGTCAAAATTGTCAATCTCTCAACCTCAAACAGATTAGATTCGGCTTTACTTGTTAAAATGAGAGGTGGCTAGCACTTCACCACTGAATGACTACGCTTTTCGTGAGATTCTGATGCTGATTTTACCATGATAATTTGCTAACAGGAGGGTTGCACTGTTTGTCTGGTACAGTACAATGTCAAATGATGCCTCTCCTCTCAGCACCCTTTATTGTTCGGATTGACTTCACACAGGCCTTCAACCTTGGCCCCTTCGTTTCACGCTCGTCATCACCAATATCCACACGGCCATGAGCCAAGTCAATTTCCTCATCTACATTGACGATATTAAAGTAACCCATTCCGCCAGTAGGTAAATTACTAAAGTTAACGTATTTGTTTGGTGAGTCTGTCTCCTCTGACTGGTGGGAAACTCACTCTAGATAAGAATCTCGATATACTTGTGGACACCCTTAAATTTTCAGCCATATTGCTCAAAGCGCTCGTGCAATGCGTAACGAAATGCCGGGGAGTTAATTTATCTTCCTAATCGAGCAATCGTTTTTCCCACTCTGGAAATGAGGTCCACCATCTGAAGCAGGTATTATGCTTGTTAGGACGAGTGCATATTGCTGATAGCCAATCGCTCTCCCAGACGCTACGTGGTCTGCTGATCGCTGTATCATAACACGGCCTTCCTCCACAGTCTCCTCCCAGGCTGGCTCCCTGTCTCCTCCTTCCTTAGGAAGGCCAGCACACCCTCCCACGCCTTTTTCCCGATCCTTTCCCCCCTACAAACTACATGACCCTGATGGCCTATTGAGCCACCTTCTCGTACATCGTCACGAGTGTGTTTTTGCTGCCTTTATTGTAATTTATTATTACGGGGCTTGTTCTCGATCATGTGTAAATAAATAAATCATTGTATTATTATTTCTTTGAATATTTCAAGGAGAGTAAGTATTCTGGAACTTATTGATGTTTTATTTTAGTTTAACCTAGTTTTAATTTTGAATATGATTTCGCCAAGAATTCACCTAGCGCACCAACTTGAGATTGTAGAGCCTCTGCTCTAATAAAGTGCCTGTGCCTGCCTTTGTAAGATTCGACAAACTACCTGGCCAGTGATAACCTATGGTAGATGTATTATATTTAGCCCAACATCAGCCAATGGGGGGAGATCGTATCGTAAAAGACGAGCTCTGTAGTCTTCACCCTTCGAAAGGAAACGCTGAATATCGATAAACGTCATCTTTTGAATTGTTTAGCGGTTACTGCCGACGCTTTGCGGCAACCTATAAATCTTGGTTTAGTCTCTTTGTCGAGTTCAAGTTGGATCTATTGATAGTTCGTCGATGGAGTGGGAGAGGGTCGTTGTTCCTAGGCTGGGCTTAAGTGTGCGCATGGGGCGAAGAAACGGATGTTTCACTGACAAAAGGATTTGTAACTCTTCGCATCAGTTCTATGGGAAACAACGTCCCGTGCTGTACGTTCGGCAAGCTTAACTGTAAGTTTCTGGTGACGAGAGGATTTCGAACGCTTTCTTAGTAACGAAATAAGGCCGTACATAATCAAATAGCTCCAGCTCACGCCGTTCCGTTCATAGATTTCGACTTTCCTGCCTACCCCCCAGAGCTAAGGAAAGTAACGTTTTGTAACAACCAAACGTTTTTGAGTTTTCTCCGGATTTTCAGTTTCAATACCCTCTAAGTCTCGAAAACACCAATTGAAGAACGGGTCTGTGTGTTTGTGAACGAGATTGAGAGAAAAAGGCTGAACCAAATGACTCAAACTTTACCTCTAATAAACTACCTATACGATGAGAGTTAATAACGTTCATAAGATAGTTACGAGCAACCATAGTAATTACAGAATTCCAACCACCATCATTACACTTACTTTTTGCAGTTTATACCAGATAATTCCAAACGGCTAACATGGTCAATCTAACAAAAAATCGTGTTGACACTACCACGAAACACCTCTCAATAACGGTCATAGCATGAGTAGGAGCAACTCAATAAATTCCGAAACATTACGAGCCACCAGTGTCTATGTAGAACGTCGTACCGACAGAAAATCCGGGTTTATTAGTCGTTATAGTGATAAAACTCGTTGAATGGACCGAGGAGCCGAGAACATTTTGTATGAAGGAAAACCGATTTTTTTTAAATTTTATTTTTTTTACAAAATAGAGAACACAAATTATGTTTGCTTCACAAGTCTAGAAACACGAAATTTTCACGAAGGTATTTATAGACAAATTAACAAAAGTTAAGTATAAAAGGTAGAAAATATTTAGTGGAACGTTTGATGAATATCGTTTGAGCTGTTTTTGAGTAAAACGCTCCAAACTCTCGCGTTTAATGAGAGAATTAATGCGGCAGTAAACACGTTTTTTTTTAAAGGATAATAATCACTGTTTCAGAATTATAGGGTAAAAACTGTGAGAAACGGTGGTTAAAATTCCGGTATTTCTGGAACTTGTGAGCGTGCGTTATTAAACTTTCATAGTTTATTGGACTGCCACATCATTTGAATAGGATTTATACGGCGAAAAACTGCGCCAATCATGAATCACAAGCGCGGTGATTGTTCAATGAGCAACTCAACAAATTCAAGTTCACCCAATTATACACAACGGTTTATTATTCTCTCGAAAAGCTTGACCTAGTTTCACACCTCCGATACCCATCTCATTCGATTTAGTATCGAAAAACACCAGTAAACCATACGAAACATGACCTGACTACAATGGAACGACGAGAACAAAACGAAGAAACGATTACTTCCGCAGTATTAGCCCTCGAGCTCTTTCAATTAGTAGAATTTAGCTCACTACAATTGCTGTGATTTCACTATTTTTGATTTATACGCAGCCTTTAACCTTTGAGAATTATTCCATTCGACCCAGCATATAAAAATAGCTAGAACACGATATCAAACACGGCGCATTTGCGATAAAACTGCCAAAATTGCATTTTTGTTAACCGTTTTTGCCCATGCCATAGTCTTCGTTCGATTGGATTGCCGAGCAGGCGGGCACAACTAGGTGGGATTTTTGTGAGAAAGAACGGATTTTTTAGACCACGTTAAAGCCACAAAGGGCCCGGACGGCGGACGGATATTACAGATTTGGTATCCCGATGTCTTGAAACTTAAAGTATCAATTATTAAGGGGGGTTACGGCTAACTTATTGTGAATCGACGGCTCAACTTGTTTTTTCTCTTCTTGCGACTTCTTAAAAAATGCAATGACAACATTGAACAAGCGAAGGCGAGGCAATCACACGCTCCCATCTCCACAACATCGATTGTGTCGTACGTCATCGTCAAACGCCTTTTTCTTCCCACTTTTTTCATGCACAAGATGTTCTGGCATGGCAGGACAATGTGCGATCCTTTAGAAATACGTTGCTCACCTTTGCTAGGGATTAAATGTCAGGCAAATCCTAACAAACGTCTATAGCAAATCGAACCAGGGACGCACACAGAACACGCGTCGAAATAAGGTTTATCGACGAAGTAACCCTCAAACTGTTAAGATCTGCAATCGAACTTTCGTTACACAACTGCAATACTTTCCTTGTCCTTTTCCGGAATTGCTGGAGTATTCCTGTATATTTTATGAGCTTTATTAATGACCCATCGTATAGGTATTTGGTTGGAGTACTATCGAAATTTTTCAGAAGAACCTAGAGACATTTAAGCCGAGTTTATATGGAAAATATCTGGTGCGTAGCAACACACAACTTTCCGCCACCCCTTTAAGTTCGAACACCACCTACATAGGCGGGCGCTATATCTTCGTTCAACGCATTTTTACAGGAACATTTATGGAGAACAAAATGTAGGGACTAGTTAGCTGAGAGTACTCCGTAAGTTTGATCGAAATCATTGGAGCCGTTTTTGACAAAATTGGAAAACCGATAAATTAATATTCGACAAATCTCCTTTTCTGAGTTAACTTGGCTTATATCTCCGTTCAACATATATATACAGAAATAATTATAGAGAACGAAATGTGGGTATGGGTAACTAAAAGACACTCCACTAGGATTTATCACATCTGGTGAAAAAGTTACCCTGGAATTTACGGAAATGTTCGAAAAAACGTTATTTTTGACACATTTGGATTTTTATCTCTGTTCAATGGACCATCACAGGAACATTTATTGAGAAGGATATGTAGGTAATAACTATTTGAAAACATCCTGTGAGTTTGGTGAAAATCGCTGAAGCGGTTTTGCCAAAAAGCGTAAAAAACCTATTTTTGCTTCAGGGGCCCATATCTCCGTTCACCGTATTTTCATGGAGATATGTATAGAGGAGAAAAGTTAGGTATTGATTAGGAGAAGATAGTTTGAAAGTTTAATCAAAATCGTTATAGCCGTTTTCGAGAAAAATGCGAAAAACCCTAGTTTTTGGTACATTTTCGACCCCCACCCCCCTTCCCATCGGCCGAAATCGTCCATAACCTTATTTTGGTGTCTACAAAAAATAACGAACAAAACAAAAAAAGAACCAGCTCAATCGGATCAGCCGTTCTCCCGCAAATCGAACTACAGACAGGTCTGTTTCTTTATTTGATGACTGTACCTAAACCCTCGACGAGAGTTATATCAGTCATAGAAGTTGCGGTTTCGCTAATATGTAAGAGGCCGGCCCCTGCAGCATCCACCGAACTCAGACCTGTGGAGGTACGGCAGGTATTTGGTCGTTAGCCAGTCTCACCGTAGAGAGCTGTTGCCCGTGTGTTACCGCGCGGAGGTGACCACCTGAGGAATCCCGTACCATCTAAGAGTAGTTCTTAATCTGGTTCCCTACCTGATCTTACTGCAGACTTGAGTGGCAAGTTTCAAAAGGACAGATCAACTATAACCACGTTTCTTAGCCATTACCTTCTTTGCGAACTTTGCAAAATGGTTATAGGCTTCCTTTGTAGCAGTCAATGCTGCTAAGTTCGTTTGCCCTCCCAACAACCGTCGCTCACTGTTGTAGAAACTACAGTCGAGCAGCACATGGTTTCTTGTTTCCTCCGCACTGGAGGCACAAGACGTGCATAATGGAGAGTCTTTCAGAGAAAAGAAGTGGAGCCGCGCATTGAAGTCACCATGTCCCGTGAGGAACTGGCTCGTCCAGTGGTCTGGCTCAACCCATTTTCTAGAAAGACGTACACGGATGTTGGGGAAGAACTCATACGTATCACGTCCCTTTGACGAGGATTCCCATCTCGCTTGCCATTTCTCTAGAGCCCATTCATCGATGGCGGCAAGTTTGTGTTCTGTGGTGAGATCCGCACGGAGTTCAGCCCAAAGCGGGGGAAGCTCCCGTTTCACTCTCCACTTGTCAATCATGCACTCAACAGCCAAATCAACTGGTAACTGACCAGTGATCACCTGGAGTGCTTCCGTTGATACAGTCTTGTAGGCCTTGGTGATCCACAGGAGTGCAGCTCTCTGGGATTGGGCCAATACTCTCTTTTGATTGACTGTTAGTTTGCTACCCCAGACAACGGGGCAGTAGCCCATCACACCTAAATAGATGGCCTTATACATGAGGATGGTGTCGTCGTAACACACACCCCAAGTGGCCTTAGTAATGGCACGCAGTGAGGCAAACCTTGCAATGGTAGTGCCTTTAAGGGACTGGAGGTGTTGGTTGAAACCCCACCTCTCACCTATATTCACTCCTAAATACTTGACGTGCTGTTCAAGAAGGAGCCTGTGGCCGCCAAAGCGTATTGTGGGTGGATTATTCACTTTCCCCTTCAAGAGGATTAGCTGGGTTTTTTCCTCAGCCACCTGCATCTTGACATGCTCGCACCATTGGTTGACAGTGCGGAGCACGTGGTGGGTTTTTTCTTCAATTTGGCGGACTGACTCTGCAAAGATCAGCACAGTCAAGTCATCCACATAGGCGTACGGCTCGCAGTCAGTCTCCATGAGTTTCCTGAGAAGACCTTCGAAGAAGGCATTCCAGAGTGCTGGTCCTAGGACCGAGCCCTGAGGGCACCCCTTCTCAATCTCTCTCTGAACGGAGACATGTCTGACATGTAGCAGTTCTGTCTGTCAGACAACTTCTGACGAGTGCATACAGGTTGCGGGGGATTCCCCTACCTTTGAGCTCATTAAGGAGCGCTGGCCACCAAAGGTTGTCAAACGCTCCTCTGATGTCAATCAGAACTGCTACGACGTACTTAGCCGGTGCCAGCAGGGAAACACGCCGAATCTCGACAATGACATCCTGCGTGGACCTTCCTTTGTTACACTCGTATTGCCTGCCTGTGAGGTTGCGGCCAAAGACTCGTTCGAGGGACTGCAACATCAAGATTTCTAGTGTTTTGCCTAATATGGAAAGAAGGCTGAGTGGTCTCCATGATCGCGGGTCTGACTAATTGCGGTCGCCTCCCTTTTGAAGAGTGACAACGCGCGCAGTCTTCCACTGAGTGGGGAACTGTCCGACCTGCAGACAGTCATTAAATAAATTAAGGAGGCCGCTGGAGATTGTCCGCTCAGCCTTCCTTAGCATATTGCTTTCTATTTTATCTGGCCCAGGAGATTTGTTGGGCTTTAAGGTCGCAAGGGCCCTGCCGAGGTCGCCTGTTGTCCACAGTGGGATGTCGGGCTCGTTTGGAGGGTCCATGATCAGCTCCCTTGCTGCCCTCTGGGCTTCAGTGTCTCGAGCTACTTGGTCATCTGGGAACGCCTTCTCAAGGAGGGTTTCCAGTGAACGTTCGATGCTGCAGGCCCAGCCTGACTCATTTTGCATCGCAGCTAAGACCTGCTCTACATTTGCTTTTCCTATGGAGGACTTGTAGTGTCTGCCCCAGGGGTTCTCAGAGCTCTCCGCTTCCACAAAATTTCGCCAGCCTTGCCGTTTGGCTCGTTTGATGGCGCGGTGGAAGGCCTTCTTCTCTTGGATGAAGGCAGTTCGGAGTGTTGCTCTGGCATCAGGGTCACGAGTGTTTTGGTACATCCTTCTGGCTCTATTTGCACTTTGCTTGAGGGGATTAAGTTCCTCAGTCCACCATGGGACTTTGATCATCCTGTGCTTCTGTTGGCCAAGTACAGAGAGCCCAGCAGAGTGCAGTGCTGTGGTAAATGTGTCCACTTTGCTGTCCACCTCTTCAGGTGTGGATGCTTGCACTATTAGGTCGGTGTCTGCGGCACGCAGTTCACCTTCCAGTACCCTAAAGAATAGCGGCCAGTCACCATTTTTGGTGCGGAATCGCTTTTCACGCGTGTCTTTGCAGAGGATGTTGTCATCCGTAATGGCAAAGTCAATAACCATGTGATCGCTCTGCGTTGCACCTGGTACGACTCGCCAACCCTGCAATTTGAGTAGCAGGGTGTGAGACACGGCTGTGACGTCTATACACGACCTTCCTCCCGGACCATCATAGGTCGCCTCAGTCATGGGGTCGTTGGCAACAACCAAGTTGTACCTGGTGAGCAGCTCTATATACGCCTCGCCCGCCCCATCAAGGGTTGGGGATCCCCACAATGGTGGTCTGGCGTTTGCATCAGCACAGACTACGCAGGGTCGTCCTGATAGGCCTGCTAGAGCCCGCTCGAGTGGTTCAAGGCTGTTGGCAACTGGTGCGCCGAATTGCCTGTAGAATGATATTACAACCAGCTCAAAGCCACCGGCTCGGATGAGCACAGCGGCCAAGTGCTGGCTGTTCAGGTGGGTGAGTGCGAGCATGTCAATGGACGGGTCGACGCAGGCTACTGCTGCCTTGGCTCCCGTTCTTGCTCCAGCCACCACTCGTGCCTGCGATCCCAGACCAAGAGTTTTGGATCCTATGTATGGTTCCCGTATGGCGAGAACACTGCAGCGTTTCTTGAGTGCATTTTGCAGCAACTCAGCCATAACTGGGGAACTCTTATTGGTGTTGTGCTGAAGGATTCGAACTGTTTTTGACCTATTCATAATCCACTCGTGACTCCTGGAGGGCAATCGCTCGCTGACGAATGGTACAGCGTGCGTCTCGTGTAGAGTGTGCGACCTGTTGGATTTTGCGTTCGACGCAATTGGCACACTTGAGGGGAGCATCGCGCTTGCATTCCTTACTCAGATGTGGCAAGGCGCACCAGGCGCACACAACAGGTCTTGTACAGGCCACTGCCAGGTGGCCATAGCGCTGGCATTTGTAGCACTGAGTGGGGGCTTGGTACTTTCGTATGGCGCACCGCTGCCAGGCTACTTGGAGGTGCCTTGCCCCCTCTAGTTTTTTGTATAGGCTGGGTGATACCTCAATCACCCAATCCTTCTGTCTGCCACGCTTTTTGGTGAAAAGAGGCCTGACGTCCTGCGGCTGCAAGCCTAACGCAGGGTTGTGTTCAACAACTTTGTGAAGTTCAAAAGTGTCACACAAACTTTACTTGGATTACCGGATTTGAGTACTGATAATGAGGCTCTGATTGGAGATATTAAACTATTTATTTAGAAGTCCCAAAAACGAAATGACTCTAAATACTCTGAGGGCCTACCCGAAACTTACAATTAACGAATATAATTTATAAAACTCGAACGATAATTACGCGGAACTTAAAAAACGTGTCTTCATATCAACTCACCGAACATCATAATAATACAACAACAACAACACCTAGAACTTGCTGAACTTAAACTACCCACAGCCGCAAAAGGCGCCACTATCGGACAGAGTCCCTTTTTTCCTCCTCAACATACTCCCACCTTGATTTGTCAGGTTGGGACAAATCAAAATTCAATAATTGTAATGTACAAGCCCAAAGTCAAATCTAACTACAAAGTTTTAAGATGAAATCGAAACATAAAAACAATAGAGTTAAGTAAAACAAGAACAAAGCCCTCAGGTATATCAAATTTTACAAAGTAAGTTAAAATAAATGGACAACCAACAAATTACACATAAACACATACATTAGAACAATTTAGCAATAAAACATCTGTAGACACGATGGATGGTAAAGTACTGACTTCACAATTTCGAAGAACAAATTTATGTGAATCGAACAGGCAATTTCACTTTCCTACCACAACGTGTAGTGGCGTCACAAGTAACTTTCATCACATTTTCAGTGTTCTTCAAGGAATCCTTCTGAAGAATGTCTGGATCAGTGGACGCTTTGGCAGTGTCAAGTTGGGGACTGTGAGCTTCCACGTCGTCAGATCTGGAGCAATCAGTTTCCCTCAACAATTCCTTGTTAGTCCCGGAAACTTCCAAAGGATAAATTCTTTGGACAGGTCGACACACCCTTCCTTGCGCAGTTCGTAGGTAGACTACTCGTACATGCCCATCTTTTCCCCGTGTTAGTTCCTCAACAACGCCTAACGGCCAATCTAGTCGTTTTTGGCCTTCACTGCCAATGAGGACTATCTCACCAACACAAGGTTCTCGTGTGTTCACGAATTTTGAAGTCAAAGTGAGCTGTCCAAGATATTCGGCTCGAAACCGTTGCCTCAACTCCTTCTGGACGATTTGGCGATGTCTCGTACGACGACTCAAAGTTTGAGAATCAATTTGGTCACAGTCAGGAGTTCCAATTTCTCTGATCTCTTGCAGAAACATTTGTGGGCATATTGGCAGTGGATCATCTGGGTTTTCCGAAACGTAGGTGATTGGGCGGGAATTGATGAATGATTCGCAGTCACAAATTACCGTATTCAGCTCTTCAAAGGAAAGTGAAGCTCGTCCGACATGTTTGCGAAGTAGATCTTTGAGCGTACGTACCATGCGCTCCCAAAACCCACCCCACCAGGGAGCGCTGGGGGGGTTAAATCTCCACTCAATTTCATGAGCAGATCCATAGTCACTTATCTTGTCCCAATTCACATTGCTGAGGAGGTTCTTGGCACCACGAAAATTTGTGGCGTTATCACTGTATATGACAGAAGGTCTACCTCGACGAGCCACAAACCTTCTCAGCGCCAACAAGAAACTTTCAGTACTCAGAGAGGTGACTAATTCGAAGTGGACGGCCCTATAAATTGCGCAAGTCCATAGGCATACCCACACCTTGGAGCCATCAGTCAAATACAGTGGGCCAGCATAATCTATTCCCGTTACCTCAAAAACGTAGGCGTCGCGAACTCTTTCTTCTGGTAAAGGTGGTGATTCCATCTCCAAATGTTTAGCTGAGTATCTTTTGCACAACAGACATCTTCCGACAATTCGGCGCACTGTCCGACGTCCTTTGACAACCCAAAATCGCTCTCGAAGAAAATTCAAGAGATGCTGTCCAACAATATGTCCATTTTGGCAATGAGCATGAAAAATCAATTTCTCTGTAATAGTATGGTCAGATGGCAGAATGATGAGTGCTCGGAAATCCTCGGAGTCTTTTCTTGCCCAAATCTTGGTCCTGACTCGTAGCAGACCATCATGGCTTGTCTTCTGGGGCTTTAATTTGCGAATTTCGATCATACCTTCGTCACTAAAAGCTTCCCGTTGGGCGAGACGAATAACCCATTTTTCAGCTTTCAAAATTTCTCCATGAGTCAAACGCCCTCTATATTTATTAGCGTTTCTCTTTGAGTTGTGATGAAAGCGCACAATCCAGCCAACCACTTTTAGTATCTTCCAGTATTGACTGATTCGATCAGTCAGGGCTTGCGCGCTGAAGGGGGACTCACTTTGTAAAATTAACACTCCCTTCAACCTTTCACCTATTACCTCGTCTTCATCAAATTCGACTGATGAGCTTGGCCATTCACTTTCGGGCGATAACAGCCATCTAGGGCCCTCCCACCATTTTGAGTCCACCAACGACTGAGGTGAACAACCTCTACTGGCAAGGTCAGCAGGATTCAGCGTGCCGGATATGTGGTACCAACAATCAGGATCTGATAGTTTGCGTATTTCCTGTACTCTATTACGCACGAATACTGCCCACGGCTGATCTCGTTTGATCCAGGCTAGAGTTGTGGAGGAATCACTCCAATAGTATGTTTTGTACACATCTGGTAGAATTTTTCGTATGTTACTTGCCAGCCTTGCTCCCACCGTGGCTGCCAAGAGTTCAAGACGTGGGATGGTGATTCTTTCCACAGGAGCAATCCTTGTTTTAGCTGCTACGAGGCGTAAGGTCACATTACCATTCCACTCTGTTTTCAAAAGACTACCGCAGCATAGGCAATCTGACTCGCGTCACAAAAGGTGTGGAGAGAGTAGACAGCGCCCTCTACATTTGTACCACATATCCATCTTGGTATTTCAATTTTCCCTAGAAGCCCTATATCTTTGGTCCACTGGTTGAATACACGTTTGGAATCTTCATTAATCGGAGTGTCCCAATTTCCACCTGCTTTCCAGGCCTCCTGAATTAGCTTCTTTGTAGTCACAGTAATGGGTGATGTGAAGCCAACTGGGTCAAAAAGACGATGATTGGCCGACATGAGGTTCTTTTTCGTTACCAAATCTGGGTTAATATCATTCAAATTAGGTACGTTGATTTTCAAGGTATCCGATTTCTCGTCCCACAATAATCCAAGAGCAGGAGTGCTAGTGTGATCAATCAACAGCTTATTTGAAAATGACCAACCCTCAGCTCAAAACAAGCAAGGGAAAACAGTGAAGATGCTTGGTCAATAAAGCTTTGGATTGTGTTGGCATCTCCAAGGCTTCCAACAAAATTGTCAACGTACATACATTTTTGTAATTTATCAATGACGTCATCACATGCGATTGGTTCCTCTAACCTACCAGGAGTCGTCTCACTAAGTGGCGCTAGCAGTTTTCGATGACGGGATAAATGATGGTCGAGAACAGCTCCCAGTAAAAATGGGCTGCTACATACTCCAAAGACTACACGAGTATGCCGGAAAATTCTTAGGTTCCCATCTTTACTCTTCCACACAAAACGCAAAAATCTCTATCTTCTGGCGAAACACTAATTTGAAGAAATGCGCGTTTGACGTCTGCAATCAACCCTATCTGTCCGAGTCTAAAGCGTAAAAGTACTGCAGGTATCAACTCCACAAGATTTGGTCCAATTTCCAGGCATTGGTTCAACGAGGGCAGCCCCTTTTGTTTGGCTGAAGCGTCAAATACAGGTCGAATTGGGGTTGTACTTCCCTCTTTGAAAACTGGTCGATGAGGCAAGTAATGACCCTTATCCCAATCACTAGTAGGGACCTCTTCGATGATCCCCTCATCCAGCCAATCTTGAAATACACTGAAGTATTTTTCTTCTGTTGAAGTAGCAATTAACCTCCTGGAAGTAGATTCGAACCGTTTCAGAGCCAAGTCAAAGTTTCTTGGGAGTGGAGCATGGCCATCTGTCCATGGGAGCTTGACTTCATATCTTCCAGAGTCCAAAATTTCAACTGACTCGAGGAAATGTGCTTTCGCAATTTCAGCTTTTTGTTCTCTTGACTTGACTTGGGCAGAATCTTCTATGCCAATGGTCTCTAACCTCCATAAGTCCTGGACAGAAAAATCTGCAGTAAATAAGCCAATGTGTGACGTGAATCGAGGTTCAGCTTTGGGAACTTTTCCCATCAGTGTCCAACCTAGCTTAGTTTGAAATGCGTCAAGTCCATTTTCAAGTTCAACTTTACGGCCTGTCATTAAGTTCCCCCCAACGTCAGCACCAATCAATATGTCTATTGGGCCCTCTTGCGTGTCACTGAGTGTAATATTCCATTGTTCCAACTCTGCAAAAATATTTCCAACAGGCAAAGATGGTATAGCTACACAAATGGTGTCAGCATCCAACACGTCAAAGTTACAGGCGTAATCTTGTTTCAAGTCCTCCAGGTGAATTTTGTAAGCTTTATGTGATTTGGGTTTGGACACTGTTCCTCCAAACAGGGCATGTTCGACTTTAAGTTCCCCGGTTGGTGTCATGTTCATCTTCCCTACCAATCTCTTGGTGATGTAGGAGCGTTGTGAACCATTGTCAAAAAGAACTCTGGCAGTGAGATTAGGAACGCCTTTTACCCTAACACGGAGAGTCTGCATTAAAATAGAATGATGACATGCGCTGTGTAGGTTCTGCTCTACCTCAGCCTCACCCACACTAGATTTGGTGTCTACCATTTTGGTTTGAATTTTTCTTTCAAGGCACATCAAGGGTACATGAGCTTTGTCACAAATTATGCAACGGAGATAGGTGCGACACGAACTCGAGCTGTGGCCACCACGGAAGCAACGAAAACAGCAGCCCTTTTCTTTCAGAATTTGTAGAAGCTCGTCGCGTGACTTATTTCGCGCCTTCAAGCAGTCGGCAGATGGGTGCTTCAAACCACAAAAAATACAATTTTGGTTTACTGCTGGCTTAATATTAACAAGGCCAGCAGCCGTGTGAACCTTAGGTTTGACTTTCTCTCTAGAATGGGGGAAAACCCTACCCTTTAAAGGTGACTGAGCTTCATTGACTGGGGTCGAATTGCCTTTATTGTCTGAGAATGCATTCCGAGCCAAGACTAGTCTCTCTTCACTCTCAACTTCCCTTCTGAGAAAAGCCAAAAGATGTTGTAGTTCATCAGGGGGAGGTTTCTCACTTTCATCCGAATAAATTTGTTGGGACCGAATGTCCACTTGTTCAATATCATCCTTCTCTCGGATCCTATTCTTCTCTTTGTCCCAGTCGCGAGCAATGGTGTCAGGAAGAGCAGACTCTACCAGTGGCGTCAACAGAAAAGTGTATTTATCACTGGCGACACCCATTGACTGTAGAGCTTGTATTTGCGTTTGTAATTGGTCATATAATTTACCAATTGGAAGAGATCCTCCTCCTTTGGCCTTCAGGAGTACAAGCGCCAACAATTCCCGTACGTACAAGTCAATCAATAATTCTTCTCTACCAAATCGAGCCTTCAGGCTGTTGATTGCCTTTGCATAATTCTCGGCAGATGGTGGAAAACACTCAACTAAATCTCGCGCGGGAGACCCCTTCTCCGTGTACATTAAGAGATAATTAAATTTCTCCCCATCGTCGTATTCATCGCTATCGTGAATACGTTTGAATATTGACCAAAATTTAATCCAATTCTTGAGTTGGCCGTCAAATTCCACAGGCACAATTTTAGGAAGTCTAAGCTTGTTCTTTTGTTTAGAACCATTATACGAATTAGTATCGTCTTCAACTCTACTTTGCTGTTGTTGATATTTGGCTTCAGTCCTGATAAACGAATTCCTGTAGCCCTCAGCTCCATCGTATTCTCGCGTAACTTCGTCATCCGTACAATAACTAGAAATAACTAATTGACTTACGCAGTCTTCAATCTTGAATAGCCGTGACGCTCTGTCCGAAAAAACCGCATAGTCTTCCGGTAGGATGCGACCCCCGCCTTCTTATATCCCTTTTAGAGACAATGCGAACAGCCGACGAAGTTGAGTCCGTTCCCTCTTCAATTTCTCTAACTCTTCCCGTTGCTGTTCCATTTTCTTTTATGTTTAAATACTCAAAATCCAGATAATCCCCACAAGGGATGCCAATTATGTGAAGTTCAAAAGTGTCACACAAACTTTACTTGGATTACCGGATTTGAGTACTGATAATGAGGCTCTGATTGGAGATATTAAACTATTTATTTAGAAGTCCCAAAACGAAATGACTCTAAATACTCTGAGGGCCTACCCGAAACTTACAATTAACGAATATAATTTATAAAACTCGAACGATAATTACGCGGAACTTAAAAAACGTGTCTTCATATCAACTCACCGAACATCATAATAATACAACAACAACAACACCTAGAACTTGCTGAACTTAAACTACCCACAGCCGCAAAAGGCGCCACTATCGGACAGAGTCCCTTTTTTTCCTCCTCAACAAACTTGTTGGGCCAAGTCCTCTTTTTGTAGGTCGGTCCGCACGTCGCACAATAGCAGGCGTGGGAAACGATCCAGGGGGGCTGATGCTTGGAGCTTCAACTCCTTTTTCGTGGAAATGTGGCTCGTGAGCGCCTTGGCCATTTCTGGCGTTTCCGTTACAATGACGGCGCCACCTCCTACTGCGGTGCGGATGTCTAGCACTCGGACGCTTAGAGCTTGGAGGTCCGTAGCAGGGACACCCCGCATAAGCGCTTCCATTGCATCAGGGTTGGAGGGACCAGCCTCTCCTTCCTTACATGTATGCCTAACCACTACCACGTTTTGTCGTGGGTTTTTAGGGGGGAGTTTGGTAGGCGGTGGAGGCTTTTTATTTTTGTTTTTGCCCTTGTTTTTGGGCGGTGGTGTAGGTGGGGCGCTGCCCTCGGCCTGCACGTCGTGCTTAGTTGGGGCCTTTTTCTGATTCCCCCTGCGCTTCCTGGCCCTGGCAGACTGCCATTCAGCCTCAGCTTCTTGAGGGAGGGAGGAAGGCGCAGTAGCGGCTACTGCCGCATATGAGGGACCTGGGGTACTACCCTGGCTCGTTAAAGCTCCTTGAGTTTGGGGGGCTGGTGGCACTGGCTGCTGGGCAATTGTCCTACGCAGCTCTTCCCTCACGACAGCCGCCACAGTTTCCCGCAGGGGGGGAGTGGCAGGGGGCGATATCGTTGGGGGGGCATTAGCTTTTATAGCCAGCTTCGAAATTTCGAAGAGGCAACTAGTGACGAGGTCCCGCATAGGTCCTGTCGCGTTGACCCTCATCCGTGCCAGTTGGCCGTGGATGATTTGGACATATGCACAAATCTGCTCCATGTCCGACATATTAGGGTCAACGGGATGTCGAGTGCTTGTAGTAGCCGGGTTGCCCAGGCTACTAGGGGGAGAAGGGGGAGATGAACGCGGTTTGCCCGGTTCTTTCCGCCCTTGTTTGTTTGGACGACGAGTAGGTTGCTCATCGTCCGAAGAGGGAGGGGTCGAGCTTGGCGAGCCCGAGGTAGAGGCGCAGGTGGCGTTTTTATTACCTGCTGAAGATTTAGTTGACTTTGTCATGTTTTTTACTAATTGAGGGGGGGGGGGAGAAAAAGAAGCAGACTGGTGTAGTATATCCTTGTGAGTTCATTTGGTGTGTGTGTTAGTGGTATGAGCGAGAGGTGCTCGAGGCAGTGTCCTGGAAGCTCCCCCTCAGGCATATTGATTCTAGCCCCTTTCGCTGGTCCGTTGAGGGTCAAACGGAGGCCCCCACATGCGCCGCAGCTGCCAGTCCGGCCACCCACCGGGACTAAGACGCATGAGGGATTTTTCGGCTGCTGCTCAGAGTCAGCCCTCGGCCACTAGTGATGTGGTGAGCGGGACACACGCTATCAGCCGCCCCAGGAACGCTCAAACCTGGTTTTTCCCCCTCCTCATTCCGAAGGCCGCACCTATATAGGGGATCGCTCAAAGGTGTTAGTGAGCTACCTCCAGGACTGTCTTTCGCTCATCATGAGTGTTTTAAGTCAATGTGTTCTGCCACGCAAGCCGTTGCAGTGTATTTTGTATCTGGAATATGTTGTGAATGTCAGTGTCGTGAGCTTTAAGCCCCTTTAAGGCCGGATTTAACGACCACGCAGAGGATACGGCAGGAGAATTCTGTACCCCTTCCTGCGGGGGGTGTGTTCTGCGATCCCAGCTGAAGGTAGGGGGTTCCCAGTGTGTCATGTATGTGAATGAAGTGTAAGTTGTGTCCCTTTTAGTTCGGCTTATACGAACACGCAGGGAGTACGGCAGTGGAATTCTGGACCCCCAACTGCTGGGTGAGCACAGTGTGGCGACAGAGTACACTGTGACGCCCAGCCACAGTTAACCCTCGTTGGATGTAATCCTGCGGGGACCTCATAGAGGTGAGGTTGTCTTTCAAGCTGGGCCCACCCGGCTGTCCCTTTTAGTCGGCTCATACGACACGCAGGGAATACGTCAGCGGTATTCTGGACCCCCGACTGCAGGGTGAACACACACACAGAGGTTTTTTTAGACTGGTTTTTAGGTTTTTTAGACTCAGTAGGGTCTGAAACGTAAAGATCTGAAGAAAACCCAAATTTTTTTTTTGGGCCGATTACTATACTTTCCTTCCCTTCGGGTAGCGGAAAGTAAAAATGACGCTAAACTCGATTTTCGTCATAATGTTTGGTAATTTACTGAGCTGCTCCCGCCATCTTCCCACAGATGGGAATTTTATGATATTGTGATCTCGTTAGGAGCTTTCTATATAAAAAATGTAATCAAAATCGTTTGAGGTTTTTCGACGAAGTAAGTCTCTAACTGTAAATATCTTAAATCGAACTTCCATTACACGATTGCAATATTTTCCTCGTCCTTTGGAGAGAGGAAAGTAAAAAGCTGTTGTTCAATAAGTGTATAACAGCGTTAATCATAATAACTGGTGGGAATTAGGATTGTAGAATTTATTGTGCTGCTCGCACTCATGCCCCGACCATTATTGAGCATCGGTGCACAGATAATTAATGAGGGTGTTAAGCCTATGTTTTGAAAAACATGATCATTTTTCCAGAGTTGTCGGGTAAAAAAGTTTAGAAATGGTAATAAATGGAACAGCGGTGGTTGAAATTTGGGAATTTCTGGAGTTGTCCGAGTATGTTTTATTAGTGCTATGAAAAACTAATCGTATAGGTACTTGGTTGGAGTACTACCTAAATTTTTCTGAAGAACGTAGCAACATTTGAGCGAAGTTAATAAGGAAAATATCCCACTAAACTCGATTTTCGTCGAAATGTTTGGTAATTTATTGTGCTGTCTAATTAATTCTCGGTGTACTGATTCCACCATAATGGTCTTGGCACATGTAGGAGTGTGCTGACTGACTCCTATCAAAGGCAAGCGGTTCATCGTGGTCTTGCGGTTAGACGGTCGATTCATAATTCTCGGATTGTGGATCGAATCCCCGGCGCGATTGCCGTAATTTTTGCCTTAGTCAGCAGCTCTTCAAAAAGCATCTCCAAATTTCCTTCCCCCCGTAACAATGGCGCCCAAAAGTTCCAGCGCGAAGGTGGACTGGGCGACGCGCCTACTACAATGCGAGGGAACGAAGACTTTCCTTGTAGCCTTTCTCGAATCAAAGATCGGATTTTCCGGGGATTCGCTCAACTCTCGTAAAATTCTTTCCCTAAAAAAGAGTTCGCTCCAGGAGTAGCGGTTAATAGACGAGGGGGGAGATGTGCTGACTGACTCCTATCAAAGGCAAGCGGTTCATCGTGGTCTTGCGGTTAGACGGTCGATTCATAATTCTCGGATTGTGGATCGAATCCCCGGCGCGATTGCCGTAATTTTTGCCTTAGTCAGCAGCTCTTCAAAAAGCATCTCCAAATTTCCTTCCCCCCGTAACAGGAGCACCACAATAAATTCCGGAACCATACGCGCTATCGCTTTCTACCACAGTATGATTGACAGAGTTCGAATGAACTGAGTGAAAAATGAATTGAATTAGTAGAAAAAACCATGAAAACCAGTGAATATACGTGGAGTTGAGGAAAGTTGTGTGATGCGTCGCACCAGATGCTAGCTTTTTACTTTCCTTGCTCTACGAAGTAGAAAGGAAAGTTATGTAATCGGCTGAAAAAAAAATTTTGAGTTTTCTTCAGATCTTTACGTTTCAGACCCCCCTGAGTCCGAAAAACACTATTTGGGAAAATGGTCTATGTGTGTGTGTGTGTGTGTGTGTATGTGTGTCTGTGAACGATTTTTAGAGAAAACCACTGTACCAAATCAGCTCAAACTTGATATCTAGCCCGGAAGTCACTATGGGACGCCAAAATAAGGGTATGAACAAAATCCATCGAAATGTAACTATAGTTATCATAGTGATCAAAACACCAAATATTATTTTTCTCAAAATTGGCTCTAACGATTTTGATTAAATTTTTTATATTGGTAGCTCCAAATATGGCAACTATACCATGAAATTCCCATCTATGGGAAAATGACGAGAGCAGCACAATAAATTACCAAAAATTTGGACGAAATCGGCTTTAGCGCGGTTTTTAGAGAAAACAACCGTACCAAATCAGCTGAAACATGATTTCTAGCCTACAGGTTACCATGGGACGCCAAAATAAGGGTATGGACAAAATCTACTGAAAGTTAACTATAGTTATCATAGTGATCAAAACACAAAATTTTTTTTCTCAAAACCGGCCCTAACGATTTTGATTAAATTTTTTATATAGATAGCTCTCAATAAGAAAATTATACCATAAAATTCCCATTCGTGGGAAAATGACAAGAGCAGCACAATAAATTATCTTAATTTTCGACGAAAAGAGTTTTTAGCGCAGTTTTTTTTTTTTTATAAACTCCGCTGAAATTTTTGTAGAATGTTAAAATAAATTAGTATTGTAGTGCAATCCAATACCTAAAGGGTGAGTGTTTAAAAACGCTCATGAGATACAAGGGGCTCACTCCAGAAATTCCTGAACTGCCGTTTCGCTTACTACCAGTTCTAAACTTTTTACCCAATAACTCTGGAAAAGTAATTACTATCCTTCTCAAAAAAATTTGTGTTTACAGCCTCATTAATTATCTGTGTACCAATTGCTCAATAATGGTGTTGCAATGAGTACGAACAGCACAATAAAATCTGGAACTGTAAGCACTACCTCTTCCTGCTGCCGTAAAGCGTTGTTTGACCAAGTTCAAATTAACTGAGTGATAAATGAATTGATTAAATAGAATTAACCATGTACAAAGTGAATTGAAGTAGACCTAAGGAAAGTTGTGTTGCAACGCACCAGATATTTGTTTTTGCGACGAACGAGTGTACCCGGTTCTGCTTAAACGTGTTTATTCTGGTCAATGGCGAATAGAAAATCGCTGCATCAGAACGTGATAAGAGGGGCTCGGAAAAAGCCGAAAACAGCCGACTTTAGGACGACCGCGGTCCATTCGACCCTTTTGTGACGGAGGGAGTCTAGGTCTATTCGACGGCGAAGGATTGCAGTCGACGTTCTTAACGCTTTAAGCCCTTAAAAGACAATCATCGTTTATTGTCGAAAGCAGCGGCTAGGAGTCGTGACGTCGGAAGCGGTGGTAAGATTTGACTTCATTTAAGTTCAACTTTACAGCGCAGAATTTGTGCCCGATGCTCGTCGGCATGAAATTGATAGCAACAATCCGATCATGGCGACAAAGCGTCTACCTAAATCTGCCTGCAGAGGGACCGCAGATAATGACTTACGACTGCTATGAAACGGCAACCTCTATGATTATCGACTGATATAACTCTCTTATGAGTGTTAAGAACAGTCATTTTTATTAGGAAACAGACCAGCCCTATGCCTTCGTGCGAGATTTGACTCTGAAAGAAGGAATGGTTGGGGGAAGTACACACACAATGGAATCGCACACCCTCCAGCGCCGTTGTTGATTTTATAAACATCCACTGGAACGATTCGGTGACAGATAAATATCTTATAATCAAATTACAGGAAAATGTTACACGCAGAGGAAATGTTAAATTTTGGGATATTTTCTATTCCTCTCCCAAGTTGAAAACAACTTTTGTTTCATTGATCAGACCCTAAAAGGAAATATTAAAACAATGAAATTAATGAGTCGTTTTTTAAAATTCGTACAGCAGTGTTATTCAGTATGGACGGTTCACCAATGATGCTCAAACGGCAACTTTCGACTGGGAAGCCTTTGAGCAAAATATCCATCGTCGGCTGTGGTCAGGTTGGAATGGCCTGCGCATTGTCTCTCGTATCTCAGGTATTTTGAATTTTAAAATACTTATACTACTAACGTTAGTATTCGAAAGGGCGAGCGTCCTCTTGGTGAGAGTTTACCAAAACACAAAAAAGGTTTTGCTAGCAGGACTGTTGTGTGTAATAATCTCAACAGAATCAATCCTTGCATCAGTGCACAGTGCCCATGCACAAAGATTGACACAGTTGAACATCAGTTGCATCATTTAAATTTTTGTTTTGAATTACATTTAGGCTGCATAGACTGTAAGAATTATGATTAAAACAATCTAAAATTTAAAAAAAAGTATCAACGTGAAATCTGAGGGTAATACCAAGAGGCACCTCTTTTTTTCCAAACAACCAAAATCACGTAGAATCCTACAACCTTGTGAAATCGAACCCAACGACCTAGAACTAAAGAAATTAGAAAAGCCCTTTCCCATGAGTGAATCCTGTAGACCATTTCGGTGTTGTTCCTAGTGTGTCTTCTTGATTGCGTACGTAGGTCGAAACCTCACTCAAGTAACTAAACAGCTGACTGATCCAGCGTAAAAGAATTAGTTTACGAAACTTCAATCGAGTGTTTTTCCAGAAGTTTCACTCTTGGGAAGGAGGAGTTGCGTTGAAGTCTCCCACGAACAAACGCAAATTATTAAAGCCAGGAAGACCCTCGACAACGCCTCGAATGTTCAACCTCATCGTAGCTCACTGAGAGTTCAAGCGGGGCTATCTTCATCTATCATCATTCCACATGATTTGATTTAATTCAATTTATTTATGTTGAAAGGCTCCTCTTCTACTCGCACATTAATAGCATAGGTGCCTGGATGCTGCATGCTTACATCACCATTATAGACTTTTCTTGAAATAAGGCACCTAAAACAATGCTAGAATACCAACAGTGGTAATAAGAGCCGCAAAGTCAATAGTGTTTAAAAGGAACATAGGTTGTGTGGGCAACCTTTAGGGACACTGCATTTCTTATGCAGACAGTTGATGGCAATAGTGTAGGCTCTACCAATGGTTGTGCAAGAAACTTCTGTGCTCTTATTCGTTGACATAGAATAAGATTATTGGCATTAAATCGCACGAACTCTCAGGCCTCACCCTTCGTACATGCACACCATGTGAATAGTTAATCATTGGGCGACACTATTCTTTACAGGATTCCCAAATTAGCTTTCATATTGTTTCTTTTCAGCATGCTACTGACGAAGTAGCTCTGGTTGACGTATTCAAGGATAAATTGGCTGGAGAGGTTATGGACTTGCAACAAGGAGCTGTGTATACTCCTGGGGTTAAAGTATATGGAAGCGTAGGTCAGTCCTCATGATTACCATATTTTTAGTGGATGAAATTGTTGTCTTCACATTCCTCTGGCTACTCCGTTAGAGACTATAATGGCCCGTACCCATGTAGTCATTTGAGGAATTGGTGAACCTAAAATCCAGGACCTCATTATACGAGATCATATTGTCTTATTCAGGTTTGGTCTTGCAGATTATTCCATCACCGTAGATTCAAAAATCTGCATAATCACTGCAGGAGCTCGCCAAAAAGAAGGAGAAAGTAGAAGGGAGCTCATTGAGAAGAACGTACAAATCTTGAAACATACGATTCCGCAGTTGCTGAAGTACAGCCCAGACACGATTCTCCTCCTTGTTACAAATCCTGGTACGGCTCAATTTTGCAATTCTATTTCTACTACTTTTGGGTAAACCACAATTTGTCACTTGTGGCTTGAGCATTGCTAGGTTGGCCAAATTCATTCTGTTCATTTGTACTTTCAAGGCAAATGTAGTATACATTAATCACTGCAATCGTGTGGGTCATAATTGGTGCTCCTAGCCAATAACAACCTCTTTGTGCTGGTGAAGGACAATAACTCTACTCTGGAGGCTTATAGGACTCCTCCCTTTAATAGACTGGGATGTGGGAGGTTCTCCTGACGTCCTAGTGTGGCTGACTCATCTGCAAAAGGTTGTTCAGACTGTGCGTCAACTTCCTTCCCCTTCATCTTTCTCTAAGTCTTCTCATACCTCTGCCCTTCTTCCAGCCCTGAAGAACTTTTTCAGGGCTGGGAAAACCCCACTAAAGGCCCACATTTGCAGGAAGAAAGGGAAAGAAATTAATTATGGGGACAGGTCAGTATATAGGTGTGGTTCTTAGGGGATGGGCTTTATTATAGAAGAGCCTCGCCTCACTTTGATGAGACAACTTAATGGCTGACTGCAGGTTTGGCGTCTTACGAGGCGCCGAAGAACTACTGCACAACGTCTACACTGGTAAGGGAGTACAGGAGGTGGCTCAACTCTTTAGCTAACGCTAATCCGCTACTGGATTCCTGGGCATGAAGGGATCACTGGAAATGAGTGGGCGGACCATTGGAGTGGACATATTGGGCTACTTCTCCACTGTGGAGCATCTCTGTTACAAGTGAAGAGGACAGTGAGAGAATATGCCAGGAGAATGCATCAAGACTGTCTAGAATGATGGCAGTGAGGATAAACACTTAATCTCAAGACTGGACACACTAGATAAGACATAGCCTTCCGATGACTGAAAGGAAGGACAGTAGGAATCATCACGCGGCACTGCAAAATGTACAGACCTAGGGTAAACATCAAAGAAGAGTCTTACAGGAAATGCCTGGCATTCCTTGGGAAGCTTGGCATGGACCTGGGAGATAATAGAACTAGCACAATTAGAGGTTGGGCCCATGGAGTGTGTACTCATGGTTGAGTGGTCTGATCATGCTTGATTAAGGAATTAGTTTATTAGACACCTACATGTGTAGTCTACCCCCCCTTTTCCAAGCTCAACGATACATTCTGCAATCTTGTGTTTACTGCCGTACTCGGAGGATTATGTTTGTTTCACTAATTCATACCTTGTCTGCGTTTCTGACTTCATGGGGGCTGTATCCAGTCTGACTCAAGGATATACTTCTTGTAATCGAAACTGGAATAAACTTTTTTTCCAGTGGATGTCCTCACGTACTGTGCTTGGAAAATCAGTGGTCGACCAGTTGGGAGTGTCATTGGGACTGGGACCAGTTTGGACACTGGTCGTCTCAAGTATTTGATTGCCGAACAAATCAATATCAACCCAAAGTGCGTTCACATATGGATAATTGGTGAACACGGAGACGCAAGTGGTAAGCACTATATTTTACTATATTAGACGCCTAATAATATTTGTGTGGCACGGGAAAACAGACGGGCGCACAATTGAAACATGGGAAATCGCCACACAGAACCCCTCCACTTCACATGAGATCAAGATTAATATAATTGTTTAAAACAGTCGTATTAACCCCCTACACAGAACAACGCGGACTCCACCTCAGCTGAGACGCGTCAAGACCAAGATTTAAATAAAAAAACAAGCAAAAACAAAAACTGTGCAAATTATTACACAACGGTTTATTATTCTCATGAACAGCTTGACTTAGTATTACTGCTCCGACACCCATCCCATTCGGTTCATCGTCGAAAAATACTAGTAAATCATGCGAAACATGACCTGACTACAATGGAACTATGAAAACTAAATATTCCCCCGGCGCCCGTAAGCGTCTGTAGGCATTTATGGTCCGATGTAGGTGTGTGCGAAGGAAGGGAATACGAAGGGCTCAGGTCTTGCAGATCTGTCTCTCGTAAATTTCATGGTTGTCGAGTGATTAAACGGTTTGATTCCATGAATTTTACTAGAGAAATATATACGTATACACAAAAATGTAGTTTTTGTCTGCAGGTGGTCGAGGTTCGTAGAATTTGTGTGGCAGACTCAGTTATTTGACGCATTCCACATACAAATTTCCAATGTCAACTAATAAGTCGAGTTTGCCAAACTTTTGACATTTTCGTTGAGCCATCATTTTTTTACCTCTATATTCCAGACAGACTGGTTGCTAAACGAGGGAACCTTCAGAAAAAGTAATTAGCAACTTTCAACTAATGGTTCAACGCTATGAGCCCTCAATTCCTGGACTATAAAGTCATTGCGGTGTCAAGAACTACTTCCTTATACTGCGGGGGTTTGACTAGATTTTGTGGTGACAATTATCACGACCTAACGCGAACGTATCACTGTTTTTCAGTTCCTGTCTGGTCCCGCCTCCAAATCGGTGGAGTGAATATCGAAGAACTCAATCATCCGTCCAGTATACGCGAAGAAAAAAACTTGAAAGCATTACACTCGGCTGTTATAAACAGGTAAACATTTCGCAACTACAATGAAAAAACGAGTTTTAAAGTATCAGATGTCGGGCGTGACAACATACACACAACTGTTCATGCCCCACTCTTAAATGAGTAGCTTGAAGTGAGAGAAGTACGTATTGGGCGCTTTTACTCAAGTCAGAGAGAGCATTTACTTTAGAGGTATGTTATGTGAATAAGAAATCAAATCAACTATAATTATATTTTTACTTTCCTTGGCTCTACGCAGTAGAAAGGAACGTTATGTAATCGACTAAAAAAGAAGTTGAGTTCTCTTCAGATCTTTACGTTTTAAGGCCTACTGAGTACAAAAAACACTATTTGGGAAAATGTGTGTGTGTGAACGTACCTGAGAGAAAACACTTGAATAAAATCAGCTCAAACTTGATACCTAGGCAACAGGTCATCATAGGAAGGCAAAACAAGGGCATGAATTAAATCCGCTCAAAACTAACTATAGTTATCATAGTGATCAAAACATCACATTTTTTTTCTCAAACGATTTTGATTACATTTTTATATATACAGCTCCCAACGAGATCACAATATCATAAAATTCCCATCTGCGCAAAAATGGCGAGAGCAGCTCAGTAAATGACCAAACATTACGACGAAAATCGAGTTTAGCGTCATTTTTCCTCATAAACTCTGCTCAAATGTTGCTAGGTTCTTCAGAAAAAATCAGGTAGTACTCCTACCAAATACCAAGACGATGAGTCCTTAATAAAGTTCATAAAATATACAGAAATACGCCTGAAATTCCGGAAAAGGACGAGGAAAGTATTGCAATTGTGTGATGAAAGTTCGGTTGCAGATCTTAACAGTTTTTACTTCTTAACAGGGCTTACTTCGTCGATAAACTTTATTTCGACGCGTGTTCTGTGACATTTGTTGGGAATTGGCTGACATTTAACCTCTAGCAAAGGTGAGCAACGTATTTCTAAAGGATTACACATTGTCCTGCCCTGCTAAAACATCTTGGGCATGAAAAACCCTGCTAATTATTACACAACGGTTTATTATTTTGTTGAACAGCTTGACCTATTATTACTGCTCCGAGACCCATCCCATTCGATTTAGTATCGCAAATACACGTGAACCTTGGGAAACATGATCGACGAAAACTAAATATTCCAGTCTCCCGTAAGCGACTGTAGGCAATTGGCACGACGTTGCGACTCGAGCGGGTGGGTGGTTTTGATGAGTTTTGATTTTCGCTTTAGTTATTGTCCCGCGAGTTCTTTCAATTAGTAGACTTTTGCTCACTTTAATAATTACTGTAATTTCATCATACGCACTTGTACTTGTCTGATACTCATTCCATTCTCCCCAGGATCTTAAAATGCGATAACAAACATGGCGTATTTGAGATTGAAGTGCCAAATTGCGTTTTTGTTAATTTTTTAAATCGTTTTTTGCAACCATGGGTTTCGTCCAATCGTATTGAGCAGCAAAACTAGATACCAAATGGAATTTTTGTACAAAAGAACGGATTTTTTTTAGACCACATTAAAGGTAAATTACGGCCCAGACGGCGAGCGGACGATGTAGATTTTGAATACCGATGTCTTGAAACGTAAAGTATCACATTTTGATTGGGGGGGGGGGGGGGGTTGAAAAAAGTTCCCTTACCGAAAACATAGGGCTATTATTCACAATGAATAACAAACCAAAAGGGGGAAGAAGAAGGCGTTTGACGATAATATATAACACAATCTATGTTGTGGAGCTTGGAGCGTCTGTCAACGCGGGTTTTAAGAAATCACAAGAAAAAAAACAAAAACACATTGCGCCATCGATTCACAATAAGTTAACGGTAACCGTTCCGAAACTTATTTTATGAACTCGAAATTTCGGATTCGGACATTGAGCGAACTTAAGTGTGAGGTCTTTGATCTCCTATTACACTTTCCTCTGAAACAGGCACAATCCAGCGTTGTATGATGCGTCACACCTGATGGTTTCTGTACTCTATTAAGCAGAGAGGAAAGTTTTGAATTGGCTGAAAAAGTTAGTTTTCTTCAAATCCATCTTGGCAAGGGATTGACTGCCTTCCCTATTCCCTTCTTCTCATTACCTTTCCTCCATTTCTACTGCAATATATGACTGTACGCGTAAATACTGTGACTGGGAGTTTAAGAAGTACGAAGTTAACTTTCATAGATGCATAGAGGTACTTTGGGGAATACACGCTTTACTGTAGCTGCCGAGGCTCTGTCGAATTGGAGAGGGAGGTCCTAGGTTCTACTCTCTCGTACAGATGGCTCTCAAAAGTCTTGTCAGTCTTGCCCCAAACTCCTTTTCCCAGTTGAAGATTTAGATGAAGGGCTAAGTGTGGAAAATGCTTCAGGCTTCCCCTACCCAATAGGCACCACAAACTAAGCTGAGTTATCTCCTGGAGCGCACAATGAGTATATCTCAGTGGGAGCGACTTTTGGGTTTGGAAGTGCTCCTGACACTGCCGCTTTCACAGTGTTCAGCAGTGCAGTCCCTAATCCATCAAGAATCCAACACTTGACTGACCCCTGTTACCCATGAAGGGGGAAAAGTGCAGAAAAGTCGAATCCCAGCAACGTTAAAAAAAGAGCTTTGCAAACAGAATATATGGCAAGTTGCAAACGGTTACTTTATTTTAAGCATAATATGATCGATGCCACTGACTTTGTTTGCTTGTTTTCGCTACAGCGCTTACAACATAATCAAGTTGAAAGGATACACATCGTGGGCAATCGGGCTGAATGTAGCAGATATCTGCCGTGCTATCCTTCACAATGCCAGGCGCATTCATGCAGTTTCTACTTTGGTGAAGGTGATACTCATTAATTAGCAAAATACTCATTAACTCTCGCATTACTATTTGAATTAAGATTAGTAATTTTTGTTTACCCTTTGTGTGGCACAAAGTATCGTAATCGCGTAAAAAAGTTGAGTTTTCTGCAGATCTCAATGTGTTGAGAGCTTACGAAAATAATTTTGGTGCGTGGACACACAATCTGAAATTTAATTGGCGGGGAAAAAGTTAGTTTTATTGTATCTTTACGTTCTTAAGGGTCCTGAGCTTGTTAACACCATTTGAAAAAATTCGAAGAGAGTGAGAATACATTTGAGGGGTACACAGCAGTACGCAATAAAACGACGTGGTAACATACTCGAAACTTTCATTGTATAAATAATGAAATTATAATTGACGCTCTTAACAAGTATTGCTGTATGGCAAGTGGAAATCGGGTTTTTCTGAACTCATCAGTTTTCCTTTTTCCAGGTAAGTACTTACCGACATTCACTAAAGAGTAGGGGTTTTTGTGTTTTATTCACAAGAAGGGCGCATATGAACAGTTGAGGCTACTTAATACTTATCAGGGTTGGAGCAGCCAACTCCCTCAGACGAGATTGTGACGACCTCACATAAACGCTCAATTGGTAACTGAGCCCTATCGCAGGTACGGTGTAGTTCATTGAAGCTGGCGAACAAAGTACATTGTGGTCCTAAGTCACAGTGTGAAAGGGTGACGGTTAGCACCTTGGAAGGGTTATGACTGAAGAAAAACCTTCTGAACAGCCACATACTTAGGGAATGTGTAATTAACTACTAGTAATGTATATTATAAAATACAATTATTACTAAGTCATTGATCCTGCCAGTCTATTAAATGCAGTCCATTGCTATAGTGCCATTTATCATGCCATACTCAGCTCTCACCCTTTACAACAATCATAATGCTCTATAACGGCGTCATTTAATTAAAGTAAACGATGTACACTTTCATTTCAGGGATTCCACGGTGTTGAAGAAGAAGTGTTTGCATCCCTTCCTTGCATTCTAGACAGCACTGGCATTTCTGATGTCATCCCTCTCAAAATCAACGAGGAAGAAAAGGCTAAATTCGTAGAGGCCACAAACACCCTCCTCGAGGTTCAAAAGTTCACTGGATTGTAAAAAACCCTGAAATCCAAAGAATTCCGTTTTTACTGTAGCGAATTATAATTTTCTTGCTGAGGACAATTTTTTTTTATAAACACGGTTGAGGATGAAATGTTGACGAATGAGATTGAGCTGAATGACCGTATGGCCTCAGAGCATTTGTCCTTCCTGTTTTCAACCTCCAGTTCATTCTCTGGCAGAACAGTCGAACAGGTCCAACCTTGTTCTCCTCAAGCAAGATTTATCCTGACGACATATGTAGTTACTTGTCACTCACTATCTCGCTCTCTACGAATCTCATCCTTTCTCAATTTTTTCCTTCATTCACGTTTTCCTGCTTGTGGCTTCGGCTGCCTCGTTCGTTTTATTACTATCTCCACGGGGCAGTTCTCATGAAATTTCGTTAGTAGTCTTTGGCACAGTACCTGGTATTAGCAACACAAGGTACTGAGCGAAGCATTTGTTTCACCACTTCAACCTTCTTTCTATTTGTGAACACTACATCAGAATGTCTGGGGATTCTGTGCATTTAGCAACCTCCGCAATACGCGGCAGTTTCATAGTCAAACAGCGAAAGAATGAGGGCTTGGACTAGCGGTTGTTGCACCTGAACAGGGAATCGTTCGCAATGCGTTTCAACTGTTGAAGAAGGGCCTTGAACACATTCCTGCAGCCGCAGGTCCTCTGAGGACCCCAGGAAAGTGTGTCTTGCAACAACACCCATCGTTAGGCAACTAACACTGAGGGGAAGATTATGCCTTCTCACTCAGGTTGGCTTTGCACATCCCACACCCAAATTCCCACCATACCAACTTTTTTCGCCCTACAAACTACATGACCCACTGCCTATTGAGCCATCTTCTACCCTTCACTGCTAATTAGCTGTCTTCGTCTACTTCCAATTGCCTACTGTCTAAATCTCTGCGTGCTCTACATTCTTAACTGGCTAGCTTCTATCTGATTACTGTACCCCCACCTGCTAACAAATTGACACCACATCCTTTCAGTGGAGTGGGATGTACATTCTCATGAGTGTCGTGGCAGCAACTATTATGATAATAGTTATGACTACTAGGCTTGCACTCGTTCATCATAAATAAATTAAGGAAGGTTGTACGAGTACTGTCGATGACAAGCTATTAAGTGCAGCTGATATCTAAATATACAAGTTTTACTAGCCTCTCAATCTACCAGAAAGATACTGACTTACAACTGCATGCTCCATGCCTCCCATTAATTCATTTTTATCACAGTGAGCTTCAAAGAGGGTACAAAATGTTCATAGCCAAATCACTGAACCATGCAGCTGGTACTCCCTTTGTTTTATTGATTATTGCTAGATGCGCATGATCAGGTGTTGGAAACACCAGGGTGAGCAATCAATCTGATTGCCTTCTCAATATTGGTGGGCTGTATAGCCAAATGTCACCCCAGGATGTCTTGCAAATAATTGACCCTTCTTTGTAATAAAAACTGGGTCCCTGCCGACGTCCTAAGCCCCGCACCCTGAAAGGACAACCAGGGAATGGACAAACGATATAAATGTCAATAATGAATTAAACCAGGATTCATACTCGTCCTCGTGGCAACTTCTTCCTGACCAGTATAGCACTGGACCACTGGAGAGATGCGACTTGCACAGCTTTATGTGCAGTATGAAGGAGGAGAAAAAGGGTCATACAAAAATTTTGGTTGTGGCAGTCCATGGAGTGAGAGATGAAAAGAAAAGGGTGAAGGTATTAAAAGGTGAGCGCTGTGGAGGGAACAGCAACAAGAAAATGCGAGAGCCAAAGGGGCTCTGAACGCTGGTGAGCCGCAGCTTTGTTCCCAACATCAGGTAATGACATCATCAACAGAAAAGGTTTGTCCAACTTTTAATGAAAACGATTTAATTAAAATGATCGTTTACGTTCCAGTAATTAATCCTTATATTTTGTCTTCTATAGCCGCTTCTGCGAAACAAGATGAAGAGAGATATGGACATAGATGTCTTTGGTAAAAACTGCTTGAATGATTGGATCAAACTCATAGCATGTATTAGATAAATCAATATCTACATGGTTTTCCACACATTTTTCTCAAGAAACGCGTTGAACGTACAATAAAGCAACTTATTTTGTTGTAACTTCAATTTTTTTAACACAGACCACCATTTGAAGGTTGTCAAATTGGATTCACTAATATTAACAAATGTTATCCTCTAAGATATATCGCATTATCAGTGAAGTAGCATACTTAGATATAATTGCTCGATAAAATGGTGTAATGCATCACTTGTGATTTTTCTATTCTAACATAACGTTATATCTAAAGTATGGGTTGTGTCAAAAAGATGACAAGCAATACTGCAAAGTTTCAAATACAAACAAAAAACTAGAACAAACATTATTGCAACATATTTGATGAGATCAACAATTGTTTAAAAATGGAAATAACTTAATTTTTGTAACAATTAAACGGATGCACAAGCTTTATTTACTTTGGGACTAGACCTCGAGTTTTGGGGTAAGACGATTTCGGCGGAGTGCGGGTGTAAGTCGACGCAGATTTGGCAGAGCGCCGGCGACGGGCGGCAGTCACGGAGGCGTCAACGTCAATATCTGCTTCCCCTTTGAGTGCCGCTTCGAGGGCAGACATGACAGATGGCGCCACAGCAGGCCCCTGGTAATCTTTCGTCGTACGGGGTGGATAATCCAAATCCAATTCGAGGATGTTCTCACCTTTGTAACGGTAGTTCAACCCCATTTCCCGAGCCGTTTTGGCATATTCTGTTAATGGTCGACGCTCAGGAGGTTGAGCCAACAATCGACCAAGCATTTTTGTCGGCTCGCTCTCCGGCATCATCTTCCACGCATCATCTTCGTCATCATAGAACAACCGGCTTGAGATTCGTTTCCGCTCTTCCGGCGGGATGAAGTTGTCAATGATCAATAGCCTCAGCTTGTAGTCCTTGAGGAGTGAGTTGTGGTGTTCCTCTAATTCCCTTCTATCGGCGTTGAAGCCTTCTGTCATGTCCTGTACCTCCTGACGGATGCTCTGCAATTTTTGGTATAACTTTTTCACTTTGTTGTTCTTTATTTCAACTTCTTGTTGAAGACTAGCGTAGGTTTCACGAATCCCTTCCATCGACTCTTCTTTCGTTTCCAACATTTGGCGCATTTGGAGCTCCTTTCGTTTTCTTTCGTTGATCTCAATTCTCCGCTGCTCGAGGGCTTTTTGCTGCTCGTTCGTATGATCAATTATGTTCTTTCCTCCTCGTAGTAATTTGCTTTCCATCGCTTGAATTCTATTAGACAGCTCATCGTGTGCCTTTTTCTCTTCGGAAATTTGTAATTTACGAGCTTCGATTTCATCCAAAAGCCTTTTCCGTTCGTTTTCTGGCATGTCATCTGCCCTGACTTTTTTCTCTCTTTTGATCAAATTAGCCTCTTCTTCATTCAACATTTCTTCGTGAGTTTTAATAGAATCTTCGTCTTTCTTACGACGTTTTTTCTTGTTCAACCCTGTGGCAGGGTCAGACTCTTCTAGCATGGCTCTCAACCGGTTAATTTCTTCCTGGTACTGCCTCAGAAGGGCATCTTTAGGATCTTCGTTGATCCGTGGTTTATTTTTTATGTTTTTAGCACGATTAGCATAGCGAAGGGTGGTCAAGCTCTCTTCGTAATTGTAACTAGCAGGACCGATGTTGGCAATCATGATAGTTTTCGAATTCCCACCCAATGAGTCTTGAAGAAGTCTAGTGAGTTTGGAATCTCGGTACGGGATATGTTGTCCCTTCCCATCAACCAAAGCAGATATGACATTTCCTAAGGCTGACAGTGACAAATTTATTTTGCTCGCTTCTTTCAATCGTGTACCCGTGGAACCCGTTTTAGTTTGTCGCTCGCTTCCGGCCAAGTCCACCAAATTCAACTTCCCAACGCGGACTTGGTTCTTCAGCTCTTGATTACTCGTGTCGCTCATTTCTATCGTGACCATGAAAATTGCGTGAGATCGTGAACTATGTTCGTTCATGTTGGTCGCTCCAATCGTTCGATTTTGATTACCGATTGACATTAATTTGTCAATCTCCAGGACGCTTTTACACACAAACGATTGCAAATCTTTAACGTAAACTCCCGAATCCGCACTCTCCCTCAAGTCGTACCGCTTTTTGGGGTTGCAGTCCAGCAGATCGCGGATTTCCTCTTGATAAATTTCCAAATAAGAAGCTCTGACGAGATACTGCATGTTGTCAGAGCGGGAGATGTGGGTGAATATTTGGTCGAAGGAACGAGGAATGATACCCCGATTGTCGACGATTCCGGTTTCACCTCGACCTTCCATCGTGAATGTCTTTCCCGTTCCCGTCTGACCGTAGGCGAAAATTGTGCCGTTGAAACCTTCAAGCACGGAATTAACAAGCGGAAAGACGGACTCGTCGTATAAATCTTGTTGAGTTGCGTTCGAATCGTAGACTGCGTCATAAGTGAACATTTTCCCTGAAGCCCGCTCATCGTCCCTGGGACTATATATTTCGACGACTCCACGAGCTGGATGAACGGAAACGACGTTCTCATACCCGTGCAATAATTCTTTTTCGTTCATCGGTCGACATCGGACGACTACCTGAACGCATTCGTTTCGACCGGACTTAACTCGTTCTGATAATGACATTTTAATTACCTGAAAAATCGGCAACAATTCGTACTGAAGGTGCGCAGATAGGAAAAAGTTACCGTTTAGAGTCTAATACAACAAACCCGTATAAATAAATAGCGACGCTTATTTAGACAACTTAGGTCTAGTTTAGTAACAATTTAGTAACCTCTGACGAAATTCCAACGTCAAACGGGAACAGCACAGACTGGAGGTGACGCAGGGAACTCCCCAGTCGGTTATTGTGACGTCATAACTGAAGTGCCAATTTCAGAAGTCAGGTAACAATCATTTGAAGGGTTACACAACTTCTAACATCATCGAAGTTAACATTTTAAACATTATCGTCAACTGTAGCATTATACGCATGAATAAAAATAATAATAAATACCAATCCACGTGAACAAAACAGTACCAATAAAAATAATAACAAACAATGAAATGTCAACATAACTGTTATTATTAGTCATAACTTTGCGAATACAACCATAATGAACGTAACTCGTACATACACATAATTGTATACGTGTAAATAAATTTAATTATGTAAAAATATCTAGTGCGTATCATCACACTACTTTCCCTAACCCCTGTAAATTCAATGGAAGTATCCTTGGAAGGTACTTAAAATGGTCAAGAAGTCGCTTATCCTTCGTTTTCCAATCATTTTTTATTTGATAGTTAAAGCAATTATTAGCGATAACAAAATGTGGGTACAGGTAAAGAGGGTTTTTTTTTCGTATCGAACTATACCTGTGACCACAGATACAATCCATACCAAAACGTATTTGTAGTTGATAAGTCACAAGTAAAGATGAATTCTGAACCAATCAAATTTTTGTGTGAGAATTAGCGGAATCAGTGCTGGAGGTTTTTGTGGACGTGATTGAGTTTGAAAACAGGTTTGTCATGAAAATAAACATTTCTACAGTTTTTGGATAAATTAGTGGAGACAATGTTGAAACGAATTTAACCAATTGAATTTAGAAACATTTGTGAACAAAGGGACTATTGAAAGGTAGCTAGTTATACGGAGTGGAACTTGGAGAAGTGATAAAATAATATAAACTATTAAACGAACTTGTATCAGACAAAGAACATCACATTGGTAAAAAGGGAAGAATTACAACGCGGACGCAGACAGAAGAGAACACATAGATAACAGGGAGACCGCCAAAGACGAGGACAGTGTTGCCACTACATTTGGCGTATTAAAATAAAACTAATACTCTCCCTTAATAGGGCAAATGAAAAAAATGTTTGGCAACATGATGATTCTACTGGTAGACAACCAATAAATGCAAAAACATGTCAAATTTGAACCAATAACATTTACATTTCACAGTCCTATCAAATTTGCATATTCATGTCAAAGCAACATCGAGAATGTTTAGTTGAACCTAGACTCTTAGTTAAAATATCGGCAACCATATCTTCAGTCGGCATATAATTCAGTTTTATTACATGTTGTTCAACCATATCTCGAACATAATGGTATTTTATCCTTATGTGTTTAGTTCTCTTATGATAAATGGGATTTTCAGAAAGATTAATTGCACTCTGGTTATCGTTATACAACTGGATTGATCCATTAGGAATAATTGGGCAGGAACGCAATTTTGAAAAAATCTCATCAAACAGGCCATAAAAATAAACTGCTTCTTTAGTAGCCTCACAAATCTCAACATATTCTGCCTCAGTTGAAGAGAGTGATACACACTTTTACTTTTGACATTCCCATGAAATAGGTGCATTGGCTAGTTTAAAGATAAATCCTGAAAAAGATTTTGAATCAGTCTCATTATTTGCCCAATCGGCATCAACATACCCTGTGAGAGGCTTGTCAGTCTTTTTAAAGACTATACCCATGCTTTTGGTGCCACTTAAATATCTTAGGATTCTTTTATAAGCCAACCAATGTTCTTTAGTGTGCTTAACATTAAATTGACTTAGAAATGTTACACAAAAACTTATGTCTGGACGAGTGCAAACAGAAAGGTATAAAAATAAAGAACCTATTAGCTGCTGATAGGGAGCATCATAAGGCTCTCCCTCAGTCGAAAACTTTTGATTTTGTTCTAACGGTGTTTTCACGCTTTTTGCGTCAGACATTTGAAATTTAGCTAATAATTTGGATATGTACTGCTCTTGACTTATTTTTAAAGTATTATTTTTACGGTCACGGTCAATTTTCATACCAAGGCAGTGAGTAATCGGCCCTAAATCTTTGGTTTTAAAATTTTGACATAAAATGGATTTAAGTTTATCAGCTTCCCTTTTGTTATTGTAGAATACAAAGAAATCATCAACAAAAAGTGCTACAATTACAGTTGACTTTTCTGATATTTTGAAAAATATACAAGGTTCTATTTTTGACTCAACAAAACCAGCATTCAAAAGAACATCATTAGCCTTTTTAAACCATAATCGACTGGATTGTTTTAATCCATAGAGACCTTTGTGTAAAAGACATACTTTACCCTTATTTCCTGCATTTTCAAAACCTTCAGGCTGAGCCATAAAAATTTGTTCATCAATCTCACCATTAAGGAATGCAGTTTCTACATCTAGATGATCAGCTTCGAGATCAAGCTCAACAGTCAAGGCGAATAATAATCTAAGATTGCTATACCTAATCACAGGAGAGAACGTTTCAGTATAGTCCTGGCCAAACTTTTGGGAAAATCCTTTGGCGACCAAACGGGCTTTATGCCGAACAATTTTTCCATCTTGGTCCCGCTTAATTCGAAATACCCATTTATTTTGAACGATATTCCTACCATGGGGCCTATCAACGAGTGTCCAAGTCCTATTTTCATTTAAAGACAAAATTTCCTGTTCCATAGCACTTTTCCATAAAATTCTATCAGAACTAGAAAGAGCCTCGAAGACTGAATTTGGCTCAGAATCAACTGAGAGAACAGCAAAAGCATTATCTAAATCTAGTTCAAAATCCCCAAATTTTGAGTTGAGTTTAGGAACACGCCTAGGATATCTAGAATTTCTAGTAGCTAGTTCATCTATAGTATCATCAGAATCAGAATTACTTATCAGATCAATGGTTGGTATACCTGCGATAGAGTCATTTGTACAACAGGAATTGAAACTTGAATCGTCTTCTTGTGATGCAGTGACGTCAGAGTTCTTGTCTGCTAGAGGTGTGTCAGTACTCTCTTCATCTGCTTCTGACGACAACGTGGTAACATCTGGTGATGTTGCATCCAATATAGTAGGTGATCCATCATTATTTACAGTTGCTTCAGTTTCTTGAAGACTTTCGTCTCCACCCAGATGGGTGTCATGGCCAAGAATGAAATCAAAGACATTGTAAGTTTCTGTCGTAGCTATCCCTTTAGGCGACTTGTCTTGGACAGGAATTTGCTCGATGAACACTATGTCACGTCCAATCGTGATTTCATGAGTTTCATGGTCAAAAAGACGATAACCTTTTGAGGTTTCACTGTAGCCAACAAACAGATACTCTTTGGCTTTAGAGTCGAGTTTTGTTCGTTTCTGTTTGGGCACATGGCAGAATGCTTTGCAGCCAAATACCTTGAGATGACCAAGGTTGACCTTTTGGCCAGTCCACCGCTCTTCTGGTGTCGCTCCCTTTATCCTTTTGGCTGGTGAGCGATTAAGTAGATAAACAGCCGTGTTTGCTGTTTCAGCCCACAATCTTTTGTCCAGATTTGCTTCTTCCATCATAGCTCTGGTTTTCTCAAATATTGTGCGGTTGTAGCGCTCTGCGAGTCCGTTCTGGGCAGGTGAATATGCAACTGTGCGTTCATGCTTAATGCCATATTTTTCACAAATTGTTGTCATGGTAGAGTTGCAATATTCCGACCCATTGTCTGTCCGAAGTGTTTTTATTTTGCAGCCTGACTCACGCTCAACTTTGGCTCTAAAGTGCTCAAATTTAGTTGGAGCTTCGCCTTTGTGGCTTAGGAAATAAACAAATGTTTTCCTAGAATAGTCGTCAATGAAGCTCAACATGTACCTTTTGTTCCCAAATGAAGGAATTATAGGGCCTGCTATGTCCGAATGTACCAACGACAGCTTACTTTCAGCCACTTGCTTATCAGGGTTGTGAGGGAATGGTTTGTGTGACATCTTGCCTTTGACGCAACTCGTACAAATTTTAGGAGCATCTGGATCCCTATATTTCACACCTGCAGCGAGTCCGTTGCGCAACAAGTCCATGCTGTAATGGTTGAGGTGACCTAATCTCAAATGCCATAGAGTTTGGTCAGATTCCTTAGGAACAGTGTAGATGGTGTTAGCGCGGTCTTTCTTCTGGACATCAAGCCTAAAGAGGCCTTCTTGGTTAGTAGCAGTGGCAAAGGGCTCTCCCTGTACTAAACAATCCTGGTTCTCGTAGATTTTGCAACCATTCATATCAAAAGTTACAAAAAATCCCTTTTGGACGAGTGAACTTACAGAGAGTAGGTTTACCGCTAAACCAGGTACGTATGTGACGTTAGACACCATGCGCTTTTCACCAGTTTTCAAAACAATAGGTATGTGTCCTTGTCCTTCAATTTTTAAGGTTTGGTTGTTGGCAACAGAAATTTCCTTGTCAGTCTGAACTTTTTCAAAGTGTTCGAACATGTCATGGCGAGCACAATAGTGTGCAGTTGAACCACTGTCGATGTACCAACAATCATCTGTCATGCCAATACCGAGAGCAGCAATCATGGATTTATGCTTACTTTTATTGTCTTGTTTTCCTTTTGGTTCGAAACGCTGTTGTTGCTGCGTGCTTTTAACCTGCTGTCCTCCTGGGTCTTGATTCATTGGACACTGACTCTTCCAATGACCTTTTTGACGGCACCGGAAACAATAAGGCTTCTTTTTTGTAAGGGTATACATTGCGCTTTCCTTTTCTTGAGTATGAACTCGAGAGCTTCCCCATTTAGTGCCTTGCAAAAGTTTTGTCTTCACAAAATCACTAGTAATTTTTGTTGCGGAGTTTTCTAGAGCCATTATCATGGGTTCATAGGACTCCGGCAACCCTTGAAGCATTATCGCAGCAAGCAATTCGTCGTCAAGCGCCTTATCAGCAGCAGCGAGTTCTTGTAAGAGAGACATAGCCTCGTTTACGTATTGCTCCATAGAGGTAAATTTTTTTAGTCTGATAGAGCAAAGAAGACGTAGCAAACGTAAACGTCGGTGAAGTCCTTTGTCCTCAAACGCTTGTTGTAACGAATTCCAAGCATCCTTCGCAGTTTTCGCATTCATTACATATGGAAAGGTTGCTTTGTCAAGAGAGAGGTTTATTTTTGATAGAGCCTTCTCTTCTTGACGAGCCTTCTGGTCAGCTGGCGTCCTACCATCTACCTCATCTTTAGTTTCGATGTATTTCCATAGACCTTCATGTTTTAACAAATTTGTCATTTGAAATTTCCAAGTATTATAATTTTCGCGACCTTTCAATTTTTCGAGGCCCGCGAGAGACGATAAACTTGACTCACCCATGACGAGGTTGCTTTGACAGGAACACAACTAGTTACCACCGAAGATCGTAGTATTTTCACTTTCCCGTCGCACTTCTGGGCTCCATAACCTATTGAAAGGTAGCTAGTTATACGGAGTGGAACTTGGAGAAGTGATAAAATAATATAAACTATTAAACGAACTTGTATCAGACAAAGAACATCACATTGGTAAAAAGGGAAGAATTACAACGCGGACGCAGACAGACGAGAACACATAGATAACAGGGAGACCGCCAAAGACGAGGACAGTGTTGCCACTACATTTGGCGTATTAAAATAAAACTAATAGGGGCATGTATTTAATAGTTTCACTGCTCAATTTTTTGGTCAAACGAATGAGGTATGACGAGGTAAGATTGGAAAAAGAACATGCTTGAAGGCGGCTGAGATGAGTGTGGGACAATCATACTACAAAGGGATTCAGAAATTAGGATTTTCAGCGACAATGTTTTAAAATAACCTTGACAAACTTTGAGGAATGCTGCTATGACAATTAAATAAAAGAACTGCTGCAAAACCCATCTGAAATAAATCACACATACCTGAACTCAGGATAATCGTCTATATACCCGAGGAGACCTCAAATAATCTCTGACTCTAGCTCGATGATATTTGAACCTTCTACCTTGCTAAAAAAAAAAAAAAAATCGAGCCTATCGAGCAAACTGGTAAATAAGGGAGCTACGTGTGTGTCTCATTGAGCATTTGAAACAAACTTTGTTAATCAACTTAACGCAAATTACGTGAGGACAGCTGCAGAGCAAACACTAAGATACTTGAAGGGCCTTTGATAATACCTCTGTATGCAGCACTGAAATGGCAATAATTGCTGAGGTGAACAGCAGACAGGTTCAGACATCGCTAGTTAGCTGCCCGTACAGTGAGGACATGCCCTTAGGAAGAGGTCACATCTCTGCTCGAGCAGAACCTGGTGATGGACTCTCTTCTTGAGTGATTGAACGCAGTGGAATTTCACGGCCAAGGATATGCTGATGGTGTTGTACTCGTTCAGGGTGGAGTGCAACGTGTGCTATGTTACCTAATAGAGGCAGCCCTGCAGATCGTTTGCTCTTGGTGCAGGGAGATCTGAATGACCTTTATGAAGTCATTGTGAGACTAATAATCCCATATAGGTCATTGCATGATGTCCCAGGGAAGTAATGGGCATCTGGCTTTGTTTATGATCTTGGAAACCTCAGTGTGATTGCTGATGTGATAGAGCCCAGGTATAAGTTCGACCAGCAATACAAATTGCAAGCTGAAGGAACAATGAAAGTCGTCAGTTTCAGCCTCCAAATGGTATTAACATCTACACTAATGGAACTAAAACAACGGCTTGTCTAGTTGTAGTGTCTTGTTGGTCAGTCTTGTTAGTAGTACCTTAGCCGGATTGGCTGTCAGTTATTAAGCCGTGATAACACTGACGATATATTAAAGGACTTAAACTATAACAAAATATGACATGGACAAAGAACAAAATAAAACTCTTAATTTCTTAGACCTGAAAATCACACGGTTGGACAACAAACTACAATACGACATTTTTAGAAAACCTACTGCTACCGACACGACCATACACTTCACATCAAACACAACAACATAAACTAAGTGCATTTAGACACATGATAGGGAGACTAAAAACTATCCCACTATCCCAACAAAATTACAAAAAAGAACTTGATCCTACCAATACTATCGCAGAAAATAACGGTTACTTAAAAAAAAAACAATAAACAAATTATTAAGACAATATGACTCCAAAACACAAGACCCAAAAACACGAAGTACACATACTTTAACAAGACGCTGCACATTTACGTACACAGGACCAAAAATATACGGAATAACTAACTTCCTCCGAAAGGAAGGCATACAGATACACTCTTAGAACCAAACTAACTGCAAAGACTGAAAAGCCAAAGAATTACTGCACATCGTCAAAAATGGTGAGACCCCAGATACAGTGCAGACAGTCGTCATAGTGATTTTTGTGTATGGTTCGTCCAGTAATTGGTACGTGAGATTCGGGAATTCTTTCATTGGATATGTGGAAGGTTACTGTGTTATCCATCTGTTTCTTTCACTGTGTCACTACAGAATAATTAACGTTTCATCGCCTTTATTATTTTTCACTATTGTTAACATATGTAGCCGCTAAGTTTTTATAAATTTGGATACTTCAAAAAGAAATTTGTTTTCCAGCTCTGGAACTGTACTAACAAATCACGGTAAGTTGACTTTGAAAATATGTTTGAAATGTTTATATTAGAGTTGGCGAGGGCATGTCCGAATTAAAAATAACTTTTACTGGTAATTTCAAAATAATCAGTATCTGATTTGATGTAAAATATCGATTTTTGCTTCTGTCAATCAACTGAGCTTGATTTACGCGATACCGTCAACGTGCTGTCTCTTCAGATATTCCGTTTGAAGCGAATGAACGGTCAATAGACTATCACTATCGATATCGGTTTTCCAAAAGCACGTGTCTGCACGTATCGATTGCGAAACCTCCGCCCGTGCGCCATAGGGAGGGATTTCAGCTGAGTGAGTGGGGGCGTTTCTGAGTTAGACCGAACGTCCGGCCATCTCTAGTTCTGTCATCTCGTAGTAGTTGAGATTTGGATATTCGGTTACTAACGTCGCAGTCTCTCGTTTAGTCACACTTTTCCATTTGTACCGAGTCTTCCGTCGAAGCTGTTAAATTCTGGTGAGTAGAGTTCGTTTTTAGATGTAGGCGTCGAGTTTCGGGGAGCTTCCGTAATGGGATGGGCTTTTCTGTCGTCGTACGTAGCACCAGTTTATTTCGCATCAAATGCACAGTTTTCGTTTTGTTTAAACACAATTTCGCACCGTCGCCGCCCTTTCGAGCGTTGACTGTGCGGGCGAGCAGAGCCGCTGAACGGTTTAGGTCTCATGGGCTTACTTAGCCAATCATTTACGAAGGCGGATAAACGGTAAACATGAATCGAGGGACTAACGATGGCTGTGATCGGAGATGGAAAGCTCTCCGATCTTTCTCGGCTGATAACGTTTATGATGGCACTGGAAGAAACGGGAGAGTTGTTATTATTAACACCTTAAGAATTATTTCTGTTGAACCAGAGGCTTTGATAAAAGTGTGGCGGGGATAGAACCGGCAGACTCTGGTTCAATCCCCGACCAGAGATTCCACCTCACCCAGGGGGGTAAGGCAATGGGTACCAGCGATGGCTGGGAGACAGTGTGAGCTCCCCAACGGGCCTGTGTAGGAGAGTTGGGACATGGGCCCATCTTGTGGCCACAGCAACTGCCACTGTTCCTGCAGCTTTGGCTGTCTCCCTGTATTCTCTCTCTCTCGTCCTAACTTGCTGTTCCACACTGGTGGGGAGGCAGTTTCTCCTAGGTCCTAATCGTGGCCCATAACAACTCTTCAGCATTTCGGTGGCCGTGTCTGTGTACATTGGCCACCTTCCGAAACGATGTTGTTTGGACTCGGTTGGCTGGAAAGCATCTGAAGGAAGATGAAAGCCGACTTGCGTAATTTTCTTGCTTTACTTCGTAGAGCTAAAGAAAGTAGAAAAAACCCTGCAAGTTATTACACAACGGTTTATTATTCTTATGAACAGCTTAGCCTAGTGTGACTGCTACGAGACGCAACCCATTCGATTCAGCATCGAAAAATACCAGTAAACCATGCGAAACATGACCTGACTACAACGAACGGCGAAAACCAAATATTCCAGTCGCCCTTAGGCGCCTGGAGGCAATTGACTGGACTTTGAGAGTTGAGCGAGCGGGTGGTTTTGATGAGAAAGGTAGCACAGACTACTACTTTCGCTGTAGTCATTGTCCTGCGAGTTCTTTCAATTAGTAGACTTTGGCTAACTGTAATTTCACTATACGCAGTTGTACACGTCTGATACTCATTCCATTCGACCCTGGATCCAAGAACACCTTCAGTACAATGCCAAACACAGAGTATTTGCGATTAAACTGCCAAAAATGCTTTTTAGTTAATTTTTTAAACCGTTTTTTTGCCCGTATAAACCTTGGGCTTAGTCTGATCAGATTGCTGAGTAGGCAGGCACAACTAGATAACAAATGGGATTTTTGTGCGAACGGATTTCTTAGACCACGTTAAAGGGACACAACTTACACTTCTTTCACATACATGGCACACTGGGAACCCCCTACCTTGCGCTGGGATTGCAGAACACACCCCCCACAGGAACGCAAATGCCAAAAGATCTCACACTCTAAACGGGACTGTGTACAAGACTGTATCAACAGATGCACCCCAGGTGATCACTGGTCAGTTACCAGTTGATTTGGTCGTTGAGTGCATGGTTGACAAGTGGAGAGTGAAATAGGAGCTTCCACCGCTTGGGGTCGAACTCCGTGCGGATCTCACCCCAGAACAGAAACTTGCCGCCATCGACGAATGGGCGTTAGAGAAATGTCAAGCAAGATGGGAATCCTCGTCAAAAGGACGTGTCACGTATGAGTTCTTTCCCAACATCCGGGAACGTCTTTCAAGAAAATGGGTTGAACCTGAGCACTGGGCAAGCCAGTTCATCACGGGACATGGTGACTTTAATGCGCGGCTCCACTTATTTTTTCTCTCTAAGACTCTCCGTCATGCACATCTTGTGGCTCCAGTGCGGAGGAAACAAGAAACCACGTGCTGCTCCACTGTAGTTTCTACAACAGTGGGCGACGGTTGTTGTGTGAGCTGTTATGAGTACAGTAATTTTAATATTAATTATAAAATTACTAAATATAAAATATATAATTAATGTCTATAACTAATTATACTTAAAATTATATTGTACCTAATACTGTAGTATATCTATATGGCAGTGCCAATTGTACAAGTCAACCCAGTCTGTTGGAAGTCGCCATCACCATCTTTGCTTCCGCACCAGTCGTTCATTACAGTCTTAAAAAGTTTGATCATTTTATTTATTCGCCGGAACCCATTTGAAACATGGTGTCAGAAGTGCGTCGTGTTTGAGGTAAATGAGGTAGTGGGTCAATGAGTTCAGTGCGCGACTCGGGGCTAGGAAGAGATTCCACAAACGGACAGTCCGATTTGAACACCGGTACAACGTCAAAAGCCAAAGTAAGTGACTCTCAACTAGCCGTCACAATGTCACAAGTCTCACTCAAACTTCCACCAAATGTCGGTCCGTTGGAAATCGATGGCCATTCAGCTAATTTGGCTCTAAAATGGTCGAATTGGATCACGCAGTTAAAGCTCTATATTGTAGCCGCCGGGTGAGAAGAACAATCAGATAGAAGGAAAGTTGCTCTTCTGTTAACGCTTATTGGTCCGCAGGGGATGGTTATATACCACTTTTTCAACCTTGATTCCGACCAAGTCAAATATGTGGATCTAGTCAAAAAATGCCACAATCATTTCACACCTAAAAAAAACCGTGACGGTCGAACGCCATCACTTTGTGACTCGAAGTCAAGGGCAAAATGAATCGATCGACGAGTTCGTCACAAATTTGAGAAGTCTCAGTCTGTCTTGTGAACTAGGTAATTTGCAAGATGACCTAATAAAAGATGTTTTAATTTGTGGTTTGAATAAAGCCAACTTCAAGATGAAGGAAAGGCTATTTCAAGAAAATGATGTCAAATTAGATAAAGCTGTCGCCATTTGTAAGAGCCTCGAACTGACGCACCAGCTGGCTCAATCCATTCAAGGGCCAAGTAGTGAAGAGTCTGTGTATACGTTGTCCTACCGAAAACAGTCATCGTCATCTAATTATCAGTCGAATAATTCGGGAAGCAGCGGAAAACATAGCGGGTCCCTTCATGATCGTCGCAATAGCCCTTTATCTCGTCAGCGGTCTCCTTCACCTTCCAGTTTTCGCCGTCGCTACGTACGATCATCAAGTTCGCATTCTAAGTCAAGTCAAATATGCGGAAAGTGCGGTCAAATCCACCGGGTTAAGTGTCCGGCAATCGGTCATAAGTGTTTAAGATGTGGTCAGATGGATCACTTCAAGAAAATGTGTCGGTCTTGAGTAGTCAATTCTGTACATTTCTATAATGCCGAAAATGAAAACCACGACACTGATTATTTTGTATGTCATGCCGAATCTGATCGTCGAAATGAACGCGAAGGAGCTTGGTATGTTGATATTTCTATTAATGGTCGAATTATCAAAGCCACATTAGATACCGGAGCTCAGGTTAATTGCATAGCAATGCGTCAAATTGAAACTTTGAATTTGGTAAATTTGATAAGTAGCTCGTCGTTAAGGAAGCCTACAGCTTATGGTGGTACTCCTTTACCTAATTCTGGTCAATGCACCCTTCCTTGCACTATCAAGGGTCAGACGTACTACACTTCACTGTTATTGACAAAGATGTACCGACTATTTTAGGATTTCAAGCCTGTACAAAACTAGGTCTTATAAAACAATTAAAGAATACAGTTGGCTAAAAAAAGATTATAAATTAGTGTTTGAAGGTTTAGGTTGTTTACCTACCGAGTGTAAGTTAACTCTAAAACCTAATGCACAACCGGTCATAGATCCTCCAAGACGATTACCGTTTCGATTGTATAGTCGGGTGCAGGATGAATTAAAGAGAATGGAACATGATCAAGTCATCACCAAAGTCACGGATCCGACGGAATGGGTCAGTTCCATGGTTGTAACGGAGCGTAAGTCTGGAGCTCTCCGAATTTGTTTGGATCGGAGAAATTTAAACGAAAATTTAATGAGATCTCATTTCCAATTTCCAACATTAGACGTAATAAGATCGCAATTAAATGGATCTTGCATTTGTTCAACCCTAGATGCCAGTTCGGGGGTTTGGAATGTCCCAATGGAACCAGAAAGTTCTAAACTATTAACTTTCAGTACGCCAATTGGTCGATATAATTTAAGTTTGATGGGGGGAAGTTCGACTTTTTAAAAAGGAAACTGAACTTTATTTACAAAGACACAAGTTATATGCAAGGAGACAGGGCTGAAGAGAAATGACGAGCCCTGGCTTTTACACTTCTATTTAACCATTCGCCCGTGTACATTCAGCAGTTAGCACCTGAAGGGTGCTTACACAGCTTTTTAGTTGTTGACATCTGCGGGTTAGGAACATGTAACTCGTCCCTCCCGAAGAGTAAAATTACGGGGTACAATTTTGGTCGGGTTACAATTTACATTACAGCGTAAGCCCTCGAGAGGCTATAATGGATTGTTACAATGAGATTAATAATGTTTATTTACAATATTTCACACGCTCGGCTGTGAGTTTATTTCAACGGTTTTACGATATTCAATACAAACGAAAGCGATTGACATGATTACTAATCCATACAGTAAAATTTTCCATACACTGGGTCTCACATACTGAGTGGTAGCATTTTCTATGGTTTGAGCCGGTAGTGTCAGGGAGTTAATCGTTTTGAGTTTGATCGAGGCTTTTGGTGCATGTTCAAAAACCCAATTTAGTTTCGAGTGGTAGATTACCACAGGGTTTCTCGTTGTGTTCGTAGATGGAATTATTAATGTTCTATTTCGGTACTGGATTTGGCTAGAATCCAGTTCGAAGAGAAAAATTCCTAGCAAATCTCTAAATTCATTTTTTTTCCTGTTGTTATCGTAAGCCTGTCTTCCGAAGGAAAAATGGCTATGTACTGTTTTGCTTGTTTCAAGTATTCTATTCGATTGTCGGTTATTTCTTATTTGAATGTGTCGCAATGATCGTTTGAGCCATCGATGAGGATGCCGCGCTCGCAAGCGAAGTTACTTGTTAAATCGAAATTGTTGGGGCACAAGGTGTAGGTTGGACCGTACTCGCATTTTTCATTAAGTAAGTTTGTCACCTGAGTGGTGCCTGATTTGAGTACATATTGAGTGGAGGGCAATACAGTAACGAAGGTGCCCGAAAGAACGGAGGGAACGGGTTGTAAAAATATTAAATCGAAACTATCCGGGTGTGTAATCGGTATATCTAGGAAATATACGATTTCACTTTCTCCGATGTAGCACCTTACTCTGATGTGTGTCTGTAATTCAAATAAGGCGTTGCCGTAAAAATCAGGTAGTCGGTTATTGTAGTAGGTTTTTAGTTCACGTAGGGCGTCCAGTAAAGTCTCCGGTTTTATGATGCTTGGGTGGATTTTTCCTAGCTTACAAAATGTAACGGAGTTGTCTATGTCTTGTGTCAGGTCCAGGAGTAATTGTAGCAGTATTTGATTGTGGTCTAGTACGCGTTCAACTTGAAGGACGTGGGTGTGGAATGAACAGGCGTCCCTAAGATGTTCAATTTCTCGATTCAGTGTTTTGTGGTTTTTGTTGATTGACTCTATAGTGGTGTTAAAGTGATTGGCGAGTGAGTAGTTTATGGTGTAATGTCGTTCTATTTGTTTAGAGAGAGTTTGTTGTTTGGTTTTTATTTGTTTGAGAATGGAGTCGTATTTCTTTTTGTCAGTAGAGTCAAGGTCGCCAGTGATAAATTTTCAAGTCCGTCGATCAGGCCGCGACTTCGTCGCTTTGGCAGGACGGATTCGTTTAACTTGTCCCACGCCAATGAAAGTAGATAGTTTATCAATTGTATTTTAACGTGAACGGCTTCCTCGACTTCAGGATCTGAGTTGACTGTATGTAATATGTCGTCGAAATGCAAGCGTATTGTTTCTAGTTGGGTTTTTAGTCCGTTCGTTTGGTAAAAGTGGGCGATGGTATGGTAGTCCTCAATTTTCTTGGCTGGTCCTAGGTGGATCGGTATTATTCCCAGGTTGTTCGATATGTCCGTGATTTTAATCCCCAAGGATATTGGGCCCAGATGATGGCGAGGGTGGTGCTGTAAAAGATGGAATGCGAGTTGTCAGAGGTTGTGGCTATTTTAGGCAAGCTTCGACGATTTCTAAACACATCGGTTCCCTAAGGTTTGGGATGGGTACATACCCACTATGTGGAGGAAGGTGAAGGTGGTCTTTATACCAAAGCCGGGTGGCCGCCCCATCAGTCTCATGTCCTTCGTGTTGAAAACAATGGAGAATTGCATAGTTCATGTGAAAAACCACGAAACGCATGTCAGAGTCCTCAACCCCAACCCAACCATGCAAAAACTGATCCAAGTCAGCCCGATTCCAGTGGAAAAAGTTGACGACCTAATCAGAAGCGAAAATTTCTCGAACTTGAACAACTACTTCGCAGAAAACTTTGACTTTAAATTCGACCTATCTAAACTCAGACTGGAACATACAAACGACGAAGAACGCGACAAATTAACCCGACTAGTTACACAATACGCGGACATTTTTCACCAAGAGAATGAACCGATCTCGTTCTCTAACAGCGTAAAACACCAAATTAGAACAACGGACGACAGACCAATACACACGAGAAACTACAGATTTCCGGAAGTTTTCCGCAAAGAAGTGGACCGCCAGATCGAAGAGATGCTCGAACAAGGAATCGTTAGACATAGCGTAAGCCCTTGGAACGCTCCGATCTGGATAGTCCCCAAAAAAGCCGATGCTAGTGGCAAACACAAGTTCCGTATAGTCATTGACTATCGGAAACAAACGAAAATATCTGGTGCGTTGCAACACACAACTTTCCTTAGCTCTACAACAATTCACTTTGTACATGGCTAATTCTATTTAATCAATTCATTTATCACTCAGTTCCTTTGAACTCGGTCAAACAACACGTCACAGCAGCAGGAAGCTGTAGCGCTTACAGTTCTAGATTTTATTGTGCAGCTCGTACTCATTGCAGGACCAATATTGAGCAATCGGTACACAGATAATTAATGTGGCTGTAAACACGAATTTTTTTAAGTGGATAGTTATCACTTTTGCAGAGTTATTGGGTAATAACTGTTAGAACTGGTAGTAAGCGAAACGGCGGTAGTTGAAATTCAGGAATTTCTGGAGTGAGCCCCATGTATGTCATGAGCGTTTTTAAACACTCACCCTTTAGGTATTGGATTGGACTACAATACTAATTTATTTTAACATTCTAGTAACATTCTAGCGGAGTTTAAAAAGAAAAAACCGCGGCAAAAACGCTTTTCGTCGAAAATTGTGATAATTTATTGCGCTGCTCTTGTCATTTTCCCACTAATGGGAATTTTATTATATAATTATCTTATCAAGAGCTATCTATATAAAAAATTTAATCAACATCGTTAGAGCCATTTTTGAGAGAAAAAATTGGTGTTTTGATCACTATGATAACTATAGTTAACTTTCGGTGGATTTTGCCCATACCCTTATTTTTGCGTCCCATGGTAACCTGTAGGCTAGACATCAAGTTTGAGCTGATTTGGTACGGTTGTTTTCTCTAAAAACCGCGCTAAATTCGATTTAGTCGAAAATTTTGATAATTTATTGTGCTGCTCTCGTCGTTTTCCCACGAATGGGAATTTTATGCTATGATTGCATTATTGAGAGTTATCAATATAAAAAATGTAATCAAAATCGTTTGAGCCGTTTTTGAGAAAAAAAATATTTGGAGTTTTGATCACTATGATAACTATAGTTAACTTTCGGTGGATATTGCTCATACCCTTATTTTGGCGTCCCATTGTGACCAGCGGGCGAGATATGAAGTTCGAGCTGATTTGCTACAATGGTTTTCTCCAAAAATCGTTCACAGACACACTTTAGTTACACACACACACAGACCATTTTCCCAAATTGTCTTTTTCGGACTCAGGAGGTTCTGAAACGTAAAGATCTGAAGAAAACTCAAAAAAAAATTTTCAGCCGATTACATAACTTTCCTTTCTACTTCGTTGAGCAAGGAAAGTAAAAACAATCGAGGACAAATACCCTCTGCCACAAATTTCGGATCTATTAGACAAACTTGGCCGAAGCCAATACTTTAGTGTAATAGATTTGAAATCCGGGTTTCATCAAATTGAGATGCACCCGGACAGCATCGAGAAAACTGCCTTCAGTACTCCCAATTATCATCTGGAGTTTACCAGAATGCCGTTCGGACTGAAGAACTCTCCTTCTACTTTCCAAAGAATGATGGATTCTATCCTAAGAGGACTAGCTAACGAATATTGTTGCGTCTACCTAGACGACATCATTATTTTTAGCACGAGTCTATCCGAACACCTCATCAAAATAGAGGAGATCTTCAAACGATTGCGGAAAGCGAATCTCAAGATCCAACTCGACAAGACCGAACTCTTGCGCAAAGAAATCGCGTATCTTGGTCACGTTGTAACGTCAAAAGGTGTCAAGCCCAACCCGGATAAAATAACAGCAATAATGGAATATCCGATTCCAAAAACGAAAACCGAAATCAAGTCCTTCCTTGGCCTATTCGGCTATTACAGGAAATTTGTGAAGGATTTTGCCGCTATCACCAAACCCCTTACCAAATCCCTCAAAAAGGGGAGTCAAATAAATCCGAACGACCCAGAATACGTCAACGCTTTTGAAAAATGCACACACATACTGACTAACGACCCCATATTGCAGTACCCAGACTTTAATAAAACCTTTCATCTGACTACTGACGCTAGCGGGATAGCAAACGGCAATCGGAGCCGTCCTTAGTCAGTTAACAAACTGAGCAGATCTGCTGATAGCGTACAGCAGCCGCACGTTAAACGATTCCGAAAGACGACTATCTACCATTGAGCGAGAACTCCTCCCAGTCGTCTGGGGAGTGATTTTGAAATCATATACAAGAAGGGATCGCTAAATACAAATGCAGACGCTCTATCAAGAATAGAAATACTGCAAAACAACGAACACACTGATAACACCTCGCACGACACTGACATCGACACCGCAATAAACGACTTCTTTGCCACGTGCACCCCAAACACGATGGACAAAATTGTCAACTTGCCACTTGACGAACTTGACACAGAATCGATAGTAGCCAACCTCGATGAAAACGAAACGTATGACACACAAACACAAGACGAACAGGAATCAATAGACACCATCCATTCGAATGGAATAGGTGACGCCATAACCACTATCCCAATAAAGGAAGATGCTATCAATATTTGCAAACAACAAATAATTATCAAAACGATCAAAATGAAAGTGAATGATCCGATCAAAATCGAGAAACTTTTTGGCAATAAAACCCGAATAACAGCCCAAATTTCGATCCATAACACAGAAAAAGAAATAGTGGATCTGGTGAAACAATACGTCACACCCAAAGTAAATTACGGAATCTTTTTCGAAGACGACATGTACAAAATTTTCTCTAACACCCTAGCAAAACATTTTGCATTCTCAGAAATACGCTTAACTAGACACACGACACTACTCACGGACGTTCTGGACGAAACAGAAAGGAAAGAAATAGTAGAAAAATATCACGAAGGAATAACTAACCACAGAGGTATCGAGGAAACGCACGAACATCTAAAAAGAACACACTATTGGCCCAATATGAGGATTACCATACAGCGCTGCATCAACAACTGCGAAATTTGTACTATGTGTAAGTACGATCGCAAGCCGCTGAAAGTAAAATATAACATGACCCCTACAGCCTCGCGTCCTCTGGAGACAATTCACATTGACTCTGTCACTTTAGACGGATCAAAGTTCTTAACGATCGTTGACTCGTTTTCGCGCTATGCGCAAGTTTACCTGTTGAAATCGGCCAACGCAACAGGAATCGTTGACGCATTATTGACTTATTTTTCTCACTACGGAACGCCGATTAACATAGTAGCCGACAACGGCCCCGAGTTCCAAAACTCCTTAGTCAGAGAATTTCTGCTACTCCACAGGGTTAACGCGCACTTCACCTCCTCCCAACATCCTGAATCGAATGGGTTAGTTGAAAGGTTCCACTCGACCCTAGTGGAACACATTAGAATCCTAAAAGAAAGAGCAGAATTCAAAAAAGAAACCGTGAAATCGAAAATCAAATATGCCACCCTGGCCTACAACAACTCCATCCATTCGACGTCGAAACTAACACCATTCGAATTGCTTTTCGGACATGCCAACGAAAAAACACTTCTAGAACTAGACATAGACCACGTACTTACTAACCATTACTTATCTCACCACAAGGACCGGATGAAAATCCTCTACCAAGTTATTAACGAAAAATTAAAGTCTGATAGAGAAAAGTTAATAAACTCAAGAAACAGAACTCGAGAAGACCCACCTGAAATACCCCAAGAAATTTACGTTAGAACGGTACAGAAACAATCAAAGACAAAACCCAAATATAATAAAGAAACAATCCAAACAGTTGACTACATTAGAAAAACAGCCAAGATAATACCTCGACACCATAACACCAAAGAAAAAATTCACTTGAATAATATTCGCCGCCCTAAGAAATTTACAGAATCAATCGCCAACGCTTGCAACCAGTCGCTAGACCATTCGGAAATCCTCGCCAACAGATTCGGACTCAGAATTACCAGAGAAGATCTCTTAACCTTAAAAGACTACAATTGGCTGAATGACAATATAATTAATTTCTATATGGAGTTACTGTTACTGGACCAAAGAAGTAGGCAAAACCAAAAATTTCCCTCCACCTTCTGCTTCAACACCTTTCTGTACGTATCTTTAATAACCGGAGGCCACCAACGAGTGAAAAACTACACTCGTAAATCTGATATCTTTGAAAAAGATCGTCGTAATTCCCATATTCAAGTCCTCCCACTGGAGACTAATAGTGATCAACATGAAAACACGAGAAATAGAATATCTAGATTCCCTAGGGTTGGATGGCACCGACATATTAGAGAAAATTAAATACTACCTTAGTGAGGAACACAAACACAAAAGGGGACTCCCCCTGGAAATGCTGCCAACGAACGGACATCCCGCTCCAAAAATTTATCTGCCAATACGCCAAAGCCCTAACCTCCTCTGACGAGCTAACATTTGACCACAACGACATCCCAAACCTTTTTTTTTTTTTTTTTTTTTTTTTACCCTCACTGCAGCCACAAACGGGCCTATTGTAAGGGCGTCCATAATCCTCAGATCATGGCCCCCCTGCACCCCCTCCAGGCCCCACGGCACTGGTCTCACTTGGTGTGACGTCACCTATGCGCCCCCACCACCCCCGCACAAAGCGGAGGATATCCGCAAGTTCTGCATTTGCCACCTTTTCGGGCTGAAGATAGGGCCTCCCAAACACAGAACGGCGCGATGCCGCGAGTCCATCGCATACGCACAGCACACGCTCTGCCGTCTCTAGCCCTACCTCGCAGGACCTGCATACCTGTACCTCGCACTTGCCAATATTTGCAAGGTGGTACCTCAGCGGACTGTGAACAGGCCACATATGATCCTCATATCCTTCCTCCCCAGTGTAAGCACCTCCTTGGACCTCTGGAGAGCCGGATGAAGAGTTTTGACTGTCTAAGGCCGGGCAGCCCCTGCCAATGAGCAGCCCTGCACTGGTCCTCCCATTTGCCAACCTCTCTACGTAGGTGGCTCCTGGTAGTCCCAACAAAGGGCTCAGGGCCAATTGGGATCTGCTCTGATCCCTTCTTGCCCAACTCTCGGCCCAAAGATGCCTGCCCCTGCATGGCCACCCTGCACCGAGCCATCAGTGTAGTATACCAGGGCCCCAGCTTCGAAAGTGGGAGCTCCCCCTTCCCACCTGGATCGCTCATGAATGAGTATCCGAAAGGGTAGCACGAAGTTAAACCTCGCGGGCATTGAGTCTACCACATGCAGTTCGCCCCCCCCCCCACCTTCACCTTGTCAAGGATCAAGTGACAGGAACTCCTCCTCCCCCGCATGATCAGACCCAACTCCAACGTACGCACAGCCTGGAGGAACGCCATCCTTTTAACATGTATGTGGAGTGGAGCTAAATCTAGCAAGACCTCCAGTGCAGCCATAGGGCATGTAGTCATACAGCCTGTAATGGCCAGACACGCCCTATGCTGCAGTTTATTTAACTGCAACTGCACTGTTTTGTTTTCCACCCTAGTCCACCAGACCAGGGCTCCATAGGTGACTACAGGCCTAACAATCGGGGATTTCTAGTGGTTTCCTGTACGGAATGATAGCGTCTCCGTTTTCGACATTTTTCACTCTCAGTCGGATTTGTTGCACCGACCTCGCATCTATTTGGTTTACGTTCGCGTGTTTTGAGTTTAAGTAGTGGATTGGGACGTTCGTCTTTGGGGTTTTTAACAAATGGTTTTGCAGGTCGATGTCAGCTTGTAAGAGTTTTAAGTTGTCAAGTCCTAGGAGGAGGTCGAAAGCGTTATGAAATTTGAAGACGTAAAATTTTAGATTTAGATTTCGGTCACGGAATAATTCGCCGCAAGGTACTAGCGTGGTGTGTTTACCTTTGGATGATCCGTGGGCGGTTTGAACTATGAACGGCTCCCTTTTCATTTTTTTGGAAAAAAATTGTTCGGCAATCTCCAGGCTAACGTAGGTGCGGCCTTCGGAATGAGGAGGGGGAAAAACCAGGTTTGAGCGTTCCTGGGGCGGCTGATAGCGTGTGTCCCGCTCACCACATCACTAGTGGCCGAGGGCTGACTCTGAGCAGCAGCCGAAAAATCCCTCATGCGTCTTAGTCCCGGTGGGTGGCCGGACTGGCAGCTGCGGCGCATGTGGGAGCCTCCCTTTGACCCTCAACGGACCAGCGAAAGGGGCTAGAATCAATATGCCTGAGGGGGAGCTTCCAGGACACTGCCTCGAGCACCTCTCGCTCATACCACTAACACACACAACAAATGAACTCACAAGGATACACTACACCAGTCTGCTTCTTTCTCTCCCCCATATTAGTAAAAAAAAACATGACAAAGTCAACTAAATCTTCAGCAGGTAATAAAAACGCCACCTGCGCCTCTTCCTCGGGCTCGCCAAGCTCGACCCCTCCCTCTTCGGACGATGAGCAACCTGCTCGTCGTCCAAACAAACAAGGGCGGAAAGAACCGGGCAAACCGCGTTCATCTCCCCCTTCTCCCCCTAGTAGCCCGGGCAACCCGGCTACTACAAGCACACGGCACAGCGTGGACCCTAAACTGTCGGACATGGAGCAAATTTGCGCATACGTCCAAATCATCCACGGCCAGCTGGCACGGATGAGGGCCAACGTGACAGGACCTATGCGGGACCTCGTCACTAGCTGCCTCTTCGAAATTTCGAAGCTGGCAATCAAAGCTAATGCCCCCCCAACGACATCGCCCCCTGCCTCTCCCCCACTGCGGGAAACTGTGGCGGCTGTCGTGAGGGAAGAGCTGCGTAGGGCAATTGCCCAGCAGCCAGTGCCACCAGCCCCCCAAACTCAAGGAGCAACAACGAGCCAGGGTAGTACCCCAGGCCCCTCATATGCGGCAGTAGCCGCTACTGCGCCTTCCTCCCCCCCTCATGGAGCTGAGGCGGAATGGTAGTCTGCCAGGGCCAGGAAGCGCAGGGGGAAGAATAAAAAGGCCCCAACTAAACAGGCCGAGGGCAGCGCCCCGCCTACACCTCTGCCCAAAAACAAGGGCAAAGTATTAATAAAAACAAAAAATAAAAAGCCTCCACCGCCTACCAAACTCCCCCCTAAAAACCCACGACAAAACGTGGTAGTGGTTAGGCGGACATGTGAGGAAGGAGAGGCTGGTCCCTCCAACCCTGACGCAATGGAAGCGCTTATGCGGGGTGTCCCTGCTACGGACCTCCAAGCTCTAAGCGTCCGAGTGCTGAACATCCGCACCGCAGTGGGAGGTGGCGCCGTCATTGTGACGGAAACGCCAGAAATGGCCAAGGCGCTCACGAGCCACATTTCCACAAAAAAGGAGTTGAAGCTCCAAGCGTCGGGTCGTTTCCCACGCCTGCTATTGTGCGACGTGCGGACTGACCTTCAAAAAGAGGACTTGGCCCAACAAGTTATTGAGCACAACCCTGCGTTAGGCTTGCAGCCGCAGGACGTCAGGCCTCTCTTCACCAAAAAGCGTGGCAGACAGAAGGATTGGGTGATTGAGGTATCACCCAGCCTATACAAAAAACTAGAGGGGGCAAGGCACCTCCAAATAGCCTGGCAGCGGCGCACCATACGAAAGTACCAAGCCCCCACTCAGTGCTACAAATGCCAGCGCTATGGCCACCTGGCAGTGGCCTGTACAAGACCTGTTGTGTGCGCCTGGTGCGCCTTGCCCCATCTGAGTAAGGAATGCAAGCGTGATGCTCCCCTCAAGTGTGCCAATTGCGTCGAACGCAAAATCCAACAGGTCGCACACTCTACACGAGACGCACGCTGTACCATTCGTCAGCGAGCGATTGCCCTCCAGGAGTCACGAGTGGATTATGAATAGGTCAAAAACAGTTCGAATCCTTCAGCACAACACAAATAAGAGTTGCCCAGTTATGGCTGAGTTGCTGCAAATGCACTCAAGAAACGCTGCAGTGTTCTCGCCATTCAGGAACCATACATAGGATCCAAAACTCTTGGTCTGGGATCGCAGGCACGAGTGGTGGCTGGAGCAAGAACGGGAGCCAAGGCAGCAGTGGCCTGCATTGACCCGTCCATTGACATGCTTGCACTCACTCACCTGAACAGCCAGCACTTGGCCGCTGTGCTCATCCGAGCCGGTGGCTTTGAGCTGGTTGTAATATCATTTTACAGGCAATTTGGCGCACCAGTTGCCACCAGCCTTGAACCACTCGAGCGGGCTCTAGCAGGCCTATCAGGACGACCCTGCATAGACTGTGCTGATGCCAACGCCAGATCACCATTGTGGGGATCCCCAACCCTGGATGGGGCGGGCGAGGCGTATATAGAGCTGCTCACCAGGTACAACTTGATTGTTGCCAACGACCCCATGACTGAGGCGACCTATGATGGTCCAGGAGGAAGGTCGTGTATAGACGTCACAGCCGTGTCTCACACCCTGCTACTCAAATTGCAGGGTTGGCGAGTCGTACCAGGTGCAACGCAGAGCGATCACTTGGTTATTGACTTTGCCATCACGGATGACAACATCCTCTGCAAAGACACGCGTGAAAAGCGATTCCGCACAAAACAGGCTGACTGGCCGCAATTCTTTAGGGTACTGGAAGGTGAACTGCGTGCCGCAGACACCGACCTAATAGTGCAAGCATCCACACCTGAAGAGGTGGACAGCAAAGTGGACACATTTACCACAGCACTGCACTCTCTCTGTACTTGGCCAACAGAAGCACAGGGCGATCAAAGTCCCATGGTGGACTGAGGAACTTAATCCCTCAAGCAAAGTGCAAATAGAGCCAGAAGGATGTTCCAAAACACTCGTGACCCTGATGCCAGAGCAACACTCGAACTGCCTTCATCCAAGAGAAGAAGGCCTTCCACCGCGCCATCAAACGAGCCAAACGGCAAGGCTGGCGAAATTTTGTGGAAGCGGAGAGCTCTGAGAACCCCTGGGGCAGACACTACAAGTCCTCCATAGGAAAAGCAAATGTAGAGCAGGTCCTAGCTGCGATGCAAAATGAGTCAGGCTGGGCCTGCAGCATCGAACGTTCACTGGAAACCCTCCTTGAGAAGGCGTTCCCAGATGACCAAGTAGCTCGAGACACTGAAGCCCAGAGGGCAGCAAGGGAGCTGATCATGGACCCTCCGAACGAGCCCGACATCCCACTGTGGACAACAGGCGACCTCGGCAGGGCCCTTGCGACCTTAAAGCCCAACAAATCTCCTGGGCCAGATAAAATAGAAAGCAATATGCTAAGGAAGGCTGAGCGGACAATCTCCAGCGGTCTCCTTAATTTATTTAATGACTGTCTGCTGGTCGGACAGTTCCCCACTCAGTGGAAGACTGCGAGCGTTGTCACTCTTCAAAAGGGAGGCGACCGCAATCAGTCAGACCCGCGATCATGGAGACCACTCAGCCTTCTTTCCATATTAGGCAAAATACTAGAAATCTTGATGTTGCAGTCCCTCGAAGGAGTCTTTGGCCGCAACCTCACAGGCAGGCAATACGGGTGTACCAAAGGAAGGTCCACGCAGGATGTCATTGTCGAGATTCGGCGTGTTTCCCTGCTGGCACCGGCTAAGTACGTCGTAGCAGTTCTGATTGACATCAGAGGAGCGTTTGACAACCTTTGGTGGCCAGCGCTCCTTAATGAGCTGAAAGGTAGGGGAATCCCCCGCAACCTGTACTCGCTCGTCAGAAGTTACCTGACAGACAGATTTGCTACGATCGAAAGTAGGCATGTCTCCGTCCGGAGAAAGATTGAGAAGGGGTGCCCACAGGGCTCGGTCCTAGGACCAGCACTCTGGAATGCCTTCTATGAATGTCTTCTCAGGAAACTCATGGAGACTGACTGCGAGCCGTACGCCTATGTGGATGACTTGAATGTGCTGATCTTTGCAGAGTCAGTCCGCCAAATTGAAGAAAAAACCCACCACGTGCTCCGCACTGTCAACCAATGGTGCGAGCATGTCAAGATGCAGGTGGCTGAGGAAAAAACCCAGCTAATCCTCTTGAAGGGGAAAGTGAATAATCCACCCACAATACGCTTTGGCGGCCACAGGCTCCTTCTTGAAAAGCACGTCAAGTATTTAGGAGTGAATATAGGTGAGAGGTGGGGTTTCAACCAACACCTCCAGTCCCTTAAAGGCACTACCATTGCAAGGTTTGCCTCACTGCGTGCCATTACTAAGGCCACTTGGGGGTGTGTGTTACCACGACACCATCCTCATGTATAAGGCCATCTATTTAGGTGTGATTGGCTACTGCCCTGTTGTCTGGGGTAGCAAACTAACAGTCAATCAAAAGAGAGTATTGGCCCAATCCCAGAGAGCCGCGCTCCTGTGGATCACCAAGGCCTACAAGACTGTATCAACGGAAGCACTCCAGGTGATCATTGGTCAGTTACCAGTTGATTTGGCTGTTGAGTGCATGATTGACAAGTGGAGAGTGAAACGGGAGCTTCCCCCGCTTTGGGCTGAACTCCGTGCGGATCTCACCACAGAACCTAATTTACGCCTAATTTCGGCGCGTGGTCCGTGTGTGTGTATGTGTGTGTGTATGTGTGGGTCCAGAATTCCGCTGACGTATTCCCTGCGTGTCGTATGAGCCGACTAAAAGGGACAGCCGGGTGGGCCCAGCTTGAAAGACAACCTCACCTCTATGAGGTCCCCGCAAGATTACATCCAACGAGGCTTAACTGTGGCTGGGCGTCACAGTGTACTCTGTCGCCACACTGTGCTCACCCTGCAGTAGGGGGTCCAGAATTCCACTGCCGTACTCCCTGCGTGTTCGTATAAGCCGGACTAAAAGGGACACAACTTACACTTCATTCACATACATGACACACTGGGAACCCCCTACCTTTAGCTGGGATCGCAGAACACACCCCCCGCAGGAAGGGGTACAGAATTCTCCTGCCGTATCCTCTGCGTGGTCGTTAAAACCGGCCTTAAAGGGGCTTAAAGCTCACGACACTGACATACACAACATATTCCAGATACTAAATACACTGCAACGGCTTGCGTGGCAGAACACACTCACTTGAAACACTCATAATGAGCGAAAGACAGTCCTGGAAGTAGCTCACTAACACCTTTGAGCGATCCCTATATAGGTGCGGCCTTCGGAATGAGGAGGGGGAAAAACCAGGTTTGAGCGTTCCTGGGGCGGCTGATAGCGTGTGTCCCGCTCACCACATCACTAGTGGCCGAGGGCTGACTCTGAGCAGCAGCCGAAAAATCCCTCATGCGTCTTAGTCCCGGTGGGTGGCCGGACTGGCAGCTGCGGCGCATGTGGGGCCTCCCTTTGACCCTCAACGGACCAGCGAAAGGGGCTAGAATCAATATGCCTGAGGGGGAGCTTCCAGGACACTGCCTCGAGCACCTCTCGCTCATACCACGAACACACACAACAAATGAACTCACAAGGATACACTACACCAGTCCGCTTCTTTAATCACCCCCCCCCCCCAAATAAGTAAAAAACATGACAAAGTCAACTAAAACTTCAGCAGGTAATAAAAACGCCACCTGCGCCTCTTCCTCGGGCTCGCCAAGCTCGACCCCTCCCTCTTCGGACGATGAGCAACCTACTCGTCGTCCAAACAAACAAGGGCGGAAAGAACCGGGCAAACCGCGTTCATCTCCCCCTTCTCCCCCTAGTAGCCCGGGCAACCCGGCTACTACAAGCACACGACACAGCGTGGACCCTAAACTGTCGGACATGGAGCAAATTTGCGCATACGTCCAAATCATCCACGGCCAGCTGGCACGGATGAGGGCCAACGCGACAGGACCTATGCGGGACCTCGTAACTAGTTGCCTCTTCGAAATTTCGAAGCTGGCTATAAAGCTAATGCCCCCAACGACATCGCCCCCTGCCACCCCCCCTGCGGGAAACTGTGGCGGCTGTCGTGAGGAAGAGCTGCGTGGGGCAATTGCCCAGCCGCCAGTGCCACCAGCCCCCAAACTCGAGGAGCAACAACGAGCCAGGGTAGTACCCCAGGCCCCTCATATGCGGCAGTAGCCGCTACTGCGCCTTCCTCCCCTCATGGAGCTGAGGCGGAATGGCAGCCTGCCAGGGCCAGGAAGCGCAGAGGGAAGCAGAAACAGGCCCCAACTAAGCAGGAAGTGCAGGCCGAGGGCAGCGCCCGCCTATGCCTCCGCCCAAAAACAAGGGCAAAAATAAAAATAAAAACCAAAATAGAAACCCTCCACCGCTTGCCAAACCCCCCCCTAAAAACCCACGACAAAACGTGGTAGTGGTTAGGCGGACATGTGAGGAAGGAGAGGCTGGTCCCTCCAACCCTGACGCAATGGAAGCGCTTATGCGGGGTGTCCCTGCCACGGACCTCCAAGCTCTGAGTGTCCGAAAGTGCTAGACATCCGCACCGCAGTAGGAGGTGGCGCCGTCATGTGACGGAAACGCCAGAAATGGCCAAGGCGCTCACGAGCCACATTTCCACAAAAAGGAGTTGAAGCTCCAAGCCGTCAGCCCCCCTGGGTCGTTTCCCACGCCTGCTGCTGTGCGACGTGCGGACCGACCTTCAAAAAGAGGACTTGGCCCAACAAGTTGTTGAGCACAACCCTGCGTTAGGCTTGCAGCCGCAGGATGTCAGGCCTCTCTTCACCAAAAAGCGTGGCAGACAGAAGGATTGGGTGATTGAGGTATCACCCAGCCTGTACAAAAACTAGAGGGGGCAAGGCACCTCCAAATAGCCTGGCAGCGGTGCGCCATACGAAAGTACCAAGCCCCCACTCAGTGCTACAAATGCCAGCGCTATGGCCACCTGGCAGTGGCCTGTACAAGACCTGTTGTGTGCGCCTGGTGCGCCTTGCCACATCTGAGTAAGGAATGCAAGCGTGATGCTCCTCAAGTGTGCCAATTGCGTCGAACGCAAAATCCAACAGGTCGCACACTCTACACGCAGACGCACGCTGTACCATTCGTCAGCGAGCGATTGCCCTCCAGGAGTCACGAGTGGATTATGAATAGGTCAAAAACAGTTCGAATCCTTCAGCACAACACAAATAAGAGTTGCCCAGTTATGGCTGAGTTGCTGCAAAATGCACTCAAGAAACGCTGCAGTGTCCTCGCCATACAGGAACCGTACATAGGATCCAAAACTCTTGGTCTCGGATCGCAGGCACGCAGTGGAGGCTGGAGCAAGAACGGGAGCCAAGGCAGCAGTAGCCTGCATCGACCCGTCCATTGACATGCTCGCACTCACTCACCTGAACAGCCAGCACTTGGCCGCTGTGCTCATCCGAGCCGGGGGCTTTGAGCTTGTTGTAATATCATTATACAGGCAATTTGGCGCACCAGTTGCCAACAGCCTTGAACCACTCGAGCGGGCTCTAGCAGGCCTATCAGGACGACCCTGCGTAGTCTGTGCTGATGCAAACGCCAGATCACCATTGTGGGGATCCCCAACCCTGGATGGGGCGGGCGAGGCGTATATAGAGCTGCTCACCAGGTACAACTTGGTTGTTGCCAACAACCCCATGACTGAGGCGACCTATGATGGCCCGGGAGGAAGGTCGTGTATAGACGTCACAGCCGTGTCCCACACCCTGCTACTCAAATTGAAGGGTTGGCGAGTCGTACCAGGTGCAACGCAGAGCGATCACATGGTTATTGACTTTGCCATTACGGATGATAACATCCTCTGCAAAGACACGCGTGAAAAGCGATTCCGCACAAAAAATGCTGACTGGCCGCAATTCTTTAGGGTACTGGAAGGTGAACTGCATGCCGCAGACACCGACCTAATAGTGCAAGCATCCACACCTGAAGAGGTGGACAGCAAAGTGGACACATTTACCACAGCACTGCACTCTGCTGGGCTCTCTGTACTTGGCCAACAGAAGCACAGGGCGATCAAAGTCCCATGGTGGACTGAGGAACTTAATCCCCTCAAGCAAAGTGCAAATAGAGCCAGAAGGATGTACCAAAACACTCGTGACCCTGATGCCAGACCAACACTCCGAACTGCCTTCATCCAAGAGAAGAAGGCCTTCCATCAAACGAGCCAAACGGCAAGGCTGGCGAAATTTTGTGGAAGCGGAGAGCTCTGAGAACCCCTGGGGCAGACACTACAAGTCCTCCATAGGAAAAGCAAATGTAGAGCAGGTCTTAGCTGCGATGCAAAATGAGTCAGGCTGGGCCTGCAGTATCGAACGTTCAATGGAAACCCTCCTTGAGAAGGCGTTCCCAGATGACCAACTAGCTCGAGACACTGAAGCCCAGAGGGCAGCAAGGGAGCTGATCATGGACCCTCGAGCGAGCCCGACATCCCATTGTGGACAACAGGCGACCTCGGCAGGGCTCTTGCGACCTTAAAGCCCAACAAATCTCCTGGGCCAGATAAAATAGAAAGCAATATGCTAAGGAAGGCTGAGCGGACAATCTCCAGCGGTCTCCTTAATTTATTTAATGACTGTCTGCAGGTCGGACAGTTCCCCACTCAGTGGAAGTCTGCGCGCGTTGTCACTCTTCAAAAGGGAGGCGACCGCAATCAGTCGGACCCGCGATCATGGAGACCACTCAGCCTTCTTTCCATATTAGGCAAAACACTAGAAATCTTGATGTTGCAGTCCCTCGAAGGAGTCTTTGGCCGCAACCTCACAGGCAGGCAATACGGGTGTACCAAAGGAAGGTCCACGCAGGATGTCATTGTCGAGATTCGGCGTGTTTCCCTGCTGGCACCGGCTAAGTACGTCGTAGCAGTTCTGATTGACATCAGAGGAGCGTTTGACAACCTTTGGTGGCCAGCGCTCCTTAATGAACTCAAAGGTAGGGAATCCCCGCACCCTGTACTCGCTCGTCAGAAGTTACCTGACAGACAGAACTGCTACGATCGAAAGTAGGCATGTCTCCGTCCGGAGAAAGATTGAGAAGGGGTGCCCACAGGGCTCGGTCCTAGGACCAGCACTCTGGAATGCGTTCTTCGAAGGTCTTCTCAGGAAACTCATGGAGACTGACTGCGAGCCGTACGCCTATGTGGATGACTTGACTGTGCTGATCTTTGCAGAGTCAGTCCGCCAAATTGAAGAAAAACCCACCACGTGCTCCGCACTGTCAACCAATGGTGCGAGCACGTCAAGATGCAGGTGGCTGAGGAAAAACCCAGCTAATCCTCTTGAAGGGGAAAGTGAATAATCCACCCACAATACGCTTTGGCGGCCACAGGCTCCTTCTTGAAAAGCACGTCAAGTATTTAGGAGTGAATATAGGTGAGAGGTGGGGTTTCAACCAACACCTCCAGTCCCTTAAAGGCACTACCATTGCAAGGTTTGCCTCACTGCGTGCCATTACTAAGGCCACTTGGGGTGTGTGTTACCACGACACCATCCTCATGTATAAGGCCATCTATTTAGGTGTGATTGGCTACTGCCCTGTTGTCTGGGGTAGCAAACTAACAGTCAATCAAAAGAGAGTATTGGCCCAATCCCAGAGAGCCGCGCTCCTGTGGATCACCAAGGCCTACAAGACTGTATCAACGGAAGCACTCCAGGTGATCACTGGTCAGTTACCAGTTGATTTGGCTGTTGAGTGCATGATTGACAAGTGGAGAGTGAAACGAGCTTCCCCGCTTTGGGCTGAACTCCGTGCGGATCTCACCACAGAACAGAAACTTGCCGCCATCGATGAATGGGCTCTAGAGAAATGGCAAGCGAGATGGGAATCCTCGTCAAAGGGACGTGATACGTATGAGTTCTTCCCCAACATCCGTGAACGTCTTTCTAGAAAATGGGTTGAGCCAGACCACTGGACGAGCCAGTTCCTCACGGGACATGGTGACTTCAATGCGCGGCTCCACTTCTTTTCTCTGAAAGACTCTCCATTATGCACGTCTTGTGCCTCCAGTGCGGAGGAAACAAGAAACCATGTGCTGCTCCACTGTGGTTTCTACGACAGTGAGCGACAGTTGTTGAGAGGGCAAACGAACTTAGCAGCTTTGACTGCTACAAAGGAAGCCTATAACCATTTTGCAAAGTTCGCAAAGAAGGTAATGGCTAAGAAACGTGGTTATAGTTGATCAGTCCTTTTGAAACTTGCCACCCAAGTAAACAGTAAGATCAGGTAGGGAACCAGATTAAGAACTACTCCCAGATGGTACGGGATTCCTCAGGTGGTCACCTCCGCGCGGTAACACACGGGCAACAGCTCTCTACGGTGAGACTGGCTAACGACCACATACCTGCCGTACCTCCACAGGTCTGAGTTCGGTGGATGCTGCAGGGGCCGGCCTCTTGCATATTAGCGAAACCGCAACTTCTATGACTGATATAACCCTCGTCGAGGGTTTAGGTACAGTCATGAAATAAAGAAACAGATCTGTGTGTGTGTGTGTCTGTAGTTCGATTTGCGGGAGAACGGCTGAACCGATTGAACTGGTTCTTTTGGTTTATTATTCATTCTGAATAATAACCCTATGTTTTCGGTCACGAAAAATTTTTTACAACCCCCCCTCAAAATTTGATACTTTACGTTTCATGACATGGAGATTCCAAATTTGCAATGTCCGTCCGCCGTCCCCGTCCCCGTCCCCGTCCCCGTCCCCGTCCGCCGTCCGCCGTCCGGGCCGTTTTGTGCCTTTAACGTGGTCTAAAATTCGTTCTTTCGCCCAAAAATCCGATTTGGTATCTAGTTGTGCCCGCCATCTCCGCAATCCGATCGGACGAAGCCCGTGGTTATAATGGGCAAAAAACGGTTAAAATTAACGAAACGCAGTATAACGCGTTACGTCTTTGAAGTCCCTCGCTCCCGCCCATCAAAAGCGATCGTCACTGGTCCGGCAACACCGCCGCCCGCCACCCCTTTCCACTCGACTCACAGCGTTCGCCCAATTAGCGCCGGGGTTTTTTTTTTTTTGTCTTCCCTAGGAAGCGCTCGTGTTTCGTATATAACCTTTGGCACTACGATTTGTCTCTTTATCGTCCGATTGCCTTGTTCTCGTCTTCACCTCCACGAATGACTCTTTCTCTCCGTCTCAACGGTAGCAAAATATCTGTTATCTTCGATTGAACTTTTCATTATTCGCTTATTTTGGTTTATTTATTAATAGTTCGTTCGTTTCATTTTTTTGTTTATTTTAATATTACGATTCAGTTCTTTTCGGCCTTTTTTGGGTTTCATTATGATATTTTCGATGCTGAATCGAACAGGATGGAGTCTCAGGCATTAATGCTAGGTCAAGCTGATTATCCGAATAATAAACCGTTGTGTAATAATTTGCAGCGTTTTTGTTTTGTTTGTTATTTTTGTAGACACCAAAATAAGGTTATGGACGATTTCGGCCGATGGGAAGGGGAGGGGACGAAAATGTACCAAAAACTAGGGTTTTTCGCATTTTTCTCGAAAACGGCTCTAACGATTTTGATTAAACTTTAAAATTATCTTCTACTAATCAATACCTCACTTTTCTTCTCCATACATATCTCCATGAAAATACGGTGAACGGAGATATAGGCCTATGAAGCAAAAATAGGTTTTTTACGCTTTTTGGCAAAACGGCACCAACGATTATCACCAAACTTTCAAGATGTATCCGAATAGTTAATACCTACATATTGTTCTCAATAAATGTTCCTCAGACAGTCCATTGAACGGAGATAAAAATCAAAATGTGTCGAAAATAACGTTTTTTCGAACATTTCCGTAAATTCTAGGGTAACTACTTCACCAGATGTGATAAATCCTAATGGAATGTCTTATATTTACCCATACCAACATTTCGTTTTCTATAATTATTTCTGTATATATATGTTGAACGGAGATATAAGCCAAGTTAACTCAGAAAAGGAGATTTGTCGAATATTAATTTATCGGTATTCCAATTTTCTCAAAAACGGCTCTAACGATTTCGATCAAACTTTCGGAGTACTCTCACCTAACTAGTCCCTACATTTTGTTCCGTATAAATGTTCCTGTAAAAATGCGTTGAACGAAGATATAGCGCCCGCATATAGGTGGTGTTCGAAATTACGGGGGTGGCGGAAAGTTGTGTGTTGCTACGCACCAGATATTTGTTTTGTTCGTTATTTTTTCTAGACACCAAAATAAGGTTATGGACGATTTCGGCCGATGGGAAAGGGGGTGGGGGACGAAAATGTACCAAAAAATAGGGTTTTTCGCATTTTTCTCGAAAACGGCTCTAACGATTTTGATTAAACTTTCAAATTATCTTCTCCTAATCAATACCTAACTTTTCTTCTCTATACATATCTCCATGAAAATACGGTGAACGGAGATATGGGCCCCTGAAGCAAAAATAGGTTTTTTACGCTTTTTGGCAAAACGGCTTCAGCGATTTTCACCAAACTCACAGGATGTTTTCAAATAGTTAATACCTACATATTGTTCTCAATAAATGTTCCTGTGATGGTCCATTGAACAGAGATAAAAATCAAAATGTGTCGAAAATAACGTTTTTTCGAACATTTCCGTAAATTCTAGGGTAACTACTTCACCAGATGTGATAAATCGTAATGGAATATCTTTTAGTTACCCATACCCACATTTCGTTCTCTATAATTATTTCTGTATATATATGTTCAACGGAGATATAAGCCATGTTAACTCAGAAAAGGAGGTTTGCTGAATATTAATTTATAGGTATTCCAATTTTCTCAAAAACGGCTCTAACGATTTCGATCAAACTTTCGGTGTACTCTCAGCTAACTAGTCCCTACATTTTGTTCTCCATAAATGTTCCTGTAAAAATGCGTTGAACGAAGATATAGCGCCCGCATATGTAAGTTGTGTTCGAACTTAAAGGGGTGGCGGAAAGTTGTGTGTTGCTACGCACCAGATATTTAGGTTTGTTTTAAGGACGTGTATGTAGGGTAGCTCGCTAATAGTTTTTTTTTCGATGTTCATTAACTCGAATCTGGGGGGTGTTGGAGGCAGCTTTCTTCTTAAAAAGGATCGTCTTTTTGGTTTTCGTCGTATTGTTGGTTTGCGTTGTATTGTTGTTGGGTTTCATTCATTTGATCGGGTGATTTACCGACGTATTCGTTGTCTTCCTGTTCCGGACTGGAATTAAGGGTCAGGTGAAAGTTTGGATTTGTAGTTTGCCAGGACATTGGGATCGCGCTTTGGGCACTGGCCGCACGTTGTGGGTGGAAATTCGGCTTGTAGACGTTTTGTGGTGCGTATTTTGGTGAAAAGTTTGGAACAGGTGGTTTTATGTTGGGTTGTGCGTACGGTGGTTTTTGATTTACCGGGGGATTTCGATTCGGCGGGTTCGTTGTGTTAATTTTGTAGTTTTGGTGGACATTGGGTGTCGGTCGGTAATTGTTCTGTGGTCCGTGATTATACTGTGGTCTGTATATGTTCTGCGGTTTGAAAGTGTTTTGCGGCCTGTTTATATTTGGTGGAGGTTTTGGTTTGCTGTACGCGGGCTGCAACTGGTAATCTTTGCTCAGCCAAGACAGAGCTGTGCTCAGGTCTGGGGGTTGTCGTGTCCTATCGAGCCTTTCAGCTGTTGCAGGAAAACCCGAATCGCGAATTTCGCATATTTTGCAGTAAGCACTTCTGCGTTATGCGGTTCGTGATTCCTAAAATAGGCGATGGTTAAGTTCAAAAGTTTTTGAACTTTGTCATGGAAAACGAACGGGGATTCTCCTTCTCCTTGTCTCATACATATGAGTTCCATGACCAACGTTACATCGTCTCTGCGATCGGTGTACGTTTTTAGCAACGCGGTTTTGATTTCGTCGTAGGAGGTCAAATTGCTAGAGAAAATTTGACTAGCGGCGGGTGCGACGATCTTTGCCTTGACGAACATTAGAAGGGTGAAGTTTTGGAAGTGTTCTGGGTCTTCCGCGATGTAAAACCTGTCGTGTAATTTTTGTGTGGTCTGTAAGAATTCGTTCAGCGTTTCGGGTTCGCCCGAGAATGTTGGAATCAATTCCAGGTGTTCTCGGCGAATGGTAGGTCTTTCGTTTTGCTGATGGTTTTCATTGTGAGTCGCGTTGGGCGAGTGAATGACTTGCCTAACTAGTAAGTTTTGGACCATTTCTTGTAACTGTTGAATTGATTTTGCTGGTGGTTGACGATGAGTGTATTGTCACTCATTGTTTGTTCGTGGGTGGTGTTTTGCGTTGGTTGTTCCATGACCGGGCTTTCGTGTACCGTGGGGAGGTTGACTTTATATTTGCCCAAGCGGTCGTGGACGTATTGTTTTAGTGTTTTCGGAATTTTGGCGGTTGTGTGTGCTGTGTGTGAAAATTGTAGACCGGAATTTTATGAATTGTGTGCCGTGGATAAAGTCGATTATTACGTACAAACAGTTAGGAAATATAAATCAGGTAAGACTTAAAAGTTAAACTTAGTTGGTAAGGAAGTGTCGGAAGATTAGCTGTATCAGAAGATCCTTGAAGGCCTTTCTACGAATCCGCGCTGGTGTTCGGACGGCGAGATTACAACGAAGCGGGCTCCAGTTGGATGAAAGAGAAGCAAAGAATCAAGTAGCGATAATAAAATGATGAAGGAAGTTGAATGTGTTCTCCCCGATATGCGGGCGAGGGTCAGTCGGAGAAAAACAGATACGAGTGCGGCAGCGAAATATTGAGAAGGAGAGAACTTGCCGGGAAGCTCGCACTGTTGCGAAGAAAAGTTTCTTCTTATTAAAGCTGGTTGCTTGTAGAAAGGTTTTGGTAACGCAGACGGCGTTTACCAAAAATTGTTGTCCTTACGTTTTGAACTGATCATATTGCCGCGGGTGGGGCAAAAATGTGAAATTTTTAAATTTCTGAAATTTACTCACAGGGTGCTTGTTCGTAGCATAACACGGTACTGCGAGGAGCCTCTTTAGACGGTGCTGTTCCTTGCGTGTCTTTGGTGGGTGATCGTAAGGTTCCGCTCGTTGTTGAATGGCGAGTACGTTCGCGGTGGTTCTATCCGGAGTGGTCCTCTATCGACTGCGCCAGTTAAGTTTGATTGGGGGGGGGGGGGGGAGTTCGACTTATTAAAAAGGAAACTGAACTTTATTTACAAAGACACAAGTTATATGCAAGGAGACAGGGCTGAAGAGAACTGACGAGCCCTGGCTCTTACACTTCTATTTAACCATTCGCCCGTGTACATTCAGCAGTTAGCACCTGAAGGGTGCTTACACAGCTTTTTAGTTGTTGACATCAGCGGGTTAGGAACATGTAACTTATAGGTTTTTACGTTTACCATTTGGTATATCTGTAGCCCCAGAAATATTTCACCGCATTATGACGGAGTGTTTTGGTGATATAGCGGGCGGGTGTCTGTGTCTTTCAAGACGATTACTGCTTGGTCCACGCTAGTAACAAAAGTGATCACGACAGCAAATTAAAGTTAGTCCTCGAACGAGCCAAACAGCCGAATATTAAATTCAATTCAGCCAAATGCTTCTTTGGATTGTCACAGGTAAAATACATGGGTCATATTTTCTCAAAAGAGGGCATGCAAGCCGATCCATCTCGTATTCAAGCCATTTGTGCGATGCCAGCACCTAATAATAAGAAGTCACTCAGAGATTGTTAGGTCTAGTTACTTATTTGTCAAGCTTTATCCCCAACTTTTCCGAGGTTTTCCGAGCTCATTTACGTAGTCTGATATAAAAAAACCAACGGCAATGGGATGAAACTCACCAAAAATCTTTTGAAGAATTGAAAACTATTTTAACTCAAGCACCTGTACTTGCTCATTTTGACGTCAATAGTTCTGTCAGTCGATGCGTCAAATTTTGCCGTAGGAGCTGTTATTCTTCAGAATAATAAACCTATTGAATATGCTTCAAGAACACTAAATCTTTGTCATCAGGGCTATGCTCAGATCGAAAAAGAACTGTACGCAGTCGTGGTGGGGTGTACGAAATTTCGCCAGTATATTTACGGTCAGGTGATCACTATAGAAACTGATCATTCGCCATTATTCACTATTTGTAAGCGTAATTTCACAGACAAAGTTCACGATATTGTTAAGCCCTACTGGAGTTTCAGGGAAGAGATTAGCGTAATTGACGATTTATTATTCCGTAATTCAAGTATACTTATACCTTCTCAAATGCGCCGATCGGTCTTGAAAAAAATTCATTCCGGTCATGTGGGGGTCGAACGAACAAAGTCAATGGTCAGAGGTGTTATATTTTGGCCTCAAATATCAGTAGACATTAAAAGTCTCATAGAAAACTGTCAAACTTGTCTTAAATACAGTCCTAATAATAGGGACGAACCATTAAATCCTCACGAGATGCTAATCTACCTTGGCAAAAACTCGGACGGATTTCAAAGGTCAGAAATATTTAATAGTCATTGATCATTTCTCGAAATTTATCGAGATTTGTCAAATTTCATCGATCAAAGCCTCCAGTGTCATCTCATGTCTGAAAGCCATGTTTAGCCGTTTTGGAATTCCGTCAGAACTAGTAACGGATGGCGGTCCACCTTTTCAACCTTCGGATTTTAAAGACTTTGCGCTTCAATGGGAATTTGTACATATTGTTACTTCACCCTATCTAAGTCGTTCGAATGGAATGGCGGAAAGTGGCGTGAAGGTTGTGTCCAATATTTAAAAAAAATGTTCTGATTCTGGTACTGATCCTCAGCATTACTTCACTATCGAAATACATCTAAAGGTGAAATTTCGTCCCCATCGCAGTTATTGATGTCACGAAGGCTAAGATTTACAATACCTATAGATAGCTACCTATTGAAACCGAAAACAGTTAACTTTCGAAAACATATGTTGGCTGCTTGTAAAAAGAGAGATTGTTTCAAACGTTATTTTGACAGACATACTCAACCTTTACCTCAGCTATTACCAGGCGAACATATCCATTTCAAATTGAAGCCTGATGGCCATTGGACTCCAGGTATTGTTATTAGATTGGTTGGTCCTAGATCTCATTTGATAAAAAATGAAGAGGGTAGAGATTATGTACGAAATAGGAAATTCCTGTTATCCAAGTCTGGTTCAATTCTTAAAAGCAATAATGTGGAACCTATTGAATATTGTACGAGTTTAGCATCTAGTTTATCAAATTCACCAGTACAGGAAACGCCAAAACAAATGTCATGTAGTCCGAGTATTACAGCGAATGCCGAAAAGGAGTCAATAGATAGCGTGCCAGTGAGCCGTATATAATCTGTTTATAAATTGAGTAGACATTCAAATTGTACTTTATTTTTAAAAAAAAGAGCGTGTTATGAATACAGTAATTTTAATATTAAATATAAAATATATAATTAATGTCTATAACTAATTCTACTTAAAATTATATTGTACCTAATACTGTAGTACATCTATATGGCAGTGCCAATTGTACAAGTCAACCCAGTCTGTTGAAGTCGCCATTACCATCTTTGCTTCCGCACCAGTCGTTCATTACAGTCTTAAAAACGTTTGATCATTTTATTTATTTAAACATGAGCTAACGAACTTGGCGGCAGCATTGACTGATACAAAGCAAGCCTATAACCATTTTGCAGAGTTCGGTGATTGTTAAGAAACATGGTCATAGTTGATCTGTCCTTCTGAAACTTTCCACCCAAGTAAATAGTTAGATCAGGGGGGAAACCAGATTAAGAACTTCTCCCTGATGGTACGGAATTCCTCAGGGCTCCGTCTCAGTCTCTACCGGGAGACTGCCTAACAACCAAATATCTGCCGTGCCTCCGCAGGTCTGAGTTCGGTGGATGCTGCAGAGGCCAGCCTCTTGCATATTAGCGATACCGCAACTTTCATGGCTGATATAACCCTCGTCCAGGGTTTAGGAACAGCCATCACTTAAGAAAACAGACCTGTGGCAATGATGTCCAGCCTCTCTATAGATGGTTTAACACTATGTTGACAATAGTTTAATTGCACAATAAATACTAGAACAATTTTTGTGAACACTCCATTCTGTATTTTTGCTTCAACTTATTTTATGTTTGCAGTGAATGGAAATGTCCATTCAACCTGCCAGTGGGGAGCCTTCGCCAGCTCACAAGTTGGCTGCAGATCTCGAACGTTGCCAGAACTCCCAGCCATTTGAGATCTGTAAGTTTTTATTTTACAATATGTTTATTTCCTATTGGAATTCAGTTCTAGCTGGTACCAAATTTCCCCCTAGGCGTTATGAATTCTAATTATTTTGCATCGTGAAACTTTCTAATCAGTTTCGTTATTCAACAAATGTACTGTCTACGGCGCTGTGACATTGTTTATTCTATCTTTGCTTTCTATCACGTTGGATGTGATCAAAAGTCTGACAAAGTTGGTATACTTCCATGACCTTGCTTTCTTTAGCAGCTTTGTGGGCTTAAGAGTCTGCCCATCGCATGTAGACGATTCACTAGTGGAGCTGAAGGTAGTGTGACGGCTAGTTCCAACTCTCAGTAAATTCGCTTGAGTTTTCCAGACATATGCCGGAGCACTATTGTTGCACTATTCCTGTACTATTGTTGAAGGAAAACCGAGCACGTGTTTCCGAAGCATGTCCTTCCTGAATGCCCTTCATGAATTGTAGCAAGAACCTCCTGGTTGGGCGTGAGGAGCCAATGATCGTAATATGGTTTAGTACTGTGCAGTGACCTTGACCTCTCAACGCTGAAATCAATTGTCCTTGTTATTCAAGTTAATCAACGCCATCGTTAACTCGTCAGACCTGTTTAAAATGCTGGAGAGTTCGCCAACATTGACTGGCAGCTCCTCTCTTTTCTAGTCCTTCTTAGATCAGTCAGACCTGTTGATGTTAAGTTGGCTTCCTTGCTACTAGAGAGCTATTATTGACGTAGCCAAGCTTCAAGCTTTTATGTGCCTGGCGGTTGTCTCAAACAGAAGCTTATGGGACAGCAAAAGTCATCTACATAGTGATGAGAAAACAAACGTGTTTTTTGTGGGTATGAGAACTGCTTGCAGGCAAGGTTTTGTTCAACCACTTGAGAACGGCATGAGTGTACTGTGGGGCAACACTCTGTTGTGTACAATTGTTGTAGTTGAGGAAAAATTGAGTTGGAAGTAAATACGCTACGCTATCTTTCTCGGTTTCAAATATTTCTCTCTTATATCTGTGCAATTAACTTTGTGATGCACGGTGTTACTTTCATCGGCACATTTATCTTTCGTTGAGTTCCGGTGTTTTCATTTTTCATTTCTCCCCAGTTATTAGCAACACAGTTGATTGATAGAGGATTAACTTTGTTGAATAGGGTTTATTATTTGATTGGCAGATGAAATGCTTGCATTATTACACTTTTTTCTTTTTTTTTTAAACGGTGGGATGCAGGCAATACCCTCATTGACTTGCTGTACCTTTTCCGAACAGCCTGTGCCTCAGATACCAGCACACTGCATGGCTAAGGCACGGCACATCTTTTCCCCCCCTGCAGTGGCAGCTTTTGGTTTATTATGCAATGTCTGTCCGCCGTCTGTTGTCTGTTGTCTGCCTGCTTTGTGCCTTCAACATAGTCTAAAAAATTCGTTCTTTCCCACAAAAATCCCATTTGGTATCTAGTTGTGCCCGCCTGCTCGGCACTCCGATCGGACAAAGCGTATGGTTGTTATGGGCAGAAAATGGTTTGAAAAATTAACAAAAACGTAATTTTGGCAGTTTTAGGATGGTTTTCTAGGTATTTTCCAGGGGTATTTGCAGGGTTTTCTTTCTTGTCCTCTTCTCCCTCATGAGATCTTGCAGTGTGTTGCCATTCCCATACATTCTCCCACACTGCCCAGTAGTTTGGTAGGTTCAGGAAGCTGTGTTTCCTCTGTGTCTTCATTCTTCATCTATGCTACATAGTGGCCCTAGATCAGCAAGCCCCACCCTCTTCTGGCTGAACCTGGCCACCCAGATAACAGTGCCCAGCCCTTTCCTGAACCAGTGGGCTCACTGTGTGGGGAGCAGCAGATCATCCTACTCCCACTGAAACCGGAGAAGGTCCTGCTTGTTTGCTGCAGAGGTGTTTGCCTTGGAGTGTGTGAACCATGATCGGCCATGGCGACTAGCCTCCCCCAGGGCCTCTCTAAACGCCCTGCTCTTCCTGACTCGCCACTCATAGCAGAGCATGCACCTTATGAGCGCTATGCCCTCAATCTTCTTGTGACTTCGTTTCCCACAACAGTGGCAGAGAAGGGTGCAGTCAGCTGACTCAGTCAGGCCTTGCAGTTGGCTGCCCAATGTACATAGTCTAGGCATTGGAAGCATCTCAGCACATCTACCTTAGGGTGTATCTTACAGCTGACCCATCGCATTCTTCTTTCCCCTCACGCAACAGCACTCTACCAGGAGACTGGTTAAATGACAACCTTACATACCTCCACAGGTTTGAGGTTGTTGGATGCTGAGCGAGGGACTTGCATGATAGCGAAACTGCAACCTCCATGACATGCGACTGACGTAACTCTCTCAAGAGGGTTCAGGAACAGTCGTTATGATATGACGATTTCCACTATCTAGCGTAACTCCTTTCTCAATGTCTTATCTCGTGTGTTGGTCCTGAGATAAAGCATTTAGACCCCCACTCCTGCAGCATTCCAGGCAGTCTGATGCATATTCCTGGCATGTACAGGTATCATGGCCGGTAACTTAGCCATTGTGAAGAGGACTACTTATCAAAACACTTAAAAATGTTAGTGTACACACAATCCACCTTATCATTGGAGTCGAAGGCGTTGGGTGTGTGTGTATGGGTCTGTTGCTAAGTCAACGTGTTTGTTACCATTGACCTACCCTATGTTATTGCACTGACTGGTTGAGAGTTGATTCGCCTCTAAAACTTCGTCCCTCTCACCAGATCTATTTGCTCTCGTACTTCAATAGCTGATCTGCGTAAACGCCAATAAAAAAATGTGTTAAAACATGGAACTGGATTGGGGCTTGTTGCAACATAGCAAGCATAAGTTACAACATTTCAGATTTGCAAAGATGGGAGCTTGTATTGTCCTGTTGATGTGGTGAAAGTTGAAGACTTGTCAATGCCTGATAGGTAGGGAGAGGCCGGAAGCCTGCCCATTTGCTATCGATAAAATGAATATGTTCGTGTCCTGCCCAGTTTCAAGTATTGTACGCCAGTGAATAGCGAAATAATTGACAACATTGAAACGATTTTTACGTCGGATTTGAATCTCTAATTTATTTTCGAGTGCACTGCTACAATAACGTTTTCCTTGACCTTATCTATAAGTCAGGAATCAACAACCTTGTCGGCACAGGCTTCTTGTCGATCGTTTCTGAGTTCAAAGGTTACGTTGTGTTGTCTTCGCAATTACTGGACGTATTGACGTAATACGATTCAGATTAAAGGGCCCACAGTTATTTTTCCTTAGAACGATGAATCGGTAAATATTGGTTTGCATGGAGTAGGGACTTAATCTGCTGACGATCAAACGAGGGAAGCAATGGATGGCAGGCTGAGCCCAATGGCGTTTGCTCCCTACAGCAGAGAAGCGCTTTCTGCTAGATCTCCAACCCCATTCCTTCCCCATTGTAAGTTCTATGTAAATTAGTGTGATGGTGTTGGGCGTAACGAAGTTTCATCCTAATGCACCTTTGACTAGCTCCTATTTTTCCAAAATTATCTGGCGCACAATTAGTGTATACAGGAGTTTCATGACTTGGATGAATAGAACTGAGTGTATTATTATATTTCTCGTTTGTTCATGCTCTTCGTGTTTATATTCTCGGTAGTATTTGTCCTTAAAACTCAGGTCTCCTCCTAGCATGCTGTACCAACAATAAAAAATTCTCGTAGATTATAAAAAATTAGAAAAAAACCATGTATATTGTTACACAGTGGTTTATTATTCTCTTGCCCAGCACCATTGTGACCTATCCTATTCAATCCTACATGGAAAAATATTAAGACTATTACAATCAACCAATGTTTGTAGAGCAAAAAATTTTCCTGATCGAAAAAATAACGGAATGATGTGATTCAAGAGTGAGGGAATTCAACCTAAACGATATCACCCAAGATTTAAGTTTTCAATCCGTATCCAGCTGGTAACAACCCTGACACAGTTCTACGCCTCTGAGACTTGACCCATTTGATCCAGTGACTGACAGACATCGTCAAATGACGTGACTTTTCAATACTGGTTATCCAGCTTGACACTGTTTCACATCTCTGGGACCCATTCCATTCGATTCAGATCGAAAAATACATGTAAATGATACCTGACTACGACGGAACATCGAAAATTGATTTTTCTAGTCAACGCTATGCAATTGGCATCGAACTGTCAGGTGGTTGCAGTGAAATGGGAGGTAGTGCGGCAAATGGACGCAATCTAGGGTTCTAAAAAAAGGAATATCATACAGAATGAATAATAAACCAAAAACCCATTTTCGGTGGGAGGTCTGTCTCTGGGAAAACGGCTGAACCAATTTCTGAAAACTACACTCACGATTTCCATTTAATTTTTGTTCTCCATGAATATAAGTGATAAATCGGCGGACGGAGATACAAGCGTGTTAAACAAAAACAAGCAAATGTTTATAAAAACTGGTCTGTTTCCTTATTTGATGGCTGTTCCTAAACCCTCAACGAGGGTTATATCAGTCATGGAAGTTGCAGTTTCGCTAATGTGCAAGAGGCTGGCCCCTGAAACATCCCCCAAACTCCAACCTGCTGAGGTATGGCAGATATTTGGTCGTTAGCCAGTCTCCTGGTAGAGAGCTGTTGCCTGTGTGTGACTGCGCAGAGGTGACCACCTGAGGAATCCCGTACTGTCTGGGAGAGTTCTTAATCTGGTTTCCCATCTGATCTAACTATTTACTTGGGTGGCAAGTTTCAAAAGAACAGAACAACTGTGACCACGTTTCTTAGCCATCACCTTCTTCAGAAACTTTGCAAAATGGTTATAGCCTTGCTTGGTAGCAGTCAGTGATGCTAAGCTCGTTTGCCCACTTAACAACCTTCACTCACTGGTTTAGAAATTCCCCACGTGTCAACGAAGCACGCCACGGCCAAGTCAACTGGTAACTGACCAGTGATCACCTGGAGTGCTTCTTTTGATAGTCTTATTGACTTGCTGATCCACGGGAGCGCAGCTCTCTGGGATTGGGCCAATACTCTCTTTTGATTGACTGTTAGTTTGCTTGCCCAGACAATGGGGCAGTAGCCAATCACGCCTAGATATATTGCCTTATACATGAGAATAGTGTCATGGTAACACACACCCCAAGTGGCCTTAGTAATTTTACGCAGTGAAGCAAACCTTGCAATGGTAGTTCCATTAAGGGACTGAAGGTGTTGGTTGAAGCCCCACCTCTCACTTATATTCACTCCTAAATACTTGACGTGCTTTTCAAGGAGGAGCCTACGGGCGCCAAGCATATTGATGGTTGGTTATTCGCTTTTCCTTTCCAGAGGACATGCTCGCAAAAATGGTTGACAGTACGGAGCAACTGGTGGGCTTTTCTTGTTTTTGGCGGACTGACTCTGCAATGATCAGCACAGTCAAGTCATCCTCATAGGCGTACGGCTCCCAGTTAATCTCCATCAGCCTCCTGAGAAGACCTTCAAAGAAGGCGTTCAAGAGAGTGCTGGTCCAAGGACCGAGCCCTGTGGGCACCCCTTCTCAATCATTCTCTGGACAGAGACATGCCTGCATTTGATCGTAGCAGTTCTGTCTGTCAGGTACCTTCCCTCCTCCTCAGAGGATGCCTGCCCTCAGGAGTTCTAGAAGGGGTAGTTCTGAGCGACGACGCTGTGATTACTGTGCACTGATTATAATAAGAGTGGCACTCTCGCTCATGGGGTGTAGGAGCGTGTGATGCCTGTGTTGAGTGGCAGTTCTTGAGGGTGTGTGAAGTTGCCAGACAATGCACACACAGATTGTGCACTTCCACGTAGGTTCTTCGTGCATCCTGGCTGGAGTTGAGGAAACGTGGCACTTTTTTACCCCATGATGTTTGCCACTGATAGGGCAGAGGTGTGGATCTGGCAGCGGAGTTCTGTCATAATCAGACCTTTTTGAATGCACATGATTTTCCCCGGACTCGTTGTTTGAGAGGTAGTTCGTGGCGGGAAGATGTCAATGTTGATGAAGGTTGGGGGATTGAGTCGTTGTGAGGTGTACGCTGAGTAGGTTTCTGCTGCTGCGGTGGTAGGTAAGCATTGACCTTCTCTATGTAAACGTGAGTGAGATACTGGTAGACCAGAAGCTTCTAGACATCTGCCCTGCTTTCCTCGAAACAGCCGTCATCGATTGAACATAAAGCTGTGTTCAACTGTTCATCAAGAATGGAGAACATTCGAACATAATGGTGCGTGAGAGAGTAAATCACAGCTGAAGGACAGAAAATTTGAAGGCTGGGGATCAAAAATTCCCATTGCACTAGAAGAACCTTCAAGTTTTCTGCGTGGCTGGCATCACAAACTAATGCAGGGAAATTTCGACCACTAGTTTTTTGCCAATGTTACAAGGCGAATTAGCGATATCGCAGTATGTGAGTAGAGGAGTGAGTTCCATATCAACCAAATGCAATTGGAACTGAGAGTTTTATTCGCAATTACACTCGGAGAAATTTTACCACCACAAACAGGGAACAGGGCAGGAGCGAACAAGAGCGCGGGCGAGAGAATCGCTCGGTTACAGCTAACAGCAGCGAAGTTTCGAGCAAATTAGGGCATTTGATGTATTCAGTCAGCTGAACTGAATGAAAGAAATTGGTTCGTCCTGGTACACCTAATGTGGAAAGAATACAGCTTTCTCCATGATCGTGGGTCTGACTGATTACAGTCACCTCCCTTTTGAAGAGTGACGACATGTACAGACTTCCACTGAGTGGGGAATTGTCCGACCTGCAGACAGTCACTAATAAATTATGGAGGCTGCTTGAGATTGTCAGCCTCCTATCTGGCCCAGGAGATTTGTTGGGTTTTAAGGTCGCAAGGGCCCTTCCGAGGTCGCCTATCTTCCACAATGGGATATCAGGCTCGTTCAGAGGGTTCATGATCAGCTCCCTTTCTTCCCTCTGGGCTTCAGTATCACGAGCTACTGGGTCGTTAGGGAATACCTTCTGAAGGAGGCCCAGCTTGACTCATTTTGCAATCACAGCTAAGACCAGCTCTACGTTTGTTTTTCCTATGGAGGACTTGTAATGTCTGACTCAGTGGTTCTCAGAGCTCTCTGCTTCCACAAAATTTCGCCAGCCTTGCCGTTTGGCTCGTTTGATGGCGCAGTGGATGACCATCTTCTCTTGAATGAAGGCAGTTCGGAGTGTGGCTCTGGCATCAGGGTCACGAGTGTGTTGGTACATCCTTCTGGCTCTATTTACACTTTGCCTAGAGGGGGTTAAGTTCCTCAGTCCACCATGGGACTTTGATTGCCCTGTGATTCTGTTTCCCTAGTACAGAGAGCCTAGCAGAGTGCAGTGCTGTGGTAAATATGTCCACTTTGTGGTCCACCTCTTCAGGTGTGGATGCTTGCACAATGGCAGCAAGCAGTTCACCTTCCAGTACCCTACAGAATTGTGGCCAGTCAGCATTTTTGGTGCAGAATTGCTTTTCACACGTGTCTTTGCAGAGGGTGTTGTCATCTGCAATGGCAAAGTCAATAACCTTGTGATTGCTCTGCGTAGCACCTGGTACGACTCACCAACCCAGCAATTTGAGTTGCTGGGTGAGAGGCACAGCCGTGACGCCTATGCATGACCTTCCTCCCGGCCCATCATAGGTCGCCTCAGTCATGGGGTCGTTGGCCACAACCAAGTTGTACTTGGTGAGTAATTCTAAATGCGCCTCGTCCACCCCATCCAGGGTCCGGGGTTCCCGCAATGGTTAAGGTTCACTGGGTGTCTGTGCTTGTATCAGCACAGACAATGCAGGGTCGTCCCGATAGTCCTGCTAGAGCTTGAGTGGTTGAAGGCTGTTGGCAACTGGTGCGCCGATTTGCCTGTAAAATGATATTACAACCACTCAAAGCCACCAGCTTGGATGAGAACAGTTAAGTGGTGGCTGTTGAGGTGGGTGAGTGCAAGCATTTCGATGGATGGGTGAATACAGGCAGTTGCTCACTGACGAATGGTACAGTATGTGTCTCGTGCAGAGTGCATGACCTGTTGTAATTTTCGTTCGACGCAATTGGCACACTTAAGGGGAGCCTCACGCTTGCACTCCTTGTTGAGATGTCGCATGGTGCACCAGGCGCACACTATTGGTCTCCTGCAGGCCACTGCCAAGTGGCCATAACGCTGACATTTGCAGCATTGTGTGGGGGCTTGGTTCTTGCGGATGACGTAACGTTACCAGGCTATTTCGAGGTGCCTTGCCCTCTCTAGTTTTTTTTTTGCAGGCTGGGTGACACCTCGATCAACCAGTCCTGGAATGAGGAAAAACCGTAAGTGCCATCGAATGATGAGGCGGGCCTGCGACCATTCTGGCCTTAAGGGGTGTTAGACCCAAAATAGTACCAGGGGAATGCACAGCCTGCGCCCTTGTGCCAGTGCATTATGAGTTAGGGCCACATCAGATCACATGTAGGCCTTACCACTCCCACGTTTCGTTGTGGGAAGTTTGTTAAGAGGAGCCTTTTTATTTTTTATTTTTGCCCTGGTTTTTGGGTGGAGGTGTGGACAGGGCTCTGCCTGAGCCTGGACATCCTGCTCTTTCAGGGTCCTTTCTTTCCTGCGCTTCCTGGTCCTGGGTGGGGGTGGGGGGGAAGAGGGCTCAGTAGCGGCTACTGCTGCATATGAGGGGTCTGGGGTACTCAGCTGGCTCGACAGAGCTTCTTGAGCTTGGGGGGCTGGTGGCAATTGCTGCGCAGGTGCTGGGCAATTGCCCTAAGCAGCTCTTCCCTCACCACAGCTGACGCAGTTTCCTGCAAGGGGGTAGTGGCAGGGGTTGATGTCGTCTGGGGGACACTCGCTTTGATGGCCAGGTTCGAAAATTTGGAAGAGGCAGTGGGCAACGAGGTAATCCCCGGTTGGTCCCATCGTGTTGACCTTCATTCGCGTCAACTGGTTGTGGATAATCTGGATATAGGCACAAATCTGTTCCATATCTGACAGGTTAAGGTTCACTGGGTGTCTATGACTTGTAGTAGCCAAGTTGCCCGGGCTCCTAGGGGCGGAAGGGGGAGGTGAAGGCGCATTCTTTCTGCCCTTGTTTGTTAGGGCGACGAGCAGATTGAGCATCGTCCAAAGAGGGAGGGGTTGAGCTTGGCGAGCCCAAGTTACCTGCTGTTTTTTGAACTGACGTCATGTTGTTTACTAATGGTAGGGGGGGGGCTGAGAGAGTAAAGAAGCAGACTAAAGTAGTGTACCCTTGTAAGTTCAATTGTTGTGCGTGTTTGTGGTATGAGCCAGAGATGCTCGAAGCAGTGTCCCCCTCAGGCATATCGATTCTAACCCCTTTCGCTGGTCTGTTGAGGGTCAAAGGAAGGCCTCCACATGCGCCGCAGCTGCCAGTCAAGCCACTCACGGGGACTAAGACGCATGAGGGATTTTTTGGCTGCTGCTCAGAGTCAGCCCTCAGCCACTGGTGACGTGGTGAGTTGACACACACTATGAGCCACACCAGGAACGCTCAAACCCGGTTTTTCCACCTCCTCGTTCCGAAGGCCGCACCTATGTAGGGGATTGCTCGTAGGTGTTAGTGAGCTACTTTCAGGACTGTCTTCCGCTCATTATGAGCGTTTTGAGTCAAAGTGTTCTGTCACGTAAGCCGTTGTATTGTTGTTTGTATCTGGAATATGTTGCGTGTGTCAGTGTCGTGAGCTTAAGCCCCTTTAAGACCAGCTTTTACGGCCACACAGAGGATAGGACACGAGTATTCTGTCCCTTTTCCTGTGGGGGGTGTGTTCTGTGATCCCAGCTCAAGGTAGAGGGGTTCACAGTGTGTCGTGTATGTGGAAGAAGTGTAAGTTGTGTCCCTTTCAGTCTGGCTTTACGAACACGTAGGGAGTACATCAGTGGAATTCTGGACCTCCAACTGCAGGGTGAGCGCAGTGCGGCAATAGAGTACACTGTGACACCCAGCCACAGTCAAGCCTCGTTGGATGTAATCCTGCAGGGATCTTGTAGAGGTGAGGTAGTCATTCCATCTGGGCCCACCCAGTTGTCCATTTTATTCGGCTCATACGAGAAGCAGGGAGTATGGGAGTGGCATTCTGGACCCCCTTCTGCAGGGTGCAAATTATTACGCAACGGTTTATTATTTTCTAGCACAGATTGACGCAGTCTCATACCTCTGAGGCCCATCCCATTCGATTCAGCATCGAAAAATACTAGTAAACCGTATGAAACATCACTGACTGCAACGGACAACGAAAGTTGACGTTTACTAGGTGCCTCTAGGGAACTAGCACACCGACGTGGCGAACTGACCTGATGGAGAGAGTGGCAGGAGGGAAATTATAAATTATAACTTTCGCTGTAATTTTATAACGGGGGTAAATTTCGAAAAACTGAAAAAGGTCGACTTATATTAAAGAAATTGGGTTATGTCCGCCAGTAGGCAAATTACTAAAGTTAACGTACCTGTTAGGTGAGTCCGTCTCCTCTGGCTTGTGAGTTACTGTGGGCAAGCGCTTTCGATGTAAAGACATCATCGTCTGGCCGTTAAGTCAGTTCTGAGTACACTAACACAGTAACTCACAAGCCAGAGGAGACGGACTCACCTAACAGGTACGTTAACTCTAGTCGACTTATATGTTGTCCCCCTCTGATTCCAAATTCCTCTTCTTGCCTGCGACCATCCATAACTTGCTGACAAACTGTTTTGATTATGAATAGCTAACTTCAGCTTGTCTGTGGATATTGATTCACGGATTTATGGATTTACGTGGTGTGTTCTGTATTCCCGTAGAAATTCGTTGAACGATAGTACAGCTCCTGTGTATAGCATATCATCGAATTTACGTGGAGAGGGGAAGCTGTGTGATGCTTCACACCAGGTATTCCAGGCTTTTATCTTCGCATTGTATGACGAAAACGTAGTATAGAACTTCAGTAGGGCTGGTTAGGGCTAGAAGTTGCGTTTATGCAGGATTGCGTTCTCTCCAGGTCAGTTTAAGTTGACCCGTTTCCCTGTGTGTGGTGGTGCATACTCTCCTTCATAATTGTGAATTACTTGTGCGCCTCCTGTAGTTTTATGGTGGACTTCTCTCACCGCTACCAACATTTTCTCGAGAGAGTATTTTTAGGCGACCTCTGCGCTACTCTGCCTGCCCCCCGCCTTCACCTATTACTGTCAAATGGAACGTGATAATTGTAACACTTGTTGATAAATGTATGGCGCACTCCCTCCAGGCTTTGTGTCTTCGGTTCAAGGTTTAGGCATCGTTGCGTCATGTCATACATTTCCCGAGCGGCTTCGTGGCTTATTCATTATGATTGCATCGATTTAACCGACCTCCTCAGCCGCTAACAGGTGGAATTCAGTCAGTTTGAGTAGCTCGTTTATGGCGGACTTGTAACCATGATCAGCGGGTGACATGCGACTCACTTGTTGGCCTACATATGGAGCATATAGAAAGAAGACGTGGTAAATTATGATTCTTTCGTAACTTGGTGGAGCTCTCTGCTTTCTGCCACTATCACACAAATTATGTTGTCTTCAATCATACAGTGTTCCAAATAACATAGAAAACTCTTACCCCCAATTCAATCAAATAATAACTTAGTAGTAGAAAATTCAACCAGTTTTGACCGATAATTTATGTACTAAAGTGTTAGGGTTTTTTCACGTACAGAAGGTTAGCTATCTGATTACTATTAGCAAAGGTGGAATTTGCGTTAGCCCTCAAACAGGAAGCACGACGACTGTTCTCGTCAACATTTATTTTAGACGGTAGGTCAACCACCTGGTGGGGAGCTTTCAACCATTCGATTTCGCATAATAGAAACATCTGATGCTACGCGTATCTCAGCAATTTTCATGGCATTGACTCCCAATTACAGTCTCTTTTCCACTCTATTCATTTGAACTTGGTAAAGCAACTTCACGCTTTACATAGAAAGTGGTATCTCTTAAGGTCGGGAATTTATTGAGTTCATACCGTGGCCATTGTTGAGCAATCAATGCTCAGACAATTCACGAGACTGTCGAAATTATTTTTTGAGAAATATTGCGTATTTCGGTTTGGAATTATCGGACAAAAGAGGCCTGTTGTAATTCGAGAATTTGTGGGGCTGCTCTTAATTATGTTATGAGCGTCATTGAATTATCATCGCATAGTTCAGTTATTTAGTTTATTGGACTACTACTGTAATATTTCTGAGACTGCTATTGTCATTTGAATAGAATGTATAAGGAAAATATCTAGTGCTTACACCCAACTTACCACAACCCCCGTAAATTCGACGAGCCGCTACATGTACGGGCGCTGTATCTTCGTTCAATGCATTTTTACAGGAATATTCCTGATGTACAATATGTACGTACTTGTTAGTTGAGAGTACTCCGTAAGTTTAATGGAAATCGATATAGCCGTTTTTGAGAAAATTGGGAATCGATAAATTAATATTCGAGAAATGTCGTATCTCGAGCTATCATGGCTAATATCTGTGTTCAACAGATAGATACAGAAATAATTAGGGAAACAAAATGTGGGTATAGGTTGCTAAAAGACACTTCGTGAGTTTGAATTGAATACAGTGAAGCAGTTACTGTGGACGTTATGAAAATGTCCAAAAAACGATATTTTCGCCACATTTTGTTTTATCTCTGTTCAATGAACTGTCAGAGGAACATTTATTGAGGGCAATATACAAGTATTAACTATTTTAAAACATTCTGTGAGTTTGGTGAAAATCGTGGAGCCGTTTTGCCGAAATCCGTAAAAAACCTAAAATGGTATTTTTCAGTAGCCCTTGTAAAGATCTGAAGAAAACTCAAAAGGATTGGTTTTCAGCTGATCACGTAACTTTCCTGCAGGCTTCAGACATAGAGCTAAGTAAAGTACTATCTGTGATGCGTTCTGGAAATAACGGGATCATGTTCAGAGAGAGATTAACCTTAAAAATCGACGTATTTCGGTTAAAGTCGGTTCGATGTTTAGGGTACATAGACATCGTTGGGCGTGTTTGGGCTGATAGGAGTCAAGCGGACTTGATCTTCTACAACACGCACTCTGTTGAATACCTCGTTTGTTCCAAAGTTCAGATAGAAGAGTTCCTGATTAGACCTGAGAATTCTGAGTAATTTTTATAAGCTCTGTTGAGCAGGCAACTGGAAACGAAACAAAGGTTTTGTACAGTACGCTCCAGATTTATGATTAACGTAATCGTACAGCGAAAGAGGATGTGGTGAATCGGAGATTATTATCTTAAAGTTAACGTACCTGTTAGGTGAGCCCGTCTCCTCTGGCTGTTGAGTTACTGTAGGCAAGCGCTTTCGATGTAAAGACATCATCGTCTGGCCGTCAAGTCAGTTCTGTCAGTATTTCACCAGCCAGAGGAGACGGACTCACCGAACAGGTACGTTAACTTTAGTGATATCGCTGTTCTGTCAAGTGTAATACAGTCCTCACTCACGCTCACCAGTACTCAACGGACAGCCAAAAATTCATAAAAACGACACACCCATCAGACCAGTCATAAACTTCACATCTGTACCAGCGTACAAACTCTCAAAATATTTGACCACAATGCTAAAAAGTACCATTACATTACCAAGCAGATATACGATACGCAACACAGAAGAACTCACCACTAGATTAAAAGACGTGACTATAACTCCATCATTTGATACAAAAAACTGATATCCCTCCGTACCAATAAAAAAAACACTTGACATACTACAAACCAAACTATGACAAATAGACACGACAACTACTAGAAACGTTACCAACCTCACCAAACTGACACTCAGACAAAACTACTTTCAATTTAACAATAGCCAAAAGGTGGATTAGGTATGGGAAACCCTACTTCGTCCATATTAATTGAAATATTTCTACAGCATTACGAAGAAACTCACATCCAGACTGTAATGGCAAAACACGATATCAAACACTACGCCAGATATGTAGATGATATCATCTGCATATTAAGCCGTGATAACACTGACGATATATTAAAGGACTTAAACAATATCCACCATAACACCAATATGACATGGACAGAGAACAAAATAAAACTCTTAATTACTTGGACCTGAAAATCACACGGTTGGACAACGAACTACAATACGACATTTTTAGAAAACCTACTGCTACCGACACGACCATACACTTTACATCAAACCCCCCCACAACAACATAAACTTATTTGTATACGATAAACGTTAAATTACAGAGTGTGATTCTAATACGGAGTTTTAGAGTCGGTGGCCAAGCGGGTTGGGGCGTGAGGCTTTCCGAGGGGACTCTGGTTCGATCCCCTACCAGGCAACCCCCTCCTCCGTACCCAGGGGGGTGAGGCAATGGGTACCAGCGGTGGCTGGGGTGCTAAGGGGGCCCCCAATGGGCGTGTACATGGGACTGCTTGTGGCCACAGCGAAATGCCATTGGTCCCAGCAGCTCCAACAGGTCCTTTGGTCCGCAGCTGCCTCCATGATATCTTCTCTAGAAGTTCAAAATGAAATTCTCGCCTTACCTGGCACCGAGGTAGTCGAATTCAGAAGAGGACAGGGGGGGGGGGGTTCGAAAAACGGCAACAAAGCGGCGAGCGATAGAACAGGGAATGATGTGAAAAAAGCTGCGTTTTCAAAGACACTCTGCTCTTGTCTTCTCACAGGAGAGACTCTGCACTTCAACCTCAGATAATAAAGGAATGACTCAACTTGCGATAAAGCTGAAATGATAGGGATTTGAATGAAGGAAAATAAATGAAAAGATCCGATGAAAGGAAATAGTTCATTGCTCTGCGTAAACAGCGTCGGTCAGGGGCATTCATTTGAGGGGACCGAGCATTTTGCACACACCGACTTGTGCTTTGGGGATCCGAGTTTTCTGGTTTCTTGCAACACAACAGACCTTGGACTGATTCGTGGCATGTTAAGCTTGGAACGATTCGACAGATGTAAAGCTTGCAAAGGGGATGGTGGAGAGGGAAGGAAAACCCAGTAACCTCCATTCATGCCAAAATAAATTATGCTCATTCCTCACATTCACACTGACACAAACGCGTAACTGCTGCTATTTGAGAAGAGCAAGTACTCGTATATTACCCTATAATTTCTCCCTCTGCAATAGATTTTCTCTCTCTCTCTCTCTCTTCTAAAAAAATCGTGTTAACAGCTTCAGTAATTCTTTGTGTAGTAATTGCTTAATACGGGAATGAAGACGAGCAGCACAATAGATTCTGGAACTTTGAGTGCTACCGCTTTCTGCCGCCGTGAAGCGATGTTTGACCAAGTTCAAATGAACTGAGTGATGAATGAATTAAGTATGTAGAAAGAGCCATGAACCAAGTGAATTTACGTAGAGCTAAGGAAAGTTGGGTGTTGCAACGCACCAGATATTTTAGAAATGTGTCTTTTTTGTTGAAATGTCTGAGACTACAAATATGGGGGTTTTATGTTTCAGCGACAGATGCGGAACCTCAGGGTCTCATTGAAATTCTCGCCACTGTCGGCTCGTTCATCTTCATGCTCATTACTTTCCCAATTTCCGTTTTCATGGTCTTCAAAGTAAGTGCGGTACTTCAGGGTTGATTTTTACACCGTGTTCTGCAATTTCTAGTTTGTAGAGGTATGTTTTGGGTATGCTAACAAATGGATTGGAGGTTGTTGAGAAATTAGGTAAAATGTTGAACACAAAAAGAGATGATGATTGAGATTTTGTTTCAAATTGCCGGCACAGTACTTGTTATTTGGCTTTTGATTCGGTTCATAAACTCACCAATTGAAGTCGGAGTCCGATTTATTTTCAATCGATCGTTTTTTTTTCCATCGTTTATTGTGGATGGGCGATCAACTAATAATGCCCAAATCTAATCTCGCGACAATTTTTATCGGTCGGCTCATCGCTGGTGGAATGAGAAAGACACTTGTGTTAATCTGCCGCACGGACCCGACGAAAAAGGGCCTACAGTATTTTGTCTCCTCGCCGCTTATTCCGCATCATCAGCGATCATTCCCGTCGATTTTAGAATTCATTTTCGATGCGGTCGTTTGGATCGACATTTTGAACGATATTCCTCCCACAAGTCATAATTGTCGCTTAATCTCTCCGTGTTTTGGGACCATCCGACGAATTCCCGATCACCACTTTGCCGTCTTTAAATTCACCATGCCAGGAGACTTCGTCTTTTTACTTTCCTTGGCTCTTCGAGTTCCCTTCAGATGTTTGCGTTTCATGGCCTCTGTTGACCACGAGGGTGGGATGGCATTGAAGTTTGGAGGCGAGGAGTCCAAGGACGTAGCTTTTTCTAGGTGGGCTCTGTGCACTCTGTCTCCTACACTCTTCCGACTTATGATTGATAAGGGGTGAGATGGCTCTGGAGCTAGGATTTGATCTCGCCCCAAGTATGCTCATTAGCGTTTGCCAATAAGTCGCTCTCCTCGCTAGTACCAAACAGGATTTTGCAGGGCAACCTCCTGGCTCTTTAGATGTAAAGCTGCGTCCTAGGAGGGAACAAAATTGGTTACTACGGTTGTGAAGTTTATTTCGGTGATGTGCTGCTGAAAGGTTTATGATGTCTCATTTGCAGGTCCAATGGGATGCTGGCCCCACTGCACGGAATTTGCACGCCATACTTTCTCTGTCTGGACCACCTGAGTGTGATGGGGTGGCATCCCTCCTTCCCAATGATCCAGCTGCTTTCTGGGTCCGAAGCCCAATGTGTGGTTTCACTTCCTCTTCCATTTGCCCATTGTATGAGAGCGCTGATTCCAACTATTAAAGAAAGGTGGGGGTGGGGGGGGGTTCTATTGTGCTTCTTGCCGGGGCAGGGCAGTCATGCACAGGTTTGCAACCTTCATGCAAGGGTGGGCATGGACCCAGCAGCTTGAGCTGGGTACGAGGACTCCCCCCCTCAATGCTCTCTTATGTACCTCCTGTGTTGAGGAGTGGAACTGTGCCTGACGAAATAGAGTTGTGTCCGCATGGCTTTCAATTTGCACCAACAAGCCAGTGGGCCTACCAAGGTCTGGCTTGTCTCCCCATGTGTTATGTCTTGTTGCAGATTGGTGTTTGCTGATATCTGAGGCCAGGATTGGCAAAATTAAGATTAAGCTTCAACCGCACTTTTGTGACTCATTGACCAAGCGTTTCCAGTAGTGTCTAAAATCGTTCTGCGGCTATTTCAGAGTCTGCATTGCTCACAATGTACACTAAGTCGTTTGCATATAGGCCAGAGATTTCATCATTTTAAGTAGACAGTGGTAGATTTGAAAAAAAAAATTGAACAGATTTGAACAAAAAAATTGAGGTTCCTAAAGAGACGATATTTGTGTATTCTATTGTATTATTTTCATAATCATTAGAAGGGTAAATACTATGGGATGCTTTCCGTTAATTACTAATGTTTGTACGGGTTTACAATTTTGTTATGTTTTGCGTTCTAATTTTTAAGTCATTTATATCGTTTGTTGATTCAGGTGGTTCAAGAGTATGAAAGGGCAGTTATCTTCAGACTAGGCAGGCTGCGCACTGGAGGAGCACGAGGCCCTGGTATATTTTTCGTCCTTCCCTGCATCGACGTTTACGCAAAAGTTGATCTTCGAACTGTTTCCTTCGATGTTCCTCCGCAAGAAGTAAGTTCTCAAAATCATATTTAACCGTATAACCTAGTGATGTTATACACGATTACTGACAAATATAGTGTTGAGATGAAGCTGGGTAATGGGTTCAAGCTATTTGCACGAATGCCAGAAACGAGAGAGTTCAGTATTGCCCATGGCTGATATTACTGTGCCTGATGTTGAGTGAACTGAACGAATATTGCGACAAGGCCTCAGGGTGATAAGTGTTGAGGGAGAGAAAAAGCCCTGGAAAAGTGATTGAGTTGAAATGGCAGTGGGAGAAGGCATTGGAAGGGATTCCATCCTAGCCCTGAAAACGCTTTCGTTTCAAAATGGTTTGAAGATCTGGAATATCTGAGCCATTTCGTACTTGTCTATGCAATGAGCATTTGGCGTTCAGCTGTAGCTTGTACCAAAAAGGCGTGTGGGACACAATTGGTGGAAACATAATGTTCGGATGTCTGATCGTGTTTCGATTTCGAAAGTTTTAATTTATTCTTGTGTCACTCTCGCAGTGAATTGCGAATTAGTTCATTCTACTCTTTTCTCCCTCCTTTCCTTGAATTAATCATTTAGTAACTCGGCGCTTTAATTTGACGTAGAAATGTTATATATACATTCTGTATTCGTTTGTTACTCCCGTTTAACCAATGTGTGTGTGTATGTGTGACTAACGAACCTAATTCCTTCAAGTTACCAGAAATATCTACTCTCAGGCTTATGAGTCCCACCACCCCACAGGAGGAGCGTTATGAATATTATGACCCTGATGCTACACCACATTCTATATTGAATTCATGAGAAAAAGAACTTCACCACGCCATCGTAAAGCACGAAATTCAAGGAAGGGGACGTTTTGGGGGAGCAGAGAGCTTCGAAAACGCATGGTTAAAGCATTACACGTCCTCTATTAACGAAGTATGTTTCAAGTGTTATTCATCTAGGCTCAGGCTGGTCATGTCACATCGAAGATTCCTTGGGGATTTTCTTCTTGATGGGTTCCTCATGCATTCCCACAGTGGCCCAGGGGGCAGTTCATGTATTCTTTGAATGAGCCTGACTGTGGACAACTACTCTTGCAACTTTAAAGCCCACCAGGCTCCACATGCCCCTTAAAATGTAGTCGATTATGTGTTGGGAGGCTGAGCAGACCATCTCCTGTATCGGACGATTAAATGCATGTGGTGTAATGTAATACAAAAATAGAGTGTAGATGTGACAGGAGAGTAGTACTAAAAATATAAAGAAAAAAAAGGTAGAGTACAGGGAAGTCTAGTCTTGAAAACAAGAACAAGAGTTGAGTAGAAAGTAATGATGTATGTCCCTTATGAAAGCAATGAAACAATGTAGCGGTGAATATTAGGTAAACTCGGAGGAACTTTCTTTTATTCTCCTATGGCTTGATCACGAATGCTCACAAAACGAAAATTTTCCCATAGGGTTTTCCTTCCCCTCCCCAACTCATGACCTCCTTTTTTCTTCCGTTCAACAGCTTCAGTCATTTCGGCCTTCCCTAATATAATTGTAGTCTACTCTTATGGTTACCGTTTTCTTCTTCGTCCCTGCTGTTGTTGATCAGCACAACAAAACGATAGGGTTCCATAAAGTGTCAACTATAAATACATTACCTGGCCTGTTCTACAAGTTCTTATGTTGTCTTCTTACTCTAATTTTCTTATGGTACTAGCTCCAAGCCCCCAAGCATTATGGCTTTTCCTAGAAGCAATTTTTCCACAATTATCTCCCTTGGAATCCACTTGTCATCAGTCATTAATCCAATACTGTACAAAATATTTATCACATTTAAACCCCTCTTGTATTAAAATGCAGCCTGCAACCCCAACATTCATTGACTGCCTTCCCCCTCCATGAAATCTTTCGACTTCAAAGCAGTGCATTCTCGAGAAATGAAGTGGAGGGGCGCCATTTCGTTCCATTTTGTAGTCACAGGTTCCAATCATGCCTGTAACATACGTAGTAGCTCGAAGTTTTGTACGGACTGACGATATAGCTAGCAAACTGCAGGGCTTAAATTAGTGAGGGTGCGCGTCTCGAGCCCCCCCCCCCCCCCAACCCAATCGAAATAAGTTTAGCGAGGACTTGAGACTCATACTCACAAGAACTAGAGCTACAACAGTCCATTTTGTTAATCGATTGAATAATCATGTTAAAATCGAATTTGAGATAGAGTTTACTGTAGAAATGTTTTTCAATCAGATATTGTCTCGAGACTCAGTCACTGTACATGTGGATGCTGTCGTCTTCTATAGAGTGAACAGCCCGACAATGGCCACGAACAATGTTGAAAACTACAGGTCAGACCCACCTCCTCTCAACCCCCTTCACTCTCCTGTGGGAGTAGGTACTCTTAGTACCAACTACCTTCCAAATCATTTGTTCGTCGTTTTTGTTAGTTATTGCTGTAGCCTGAGTAGTGTTAGTGCGTACTAGCAGGCGGGTTTGTGTCAAATGCTTGCTTGAATGCTTTACACTCATCATATACGCTGTTTTTTATGCATGTTTTTGACGTTGAGGAAAAGCTTTTAATGTTTTTATATATCAACTATATTACGATTACAAAAAAACTCTACACCCATTGTTTTTTTGGTTGATACTGTGATCATTTGAAGGGCGACACGGGAAAGTTGCTATGACTGTATTTGAAGAATGAACGGGTGCTTCTAAATTACTATTGGTACCAGCACAAAACGATAAAACGAGGAGACAAAAGGGTCTAAACCTCGAATTTACATTTCCCACGTTGAAGTTGCGTCTATTAATAACGAGATCTATAGTTACTTTTATATTTCAATGGCCTCAAAATTGAAAGATAGTTAATCCCCAACAAAGTTAATCATTTTATTTATTTTAAATGTTTGTATATGTTGTTACAATATACTGTATCACACATTATAGACATTTGTAAGCGCTATATTTTAACGATTTGTAAATGTTTCACGGCACGTTACTCCTTGGTTACGACAAAGTCGAGATATTGTGAGGTGTAATGAGTCGTCGAACAATAATGGGTGTGAATATGTTGGTTACGAGTTGGTTGGTGTGAATGGAATGATTTCTGGTACCATGGAGGAGACAGGATGTTGGGAAGGCTGTTTCATTTTAAAATTGGTATATACAGGTACTTGAATCAGGGTAACTTTCACGTACCCCCATTAAAAGAAATAGGAGGCGGTTAGAAGGAGGCTAGTGATGACGAATTTTGTCGCCAGCTGCTTTGCGGCCAATCCATCATTATTATAAAACTCATCGAAATAGGCACTGGCATACAAGTGACAATGGGAGGGCGCCCCATCCTGCTGAACTCGATAACACAAAAAGCTTTTTATATAGCACTGACCATTTTAGCAACGTAACATCAAACAAACTAATGTAGATTACATGGAAATGGGAGTGCGCAGCGACATCTTTGAGCAACCCAATAAAACAGCAGACTGTCTTTCAAAGCATGACTCATGGCGTAGTGTTGAGTTTTTTTATTGCCGAGTACACCATTTTCGAAGGTGTGGTATTCTTTTGGAATCACCCTGTATTATGTAATTGCATATATCAGGCAGAGTGTGTACAAGTATATCCCATTTTGATGCCCTAGAAGCCATTTGAATTCGCACCCGGGGGACATTCCCCAGGTAGACAGGGCGTGTGCCCAAATGGGGGCAGATGAGGATCTTGTATATTAGTACTTCGTTCGTTAATGGAAGGTTTCGATTGTTTAGAAGAAACTTGAGTTGAGAAGTTCTCGTTTTAATGCTTCTGGCCGTATCTTGAAATGTGATGCTAAACTTAACTAACAATCAAGGGTTACCCCTAAGTATTTTTGGCTGGAGACTGCCAGTAGTGGGACTCTGTCAAGGGACATCTTGAAATTTCAAACAGTAAGAGAACGTCATTGCCACTGATTTAACCACATTCATCACTCTGAACTGTAGTGTATGCCTTTGGTGAAGGGCATCCACTGAAGCACTCCAAGTGATCACCTAGTTACACATTGACTTGGCCATTGAGTCCATGGGGGATTAGAAGAGTGAAAATAAAGCTTTCCCTGCTCTGGGCCGAACTCTGTATAGATGTCTACATCACTGAATGGTAACTTACCACGCTAGATGAATGGCAAGTTAGGTGACACGAATGGTGCCCCTGGGCTCTTGCATGATAGCGAAACTGCAACCTCTGTGACTTTCAACTGATAACTCTTTTATGAAAATTATCAGAGTCAGTAGGAATTTTGGTAAGTAATCAGACCTGATGATTTGAGAAAACTGATCAACTACTAGTAGGAAGTTACATTTTTTTTAATGGAATCGCTCTCTGACTGCGGATTACCCTTACCAAAAAGGACTGAATGCCTTCTTCCTTTCTCATAAAAATATTTCCACACCAATTTTAACCCAGTTTTTGCAGCATTGAGTAGTTTTCGCTAGGAACGGTGGCATCTATGAGTGGTCTATGAGTGGTGGCATCTGTTACAATTGTTTATTGTGCCATCAGTAATATCTGTTTTTAGCGCCAACCCCACTAACTTAATAATGTTGACATCTTTAGCTGTTGGGATTCCTCTCATCTTCAACAGAGTTCCACAGTCCATGGTGAGACTACGGTTGATTGTGTATTTTGGCCATGGAAGTCGGTTTTGATTCGAGTGTGTTAATGTTGCAATGAGTGCGAGTGAAACTGAGGTCTTTAGTGTAATAATATAGCCACTTCCTTAATAAAGGGTTTTATATAGCAAAATAGTAAGGGGTGAACTTTGAAGGATACAAGAATTAGTTGGTGAACTGTAAAGGACTGTAATGTTCATAATTATACAGATTGATAAGATGAGCACATAAATACACTTGGTATCCCGGTGCAAAAGTTCACATCGAAGTCACTGGGGAACGGAGACGCGACACTTTTCACTGAGCTTATACACAAGATAGCGCCCGGGTTATAGACGAGAGAGCTATTCAGATGGAATGAATTGAGGCGGTGACAAGAGTCCATATATACCTGGGTTCTGGAAAACACCAGAACAAGGAGATCCTTTAACCTCGGTAGGGTAATGGACAGGCTTAGGGGAGAAAAACCCGAGCATCGATCCAAGGTTTTCTGAACCTGAACAAGGATGATGTATTTCGACAGAAGGCTCATCTCATTTAGTTCAATGGCCATACACGAAATGCTGACCTCGAGTCTGGAAATAGAATGGGACATGCCAACACGTTTTCGTGTTCCCTTCTCTGGTTTATTGGCTCACTTCATCTTCTGTCTTAAACTCTTGCCATCAGAAGCTCCCAGGAGCAGTTCCAATGAGCTGGACCTCGTACAGATCTGTTTCTTTATTTCATGACTGTACCTAAACCCTCGACGAGGGTTATATCAGTCATAGAAGTTGCGGTTTCGCTAATATGCAAGAGGCCGGCCCCTGCAGCATCCACCGAACTCAGACCTGTGGAGGTACGGCAGGTATGTGGTCGTTAGCCAGTCTCACCGTAGAGAGCTGTTGCCCGTGTGTTACCGCGCGGAGGTGACCACCTGAGGAATCCCGTACCATCTGGGAGTAGTTCTTAATCTGGTTCCCTACCTGATCTTACTGTTTACTTGGGTGGCAAGTTTCAAAAGGACTGATCAACTATAACCACGTTTCTTAGCCATTACCTTCTTTGCGAACTTTGCAAAATGGTTATAGGCTTCCTTTGTAGCAGTCAAAGCTGCTAAGTTCGTTTGCCCTCTCAACAACCGTCGCTCACTGTTGTAGAAACTACAGTGGAGCAGCACATGGTTTCTTGTTTCCTCCGCACTGGAGGCACAAGACGTGCATAATGGAGAGTCTTTCAGAGAGAAAGAAGTGGAGCCGCGCATTGAAGTCACCATGTCCCGTGAGGAACTGGCTCGTCCAGTGGTCTGGCTCAACCCATTTTCTAGAAAGACGTTCACGGATGTTGGGGAAGAACTCATACGTATCACGTCCCTTTGACGAGGATTCCCATCTCGCTTGCCATTTCTCTAGAGCCCATTCATCGATGGCGGCAAGTTTCTGTTCTGTGGTGAGATCCGCACGGAGTTCAGCCCAAAGCGAGAAGCTCCCGTTTCACTCTCCACTTGTCAATCATGCACTCAACAGCCAAATCAACTGGTAACTGACCAGTGATCACCTGGAGTGCTTCCGTTGATACGATCTTGTAGGCCTTGGTGATCCACAGGAGCGCGGCTCTCTGGGATTGGGCCAATACTCTCTTTTGATTGACTGTTAGTTTGCTACCCCAGACAACAGGGCAGTAGCCAATCACACCTAAATAGATGGCCTTATACATGAGGATGGTGTCGTGGTAACACACACCCCAAGTGGCCTTAGTAATGGCACGCAGTGAGGCAAACCTTGCAATGGTAGTGCCTTTAAGGGACTGGAGGTGTTGGTTGAAACCCCACCTCTCACCTATATTCACTCCTAAATACTTGACGTGCTTTTCAAGAAGGAGCCTGTGGCCGCCAAAGCGTATTGTGGGTGGATTATTCACTTTCCCCTTCAAGAGGATTAGCTGGGTTTTCCTCAGCCACCTGCATCTTGACGTGCTCGCACCATTGGTTGACAGTGCGGAGCACGTGGTGGGTTTTTCTTCAATTTGGCGGACTGACTCTGCAAAGATCAGCACAGTCAAGTCATCCACATAGGCGTACGGCTCGCAGTCAGTCTCCATGAGTTTCCTGAGAAGACCTTCGAAGAAGGCATTCCAGAGTGCTGGTCCTAGGACCGAGCCCTGTGGGCACCCCTTCTCAATCTTTCTCCGGACGGAGACATGCCTACTTTCGATCGTAGCAGTTCTGTCTGTCAGGTAACTTCTGACGAGCGAGTACAGGTTGCGGGGGATTCCCCTACCTTTGAGTTCATTAAGGAGCGCTGGCCACCAAAGGTTGTCAAACGCTCCTCTGATGTCAATCAGAACTGCTACGACGTACTTAGCCGGTGCCAGCAGGGAAACACGCCGAATCTCGACAATGACATCCTGCGTGGACCTTCCTTTGGTACACCCGTATTGCCTGCCTGTGAGGTTGCGGCCAAAGACTCCTTCGGGGGGCTGCAACATCAAGATTTCTAGTGTTTTGCCTAATATGGAAAGAAGGCTGAGTGGTCTCCATGATCGCGGGTCCGACTGATTGCGGTCGCCTCCCTTTTGAAGAGTGACAACGCGCGCAGACTTCCACTGAGTGGGGAACTGTCCGACCTGCAGACAGTCATTAAATAAATTAAGGAGACCGCTGGAGATTGTCCGCTCAGCCTTCCTTAGCATATTGCTTTCTATTTTATCTGGCCCAGGAGATTTGTTGGGCTTTAAGGTCGCAAGAGCCCTGCCGAGGTCGCCTGTTGTCCACAATGGGATGTCGGGCTCGTTCGGAGGGTCCATGATCAGCTCCCTTGCTGCCCTCTGGGCTTCAGTGTCTCGAGCTAGTTGGTCATCTGGGAACGCCTTCTCAAGGAGGGTTTCCAGTGAACGTTCGATACTGCAGGCCCAGCCTCACTCATTTTGCATCGCAGCTAAGACCTGCTCTACATTTGCTTTTCCTATGGAGGACTTGTAGTGTCTGCCCCAGGGGTTCTCAGAGCTCTCCGCTTCCACAAAATTTCGCCAGCCTTGCCGTTTGGCTCGTTTGATGGCGCGGTGGAAGGCCTTCTTCTCTTGGATGAAGGCAGTTCGAGTGTTGCTCTGGCATCAGGGTCACGAGTGTTTTGGTACATCCTTCTGGCTCTATTTGCACTTTGCTTGAGGGGATTAAGTTCCTCAGTCCACCATGGGACTTTGATCGCCCTGTGCTTCTGTTGGCCAAGTACAGAGAGCCCAGCAGAGTGCAGTGCTGTGGTAAATGTGTCCACTTTGCTGTCCACCTCTTCAGGTGTGGATGCTTGCACTATTAGGTCGGTGTCTGCGGCACGCAGTTCACCTTCCAGTACCCTAAGAATTGCGGCCAGTCAGCATTTTTTGTGCGGAATCGCTTTTCACGCGTGTCTTTGCAGAGGATGTTATCATCCGTAATGGCAAAGTCAATAACCATGTGATCGCTCTGCGTTGCACCTGGTACGACTCGCCAACCCTTCAATTTGAGTAGCAGGGTGTGGGACACGGCTGTGACGTCTATACACGACCTTCCTCCCGGGCCATCATAGGTCGCCTCAGTCATGGGGTCGTTGGCAACAACCAAGTTGTACCTGGTGAGCAGCTCTATATACGCCTCGCCCGCCCCATCAAGGGTTGGGGATCCCCACAATGGTGATCTGGCGTTTGCATCAGCACAGACTACGCAGGGTCGTCCTGATAGGCCTGCTAGAGCCCGCTCGAGTGGTTCAAGGCTGTTGGCAACTGGTGCGCCAAATTGCCTGTAAATGATATTACAACCAGCCCAAAGCCACCGGCGCGGATGAGCACAGCGGCCAAGTGCTGGCTGTTCAGGTGAGTGAGTGCGAGCATGTCAATGGACGGGTCAATGCAGGCCACTGCTGCCTTGGCTCGCGTTCTTGCTCCAGCCACCACTCGTGCCTGCGATCCGAGACCAAGAGTTTTGGATCCTATGTACGGTTCCTGTATGGTGAGGACACTGCAGCGTTTCTTGAGTGCATTTTGCAGCAACTCAGCCATAACTGGGCAACTCTTATTTGTGTTGTGCTGAAGGATTCGAACTGTTTTTGACCTATTCATAATCCACTCGTGACTCCTGGAGGGCAATCGCTCGCTGACGAATGGTACAGCGTGCGTCTCGTGTAGAGTGTGCGACCTGTAGGATTTTGCGTTCGACGCAATTGGCACACTTGAGGAGCATCACGCTTGCATTCCTTACTCCAGATGTGGCAAGGCGCACCAGGCGCACACAACAGGTCTTGTACAGGCCACTGCCAGGTGGCCATAGCGCTGGCATTTGTAGCACTGAGTGGGGGCTTGGTACTTTCGTATGGCGCACCGCTGCCAGGCTATTTGGAGGTGCCTTGCCCCCTCTAGTTTTTTGTACAGGCTGGGTGATACCTCAATCACCCAATCCTTCTGTCTGCCACGCTTTTTGGTGAAGAGAGGCCTGACATCCTGCGGCTGCAAGCCTAACGCAGGGTTGTGCTCAACAACTTGTTGGGCCAAGTCCTCTTTTTGAAGGTCGGTCCGCACGTCGCACAGCAGCAGGCGTGGGAAACGACCCAGGGGGGCTGACGCTTGGAGCTTCAACTCCTTTTTTGTGGAAATGTGGCTCGTGAGCGCCACAATGACGGCGCCACCTCCTACTGCGGTGCGGATGTCTAGCACCCGGACACTCAGAGCTTGGAGGTCCGTAGCAGGGACACCCCGCATAAGCGCTTCCATTGCGTCAGGGTTGGAGGGACCAGCCTCTCCTTCCTCACATGTCCGCCTAACCACTACCACGTTTTGTCGTGGGTTTTTAGGGGGGAGTTTGGCAAGCGGTGGAGGCTTTTTATTTTGGTTTTTATTTTTATTTTTGCCCTTGTTTTTGGCGGAGGCATAGGCGGGGCGCTGCCCTCGGCCTGCACTTCCTGCTTAGTTGGGGCCTGTTTCTGCTTCCCTCTGCGCTTCCTGGCCCTGGCAGGCTGCCATTCCGCCTCAGCTCCATGAGGGGGGGAGGAAGGCGCAGTAGCGGCTACTGCCGCATATGAGGGGCCTGGGGTACTACCCTGGCTCGTTGTTGCTCCTCGAGTTTGGGGGGCTGGTGGCACTGGCTGCTGGGCAATTGCCCTCGCAGCTCTTCCCTCACGACAGCCGCCACAGTTTCCCGCAGAGGGGAGTGGCAGGGGCGATGTCGTTGGGGGCATTAGCTTTTATAGCCAGCTTCGAAATTTCGAAGAGGCAACTAGTTACGAGGTCCCGCATAGGTCCTGTCGCGTTGGCCCTCATCCGTGCCAGCTGGCCGTGGATGATTTGGACGTATCGCAAATTTGCTCCATGTCCGACAGTTTAGGGTCCACGCTGTGTCGTGTGCTTGTAGTAGCCGGGTTGCCCGGGCTACTAGGGGAGAAGGGGAGATGAACGCGGTTTGCCCGGTTCTTTCCGCCCTTGTTTGTTTGGACGACGAGTAGGTTGCTCATCGTCCGAAGAGGGAGGGGTCGAGCTTGGCGAGCCGAGGAAGAGGCGCAGGTGGCGTTTTATTACCTGCTGAAGTTTTAGTTGACTTTGTCATGTTTTTACTTATTTGGGGGTGATTAAAGAAGCGGACTGGTGTCGTGTATGCTTGTGAGTTCATTTGTTGGGTGTGTTCGTGGTAGGAGCGAGAGGTGCTCGAGGCAGTGTCCTGGAAGCTCCCTCAGGCATATTGATTCTAGCCCCTTTCGCTGGTCCGTTGAGGGTCAAAGGGAATGCGCCGCAGCTGCCAGTCCGGCCACCCACCGGGACTAAGACGCATGAGGGATTTTTCGGCTGCTGCTCAGAGTCAGCCCTCGGCCACTAGTGATGTGGTGAGCGGGACACACGCTATCAGCCGCCCCAGGAACGCTCAAACCTGGTTTTTCCCCCTCCTCATTCCGAAGGCCGCACCTATATAGGGGATCGCTCAAAGGTGTTAGTGAGCCAGGACTGTCTTTCGCTCATTATGAGTGTTTCAAGTGAGTGTGTTCTGCCACGCAAGCCGTTGCAGTGTATTTAGTATCTGGAATATGTTGTGTATGTCAGTGTCGTGAGCTTTAAGCCCCTTTAAGGCCGGTTTTAACGACCACGCAGAGGATACGGCAGGAGAATTCTGTACCCCTTCCTGCGGGGGGTGTGTTCTGCGATCCCAGCTAAAGGTAGGGGGTTCCCAGTGTGTCATGTATGTGAATGAAGTGTAAGTTGTGTCCCTTTTAGTCCGGCTTATACGAACACGCAGGGAGTACGGCAGTGGAATTCTGGACCCCCTACTGCAGGGTGAGCACAGTGTGGCGACAGAGTACACTGTGACGCCCAGCCACAGTTAAGCCTCGTTGGATGTAATCCTGCGGGGACCTCATAGAGGTGAGGTTGTCTTTCAAGCTGGGCCCACCCGGCTGTCCCTTTTAGTCGGCTCATACGACACGCAGGGAATACGTCAGCGGAATTCTGGACCCCCGACTGCAGGGTGATGGACCTCGTACCACTCCGTTGTTACCGCAGGTTCCAAACATGCTCGTAACAATGCTCTCCATATTTTCCCACATTGTATCTGAATAATGAGTGATTCAGACGTTCTTTCGTGTCTCTCGTTTCATCTTCTTATTCTTCGAATTGTTCTGCAAACATCTCGTTCGTTGTTTTAGACCTCTGACAGAAAACATGAGGCGAGTGTCGCATCAACTCTGTTTTCTTTTCCTGATGCCGATTGCTTAATTATTTTTTACCACTTCACCACTAAACGTAAGAATAATAGTTTAAATTTTTAGACAGCATGTTAGTTTGTAGCACAATGCTTCTCCCATTCCTGTTTCCTTAATGCACTCCTCTTCAACCTTGCGTTTTGTAGTGCAAAGCAGAGATATTTCGTTTGCCTGCACTGTTGATGTACCTGTCACATTTGTTTTGAGCATGGTTAAGCGTTGGTTTCTTCCACTAGGTGCTTTCAAAGGACTCTTGCACTGTCGAAGTTGATGCAGTTGTCTATTACAAAGTAGAAGACCCTCTAAAATCTATCTGCACTGTGGCTAATTACAGGTACTCATTTTAAATTCACAATTTTGTGTCGAAGTCATAAAATGACAATTTGTTGTGCGTTGATGGTTAAACACGTTTTATAATTTCTCTCACCCTCCTGTTTGTTAGGCTCTACATTATGCACACTTCTTGGTCATCTTCCTGCTTTTATGAGATAATCTATTGGGCTCGTTTGTATTTCAGCCATTCGACGAGGCTATTGGCTGCTACAACGCTGAGAAACGTTCTTGGAACGCGAAACTTGGCTGAAATTCTGTCAGAAAGAGAGACTATCTCTCACACGATGCAGTCTTCATTGGATGTGGCTACTGAACCATGGGGAGTTAAAGTAGAGCGAGTCGAAATGTGCGCCAATTTTTCCAACTTACGAAAATGTTTTAAAGAATAAGTCTTATTGTATCCTTGTATCCTTTAGTCTCTATCTCTCTTTTTGTTTTTTTCTGCGTGTTAACGTGTTCTACCAACACCTCCCTTGTCAGCCAGTCGTGGGCTCGAACCCATCTCTGAACAATCTCTTCTTTTTTGTTTATTTTGTACTAGTAATTTCAGTTGCGTTTAGAATAGAATTTTATTTTCTTATCGAATATCTTTCCTGATCGAGCTCACTAACTACGCTGCAATTAACTTGTTTAATCTATAGTTATTTTCTTTTCTGACCCCCGTCAATTCGTTGCCAATTTTGGCTGTTTGAGGTCTTCTAAATCAATCTCACTTGACTCAAACACTTGTGATTGCCAACACAATATGGAAGTTCCAATTTGATTCCCAATCCAAATGAAGGGTGACTATTGTGATTGCTATTATTGCATAGTCGGCTTGATTAACTCATCTGTTCTAACACAAGTATGTGGTTTAGGGCCGGTTTATCAATGTCATTTGCAGGCTAGAATAAGTAAAATCTTCCAATGACTCCCGAAGACCTGTTCATCAATTCACTTTGATGGCCAGGTGTCACTCATATGACGTTGACCGACAGCTGCCAATTCGATGTTTTAACCGGGGAATTGATAAATTGGCCCTTAATCACCTAACCACCAGCTCAGACCCAATATGTAACCCTCGAGACACGGCTGATGAGGTGTTCTTCAGACCAGAAGTTCTGGTCTTCAACAACGCCTGGGATAAGTAATAGAGAAATCCATCTACTTGAGGTAGAACACAACACACGTTGCACTAGTTAAGAAACAAAGATTTGGGAAAATATCCACACAAAGGGCTGTGTATTTGGATATGCAAAAAGGGTCGTGCGGAGCAGTCAAGTTGCAAGGGATCATTAAAATCTGAAACTTCAATCTTTTTTCAGCCAGTTACATAATTTTCTTTCCCACACTGTAGAGCTTATGAAAGTAAAAAACTATTTGGCTTGCTTTGCAGAAAAGACGTCAGACTTCCAGTTCAGATGCAGAGAGCTATGGCTGCAGAAGCAGAGGCTACTCGGGAAGCTCGAGCCAAAGTGATTGCTGCTGAAGGTGAAATGAAAGCCGCTCGGTCATTGAAAGAGGCTTCGGACGTCATCTCAGAGAGCCCTGCGGCCCTTCAGGTAAGTTTCTTGTGTTTAAAATTGAAATAGGTTGTTGTTCGTTTACTCAATGCATCGAGGCGCAATCAAGAATTCCAAGGAAGACCCGAGGAATACAGTGCCTATTCTCTTGTTTGCCCCCAGTTCTTAGTTCATTCCTACTTGGCAAGTTTCAAAGAGCGTTCAATAGTGACCACATGTACTACTGCTGTAGCACTGGTATGAGCCTGGTATTATGTCTTGAGTCATGGATATTTCATGTTTAGTAATGGTTTGTGTTTATAATTGTGAGGTGCAGTGAGGTCGTGTTGCTGAGTATGAGGAGAGATGGATGACGTCTGCTTGCATTCTCTTGAGGTGTGACAGCCCAGACAGATGTACCGTTCAGCAAAGCAACTGGGATATTAATGACCCAACTATTCCAATGAGTTTACCAAGAAAGGAGAAAAGTGTAGTTGAATGAAATGGGGTACAATGCAGTTTCAATGACTGTTGTAAGTAAGAGTGGCATGAAGAGGGGGTAGGCTCGTTTCATTCACCCGTGTGTTCAGACATAGGTCCACAACACTTTTTATGATTATATTATTAAATAATCCCAACAACTAATTCCTAGCTTGGAGTTCAGTTCGGGATGAGGACTGGAGAATTCGGCTTGACTCAAAACAGCAGCCGAAAAATCTGTCATGTAATCCATTTTGCAGCCAGGGGTTCTACTCCCATGTCTCTAATGCTTTGCTCATTTTCTAAATCTCCTGATGTTTGACTTGCTGTAATTTATTCACTTACATTACCATTCTACCTTTTTGTTAACACAAAATAATCGTTTGATTGTCCAGAGAATGCACTAATGCGTTTTAAGGAGGATCGAAGATTGAAAAATGTTCCCTAGTACATATCCTTCTGATTATTTCCAGCTCTAACGTAGATTTAACTTACTACAAATGATTTATTTCATTTTTTCAGCTCCGCTATCTTCAGACTCTGAATACAATATCTGCGGAGAAGAATTCGACAATCGTGTTCCCACTACCAATTGACCTTATTGCGCCATTTATGGGAGGTCGAAGTTCCGACAAGTAGGCCTTGCTGCCGGGGGATGGCGACACGACTGACTCTGAGGCTCAAGTCATTCCGGGGCCCCTGAAGGCTTTGGCTGTTGCCTATTCCCTAATCGTCTCCTCTCAAATCAACCCTCACCCTCGAATACCCAGTTGTGATTGCCTCGCTTGCTCCCACTACCGTCACTAAATCAGTCCCCCCCCTCCCCACCGATGCTTTGTTCTATCGTTTTCTCGTGTTTCTTCCTACCCTTTATGAACTTTTATACATACTTTGCACACCTCGATAGAGCGTGGTGTAAAGAAACCATTCGTTTTCATTAATCAACTTTCATTGTTACCTATGTCGTTACTTTCCATACTGTTGTTGAATGTGATGCTAAAATTCCTGAAGTTTTCGTGGGTCGAATCGACTTTGGAATGACAACAACTTCATCACTTTCGTCTGAATGTTTACTTACTGAAGTGTGCTGTTTTCTGTACCAATAAACTATAGGACTCGGCCTCTCCAAGAGTTAAAATAGGAGGCACATCTTTGGCCTTTGACCACTTATATATGTAAAATGATTGACATCTTTGCCCTAAAGTCAACCAGTTTCTCTTTTACGTCTTTCTCCTTGTTCTGTGATGACTTTTCAGTTCTAAATGTGGAACTAAGCTCTACTTTTGGTTACTTAAGTGTTCAATTACTTGTTATATTATTGCGTAGCATAGTGTATTACTGTTTCTATTGTGAGGTTTCTAAGTAGGGTTGCATCAGAAACCAAAAACTTCTATCGTCCATTGCATTTAAGCCTTTTTGAATTGTTCTCAATAAAGTTCTTGGTAACTCGTACGAATCTTCCTTCGACAAAATCGTTATACAGCCTCGGAGTGGTCCCTCTTAGCGTCCCTTATTCGGGTTGAACACCATGGCCTAAAGAACTATTGTCTCAGGTCCATGCCTACTTCCTAAAGTACGTTAGGTATTTCCTGCAAGAACTTTCTTTGAATCCCCTTGGGGATGTTGTACCAGAGACCAAAAATCGCTCCATTTCAAGTTTTTGGCAATGGGCTTAGGAGATGGTAGGTTGCTTCCTCATCTGTACTGAGGGTTGTCCCTTATACCCATGTGCTGCTTCATTTTGCAGTCCACCGTGATTGTTCCCTCTACCTGTCTCAAGTACCTTACCCTCTGTCATGAGAAGGTCTCATCTTATGTGTTGGTTCTATGACAATGAGTCAAGAGTGTCTCATTATGGGGGGGGGTTGTTCTTGTTTCTCCCAGTGGGCAATATTCACCAACATTCTCGAGACTGGAGTTGTTTTTGGACGAATGCAAAATAATCAGAAGAAGAGTATTTGCCTAATTTTTTCTCGCCCTAAAGGCTATCCGAGCAGTTTGGTATTTGATCTGGCCCCAAAGGAAAACAGGACACTGAAATGTCGCAAATTTCAATTTCTAGATGTTTTGATTGAGCCCCCCACCCCCACCCAATTCTGTGGTGTGGAAGAGTGAATTGTCTGTCGCTCTACCATGCAAAGTAATCTATTTCAAACGAGCGTAATTTAGCGCTAAAGGAAGGTCTGACATTGTTAGTTCAATGCATGCAACTTGCAACTCAACTGAGAACCATTCAATTAAACGCCACAATCGGGGGATTTGGTTTATGTTGATGAGTAACTAACCTCAAACTTTGAAAACCTCATATTAACCACTACACTGCGTACTGTTTTCTTGTATAGTATTGAATATTATTGTTCCCATCGTGTTTTTGTGCGGACCAAGAAATGAATTAAATTTGATAAGTAGATAACTGGAATGTTAGTAGATAAATTTTTACAGTGGTCAGTTTTTGACAAAATGTAAGCATTTTTCTCAGTTGACTCAATTCGTCTTCATTCGAATAAAGTAATTATAGTTATTACGTGCAGTAAATACAATTTGACCCAGGGACTGATTCAAAGGTGGGATTGCCATATGAAAGCGTTGCTATGTTTGGAGGTTAGATGATATCTCGCTAGGTAACCACTGGAAGGTCAACAGCATTACTAAATATCTATCAGATGCTGGCTGTCCACACAATTCAATTGCAAGAGGGACGGAAGTGAATTTTGAAATCAAATGTTCTGGTGCAGCTATGGAATTACTGTAGTATTATACCAAACTTAACAGAATTCTTCTATTTACTTTCAGAACGCTCTCAACGAACAACGAAACTCGCATCGGAATTCAATCTTATCTTATATATCTTATTATTATTCAATCTTTGGCAGTGACAGGTATCCTCATCATTAAATAAAGTGGATGTGTGGAAAGTTGAAAATTAGAAGGGGAAAAAGCCTAACGACCTCCCTCCCCCCCGTATGAGCAATGAAAAGAACAAGAAGAGAGTAAAATATTTATCTTTTTAAATGCATTTCTTTCTTTAGAGATTCCAGTGTTTTTCACTAGGGTTGAGCGAACTCTCTATACTAAGTCACAAGATTCGGGATGCTAGGATGCGGTGAAGTGCATTGATCTGGCCGATTTATAAAAATCCTCTCACCAAATCGGCAGATTTCAGAGATGGCAAGGGCATAGGATGAAAAAGATGGGATTATTGTTACATTGCGCTTTGCTTGATACGTTTCACTAATAATAAACAGCAGTTATTCAAATCTCCGCTCGTTTCTTTCTCCTGACCTTTGATCTTTAATGACCACACTTGCTTGGTTTGGAGAGGAAGAAGAGTCAGTCCCGTGCAATCGATGCCATGCTGTAGGGGAGCTAGGGTAGTAGGGAACAAAGTGAAATGGAAGTAAGAAGTAGAGATGGAAATCAAGATATGTATTGAAAAGGAGCGTTGGCGGGGATACATAAAGAGGGTGATTGTTGGGGTAACATGTGCATGTGTCGAACAAATTGTGCTATGGTAGAGCTCATGGTAGGAGGAAATGGAGAGTGCCTAAGATGAACCTCTGTGACTGTCCTCCTCCATTCGAGGTCCTCATGCACAAAGCCATTTATTTAGGAGTGATTGGCTATTGCCCCATTGTTGGGGTAGCAAACTCACTGTCAATCAAAGGAGACTACTAGACAGCATCCACTGAAGCACTCCTGGTAATTACCTGTTGAGTTGGTCATTGAGTGCATGGTGGACAAGTTCCTTCCTTCCTCCCACTTTGGGCTGAACTCTGTACAAAACCCCTCCACTGAACGAAAATGAATGGGCATTAGGGGGATAAATGGCAAGTGGGATGGGGATCATTTTCAAAGACACATGAGGCGTTCGAGTTTTTTCCCAACGTGTGTGAACAACTTGGGAGAAAGTGGGTTGAGCCAGACCACTAGACGAGTCAGTTCCTTACTGGACATGACAACTTCAACGAACGGCTCTACTTCTTTTCTCTCTAAGACTCTCCATCCTGCACATTCTTGCTTCTCCAGTGTGGAGGGAACAAGAAACCATGTGCTGCTACTAACGAAGCTTATAACTGTGTCACCCAGTTGTTCACAGTTGATCTGTCCCTTTGAAACTGGCCATTGAAGTAAATAGTTGGATCAGATGGGAAACCAGATTAAAAATTCTCCATAGTCATGGGCAACAGCTCTGTCGGCGGGAGACTGGCTAAATGACAACCTACTGTACCTCACTTGTTTGGATTTGATGGATGGTAAGCACAAACTCAGGGTGTTGCACAATAGCACAGCTGCAACCTCCATGACCTACGGTTGATAACTCTCTTATGAGTGACAATGAAACAGACCTCTCCTCTCATAGTTTCATCCCACTGCACTACAAGTAGTACCAACGGGGCAAGTGAAACTGCAGCTTTCCTGTGCCTCTACAGAATTCACCCAGGGACCCGGGGGCAAGACCATATTGACACTACAACACTTTCAACTGCCCTATTCACCAATCCCATCTTATACAACGGTGCTACTACAATCTACAGAAGATTTTCCGAGCGTTTATCTACTAATATTCCTATGGTACATGTAGCTTCACAAATCTATGTAAAGGCAACTCGCCTCTTCTACTGTTTGTGGCCTACCAACTAATCAATAGAAAGGCACAATTGTGTAGTGATTGTAAGGTTTAATTAACAGTTGTTAGTCAAATATGACAAGAGTTAAACTTTGAAAACATTATAATCTTTAATCTTCTTCTAGATCAATTTACGAACAGTTGAAATTACTAGTTGAGTTTTCTTTATAAACCGTTTTTCGTATAAAATTCTCTCATTCGTTTTACGAGTAAGATGGATTCGATGTAATATTGTTAAGTAGCACTTTGCAGAATTAAAATTGTGAGTAGCGCACAGTAAACTGTTGGGACTTCAAAATTTGATAAGCGTTTCTTACGAGCTTTGAATTTTGAGCGTGACTTATCTTGTTACACGCGCTTTTTGTACATTGTCGACCATAATATAATTTGATGTATAATACGTGTATTCAATATTTTTCAGCTGTACATTTTCAGCTGCTGTTTTCAACTCGGTTCATATAAAAATGTGATGTCGCAGTATTTTTTTTGAACTTCAGTGAAAATTAATTGTGTGTAGGTTTTAGGTCTGTGTGTTACCATTAGTTCGCAGGTGAACAAAAAGCTGGCCCTAAAACTGAATTTATTGGTCGATCAATCCGTTTCAGGGAATTCAAATATTTTGTATTTTGATCGTTGTAATAACTATACTTAGTCCAGGTTCGCTCATAACTGCACTGTGCCACTCGGTAATAATTGATACAGGACATAATAGGTTCAGAAACGGTCTTTCTTCCATGTCTTCATTCTTCAGATTGCTCTCTGGTTATAGAGCTGCTCGCTCAACAGCAGCAGGTCAAACTTCTTGTACTGGGGTGGGTGGTGACGTGGAGGATCCATCATTGGCCGCATGACTCGCCTCCCATAACACCCTGCTCCAGGCAGATGGGCCTCATCTCCTGTGACCACTCAGATCAGAGCATGCTCCTTATGAGTACTGCGGAGTACCTCTTCTTGTGACCTTGTTCCCCACAGCAGTAGCAAAAGTCGAGGCACCAATTGCATCTTAGCACATCCACCCTAGGGCTACAGCTGATGCATCCCACTTTTATTATTTATAAACCGAGAAGAACCAGCCTCTGACCATTTTATCTCAGCCTCAATAGGGGACTTCACAGAAAGGCTAGCTGCAGTTGATGAAGCCGACTCCAAATGCACTAGCATGTGTAATGCTGTGCCATGTTCCTCACTAGAGCATGGCCTGGCTGCGTCCCGAGCAGTAATTACTTGGGAAAAGATAGGGCATGCCTTCTAGCCTCCTCTTTGGAAGCCACTAACCCCCCCAGCATGCTTTTCTCTGCTGCAGATTGGGGTGATGATTGATCCAGTGATTCAGTCCTTGTTCACGATTAGCCTTACCTGCTGTGTATATTGACGCCTCCAGGAGGTATTGGTGCTTTGACAATTTGGTCTGTACAGCTTTCTTTCAATTCGTAGTCATTCCCGACTCATTGGGCAGATAGTTCATTAGTCGACGTGATTTTACTATGTTCGTGTCTATCTAGCCTTCTCTTGCATTAGGCTGTGGAACATGAAAATTAGGTTCTTTTATTCACTATTAAAATCCCTGCGATACTGGTGGTAACTGGGAAAACCACCATTGTGGCCTCATATGAGCCTATAGTGTGGCATCCGTGAGCAGCCTCATGTCCTATCAGTTCCATGCAGCTGGTGTTTCTTGATGCAACGTTCCTAGCATTCTTGCGTGAAATGCATGACAGCCTTGAGGTCCATCTCTGAAATCTCCTCCAATCGCAGCAGAGGCGCCCCAAGCACTCTGAGGCATGCAGCAGCCCCCCACGGGTACACACTCTGCTGACTACAACCCTGTCTAACAGAATTGGAAACTATACCTCTGAGTTAACCTATCTTGGCCAAGTGGTGTCTTAGTGGACAGCATTCTTCAGCTTGGTTCTCTCTACATACTGGGGGCCTCTCTGGAGCACAATGGACAACCTTGACTGCCTTTGACCAAGCACATCCTGACAATGGTCAGCTTTGCACTTGCCAACCTTTTTATTCAAGTGGCTCTTGGTCCCTACAAAGGGCTCAGAGCAGATCTGTCTTTCACCAGTTTGTTTGCCTCATTCCCTTTGATAGGGCACCAACGCAACGCAAAGGGATCACTAAGACAGTATGTTAAATTCAGATAACGCGTAATTTACTCAATTTATCCTGTTGCGGGGTGGGCTGTACATGCAAGTGAAAGACATAACCCCCTGATTATCGTACTCCTGGCAAAACTCTTCATTCTACATTGTCTTGTTACATTCACGTCCTCCTCAGTACTGTTTGTTTTTGTGGATCGGTCAGTACTTTCCAGTCACGCGAGAAACGCTGTACTCGCTGTCATTCAAGTTTCTCTACGCATCGGTAGACTTTCCAACTTGGGAAAAGTATTCATCCAGAAATCCAACTGGGTTATGAACATCCCCATCCGAATTATGTTCGAATTAAGTGCCAAATGTTTTTCTTTGTCAAATTCTAGACTTTTTCACGAGTCAGTCCAAAGGGCAACTTTCCTCACTATGAATTAGGATAAATTATCCAGGATGAGCTGGAAAATTTACTTAAGCCACTTCCATCATCTTCGAATGTCCCTCAACTGATTTTCAAGCGTCTAACTACAACACGTTTTGAATGCCTCAATTAGTTTCAGTCGAGAGAGTATCTCACTTCGTGGAACATTTAAAAGTAATGCACTGTGTAATGATGCGTTAGTGTTAATTTTTCTCCGATGTGTATGTTTAAATGTAGCACTTTAATAAATGTTGTTTTAATGTCACAAATACACATGTCGAATATGTTAATATAAACGTTTGTACTATCTCATCTATTTGTCGTTTTTTTGTGGTACATGCAGTTGTTAGCCTTTTAATTTAGGGGGTATGGAGTGTGGCATCTACAGCACCTCTGATTCATTTATTTGCCGTGCTTATTATTGCCAGGGGGTTTGGAATGCACCTCCATTGTCTATTATCATCAGCTTGCCTGATCATGGAACCTTTGCAATCCATCTCTTTAATAAATAAAAAGAGTATTTCGGATTTTTGTTGCTTAGGTTGTTATCGACAACAACCGCACAAGAAACGTGTATTCTAATGTTATTGGGTGAGATGTCCTCTGAATCCTGGATATTGCAGCTGGGTTTGATGAAAACGTTATGAAGTGGCGTTTCTGCTAACACCTACAGTCGCTCAAACACACTACCCTCTCAAGGTTTACCACATTACGAGCAATTAGCAAGGGTTCTTGAGGTTTGTGCTACTGGGACACAATACTCTTGCACTTAGGCTGTTTGGCCACTGCCCCGTTGTCTGGGTTAGCAAACTCACTGTCACTCAGGGAAAGTACTGACTCAATCTCAAAGGGGTGTTCGTGCCACTTACGCCTACAAGACAAAACCCCAGAAGCTCTAGAGTAATCTCTGGACAGTTACAGACCTACTAGGCAGAACCTTACGCTAATATCTTTCTCACCTTAACTCTTTGCTTCGTTTTCGTCAACCTACTAGAAGCTGATTAGAATCAGGTTCCTGAGAAAAGTTGATCAGTGTCCATGCAATCCTCCTTTGGCGATTTAGGAACTTCAAACTAAATGTCCTAAATCACTGAGGAAAATTGCAATTCATCTCTCAATGTTCTGTCATCCATTTTGGCAATCAGGGTGGTGGGTGTTATACCAAAACACCTTCCAGCAGCTGAGTGGAAGGAGCTGTACTGATCAAGATGTCAACCATAGTTCAGACACCAGAAGAGAAGGGCTGTGATCCTTGGGAGATGACGAGTAGCACAGTCCAGAATGGGTCGTAGTAGATCAGGCAGCTAATTCCAGCATGATCCATGGCCTCCACAGTGAGGTGGATTACTCGATCTCCAGTTTATAACAGAACATTCAACACGCATTGTGCACAGTGGAAGGTTAGTTCGTTCCAGGTTACAATTTGAGGAAAACTGGAGACGCATTGCTCAATTTGACGGGGTCTGTATCTCACAGGGATGAAGAAAACACTACTCCCGAAGCTCCTACCTGCTAGGTAACGTGTGGGAATGACGGCTTGATGCAAAGGAACGCAAGGCAGTTTTACCACACTAGTACCTCAGGTTCTCCTCGAATCAGAACTTATTTTTCGACAGTTGTCAACCAAATCCTCATTTATAAAAGAGTTTTGTTTAGGTTTGAATTTGTGTGTGATTCATTTTCATCTCAGTAATGGCGCCTTTCTTTCATTTTATGATATTTTCAAATTCTATTATTTCGTCGTTATATTCAAGTTGACTCGATTACAGAAAATTGACAGAAAAAGGCGGCTTAAAGAAAAGACACGGTTGTATTATCAGTATTTATAAAAATTAGAAGGATCGTCAATTTTATTTTTTGGACTGTTTGGCTGCTGGTTTCTTAGTCACTTTGCCGTCTTTGCTTTTGGATGCCCTCTTCTTCTTGACTTGCCTCTTCAGGAAAAGGAAAGCCGACGTCCTCAACTTGTTTCTGATGGAGCGAGCGTGGTTCAGCTTGAATCTGTCGAAATCGTTCAACTCTTTCCTCTGTAATAATGTGAGGGCAAAATAAAAAGTTGCAATGATCATACAACATGGTGAAGAATGCAGCAAAAAGAGACAAGTAAAAACACGCTTGAACTATATACACAAATACCATTTGCAGGACCTTAATGTTTCATTGATAGCTAATAATGAGCAGTGATGATAATGTTGAGGCAACAACCTATCGTCAACCTCTTTCATCGGAACTCAACGTTTTGAGGCCTAATATCAAGGTGTGGTGTGACAAGATACTGAAAGCAAGGTCTGCCTACTGAAAATGGAGGAGGTCGGCCCTCACCACTCTGAAATTGGAGTTATATAACAGCATTCAGTGAACTGAAACAACGACCTCCTTGTCAACTAATAGCTCAGCAGGGGCTAAAGAGCCTCGAGGAGTTGCTGCACTCAGTCACGAATGCGAGCACTTGAAAATAGAAGAGGAATGCTTGCCAAGATTACAAGCATGGGACAAAAGACATTTCCGGGACCAATTAAGGAGAGAACACTTCTGCTCATAGCAGAGACAATGCTCTGAGGCCAAGAAGAAGGTAAGGAGGGGGGGGGACCATGGCGTGATATATCTGACCTGACCTAATGTTAATGATCCAAGTGACACAAACTTGGTCTTGGCTAGTCTGAGCAAAAGCATATTCAAAGAGGAAACTGCACTGGTTGCCTTCCAGCTTCATCATGCTGATGCACTTGCTCTATAAGCTGTGGGACTCCAAAGGAAATTAACCAAGGATAAGAAATCGAATCAAACCACTGGAAGCATCTCGCAGACGCTGAAGGTGGTTTCAGGGGCCATGAAGGTGACCAAACGCCTGCAAAATCTGAAAGTAATGGTTAGGTCAAGCGGGCACTGGTGTGTGACCACTGGGAACAGCCCCCCCCCCCTCTCACAGGAAGAGCATGCTCACAGCCAGTGCCTGGTGAGGGTGACAAATCATGGGGATCTGAAGTTGGACAATTCTTATTGTGGATCACAGGTATCCATCCTGGTCTTCTTCAACTTGGTATCAAGAACCAGCTACAGTATCTCTTGGCAGCCCTAACAGACCCTACACACATTCAAGGATGATTGACCATTGCTAATTCTACTATTTTCTGAGCTGCAACCTACACCTTCCACTCCATCTGCCCCACCAACGTCAAATTAACAAGTTTTACATCATTTTTTTTAGTTTGTGTTGAGAATTATATAGACACTATTCGACCTTCCAGTTATCTATATGCTGTCAATTTGAAATTGAAAAATTGCATGCTTCCAAACTCCTCAGCAACAATCTAGCTGTTTCTCAGTGTTTCAACTGCCCCTGTGAATTCTTATGTGAGTCAACATAAATAATCGAATGAATCTTAATTCCAAGTCTTACCTTCTCCTTAGCAGCAACTTTCTTAGCCCACATACTCTCCGCCCATTTCTTATCCAATTCGGCTGCTTTCCACGCTTTTCTGACGACTTTGGTCCGGCCAGAATAAGGAAACTTAACCCTGAATTTGGTTAAATGGAGTTGATTGAGTCTGATGCCCTGGCGGGGCACTCCAGTTTCAGGGCCATCAATTAGAGCCTGTTAAAAAGTAAGCAGTAGAGGTGGTCAATCGATAGTATCAACAAGTACATATTTTGGTTTATTGTTCATTCACATAGAGCGATTCCGACATCACATAATTATCAGGTAAATGAGGCAGTGCCACGTATCCATTGCCCCTTTTACGCTCCAGCGTCCCGCATAGATCAAATTGAGGCTAATTCCCAATACAATGGCCAAGGGTACATTCGCGTGGAACTTCGGTTCGCAATTCGGAACGTTGAAGAGTCAACTCGTCGTCACTGATACTGATGCTAGTTACAACTTTCATCACTGGCAACTTGCTAGCGCTAGTATTACTCAAAATATGACTTAAATCGTTCGACTAACCGTTAAACTATGGAATCATTCCGCGAATCCCACCCTTCGGCAAATTTCCGTTGTAACCGAAATATTGTCCTTCAGTTGTCGAGTTGCCGCCACCGCATGCGCCTTTTTCCGATCTTTCTTGGTTACGTATCCAATTTTCTTCGCGCCCATCCGGATTCTCCTGCTTTAGTGCTTTCCCCACTGCCCTGTTCGCGTTTATTTTTTGTGATATTATTCGGCTAGCCATGGATGGGCCAATTAATACCGATTTGATCCATCGATTGAGAGTGGAAGGCTTGCGGAGTGTTGTGGATTGGTGTATGCGTGTCGGTTTTATCTCAGAGAAGTATGAATGTCCTGAATGTGGTGCGTGGATGAAATTGTCTCCAAAGGCTGGTTCCTTGGATGGTTTTAAATGGAGGTGTAGACGGGATGGCCACAACTCCAAACGGTCAATTTGTAAGGGGTCGTGGTTCAGCCTGAGTAAGCTGAGTATGACTGACATCATGCTTCTCACCCTTAATTGGGTAATGAGATTACCGGCAGAGATGAGTCCGATAGATCGGAATGTTTCCAAGAACACCGTGACCGACTGGATGAGTTTCTGTCGGGAAGTATGCATGATTTCTGTTACGAGTGCACAGTGCTGCATAATTGGGGGTCACGGTGTCGTTGTGGAAATCGACGAATCAAAGTTTGGAAAGCGAAAATTTAATCAGGGTAGAAGGGTCGAGGGGAAATGGGTGTTTGGTGGGATCAAATGAGGATCCAATAACTGCTTTTTCAGAGTTGTTGAAGACAGGGGGAGGGATACACTGTTGGCAGTCATACAGGCTCATATCCGACCCGGAACAATTATTGTTTCGGACGGTTGGAAGTCGTATGACTGTCTTCAATCGCAAGGGTTTCAACACTTGCGAGTGAATCACTCCATCCACTTCGAGGACCCTGAAAGTGGAGCTCACACAAATACCATTGAGGGTACGTGGGTGGCTATAAAGCAGAGATTGCCAACACGGGCGTGTGAGGGGGATGAGAGTTTCGATTCGTATTTATACGAATACATTTGGCGGCGACAACATCTGCCAGCCAACCTCACGAAGGCTTTCTTCGAGGCAATTAAAGAAGCCTATCCCCCTCAAAGTTCGGATACGTATATTGAGAGGTGAGTGATATTTTTTGTTATTTCTGTGGTCATCAATGTTTGTTTTGTTGCATTAAGCGAGTGATATTTATTATTTTAGTGGTCTTCAATGTATGTTGCGTTAGGCACGCACTTTTTGTTTTTTTGCCCACGTTGACTCACTTGCGCGCGTATTCTATTGTTTACATTCTTCCCGTTCTTTTCGCGCGCGTTGTTTACATCCACTTATACGACAAAACTTTGCTCAACTCTTACTGCTACTGTTACACTCACCAGTATCAGTGACGCCAGTAAACCGTTCCGAATCGCGAACTGAAGTTCCACGAATGCGAATTCATGCGCGAATGTACCCGTGGCCATTGTATTGGGAATTTACCCAAATTGATTTCAGTTGCATAACCCCTATCACGGCGGCCGTCATTGTTTACTTGTCTTTCCCACTACATATTTTGTTTATATCCAGTTTTACTATCAACTGACATCATAAATTGCCATTTCGTATCAAAGCCTCTGACGTCACGCCCACGTCTCACTGTTTCGACCGAAAATTATACGACAATAGCACACTTTCCCTAGACAGATTACGGTTCGAACAAGTAAAAGTGTCAATCAGCTCGGTGACCAACGGTATAAAGAAGCAACAAGCGTGACGGTAGTATTGCCCGAATCGCGAGCTCTGTTCTCATCAACTAACATCCGATAAACATACCTGGGTTTGATTGATGACATCAACGATGGCGCATAGTTTCCCTTTATTAGGTCCATCCGAGATAAGGGCAACGCGGCCCGTTTCTACAAACCTCTTGAAAGGCTGTAACAAAAATTAAAGGCGAATATTAGCGGCGACTACACGACAACCATGTGCCACATAACCTATACGTCGAACTCTCCACATTTGTGTTAAACTTGAAGCGCATGATACCCTCAGAGCGAGGAATGACCGGTGCAAGATACGAATTTGATTGCAGATAATAAATATCAATAATAATCAAACGTGAGTTTAACTAACCATATTTCAAATTACGACACTGGATTAATTGCACCGACGCAGTATCATAAAGGAATGGAAGTGAGACGAGGTTACTGCTCACAGCCTTTAGCAGTGTTGCTACATTACGCCGCCTAAGTGACTAGGTTTGTTCCCAGTGGCTTCCAACTCATAGGGTGGGACGAAATTGCATTGTGTATTACGTAAAAACTATAGGACAATAAATCTATGGTAAAATCTTCGTAAAAGTAATTGAAAGACATATTTGGGATGACATACCAACTACATCACCATTACATAACGAACAATATGCGCACTGCACGGGAAAATCGACTGCGGGAGCGTAATAATAATAGATTAAAAATTACAAAAAGCACTACATTTTATTCTCCATAACTGTTCTTGTAGCATGTCGTCGAATTTACGGGCGTTGCAGAAAGTTGTCTGTTACTGCTACCCACCAGATATTTTTAGTATGATAACTAGATGGCTGTTCTTGCTAACTAATAAATTGTAAATATTCGTATACTGCTTCGATTCATTTTTAGTTAAGCATGATAGCCACGACCCTTTTCTCAATATGTGCAAAAGCGTTAAGCTCGTTCTGTTTTTGTTGATTGTATTAGGGTGTGTCTCTGATAGTAGAACTAGGGTGTTATGGTATCACAATTGTCCTGTTCATATAATTGTTATTTGATCTGTGTTAGGCTGTTAACGCTCGAGGTTTGCTGTGTCTGTGTGTGTATGCATTTCAGCCCATTTTTGAATATCTAATTCGAATCTGATGGCTTCAGTTGCGGAACCTCTTACTCTCAGTAGAGGTGAAATAAGTTTTTTTATGTTTTTCTTCGTTGAAAGTATTTATTGAAAGTGGTAATGACTTACAACTCAATTTATTACAGATGTGAACAGAGCTGTTGAGTTACTGGAAAAACTGCAGAAAAGTGAGTAAGTCGAGACTTTCGGCGAAAAATTATAAACAATTTAACAAATGTAATATAACTAGCGGTACAAATCTCATAGATTCATTACTGAAACGTTACAATTGAAGAACCAAAACGGAAGGCCCACTGACACGCAACTTCAGAGCAATCCATAAACTAGTTTGACCACAGCATTTCTTGTAAATAAATGGAATTTGTACTTGGTGCCAGCCAAGTGGCGAGTGAAGGTTTCGAGTATATCCAATGTACTAATGAACAGATAGGTGTCAATCATGACACCTTTAAATGGGTAAAAATGCAGTGTCGGGGCCGCGACGTCCCAGGATTTGAATTCAACGCGTAATCTCTATCACTTATCCCCTCAGACCTTTCCTAATTTTCAATTATTCTCGTTAATCCTCCGGCCCCTCAGTTTTGGCCACATTGGAGCATTACATAAGTACCTGGAGTGTGGAGAGTCCCAACAAGCGCACCCAGACAAGGGGCGCACATGCGCCATTAAGGCCGAGAATTTAGTTCTCAGATATGAACTGTTCGATTTTATTGAAGCTGTATTCCATTTTTGGTTGTAAAAGGGCCCATAATGCGTCTGGTAGATTAAGCTTTGATAATTCGAAACGGTGTTTGACCTCGCAGCCCCAACACTGCATTTTTACTCATTTAATTTACCGCATGGGCGGAAACGTCGTCCTTTTGGTTACTTGTCATATCTGGGAACTAAATTCTCGGCCTTAATGGCGCATGTGCGCCCCTTGTCTGGGTGCGCTTGTTGGGCCTCTCCACACTCCAGGTACTTATGTAATGCTCCAATGTGGCCAAAACTGAGGGGCCGGAGGATTAACGAGAATAATTGAAAATTAGGAAAGGTCTGAGGGGATAAGTGATAGAGAAAGAAGAGAAGGTACTGGGAGACTAGAAAAATATATTACGGAGTTACTTAAATGCAACCTGCTTCCTTGGTGTATCACAAAGGGATACACCATGGGTGAGGACTCAGCAAAGATGGTGGTGCCTTATTGTATCGCACCACCTCTCATCAGGCATATCAAGGATGGCTCGTGACCACTATAGGGGAAAGCTGCAGGCACTGCTTCTGAGAACTGTCGAGGGTAGACTTCGGGTGATCTATGAGTGCAGGGTAGACCTATGGCAATCCTGCTGGTACGAGGGGATGACAGTGCATCACTTACAATCAATCTTGGTGATTGTGTACGATCACCTGAGTGAGCTGTCCCCCCCCCATCATTCTATCAGTCTAGTTGCTGTCACAGAGGACGCCCCCCCACATATTGCTTTACTGCAGCCGCTGGCCCGAGCTCGCCTTTCAGATAAAATGGGTCTCTCCTCTGTAGTAGGTAGGTGATAAATAGATGTTGAGCATTGTAGTCATGTCGCCCCATCAACCAATGTAGACTTCCCTCACTAAAGGGTACACAACAAACATGGTGGCCAAGGTTAACTGCCACGTAGGTCAACAAAGCGCTCATCCCACTAGAACCCTGCGTTCTGAATTAGCCAGTGGTTCAGAAATGGCCTGGCTCATTACGCCCATTCAAAAACGTCAATGATGTATAAAAATAAGATAAAAACCATTCGTCAGTTACACCGATTGATGAGTTTGAGGCATATTTCATTCCTAAAAGAAATTCAGAAAGTGAAATAACTAAAATTTGTGGGCACACCAGGAAGAAGAAAGGGGTTTTTTGTTTTAATGTTTACCTGTCACTCTAAAATTATTGAATAACCTATGAGACTTTGAGTTTCTTATATTGGTTCAGAGTGATACGGCTAATGATGGGGATTACAGTGGGAGTGTAAATTAAAATGTAATTTCTGAGCAAAATGCAAAGGAAAAACAAAGAGGGCATTATAGTGAGAATGGGGCAACACAATAAAGATTGGGCCGTAAATCACTTGGGAAAAGGTTGGGAAGTCAATCATCTAATTGAGACAGGGCATTGTCGTTGGTATGGGCACGTAAGCTACAAGTTAAATTTCTTCATTTGTGCAATGAAGGATTCAAATTAAATGCACAGAAAACAAATTACACCTGAAGGCAGACTGAGATTGTGTTGTACTCATACAACTTTAGTCAGAAAACTAGGCTCAGACAATACATAATTATAAACGCGTTAAAATATTTTATTTCGTGGGGAATGCCTCAGAACAGATCTTGGTGTGTACCAGAGGTTTGAAAGGGAGCGATTTTTGGTCTTTGGTACACAAACGTTAATATCAAAGAAGATTATTGCAGGAAATATGTGCCAGTTCTTAGGTAGCTAGGCATGCACCAGTGAGACAGCACCTGTCCAACAAAAGTTGGATGTTCTTGTGAGACGTCACTAGGAACTTGAAGTGCGGCTTTGGCTTGATATTGACTACCATTTTGGTATCTGAAATCCAGACTTTTCGTTTCGTTTTTTAATACGACGTTCTCGAATTGGTGTGTTTAAACAACAGGCGGGGAAGTGCCAGTGACCAAAATAGCCGCTCTTCAGAAAGTCCTACAAAGCGACTTCCTCAACGCTGTAAGAGAAGTGTACGAGCACGTCTACGAAACTGTGGATGTTCAGGGGTCTCAAGATGTACGCGCCAGCGCAACTGCCAAAGCGACTGTCGCTGCGTTCGCTGCCAGCGAAGGTCACGCTCACCCACGAGTCGTAGAGCTTCCTAAAACTGAAGAAGGTCTCGGCTTCAACGTCATGGGGGGAAAAGAGCAAAATTCTCCGATTTACATATCCCGAATCATTCCTGGGGGTGTCGCCGACAGGCATGGAGGTCTTAAAAGAGGCGATCAGCTTCTATCAGTCAATGGCGTGGTAAGTGTTACTTCTCAAATTTCCTTACATTGACTGTATTATCTTCATCAATCAATAAGGTTGTGAGGCCGCATTTAAAAATTTGAATAGAAGAGTACGCGCTCCCTGCAGTTAATTCATTAAATACTGCACAAACAACATCTACACCCAATTGCTTGTCATACTAAGCGAGAAATCAATCTGTTGAGTTGACACACATAACTCCTCACTATTAATACATTTAACCCGACCCTAATCTTACCTGTTCTGAAATGAAAAATACCATTTCATCGCTTTAATACCATAAAATGTTGTGTTGAGTTCTGCTAAATGATTTAATTATCATAAAATTTTGTTAAAATGGATATATTAAATTCGACATGGATTGGCAGCCTCCAAGCTTTGGACCAGAGGACGTTCACTTTCAGTTAGAAAAAACCTACAATACCGAAATTTCCCTAATTTTAAAATAATTTTATTAGCTTAACTACACCAGAAGGAAGGAAGAGTTAAAAAAACTAAAACCATTTTGGAAAGAACAATCTTGACTTTTCGAACACTAAAATTGAGTTTTACACACCAGAAACTATATATTAGAACCTTTCTTTTTATGTATAATGGAAGAGCGTACCAAGAGTTATTAAGTGACATGTACAAGACATATTGTAAGCTAAGAAGCAAAGTAAACTTCAAAAAAAAACCTGCAAATTATTACACAACAGTTTATTATTCTCATGAACAGCTTGACCTAGTATTACTGCTCCGAGACCCATCCCATTTGATTCAGCATCGAAAAATACTAGTAAACCATTAGAAACATGACCTGACTACAACTAAACTACGTAAACTAAATATTCCCCCGACGCCAGGCGCCTGTAGGCAATTGACACGATGTTGCAAGTCGAGCGGGCGGGAGGGAGGGAGGGAGTAGAACCGACGAAATGTTGACTTCCGCTGTAGTTCTTTCAATTAGTTGACTTTGGCTCAGTATAATTACTGTAATTTCACTATATGCAGTTGTACGCGTCTGATACTCATTCCATTCGACCCAGGAAAAAGGTAAAAATACCTTGAAAACGATACGAAACACTGCGTATTTGCGATTATACTGCGTTTTGTTAATTTTTTAATCCATTTTTTGTCCATAACAACCATGGGCTTCGTTCGATCGGATTGCTGAGATGGCAGGCACAACTACATACCAAATGGGATTTTTGTGCGAAAGAACGGATTTTGTAGACCCCGTTAAAGGCACAAAACGGCCCAGACAGGTGACGGTGGATGGAAATTGCAGATTTGGAATCCCCATGTCTTGAAACGTAAAGTATCAAATTTTGAGGGGGGGGGGGGGTGTAAAAAAATTTTCGTGACTGAAAACATAGGGTCATTATTCAGAATGAATAATAAACTAAAAATGCTCATTGGCTTACATACTACACACCTTTACAATTATTTGGATTATTTTTATTGCTCGAACCTTAACTTATTTTTGTGGTCGTTGAGAATTGAAAAAGTTTGTGCACACAAATATATACTACCGAACATAGTGATTAAATTGCTGAGCAAACTTTTTTCAATTCTTTGAATTTTGCAGAACTCAAACCTCCGTAGAACTGTACTGAGTCAGTGCTATCACTGAATGCCATATTAAGTGTGCTATCACTTTTCGATCTACTATGTTCATTTGCTAATTGCTTTGTGCATCATTAACATCAATTGCATAAGGGTTTTGGAAAAGTTCGAAGTTAAGGGAGATCTTTTTAAAGTCGGTGAATCGATTTACAAACTCAGTTTGTGTTCTATTTACTAATTATTTGGAATATACAATGGCGTCTCATCTCATGGGTAAAGTATCTGGTGAAGTGGAATGAGACGAGACGGTTCTATCTAGTAGTTTGTCAACAAACTAAACTGACTTAAAAAACTCTACCAGCTCTGAGTTATCCGTGGGTAGAAGAATTGCAGTTAACCAAGCCATCTCCAAAGCAACATTTTATTTTATTAATTTTTATAAACTATCAGAAGATTGAAGTGCTTGTTTGTTTTGTTTTTTTTTAAGAAAACGGAAATAGATGTTGATGAATAAATTTGGTAGCTGATATAGTTGGCGGTGGTGAAAACGAAAACGGAAGGTATAACGAGGTATAAAAACACGGCGATGGTAACAACCAAAAGGAAGGTTTCTCCTCTGGATGGTTTTCCTTGGTGGGGGGCGAGTATAGAGAATTGATGGCACTGCAAACCACATCCCGTCACGAATCGTTCAGTAATAATAATAGAAGGAAAATTGATCTTATGAAATTAAAATAAAATACTTTTTTTTTCTGATTCGCCACCTCATGTGTGGTCCCATCCGAAATGTGAACAGCCACACCATTGTTCATTCAACTCCCAATCGTTGCACCTTTATAGCACGTTTTCTACCCCCCTTGTCTCTCTTTTGTGTAAGGTAAGGCGAGAATTTCATTTTGTACATCTCGTCTCTATCTCGTCCAGCTGAACCTTTGAAGAACAATTGTACATTACCAGTGCGTGTTATTATATTTATTGATGTTGCTCACCTTGTTTCAAATATTAAGTGCTTGTTTGGGACGTATTGAGCAGTTAACTCCTGTATAAAACATAATATGTATTGCCATACAACCAAACGGAATATAATAAACATCAAATCACCAAGTTAGGTGGGGGTTACAATTCTGCCATCACGCGTAATATATCGTCAAAAATGACTTCCTCCTATCGCACCATATGAGTTCATGTGGTGGCGTGGTGTGCCCATTTATTACACCATTGCCAGAACCCCAGTGCCTTTCAATATTTTGGGTGCGCTTTCCCCCTTTGGGCAAGCTATTCTCCTCATTTTGGTTTATTATTCATTCTGAATAATAACCCTATGTTTTCGGTCACGAAAAATTTTTTACAACCCCCCCTCAAAATTTGATACTTTACATTTCAAGACATGGAGATTCCAAATTTGCAATGTCCGTCCGCCGTCCGGGCCGTTTTGTGCCTTTAACGTGGTCCAAAAAATTCGTTCTTTCGCACAAAAATCCAATTTGGTATCTAGTTGTGCCCGCCAACTCGGCAATCCGATTGGACGAAGCCCATGATTGTTATGGGCAAAAAACGGTTAAAAAAATTAACGAAACGGAGTCAACGTTTCGGTCTCATTGAAATCGCTCGCTTCGACTGGCAACGCCACCCCCTCTGAGAGGCGAGTGGCAACGCTCGCCCGCCGCCGCCCGCTCTACTCGTTGGAAGCCCCCCGACTCGTGTTTCGTATTTTGTTCTCGTCTTCACCTCCACAAATGACTGTTTCGCTCGTCTCAACTATTTCCGTTAGCAAAATATCTGTTATCTTCGATTGAGCTTTTCATTATTCGTTTATTTTTGGTTTATTTATTTAATAGTTCGTTCGTTTCATTGTTTTTGGTTTTAATACGATTCAATTTTTTAGATTCTTTCGTTTCATTCTCATTTTGGTTTTTCATAGATTTTTGGTTACATTTTGATATTAATATTTAGCGTGCATGTTTTCATATTAAAATTCAGTTTTTTCTAGATACTTTTGGTTTTTTTTTGTTTATTTTAATATTACGATTCAGTTCTTTTCGACCTTTTTTGAGGTTTCATTATGATATTTTTCGATGCTGAATCGAACTGGATGGGTCTCGGAGCATTAATGCTAGGTCAAGCTGTTTATCCGAATAATAAACCGTTGTGTAATAATTTGCAGGGTTTTTTACATAAACTTCCTGTACATGTTGTGTCGCCAGTCGTGGAATAAACTACTAGATAGAACACGAGATGAGCCACAAGCATCAATGCAAAAAGCCCACAGGACTGTATGCAAACATGCGTACATCTAAAGGATATGGGTGGTCTGGCATGTGGCCTTACGTACGGCTAAGAGATAAGTACTGAATAAATACAGAAAATGATCAATAATTTATTTATAATCATGAAAATCTCTAAAAAGTGGATAGAGGCATAAGTGTGGCTGATAGGACAATCTTATATCAAAACATACGTGTTGTGCAAAGTGGTGGAACGTTTATCAAGCCAGAGTTTGTACACTGAAGTTTAATATAAAAGAAAACTATTGAAAAATTAATTATTAAGCTCAGATATCAAATGTAAATAGAAAATAAAAAGCAACTGCGAGTGAAAAAGACTGAAACAAAAAGTAGATAATAAATTGGTACTTGTAAAAGCTTGCAAGGCGTGACACTTAGGGCCGTTTTCACCAAAACGCCGCTGACCGTGATCCAACTGGTCAGGGCTAGATAAGTAATTCAAGGCTAGCCATTTTCGTGCCTACCACGCTAGCCGAGATCACTGTGGGATGCTGTTAGCATAGACGTGATTACGCAGAGATTGAGACATATCGAGAAGGCAGTGGACTAATGAGGTTACAGTAAAGTAAGGAAATTGGGCATCTGTTTGACATCCCATCCTGTAAACTAGTGTCATGTAAACGTAAACAGCCGTGTAACCGTGTATCCTGTAGATGCCCAATGCTCCGGATTTGACCTAATTATTGTTATACACCAAAGTGGCCGCATTAACCTTTGCCGAAGCTGAAACTGGTGAGGAGCTTAAAGTGAAAATACGCGTGCTACAACTGCAAGAGCTGCAGGAAAAAGCCAAATTAGTCCGGGAAAATGCTTTGTGCGTGTAGGAAAAATCATAAGCGGTACAAGAAAATGAGAACTGAGCAAGAAATAATAAAAACCCAAATTATGGGGTTACAACTTTTGCAAGCTAGGAACTTTGATGAGGAAGGGAGAGTTGTCGTGTTTAATAAAAGTTGTTTAATACACTATTGTGTATGTGAAAGGGTAGTATTATTTAATATTTCCTACTTATCTGCTACTAAATCCACCCAGGTAAGCCATTTGCGTTTGGGTTTTCTAACACGCCAATATGACGACTGGTTTTTTCAGAAACTGCTCAGGACATATTTTACGCAAACAACAACTTGTTTTCGACGATCGTAATACTTTTGTTCGCAACAGAATTTAAGGACCCCGCTCATAGCCATTTTAGGCGCTGGGTGAGATGACGATAACCCAACATAATAGATTATCATCGTAGTGAAAATGCAACTGAAATAACTGCACACTAGTAAACAGTATCTTTCTTTATAATGATTATTCCAAAATATACGTAAATTATTCACAATAATAGAAGCGAATACTCGACGGAGCTAGGTAATGGCGGACAAATATCAGAACATGATAAAGAAAGAAAGAGCTAACCGTGCCAAACCGCCCAATTTTTGCTGAAAATGGCCCTTACTGTTAGTGCTCCCTCTTGCTGAACACTAGGCTTCCGGCTATATAGTGGGTCCAGGTACGACGCTGGTAGATGTTGTCGAACTATGTTGTTTTCCAGCGACTTTCAGGAATACTGTGACCCGATGAGAATGCTGAATGCTTGTTGAGTAGATTTTACTCTACACAAAGTGAGGAAATGGCTACGAGAAACTATAACAGCGGTTCTAATGAGGCGCATGGTAAGACAAATATGGTATGAGTCAGGCCACTCTAGAAAAAAAATGTCGCATGGATCTGGTGATGGCGTCCCTCACATTAAAACAAAATAAAATTGGATACTTCTCAATGTAACTGAACATACTGGATTAAGATTGGTGTAACTGCCTGAACAATGCGGAATCAGTCCTTTTGATTTGTTGCCAGCATCGGATACACTTTTTCCTAGGTGCCTGTCCTAGGGCGGTGACCTTTTTAGGCCTTGTTCAGTGCTGAACCGTATCAATAAATTTTTTTTAAATTACTTAATATTTTTTAAAACTCAATAATTACTTACCTTAACTCTAGTATATGCACTAATAGCTAAATCTAGATGTTTCTGAAGGTGTCTGGAAGGGAGGAGAAACAGGTTTTAAGTCAATGTTGGAAGATGGTCTCAAGCCAGGTTGCAACAAGAATAGTGGGACTGGACCCCCAGGTTGAATGTGTTGCGAAACCAACGTGACTTCATATTCAACGCTAACAACTCCTTTATTGTTCTCGTATACACAAAACTTTATTACAGGATTCCTCAAGTTGCGAACTCGTCGTATTTATCTTGTATTTTGGTTGTCATTGCAGTCGGTCGAAGGGGAAAATCACGAGAAAGCGGTGGAACTTTTAAAACAAGCAGTGGGCTCAGTCAAGTTGGTCGTTCGCTACACGCCAAAAGTTCTTGAAGAAATGGAAATGCGTTTTGACAAACAAAGAGCTGCGAGGAGGCGTCAACACTATTAAACGCGTTCGATTTAACGCCGTCTCACCCCCTACAAAAATCGTTATCTCATCATGAGTATTTTGAATGTTTGGCCCGCGTCATCGAATTTCGTTATGTAGTCGATGAATGTGTCAAGTAGTCTTCTTACTGCCTTATCTGCTAAAATCATCCTGCACATCACCTGATCATGATCATGATGTTTTTCTATAAAATCAACTCACCATTATTTTCACACTAATCCCTCTAGTTGTTTTACATTTGTGTATCACCTTTTTAGTAATGGTAACTGAAAAATGAAAGTAACATACCATGACATTAGTGGTCGAAATATTGTGTGTCTTAATAAAAGTGATTAAAGGTTGCAGTTAGCTAACTTCCCAGTCTGAACACCAGAATTTCAAGTACTACACTGAAATGTCACAAGGGCATGTGGTGTCTGATTAGCAAAATCCCTTAAATAATAGGAGTAACTAGGCTGTATGGGAATGGATTGTCAGAGGAACAATTATTGAGACTGTTGTTGGGCAGAGTGAAAAAGAAAGAATTTTGACAGAAACTTGATTTTAATTGAACAACGCGAGAACACAAGACACCTTTTTCAATGGTGGCACAGACCAGAATACGACAACATACAGAACTCAACCAATCGAGGTAGTTAAGAAAGGGGGAAGGGACTCTTCAGTCCCTAGGTACAGCTATTGGAAGCTAATTTTGAATTACCTATATCAACATAGACTATTATGTAGGTATTAATCATTCGAAAACATCCTGAGAGTTTGGTAAAAATCGTTTTAGGCGTTTTGGCAAAAACCGTAAAAAACCTATTTTTGCTCTATAGGCCTATATTTCCATTCAGAGAGCCTATATTTTCATGGAGATATGTATAGATCTTGCGAGGGGGGTTTAAGAGCTGCTGACTCAGGCAGAAATTACGGCAATCGCTCAAGGTCCGATCCACAATCCCCGACTTAATCGAGAATTATAAACAATGTCTTAACCACTAGACTATGATCGCCCAGTGCCTTTAATAGGAGTCAGTCAGTACATAGAGAGGAAAAGTTTTGTACTAACTAGTAGTGGTTGGGCTATTGAGAGCCTTATCCTGATGAACAGGGGCTAGTTCTAATATGCCGCTATAAAGGGGTTAATGAACAGTCAACACAAAAAATACGGCTTGTATGAGGGGAAACGAAATATAATCGAACAGAAACGAAAAAACTTAACACTTCAATCTTCTGCTAGAATATATAACTTAATAAAATAAAACGTTGCTTTGGAGATAGTTGCTTGGTTAGCTGCACTTCTTCCACCCACGGATAACTCACAACAGGTAGATGCCGATGAAGTTGATGTTGAAGAAAACGGAAATAGCAGATGTTGATGACTAATTTCGGTAGCTGGTATAGTTGGTGGTGGTAAAAGAGGAATAAAACGGTAGGTATAACGAGGTATAACAAAACACGACGATGGTAGATACGATGATGATGATAATAATAAAAGGAAGGTTTCTCCTCTGGATGGTTTCGTCAGTGGCGAGCGAGTCTACGGAATCAAGGACACTACGCACTACTACATCCCGTCACGAATTGGTCCATAGTAATAATAAGAGAAAAAAACGGATAAACAAAACACTTGGTTGTATTTGTGAATTAAAATAAAATGCCTCCTTCTTTCCTAAATTGCCATTTTTATGTGTGGTCCCGTCCGAAATGTGAACAGCCACACCATACTCCCCCCCATTTCGGATGCGGGATACACACACAAGAGCATTGTGGAATGGCATGCACACATAGACCCACCACACATAGTCAATGATCATGAGTGACTGGCAATGGAATGACATTAACTATTGAGCGCTTGTAAGTGCCACGAGAGGTTTTGATAGTAACCACTCTTACTACACTGTCGGATCCTGGATGTGTCGCTACGATTCTAGCTAGTGGCCAGTATGTGGGTGATGTCTTGGCGTCCTTCAACAGAACAATGTTTCCAACGCGAAGATTCGGTGATTTCTTCAGCCATTTGGTGCGGACTTGCAATGATGTGACGTACTCGGTTTTCCATCTTGACCAAAAATGTTGCACTCGCTCGCGCAGTAACTGCCAACGGTTTAGTCGGTTTGAGGGGATGTCTGAAAAATCAGGTTCTGGCAAGCAGTTAATGGGTTGCCCAACCAAAAAATGCCCAGGAGTTAGAGCTTCTAGATCATCTGGACTGTCTGACAATGGCTGGAGTGGTCGTGAATTCAAAATTCCTTCCACTTTGACAAACATTGTAGACAGTTCTGGTTGGGTAAAGGGTTGGTTTCCGAACACCTTATAGAGAAGGTGCTTTGCACATTTAATTAACGATTCCCATTCAACCTTTGATTTCCATGATTCCTGCAAAATATGTTTTGCAACAAAAACTATTGGTGCCAGATATCCAAGTGGATCAAACAGGCGGGCAATACAGGAGAGGATCATGCGTTTGGTGTACACCTGTGGTGGTTTGAGTACTTCATAGCTAAAAGCATCAAGGGTTGGGTTCCAAATCATACCTAGAATTTTAGTTGAGGAACCCTCTTCATTACAAAGTAGCATGGGCTGGTCAGATGTTATTTCGTTAACAAGTAATGGCGGGTAATTTGATTTCCATTTACTCAATGCAAAACCTCCTTTGGCGAGCAATTGAACAAGTTCCAATTTGATGTCTGCAATTTCCTCAATTGAATTGGCACCAAATATGCAGTCATCCACATACGTGCAGTCCCGTAAGATAGCAGCAGCTGCAGGGAATGCATGTCCTTCATCTAAGGCTAGCTGTTGAAGTACTCGTTGAGCCTGAAATGGTGAGCTTCGCAGGCCATAGGTGATAGTGTTTAATTCAAAGAACGTTAACGCAGCGCTTGGGTTAAACCTCCATACAATTTGTTGATACGTTCTATCACGAGGCTCAACCAAAATTTGCCGATACATTTTTACTAAATCACATGAGATAACATATTTGGAACGCCGAAAATTTAAAACAATGCTACTAATATCTGCTTGTAATTTAGGACCAGTATATAGATGGTCATTTAAGGAACCTGAGACTGTTCGAAAACTGGCATCAAACACAACTCGAATTTTTCGATTACCTTCCGAATCCACTTTGTAGACTGGGTGGTGTGGGATAACATAGGAAGGAGCTGTGGCAGCCATGCTCATGTGTCCTAAATCCAAATATTCCTGCATGAATTGAGAATAATCTAGCTGAAGTTGATGGTCCTTCATAAACTTTGATTCCAGGGCATAAAATCGACTGATAGCTTTGTTGATATTAGGTACTATAGGAGAAGATGAGGGTTTGATGGGTAGTGATACGATATATCTCCCTGAATCATCTCGCCTGTGCTGTTTAATGAAGTGGTCTTCACATTCCTTCTCCTCAGGGGACATAGAAGGTATTTCTACTGTTTCCTCTATTGCCCAAAAGCGTTCAATGAGGCGTGCTGTGTCTGATATTGATAGTAACGATACAGCTCCAGGTGATGCTGAGTCATGGGAGAACCTACCCATGACAGTATATCCAAAAACCGTTTTTACTAGCCTTGGACCATGTTCATAAATAACAATTGGAGACCCAGTAACAACGTCGGTGTACAAATCTGCTCCGATTAGAAACGATATTGGAAGTGGCTTGGTGAAATCTGGGTCACTTAAGTGGTATGATGAATAATCTTGCCACATGGTAGACTGCAATGGTTCCTGAGGTAAAGGAGGAGTAATGGTAGGTGTAACTATGGCTTCAGTTTCCAGAAGATTCATGGACGAATTACATACAAATGATATGGAAACTTTGCCAGATAGATTTTTTAAATGGATGGAGTTGATACCAGAAATGACACCAGAAAATGGTTTAGTGAATTTACCAAGTTTTTTCGCACAGTCCTGAGTGATGAAAGACCATTGCGAGCCATTATCAAGCACTCCTCGAAAGATGTGTGGATGACCCTTAGTGTCAAGGAGTTGAGCAGTCACAGTACCGAGCAATACACTCTGCTGATATCCTGACGTATTAGACCCAACAAATGAAGAAGAAGTGCCAACCATTGGCGATTCCAAGACAGGTCGGTCTTGAGAGACAGGCGAGTTTGTGGGTTTAACATCAGAAGTTGGCAAATGTAAAAGAGTATGATGTCGACCTTTACAGTCACGACATGTAAAAGTAGATTTGCAAAATTGGGTTTTATGGTTGACGTTAAGGCAGTTCCTGCACCCAGGGAATCTTTTTAATAAATCAAGGCGCTGTGATGGCGTGCCCTGCTTGAAGGTAGTACACTGAATTATTGTGTGCGGTTTTTTACACACATAGCAAGAAAAGGCAGGTTGTTTATCGGACACAGAGGATGCATGGGCTACTTCAGTTGTTAGCATTGCCTGACTAGTGGACTTAGGGGAAAAGTTGTTAGGAGCAAACCTATTAGACTTAAGGTGTTGTGGTGTGGATGAAGGGAATTTAGACGAAGATTTGGTAAACTCTTCAGTCATTCTGAGGGCGTGACATCGGTCTTGAATAAAATCCCGCAGAGTGGTAAACCTTGGAAACAGAGTTGAAGAGATGGAGAATTCAAACGCTTGTCTAGTGTGAGGGTCTAACCCACGCAAGGCAAGTTCACATAGAAGATATTCTTCAAAGTTGGGTATTTTCAGATTCTGAAGCGAAGCAACAGTTTCGGTCACATTCGATAGATAACGTTGCAATGAATCTGCATCAGCCTTGGTATGGTGTGGTTTGAAGTTGAGTAGCCTGTCCAGATAATTACAAGCTAGTTTTCGTTGATTGTCATACACCTTACATAATGCTTCCCAAGCTTGATTATAATTAACGTCCAACACTGGAATATGTTTAATAATGTCTAATGCAGAGCCTTCCAGAAATGACACGAGATAATGAAAGCGCTCTGCGTTTGTAAGGTGGGGATCCTGACTGATTAGAGCATCATACATCTGCTTAAAGGTCGGCCAACAAGAAATGTCGCCCTTGAAAGTTTTGATGTTAATTTTGGGAAGGATTGCTCGTGGTTTACTGCCCTGAATACAAGACATGTTTTGAGAAGAGGCATTAAAGGTTGTATCGGAAGCTCCAGCAGACTTGGCAAACACGTTCTCACCAAATCCTAGTGCTTCATAATAATGGAGAGTAGTTTGATTTAGGTATGAAGTGTCTGTCGTTGAGGGAAATGTTAAGGAATGTTCCTCAGCATAGTCAACGGCAGCATCCCATGCTGCTTCTAATTGTTCTCTCCGCTTACCAATAACTGTAAGCATGCCTTTAAAAACAGTCCTCTCTGTCTCTGATGTCACAGCAGCCAACCCTTTATTACGGATAGTTTGTATTTCATCCGGTAAAGCCTTTATCCTTCTTCTGAGTTTCACGAAACCTCTAACAGTGACATTTTCTCCTTCATCTCGAGTAGCGTCAGATGGATTGGGCATTGTGCTGCTTAAAACGACAGAGTTGTGATTGTTTAACGCTCAAAGTTAAGATGTCAGACCCCACACATGAACAAAGCCCAAGTGAGTGAACGTCCCACGTTACGAGCCAAAACCACAGGATTATATACACGTTACAGAAACTGTTAAATTGGTTTACAATTTTGCCGTTCACCGTTCAATCTTTACAACAAACAACGACGATTTTGACGATTGTGAAATTACAAATTGTGCTAGATAATGAACAACAAGGTGGCCAAATCGAGGCGCGGAGGACCAATGGTTGGGCTATTGAGAGCCTTATCCTGATGAACAGGGGCTAGTTCTAATATGCCGCTATAAAGGGGTTAATGAACAGTCAACACAAAAAATACGGCTTGTATGAGGGGAAACGAAATATAATCGAACAGAAACGAAAAAACTTAACACTTCAATCTTCTGCTAGAATATATAACTTAATAAAATAAAACGTTGCTTTGGAGATAGTTGCTTGGTTAGCTGCACTTCTTCCACCCACGGATAACTCACAACAGGTAGATGCCGATGAAGTTGATGTTGAAGAAAACGGAAATAGCAGATGTTGATGACTAATTTTGGTAGCTGGTATAGTTGGTGGTGGTAAAAGAGGAATAAAACGGTAGGTATAACTAGGTATAACAAAACACGACGATGGTAGATACGATGATGATGATAATAATAAAAGGAAGGTTTCTCCTCTGGATGGTTTCGTCAGTGGCGAGCGAGTCTACGGAATCGAGGACACTACGCACTACTACATCCCGTCACGAATTGGTCCATAGTAATAATAAGAGAAAAAAACGGATAAACAAAACACTTGGTTGTATTTGTGAATTAAAATAAAATGCCTCCTTCTTTCCTAAATTGCCATTTTTATGTGTGGTCCCGTCCGAAATGTGAACAGCCACACCAAGTAGAAAATAATTTGAAAGTTTAATTAAAATTGTTAGAGCCGTTTTCGAGAAAAATGCGAAAAACCCTAGTTTTTGGTTCATCCCCCCCCCCTTTCCCATCGACCTAAATCGCCCATAACCTTGTTTTAGTGTCTACAAAAAATAACAATCAAAACAAAAAAAGAACCAGCTCAATCGGATCAGCCGTTCTCCCGCAAATCGAATACAGACACACACGGACTACACTCCGAAATTAGGTTTTTTAGACTCAGTAGGCCTCAAAACGTAAAGATCTGAAGTAAACCCTTTTTTTTTTGTTTACACTATTACTATACTTTCCTTTCCCTTTGGGTAGCGGAAAGTAAAAAATAGCAGGCACCACACAACTTTCCTTAGCTCCTCGTCAATTCACTTGTGTTCATGGCTTTTTCTACTAACTTAACTTATTTATCACTTAGTTCATTTAAACTTGGTAAAACGTTACTTCACGGCGGCAAAAAGCGGTAGCGTTTCCGATTATATACAATACAACTGACGTGTAAGAGCTAAGATCGTTAGCAAATGATCAGAACAATTTTTAAGAAATCGAAAAACAAGTTGCCCCGTCGATACACAAAAAGTTAATAGTAATAGGTCAAAAACTAATTTTACGCGTTGGAATTTTGAAAAGTTTTACCCGAATAAGGCCGATTTTGCTTCGGCCGCGCGATCTAGGCGACGCCAGGTGAACTAAGTAGTATGAACTGAACGTTCGCCGCTAGGCTCGCATGCGAAAGTGAGTCGCGCCCGCATTTGAACAATCTGAACTTAGAAATTCCCGATCGATCGGATGTTGAATGGGGTAAAGTGGTTGCTAGCTCCCCACCGTTTATGAACTTCTCTTTACTCAGGCCTATTCGCGCTCTATTGGACATCAAGGAAACTAAAGGACTGTAACTAAAACCTTTCAGTGGGATGAAATCTTCAACAATCGCGCAACTTTCCTCAGACCCACTTACATTCAGCGGTTTATGTAACTCTAGGCACTAATCTAATTAGCTTTCCATTTTTTGGAAAGAGATAATAATCTCCTTTTCAAAGTTATCGAGTGAAAACTTTTAGAAATGACCATGGTTGAAATTCCGTAATTTCGGGAGTACTCCTGTATATTTTATGAGCATTATTAAAGGTACTTGGTTGGGAGTGCCACTTGAATTTTTCTGAAAAACCTAATAACATTCCTGCGGGGTTATAAGCGAAAAATTACTTTAAACTCGATTTTCGTCGAAATGTTTGATAATTTATTATGCTGCTCTCGTCATTTTCCCACTAGTGACAAACGTTGACAGTATTGTGAACTAAACAGGTTAAACATTCTCTAATTTAAGATGTTAGTTCACGATTAATAATATCAATAAAACATCCATTATGTTAAGTAAACAATTAAACTAAACTAGGAGTCACAAAACAAAGATAAAAGTTTGGAAAATGTAGGTGAAAAATAATAAAAATCTCAGGATGGTACACCTTAATAAGTGAAAACGGGGTTATGGGTGTTACTAGTATTTGTGTAATTCTAGAGATCAGATTTGTAATTTATCACAACTTAATAGATGCCAATTTCCTAATCATTGGAGTGTTTAGTGGGGCATATTTGGTAGAACAATAAATGGTGTCGAAAAACATCTTAAGCGAGTGTCACGACTGGGCACTCCATAGTTGATAGACTAAACAAGTTCAGAGCAATCAATGAAGGAATGAAGATTATTAAACAAGAAGATACGGCCTGATGTTAAACGGCGGTTTTCCAAAATCCAGTTGTTCTCTAAATGACAGAATTTCCAATTTTGAAATTTATAATTCAGAAAAATTCATGTTGTACTGATGCTAGAGAATGGAATTGAGTGAGATATAGTTGTGACCATACATATGAGAAATAAAAGTGCACGGTAGAGAGTTTTAAAGGTGTGAACGTGTTCGCTGTTTTGGTTTATTATTCATTCTGAATAATAACCCTATGTTTCCAGTCACGAAACATTTTTAACAACCCCCCTCACAATTTGATACTTTACGTTTCAAGACATAGAGATTCCAAATTTGCAATGTCCGTCTGCCGTCCGGGGGTTTTGTGCCTTTAATGTGGTCTAAAAAATCGTTTCTTCCGCAAAAAAATCCCATTTGGTATCTAGTTGTGCCCACCATCTCGGCGATCCGATCAAACAAAGCCCATGGTTGTTATGGGCAAAAAATGGTTAAAAAAATTAACGAAACGCAGTATAACGCGAGAACTACAGTGGAAGTCAAGGTTTCTTCGTTAGTACTCCCTCCCTCCCGTCATATCAAACTCAATCACCCACTCGCTCGACTCACAACGGGTTCGCTGGAAGCCCCCGTCCCAATTTCCCCAACTCGTTTTGCCCCGCCAATGCCACTTCCTCCTCACACCCCTCCATCGGATCATAATTGCCTACAGACGTTTACGGGCCCCTGGCGCCGGGGGAATATTTAGTTTCCATAGTTCCATTGTAGCCAGGTCATGTTTTGTATGGTTTACTAGTATTCGATGCTGAATTGAATGGGATGGGTCTCGGAGCAGTAATACTAGGTCAAGCTGTTCATGAGAATAATAAACCATTGTGTAATAATTTGCAGGGTTTTTACTTATGAAACCTTATATTGACGAGCTTTTTTTTCTGATGGTGTATGGGTGGCTTGCAAAAGATAAGTTTCTGATAGAGTAAACTCGTTTTAGTGGCAGGCCTTCTAACTGGTAAGCAAAGGTGATTGGTTTGGAAATTCAGCAAAATCTTATATAAACAAATTTGGAAACATTTATAGTAAGATAGTTATTTTTATACCAGTTGTCGAATCTGTCTAGATTTAGATTTGTCTGTTTCCTTATTTAATGACTGTGGAAACTGACCTGTAGACAAAGTTGACAACTGGTGTAAAAATAGCTTTCTTAATATAAATGTTTCCAAATGTAATTATATAAGGAACCTTTGCAAACGGACACAGTCAGCAACTAAGGTAATCGAGTTATAAATCTTCAAGTCGTCAGCAAATAGAACAAATTGAGCACTTTCAAGAAACGTGGCGATATTTATTAAAATGGTGAAACGTGGTTTTCAATCCGGTTTTTGTTTGAGTCGTGGGTTATTTTCCCCCACAATTGGATACGAAGTGACTCAAACTGGAACTGGAGCTAGAGCTGGATTTCTTCCAATCGTCACAGGGGGAAGGTTTGACCACTTTGTTAGTCTAATGCCCCGGCTGTGTCTTTCTGACTCGGAACAGCTGATGATAACTCTTCACTATGATAACCGTACAGCTTCCTCGAGAGCCTTCTTACTTCGCTTCTACGGAATCGACGTTTTATCCGCCGGTGTGTAGCAATCCCTCGCGAATCGAACCGTCGCGAACTCCTCGGACGTATTAAGCCGGTAGAAAAATGTTAACGGCCGAGTCTTTCTTTTTACAATTGCCATCGAGATCGCCTTCAATCAAGAGCTGTTGTAGGTCCCCTACGTATTAAACAATATTTTGTTTACCTTTCTGATAGCGCGAGCGCTAAAAGCGCTGCGACGCGACTACAATGCGCCGCTGAAGCTGTTCCAATTCTGAAGGCCTTCGTCTGATTCCTCGCTCTTCGCCGAGGACATGAAGAAAGTCTCACCGTGCGGTGGTGGTCGCGGAAAACCGCCGTCCGCACGACTTCACAACAAAGTTCGCGGGCCGCACTACCCACAACCAGCGTATTCCGAAAGGTTAGGAATGTAATTAGTTCATTTTAATGTTCTCGACTCAGTGTACTTTTAGCAAAGTTTACAGTAGAAGAGAAATTAACTTGAATTAGCGAAATGTGTCGAGGCTGTGACGTCTCAAGTCTTGATGAGAGAGCGTTTTTCACGGGGACCCCTACCTACCTATAGCCCGACATTGCATTAAAGCCGCTACTTCACCTGGTGGCAGATGCACCTGGTGGTTTAAATGGTGCATACTTTCAATATATGAAACAGCTAGAAATGGCTTATTATTGTTTCAAAGTAGTACTGTAAATAAATAAGAAGGTTATCTGTGATGTTTTCTGCCAAGGTAATAGGGAAAGGCAAATTTCTAGTGCTTAACCCTAGCTTAGCTCCCCCCGTAGCTTTCGCCGTTTCCATTTTCGCACATTCTTCAAGTTGAGAATTGGAGAACGATGTCCTATTGCCTTTCTTGAAGCTGCGGATATTCTCTCCGTCGTTTCTCAAACCAATAAATTCAATTTGAAGAGTCATGCTTCTATTTGCAGTATGGCGGAAAACAGATTTCGAATACCGTGATGTTTTTCTTCCCCATGTCTGGAAAACGTTTGTCGAGAACCTGTTTAAAGTTCGCTAGCTGATTTTTAGTGCCTTGTAAAATAAGGAGTTTCGCGTTTTTCTCGCCTTCTACAAATGCCTATTTTCTCTTCTAAGTCAGAAAGTGTCTGGACGATCAAGCACTGTCAGATGTAAGTTTGATCCTAGAAATGACAGTATTGAGGTGTTGAGAAATGTCAGCCTGGTAGATTCTCGTCCGTCGAGAGAGCTTGCAACTGCATGATTTTCTCTCTTGAAAAAGGGAATAAAAACATGATAGAGCCTCATCCCTTGGATAACTATCTTACGGCCCTTTTCCCGACTCTCGCAGAGTAACCTGAGGAACGAGAGTGCGCAGAGGCTCCTCGGTTCATCTTCGCCTTACTTTGTCTGACTTTGCTACTCACCGAGGAGCGAGAATGTGGAAGAGGTCGCTCGTTCGCTCTCCTCCCGCTCACCCTATTTCGCTCACGAGCAGCTATTGTACCATCAGTCAAAGGATGCATGAGACTCACTCCGCCGAATGCTTCGTGAGAGTGGGGTTGAGTGTATTTTTGTCTCGTTCAACTTTGGCAAATGTGGTCTAAGAGTATGCACCGGGAGAGTATGATGCGTGTTCTTTGCTTGCATGAGTACCATGAGAGCCTGGTATTGTCTGTATTGCTCAAAACAACGTCAAGTTCCTCACAGAAATTTTTGTTACGAAAGTCTCCCTACGAATAAAAGAGTATGTTGAAGCCAGAATGGTTTTTAAAAGTAGATATCCTGCATCCTACGATTATTACTATTATACGAATAACTAGTAGCGTCACTGCACCTTTCAACGTGGTTCAAGGCACTTTAGAGTCCCAAGGTGCTTTTGATCCATAATGTTGAAGGTTGTTGGTTGGAAAGCATCCTACTACTCACAGATTGGAAAAGTGGGGAAGAATTAGGCGGTTTTCTTAGGAATTAAATTACAATGTCCATGTAAATACGGATTTCCACAATATCTTTGTTAACATTACATTATACCATCTTGTTAATTGTCCAACTTCTGAAAATACAAACTCTCATAGATGGCAATTGTATCTGTGAGTTTTTTCAGGGGCAAGTAGTGAGATCTTTTCATTATGTTGGTTGTGACATAATGCATTGGCACTCCTCCAGAAACTGGAGAATCACTTACGCATCAACTGAGCTGCCTATCAAGTTACGTATTATCCTTTCTCACTACATCATCAGAAAGATATTATAAATAGGAGGAGCAGAGCTGCGTCGCCTCAGATTATCTCCTGCCCCAGACTTGTACAGTCGTAGTTTGCCCGTGGGTAAATAAAAGTTCTTTATTAAAAAGTCCCATTCATGGTCTCTGAACATAATTTATATATATATATATATATTATAGTGACAGAGGACAACACTTGAAAGCATTGCCCAACATGGCGAGCTTGAGGCCATCTGATGAGGGCATTAAGCCGAAAGGTATGATAAAATAATCTACACTTCCCCGGTGGGACCTCCATTTGATCTAGGAGGTTGACAAGTGAAAGGAGAAGAAGTGCGTGGCTGTGTATACCAGCTCCTACTTTGCACTTCACTGTTTGATGAGAATTGCATCTCTCATATTTATTATCAATCCTTGAAATCGTCGGTTATTTTCCAGGCTGCTGAGCATGTCAGAAGCACAGGAGATGGTAGAGTTGTCAAGATTTTCTTCCAAAGAAGTTTCTGATTGTATGAGCCAGTGGCTTTCTTTTCTTAAGGTGAGTAATTTTCTAGGTTTTTTTGGTTTCTCCAAAATTCAAATCCGATTGAATATAGTTTCAATAACACACCTTTCCTTAATTGCTAACTAATAGTATTTTCAACATTATGTAATAGTTACCTGCACGAAAATGTTTTTTTCTTTTTAGTTACCCAAAGGCACGGGGTAAGCCCCTTTCTCATTGCGGCCACACATTGAGACTATTGTGACTACGTCCCTTACTCAATGAAAAACGTCGTACATACCACTCCCTTTTAAGAAACTGATTATGTATTTTGCCACAGAACCCCAGGGGAAAATGTTTGAAGCCCCTGGCTGCTAAGGCAGGGCACTCAGATAGGATTGTGCTCTGCCATTGTGCATTGCACAATCTACGTTCAACTGCCTCTGATTTGCCCATCTTGTTGAGGTGATATCTAAGTGGGTAGTGCCAGTGAGGAAGCTATTAAGGGCTCTTAGTTCCCATCTGGTGACTGGGAGCATTGCCTTCCTTTGAACAGGAAGGCGCAACGAGCCTTTTCGCCTGTCTTAGTCATGGCGTGTCTTGTCACCCAGACTTCATCTTTCAGGCAAAATAGGTAGGGGTTCTATGCCCCTTTTTGCTAGGCAGTCTGCTCTTGTGCCCTCTATGAACCAGCATTCAAATAAGGGGGTTATGGGCACCATGTAGTTTGAGCACCTGAAGATAGTGTGGTTCTGAAAATGCGCTTGTTAACGCCTAACCACTGCTGCCGGGGAGAAATGAAGGAGTGGAACACGGACTCGATTGTCGGACGGAAGTCGGTGACTCATCGTCCACCACCCCTGTCGAGCTGGCCAGTGGCATGGGACTGCACGCACCTCTTCTTCACTTGCCTCTTCTGCCATCGTAAGGTCAGCCGCATCCTACGAGCGCTCGTCAACGATTTTCCTTTTTTTGGGTCATTAGCATTCCATTACTACTTTTTTGGATCATCAGAATTCCAATTGGTGCACCACTCCTACCATCAAGTGAAGTTTTTTCTTTTCTACATTCAGCAGAAGGAAGATTTATCACCTCCATCAGCATCACGGTCAGACTTTTAGTTCAATCCTTATTTTTTTCTCGTCAAAGCCGAACTATTAATTTTCTCGTGGAAGAAGTGTTAATTTATTTAGTTCGTTCGATCTTTTATTCCAAATTTTTCTCTCTTTTTTCTCTCTCAATTTAATTGAACGACTTAGGTTCAATTCTATTATTTTTTCTGCTTCTCTACCTTTTCAAGAGCAGTACTTCAGGTGTAGACTACTCAGCGGCGGCTTGCAATGTGACTAAAAGAATGTGGATGTGCAGGGAATGTGGGATTTGGGCTTAACCGCACTTCATCTTCATGCCATTCTCCCCTCCATAGTGAACTGCATACGGATGGACTTGTTGCTCCGATTCTTCTCCTCAATGCAGCTCCGCTCTGGTCATGGAGCCTTTAACACATGATTGCTGTTCACCAATGTTGACTTCAAATCATTCGTTCAGTCCTTCGCGTTTTCGTCAAAGTTCATTTCTGTCAGTCGAGCAAGCGCTGCATGATTCACCACCCAAGCTCGATCCATCATGACACTGTTTTGTAGTGTCATCATTACATCACCCCATTGCCGAATCTCATCTTTTCTTCAACTTTTTCTCGTCATTCGCTTTCTCCTGCTCGTATCATTCTCGTCTTGCCTTGTCCACCTCGCTCTTCCCCACCTTATTATACCTCCAGGAGGCCACGATCGTGAAGACTGGTAAAGTGCCTTTGGCACATTGCCTGGTACTAGCGGATCAAGGTATTGTGCTGAATCTATTCTCGTCATGTTCGCAAGTCACCACCTCGCTCGTCTTTTCGTCCGCGACGTCACGACACACCATTGACATCCATCTTTACTTTCCAATTGCGTTGCTGTGTTTACCTTTAGAAGAAGAAGTGATTTTATTTATTTTAGTGTTGCTTTAAGTGATCATTTGCTTTGCTTGTACAAATGCAGTCCACGCATCACATGTTGGGGACTGTTCCATGGGCGTATCGCTCTTCCAATCCTAGACCAACACTTGCACTATTTTAAACTATTTTACTTACCTAATTGGACTGTCCAGTACAAAGTTCTCTCTGTATTTCCATAGCATGGAAAATCGATTTTATGATTCATGTAAACAAATCTAACCCAATGTTCACAGGCGATGCGGGTTCTGTGCACAGCTGGCTCTGAGCTAACAGACACCCTTACAACTCTCAATTGTGGATCGACAGCTTGCAGATCTCGTATTGAACAGTGCAAAGTGAGTTGAGAGTTGAGTACTGGGGTAATTTTTCGTCGAAGTGGAGTCATATAACATAAGTCATAGTGGATTTCCCTAAAACATCTCCAAATTCCGTTTCATTACATCTTCTGTTGCATCCTAATAACTTAACATCATACTGCCCACGCTTTGTATGATAAGATGTCATACCAACGAGTTTTCAGCTTGACCCTGTCATCAACTGGTCAAATTGAAACAGGAAAAAGGGGGTGCTACCTGTCACACAAATTTCTTCAGCCCCAAGTTCATTTGGTGATTTTTATTTTTATCACTCAGCTAACTAAACCTGTTTTTCACACAACTCGCGCATGAAAGATGTAGTTCCCCAATGGATATACTGGAGGTCTCATGAAGATTTGTGAATACTCGGTTAAAAAGTTATGTATGGTAGCGGCACAGATCATCCTGTACTGACAATAATCCAGGGTTTGAAGTGGGTCGCAAACACCAGTTAATAGTTAACATTTCGGAATACTGTGGTGCCCCACAACACAGCATAATCAATTTAATGAACGCGTAGTGCACAGAGGTGAGTACGCTCAAAGAAAGACGAGAGAGCTCCCCTCTAAGCAAGCTCTTGGTCTGGCGGGAGGGGGGTTGACATGACGCCACGGCACGGAAACACAGAACTGGTGCACTGTTCACTTGCACTGTTGCACTTCTTCTGCTCCCCCCTTCAACACCTTCAGCTGCATAGAGTGTACCAGCACTCGTAAATGTGGTTCACAGACCGTAGGGCTCCTTAGCGTGTGGTTTATGTTTTATTCACTTTACCTTAGTTCACAGCATCCCTGAAAGTGGTTATTGCGACTACAATGGACATTACCTCAACATTACAAGAAATGTAACAGGCTCCATTAGGCTCCTCAATGTGGTTCACAGAAATTTGTGATGGACCCCCCCCCCCCAACACTTTTCACAGCACTCCTGAACAATTCATTCCTGAATTCCCCTTCCCAATTTCACTCGGCTGCCTGATTATTTTCTTTCTTTTCCCATTCCAACCTTCGTAATGCTATTAATGCCTCATAACCTTCCCTTTAGGCCATGTGGGATCATTTGAGGCTTGCAACCAACTCAGCGGCTGCTATTGCAACCAACCAAACCTTTGCCTCCCTTCAAGAAGCCCACATTGCTCCAGACATTGATCAAGACCAAGCAGAAATCAATCAGGTAACTCTTTCAATTATATTTACTGGTAGCTACAGATGTAAAAATGTATAGGCATATTTCTGTTCTCTTCCGCTTTTGTACAGTGTTATTCCAAAAATTGAATAAATACAATTTTAATACAAGAAACCTAGAAAAAAACGGAAATTTACCAAAAGGCGTAGCAAGCGTCTCCTTTTTTTAGGTTTCGAACTGTACTAGAGAATGGGAATCTTGAAAAATTCAAAATCATCATCAAAAATATACCCACATGGTTAGCGCCAGATGCCTACCAACTAAGACCCCTTCAAGCAGAAGCAAAGTAAACTTCAAAAGTAAACACTGCAAATTATTACACAACGGTTTATTATTCTCACGAACAGCTTGACCTAGTATTACTGCTCTGAGACCCATCCCATCCGATTCAGCATCGAAAAACACTAGTAAACCATACAAAACATACCTGACTACAATGGAACTACGAAAACTAAATATTCTCCCAGCGTCAGGCGCCCGTAAGCGCCTATAGGCAATTGGCACGACGTGTTGTGAGTCGAGCGGGCAGGTGGCTTTGATGGGACCGGAGGAAGGAAGTATTATTGACGAAACGTTGACTTCCGCTGTAGTTCCTGCGAATTCTTTCAATTAGTAGGCTTTGGCTCTCTATAATTACTGTAATTTCACTATACGCAGTTGTACACGTCTGATACTCATTCCATTCGACCGACGATAATACCTTGAAAACGTTACGAAACACAGCATATTTGCGATTATACTGCGTTTTGTTAATTTTTAAACCATTTTTGTCCATAACAACCATGAGCTTCGTCCGATCGGATTGCCGAGATGGCGGGTACAACTAGATACCAAATGGGATTTTCGTGCGTAAGAAGGGATTTTTTAGATTATGTTAGAGGCCCAAAACTGCCTGGACGGGGGATGCGGGACGGCGGATGGACATTGCAGATTTGGAATCCCCATGTCTTGAAACATAAAGTATCAAATAGTGAGGGAGGGTTGTAAGAACATTTTCCTGACCGAAAACATAGGGTTATTATTCAGAATGAATAATAAACCAAAAGGGTTGGGGCGCTTGGAAAGGAGAAGGGCTGGAGGACGCTCGACAGGGGTCAAGTATGAAAAGTGAACATTGCTGAAGGTCAAAACTACTTCCCACTACCGTCTGAAGGCTGGAAACAGAATGGACTGAGAAAATGTGAATTAAGTCACTACGTGATAAAACGTTGACTGAAAATATGCAGACCCAGTTGCTATTGACCTCATATATGGGTGGCGGCTGTCAGAGTGAGATGGTGCATGAAAAATACGGTTTTGGTACAGCTGAAAACTTGCCAGATATATTTTCTTGAAAGTACGCTAATCTATTGTTACTGTTGCTTCAAAGGCCCTCGGGAGAAGACTGTCCACAATGCCATACTCGTAACTTCGATTTTATATTGTACAGGGAGTTGTGTGTTCCGGGCTCCTTCGACTGTTGAATCTTCAATACCAGTTCTCCACTGCCTGCTGCGAATGGGTGTCGACGATGCCTGGATGCTCTTGTATTCCTCCTCATTCGTCTCGAGAGGTTGAGGCAATAGCCCGATGTTTCCCCCAGGCTGCTGGCTGCACCACTGTTAGTAAATAATACCAATCGTAGTATTTAAACTGAACTTGAAGTTCCATTTTCAACATTTTTGTTGTTGTTTTTTAAATAAAACTATTGCAGGGATGCATTATAGTTTGGGTAACAGCATTAACACAAATAATAACCTGGCACATGATGGGGAAATCAAGTCCATTGATTTTCTCCTCTGATGATAAATAACGATTCAAGATTGATAAATTAAAAATCTACCATCCAGTTATTATTATTCGCTTGTTCCATATGGCCATGCGTGATTTTTGGAAGAAATTAAAGAGTTTAGTCTGTTCTGTTTGACGTAAAATAACCGAGTTAATTTATTCGTGGTAAAGTCGTAGATTTAAATTACACTGACACAAATATAAGTAATTATAAATTAATTACTAAATTATCAACATGGCAACAAACAATGACCAGATATAGGAGATGTGACGAGTAGATCATTGTGCCTTTTTCTCTTGAGCCGGAAGTTTGGGAGGGTGGGCAGAGATTGGTCCAGAATGGCAGAACCACACACACTATCAGACCTATCTCATATTTGACTGACTTCACAGTCTGATACACCAGGCCATATCACGGACTGAGCGTATAAGAGGGGGTATTCTTTTTAGATTTGAGTGATTTAAATCGTAGTAGCGCAGTGCCGTTGTGCTTGAAGATTTTCTTTCTTCTTTTGGCCACATTCATTTCTTATCATGTTTGAAAATACTACAATATAGAGTAAATTGATGCATTTGTGTTTATGAAAGGTGACAGTTCCTCAACGAAGATGGTCTGAAGCAGCAGCAGCTGGTCATGACAAAGTTCCTCCCGACCCGACTTTACGGCGATGGTCAATACCTTGGAAACTCGCGTTGCCTTCCGCTGAAAAATCAAGGTCTACGACGCCAGGTAAGGTTTTTGGCTCTTTAACATTTAACACGGTAGTCCTGAAATCCTAAAATATGGTGGATTTGGGGGGTCAGGGGTCCACTCCTAGCAGTCTCATGAATTGACTCTGCAAGTTGAGAACTAATCCCGAACCATTTGCACATTGCATCATCATCATTGCGTTGGCCTTCAGGCGTCTCTGCGGTGGCAGCTCCTTTTTCTTGTCCTCTTACCCTCACAAGAATCTCGCTGCGTGTTGCCATTCTCATACATCCTCCTATAGCACCCAGCAGTTTGGGAGGTTCAGGCGCGGTCTTTCCTCCATGTCTTCATTCTTCACCCCTGCGAGGTACTGACTTCGGATCAGTATCCTCTTCTGGCTGAGCACAATACTTTCACTTTTCATTAGAATGCAACTTGTGGACGAATGGAGTGACGACTACTGATGAGATGGACTTTTATACTTGTGTATAAAATAAGTTGAGAATCTGTAACAGGTGGGGTTTTCCGGGGTGGGTTGTCAGCCCTACGCCCAACCTCCGAGCCTGGAGGGCCGGTGAATTTATTTAGGGTCCAAACCCCTAGGTGCTTGCCTTAACCTGGCTTAGGGAGTGCCTCCTGCATCGTCGGCCGATGAGGTGCTTGGAGTACGGGAGAGAAAGCCAAAGAAAGACTGGTTCGATTCCGAGTGCGAGATGGCCCTGCACGAGAGGAATGAAGCTAGATTGAAGAAGCTGAGTAGAAATACAAGGAGCACAGCTCAGGACCATCGAGAGAAGCGGACAGTGGCAAGGAACCTATTTAGGAACAAGAAGCGGGCGTTCGAGGCGCGCGAACTCGAAGAGCTGCAGGAAGCTTTTGACTGCGGTAAATCGAGGAAGTTTTTCGGCGAGGTGAGACAGATGAAGGCGGGCTTCAACCCCCAGGTTACCTTTTGTAAGGACACCGACGGGAACTTGATTACTGACCCTCTGGGGATCGCTGAGAGATGGACAGGGTACTTCGACGACCTGCTCAATCAGAACACCACAGGAACGACTACAGAGGAACATGGACTTCTTGTAGATGGCCCAGACGACGAGACAGCTGAGCCGCCTACCCGGGAGGAGATACTTGCCATCATTAAGAACCAGAAGAATAACAAGTCCCCCGGAGTAGACGATATCCCTGCCGAGCTGATAAAATGCGGTGGAGAAGAGATATGGAATGAACTCTACGAGCTCATCCTGATGATATGGAGGGCAGAAGAAATGCCAGATGAGTGGAGTGTCGCCGGGATCTGCCCGATACACAAAAAAGGCGACAAACTGACCTGCTCTAACTACAGGGGCATAACCCTACTGTGCACAGCATACAAGGTGTTTACCTGTTGGCTGAACCGGAAGCTGGTGCCCTTCATGGAACGGGAGATAGGCGAGTACCAGTGTGGCTTTCGCCGTGGTCGATCAACCGTAGACCATATCTTCACACTGCGCCAGACACTAGAGAAAACTTATGAATACAATGTGGACCTCCACCACCTCTTCATTGACTTTCGCCAGGCCTACGACAGCATCATCAGAGACCAGCTGTACGGTGATCTGGTGAGGTTTGGCATCCCAAAGAAGCTGGTTCGTTTGATCAAGATGACAATGAAGATTGCCGTGGGCAGAGTAAAGGTGCGAGGATCCCTAGCTCAGGCATTCCCGGTTAATACTGGTCTTCGTCAGGGAGATCCCTTGGCACCAACACTCTTCAACTTTGCCCTCGAGAGCGCTGCAAGGAGCATCCGGACCAACCCCGGCGGAACAATCTTCAACCGGCTGACACAGCACCTCGCCTACGCAGATGATGTCGACATCTTCGCGAGAACAGCCCCCGCCCTCTCTGGAGCTGTGGAGGAGTTCGAGCGAGCGGCCAATACAAGAGGCTTGCAGATAAATGAGGAAAAAACAAGGTACATGCGGACATCAAGGAGGCCACCGACACCAAATACCACTTTCCCAGTCGCAAACCACGACTTCCCAGTCTGTCACGACTTTAAGTACCTAGGCGCGCGTATCACAGAAGACAATGATGTGACTACCGAAATCAAAGCACGCATAGCAGCTGGGAATCAATCGGTGCTTCTGGGCGGTGCAAAAGACTGTAAAATTTCGTGGACTCTCGCGCCGAGCCAAGCTTGCAGTCTACAAAACAGTTGTGCGCCCAGTTGTCACATATGGTTGCGAGACTTGGGCCCTCACGTCTGCGAGCGAACGTTTGCTGAATTGTTGGGAGCGCAAGGTCCTGAGAAAAGTCTTTGGCCCTGTATATGACAACGGTGAATGGAGGATCCGAGGGAATGCAGAGCTGAGACGCCTGTACGGCGAGCCTGACCTGGTGGCATTCGTTAGGCGAGCTCGGCTCAGGTGGCTGGGTCATGTCGAGAGGATGCCCACGGAAAGATTCCCAAGAAGAGCTATGTACGGGGCCCCTGGTGGAAGACGCCTGAGAGGAAGACCACGCCTGAGCTGGCTGAGGGATGTTGAAGAGGACCTGGCTAGACTGGGTGTGAGAAGATGGAGGACCCATGTCCATGACAGGAAGGAGTGGAGGTCAATTGTTGAGAAGGCCCTGGTTCTTGGAGGACCGTAGCGCCGGATAAATAATAATAAAATAAGCCACTGATACTGTGTAATGTGGATGTGTGAAGCTTCACTTCTTTGAACTGCAGTGAGAGGGCAATTACTAGTTGCTTCCACTGTATACTGAAGTCTGGGGATTTAAGCCACCAGTGCCTGAGATTCTCATCTGTGGTATTTCTTGGGGCTGAAATTTGAGTATTACTTTACATTCCATGGTGTGGCTAGAGATACGGTGAGTCTTGAGTATAACTATGTAGGACCTCTGTGCAATGAGTGGAAACTCTTCTGTGGTATACTCTTCCACAACTCTGTGACTAGTTTTTCTATTGTAATCAATTTTCTCGTTTCCCAATTGTTTGTGCGTGAACTGGACTACCACTCTGATTTTGTTTACAACAGTAGTCTTACATGCACGACATTTATAAGAAACAAAGCTCAAAATTAGTAGTACGTTAGTTGAATTAAATAAAGGCTTCTTGCAAATGGGGAAAAGAAACAAATTAAACATACGGATCCCCAATGTGGAAAACAAAAATAATTAAATAGAAGGAAACTATGGGCACACAAAGTAGAATGGCCAGTCGAAATTGGAGAAATCACGAGAGATGTTTGTGCAAGATGAGGTTCGTTGTGCAGTTTATTCTCTGTCTTACCTCGACCTGAAGCAGTGGAAATTTTTTCGTATGGCAATACTAGTGAATAATGTGGAAAAGTTGAATGAGGTCCTCGTGTTCTTCTCTGGAGAATAGGTTGTTGGAGCAAAGCAAAATTATGAAATTCGAGTGTGCGGCGGATTTTACGGAGAAGTAGATGCTGAAGACTCTTATCGTAAAATGGAGGAAGAAAAGGCAGGGTGGGAAGTTTGAAGGTCACCAGGAGGACAAAGTGGGGAATGGACCCATTGTGATAAGGGTGGGATGAGGCAGAGCAGTGAAGAAGAAGTGAGCGGAGCTGTGGAGAGGCTGATGAGCACTGAGATAAAGCTTCCGACCCGAATTGTTGGTGAAAACACCAATGTTTTTCAACTAGCCTCACATGACGCTTTTGATTCACGTGAGGCTGTGTTTAATTTGTTCTTGTCGTTTTCATTCACATAGATGTTTTCTTTTTGTGTTGGCTGTTTCAGACGCTGTGTGGCACACATCTCTCGCTAGTCAAGAAGATCTTCAAGACGCAATATCTCTCTTGTCAATCAAACCTCCTATTTCTAATCTCCCCGGTGAGTTCTAGATTGATTCTATATTTCACTCAAATATGTCACTATGTACAGTGGAAGAAGGAAAGTTGACGAAATTGGCAGAATTTTCAACTTCCTTTTTCTTGCAGCTTATGCTCATAAGAATTTCATGCTCTGGTGTGAAGAGCTAGGGGAGTGACTCTCGAGAGCACAAGCGGTGATTACTCTTACATCCAAATCTACCCTAACGTAATATGCAATAACTACAATGGCGCCCCACGTTGGGCGCCAATGTTACGAAGTAGTTTGGAGATGCTTTTGAAGAGCTGCTGACTCAGGCAAAAATTACGTCAATCGCGCCGGAGATTCGATCCACAATCCTCAACTTACGTCGAGAATTATGAATCGCCTGTCTTGACCACTAGACCACGATCAACCGGTTGCCTTTAATGGGAGTCAGTCAGCACATCTCCCCCCTCTGTTCGGGATTCGCTCAACTCTCGTAAATTCTTTCCTTAAAAGAGTCCGCTCCAGAAGTAGCGGTTAACAGACGAGGGGGGAGATGTGCTGACTGACTCCCATTGAAGGCAACCGGTTGATCGTGGTCTAGTGGTCAAGACAGGCGATTCATAATTCTCGACGTAAGTTGAGGATTGTGGATCGAATCTCCGGCGTGATTGCCGTAATTTTTGCCTTAGTCAGCAGCTCTTCAAAAGCATCTCCAAACTTCCTGAGTACATGTATGTGGACATCTATTGCAGCAGTGGGGCAAGTGATCATGGCCCTTGAACAGTCTGACTGCTTATTATCCCCTTGTAGAGCCAATCCGTCATTTTTGGAGCGACACCCCATGATTTACTGTGCACGAAGGCGCGAAGTGTACCAGTACAGTTCAATTGTAACGTTTATATTGTGTCGCTAGTGTTTTCTAATCCCAAAACAAACATTTCTTGGAACTAACTTTGAAATTCACTTGCAGGAGTTATCCTCACGAAAGCGTCTGAAAATACCAATGACTCCAACAAGCCCATCAGATCCTCCTGGTAAGAGGTTTTCGTTGTCTCATCTGAGTGGTTTTGCCTGATTTTTGTGTGAGCGTAAAAGAATAAAATGAATTCGTGAATGACATATTGTCTCCCTTGTATTGAGTTTGCTACAGTAGCAAATCACGGCTAAGTGAATGACCTTGTTTTTTTTTAAGTTTATTTTGTTTGAGACAATTATAATTTACTATACAATATTCCTCACTGGTAGGTAGTAGTGCTTTTAAAATCATTGTTCTTTGTCCTTTCGCTTGCACTCATGGGTGCTACAAAGTTCGATTGAGACGTAATAAAAAAAAAACATAATTCACAATTAATTTAGGTAGGTACGAGGTCATGAACATGTCGTGGTCGTCTGGGGCGGCGAACATCTGGCGGTAAAAAGCTTTCATTAACGAGAAAGTTAGCGTGTGTTACATTCCTTTCGATGAAATTGGTGGTGAGTTTAGTGAGAATAGCGACGGGTGTATTGATGTCGAAATCTCTCTAAATGGTTTCTTCCGAGCTCTGATTATGTGCCTAGGAGAGTCGCATTCTGTTGTAGGGAGACTCTTCTAAATTGCGATGTGGAGTACGTTCCCCATATGGGGAGAGCGTACATCCAGGTCGGGCGGATCAGCGTCTTGTATATTAAAATTTTGTTCAAGACTGATACACTTGTGCTATGAAGCAGTGGGGTGAGAGCTTCTGTCTGAGACCTCAGCCTTTTTAAGAGCTCGGTAATGTGTTCATGAAAAGTTAGGCCCCTGTCTAATATCACTCCCAAGTATTTATGCGATGGAGCATTTGGGACATCATGGACGGGATATTTTAATTGTGATACCGTGAATTTTCTTCTGTAGGTGTAGGCCACTGCCACAGATTTAGAGGCGTTCACCTTTATTCTCCACTTTGTACACCATTGACCCAAGGTTTCTAGATGAATTTACAGTCGTCTGCTTGCCTCTTCATAGTGTGCATTGCTCACTGCATAAAGCAGATTGTCGGCATATAATGCAGAAAAGTCAGGAGACATGGGGAGTGGTATGTCTGAGCAAAACATGGAATATAAATACTGTTAGGAACGTCGTCAAGAGTTACGCGTCAACGTAGCAACGCGTCTGGTTGTAAAGGAAGCCAATAAAACTAATTCATTCGTGCTGTGTCCGTTAACGAGATCTTTTGATATTTCCTTTGTATTATAACAATTGGTGACAGCGGTGGGATTCTAGAATGGCCACTCGTGGAGGGACCCGCTATGGGATAAACGATGAAGAAGAGGGATTCTCGTTGGCCGTGACAGACGATCGTCAACACGTAATTTCAGGTGACGTATTCGACAGAACCGAAGAACCTGGAGAAGTAATGCCTCCCGTGTTTGAAAACAAATTTATGTTCGATTCATTGCCTCGTGATCTTAGGGAGCAACTCGACGCTCAACTGAATGATTGTTTGGGGGAAATGCGAGACAGGCTTCGGGAAGAATTAGGAGGCGCGCAGCAACAACCGAAGCCCGAGTTTACACACATCGGCCATATAGGTGAAGGCGGTCGAAGCGAATGGAAGCCGTCCCCCTATGATGGTTCCGTGGATTGGACCTCATACCGATTGCAATTTGAAGTCATTGCGAAACACAACGGGTGGAGAGAGAACCAGAAGGCCGCTGCTTTAGCTGCTGCCCTACGCGGGCCTGCCCTCACAGTCTTGACAGAGGTTGGTCCACCCCTGGAGTTCTCCAGTTTAGTCGAGGTGCTTGAAGCGCGGTATGGGAACGCTGGACGCACCCAGGTGAATTTGGCACTTCTTCAAGGCAGACTCCAGCACCCCAACGAGGACATTGCCACGTTTCACCAGGCTATTTGTGAATTGGGACGTAAAGCTTGGCCTCAAAAAGATGCATCATCCGAAGGCATCCTCACATTGCACTTCATGCGAGGACTACGAAATGCCCGTGTGAGAGAGCAGGTCATGACCATGTGGCCCGAGAATATGCAGCAGGCTTTGATCACCACTCTACGCAAACTGAAGGGGACCAGCCTGGCTGCTTTTGAAAAGTCCTCTATTTCCTTAGTGCCTGAGCGTGTAGGGTCTTCGTCTTTCAATACCCATCTGAAGAAAACGGCAGAGGAAGTGGATCAGCCTAACCCAGAGGTTCAGAGCGCTTTGTTGGTACGTTCAAATATAAATGATGTTCTTTATCGTGTCTCTTCTCAATCCTCTCTGCTGCTAGGAGGAAAAATTAATGGGATCCAGTGCGCATTAGTGATAGATACAGGGGCCTCAAGAACAATTGTAAATCACGAAATTCTACAGGGAGTTGGAGCTTGTGTATCTCCCGTTGGACAGATTTGGCTTCGGTCAGTTTCTGGTGAGCGCATCCCAGTGTTAGGAGAAGCCATTTTACACTTTGATGTAGGGGATGGCAAAGCCAGGTCTCATACAGCACTTGTTGCCAAGGTGCATGAGCGATGCATTTTGGGACTTGACTTTTTGGTGACCCATCGGTGTCTGATTGACCCGGCTGGTCAGGCTGTGATCTTTGATGGAACAAAAGTTTTGTCACAGCTGACGGGGGAGCCCCTGGAGGCGCTCCAGGTTGTAATGGAGGAAACTGAGATACTCAGTAACGGATCAGGGGAATGTCAGCTGATGGGTTTTGAAGAGTTGGGACCTGAGGAACCTGCGTGTCGTGTGGTAGCAGGCCTTAAGGACAATGCACTGCCTCTAAGGGAACTGGAAAAGCGGACAGTCGAAGGTTTGACAGATCACCAAGCAGCCATGGTTAAGCAGCTGCTGCTTGAGTTTGCAGACATTTTTGCCAGAAATGCTTCTGACTTGGGAAGGATAGAAGGAACCACCCATACCATCAACGTGGGGGGTGGGAGATTGTCACCCTATTCGTCAAGCACCCCGCAGAGTGCCGCTTGGTCGCATGCAAGAGGTAGACAAACTTATCGTCGAAATGGAAGCTAATGGAATCATTCAGCCCTCTCAAAGCCCATGGGCGAGCCCAATTGTGCTTGTCAAGAAAAAAGATGGTAGCACACGATTTTGTATTGACTACCGTAAATTGAATGATGTAACGAAGAAGGATTCCCATCCACTTCCTCTGGTAGATGACCTCATTTGCGCGTTAGCAGGAAGCAGCTGGTTCTCCACTTTGGATCTGCAAAGTGGCTATTGGCAGGTCTCGTTATCAAACTCCGATCAACAGAAGACAGCTTTTTGTACACCCTGGGGCCTTTGGGAGTTTCGAGTCATGCTGTTTGGTCTGTGCAATGCTCCTGCAACATTTCAACGTGCGATGACCAAGGTTCTGCAAACATCCATGCGACAAGGAAGGGTAAAAGTCTACCTAGATGATGTCCTCATTGATACTTCCTCTTTCGAAGGGATGTTACTGTGGCTGAGGCAAGTTTTCCAAGCATTAAGAGCAGCCAATATTAAGCTGAATGCCAAGAAGTGCCAGTTGTTTCGACAAAAAGTAGCCTATCTTGGCTACATCATCTCCGGAGATGGTGTTGCTACAGATCCTGCGAAGGTGAAGCGTGTTGTGCACTGGCCAGTTCCTGAGAGCAGCAAGCAGTTGAGGTCGTTTCTTGGTTTCGTTTCCTACTATCGTACGTTCATCCCTAACTTCGCATCCCGGGCATGGAGATTGTTTGCCTTGCAAGACCAACGAAGACAATTTCAATGGAGTCAGGAGGAACAGGCTGCATTCGAAGACATCAGGCGCGCTTTGACGTCACCCCCTGTTCTAGCCCATGTTGATCCAGATGCACCATTTGTCCTTGATACCGATGCTTCAGATTTTGCGATTGGTGCTGTTCTTTCACAAGTCCAGGGTGGGAAGGAAAGACCAATTGCGTACTACAGTAGGTGTTTGGGAAAGGCTGAGAAAAACTATTGCACTACTAGAAAGGAGCTGTTGAGTTTAGTACAGGCTCTCAAACGGTTTAGGTCGTTTGGCTTAGAGAGTGGAGAGCCTTTCATCGTACGAACAGACCATGCATCATTGCAATCGCTGCGCAACTTTAAGGAGATAGATGGACAACTAGCCAGGTGGATAGAAGCGTTGGCCCCTTTCAATTTTCAAGTGAAACATCGATCGGGGAAAGCACATCTAAATGCAGATGGGTTATCTAGAAGGCCATGTAGTGAAGACAACTGTAAGCACTGCCAGCACCAAGAACAGAAATATGCGCCTCTTGAGACTTCGGTGAATGCTGTTGGCATTTGTTCTGATCAGTTGTGGCCCCAGGAGCAGGAAGCAGATCCTGCACTGAAACCCGTGTACCACTGGGTACGGGAAGGAAAGCGGCCCTTTGGGAAGAGGTGGCAAGGTTCGGAGAGACAACAAAAGCGCTTTGGGCAGCGTTTGAGACTCTCAAATTACAGGATGGGTTGCTTGTACGCCAATGGGAAAATGATACTGGTCGGGATGTCATCGAGCAAACCATTGTTCCTAGCTGTTTTCAACAGGAAGTTGCTCAGCAAGCACATACCTTAGGCCACTTTGGACGACGCAAGACTCTAGCTTGTCTGAGTCGAAATTACTACTGGCCAGGGATGACCCAAGATGTTAAGGTGGTATGTGCAGCCTGTCAGGCATGTGGGCAGCGTGGAAAACACCGGAAAAATGCCAAAGCACCCATGGGTCAGTACACCAGTGGGGTTCCCTTTGAACGTCTATTCATTGATGCTGTGGGACCACTCCCCAAAACTGAACGAGGGAACCAGTACATCATAGTTGTTGTCGATGCATTTACGAAGTGGCCAGAAGCATTCTCAACCCCACATCTGAAAGCTGAAACAGTAGCACAAGGCCTGCTAGACAACGTGATCGCTCAGTTCGGAGTACCATGTGAGCTTCACTCTGATCAAGGCACTTCCTTTGAATCCCGAGTATTTCAAGAAATGTGTAAACTCCTCCAAATTTGCAAAACAAGAACCACCCCACTGAGACCCCAAAGCAATGGTCAGGTTGAGCGTTTCTATAGGACGCTAATTGAGATGCTTGCCAAATTAGGGCCTAACGAGCCAGAAGACTGGGACCGACACCTCTCCTGCGTTCTCCTCGCTTACCGTGCTACCGAGCATGCAGTAACAGGTTTCCCACCAGCTAGCCTTGCCCTGGGACGAGAACTAACACTTCCAGTGGATTTAAGGATCAGTGGACGTGCTACAGATATTCCAACTACCACGTATGTTCAAAAGCTGAAGGTTGGTCTCCAGGAAGCTCACGAGATGGCTCGTACGAGGATTGGTGAGGGACGGCGGTACGATGTTCACGCGAAGCAGCCAAAGTTTGAGGTGGGGAATGACGTCTGGTATCACTGGCCGAGACGGCGCTTAGGAACGTGTGTGAAGCTGCAGTCTCCATGGGTCGGGCCATGCAGAGTTGTCAAGGCCATTTCTGATGTAATTTTTCGAATTGTCATGCCCAATAGGAAAAGACGCGTTGTCCATGCAGACTCATTGGCTATTCCAACAACCAGCCCTCCAAGACAGAAGAACCCATGAAGGAGGAGGGGGGCAGTGTTAGGAACGTCGTCAAGAGTTACGCGTCTGGTTGTAAAGGAAGCCAATAAAACTAATTCATTCGTGCTGTGTCCGTTAACGAGATCTTTTGATATTTCCTTTGTATTATAACAATACGGCCCCCACACACTTCCTTGTGGGACGCCCGCCTGGATCGCTCGAGACGATGATTGCTCGTTCTGAACACCTACCACAAACGATCTTTCCGTCAGATAGCTCGCAAGAATATCAAATAAGTTGTTAGGAAGATGACTTCTCATTTTGAATAGCAAGCCTTTGTGCTACGTCCTGTCGAAAGCTTGTTCCACATCAAAATAGGCGACGTGACAGAATTCCTTTTTGTGGAAGGAGTTCTTTAGGAATGCTGTGAGCTGTTGGAGCTGCAGTGGACAGGAATGTGATGATCTAAACCCGAATTGTTGGTTATGGATGAGCTGTACGGTGTACTGTAGAAAGGAAGGTAATACCAGCCGCTCAAACACCTTAGACAAAAGCGACTAGAGACTAATTGGTCTGTATGAAGCTGCAATATGTTCAGGCTTACCCGGCTTTGGAATCATACACACGGTCGCGTGTCTCCATTTCTTGGGGAAATAACCCAGCTGTGCTGAAGCCGTGTAAATTCTCGCTAGGTACGCAAGTAGTTTACGAGGCCCACGCAATAACAGAGGCTGTACAATTAAATCGAGACCTGGAGCTTTTCTTGTAGGTGAATGTTTAATAACCCTCTTGACTTCTTTGGGAGAGAAATAGATAGGAGGAGATGGAAAAGAGCTGTCATTTTGCTCCAACGTTGAATTAGGAGTGTCATGTTGTGGCCTGAATCTATCCTCCAAAATATCCGCGAAATTTTCGGCTTTCTCTTGTGGTAGCGACAGCCAAGTTGTTCCATTTTTGAGGGGGCGGAATCTGTTTATGTGTTTTTGTGGCCCTGTAGAGCGAACTATCTTTACGGTCTAAGTTAAGAAGATTTTCTCGCAACCGCTCTTCTCGAATATTTTTTATCTCAGTTTTGAGGGCGTTTCCAAGAGCATTAACTAGCCTCCTCTCACTTTGATTATGTGTCCTCAGCCATCGTCTCCGTGCCTGTTTTTTGGCTACCCACAGACCGTGAACTTCAGGAGGAAATTGTAAATTTGTTCTTGGTCGTGCTAATTGGTTTGGGCCTGCTAAAGAAGCTGCTACCGTTATTACATTTGTAAGAGTTTCTACTGCTTTGTCCACATCCTGTGGAGTAGTAAGCAATGGTAAGGAACCCAATTCTTCTGCTACATATTGTCAGTAAGTATCCCAATTCGTAGGATGCCTAATGAGCGTTGGTCTTGTGATGTTAGCAGTTGGTCTGGCCTGCAACTCAGTATGGACTGGCAGATGATCGGAACTGAGATCGTGAAGCGCTACCGTATTGATCAGCCTTGATGGAAGCCCTTTGGATATAAACATATCCAGATGGCTTAGGACTATTTGAGGCCTGGTATCGTATCTAGTCGGGACGCCTGGGATTTCTATGTGAAGCTTAAACGTTCGTCTCCACCTATCTATTAGATCGCCATATTGATTGGCCCGCCGATCGTTCCATGTGGAATGCTTCGCATTAAAATCGCCACCTATAAGAAAAGTTGACCCAAGTTCGTGAGAGATTGACCAGACAGTTTCTAATGTCAGTTTTCGACCCCTTTTGCTGTCTTGAGGAGGCATGAATACCGATCCTAATTGGATGTCCTCACCATCACAGTGCAGGACACATCTTGCGACTTGCACGTCCGTCTCGCGGATTGGTAGAAGTGGAGACTGTTTGAGAGACGCCCTTACCAGCAATATTGCTCCTGCTCTACCACGGTCTGTAGGATCATAGGCTATATATGATACGTAACCAGGCAAATTCCAGTTTTTGTATGATGGCAGTTTGATTTCTGTTAGCATGGCTATGCCCATCTTATGTAATGAGATGTGATGAAGAAGTTCATATTTCCCCAGAATGGAACAAGTGTTCGACGTCGTGACACGTAGTTCGTTGAGTCCATTATTATTAATCATGGTTGATGAGTTGGGCGATACTGAATGATTTGAAGGCGTTGACAATAAATGACCTTGTACATGAGGATGGTCATGGTGACACCTCAAGAGGCCTTGCTAATTGATCCAATGGGGCAAACCTTCCTTGTGGTAGTACGTTTGCGGGGCTGGAGGTGTTGGCTGGTAACGTTTTGCTATTTAATTTTCCTTTTAAGAGGATAAGCTCGTTTTTTTCCTCATTTACCTGCAGCTTAACGTGTTCACACTGTTGGGTGAAGATTTAGAGTACTTGATGGGTTTTCTCTTCGATTTGGTGGATCGACTGTACCCAGTTAGGTCATGCACATTGCATATGGCTCACAGTCAATCTCCATTAGGTTCCTGAGAAGACTGGCACACCTATATCGTTCTCCGGACTGAAACATGTTTACATTCAGTTATGAGGAATTCTCTCAACTCTAAGCCCTTTGCGTATCGCTGTCTGCCATAGGTCGTCGAACGCTCTCTGATGTTAAATAATACACATAACCAAGATTGAACATCAGCAACAGGTATCAATTTGCGTGATTTACAGGTGGAGTGAGGGCGGTGAGGGGGACATTGCCGGGGAGCAACTGAATTCTTCGGCGTCGTTCGCCTCAAGAAAAAGCAGTTCGTCGACCGATACGACAACTTCGTCTTGTTATTCGCTCCACAGGTCGACCACGACAAGCTCTGAGGTAACAACCGCTTCTCGTACCTGCCAAATGACAGCCGTTGTGAATGATTCTGATGCGTTGAATTTGATTTTAAAGGAGCTGTCTCGTCCTGGACATCTTTACTCAATGTGGTCTGGTGCAGAGCTGCCATTCATCAAGTTACCAGAGTCAGCGTCTGAGCAGCGCCCTGATACCGGGTGAAGTCGTTTTAGTAGTTTCATTTCCTCGTTCGTATCGTAATTTAGGGAACGTTTTGTTGTTTAACCCCTTTTACTTATATTTGTATTTCGTCTAGCGAGTTTTCGAACTGATCTTTCTATCGTTTCACTTTCTTGACCCTGTTCTGATACGGCAGTAACTACGTGCTAGAAACTGTGGGTCGAGTTTACTACTCCTAACCGAACTGTGCGGCCACGCATTTGCACTGTGGCCAGACGTGTTAGTTGAAATAAGGTCAACATGACATGGCTTCACTTCTGACTTATGGAACACCCCTCTCCCCAATTTCTTGGTTCAAATTAATGAATGACAATGTGGCGTGAGTGGGAGCAACCTAACTAATTCAGGAATGTTAAGCACCTCTAGTTGGTGTTCGCATTGTGAAGAACTATGAGGAGCCAATGCATAGTATACCAGGAGCAAAGTCCAGTTTCTCATGCGTTCCCAATTGATATGTCAAACATGCTCCTCTAGACTTCGCGTGAGCGTGGATCTTTATGTTTTCCTCCACCTTCGGCAAACAAGCTCTGCGAGCACACTCCAGGAGAGTGTGAATGTGTGTCCTTAGCCTCGCCCCACTTCAGCGAACAGCTCGCTGAGAGTATGCAACAGTATGTATTAGTTGCTACAGCGACAAAACTCAGAATTTCAATGGGGCTGAGGAATGTTATGTTTGGCGCAGCACTAGGTATTTTGAGTTTCTTATTGGTTTAACTATGTCCGCGTAAAAAAGCTCTCACTTCCCACTATTTCTCGAAATCGTAGTTTCTGTCGTGGCCATTTGATGCCTGTATCTTCTCATAATGTTTAGAATTGCTTAATGATCCTGCCGCAATAAGGTAGCTTCAAACGCTAATTGGCAAGTCAATACCAATACCTCAATGACGTTCGAGTATTATATTTATTATGTGAAATGCTCTCAACTCTAACCTACTACTTGAAAATACGTAAAATGGGGATTCCATGGGCGAATGAAAACGAAAGCTGCTCACAGGAGTAGTTTATAGGTAAGGGTTTTTACAACAAAAAGTAACGTCTTGACATTTGTCGTTTGTCGAGCGCCCCCTTACTATAATTATAACTAAGTTGTAATATTTACGTAATAATTGCATTAGCTACTCATTTACATGTTCTGTGTGCTGGTACTGAGCACCTGCTAGGAGGTGAAGGAATGAAACATGTTTGTTAGGAATTTGATTCAATGATTGTAAAAAAAATATGTTTCTAGTTCCAATAAGAAAGTGTTGGTTATGAACCCCCAGCGTTGACGTTTAAGTGAAACAACAATAGACTACCACTGTACCACTGTAAGCCACGAATTACCAGTTTCGAAGTTACCTGACAAATAGGACCACACAATTGTCTGTCAGAATGATGCAGATGAGGTGTCCTCAGGGTTCAGTCGTTGCAGCAATGCGTTGACACGCCTTCGAAGATCATGTTATAGAGAGTGGCTGCAGGCCATTCATATTATCTGGCTGTGCAGATCTGTGTACAGTTGATCGACTAAATCGAGGTGAAAACTCATCAAGTGCAATCGAAAAGTCACCCAGTGGTGCGAACGCATCAAAGTATAGGAAAAAACCCAGCTTATCCTCTTAAAGGGAAAACGAAATAACCAACTGTCAATTGGAGGCTACAGGCTCCTTTTGAGAAACAAGTACTTAGGAGTGAAATAAAGTAAATACTGAGCACACCAGGCAATGTGACTTCATGGAACTTCGCAAGTGTGGCCTCCTGGAGGTCGTAATACTGAGAGGAACAGTGAGGTGGTCAAATTAAGAAGATAATAGCTCGAGCAGGAGAAAAATAATGATGGGGGGCAAATTGAGAAAAATCTCTCAAATAGTGTCATGAGAGATTGGGCTTGGGTAGAGAATAAAGAAGCACTTGCTCGAGTGAGAATTATGTGACAGTAATGACTTTCGGCGAAACATGAAGGAGAGACGATCCGAAGTCATTCAGCTCAATATTCAGTTGGTAAACATTGGTGAACGCTCGCTATAGCGGTATTGCCATACTGAATCGCAACCCTTGGGCATCTTATCGAGAACTATTGAGAGTTTCAAGCGATAAGGTGAGTGAGTTCCATCCTGCACAGTGGAAGAGCAGGCGAGGATCAAGATTGCCCCAGAAGTAGACAAAAAAATAGAAGCCCTTGTCTGGCTGTTAGAATGATGTGAACTCGCCAAATAGACACGCTAACTTTAATATTATAAAGAGTCTTCCTGGCCTTAACAAGTTAGGTGTGTGGAAGTCAGGAATCTGTGGAGAATGAAATGCAGCGTCTGAAAATATCCCCCCTCTTGATACAGACAGAATGTAAAGAGGTAAAATTAACATTGTTTATGTGGAATTGGTCCAACGGTTGTTCTGCAGAAGAGTCGATGACAACTGGTTCGCATTGCCGCCTCTCTTCAGGATATTATTTGTGGTACGCTCCAGCTTTTGGGTACGTTACTATAAATTTGCTCTCCAATGAAATGTTTACTTCATCGCTATGTTAAAACTTTGTAATATTGTTGTACTCCCCCATTCATTGCACAATGTACATTCTGCTCTCATTTCATATGTAATTTTATAATTCTACGAGTTTGTAATACATCAACTCGTCCTGGCTCAGCGCCTGTCCATGAGCAGAGGGCACATTAGTTGAAAGTTGAAGTTCTCTTCATGTTCAGTGAAAAATCACTTCTCTGTGGAGTCACCAATATTTAGCCAGACCACTGGATGGTTTTAATTCCTAACAGTGCATGACAATTTCAATTGGCTCTACTTCTTTTCTCTCAAATAGTCATCATCGTGCACATCTTACGCACGTATATTGTAGAGGAAAAAAGGTAACCAGTGTTGCTCCACTGTAATTCCTACTAATAAATTAGTAAGGCCACCCAGGGTATGCGTTTCTGTGACGCAATCCTCATGTACAATGCCAATTACTTCAGTGTGATTGGCTACTACCCCGTTGCCTATGAGACAGCATGCATTGAAGCACTTCAAGTGATCACTGGCGAGTTGCCCGTTGGCTCGGTCATTGGGTGTATGGTGGACAAGTGGTTAGTGTTAAGGAAGCTTCCCGCTCTGTGAATGGGCATTAGTTAAATGAGTGACACCTATGACTAATTCTACAAAGGAAAATATGTGGACTCTCCACTTGAGCAATTAAGTACTATAGAAAAGCAACCAGCTTCCTAAAGAGACAAAAATGGGGACTGTAGTTTTGAGGTTCATAATCTTCCTTTTGCTCACTCTCAATTTGGCTAACTTGGCATTCGGGGCACTCATTGCGTCACATTCAGTTCTCAAGAAGAAGACAGCTTTGGCTCCTAGAATGGGTTCTGCAATCTTCTGGTTAGCTCCACATATTGAGAGTTCCTTTATTTCGTATATGGTCCCTGTCTACTGTATGCTTGCCAGTAACTCATTACCTATAGTGATAGTAGTGATTAGAAGAGATCCTTTTTTCTTGGCAAAGAACATACAATCATGAATGACTCCTCGGGGTGAATTGAGGATGTCTCGATGAGTGTGACCAGGTAAATGGTCGTTGGCATCACAGCTAAGGCAAGGTGACATTAACAAAAGTTACAGCCATCAACTCAATGTGTCAACAGGGTGGAGGGGTGGGGGGGTTGTAGCAGTTGTGCAGAAAGCACTTGCCAACCCACCACGATGCACATTTTAACCGTCGTCAACTAATAAATCATGTCTTGACTTGTTAAAAGGTAGTTGGTTACTTTCAACTAATGAGTTGAGCGTTTTGTGCCCAAGGCTCCTGAACTAACAGAGTTGTTGCAGTTTACACTTCACTTCAATAATTCCCAATTAATAGTATTTAACGTACTCATACCCATCGTTAACACCCTTCTCGTGCCTTTTGTGAGCTTCAGAGAGAAAAAAAAAAAACTGGTAAACTTGTGCTTTCAAGTAACGTGAGCGTATTTGTGTTTGCTTCCCAAGGGTCTGTTTTGATGTAATTTTGCGTATTTATGAGCAGTAACTCCTGCTTCTATGTGATGAATGCGTTCTGACGTTTGAAGTATGATTTGTGGAAGTTGGGTTCTTTTTAACTTTCCTTGGTTCTACGACGTAGAAAGGAAAGTTAAGTAATCGGCCGAAAAAAACATTTTGGGTTCTCCTCATATCATTACGTATTTGGGTAAATGGCCTGCGTGTCTGTGAACAATTTTGAGAAAAACGGCTTACCTGAATCAACTCAAACTTGATATCTAGCCCGCAAGTTCCCATTGAACACCAAACTAAGGGTATGAGCAAAACTCGCCCAAAAATGACTACAGTTAATATAGTGATCAAAACACCAAATAGCTTTTTTCTCGAAAACGGCTCTAACGATTTTGAATAACATTTTTTGTGTAGACAGATCCTGATGAGATTACTATACCATAAAATTCCCTCCCATCTATGAGAAAGTGACGAGAGGAGCACAATAATAAATTCGGGGACTGTAAGCTGCTTCACCCAAATTGACTCGAGTAAAGAGAAGTTCTGTCAACGAGCCGCTGAATAGAAATAGCAAACTATTACACGTTTCAACAGCTCTTGAACAGTTTGACGGCGTCTGACAGCTCCGAGACCCATCCCATTCGATTCAACATCGAAAAATACCAGTAAACCGCACCAAACATGACCTGACTACTACGGAACGACGAAAACAAAATATTCCAGGCGCCTGTAGGCAATTGGCACGACGTGGCAAGTCGAGCGGGCGGGTGGTTTTGGTGGGAGTGAGGGAGTAGGAACGATGAAACGATTAGTTTCGCTGTAGTTATTGTCCCGCGAGTTGATTCAATTAGTAGACTTTGGCTCACTATAATTACTACATTCCATTCGACCTAAAAGGATTAAAAATACCTAACACGGCGTATTTGCAAATAAAACTGCAAAACAAAAAAAAAAACAAACTGGCGTTTTTACACACAAAAAATTACAAAAATGGCGTTTTTGTTAATTTTTTTAAACGTGTTTTTGCCCGTAACAACCATGGGCTTCGTCCATTCGTATTGCCGAGTAGGTGGGCTTAATTAGATACCAAATGGGATTTTTGCGAGAAAGAGCGAATTTTTTTAGTGTTAGTTCGGGAAGATATTTGAACAGGAGATCATAAGCATGAAATCGCGAGGGCTTGTCCGAATCTGAGCAAGACTCAACTTCCCGTAGCGGCGAAAATGGGTAGTACTTTACGTAACGGCGTATACATCGCCCGGCCGAGGCGAATTCGTACGTTTCCCGGTAAAACTTGTCAAAAGTGCAACGCGTAAAATCAGTTTTCGACCTGTTCCTGTTAACTTTTTGTGAATCTACGGAGCGACTTGTTTTTCGATTTCTTGAAAATTGTAACGATAACGATGTACACGAATGGAAGGCTATCACGCACTCATCCCTCGTTTGCGAACTATCTCAATTGTTCCACGTCAGTTGTATTGTATATTATCGTCGAACGCCTGGACGACGATAATATACAACCGACCTCGACCTTATTTATGACCAAAGGATTCTGTAATGGCGGGACATTGAGCGATTCGTTAGAAGTACGGTAATCACCTCTGCCAGTTTCCTCTAAAACTCGTCTCAAATGTCATTAGAATCTTAGAAAATCACGGGTGGTAGTCCAATGAAGTATCATAAGATACGTGGGAGCCTGGTTGAATTCCGAAATTTCAACCATCGCCAAGTTTTTACTCGATAACACTGTTAAAGTTATTATCCTTTTCAAAAAAAATCGTGTCTACAGGATCATTAATTTGCTGTGTAACGATTGCTCAATAATTATCAGGGTACGAGTATAAGCAGCACAATGAAGAGTGAGTGTAGAGTGAGCGATACCGCTTTTTGCCGTTTTGAAGTGGTGTTTCGACTGAGTAAACATAAATTGAGTTAGTAGCAAAAGCCATGAACACAAGCGAACGGAGGTTGAGCTAAGGAAAGTTGTGCGGTGCGGGCCACCAGGTATTTTGTGTAGCGTAATTGAAGTCATTAAGACTTGAGCGTTTTTAATACTTGAATACTTTTCAATGTTGAATAAAGCATTTTAATATCGTCGAAACCTTCTTGTCGCTCCATCCTTCGGTGCTCCAATTGCTGTGCACCACTGAGAAAGTAGTGTTTGGCATCAGTTTATTTACTATGCATTCCACATAATTATTAACAATATGGATTTAACAATAATAGTTAATAAAGCCACCGTTTGCTGCAGGAGATCCACTGAGAGAAAAAAAAATTTGGTGTTTATAACCACACAGTTTCTGAGGAGGTGGTACCGGCGGTGGTGGTGAGTGTTATCTCGATCCACTTTCTGGCAGCTGAGCAGAGGGAGCTGTACCCATCAAGAGGACAACCAGAGCACAGACATCAGAAGAGACGGGCTGTGGCAAGACTGGTGGGACACAGTCCCGCAGCTGATGCTATGCTGGCACTTGGTCTATGGCCCAGGTTGCTCCACAATGAGGTGGATTTCTACCTCTGACTGATCGAATTGGAAAGGCTAAAAGCCAAAGCTGCCTGCACCATTTTCTGGAAGGCCGTCATAATGGATGAATTGCTCCCCACACATGCGTCGCCCGAGTGAGCCTCCGGTATTTCACTTCCTCCAAGATCATCACCATCTTCCCCCGAGCAAGAATTCCACGAGATCACTTAAAAGGGCACATAGAACAAAAAATGCCGCATTCCACATTTTAAATTATCCATCTTTTATCTGCAAAAGTTTCATTTTGTCAATTTTACAATATTTACAAATATTTATAAACATCGAGAACGCATTTTTTTCTTTCACTTAATTTGAAAAAGAAAAACCAAATCGAGAATAAAACTAAAAAAGTAAAACGAAGCTTTTCTTACTTTTAACGCAACCCTTCTCCCCCCCCCCCCCACTCAATTGATTCTCCAAAACATAAATAAACCTCAAAGAGGCCAAAACTCGGTATTTTCCAAAGACGATTCGTTAAATAAACACTAAATTTTTCGAAATATCATACAAAAAAACAAATTGCGAGGGAAATTTGAGGCGAAGGGAGTGGCAAGTCGAGCGTTTTCTCAACGCGCAACTGAGATCTTCACAACCATTTTTATTTCTCCTCTAGTCACCGACTGTTGTCTGTTGCGAGTCGGGGTTGAATGAAGAGGAGGAGAAGTGCGCGCACACACACACACAAACACACCAAAAAAAATAAAAATATATATATAAAGGACAAGTTTGGTAACGACATTTGAACGGGAACATAAGTGAAGTGAGGGAAGCAGTGCGATTGTGCGAAGTATAAGAATAAAATTAGGTTTAAAATGCAGTGAGGGGCCCTAAGGTGATAATGCGACCTGTGAAGTCGGTAGGAGCTGTTGGAAGACGCAGTTGACAGTCAGTGTTTGTGATAAGCCAGCCATTCACAATCCAATCCGTAGGTCCTAAGGAGTTCTGTCGTAAGACGACGGTGATGCAGGATGTAGGAGCCAACGTGTCCAGTCAGTTCTACCCCTAGATCCCAAGGAACTGGTATTCCTTGACCAGTCCCCACCATTCTCGCACAAAATGCAAGACAGTCTTAAGGTCCATCATTGAGCTGCAGCCAGCCTCTCACAAGCAGGCGATACATGCTCTGCTGATTCCAACTGCGCCTCCCAGAATTGACTTATGAGATCAGGAACTCTGACGTATCAACCTTGACCAGGTGATACTTTAGTGGGCAGTGTTCTCCTTTCCCAGCATCTTCAAGCCAGTCAGGCATAACCAAACCAGCCCTAACGAAATTGTATAAGAAGCCAGGGTCTCTGGCCTGACATAATATGGATCTTTCTAAAAGAAAGAGAAAGAAATCTCATGCGCAAGTAGTGGAGTCCTGTTGCACCTACCGAGCACTCGTGTGTTAAATGATCTTCCATTAAAACCCTCCTCTTCGATGCACTTAGAATGAAAATCCCATTCTCTACAGGGCCCAAGTGCTCCATCAGGATGAATGGTGCACTGATGCCACCTGACTATATAACCAGCAATTCCAACAGGAAGGAGTGTGGATGAGGTAGGAAGGGTCGCTGTATTTACAACAAATTGTTGTCAATGCTCACGTGGGTATTGGTCGTGAGCACAACACGCATTTTGTGAATTCTCCTCACTCCAATGGTTAAGCAAGGGGTGCCACCAAACTAGAATCTACAGACCTTAATGAATGATAAAGAGGCGCTAAAGCCGATCGTTTAGTTTAAAATGTTCGGCAGATCATTGCCCACAAATTCATTGCTTCCCAGCACTTGTTGACAGCACCACACGAGCAGAAGTCGCTGAAAGCCTCTCTCTCTCTCCCCCCCCCCCCACCAACTGACTGAGTAGGTGGAAACACAGATGAGATCTCCAAGCAGGATGCTGCATTTAAATTCACCTTGCTGTAATAAAAGAAACACATTCGACATTCTCGAGAACTCAATACGTCGCTAACTAAACTAAACTCGACCTACTTTCCCTATCTCCTCGCTCTTCATTCACACACACTCAACCAAGTCAACTGTCACTTTACATTTTCTTTTACAAAGCGCTTAATACATTTTGAAAGACTCGAAAAAATTTGTTTTTGACCTATTTGTTTAAATCTATTTTTACATACAAATTAGTAAAGCTCAACTTGTTGTAACATTACTTCCATTAGGAAAAGAATGAAATAAACGAGGAAGGACAAACATTCAACTATGTTCACTTTGTACATGCAAACGAGGATAAGACAAAGGACGGTACGAACAAAGAGAAAGTTGAACGTCAACGTTTCCTCAAAAAAAGAAAGAAAGATGAAGTAAAAGGCACTTTTTTAACAAAAATTTCTAAAGAATTTGTTGTTTTCTGGAGCGTGCGAATGGGGTGTTGTGCCACAGTGGGATTCTGTACAGAGGAGAGAATATTGCGTCCACCCTCCTGTACGAACCTAACAGACCCCTTGTCAGTCCTCAGCTCATGGCTGAAGGGGTCTTCGCGTATGGTTTTCCTTCCTAACTCCTGTTTCTCTGTTTCATGCCAGCTGTGTTCATGTCCTTTGCACCGTAGTTCTCTTCCTCTCTAAAAATAACATCCCAAGTTGTTATATTATTGAATGCCGACACGCCCATTTTCTTCGATATTGTAGCATTTTCGCCCGAAGCACTCACTTAATGGCCAACAACTTGAGATTCCTGTACATTGGCACGATAGAATCTCTTCACAGTGGATCATCAAATTTTCCATTTCTCTGCTTTTACTCCCTCGCCCGTCACTACTTACAGGCTTCGAGTGTTCTAGACACAGTTTAGGGAACGATAGGTTGTGTCAAGGAAAACAAAATGGAAGTTGGGAAACATCTTGTCAGCATTCAAGGTTCAATTTTTTTTAGGCATTAGCCTTTTGTCTAGCTGTCAGCAAAAAAGAAATAACTCTTCATCTAACATTCAAGATCATGACAAGACCTGCTCACGAATGCTCCAGTGGGCGAGACCTTCAGGTAAAGGAGCTTTCATTTTCATACTTCCAGCTCTCAGAAGATAGATCGCCTTATTTTTAGTTGACGCGCCTCACACACAGAAGAGATCTAACAACACTTCAGAAAGGGCTTCCGCTACCTCAAGGTCGTCTGTTGAGACTATAAAGACGACACAGCTCTACGTTCAAAACCATCAACTTTCGTGATATCGCGAGCAATTGGCGCAACACGCCTCTAATATGTCACGTTGGAACAGCCACTCAAGCGAGCCATTCCCACATGCATACTTACCACCATTTCAACAGACTAGGACAACACCGGGCACGACAGCCCAATGCGGCTTAAAATATGATTTAACCAAAATTGTCTACGCTCTGATCCTTGCACATCGACTGCCACGCATTTTAAGACAATAAATCGACCGAATCAACGGAAAATTAAACGATTTTAGGAACATTGTCGTTGCGTTAAAAATTATAGCGAAAAAACGTTGACGACTTCGTACCCGTTTTGTCTCATCGCGTTCACAAACATATTCAGACAAAGAAAAAACGGTTTGGAACAATAAATAGTTGTGTAGTTGTACCAAGTTACTATTCAACTTACAAGTAGATAAAAGCCTAAGTTAATGGAGTTTTTTTTTCATTTTATTTTTCTGGGTACGCGTTCGCGAATATAAATACTGTAAATATCTTCAAATACTATTTACATTTCACACAAAATTAGACAAAGAACAAATAATTAAATATTAAAACGTCGCGACGCAGCGAACGCGAATTAGAAAACAAAAAATGAAATCAACAAAGTGAATTTAAAAACCTAGTAATTACAATGAGACGACACAAAAATAGGAATACTGTTATTTTTTTACTCCCCCTCCCTCCTTTTTTACATCAAAATTAGCGATGTGTGGCGCTCCAGTTGACATAAGCTGAACTCCAGCTGGAAGTCAGATTTCAAAACGGATTGGTAGCGAAAATATAAAACGTGGAGGGCGTCAATGATGAGCTAGGGTATCCTAGGCACCCCTCACCTTCAGTGTATGTGGGTTCCTATAGTAGTGGCACGAGTGTCGGGTGAGAGGGGGAGTTCTTGTGATCAAGACGGAGCGTGCTTCATTTTATCAAGTATTCGAGACTAATTCAAAATCGAGATGAACGGAAATAGAGGTAGCACAGAATTAGTTCAGTGCTCCAGTGAGTATATTTCAACAGAATGGTGGCACTCTTGCGTGTAGTAGACACTCTAGTAACTTTGTGAAAGGTTTTTACGAATCTAATACCCAATTTGCTAAGTTCTACGTACCGTGTTCAACTGCTATCTTAAACACGTAAATAAGAACATAAAACCCCTCATTTACCATTTCAACCCCAATTTTTGAGTTTCTCCTTTACTAGGTGTTCAAGTTGGGAAAGCAACTCAAGTTTCAACGTTTTGTTCAGTTTGAAGTAACTCAAAAATTCGCGTCTACGCGAACGAAAAAAGTTGTCAGGAGAGGAATGCTTTTCATACCACAACAGCGAAGCTGCCTCAAAGGAGACATTCGTTACGCTGGAAACTGCTAACAATCGTATTTTGAACAACCGTACAAAGCTTCGACCATCTAATACAATTTCCTTTCTAAAATGTGAAATCATAAAAAACTAAGTGCCTCCAGGATGAAGGTCTTGATTTCAATGTTCAAAATGTAACATTGGAGTATGAGAGCAATGTTGTGAACAAAGGGCGTGTGGGAGATTATAGCAAAGCGAATGACTAGAATCAGAGTATAATTGAAATAGTGTCAGTAGAACTTATATAAATTAAGGAAAATATTTATGATAGAATCCGGTATATGATTATTTCAAAAAGTGGCGTGTTAGTGTGCGTTTAAATGTATAAAACAAGAACAGAACTGATGAGGTGTTCACAAAATATGAGGGGGCACGCTTAGGAACGAAAAGTGAAATCTGACTTCAAATCAGCGGAGCAGCAGTAAAGGAGGCACTACTCACGATTTAAAGGGGCAAGCAAAAAGATCGCCCTACGTCAGAGCGTAAAAATAAAATGAAAACTAACACAGAGGGAGCTCTACAGTCTGTATGAGCGAGCTATGGAGGTGGCTTCCTCTGAAGGTTGAGGATGCTGTCGATGGCCGATTGGACCTGAGCGTTGATCTCTTCGTCGTCGGGACAGTGTTTCTTCGAGCTATCGCTCGACGGGCCATCCCCATCATCTCGGTCTCGTTTCAAACCCGTCGACGACCCTGTGGACTGCGTTGAGGCATTCGTCGAGGAGGCCGCGGTCGTTGGGTCAGTTGGCGAAGACGCTTGAGCCGCCTGAGCCAGTTGCTCATTTCGCGCTGCTTCTTCGTCCTTGGCAAACCTGCAGAGAAGGACCAACTCGCTCGTCTTCTCCATTCGCTGAAAATATCCAAAAGCATTACAACCATTGAACCGACAACGAATAGAAGAAGAAAGAAAAAATGTTAAACAATTGAACGTGAGCTATCGCAAGACCCAGTACAGAGAAACATTTTCAGCGTATTCTATTTATTTCGAAAATCGTAACGGCACAACACGCCCATAAATATTAGTACAAGTTCATCCCCAAAATACTGTTAATCTAGTCCTCTAGCTCGTCGACTTGCCCATGCCTTTCTCTTTCCCCCAGGACCAGTCGTGTGTAACAGTAATCCTAATTAAGCTACATTATAAGAAGACGAGTATCAACAAAGAATACAAAATTCTGTACAATATGGCGCTAGTATTACGAGACTATCTCCAACACCGTGCAGGGCCAGTCCACAAAAAGTGTACACGCTCTTTTTACAAGATTCAAAATGTGGCTGTTCGAACCTTGACAAGAGCCGAAGACTTGAAAGAACTCGCAAGGGCCATACAGTAAAAATTATCGTTTCCCTCCGGAACTGCTCCCATTTTAAGCACTGCCTCCTGTTTCATTTGCCCATCTTGATGAGGTGATACTTATGTGAGCAGTGAAGAAGCTAGTAAGGACTCTTAGTTCCCCCCGTCTGGTGAGTGAAAGCATTGCCACCCTTCAACATGAAGGCACAATGAGCCTTTTCGACTGTGTTTAGTCGTGGCTCGCCATGCCAATGAGCGTGTTTTTCCTGTCTTCTTCTGGGTCACCTGCCATTTTAGGCGACGTTCTTCGCTCCTATGTGGGGCTCAGGCTCGATAAGTATTGATCCTGTGCCCCTTTTTGCAAGTGGTCTGCCTAATTATTGCCCTTGTGGCCTCTATGAGATGGTATCCAAATAAGAGAAATCCTATTATGGGTCGTTTGAGCGCCCGAAGACATTCCCATATCAGCCTGGATCTGAAATCCAAATTGTGGAAGTTCAGTCGGAAAGAAGATGTGGTTCAATCATCCTTAGCAGCTCTTCAAATCACTCGATCCACGGAAGTCTGCACTCAACCTTTGACTAATCTAGAGTCCCTATTCTGCACTTTCACAGCAAGTGAATAAGAACCTAAAAACAGAAATGGCTCCAGTATCAGTATGCCAGCAAATCAGGGTAGAATTGAGTCATTAATCGAACTTACCATCGACTCTTTGAGCAGGAGGAAGGCGAACTTGTTGTACATGTGGGCCTTCCGGTCGAGAAGCGTTTGAGCCGTCTGCTCAAATATCTCGTCAGCTTTGCTCAAATCCTTTTCACTCAAGACGGGCTCGTTAAACGTGTGATAGCGAATCAACCGTTTGACAGCATCTGCTTTACACGTGAAGGGCGAGTGAGTGTCTGGTGCAATGGCCCCCTGCCTGTCTGCTTGGAACTGCTGATCAATGCTGTTAAACACAATAACCGTTATTAAATTGGGCTGTAAAAAGACAAAAAACCCAGGGCGAGCAATTAACAATACATTAGCAAGCTCCAAGGAATCACTCGCAAATTGTTAATTTCTTTAGCTCAACAAACTGGGAAGAAAATTATGTAATCGGCTGAAAATTTTTTTTATTTCGGCTCTCTTCAGGTTCTTCTTCGTTTGAAGAGCTTCCGAGTCAAAAAACACCATTACAGCGAGTGATCTGTGTGTCAGTAATTGAGAGAAAACGACTGGTCCAAATCGACTCAAATCTTACATTTAGCCTGCACGTCACCATGGGACGCCAAAATATGCCATTCGCCAAGTATAGTTATAATAGGGATCAAAAACCAAATATTTATTTATTGAAGTTTTTCAAAATGTGTATTTTAACAATTTGTATGAGATACTCACAGCTGAGCTCGTTTCGCTCTGGTAAATATAGGAGCTGGTTGTGGAGGAGGCAGCTGGGGCGTCTGGGTTGATGCTTGATGCTGGAAATGAGGAGAGGGTAATTATTGAGTGCTAAGAGCTAGATAAAAATACGTCTGCATGTCTGTGAACGTAAAAGTTCAAATTCAGGAGCGACAAGCAAGCTCGACTGATTTGTTTGTGTTGACTATTGCCTGATGATGGATACCAAGTTGTTTGATTTTCACACCCAGCAATCAGCAGATAAAGTTGAACCAGTAACAACCAAATGTAATGGCCTATACGAGTGGGCCACGGGCAAGCACAAGGTGGGTGCTTATGGCGTACACTCCATGGTCGTATATAGGGCAGAGGTGTAGGCACTGAGTATTACCTATGCAGAGGAGCACCTTCTGCATTGCTTGCTCGTACCACACAGTTTCTCAAGAGGAGTGTTGGTAGCAAGTGTTATCTCAATCAACCTTCTGGCAGCAGAGACACCAACCCAAGGTTGTAGAGCTGTACCAATCAAGGGGAAAATCAGTGTATGGCCACCAGAAGAAAAGAAGGAGGGCTGTGACCCTTCCTGCTCAGAAATCATGACCTGGTGATGGTTAAGAGATGCGTCCCTCTTTTCTTTCAAAAAAACAAAATCTGCAAAACATCTGGCACTGACGCTATCAAAGATTACTGGTTCCAAGTTAATTTTGTTGAACTACCCAAATAATTTGTAGTTGCATACCTGAGTTGGGATAGGTGAGGTGGCTTTGTGAGCGTGTGTCGCCACAGGTTGATGAGTGGGGGGCGACAGCTGGGGAAAACTGTTGGTCGAGGCTGCAGTGGGCTGCTGCTGAGACGGAACTGGTTGCGGGACTGTTTTGATCGCAGTAGTTGTCATGGTCGTTTGTTGACAAGTAGTCAGAGCAGGCAAGTGAGGAGACATGCTAGTAGGTGTCTGGACCTGCTGTTCCACTGATGTCGTCATCACATTATTCCGGTTCGTCTGATGTTGGGAAGGTAAATGGCTCGAGCTGTGAATTCTTCCTTGCGAAGGAGGTGTACAGCTGGGAGCGCCTGAATTTGCGGAGACCTGCGGATACAACATAACTAAGTACTGGAGAGGAAATCAGTGGATAAAGTATGTGTATGTGAGGTCGTGATTAGTGAAAAAGGCTGAAAAATATCAGCTCAAATTTGATACCCAACAATCAACTTATTTTGGCACAATGGCACACAGGACTAAGCGCCTTTTTGTCATTTATTGTGACGATGTTCCAAACCTACAAACCAGCCCTTTTAGGAAGCTTAGTATGTCTTTCCTCGCTTGGGAAACGCAATTGAAGTGCTTGGCTGCTAAGACAGAGCACTCACGTAAGATTAGGACCGGATGCTCCCTTGCAGCGCAATCTGCACTTAAATGCCTTCGATTTGCCCATCCTAATGAGGTTATATCTAGGAAGGTAGTGAACTGACTAAGAAGTGTTCTGTGAAGAAAGACGACTGTGAGTACCCATCTCGTAACTGTAACCTGGTAGCCCTACAAACAGGAAGGCGTAATGAGCCTCTTCGGCTGACAAAATTCAATGTTGAGTGATAGGTCGCACCAGATATTTTTACCCGGTGTTCAGTCTGTTTTTAGCTGCTACCAATTCCGAGTGCCCACATTCGATTCGACGTATAAATCAATGCTTAACATTAAAATGAAAAAAAGTGGCGGTAGGTACTCACGAAGGCAACACCCTGCGCATGTTGACCGGGAACTGTTGGAACTACTTTTCCACCGAGAAGTATTTTTCTTTGTTCGCTAACCAACCTCTGCAACGTGGCTTGCTCGGCCGGGGAACGAAATTTATTCGCTGTTAGCGAAGCCACTTGAGCTTGAATGGCTTTTAGTTGCTGGAAAATAACGAAGAAGTAAGATATTTGGCATTAGATCTGCTGTCACAATGGTAATATTTTGTGGAGACGCACAGGAATGAGTTATTTTCGTGGAAATTTTGAGTTTAAAATGTTAAGTTCTGAGGGCAAGCAGGCCTGTTTCCTTATTTGATGACTGTTCCTAAACCCTCAACGAGAGTTATATCAGTCATGAAAGTTGTGGTTTCGCTAATATGCAAGAGGCCGGCCTCTGCAGCATCCACCGAACTCAGACCTATGGGTACAGCAGGTCTTTGGTCGTTCGCCAATCTTCAGGCAGAAAGCTGTTGCCAGTGTGTTACCACGCAGAGGTGACCACCTAAGGAATCCCGTATCATCGGGGAGGAGATCTTAATCTGGTTTCCCACCTGATCTAACTATGTACTTGAGTGGCAAGATTCATAAGGACAGATGCACTATGACCACGATTCTTAGCCATACCATGAACTCTGCAAAATAGTGATAGACTATCCTCATGTATAAGGCCATCTATCTAAGTGTGATTGGCTACTGCCCCGTTGTCTGGGGTAGCAAACTAACAGTCAATCAAAAGAGAGTATTGGGCCAATCCCAGAGAGCCGCGCTCCTGTGGATCACCAAGGCCTACAAGACTGTATCAACAGAAGCACTCCAGGTTACGAACAGTAAAGTAAATACCGCTAAGTTCGTTTGCCCTCCCAACAAACGTCGCTCTGTTGTAGAAACTACAGTGGAGCAGCATGTGGTTTCTTGTTTCCTCCGCACTGGAGCCACAAGACGTGCATGAGGGAGAAAGTCTTTCAGAGAGAAGAGGTGGAGCCACGCAATGAAGTCACCACATCCCGTGAGAAACTGCCTCGTCCAGTGGTCTGGCTCAACCCATTTTCTTGAAAGACGTTCACGGATGTTGGGGAAGAACTCATACGTATCACGTCCCTTTTGACGAGGATTCCCATCTCGCTTGTCATTTCTCAGGCGCCCATTCGTCGATGGCGGCGAGTTTCTGTTCTGTGGTGAAATCCGCACGGAGTTCAGCCCAAAGTGGGGGAAGCTCCCGTTTCACTCTCTACTTGTCAACCATGCACTAAACGACCAAATCAACTGGTAACTGGCCAGTGATCACCTGGAGTGCTTCCGTTGCTACAGTCTTGTAGGCCTTGGTGATCCACAGGAGCGCAGCTCTCTGGGATTGGGCCAATACTCTCTTTTGATTGACTGTTAGTTTGCCTCCCCAGACAACAGGGCAGTAGCCAATCACGCCTAGATAGATGGCCTTATACATGTAGTGTCATGGTACCACATACCCCACGTGGCCTTAGTAATTGCACCAGTGAGGCATGCTTTGCAATGGATCTTGAAAAGAGTGAGCCGTGGGTGGATTGAGGATGGATTATTCACTTTTCCGTTCAAGAGGATTAGCTGGGTTTTTTCCTCAGCTACCTACATCTTGACATACTCGCACCATTGGTTGACGGTGCGGAGCACGTGGTGGGTTTTTTCTTGTATTTGGCGGACAGATTCTGCAAAGATCAGCACATCCACATAGGCGTATGGCTCGCAGTCAGTCTGCATGAGTCTCCTGAGAAGACCTTCAAAGAAGGCATTCCAGAGTGCTGGTCCAAGGACCAAGACCTGTGGGCACCCCTTCTCAATCATTCTCTGAACGAAGACATGTCTGCATTTGATTGGAGCAGTTCTGTCTGTCAGGCAACTTCTGACGAGCGAGTACAGGTTGCAGGGGAATCCCCTACCTTTAAGCTCATTGATGAGCGCTGGCCACCAAAGGTGGTCAAACGCTCCGCTGATGTCAATCAGAACTGCTAAGACGTACTTAGCCGGTGCTAGCAGGGAAACACGCCGAATTTCGACAATGACATTCTGCGTGGATCTTTGGTACACCCAACAGTACAATACAGAATTGTGGCCAGTCAGCATTTTTTGTGCGGAATCGCTTTTCACACGTGTCTTTGCAGAGGATGTTGTCATCCGTAATGGCAATGTCAATAACCAGGTGATCGCTCTGCGTTGCACCTGGTACAACTCGCCAACCCTGCATTTGCGTAACAGGGTGTGAGACATGGCTGTGACGTCTATACACGACCTTCCTCCCGGACCATCATAGGTCGCCTCAGTCATGGGGTCGTTGGCAACAACCAAGTTGTACCTGGTGAGTAGCTCTATATACGCCTCGCCCGCCCCATCAAGGGTTGGGGATCCCCACAATGGTGATCTGGCGTTAGCATCAGCACAGACTATGCAGTGTCGTCCTAATAGGCCTGCTAGAGCCCGCTCAAGTGGTTGAAGGCTGTTGGCAACTGGTGCGCCAAATTGCCTGTAAAATGATATTACAACCAGCTCAAAGCCACCGGCTCGGATGAGCACAGCAGCCAAGTGCTGGCTGTTCAGGTGAGTGAGTGCGAGCATGTCAATGGACGGGTCAATGCAGGCCACTGCTGCCTTGGCTCACGTTCTTGCTCCAGTCACCACTTGTGCCTGCGATCCCAGACCAAGAGTTTTGGATCCTATGAATGGTTCCTGTATGGCGAGAACACTGCAGCGTTTCTTGAGTGCATTGTGGAGCAACTCAGCCATAACTGGGGAACTCTTATTTGTGTTGTGCTGAAGGATTCGAACTGTTTTTGACCTATTCATAATCCACTCGTGACTCCTGGAGGGCAATCACTCGCTGACGAATGGTACAGCATGCGTCTTGTGTAGAGTGTGCGACCTGTTGGATTTTGGGTTCGACGCAATTGGCACAATTGAGGGGTGCATCACGCTTGCATTCCTTACTCAGATGTGGCAAGGCACAACAGGTCTTGTACAGGCCACTGCCAGGTGGCCATAGCGCTGGCATTTGTAGCACTGAGTGGGGGCTTGGTACTTTCGGATGGCGCACCGCCGCCAGGCTATTTGGAGGTGCCTTGCCCCCTCTAGTTTCCTGTACAGGCCGGGCGACACCTCAATCACCCAATCCCTCTGTCTGCCACGCTTTTTGGTGAAGAGGGGCCTGACATCCTGTGGCTGCAAGCCTAACGCAGGGTTGTGTTCAACAACTTATTGGGTGAAGTCCTGTTTTTGTAGGTCAGTCCGCACGTCGCACAATAGCAAGCGTGGGAAGCCACCCAGAGGAGCTGACGCTGGGAGCTTCAACTCCTTCTTCGTGGAAATGTGGCTCGTAAGCGCCTTGGCCATTTCTGGCGTTTCCGTCACAATGACGGCGCCACCTCCTACTGCGGTGCGGATGTCTAGCACTTGGACGCTTAGAGCTTGGAGGTCCGTAGCAGGGACACCCCGCATCAGCGCTTCCATTGCATCAGGGTTGGAGGGACCAGCCTCTCCTTCCTCGCATGTACGCCTAACCACTATCACGTTTTGTCGTGGGTTTTTAGGGGGGAGTTTGGCAAGCGGTGGAGGCTTTTTATTTTTGGTTTTATTTTTATTTTTGCCCTTGTTTTTGGGCGGAGGCGTAGACAGGGCGCTGCCCTCGGCTTGCACGTCCTGCTTAGTTGGGGCCTTTTTCTGCTTCCCCCTGCGCTTCATGGCCCTGGTAGACTGCCATTCAGCCTCAGCTCCATGAGGGGGGGAGGAAGGCGCAGTAGCGGCTACTGCCGCATATGAGGGGCCTGGGGTACTACCCTGGCTCGTTAAAGTTCCTTGAGTTTGGGCAGCAGCAGCCGAAACCCTCAACGGCTAGAATCAATATGCCTGAGGGGGAGCTTCCAGGACACTGCCTCGAGCACCTCTCGCTCATACCACTAACACACACAACAAATGAACTCACAAGGATACACTACACCAGTCTGCTTCTTTTTTCTCCCCCCCCCCCTCACAAATTAGTAAAAATAACATGACAAAGTCAAAACCCAAAATTGCAGGTAATAAAAACGCCACCTGCGCCTCTTCCTCGGGCTCGCCAAGCTCGACCCCTCCCTCCTCGGACGATGAGCAACCTACTCGTCGTCCAAACAAACAAGGGCGGAAAGAACCGGGCAAACCGCGTTCATCTCCCCTTCTCCCCTAGTAGCCGGGCAACCCGGCTACTACAAGCACACGACACAGCGTGGACTCTAAACTGTCGGACATGGAGCAAATTTGTGCATACGTCCAAATCATCCACGGCCAGCTGGCACGGATGAGGGCCAACGCGACAGGACCTATCTCGGGACCTCGTCACTAGTTGCCTCTTGAAATTTCGAAGCTGGCTATAAGCTAATGCCCCCAACGACATCGCCCCCTGCAACTACCCCCCTGCGGGAAACTGTGGCGGCTGTCGTGAGGGAAGAGCTGCGAAGGGCAATTGCCCAGCAGCCAGTGCCACCAGCCCCCCAAACTCAAGGAGCAACAACGAGCCAGGCTAGTACCCCAGGCCCCTCATATGCGGCAGTAGCCGCTACTGCGCCTTCCCCCCCCCCTCATGGAGCTGAGGCGGAATGGCAGCCTGCCAAGGCCAGGAAGCGCAGAGGGAAGAATAAAAAGGCCCCAACTAAGCAGGACGTGCAGGCCGAGGGCAGCCCGCCTACGCCTCCGCCCAGAAACAAAGGTAAAAATAAAAACCAAAGAAGAAGCCTCCACCGCCTACCAAACTCCCCTAAAAACCCACGACAAAACGTGGTAGTGGTTGAACATACATGTAAGGAAGGAGAGGCTGGTCCTCCAACCCTGATACAATGGAAGCACTGATGCGGGGTGTCCCTGCTACGGACCTCCAAGCCCTAAGCGTCCGAGTGCTAGACATCCGCACCGCTGTAGGAGGTGGCGCAGTCATTGTGACGGAAACGCCAGAAATGGCCAAGGCGCTCACGAGCCACATTTCCGCAAAAAAGGAGTTGAAGCTCCAAGCGTCAGCCCCCCTAGGTCGCTTCCCACGCATGCTATTGTGCGACGTGAGGACTGACCTTCAAAAAGAGGACTTGGCGCAACAAGTTCTTGAACACAACCCTGCGTTAGGCTTGCAGCCGCGGGATGTCAGGCCTCTCTTCACCAAAAAGCGTGGCAGACAAAAGGATTGGGTGATTGAGGTATCACCCAGCCTGTACAAAAAACTAGAGGGGGCAAGGCACCTCCAAATAGCCTGGCAGCGGTGCGCCATACGAAAGTACCAAGCCCCCACTCAGTGCAACAAATGCCAGCGCTATGGCCACCTGGCAGTGGCCTGTACAAGACCGGTTGTGTGCGCCTGGTGCGCCTTGCCACATCTGAGTAAGGAATGCAAGCGTGATGCTCCCCTCAAGTGTGCCAATTGCGTCGAACGCAAAATCCAACAGGTTGCACACTCTACACGAGGCGATTGCCCTCCAGGAGTCACGAGTGGATTATGAATAGGTCAAAAACAGTTCGAATCCTTCAGCACAACACCAATAAGAGTTGCCCAATTATGGCTGAGTTGCTGCAAAATGCACTCAAGAAACGCTGCAGTGTTCTCGCCATACAGGAACCATACATAGGATCCAAAACTCTTGGTCTGGGATCGCAGGCACGAGTGGTGGCTGGAGCAAGACCGGGAGCCAAGGCAGCAGTGGCCTGCATCGACCCGTCCATTGACATGCGCCCACTCACTCACCTGAACAGCCAGCACTTGGCGCTGTGCTCATCCGAGCCGGTGGCTTTGAGCTGGTTGTAATATCATTTACAGGCAATTTGGCGCACCAGTTGCCAACAGCCTTGAACCACTCGAGCGAGCTCTAGCAGGCCTATCAGGACGACCCTGCATAGTCTGTGCCGATGCAAATGCCAGATCACCATTGTGGGGATCCCCAACCCTGGATGGGGCGGGCGAGGCGTATATAGAGCTGCTCACCAGGTACAACTTGATTGTTGTCAACGACCCCATGACTGAGGCGACCTATGATGGTCCGGGAGGAAGGTCGTGTATAGATGTCACAGCCGTGTCGTGTCTCACACCCTGCTACTCAAATTGCAGGGTTGGCGAGTCGTACCAGGTGCAACGCAGAGCGATCACATGGTTATTGACTTTGCCATTACGGATGACAACATCCTCTGCAAAGACACGCGTGAAAAGCGATTCCGCGCAAAAAATGCTGATTGGCCACAATTCTGTAGGGTACTGGAAGGTGAACTGCGTGCCGCGGACACCGACCTAATAGCGCAAGCATACACACCTGAAGAGGTGGACAGCAAAGTGGACATATTTACCACAGCACTGCACTCTGCTGGGCTCTCTGTACTTGGCCAACAGAAGCACAGGGCGATCAAAGTCCCATGGTGGACTGAGGAACTAAATCCCCTCAAGCAAAGTGCAAATAGAGCTAGAAGGATATACCAAAACACTCGTGACCCTGATGCCAGAGCAACACTCCGAACTGCCTTCATCCAAGAGAAGAAGGCCTTCCACCGCGCCATCAAACGAGCCAAACGGCAAGGCTGGCGAAACTTTGTGGAAGCGGAGAGCTCTGAGAACCCCTGGGGCAGACACTACAAGTCCTCCATAGGTAAAGCAAACGTAGAGCAGGTCTTAGCCGCGATGCAAAATGAGTCAGGCTGGGCCTGCAGCATCGAAAGTTCACTGGAAACCCTCCTTGAGAAGGCGTTCCCAGATGACCAAGTAGCTCGAGACACTGAAGCCCAGAGGGCAGCAAGGGAGCTGATCATGGACCCTCCGAACGAGCCCGACATCCCATTGTGGACAACAGGCGACCTCGGCAGGGCCCTTGCGACCTTAAAGCCCAACAAATCTCCTGGGCCAGATAAAATAGAAAGCAATATGCTAAGGAAGGCTGAGCGGACTATCTCCAGCGGCCTCCTTAATTTATTTAATGACTGTCTGCAGGTCGGACAGTTCCCCACTCAGTGGAAGACTGCGCGCGTTGTCACTCTTCAAAAGGGAGGCGACCGCAATCAGTCAGACCAGCGATCATGGAGACCACTCAGCCTTCTTTCCATATTAGGCAAAACACTAGAAATCTTGATGTTGCAGTCCCTCGAAGGAGTCTTTGGCCGCAACCTCACAGGCAGGCAATACGGGTGTACCAAAGGAAGGTCCACGCAGGATGTCATTGTCGAGATTCGGCGTGTTTCCCTGCTGGCACCGGTTAAGTACGTCGTAGCAGTTCTGATTGACATCAGAGGAGCGTTTGACAACCTTTGGTGGCCAGCGCTCTTCAATGAGCTCAAAGGTAGGGAAATCCCCCGCAACCTGTACTCGCTCGTCAGAAGTTACCTGACAGACAGAACTGCTACGATCGAAAGCAGGCATGTCTCTGTCCGGAGAAAGATTGAGAAGGGGTGCCCACAGGGCTCGGTCCTTGGACCAGCACTCTGGAATGCCTTCTTCGAAGGTCTTCTCAGGAAACTCATGGAGACTGACTGTGAGCCGTACGCCTATATGGATGACTTGACTGTGCTGATCTTTGCAGAGTCAGTCCGCCAAATTGAAGAAAAAACCCACCACGTGCTCCGCACTGTCAACCAATGGTGCGAGCACGTCAAGATGCAGGTGGCTGAGGAAAAAACCCAGCTAATCCTCTTGAAGGGGAAAGTGAATAATCCACCCAGAATACGCTTTGGCGGCCACAGGCTCCTCCTTGAAAAGCACGTCAAGTATTTAGGAGTGAATATAGGTGAGAGGTGGGGTTTCAACCAACACCTCCAGTCCCTTAAAGGCACTACCATTGCAAGGTTTGCCTCACTGCGTGCCATTACTAAGGCCACTTGGGGTGTGTGTTACCACGACACCATCCTCATGTATAAGGCCATCTATTTAGGTGTGATTGGCTACTGCCCCGTTGTCTGGGGTAGCAAACTAACAGTCAATCAAAAGAGAGTATTGGCCCAATCCCAGAGAGCTGCGCTCCTGTGGATCACCAAGGCCTACAAGACTGTATCAACGGAAGCACTCCAGGTGATCACTGGTCAGTTACCAGTTGATTTGGCTGTTGAGTGCATGATTGACAAGTGGAGAGTGAAACTGGAGCTTCCCCCGCTTTGGGCTGAACTCCGTGCGGATCTCACCACAGAACAGAAACTTGCCGCCATCGATGAATGGGCTCTAGAGAAATGGCAAGCGAGATGGGAATCCTCGTCAAAGGGACGTGATACGTATGAGTTCTTCCCCAACATCCGTGAACGTCTTTCTAGAAAATGGGTTGAGCCAGACCACTGGACGAGCCAGTTCCTCACGGGACATGGTGACTTCAATGCGCGGCTCCACTTCTTTTCTCTGAAAGACTCTCCATTATGCACATCTTGTGCCTCCAGTGCGGAGGAAACAAGAAACCATGTGCTGCTCCACTGTAGTTTCTACAACAGTGAGCGACGGTTGTTGGGTGGGCAAACGAACTTAGCAGCATTAACTGCTACAAAGGAAGCCTACAACCATTTTGCAAAGTTCGCAAAGAAGGTGATGGCTAAGAAACGTGGTTATAGTTGATCTGTCCTTTTGAAACTTGCCACCCAAGTAAAAAGTAAGATCAGGTAGGGAACCAGATTATGAAATACTCCCAGATGGTACGGGATTCCTCAGGTGGTCACCTCCAGCCTTTGTAACACACGGGCAACAGCTCTCTACGGTGAGACTGGCTAACGACCACATACCTGCCGTACCTCCACAGGTCTGAGTTCGGTGGATGCTGCAGGGGCCGGCCTCTTGCATATTAGCGAAACCGCAACTTCTATGACTGATATAACCCTCGTCGAGGGTTTAGGTACAGTCATGAAATAAAGAAACAGATCTGTTTTATTTGACTTTGTCATGTAATTATTACTAATTTGGGGGAGGTGGGGGGGGGGGGAAGATTAAAGAAGCAGACTGATGTAGTGTATCTTTGTGTTCATTTGTTGTGTGTGTTAGTGGTATGAGCGAGAGGTGCTCGAGGCAGTGTCCTGGAAGCTCCCCCTCAGGCATATTGATTTAGCCCCTTTCGCTGGTCCGTTGAGGGTGAAAGGGAGGCCCCCACATGCGCCGCAGCTGCCAGTCCAGCCACCCACTGGGACTAAAACGCATGAGGGATTTTTCAGCTGCTGCTCAGAGTCAGCCCTCGGCCACTGGTGAAGAGGGGCTGACGCTTGGAGCTTCAACTCCTTCTTCGTGGAAATATGGCAAGTAAACGCCTTGGGCATTTCTGGAGTTTCCGTCATGATGACGGCCCCACCTCCCACTGTGGTGCGGATGTCAAGCAGTCGGACACTTAGAGCTTGTAGGTTTGTAGCAGAGACACCCATCAGCGCTTCCATTGCATCAGGGGTGGAGGGACCAGCCTGTCCCTCCTCACTCCTAGACCTTACTACTACCACATTTCGTCGTGGGTTTTGAAGGGGGAGTTTGTTAAGGGGTAGAGACAATTTATTTTTATTTTGCTTCGTTTTTGGGCGGAGGTGTGGGCGGGGCGCTGCCCTCAGCTTGCACGTCCTGCTTTGTTGGGGCTTTTTTCTTTCCCCTGCGCTTCCCGGCCCTGGCTAGCTGCCATTCGGACTCGGCTCCATGAGTGAGGGAGGAGGGCTCAGTAGGGGCTACCGCTGCTTGCATGGAGCTCCTTGAGCTTGGAGAGCTGGTGGCACAGGCTACTGGGCAATGGCAGGGGCCTTAGGGCCTTTCTGAAGATTGAGAGACTCTTCCATAATACCTCCATACGCTGTATTGAAATGGTATTAACTAGATTTAATGCCAATAGGAATGTACTAAGGTGGATTGTCCACCGATCGAGGACATGGGCATAAAGCACAGAATGGCCTGCTGGTTTTATGAGGCCATTGTGAAATCAATCATCTCAGGAACAGCAAAAGTTGACGGCTCCATCCTCCAAATGGTATTAGTATTAACATCAACACAGGTTAACCTTGGAGGGTACAGGCTCTGGAGTGTGGATAAGTGGCTCTGGGAGGAGTGGGCCGTACTTTAGCAATAAAACTATCAACTTAATGAGTGACAGTCAAGACGCTGGAGAATTACTGGACAATGAGTAAGAGGGGTGACTAATTGGACATTATCTATAATATTGCAGCAGTAGAAATAGGAAGGAGAAAAATGGGTTGTTACTGGAAGTTATCTAAAGGTCATTAGTACCATTGACGGATCGAAAAATCTGCTTACATGGTGCTTTGCTGCTTGCAATGCCATACTAACACTTGGATCAACCTTTAAGACATCAAACAAGCTGCAAATTATCGTGTTGGAGAATAGTTTACCTGCTGTTTCTGAGGGGTGAGCTGAATGGTCTGAACGCGAGAAACGACGGGAGGCAAAGGAGCAGGCGCTGGCAGAGCCCCAATGTCGTTGTTGCTGTTGCTGATGGGAACGAGGTTTGGCGGATCATCTTTGTCAACCACGGTGCTCCTGTCCTCGGCCATCATCGGCTTCACCAGCGCCGCCTTTTTGAAAGGCTTCTTTCCTTTGATGATTTTACTTGACTGTGGCGGAGAACTCTTATTGATAACGAGCGAAGGATGAGCTTGTGCTATCGAATCGAGGAATGCATTGTCATACGTCCTTCGTGGCGTATTCGTTTGGGCTGTTTTCGATGACGTGCTCACTGCCACCTGTGAAATATTACCATAAAAATTATTTGCTTATTTAATTGCTACTCATTTGTTCAACACTTCGCACATTATAAAGACAATGTTCAAATATGGTCAAATGGTCGGTAATTTTCCCTTTTTGGAGGAAAACCCAATGAATGGCAAAAGATTTTGAAACCAGTGGCTTTGTCTTTGTAAGAGCAGATTACCTGCGATGGGAGCAGGGGATTTCAGATGTAATTCAAACAACAGTTGTACCTTCAACTAGAGTAGTAAATTGTATCACCACAATAAGTGAATGAGTGAATGTAAACTGGGTAACATAGGTACCATGATATCAGCTTGGTTGGTACTTGTGGTAGGTGAATGTTCAAACTGCGAATTAACTACCCTGGTTATGCATTCACCCGGGCAAACCGCAGAGCAGGGTTGTCTTTCCAAAATGGGGCTGTTTGACGTTGATGCAGCTCACTGTAAGCCCTATAGTATTCAAGTCTGAACTTGCGCTTTCTTTCAATTTTTCAAGGAAGGGTTTGAATTTCTTTCACAACATACAAGATCAAGAACTGTATGCTTAATTTACACTACCCCTGCGTTCCTCATTCAATCCTAAGCTGATCATTGCAAACATGAACAAAGACCACAATTTTTATAAAGTATTAATCAATTTCGCTCACCATAGAATTCAAGTCTTGTTTAGGTTCAATGGGTCGTGTTGGTCCGGTGACCACAGTCAGGTTTGGTCGGTTGTTGAATGTGGTAGGAGCAGGCGGCGGGGCAGGTGACGATGCTGCTACGGGAGGAGGAGAGTTGATGGGTGAGGTAAAATTACCTCCTCCGCTTCCCAGACTTTTGCTCATTTTAGGAGACACGTCGTGCGAATACACGACGCTTGTGCGTACCTGTATTTTGAATGAACGATTAAACTCTGCATAATGAGTAGCTACTCGTTGCTGATGGAAGGTTGAATCTAGGGCTGGCAGTTTTCAAAAATCATTGAGTAATTTTAAAATTTCAGATGAGATTACAAAGTATGTTTCAACGACGTAAGTTTCACCTAGTGTAAGGCGATGGTTTTTTGAACTTACATGATTTTCAAACATAAAGTAACCAGCTGTGCGAGTTTCCCCTGAATTGGGCGTAGCGTTCTAGTGTATCTATACCAACCTCAATGACGGTAAATGCTTATAATCCTTATAATCAGGCATTGGAAATCTCAGAGGCTTTACCAACGATTTAAGCTGACATACTGTGAAACACCCTCCCTATGGTGCTGATGTAGGACCTAGTGACCACAACTTGTTCACTGAAAAAAAAAAACCAACTAATCCTCTTGAAAGGATAAGTGAATAATCCACCCCCAATAGGCTTTGGCGCCCAGAGGCTCCTTCTTGTAAAGCACCTCAAGTTTTATGAGTGAACATAGGGTATGTGTTACCATGACACTATCCTGATGTATAAGGACATCTATCTAGGCGTGATTGGCTACTGCCCCGTTGTCTGGGGTCTCGAACTAACGGTCAATCAAAAGAGAGTATTGGCCCAATCCAAGAGGGCTGCACTCCTGTGGATCACCAAGGCCTACAAGACTGTATCAACAGAAGCACGCCTGGTCAGTTACCAGTTGACTTAGCCGTTGAGTGCATGGTTGACAAGTGGAGAGTGAAACGGGAATATTCCCCGCTTTGGGCTTAACTCCGTGCGGATCTCATCACAGAACAGAAACTTGCCACCATCGACGAATGGGCGTTAGAGAAATGGCAAGCAAGATGGGAATCCTCGTCAAAGGGACCTGACACGTATGAGTTCTTCCCCAACATCCGTGAACGTCTTTCAAGAAAATGGGTTGAGCCAGACCACTGGACGAGCCAGTTCCTCACAGGACATACCATGTGCTGCTCCACTGTAGTTTCTACAACAGTGAGCGACGGTTGTTGGGTGGGCAAACGAACTTAGCAGCATTGACTGCTACAAAGCAAGCCTATAACCATTTTGCAGAGTTCTCGAAGAAGGTGATGGCCAAGAAACGTGGTCATACTTGATCTGTCCTTTTGAAACTTGCCACTCAAGTAAATAGTTCGATCAGGTGGTGACATAATTATTATCACCCAGGTGTCATGTTGTTTATCCGTTACTACAGACTTTTTCCCCTTGGATTCTCAATTTATTCTTTTCAGTTGCTTTTGACGAATAAAGCTATAGTCTAGCGAAACATTCACTTTATTCTACTACAATTTATTCGTCAAAAGCCATTCGATGGATCGTGTGCTGCGACCTCCAGTGTTGAACCTAGAGCCAGATGCCCCTTCCGCACCATCACTCTGTCGCCACTGGTATCGACGTTTCCAGAACTTTCTTCGATCGATGGACACTACTGAGGAAGAAAAATTGCGCATCCTCATAAACTACATCTCTTCAGGAATCTTCGAACACGTAAGTCAGTCACAGACGTACAATGATGCAGTACAAATTCTTCGTGAGATATTTGAGAAGCCACCAAACGAGATTGTCCCGCGCCACTTACTTTCCAGTCGGAGCCAACAACCTAATGAGTCTGTCGATCAGTATATGAATTCCCTCAAATTAATGAGCAGGGATTGCCAGTTCAGGGCAGTAACGGCTGAGACATACCGCGATGAGAGCATTCAAGACTCATTCATTCGCGGGCTTCTCAACAAAACTACTCGTCAATGGTTGCTTGAGAATAGGACGTTGACTTTGGATGAAGCACATCTCCAAGCACGGGCCTTAGAACTCGCAGCTGCCCACGCCCAGGCTTACGACGAGTCTAGTCCAACTGTAAGCGCTGTCTCACCTCCAACTCAAGCATTGGATGACACTGATCGAGCTGCCGATGAAACACCACACGTTAATGCGTTGATTGGTAAACGATGCTATTTCTGTGGAAAGTCAAAGCACCCTCGCTCCTCCTGTCCAGCGTTGAAAGACAGGTGCCGGAACTGCGACAAGATTGGGCACTGGAAGAGTGTTTGTCGCTCTAATAATACTGGAAGGCCGAAAAGTACAATGTCCACCTCAGCTGTAACCACACTACCAATTTGTTCGGCTGGGGTATCCAAGGTGAAAACGCCAGTTCTAGTTGATGGCCATCAAGTTCGTGGTATGATAGACTCAGGTAGTGATATTAGTATCATAAATGAGAAGACTGCTAAGGACATTGGCTTGGTACTCAATAAAACATTCAGCAGGGTAGGATTAGCGTCTAAGAGTCACCATGCAGACATCATCGGTAAGTGTAGGGCCAATATCACCATGCTTGGTCACTCCTACCCAGCAGTGGAGCTCTCAGTCATGCCAGATCTCTGCTTCGACCTGATTGTGGGGCAGAATCTGTTGCTGCAGCACTCCAGTGTTCTGTTTGATTTCGGGGGCCAAAAGACTCGAACTACGTGTGTGTGTTGCAGCTGCTGAGGTAGCGCCAGCGCAACTTTTTACAAACCTCACTAGGGACTGTCACCCGATCGCAATAAAATCCCGGATCCATTCGAGAGAAGATGCCAAATTCATTGAGGGTGAGATCAAAAAACTTATAGACGCGGGGATCATCGAAGATAGTATCTCTCCTTGGCGGGTGCAAGTGCTTGTTGCTGGCGGAGGGAACCATAAACGAAGAATGTGCATAGACTATTCACGCACCATCAATCGCTTCACTCAGCTCGATGCGTATCCCATACCGAAGAGCAGTGACATAGTCAATGAAGTGGCAGGATATTCGGTGTTCAGTACCATTGACCTTCGAAGTGCCTACCATCAGACCGGAGCAGGACCGCCCATACACAGCGTTCGAAGCCTGTGGTAAACTCTTCCAATTTACTCGCATACCTTTTGCCGTAACTAACGGGGTAGCTGGGTTCCAACGAGTCATTAGTGGGATTCTGAAGGAAGAGGGGTTGAAAGGTATTTTCACCTATCTAGATGATCTGACAGTGTGCGCAGAAGCCAAGAGGAGCATGACTTAAACCTCGAACGTTTCATGAAGGCAGCTTCGAAGTACAACCTTACCATCAATTACGAAAAGAGTTCCTTTTCCCAACAATCCATTAACATCCTTGGACATGCAATCAGTAACCATACAATTCGTCCGGATCCCAACCGTCTCAAACCTCTGACAGAATACCCTCCACCAACAGACAAGGCACCTCTCCGAAGAAGCACCCGAACTCGGAAGCCACCAGCTTACCTGGCTGATTTTGTTTAAAGGCGAGGTGAATGACATAATTATTATCCCCCAGGTGTCATGTTGTTTATCCGTTACTACAGACTTTTCCCCCTTGGATTCTCAATTTATTCTTTTCAGTTGCTTTTGACGAATAAAGCTATAGTCTAGCGAAACATTCACTTTATTCTACTACAGGTGGGAAACCAGATTAAGAACTCCTGCCTGACGGTACAGGATTCCTCAGGTGGTCACTTCTGCGTGGTAATACACGGACAACAGCTCTCTACCGGGAGACTGGCGAACGAACAAATACCTGCTGTACCTCCGCAGGTCTGAGTTCGGTGGATGCTGCAGAGGCTGGCCTCTTGCATTTTAGCGAAACCTCAACTTCCATGACTGATATAACCCTCGTTGAGGGTTTAGGAACAGTCATCAAATAAGGAAACAGACCTGATTACAAAGATCATTTGGGCGTATGATGACAACTAAGAGGTCAAGCCGTGGTTAAATGTGGAGGTGGCACAGTACGATAAAAGGGGTACATAAAAATTGTGAGAATTACTCAAATATGTGTGGAACGAGATAATTGTAGGTTTACCCAAGAACACATAGGTCTAGATCCCTTTGTCACTGCGGCCACACGTTGGACCAAATGTTCAGATGTCTTTCACGTAATAAACGACGTCATAGATACCAGCCCCTTTCAAGCTGAGTATGTCTTTCGCAGAATATTCCACTATAGTTTCGGGTTTAACCTGAGAGAACAGGCACTTCATCACAGGTCTGTTTCTTTATTTGATGACTGTACCTAAACCCTCCACGAGGATTATATCAGTCATAGAAGTTGCGGTTTCGCTAATATGCAAGAGGCCGGCCCCTGCAGCATCCACCGAACTCAGACCTGTGTAGGTACGGCAGGTATTTGGTCGTTAGCCAGTCTCACTGTAGAGAGCTGTTGCCCGTGTGTTACCGCGCGGAGGTGACCACCTGAGGAATCCCGTACCATCTGGAAGTAGTTCATAATCTGGTTCCCTACCTGATCTTACTTTTTACTTGGGTGGCAAGTTTCAAACGGACAGATCAACTATAACCACGTTTCTTAGCCATCGCCTTCTTTGCGAACTTTGCAAAATGGTTATAGGCTTCCTTTGTAGCAGTCAATGCTGCTAAGTTCGTTTGCCCTCCCAACAACCGTCGCTCACTGTTGTAGAAACTACAGTGGAGCAGCACGTGGTTTCTTGTTTCCTCCGCACTGGAGGCACAAGACGTGCATAATGGAGAGTCTTTCAGAGAAAAGAAGTGGAGCCGCGCATTGAAGTCACCATGTCCCGTGAGGAACTGGCTCGTCCAGTGGTCTGGCTCAACCCATTTTCTAGAAAGACGTTCACGGATGTTGGGGAAGAACTCATACGTATCACGTCCCTTTGACGAGGATTCCCATCTCGCTTGCCATTTCTCTAGAGTCCATTCATCGATGGCGGCAAGTTTCTGTTCTGTGGTGAGATCCGCACGGAGTTCAGCCCAAAGCGGGGGAAGCTCCCTTTTCACTCCACTTGTCAATCATGCACTCAACAGCCAAATCAACTGGTAACTGACCAGTGATCACCTGGAGAGCTTCCGTTGATACAGTCTTGTAGGCCTTGGTGATCCACAGGAGTGCAGCCCTCTTGGATTGGGCCAATACTCTCTTTTGATTGACTGTTAGTTTGCTACCCCAGACAACGGGGCAGTAGCCAATCACACCTAAATAGATGGCCTTATACATGAGGATTTTGTCATGGTAACACACACCCCAAGTGGCCTTAGTAATGGCACGCAGTGAGGCAAACCTTGCAATGGTAGTGCCTTTAAGGGACTGGAGGTGTTGGTTGAAGCCCCACCTCTCACCTATATTCACTCCTAAATACTTGACGTGCTTTTCAAGAAGGAACCTGTGGCTGCCAAAGCGTATTGTGGGTGGATTATTCACTTTCCACTTCAAGAGGATTAGCTGGGTTTTTTCCTCAGCCACCTGCATCTTGACGTGCTCGCACCATTGGTTGACAGTGCGGAGCACGTGGTGGGTTTTTTCTTCAATTTGGCGGACTGACTCTGCAAAGATCAGCACAGTCAAGTCATCCACATAAGCGTACGGCTCGCAGTCAGTCTCCATGAGTTTCCTGAGAAGACCTTCGAAGAAGGCATTCCAAAGTGCTGGTCCTAGGACCGAGCCCTGTGGGCACCCCTTCTCAATCTTTCTCCGGACGGAGACATGCCTACTTTCGATCGTAGCAGTTCTGTCTGTCAGGTAGCTTCTGACGAGCGAGTACAGGTTGCGGGGGATTCCCCTACCTTTGAGCTCATTAAGGAGCGCTGGCCACCAAAGGTTGTCAAACGCTCCTCTGATGTCAATCAGAACTGCTACGACGTACTTAGCCGGTGCCAGCAGGGAAACACGCCGAATCTCGACAATGACATCCTGCGTGGACCTTCCTTTGGTACACCCGTATTGCCTGCCTGTGAGGTTGCGGCCAAAGACTCCTTCGAGGGACTGCAACATCAAGATTTCTAGTGTTTTGCCTAATATGGAAAGAAGGCTGAGTGGTCTCCATGATCGCGGGTCCGACTGATTGCGGTCGCCTCCCTTTTGAAGAGTGACAACGCGCGCAGATTTCCACTGAGTGGGGAACTGTCCGACCTGCAGACAGTCATTAAATAGATTAAGGAGACCGCTGGAGATTGTCCGCTCAGCCTTCCTTAGCATATTGCTTTCTATTTTATCTGGCCCAGGAGATTTGTTGGGCTTTAAGGTCGCAAGGGCCCTGCCGAGGTCGCTTATTGTCCACAGTGGGATGTCGGGCTCGTTCAGAGGGTCCATGATCAGCTCCCTTGCTGCCCTCTGGGCTTCAGTGTCTCGAGCTACTTGGTCATCTGGGAACGCCTTCTCAAGGAGGGTTTCCAGTGAACTTTCGATGCTGCAGGCCCAGCCTGACTCATTTTGCATCGCGGCTAAGACCTGCTCTACGTTTGCTTTACCTATGGAGGACTTGTAGTGTCTGCCCCAGGGGTTCTCAGAGCTCTCCGCTTCCACAAAATTTCGCCAGCCTTGCCGTTTGGCTCATTTGATGGCGCGGTGGAAGGCCTTCTTCTCTTGGATGAAGGCAGTTCGGAGTGTTGCTCTGGCATCAGGGTCACGAGTGTTTTGGTACATCCTTCTGGCTCTATTTGCACTTTGCTTGAGGGGATTTAGTTCCTCAGTCCACCATAGGACTTTGATCGCCCTGTGCTTCTGTTGGCCAAGTACAGAGAGCCCAGCAGAGTGCAGTGCTGTGGTATATATGTCCACTTTGCTGTCCACCTCTTCAGGTGTGGATGCTTGCGCTATTAGGTCGGTGTCTGCGGCACGCAGATCACCTTCCAGTACCCTACAGAATTGTGGCCAGTCAGCATTTTTTGTGCGGAATCGCTTTTCACGCGTGTCTTTGCAGAGGTTGTTGTCATCCGTGATGGCAAAGTCAATAACCATGTGATCGCTCTGCGTTGCACCTGGTACGACTCGCCAACCCTGCATTTGCGTAACAGGGTGTGAGACATGGCTGTGACGTCTATACACGACCTTCCTCCCGGACCATCATAGGTCGCCTCAGTCATGGGGTCGTTGGCAACAACCAAGTTGTACCTGGTGAGTAGCTCTATATACGCCTCGCCCGCCCCATCAAGGGTTGGGGATCCCCACAATGGTGATCTGGCGTTTGCATCAGCACAAACTATGCAGGGTCGTCCTGATAGGCCTTCTAGAGCCCGCTCAAGTGGTTGAAGGCTGTTGGCAACTGGTGCGCCGAATTGCCTGTAGAATGATATTACAACCAGCTCAAAGCCACCGGCTCGGATGAGCACAGCGGCCAAGTGCTGGCTGTTCAGGTGAGTGAGTGCGAGCATGTCAATGGACGGGTCAATGCAGGCCACTGCTGCCTTGGCTCCCGTTCTTGCTCCTGCCACCACTCGTGTCTGCGATCCCAGACCAAGAGTTTTGGATCCTATGTATGGTTCCTGTATGGCGAGAACACTGCAGCGTTTCTTAGTGCATTTTGCAGCAACTCTGCCATAACTGGGGAACTCTTATTGGTGTTGTGCTGAAGGATTCGAACTGTTTGTGACCTATTCATAATCCACTCATGACTCCTGGAGGGCAATCGCTCGCTGACGAATGGTACAGCGTGCGTCTCGTGTAGAGTGAGCGACCTGTTGGATTTTGCGTTCGACGCAATTGGCACACTTGAGGGGAGCATCACGCTTGCATTCCTTACTCAGATGTGGCAAGGCGCACCAGGCGCACACAACAGGTCTTGTACAGGCCACTGCCAGGTGGCCATAGCGCTGGCATTTGTAGCACTGAGTGGGGGCTTGGTACTTTCGTATGGCGCACCGCTGCCAGGCTATTTGGAGGTGCCTTGCCCCCTCTAGTTTTTTGTATAGGCTGGGTGATACCTCAATCACCCAATCCTTCTGTCTGCCACGCTTTTCGGTGAAGAGAGGCCTGACGTCCTGCAGCTGCAAGCCTAACGCAGGGTTGTGTTCAACAACTTGTTGGGCCAAGTTTTTGTAGGTCAGTCCGCACGTCGCACAATAGCAGGCGTGGGAAACGACCCAGGGGGGCTGACGCTTGGAGCTTCAACTCCTTTTTTGTGGAAACGCGGCCCGTGAGCGCCTTGGCCATTTCTGGCGTTTCCGTCACAATGACGGCGCCACCTCCTACTGCGGTGCGGATGTCTAGCACTCGGACGCTTAGAGCTTGGAGGTCCGTAGCAGGGACACCCCGCATCAGTGCTTCCATTGCATCAGGGTTGGAGGGACCAGCCTCTCCTTCCTCACATGTCCGCCTAACCACTACCACGTTTTGTCGTGGGTTTTAGGGGGGAGTTTGGCAAGCGGTGGAGGCTTTTTATTTTTGTTTTTATTTTTATTTTTGCCCTTGTTTTTGGGCGGAGGAATAGGCGGGGCGCTGCCCTCGGCCTGCTTTGTTGGGGCCTTTTTATTCTTCCCCCTGCGCTTCCTGGCCCTGGCAGACTGCCATTCAGCCTCAGCTCCATGAGGGAGGGAGGAGGGCGCAGTAGCGGCTACTGCCGCATATGAGGGGCCTGGGGTACTACCCTGGCTCGTTGAAGCTGCTTGAGTTTGGAGGGCTGGTGGCACTGGCTGCTGGGCAATTGCCCTACGCAGCTCTTCCCTCACGACAGCCGCCACAGTTTCCCGCAGCGGCGGAGTGGCAGGGAGCGATGTCATTGGGGGCATTAGCTTTGATTGCCAGCTTCGAAATTTCGAAGAGGCAGCTAGTGACGAGGTCCCGCATAGGTCCTGTCGTGTTGACCCCCATCCGTGCCAGTTGGCCGTGGATGATTTGGACATATGCACAAATCTGCTCCATGTCCGACAGATTAGGGTCGACGGGATGTCGAGTGCTTGTAGTAGCCGGGTTGCCTGGGCTACTAGGGGGAGAAGGGGGAGATGAACGCGGTTTGCCCAGTTCTTTCCGCCCTTGTTTGTTTGGACGACGAGTAGGTTGCTCATCGTCCGAAGAGGGAGGGGTCGAGCTCGGCGAGCCCGAGGAAGAGGCGCAGGTGGCGTTTTTATTACCTGTTGAAGATTTAATTGACTTTGTCATGTTTTTTACTAATTGAGGGGGGGGGGGGGAGAAAAAAGAAGCAGACTGGTGTAGTGTATCCTTGTGAGTTCATTTGGTGTGTGTGTTAGTGGTATGAGCAAGAGGTGCTCGAGGCAGTGTCCTGGAAGCTCCCCCTCAGGCATATTGATTCTAGCCCCTTTCGCTGGTCCGTTGAGGGTCAAAGGGAGGCCCCCACATGCGCCGCAGCTGCCAGTCCGGCCACCCACCGGGACTAAGACTCATGAGGGATTTTTCAGCTGCTGCTCAGAGTCAGCCCTCAGCCACTAGTGATGTGGTGAGTGGGACACACGCTATCAGCCGCCCCAGGAACTCTCAAACCTTGTTTTTCCCCCTCCTCATTCCGAAGGCCGCACCTATATAGGGGATCGCTCAAAGGTGTTAGTGAACTACTTCCAGGACTGTCTTTCGCTCATTATGAGTGTTTAAAGTCAATGTGTTCTGCCACGCAAGCCGTTGCAGTGTATTTTGTATCTGGAATGTGTTGTGTATGTCAGTGTCGTGAGCTTTAAGCCCCTTTAAGGCCGGATTTAACGACCACGCAGAGGATACGGCAGGAGAATTCTGTCCCCCTTCCTGCGGGGGGTGTGTTCTGCGATCCCAGCTAAAGGTAGGGGGTTCCCAGCGTGTCATGTATGTGAATGAAGTGTAAGTTGTGTCCCTTTTAGTCCGGCTTATACGAACACGCAGGGAGTACGGCAGTGGAATTCTGGACCCCCAACTGCTGGGTGAGCACAGTGTGGCGACAGAGTACACTGTGACGCCCAGCCACAGGTAAGCCTCGTTGGATGTAATCCTGCGGGGACCTCATAGAGGTGAGGTTGTCTTTCAAGCTGGGCCCACCCGGCTGTCCCTTTTAGTCGGCTCATACGACACGCAGGGAATACGTCAGCGGTATTCTGGACCCCAGACTGCAGGGTGAAACAGGCACTTCATCAAGGGTAGAATGATGTACCGGGAAAAACCAAACTCTTCCATTCAGGGGACGTTTTTCTGGGGAATTTGTGCTGACTGGGCACTTCAAATGCTACGATTCGCTCGAAACTTCGCTGCTGTCAGTTGTAACCGAGCGGTTCTCCCGTCACCCTGTTGGTGGACCCGCATTCGCTCTCACGCAGTTTCCTGTTTGTTGTGGTTAAACTCCCCCAAGAGTGATTGCGAATAAAACTATCTTTTCCAATTGTATTCGGTTGATATCGTACTAACTCCCTGACTCATGTAGTGTGATATCGCTAATACGTATCTGTAACAATAGAGAACAAAGTGCAGGTGTTGGTTTGTGTTTAACACGCCATGAGTTTGATCCAAATCCTTAGCACAGCTCTCGAGGAAACAACTAAATTCCTTTCAGAGTCCCTAAACCACTGTTTAGCAGACAGTAAGAGAATTGGTGGAAGAGAACTTGGTGCAGGTGTAGGTACAAAAATACTTCATCGATGTGATCTTGTGAATACATTGCCCTCCATACGAGTTTGGCAGATCCTTTCATTCAACAGCTCAATCAGAAAAATATACTAGTAGAGAATAACATGACAATCGGATATGACCAAAGTACTGACCTGGTTGCCTTGCGAGATTACCGACGTGTGATGGTTATTAGCCCCGACGACTTGAATTCTACTAGAGTCCTCCTGCGAGTTGGTGACAAAGTGCACTCTGGGAGAGACAGCATGACTGTGAGCCCCCATCGTATTCCCGCTGATGGCCATGGTTTGTTCAAGAGGAGACGTTATGACTTTGGAAGTGTCATCCCGCTCCTCCAATCGAAGTTCCTTCTCCTTTCCAGGCATACACCCAGATATGACCCTCAAGTCTGAACGTTTTATGAATTGCTGGGGAGACGTTTGCGCGGGTTGTTGTTGCTGCTGCGGCGGAAAATGTTCCTTGTTGCTGTTGACGAGAGCGGAGACCACTTGAACGTTCGAATGGTCGTGATGGTAATTGGTTATTACATTTCGTTTCTGTTCCAACGGGACGGCCGAATGGTTTTTGAATGCAAAATGAACTTTGTTTTGTTGCTGTTGTTGTTGGTGTTGTGGAGGCGGAGGAGGTGGTTGTTCGGTTGGCGAGAATATTGGGGCAGGAGAGGGCAATGAAGTGACGACGTGCACTTTGTTGTCCAAAGTGTTGGGCATTGACGTGACCATATGAACTTGTTGGTTTTGATGATTAGGAACATTGAGAGAATTGGAATGAGCCATGGATGAAAAGTGTATCCTGTTCTGCTCAGCAACAGGATTAGCTAAGCTAGTAACGAGCTGTACATTATCACTCAAGCTGAACGAATTTGATACAGGAACATTTGTAACGAGTTGAACTCGATTTTGCTCAGACAGGGATAGCGAGTTTGATGAAGGAATACTGTTAACAATTTGCAGTCGACTTTGGTCTGGCAGCTGATTAGCCACCGACGTCACAATTTGCACCCTATTTTGTTCTTCTGACAGTGATATGTTGGAATTAACTATTTGGACTAGGTTTTGTTTCTCCGACAGGATGTTAGAGTTTGGCATACTGGAAACAATGTGGACTCTATTCTGTTCAGATAGGGACAAGGTATTTCCGGAGTTTGGCACACTGGAAACGATCTGCACTCGGTTTTGTTGTTCTGTCATAGAGCTTTGAACTCCAGACATGATGACTCGATTCTGCTCCAAGGCCATCCCAGAGCTCTGTCCTCCTGCAACGATTTGAACTCTATTCTGCTCAGACATCGACATATTGCTCTGCATCCCTGATACTATTACTCTGTTTTGCTCGCCCATCAGTGAGTTCTGCAGACCTGTTGACATAAATTGCAGCCGATTTTGTTGATCAAGGGACATAGTGTTGGGGACGTTAGATACAATAACCCTGTTCTGTTCTGTTAATGATACAGCACTGCTATTACTCGTGACTATTTGAACTCTGTTTTGGTGCTGTTCTAGAGACCCTGCAGACACCAGAACTCTCCCTTGCTGAGTGAGCATTGCATTCGGCGTTCCTGCTGAAACTATCAGTCGATTCTGTTGTTGTTCTAACGAAAGGGCGCTCGACGTTGGTACATTGGTAACAATTTGAACTCTGTTTTGCTCCAATACTGCAGGAGCCAAACCGGAAACAATGAGCCTATTGTGCTCTGTGAGCGAAGAACTCGCTTGTTGTAGAGTTCCATTGAGATCTGCGACAAGTCGAACGCCATTTTGTTGTATCGACGGAGCCATAACTACAGGCGCTCGTCTGATGTTACTCGTTGCTGCTCCTGTTGAGTTCATGACGACAGAACTGGCTGGATTTTGAATGCCTTTGAGGACCATCCCGTCTGTAGTAGCACCTTGAATTTGCAACACAGCAGTCTGTAAGGTAATCAAAACCAGATTCAATTAGGTGCGTTGTTCAGTATGGCCTAACGAATCTGAGCCTTTGTTTTAACAAGACACTAGTGCATAATGTATGTAATCAGCAGTAGGCAGACCCCAAAAATCCTAAAAAATTCTGTTTTCCTGAGGCATCAACTGGACGCACCTGCTCAAAACTTAAGCATCTTTTCTATATAAAATCCCCACTTCAGAATTAGTCCTTTAAACGGCTAAATAAATGTTCCAAAACACCACCAGGAGAATGGAACGAAAAGGTTTCCCCTCACTATAATATTAAGGCACTATTAACTACATTTGGTATTTACTAAATTTTAAGTAGTCTTCCAGATCATGTGTATTAAGAAATAAAAATAAAAATTTCATCTCAGGGAGGGATTCGAGCAAGCCCCACCAGAAGGAACGGTTACCAACAACTAATTTAACAATTAATTAATCTCGGAGATAAAGCTGAGACTGACTCCTGTGAGGGATTTTTCATAAATCCTGCTAGGTAAATTGTAATGTTCCTTCGAAGAGAAGCGAATGTATGGAGAGGTTCCTCAGCTATTCCTATTCGTCCTCACTTCTGCTGGTCCAACTTCGCTAGATGGCCAGGAGTAAGAACGGGGAAGATGTTGCTTGATGTTTCTCGTTCATCCTCTCATCGCTCCACCTGACTTCGGATTTTGTAGCACAAGAAACAAATGTATGAGACTTGCTTCGCCAGGATACTTGGTGAGAGAGTGGATATATGTGTTTCCGTCTAGCCCAACTTTGGCGAAAGCAGAAGGATGCTCTGGGAAAATGTGGATGACTGGGTTTTTTGGTTACCCCCCTTTGGCTAACAGGCACCACGAGGATATTCTAAGAGTTTGGAGGCGTTTTAAGGTATTGTAGGAATAAAAAATCACATAACACATCCAAGATTAACCATGTTAACAAATAACATATCCACACATTTTCTTCCTGCAACACTATTGGCCATTTCATTCGCACCAATTGACCACACATATTCAGCCTATTGAAGCGCCATCAGCATGGTCAGAAATTCCCAAAGTACCGTGTAAGGGGTACGATGGTGCTTTTTTGCACTATTAGTTCTCTCTACACCAACCATTTACTACAAAGACCCTGGCCTCGAATGGCCCCTGCTACTAAAATAATTGCAACAGTCCAACGTGACGTAACCCTTTGAATCATATAAACGTGAAGATAAGCTTCGTTAGAATGATATCAACCGCAGCCCTCACCCATGTTGCTCATGGCAATCAGGCTGAAGGCTCCCTTCCAGCTCCTTTGTATGTAGAGCTAACCCTGACATGCACATGGCCTCCTCATCATCATCATCATCATCATCATAAAGTAATGCTGAAGTCACATAATCCAGGCAACCGTTTCCTTTCAAATGGAATTTAGAAAATGGAGCGTCACTCAATCAAGAGTTGCAGTGTACACTCATCGTCTCCCCCTGGTTTCTTCCAAAAATAACGAAGCTGTCGAAACGACTTCTTAATGCTCACTGTACAGATTGTGAGCTCACATCAATTTGTGTATCAGATCAACTTATATAGCCATTAAAACGCATTTGTGGCATCGATTGTGTGAATTAAGCAAGTCACTTTGCAAACGATTTGGAATTTAACTAACTGTAACGACAATTCCATGGTTTTTATTAGTGAGTAATTACCTGAAGTGATTGCATGAACGCAGTTTCCTTAGACGTGTTATTAGACAAGCCTGTGTTAGTCTGAAACCACAAGTATTGCATTAGAAAGACTACAAAGCTGATGAGAAGTGAATAAAAATGGGAGGGAAACGAGAGAAACAGTATAGACACCACTTACGTACTTCAATCACGTAGTAGAGTCAGGCTACAATGACAAGAAAATATCTACTCACACAAATCGTGTGCAAAACAGGTTCCAAAATTGCTTATTTGGAGTCACTAGGGGTCAAGCGAGAATAATTAACTCGATGTAGAATGACAAAGTAATAACAGCAGAACATTTCAAGAATGCTCAAATCCACGTGGTACAATCCACGGGATTTATTTAAAATCGACAAAAAGAACTGGAAAAACAAATTTTCAAGCACAATAGAGCAAGTTGAAGCGATGTGAAGTGAAGCTGGACCGTTGCCTCTTCATCTCTAGTATTGCACAAGCCTTCGAGCTCTCTCCATGCCACTTACACATACTCGAGAGCACATGGTTACATTGGTTATGCTCGAGGAAGCTGTACGGGTGCTCAGTAGCCTGGAGGGCTCTCCCCTCAGGCAATGCTGACTAGCATTGAGCTCAGGAAAGTAAAATTTCAAAAAAAGATGTTACATACAGAAATATGGGACAGTAATGGTGACGTTAACATTCAAACGGAAAACCTACTAACCTGCAAAATTTGTTGTCCATGATCTGCAATCAGTTGAGCCAGTTGAGACTGGGCGGCTGCAGCTATACTCGGGGTCACTCCACTAGCCTGTCATAATAATGAAATACTATCGTGAACGTACTCGCCACATGGTTAAACGATTACAAGCGAATTGTAGATGTTGTCTATATTTTTTAAACGACAAAATAGAGCTAATTGAGAAATTGTTCATGATTCACTGCAAGGTCACCCTCTCAACTTTGTAAAAGTTAGCAACTTTCTCGTTTATATCAGCCAAAAAAACTTTCGAGAAGTAAATTTTTCAATGATTCTATTCAGCTCATCACCCTCAGGTCTACCTCAGTTATTCCGTAACTCTTGGTGCCGTAAATGAGCTTGCTATTTTCTTAAATTCGGAAAACTCTTGAGGGGTTTCATTGTATTTTATGCAAAATAAAATGCCAAATCAAGTTCTGTAAAGGAATGTCTCATTCATTGGCCTGGAGAGACGTAAGGAAAAAATATCAGGTCTCTTTTGTGAGAACTGTCGCTTGCCATTTATCCAAGCGATGCTAGTTTACCTGCAGTTGTGGAGATCGGCTTTAAGCAAGTGAAGTGCCTTTTTACTTTCCGCTACCCGAAGGGAAGGAAAGTATAGTAATCGTGTCAAAAAAAAATTTGGGTTTTCTTCAGATCTGTTGTGTACGCCTTGCCACATCTGAGCAAGGAATGCAAGCGTGAGGCTCCCCTCAAGTGTGCCAATTGCGTTGAACGCAAATGCCAACAGGTCTCACACTCTACACGAGACGCACGCTGTACCATTCGTCAGCGAGCGATTGCCCTCCAGGAGTCACGAGTGGATTATGCATAGGTTAAAAACAGTTCGAATCCTTCAGCACAACACAAATAACAGTTCCCCAGTTATGGCTGAGTTGCTCCACAATGCACTCAAGAAACGCTGCAGTGTTCTCGCCATACAGGAACCATACATAGGATCCATTACTCTTGGTCTGGGATCGCAGGCACAAGTGGTGGCTGGAGCAAGAGCGGGAGCCAAGGCATCAGTGGCCTGCATTGACCCACCCGTCCATTGACATGCTCGCACTCACCCACCAAAACAGCCAGCACTTGGCCGCTGTGCTGATCCGAACCGGTGGCTTTGAGCTGGTTGTAATATCATTTTACAGGCAATTTGGCGCACCAGTTGTCAACAGCCTTCAACCACTCGAGCGGGCTCTAGCAGGCCTATCAGCACGACCCTGCATAGTCTGTGCTGATGCAAATGCCAGATTACCATTGTGGGGAGGGCGAGGCGTATATAGAGCTGCTCTCCAGGTGCAACTTGGTTGTTGCCAACGACCCTACGACTGAGGCAACCTATGACGGTCCGAAGGAAGGTCGTGTATAGACGTCAGAGCTGTGTCTCACACCCTGCTACTCTAATTGCAGGATTGGCGAGTCGTACCAGGTGCAACGCAGGGTGATGTCATGGTTATTGACTTTGCCATCACAGATGACAACATCCTCTGCAAAGACACGCGTGAAAAGTGATTCCGCACCAAAAATGCTGACTGGCCACAATTCTGTAGGGTACTAGAAGGTAAACTGCGTGCTGCAGACACCGACCTAATAGTGCATACTGCCACACCTGGAGAGTTGGACAGCAACGTATTTACCACAGCACTGCACTCTCCTGGGCTCTCTGTACTTGGGCAACAGAAGGACAGGGCGATCAAAGTCCCATTGTGGACTGAGGAACTTAATCCCCTCAAGCAAAGTGTAAATAGAGCCAGAAGGATGTACCAACACATTCGTGACCCTGATACCAGTGCCACACTCTGAACAGCCTTCATCCAAGATAAGAAGGCCTTCCACCGCGCCATCAAACGAGCCAAACAGCAAGGCTGGCGCAATTTTGTGGAAGCGGAGAGCTTTGAGAACCCTAGGGGCAGACATTACAACTCCTCCACAGGAAAAGCAAACATAGAGCAGGTCTTAGCTGCGATGCAAAATGAGTCAGGCTGGGCCTGCAGCATCGAAAGTTCACTGGAAACCCTCCTTTAGAAGGCATTCCCTAATGACCAAGTAGCTCGAGATACTGAAGCTCAGAGGGCTGCAAGGGACCTGATCATGGACCCCCCGAACGATCCCGACATCCCATTGTGGACAACAGGCGACCACGCCAGGGCCCTTGCGACCTTAAAGCCCAACAAATCCCCTGGGCCATATAGAATAGAATAGAAAGCAATATGCTAAGGAAGGCAGACTTTTCATTGTCTGAAGTAGCAAACTAACAGTCAATCAAACGAGAGTATTGTTAGGTACGTCATCAAGAGTTATGCTTCTGGTTGTAAAGCAAGCTAGGAGATAGACCCACGATCATGGAGACCACTCAGCCTTCTTTCCAGGCGAAACATTCGAAATCTTAATGTTGCAGTCCCTCGAAGGAGTCTTTGGTCGCAACCTCACAGGAAGCAATATGGGTATACCAATGGAAGGTCCACGCAGGATGCCATTGTCGAAATTCAGCGTGTTTCCCTGCTAGCACCGGCTAAGTACGTCGTAGCAGTTCTGATTGACATCAGAGGAGCGTTTGACAACCTTTGGTCGCCAGTGCTCCTTAATGAGCTTAAAGGTAGGGGAATCCCCCACAACCTGTACTCACTCGTCAAAAGTTACCTGACAGACAGAACTGCTATAATCGAATGCAGACATGTCTCCGTTCAGAGAAGGATTGAGAAGGGGTGCCCACAGGGCTCGGTCCTTGGTCCAGCACTCTGGAATGCCTTCTTCAAAGGTCTTCTGAAGGGCCTCATGGAGACTGACTGCGAGCCGTCAGTCCGCCGAATCAAAGAAAAAACCCACCACGTGCTCCGCATCGTCACCCAATGGTGTGAGCATGTCAAGATGCAGGTGGCCGGGGGAAAAAACTGCGTGATTGCCTACTGATCCGTTGTCTGGGGAAGCCAGTCAATCAAAAGAGTTTATTGGCCCAATCCCAGAGAGCTGCACTCGTGTGGATCACCATGGCCTATAAGACTGTATCACCAGAAGCACTCCAAGTGATCACTGGTCAGTTACCAATTGACTTGGCCATTGAGTACATGGTTGACAAGTGGAGAGTAAAACGAGAGCTTCCCCCGCTTTGGGCTGAACTCTGTGCAGACCTCACCACAGAACACAAACTTGCCACCATTGACGAATAAGCGTTAGAAAAATCGCAAGTGAGATGGGAATCCTCGTCAAAGGGACGTGACACGTATGAGTTCTTCCCCAACATCCGTGAACGTCTTTCAAGAAAATGGGTTGAGCCAGTTCCTCACAGGACATGGTGACTTCGATACGTGGCTCCGCTTCTTTTCTTTAAAGACTCTCCCTCATGCACGTCTTGTGCCTCCAGTGCGGAGGAAACAAGAAACCACATGCTGCTACACTGCAGTTTCTACAACAGAGAGCGATGGTTGTTGGGTGGGCAAACGAACTTAGCAGCATTGATTGCTACAAAGCAAGCCTATAACCATTTAGCAGATTTCTCGAAGAAGGTGATGGTGAAGGAACGTGGTTATAGTTGATCTGTCCTCTTGAAACTTGCCACCCAAGTAAATAGTTAGATCATGTGGGAAACCAGATTAAGAACTCCTCCTGGACCGTACAGGATTCCTCAGGTGGTCACCTCTGTGCGGTAACACACAGGCAACAGCTCTCTACCGGGAGACTGGCTTACGACCAAATACCTGCCATACCTCCGCAGGTCTGAGTTTGGTGGATGCTGCAGAGGCCAGCCTTTTGCATATTAGCGAAACTGCAACTTTCATTACTGATATAACCCTCGTTGAGGGTTTAGGAACTGACATCAAATAAGTAAATCCTCACTTATGGAGGTACAGCAGGTTTGGTCATTTTGCGAGTCTCCTGGTGGAGTACTATGGAAGGAAACCACACTCCGTTAATGGGATCAAATTCAATGTGCCATTTACTGTGGGAAACACGGGCTGTCAGCAGGAATTTACGGAGACATGTAGATATCAACTTGTAAACTACGTCATTCAAGCCATTTTGGCTAATAGTTGAAACTACTTCTTTGTCTCTTGTTCCGGTAGAGAGCTGTTGCTAGTGTTACCACACGGAGCTATGACCCCTGAGGGATCCTTTATCATCTGGGAGGAGCTTTATTCGGTTTCCCACCTGACCCAACTATTTACTTGGGTGGCAAGTTTCAAAGGAAGAAATCAACTGGGGCCATGTTACTTGATTGCAAATTGGACAAAATGGTTATCAACTTCCTTAGTAACAGACAAGTGGTAGGTTTGGTTGGACTTCCAACAACCATTGCTCACTGGAATAGCACGTGACTTCTTGTTCCCTCCACACTGGTGGCACAAAACTGCGTAGCATGGAGAGTCTTTGAGAGAAAAAAGTGGAGCCGCGCATTTAAGTCAACATGTCTTGCAAGGAGCTGGCTCGTCCAGTGGTCAAAAATTATGAAAAAAAAAACAGCCTATTCCACACAATAAATAAATGCGTGCAATCAATATAAAGAAAGCTAAATTCATTTAATAAGCATAAAAATGTCAGCTACTGATCAGACAAATTTTACCTGGTCAGCCTGGGTGACGACCATAGTACCATCTTCTCCTACTGATAGTCTAAGGCTGCCCCCAACCTAACAAACACAACCAATCGCGTAGATGAATACCATACCAGAGCATAAAAATGTTAATAGAAGAAGAAAATCCAAATAGAAAAAGACACATAATGACATGTTAGTACAAATAAATTACAATGGACATTACAAACGAAACACCATAACTGGTTAGTAAACTGATACTCATGTTAGAAACAAATTATGGGTGAACTACTTAAGTTTTTTTGTTAATTAGCTGTTACAAGTTTTAATGGTGGTATTACAACAATCACACCCCACCTATGAACACCGACAAGCCTATTGTAAGGATGGCTAAGAGTACAGTGCGTCCAGCAACCACACATCGTGTGCACATCTATGAGTCCATCACACACACAAGAGTTTCGTTGTTGATGCCAGTTCCGCCTACTCCAGGCTAACAATCTTTTAGTCGCTTCTACACCCAGTCAGTAGCGATTGCTGGTGGCCAGGCGCACTCCTACAATATGCTGTAGCCTTCAGACTCCATCTAATGAACATGATTTGAAGGATGTTCTCAGTTTGTGGAGGTAAAACCTTGTATTTTCAGTCGCATTTGGAAATCATCGTTATTGTACACCAACTCGTCTCTCACCATCACACCATGCAGAATTACTGTTTTGCACGAGCCTGTTCTGCATTTCCCAAGGCTGTTGCTTTCATGCAATTTGTTTGTACTTCTTTATTATTATTATTGTTTAAACGAGAATTGCCGTTCATTATCTTTCAAAAGCAAACTCTTTCATTTTTATTGTCGGCATTCTACTGCCGTATTATGTTTATATGACTGCAACTCCAAGCAATATGTTTTCATTGCAAATCAATGTGTTGCGATATTCTACAAAGTATGAGAGAGCACGCACGATAACAACCGAATCTAATTGGAATACGATTGACATCGGAAGAAAATTTGACGACGTGTGTGATTGCCAACCTTTCTCAATGAGCTTCAGGATCGGGGAATTTCTCCTACCTTACAAATAGAACTACGATCGAATGCAGACGTGTCTTCGTCCGGAGAATGATAAAGAGAGGGTTTCTAAGGGCTCAGTATTCGGACCAGCACCCTGGAACCCCTTCTTTGAAGGTCTTCTCAGGAAATTGATTGACTCACTGCAAGCTATACACCTATGTAGACGACCTGAATGTTCTGATTCTTGCACAGTCGATCCACCAAATCGAAGCAAAAACCATCATCTGATAGTGTAAACACGTCACACGTCAAGCAGCCGGGGGCTGGGTAGTAAGCGTCCCATGAAAAATACCCACAAGAAGACTCTTCCAGGACGTTCAAAACAGAGCTCCTGAAACTAAAATCAGTGCTTCTTTGTGAGTGAAACCAATCTAAGTATTGTATGGATAAGGCTCAGCACTCTGTTCAGCACAAGAATCTCACTGATTAAAGTAGATCGTGCATATATCTTATTATCTCATTACTTCAGAATTGAATCAGCTATTAGAGCAAGAGATACGATGGACCATGTGGACATCCCCTATGGGACCACAGACAGTGTCTCCCTCCCTTTCACCAAGCCTTACTCCAACAGCATTAGCATGTAAGGTCGAGAACTCAACAGCCAGAAATTTTACATCAGTCGCAAGTTGAGACTATTCTCACTTCATTCTCCTGAGGTAGGAAAAATTGGCTATTTGTATGAAGCTAATCTTTGTTCGAATCGTATACGCAGATATTTGAATACAGCCCTTGCCAAAATATTAGTAAGCCCCCATTGAGCACACTAATGATAACTCTCTACAGAACTAATGCAACGTGCGCGGATATTCAAAGTGGGAAGAAACTCACTGTAGCGGGAGACTGAAGTTGAGCCAAAAGCTGCGAGGGGTTAAACTGTTTGCCAGAAATGTGTTGTCCCGCGTTTACATTTGGAGGGACTGACTTTGACAACAGTGGTGGTTGAGGTGACGACGTCTTAGGGCCGAGTGGTGGCCCTGAAACAACATTTTGAGCGATACTCGCTGTTGAAGCGGGTGTTGATATCACATCTTCATCTTCGATACCTGAAAACGTGCCAAAAACCAAAATTGCAAATCCGTATCAGAATAACCATTGAATTACGAGAAACCTTTTGCTGCTGGGCAAAAGGCAATTGGGGTAGTTTAGAACTGTGGTCAGTTGCATTTCTAACACAACTGAAAGGTCATAGAGCTGTTTACTGTAGTTTTCATGCTACATCCAGGACAACAGACTGTACCAGCTGCTAATCCAATTAGAAAGCGACTGCAAATGTAAGGAGTAATGGAAACATTGCACCTAAGTATCACTTTATCACTCTGCTACCTCTTAACCTGTATGTTCCACTATCAAGCACATCAAATTGTAGGATAGTGATGGGGCAGAGATTAACTACGGTCGAACTAGTAAGACGTAATGTGCACATAATACTTCTTTTTTTTTTTAAAGTTATGTTAACCTTTAGTCACAATTTGGTATTAAAGAGTGTGTTGCGGGGTGGATTAGCGATATTCCACTATGTGATTCGGGAGTATGTACCATACCAACCGAATGCAATTGGAACATACGAGTTTTATTCTCAATTAGACTCGGGGAACTTTTACCACTACAAACAGGGAATTGGGCATGGGGAGCATGGACGACAGGGCAACGAGAGAACCTCTCAGTTTCAACTGACGGCAGCAAAGTTTTGAGCGAATCGGGGCATTTGAGGTGCCCAGTCACCACAAATGCCCCAGACGAACCTCCGCTGTATGGAAGGGTTTGGTTTGTCCCGGTACATCACCTTGCTCTCAGGTCTGTTTCTTTATTTGATGACTGTACCTAAACCCTCGACGAGGGTTATATCAGTCATAGAAGTTGCGGTTTCGCTAATATGCAAGAGGCCGGCCCCTGCAGCATCCAACGAACTCAGACCTGTGGAGGTACGGCAAGTATTTGGTCGTTAGCCAGTCTCACCGTAGAGAGCTGTTGCCCGTGTGTTACCGCGCGGAGGTGACCACCTGAGGAATCCCGTGCCATCTGGGAGTAGTTCTTAATCTGGTTCCCTACCTGATCTTACTTTTTACTTGGGTGGCAAGTTTCAAAAGGACAGATCAACTATAACCACGTTTCTTAGCCATCACCTTCTTTGCGAACTTTGCAAAATGGTTATAGGCTTCCTTTGTAGTAGTTAATGCTGCTAAGTTCGTTTGCCCTCCCAACAACCGTCGCTCACTGTTGTAGAAACTACAGTGGAGCAGCACATGGTTTCCTGTTTCCTCCGCACTGGAGGCACAAGACGTGCATAATGGAGAGTCTTTCAGAGAAAAGAAGTGGAGCCGCGCATTGAAGTCACCATGTCCCGTGAGGAACTGGCTCGTCCAGTGGTCTGGCTCAACCCATTTTCTAGAAAGACGTTCACGGATGTTGGGGAAGAACTCATACGTATCACGTCCCTTTGACGAGGATTCCCATCTAGCTTGCCATTTCTCTAGAGCCCATTCATCGATGGCGGCAAGTTTCTGTTTTGTGGTGACATCCACATGGAGTTCAGCCCAAAACGGGGGAAGCTCCCGTTTCACTCTCCACTTGTCAACCATGCACTCAACAGCCAAAACAACTGGTAACTGACCAGTGATCACCTGGAGTGCTTCTGTTGATACAGTCTTGTAGGCCTTGGTGATCCACAGGAGCGCGGCTCTCTGGGATTGGGCCAATACTCTCTTTTGATTGACTGTTAGTTTGCTACCCTAGACAATGGGGCAGTAGCCAATCACACCTAGATATATGGCCTTATACATGAGGATAGTGTCGTGGTAACACACACCCCAAGTGGCCTTAGTAATGGCACGCAGTGAGGCAAACCTTGCAATGGTAGTGCCTTTAAGGGACAGGAGGTGTTGGTTGAAACCCCACCTCTCACCTATATTCACTCCTAAATACTTGACGTGCTTTTCAAGAAGGAGCCTGTGGCCGCCAAAGCGTATTGTGGGTGGATTATTCACTTTCCCCTTCAAGAGGATTAGCTGGGTCTTTTCCTCAGCCACCTGCATCTTGACATGCTCGCACCATTGGTTGACAGTGCGGAGCACGTGGTGGGTTTTTTCTTCAATTTGGCGGACTGACTCTGCAAAGATCAGCACAGTCAAGTCATCCACATAGGCGTACGGCTCGCAGTCAGTCTCCATGAGTTTCCTGAGAAGACCTTCGAAGAAGGCATTCCAGAGTGCTGGTCCTAGGACCAAGCCCTGTGGGCACCCCTTCTCAATCTTTCTCCGGACGGAGACATGCCTACTTTCGATCGTAGCAGTTCTGTCTGTCAGGTAGCTTCTGACGAGCGAGTACAGGTTGCGGGGGATTCCCCTACCTTTGAGCTCATTAAGGAGCGCTGGCCACCAAAGGTTGTCAAACGCTCCTCTGATGTCAATCAGAACTGCTACGACGTACTTAGCCGGTGCCAGCAGGGGAACACGCCGAATCTCGACAATGACATCCTGTGTGGACCTTCCTTTGGTACACCCGTATTGCCTGCCTGTGAGGTTGCGGCCAAAGACTCCTTCGAGGGACTGCAACATCAAGATTTCTAGTGTTTTGCCTAATATGGAAAGAAGGCTGAGTGGTCTCCATGATCGCGGGTCCGACTGATTGCGGTCGCCTCCCTTTTGAAGAGTGACAACGCGCGCAGACTTCCACTGAGTGGGGAACTGTCCGACCTGCCGACAGTCATTAAATAGATTAAGGAGACCGCTGGAGATTGTCCGCTCAGCCTTCCTTAGCATATTGCTTTCTATTTTATCTGGCCCAGGAGATTTGTTGGGCTTTAAGGTCGCAAAGGCCCTGCCGAGGTCGCCTGTTGTCCACAGTGGGATGTCGGGCTCGTTCGATGGGTACATGATCAGCTCCCTTGCTGCCTTCTGGGCTTCAGTGTCTCGAGCTACTTGGTCATCTGGGAACGCCTTCTCAAGGAGGGTTTCCAGTGAACTTTCGATGCTGCAGGCCCAGCCTGACTCATTTTGCATCGCAGCTAAGACCTGCTCTACATTTGCTTTACCTATGGAGGACTTGTAATGTCTGCCCCAGGGGTTCTCAGATCTCTCCGCTTCCACAAAATTTCGCCAGCCTTGCCGTTTGGCTCGTTGATGGCGCGGTGCCTTCTTCTCATGGATGAAGGCAGTTCGGAGTGTTGCTCTGGCATCAGGGTCACGAGTGATTTGGTACATTCTTCTGGCTCTATTTGCACTTTGCTTGAGGGGATTAAGTTCCTCAGTCCACCATGGGACTTTGATCGCCCTGTGCTTCTGTTGGCCAAGTACAGAGAGCCCAGCAGAGTGCAGTGCTGTGGTAAATGTGTCCACTTTGCTTTCCACCTCTTCAGGTGTGGATGCTTGCACTATTTGGTCGGTGTCTGCGGCACGCAGTTCACCTTCCAGTACCCTAACGAATTGCGGCCAGTCAGCATTTTTTGTGCGGAATCGCTTTTCACGCGTGTCTTTACAGAGGATGTTGTCATCCGTAATGGCAAAGTCAATAACCATGTGACCGCTCTGCGTTGCACCTGGTACGACTCGCCAACCCTGCAATTTGAGTAGCAGGGTGTGAGACACGGCTGTGACGTCTATACACGACCTTCCTCCCGGACCATCATAGGTCGCCTCAGTCATGGGGTCATTGGCAACAACCAAGTTGTACCTGGTGAGCAGCTCTATATACGCCTCGCCCGCCCCATCCAAGGTTGGGGATCCCCACAATGGTGATCTGGCGTTTGCATCAGCACAGACTACGCAGGGTCGTCCTGATAGGCCTGCTAGAGCCCGCTCGAGTGGTTCAAGGCTGTTGGCAACTGGTGCGCCAAATTGCCTGTAGAATGATATTACAACCAGCTCAAAGCCACTGGCTCGGATGAGCACAGCGGCCAAGTGCTGGCTGTTCAGGTGAGTGAGTGCGAGCATGTCAATGGACGGGTCAATGCAGGCCACTGCTGCCTTGGCTCCCGTTCTTGCTCCAGCCACCACTCGTGCCTGCGATCCCAGACCAAGAGTTTTGGATCCTATGTATGGTTCCTGTATGGCGAGAACACTGCAGCGTTTCTTGAGTGCATTTTGCAGCAACTCTGCCATAACTGGGGAACTCTTATTGGTGTTGTGCTGAAGGATTCGAACTGTTTGTGACCTATTCATAATCCACTCGTGACTCCTGGAGGGCAATCGCTCGCTGACGAATGGTACAGCGTGCGTCTCGTGTAGAGTGTGCGACCTGTAGGATTTTGCGTTCGACGCAATTGGCACACTTGAGGGGAGCATCACGCTTGCATTCCTTACTCAGATGTGGCAAGGCGCACCAGGCGCACACAACAGGTCTTGTACAGGCCACTGCCAGGTGGCCATAGCGCTGGCATTTGTAGCACTGAGTGGGGGCTTGGTACTTTCGTATGGCGCACCGCTGCCAGGCTATTTGGAGGTGCCTTGCCCCCTCTAGTTTTTTGTATAGGCTGGGTGATACCTCAATCACCCAATCCTTCTGTCTGCCACGCTTTTTGGTGAAGAGAGGCCTGACGTCCTGCGGCTGCAAGCCTAACGCAGGATTGTGTTCAACAACTTGTTGGGCCAAGTCCTCTTTTTGTAGGTTAGTCCACACGTCGCACAATAGCAGGCGTGGGAAGCTACCCACAGGGGCTGACGCTTGGAGCTTCAACTCCTTTTTTGTGGAAACGCGGCTCGTGAGCGCCTTGGCCATTTCTGGCGTTTCCGTCACAATGACGGCGCCACCTCCTACTGCGGTGCGGATGTCTAGCACTCGGACGCTTAGAGCTTGGAGGTCCGTAGCAGGGACGCCTCGCATCAGTGCTTCCATTGCATCAGGGTTGGAGGGACCAGCCTCTCCTTCCTCACATGTGCGCCTGATGATGATGATGATAACAGGGAGGCAGCTGCAGGCGTACCGACCGCAGCACCATCAACTGCAGCTGCGGGACCAATGGCAGTATGCCGTGGCCACTGAGGGCCCATGTCCCAACTCCCCTTTCACGAGCCTGTTGGGCGGCCCGCACATTTCCCGGCCTATTGCCGGTACCCATTGCCTCACCCCCCTGGGTTTGGAGGAGGGGGGGTGCCTGGTCGGGGATCGAACCAGAGTCCGCTGGTTCTATCCCCGCCTGGCTCAGTTAGCCTCGCGCCCCAACGCACTCGGCCACCGCGCCCCCACTACCTGTGCGCCTGACCACTACCACGTTTTGTCGTGGGATTTTAGGGGGGAGTTTGGTAGGCGGTGGAGGCTTCTTCTTTTGGTTTTTATTTTTATTTTTGCCCTTGTTTTTGGGCGGAGGCGTAGGCGGGGCGCTGCCCTCGGCCTGCACGTCCTGCTTAGTTGGGGCCTTTTTATTCTTCCCCCTGCGCTTCCTGGCCCTGGCAGACTGCCATTCAGCCTCAGCTCCATGAGGGAGGGAGGAGGGCGCAGTAGCAGCTACTGCCGCATATGAGGGGCCTGTGGTACTACCCTGGCTCGTTGAAGCTGCTTGAGTTTGGAGAGCTGGTGGCACTGGCTGCTGGGCAATTGCCCTACGCAGCTCTTCCCTCACGACAGCCGCCACAGTTTCCCGCAGCGGGGGAGTGGCAGGGGGCGATGTCGTTGGGGGGGCATTAGCTTTGATTGCCAGCTTCGAAATTTCGAAGAGGCAGCTGGTGACGAGGTCCCGCATAGGTCCTGTCGTGTTGACCCTCATCCGTGCCAGGCGGCCGTGGATGATTTGGACATATGCACAAATCTGCTCCATGTCCGGCAGATTAGGGTCAACGGGGTGTCGGGGGCTTGTAGTAGCCGGGTTGCCCGGGCTACTAGGGGGAGAAGGGGGAGACGAACGCAGTTTGCCCGGTTCTTCCCGCCCTTGTTTGTTTGGACGACGAGTAGATTGCTCATCGTCCGAAGAGGGAGGGGTCGAGCTCGGCGAGCCCGAGGAAGAGGCGCAGGTGGCGTTTTTATTACCTGCTATTGTTTTATTTGACTTTGTCATGTTATTTTTACTAATTGGGGGGGGAGGGGGTTAAAGAAGCAGACTGGTGTAGTGTAGCCTTGTGAGTTCATTTGTTGTGTGTGTTAGTGGTATGAGCAAGAGGTGCTCGAGGCAGTGTCCTGGAAGCTCACTCTCAGGCATATTGATTCTAGCCCCTTTCGCTGGTCCGTTGAGGGTCAAAGGGAGGCCCCCACATGCGCCGCAGCTGCCAGTCCGGCCACCCACCGGGACTAAGACGCATGAGGGATTTTTCAGCTGCTGCTCAGAGTCAGCCCTCAGCCACTAGTGATGTGGTGAGCGGGACACACGCTATCAGCCGCCCCAGGAACGCTCAAACCTGGTTTTTCCCCCTCCTCATTCCGAAGGCTGCACCTATATAGGGGATCGCTCAAAGGTGTTAGTGAGCTACTTCCAGGACTGTCTTTCGCTCATTATGAGTGTTTTAAGTCAATGTGTTCTGCCACGCAAGCCGTTGCAGTGTATTTTGTATCTGGAATGTGTTTTGTATGTCAGTGTCGTGAGCTTTAAGCCCCTTTAAGGCCGGATTTAACGACCACGCAGAGGATACGGCAGGAGAATTCTGTCCCCCTTCCTGCGGGGGGTGTGTTCTGCGATCCCAGCTAAAGGTAGGGGGTTCCCAGTGTGTCATGTATGTGAATGAAGTGTAAGTTGTGTCCCTTTTAGTCCGGCTTATACGAACACGCAGGGAGTACGGCAGTGGAATTCTGGACCCCCAACTGCTGGGTGAGCACAGTGTGGCGACAGAGTACACTGTGACGCCCAGCCACAGTTAAGCCTCGTTGGATGTAATCCTGCGGGGACCTCATAGAGGTGAGGTTGTCTTTCAAGCTGGGCCCACCCGGCTGTCCCTTTTAGTCGGCTCATACGACACGCAGGGAATACGTCAGCGGTATTCTGGACCCCCGACTGCAGGGTGATCACCTTGCTCTCAATGAAGTGCCTGTCCTCAGGTACTCATGAACAAGTTTCTTGCCACGTACTGCAATCAGGGCGTTGCTGTCCTCCCAACAAAGGGGAACCTAATCTTGATTAAAGAGAGAGAGAGAGAGTGAGAAAGAATTTTGATTCAAGTTCTAAAACGGTGCCCATATTTGTGGTGGGAGTAATGAGTTAACAAATACAAATAAACACGCACTTCACAATGTCCGTGGCGAACACAGGTCTGTTTCCTTATTTGATGACTGTTCCTAAACCCATAGGGGAAGAACTCATACGTGTCACGACCCTTTCGACGAGGATTCCCATCTCGCTTGCCATTTCTCTAATGCCCATTTGTCGATGGCGGTGAGTTCTGTTCTGTGGTGAGATCCGCACGGAGTTCAGCCCAAAGTGGGGGAAGCTCCGGTTTCACTCTCCACTTGTCAACCAGGCACTCAACGGCCAAATCAACTGGTAACTGACCTGTGATCACCTGGAGTGCTTCTGTTGATACAGTCTTGTAGGCCTTGGTGATCCACAGGAGCGCGGCTCTCTGGGATTGGGCCAATACTCTCTTTTGATTGACTGTTAGTTTGCTACCCCAGAGATCTGTGGATCGTACGTCTTCATTCCACACAGCTGGGACATCCAGGATCAAGGGAATCGGTCCATCTCTTGGCGAAAGGCGAGTACATCAATAGGAGGAGTTGCAGTTTCCCTCCTCCTCTGAGAACACCTGCCCTAAGGTGTTCCAAAAGGGTAGTTCTGAGCGAAGATGCTGTAACTACCACGCACTGATTAGTTGCACTTTTGGGAACAAGCGCGGCGCTCTGGCTCATGGGTTGTAGAAGCGCATGATGCCTGTGTTGACAGCATTCTCACGTGTCCGTTGAGTGGCAGCTCTTGAGTGTGTGTGAAGTTACCAAACAATTTGTACACAGATTGCGCACATTCATGTAGGTTCTTCGAGCATCCTGGCTGGAGTTGAAGAGACGTGGGAACATTTTTACCCCATGATGTTTGCCACAGATAGGGCAGGGATGAGGATCTAACAGTGGAGTTCCATCATCACCAAACCTTTTCAAAAGCGCATGATTTCCCCAGACTCGTTGTTTGAGAGGTCGTTCAGGGACAGACACATGTGAAGATGTCACTGCTGATGACCATTGGGGGATTGAATCATTGTGAGGTGTACGCTGAGTAAGTTTCCACTGCTGAGATGCTAGGTAAGCATTGACCTTGTCTATGTAGATAAGAGTGAGATCCTGGTAGACCAGAAACTTCTTGACATCCGTCCTGCTTCCCTCGAAGCAGCCATCGTCGAGCTGTGTTCAACTGTTCGTCAACAACGGGCAACGTTCGAACATAATGACAGGCGAGAGAGTTGGTCACAGCAGGACAGAAAATTTGGAGGCTGGGGATCGAAAATTCCCATCGCACTAGAATAGAAGAACCTTCAAGTTTTTACTAATGCAGTGAAAGTTCGACCACTAGTTGGGCGGCAATGTTACGGAGCGAATTAACGATGTCACATTATGTGAGTAGGGGAGTCAGGACGATATCAACCGAATGCAATTGGAACAAGGATTTTTATTAGCAATTACACTCACAGAAGTTTTACCACCGAAACCAGGGAACTGGGTGGGAGCGAACACAGGCGCGGGCGACGAGGGAACCACTCGGTTACAACTGATGGCAGTGAAGTTTCGAGGGAATTGAGGCATTTGAGGTGCCCAGTCACCACAAATGCCCCAGAAGAACCTCCGCTGAATGGAAGAGTTTGGTTCGTCCCGGTACAGGCATAACAAAATTAACGCAAGATTGGAATTTTTGCCGCAATATTTGCATATTAAAACTTCTTAAATTGTCTTCGCTATTGAATAATATTTTTAAAATAACGAAAAACTGGTGGTGGGTGAAACATTTGTAAAAATAACAGGTTTGTTCATAACGCTGAATCGATGTTCCTATGTTTTCACCAACTCTCTCATGCACTGCTTCAATATTGACATTTCAACGGCTTGTTTTGGACGACCAGATTATTTAAAGTCTTCAACTGGTCTGGCTTCCACGAATTTGCACAGTTGAAGATGTTAAAATGCTATTTTTACCGTATTTGGTAAAATGTTCAAATAGCGGTCGCAACCAAACTTTCATATTTTTTTTTAAAGTAAAAATATCGTTCAATAATGAAGACCACGATCGTTGTATCGCACGTGTTTTACAAGAATAAATGCAATAAACGTGAATTTCAAAACAAATGAAATTCAAGGTTTATAAATAAGATAATACACACGTGAGTGGTTCAGTAGTGGATCCGATAACCAGGACATCTCCCCACTTTCAACCAGTTCCGAGTTTGGAGTGGAGAGTGGCCTATTGCGACCAACATTGGAGTGATTTCTGTCCTGATGGTCTCTTAATTTGTAGGTTAAAATACATGGAGGCTTTATTCTCACAGCTCCAGCAGGTCAACTCATTTCTAGAAACGCAGGTAGCTCCTGTGGCCTAGTAGATGTTTTGGATGATTGATGTGGAACTGCCAACTTCCACAACCGAACCACAATGTTCGCATCTACATTTTTTTTTTTTTTTGAGATGCTTGCTGAAGAGATTATTCAAGAGCTAATAGATTATCTTTAAAGTTTCAGATTGCTACACAAACTACTCTATGTGTGTGCGTGCCTTCAGTCCCATTGGCATGAGTACCTCGTATTAATGAATCATGGTTAAATTTACTCATCGAAATTATCCACAGTACACACTTGTGTACACAATATTCAAAACATTAAATTTTATAACACGCCCTGAGATATAGAACTTACCAGATATTTTAATGAGGTTGGCAAGATCTAATCGGTGAGTAGGTGGCGGTGGCTGTTCATCTTCTCGCTTCTTCTTCTTTTTCAGCTTTTTGTGGGCAATCCCGATAGTCGCTGGAGTCGCTTGAGGGGAAGGGGTGCTTCTCGATGCAGCAGGGGTTTGCGCTGTGGGAACAGCAATAAAAGTTGGACCCGACGATGTTTGTATTTGTTGCAATTGCATTTGACCCGGAACAAGCCTCAGCACCTGGAATGAATTTAAATATGAAACTTAGAACCAACATGTGGCAAATTGGCTCTTGAAATACCGACTTTTTAAACGTCGCTGTATGTATTGTACTGAGGTATGTTTGGAGATGCTTTTGAAGAGCTGCTGACTCAGGCAAAAATTACGGCAAATCGGGCAAGGCTCCGATCCACAATCCTCGACTTACGTCGAGTATTATGAACCAGTCTTATCCACTAGACCACGATCACCCGGTCCTTTTAATAGGAGTCAGTCAGCACATCTCCCCTCTCGTCTTTTAACCGCTGAAATCGTAGTAAATTGTGAGTGATAAAATCTCATATGTCACGGAAACGCCCAGCTAGCTCAGTCGGTAGAGCATGAGACGAATTCTCGGGTCCGGGATTCGCTGACACTGTGAAAGTTCCAGCGCGAAGAGAAATAAAATGGGCGACGCGCCTACTACTAAGTGAAAGAAAAATACTTTCCTTGTAGCCCCTTCGTTTCTTGAATCAAAGATCGGATTTTCCGAGGATTCGCTCAACTCTCATAAATTCATTCCTTGAAAGAGTCGGCTCCAGGAGCAGCGGCTAAAAGACGAGGGGGGAGATGTACTGACTGACTCCTATTGAAGGCATGAAGGGCGTGGTCTAGTAGATAAGACAGTTGTTCATAATTATCGACGTAAGTTGAGGATTGTGGATCAGAGCTCCGGCACGATTGCTGTAATTTTTGCCTGAGTCAGCAGCTCTTCAAAGCACCTCCAAACTTACCTCAGTACAGTACCACACTCACAAATTTAGAAAGGCTCAAGAAAATAGCAATTTCACAGTTACACTAAAAAATCGACCTACTGCAAACAATTATCCAGCCTGCTTACTTTAATATTACGAAATTCATAAAATGGCCTTGTCCTCGGATCCCAATTTAATCACTGTCAAATAGAACTCCCAGGGCCTTTTAATGAGGGCTAGTTTGTCAGCCTGACGTGTATCAAGGGAATGCCCAATATCTGAAATTCGAACTTGGCTCTTCAGTTTTGGGGATTTCGGGACTGGATGAGCCAAGTGGAAAATGGCGCTATCTCTAGAGTACTTCTTAAACTAATGAAGACAATTAGAACTTCAAGTCTCATAGATCGCTTGTGTGAAGGAATGAGTGATTTGAAAGCTTGGAACCCCCCTTGATGTAAAGACATCATCAACATTGAAAGTCTCAAACAATAAATATTACGAACTCCTCTGTTACATCCTCTGTGAGCTTCTGCTACCACAAATACGCGAGGCAGGAGTTCTTAAGGACGCTTTTTTTTTTCAAAATCTCGAAGTACATCCCCCACTAGAACCCACACACAATGAAACCAAGGGGTTCCCCAAACATCGGCAAGCACCAGATCATCAAGTAATCCATACACTTTCGTCTGACAGTGACAATGATGATTGGGGTGAGACACTACAAGTACTAACATCATACACAAGGCCATTTACTTAAGGATGATTGATTACTGCACTATTCTTTAGGGTAGCCCCCCACTGTGGATCATCAAGGCCTTCAAGACAGCATCCACTGAAGCACTCCAAGTGATCAATGGCTAGTTACCAGACATGACCATCGAGTGCATGGTGGACAAGTAGAGAGTGAAGAGGGAGGTTCCCCTGCTATTGGCTGAACTCTATGTAGACCTCTCTACTGAACGAAGATGAATGTGCATTAGATTAATAGCAAGATGCAAACCCTCGTCAAAGGGACGAGAAATGTATGAGTTTTTCCAACATCCATGAACGTTTTAGTAGAAAATGGATCGAGCCAGAACATTGGATGAGCCAGTTCCGTATGGTACATGGCGACTTCAACGAGCAGCTTCACTTCTTTTCTCTCAAAACCTCTCCATCCTGCATGTCTAGTGCTTCCAGCATGGAAGAAACGAGAAACCGACGGTTGTTGGGAAAAAAGCAGCCAAACCTACCACTTGGCTGCTACTAAGGAAGTTTATAACCATTTCACCCAATTTGTGAAGAAGTTTATGAAAAACAAACATGGCCACAGTTGATCTCTCCTTGCCAACCAAGTATATAGTTAGATCAGGTGGGAAACCAGATTAACAACTCCTCCCAATTGGCACGGGATTTGGTATATGGGATGTATTAACACATGAGCAAGAGCTCCCTACCATGAGAGTGGCTAAATGACAACCTGCCTTACCTCCACAGGTCTGAGTTTGTTGAATGCTGAATGAGTGACTGGGCTCTCATACAAAAGCAAATCTGCAACCTCCATGACATGCAATAGATAGAGAAGAGAGTGCAGGAATACAGTCCTGTTGATAAGGAAACAGACCTGATCAAGCAGGCGTAAGCGTATCCAGGTAACCAGGGGATACTTCAAATACGAATGGTGGGGTTTGGTTGCACAAGACCTTCTGAATGGCCAGGAAGAGATCACTGTTGAAGATGAACGACCTTCGACAATGTTGCTGAAACTTTTGATTTCATACCGTCGACTGAATATTCGTTTAGTAACCCCGTCGTTAAATTTACCAAAAACTGTGGTTCAGGGTCACAAAACTGCTCAGGGACAACCAACTAGGCTAAGGGAAGTGTGCCAAGGAAATTTGGACATGTGTGAAAGTTACAGAACCGCCACTTTTTGGATAACCCCTCCACATACCAACTTCTTTTAGTTGTTTGGCTCAACAGGTTGACGAAAGGACAGAATTTTGAGACAACAGAGGGAATTCAGGTAGCTTGCACCATGCCAAAGGCAAAGACCATTCTAGAGATTGCTTACTGTGACTCCTTCAATGCTTGGAAATTGTGCTGACTACTGCAAGATGGGTTACCTCGAGGGTATGGCTCAACCTGAAAATGAATTCTTCGTTTCAACCATTGGAGGTGTTAGCGTCCTCCAAAGAATACTTATTGGCTTGTCGAATGCATCAGCCTTTTTCCAAGAGATAGCTATCAATCTCGTCAAGGTGATCTCTGCCTTTTTGGAAACCACCCTTTTTCACGCTTCATGGAAGGGAACAGTTACAAGAAAAGCTACACGCCAGAGACTCTAGTCAAACTCCAGTTCCATAAGCGTAATTTCTTGCAAAGAAAAGGGCACTAATTGGATCACGTTTTTTGTGCTGCAAGTATTCAACCTCATGATTTTCGTCTCCCCTATCTACCGGTGGCAACTGAGAAAACACACACTGCATGCTCAGATGGGCGTACATGAAAAAAATTACGAAAAAAATTTCGACTACAAGATACCTGGTGAGCTTGAGTACGCCCCTGCACAATGACAGCCTGATGTTGAGGGAGACCGCCATTGGCCAGAACCAGCCCGGTCTTTTGATGTTGAGGAGGGCTCTTTAAGATAAACTGTACACCGCTGCTCGTCTGTTGCTGAACTAACACTGCTCCATTGGGCAACATCTGTAATGAACAGTGAGTGGTTATAACGTGCTATTACAGGACTTATGAATGAGGGAAATTTAGAGTAAATAATATTAATACTGTTGCACACATTATAATTAATGCTGCTTCATATCTAGTGTCTCTTCCTGAGTGAGCACAGCAATCCATTTTGACTACTATCCAAATTAATTATAGGTAGCACAGCATTTGTAGGCAACATTGAATAGAGCGGAACATGAAACGTTAAGATATTTGCTGCTTCTAATTAGAAAAAAAAATTGCCTGGAAACCTATTCAACGTGGGTGATGGCGACATTCAGGATATTATGCGGAAAGGGGGGGCAGCTATTGACATTGGGAGATTGCTAATAGTAAGTTAATTCAAGATGACTGACCAGCCAATAGGAGAAATGCGCGTGAATAGCTAAAGGACATGGGGTAGCCAAGGGTCTGCCACCTGTTGGTCTGTTTGTAAATTTGACTATGACATGTGTGCAATATAGATTTACATGCCGTTATGATATACGTTCGTCTCAGGGAATTTCCATACAAGTCAAATAAGTTGGGCCACTGGAATTGCACAAAATGTACATTAGCAAAACATTGAAACTGATAATTATTTACTTGATTTAGTAGAAGAGCTCCATGAGGATGAGTGATGGTCTGAGTTTGAGCAAGCGATGGCTGATTATTGACTTTAGGCGATGGAGCAGTTGGAGCTGGTGAAGAGTGAGCAGTAGCTCCCCCAGCAGGCTTGGGTAGAATTTGTGGAGGTGGTTTCGTTTTGATGACTTGGCTCGGCAGCAATGTTCCTGTAAAATTGGAAAAGAGTTAACATTAAAACTGGAATTTCTTTCAAGTTCATAATTACTACATGGAGCAAAAACAAATGACTCACCAAGAGATCCAGTGTTGCGTGTCGTCGCTTGATGTTGGATAAACTGAAGGACTGTAGGGTGCGTCTGCGGCTGATTGTTGGAAACGACAACCTGGGGCTGCGGAGTCACAACTGTGCGGTGTTGAGCCGCCGTCGGCGAAGGGGAGGGCGTGAGAGAGCGAGGTGAGAACGGGGATGAAGGCGTCGAACTTGCGCTTTTGTCCAATGTCGTGCGCAACTCACTAGCCCCAACCTGCCATTCACCCACAATCTTGGAAATATCAAGTCAGTTACAAAAAACTTAAGCCAATGAAATAGAACCTGAATTGTTTGAAAATCTCACCTGTGCTGCGGGTATTTGGTGAAGGGAAGATTGGAGTATGGAAGCCTGCCTGACATGGTGGCTGATGCTACTTTGAAGAACGTGTTGAATGCTAGTTGTACCTATTTGTTGTGATGATGCGTGGAGGATGTGCTCTGCCGCAGGCTGCTGCCCCCCACCAGCGGTAATGAAGCTCTGCGGAGCCAGCAACAGCTGCGGACTACCTCCCCCTCCTCCAGTCTGAAAACCATATGATGATAAGTGAAGGTGATGTTTTAGACAATGAGATGGGAAGAAGCTATACATGTAGCCTCTAAAATATCTCCAGGCGTCTCTGACGGAAACAATCAAGCAAAGGGTAACTCAATACTAAGGAACTGTAATAGCTCCAGCTCCAACCACAAGGACTGTTTGAACAATGTGTTGAATACATGTCACCAAGACCTAACCATTCCTCCAATTGTTGCAATTCATGCGTAGTGGTCTGCTCTTCCTGAGGCATCTATATCACCTGACCACCTTGAAATACCTTATTTTTCTACTCTCACTAAATACCTCACATGCAGCAATGCGATAACAGATCAAAAGCAAGCTGCGTTCAGCTCTAATCATGATCCTCACGGAATAGGATAGTTAGGGGCACAATCTCCCACTGTAATGATAAATCATTGGTAAACCATTGGTAAACGTTAGTACCCGAGGATAAAATTACGGTCCTGTGAAATAATTGTTAAAACGTAGGAAGCAAAATATAGTGTAGGGCGTCACTTACCTGCTGAAGTGTGAAGGTAAGGGCACCTCCCACCTGCTCCTGAGCGGCCTGGAGCCTCTGCAGCTGTTGCAACTGCAATTGGAAAGTATTCAATAATTAGCTGTCAGCAATTGGAAAATTCAATTCAATATAATCGCCGAAATGTTGGTTTTGGCAGCCGTGCACTTCTCCTCCTATTTGCCGAACCCTAGGGGGTTGGGGGTTGAATAGGTTTAAGTGGCTCTTGGTGGTCCCTACGAAGGGCTAGGTTCCACCGGGAGAAGTCCAGATCCGTTTCTCGTCCTGCATGATACTGCAACAAACAGTGTCAAAGTGTTCTCCTTTTCCAAGGTCTTTAGATTAGTTAGGCACTGACTAATGTAGCCTCACAGACGAGGACAATACGCATACGCAGCGCTACTAGTTGCATTGTTTACCTACCAAAAACAACGAAGATTAATCTATAAATTGGTTCTTCAAGGGCAATTGGGAAATGGTCAGCACCTTCGTTGTGTAAGGCAGATAATCGAGAAATTAACAAGGCGTAATGCGGATAATTGCTGACGGGTTCTTCGTAAATTATCATCGCGAGAAAGCGATTTACGTGAGAGATCTGAGAAACAAAATGAAAAAGAACGAAGCATGGAATCAGAGGAAGAGACTAAGGCTCATTTTTTTCTGCTGGTAGCCGGGTGTAAAAATTCAAGGATCAGCAATGAGCGCTCAATATATCAGGGTCTTCGTGTCGACCAAGGACTACCGACTCGCTTGGGCTGCTGCCCTCATGAAGAAGGTTGCGCTCGTCAGATACTCTTATTAATAACCGAGAACAAGAACGAGGAACCGCGACACCGCTTTGAGATCAAATTATTAGGAAGGCTAGCCCGAAACCAGCCTGGATTATCAACTGTCGAACTACTTGAAAATGTTAATTAATCGTGGCAATAAAAAGACGTGCAACAAGTACATCTGCCTTCCTTTACATGGAACATAAAACTACACACCCCCTACACACCTTCGGACAAGCTTCAGCCGTGCAGCCACACTCATGGACAACGTTCAATGAACCATCACGAAACCACTCTCAGAGGTTAGCTGAAACTAGTATTCTCTCTTTTGGGGGCCATTCAAACAACATACCCCCGTATAATTTCGAATACAAATACATCAAGTGCGCCACGCCGAACCCCGAAAAACGTAGTTTCGAACGTCTACACGCACAGCTTTCTCTGTAACTATGTTAAGTGCCAAACTGTCATCCAATGGTGTGAACACGTCAAGCTACAGATGGCTGAGGAAAAACCCAGCTCATCTTCTTGAAGGGCCACTTGGAGTGTGTGTTACCGAGCGAGATACAATTCTCATCCATCACGGCGCGATTGGCTGATTGGCTACTGCAGAGTTGTCTGGGCTGGATAACTCACAGTCAATCAAGGGAGAGTACTGACCCAATCCCAGAGAGCTGCGTTCCTGTGGATGACCAAGGCCTACCAAACAGCATCCACTGAAGCGCTCTAAGTGACCACTGGTCGCCAATTGAGCAGGCAGTTGAACGCATGGTCGAATAGATGAACTAGATAATGAATGAGATAAATGGCTTCTCCAACATCCGTGAACGTCTTCGGAGAAATTGGGTTGAGCGAGACCATCTGACGAGCCAGCTCCATACGGGGCATGATGTCTTCAACGCGTGGCTCTACTTCTTTTCTCTCAAAAACTCTCCATCCCGCACATCTTACGCCTGCAGTGCGGAAGAAATAAGAAACCACATACTGCTCCACAGTAGGTCCTACAACAGCGAGCGACGATAGTAGATGAGCAGCCAAACTTTCCAGCTCATAATTTTAATAACGAGACAGACCTGGAATCAACGTACATTGAAAATTATCTATTCATTCGGCAATTCAACAGGGTCGCAAATCTCTACTGCGGGACCGGTTGAACTTCACACAACAGGAGAGCAATTAACATACGGACGAAAGACAACCGCTACACAATCCTGTTAATGTTGAGGCGGACCATTCATAACGATTCTAACAAAACCAACTCGGATTATGTCGAAACGGCCGAAAGTTGTTCGAGAGATAGCTCAATGTGAATCATTGCCAAAATCCTGGAATTTGGCGGCAGCTCAAGAATTCCCTTTAGTCTCTTCGTTGGACGTAGATGAGAAATTTTTGTCACCAAAAGGGCAACAATTTTGGCAAGCTGCCGTTTAATTGACTATACTGAAATAATCGAGGCCTTAATTTATATACTTTTTTTCTTTCGAAGACGGCATAGAATATGGAGGTTTTGAAGAAACTGAGCTGGAAGCGAGTGCAGTTTCAACACCATAACCAGTCCATTGACTAGTCACGAGACTAGTAAAATTCCTTATTGTGGGGAGTTTACAAGAAACAAATATAATAGGAAGCATCACACAATTTTCAGCAGCACCCTGTAAAGTTCCCTCAGCTGCAAACAATCGATTTTTGTCCGAATGCTGACAATTTATTATTGCCGTTCTGTTGTCTGGAGGTGATCGCACAAAAAATGTAATCTAACTCGTTAGGCGTTTTATAGAAAAAAATTAATTAGCGTTTGGTTCACTATAACTACACAGTCAGTTTTCCAGCAAATTAAATAATTTCGTAGGTCTAGGAAAGTTAACAGTGTAAGACTCTGACTGAAGGCTTGCCCATTCAAAAGATCTGCCAACGAGATCAAACAGGTCAGTCTACAGGAGTTTCACGTATCGCACACAAAATATAACAAACAGAAAACTGAAAAGTTTCACACTCACCAACTTTGACCTATCAATCACAATCGGTTCACTTACACTTCATATTCAACGAGTTGTGAATGCAATATGTACTAAACTACCTGTTGTGGAGTTAGGAGAAGAGAGCCGGCGGCTGGACGCCCCTCCAACAGTGCTTGAGGTAGCGAGTCCACGATGCCTTCCGTTGCTAACGCAATCTCTGCACAAATCAAAAATTCATCTCACCCAACGTTTGTAAATGACGTGCATACATATAAAAAAATTCAAATTAATTATTCTATTCAATTACTAAAAGTTTTAAATTACAAAAACTGATATGAAAAAAAAACGTAGTCAACCGCGTTAGCTTGAATACCAAAATTTTCGAGGTTGCTCCTGATTATCGAATGTCCATTATTCCGTCGATTGGTTGGCTTCGAGTTTCCATCAACTGGACTGCCTGGATTGAGGATTATTTGCCTGCTGTTCCGCTGGCATCCGCCTCCATGGACACGTAGTCTTGAGTATATGTGTTTTCGCCATCGAAAGATTTTCGAAACTTGGCAACCAGAACTACATTTCCATGGAGGCGGACGCCCGTGGAACTTCGTAAAGCTGTTTCGTACCGCTTTACGAGTCTACCTGCCACAGTAAAAACATTCCAGAACTTATTGGGTTGCTCCTAGTTTTGGCAGGACCTGATGTAAGTAATTCATGGGACTGTCAGGATAGTTGTTTTGGCTAGGTTCGTGTTCACAGTCCTGGTATTATAGAGGAAACGTCAAAAAATATAATCGAAGAAACGTTAGTATGAATTCTGGAATTTCTGAGGTTGCACCTGATTGGATTACCTACCTGGATTTCTACTAGCCAAGTGCTAGCAGGTTGACCCAAGAATCCACCCTTTGGTGACTGGTAGGTGCGAACTAAGGAACTACCACACCATTTGACTGCTAATCAAATGTCACCTCTTTCATACGTTTCTTGAAGTCTTTCATTCACTCAGAAAGATACCATTTACATAAAACCAGGATACAGTGAGACAACACGCTTGTCAACAACATCACCGACACAGCTGTCAACTACTTTTGGGTCGCTATTAGTACTAGACAAGGACTCTCTGCAAACAGCGTTAATCACTACGATACCGTAATGTTGACAATGGATCCTTATCTTTCGGGAGTTCGATTAGCCTCTGCTGTTGATAATCTGACGCCATCAGTCGACAGCGTGCCTCCCAGCGCAGTAAATAATCCTCTGGAACTTGTGCCCAGATCGAGTACCTCGAAGTACGCACCAGAGCTTCTTCCTTCTTTCCTTCTGTCGAGAGCTGTTACTGAAGCTAAGTGGTGAGCAGATGGAAGAAAAGATGAAAAACATTCACTAACTGATTGGAGTAGGTTCTGTAACGAAATTCCACAACTGCTTGATGCTGTGGCGTATGCCTGGTTCATTGAAGTCATATAGTTGGCGTAGACCAAACTGAAATCTATCCTGCGCCATGCTGTTTGGTTGAGTCAGTTCTTTGTGTACAACAATCCCTCCTCTCTTATCTGTTGCATTGTAACCACCTCAAGACACGAAATTTTCGTAACGCTTTTAGAGTTTAATAAACTCTTTTGATTAATAATCAAAGTAACGGCATGAAATTGTAAATAAGAAAATTGTTGCAGTCTTCTGGCAACTTATACCCTCGTTTTATTCCACGCAGCAATTTCTGTAACCGTCGAACGAAGACAGAAATTATCGTTTTTCGAAATTTACCGAACGATTTTCATCTATGCGCTTTTTTATTTATATATGTTTCCATATAAATGCGCTGAACGAAGATACAGCCCGAGTATATGTGAGTCCAGCGTATCATCAACTTTTGAGGGGTTGTGGAAAGTTGATATTTTAGTCAAGCTGTGTAATACCTGCTGCTTTCAAACATAGATGTGATTCCAACCATCTTCCATGTTTTAGTTTTCAGGAAGAACGCTACACAACAACTACAGAGGTAAAAGGGCGACTGTCTAGTAGCATTCGTTTCCTGATTTCTTCTGATGACATCGCTGCTCAACACGATGATACCAATTAGTACCGGTAGACCATCTGAAAGAGGAAACTGCAAAGCCAACTTCATCTACCGAGCGTTAGGCTTTAAGTTGTCGCCCACTCGAAGATCGTTTGAACCCGGTCTCCATCTAACGGCAGCTACAACTAGTTCTCATAAAGGTCGACAAAAGCTCATTTCCCCGCGACTTGCGAAGGGCATTCTACAAGTAATTAAAGGAGAAAAGTAAGTCGCTCCCATTTTCACAAAAATGTCAATTATTCAATGGTCTGTTCGTGACTTGAGGCCGTTCAGGTTAGTGCCTTCCGAATCGTTATGAATACGCCTTGTTCTCGTGTATCACATCTGTCGCTGGCTTGAAATCTATAGCCTCCTGCAATGTCTTATTGTGAGATGAAGGGGAGATAATGGGGATAATTAATTAGCCTTTTGTGGAAGCAGTCAAACGAAGAATCGGCCGCCGGTTGGGGCGCGAAGACTCCATTCTAGTTGTTAATGTCAAACATTTACGTTATCAATCGTCAAAACTCGAATGATTTTATGATCATTTTGCAGACATTTTCCTCGTGGGAGGCTTAATTGCAGTTGTTCCATCAACAACACTACTCAATGCAAAGAGTTTAACTTGGAAAAATCAAATATTGAAGAAGAACCATCTAGTTCATCGTATTCGACGATGTTCTTTCGAATAAAGCACGACCTATAGTCAGCAAAATTGACTGCTTCAAACACAAAAAAGTAAACTTGTTAATTGCCCTTCATTGTCCAAGTTACGGCATCGGCGTCGAACTAGCGCGAATTTTCGATAAATATTAGCACTAAAATCTATTTCCTAAACGATTCCTAAATTTTAACGTTTGTACGTACACTAACGTGGTTCTTGACAGTTAATTAATAAAAGCTTTGGAAATCTTGAGGTTCAGTCAATAATGGCGGAAATTCGAAGGGAGATTCGTGGTGTATTTCTCGCTCCAATGTCGAGTAGTTCTCCGTCGTAACGTTTCTTTCCCCCTCTTTTTGTGGGTGATTGATTGTTTAGATGACTTTTTTTTGTTCTCAAACATTATTAGTATTATTAGTTATGATGATTCTTAGCCATTTCATTCTATGAGATCGCTATTCATTTCACTTCGCTATCAAAGCTCACGACATACTGACACGACTGAAGTAAAAAAGCATTGCCCCATAGCGCTCGCGAGTACAATTCACGGTAGAAGGGTTCACGATAACAGTCGAGACCAATGAGACCAATGACAGTTGAGTTGTAAATGTAAACAAACACGCTAAGTACAGAATAATAATGGCAAGTGAAATGCGCGTGAAATACAACGAAAGTATGTCGTCACCCCGAATGTAAACAGGTAAGTTAAATTAAAAATAGCACTCACCCTTGGTTTTAGGCGTCCGAAATTTGAGGGGAGCAGGACTTTTTGAAGGCTTCCAAAAAGGAAGCCATAGTATTTGACGACATGTATTGTCGCCGCGAAATATACACATGGTCCTAGGTTTTTTCCTTATCTTTTGGGAGTTCGATTAGCCTCTGTTGTTAATAAAAGGCTTTGAAGATTATTTCCTAAGTCGACAACGGATTTTCCCTCTTTAGACTTTCCAAAATATACACGTTCCACCACTTCCCTCTTCTCCGTAGATTCCAACTCTCAGCTGTTCCCAGACCCAACCTAAAAACAGCCTGTCGCCACTCAGCTCTCACGCTATTCAGTAATGCTCCACTCTCGTTTTAACACCAGTTCATATATCTAGAGACCCACTGTGTCGTGGGAGGTAGTTTTACTTGCTGCTCAATCAGAACTCCATCAAGTGATTGTTCAATCAGAACCTTATCGTGCTATTCAAGTAACCTTTCCATCAGAACTTTATTGTAGCAATCATGTGATTGTTTAATCAAAGTGTATCAATACAGTACCCTATCTCGTTAGTTTCATTCGTCAATCAATTCAATTCTTTATTGCTCTCTCTCTCTCTTGCACCCAACAGTACTCAAATCAGCATCCGTGGAATGGCTCCTTACACACCTGTCATGGTATTCACCGCATTCAACACATAATTACCTTTCAGGGATCAAACCGACATTCATTCAGACAGTCAAAACTCTTCATCCGACTCTCCAGAGGAAGGGCCAAGGAGATATTTGCACTGGGGAGGAAGGATATGAGGATCATATGTGGCATGTTTACAGGTCACTGTCCGCTGAGGCAAAAATTGGCAAGTGTGAGGTACAGGCATGCAGGTCCTGCGAGGTGGGGCTAGAAACGACAGAGCATGGGTTGTGCATATGCGATGGACTCGCAGCATCGCGCCGTCGTGTGCTTGGGAGGCCCTTTCTTCAGCCGGAAGAGGTGGCGAATGCAGAACTTGCGGACGTCCTTTGCTTTGAGCGGGGGTGGTGGGGGCATATAGGTAACGTCGCATCAAGAGAGCCCAGTGCCGTGGGGCCTCGGTGTGGTGCCATGATCTGAGGATCATGGATGCCCTTATAATAAGCCCGTTTGTGGCCGCAGTGAGGGTATCGCCTGCATCCACTGTTTCAAAAAAAAATTCGACATTCATACACCCCTGAAGAACATTGCGTTCACCTTGCGCTCTCAATTCATAAATCAAACAAGCCGAAATGTGCGTATGTGAATTCATCGCTTGTCGAAAAATTGCTCAACGAGTGAATGCAACTGTCCAGACAATGCAATTCACCCGTAACGACTTATGACCCGAAGATGATGCATTTACATTGAAAACGCACGCTTGCACAGTACACTAACAGCCAGAGACAGACTCACACAAACACGTACTCGGGTTTGGATAGCTACATATTCTCAGCGAACCTCAGCTCAGTTTCAGTGAAACGATTGCTAACAAGTATTAAAGTAAATGGATTACTTACTTCCGCCAGTAGGTAAATTCCCAAAGTTAACGTACCTGTTAAGTGAGTCCGTCTCCTCTGGCTCGTAAGATATGTAGGCGAAAGTGCTCGCCCACAGCATCTCACCAACCAGAGGAGACGTACTCACCTAACAGGGACGTTAACTTTAGTGATTGCTAACAACCCTCTTAAAAAGCTGAGTGATCCTCCGCTGTGTGGCTACTCAAACGTTTTAATCCCCAGCGTCACAACTCTAAGTAGCTAATAACTCGATTTAATTTGAGGCCGGCGGACCACACATAATTTGCTCATCGTTATACGGGCCAATAGGTCAGGCACGGACGACGACTAATTTAGCATAAATGCCTAACTAAACGAGAAACGGAAACGACCTCGAGAGTCCTTTCCAGAAGCACACACCAAACAATAGCCGAATGGGCGACAGAGACTAGTTGGGCAATAGCGCGTACGATTTGGCAACAAGTGATGGACCGAAATCAATTTCTTTTGATTAAAGCACACACCACTCATACTACTCACATATAAATCGGCTTACAGATAATTTATATGAATTTTTTAGTGGTTTGGGTACACAGCTTTGGATTATAGAGGGAAAACAGTGAAAAAAGTTAGCCAAAAAACGACGTACGTGAAGGTGCCTTAGTTAGTGTACGGCCATTATTGAACGTCCATCGTGTATACACGTTACTTTTATTGAGGCCGCTAGTGGTACATAAGCAAGATTTATGACGAAACTGCACTAAAAAATCGCTTTCTGCAGAAATGTATTAGTCTGTTCTCATAATTTTCCCAAGTATGACAACTCGGATATTAAATCATTTGGAACGGCCCATACCCAAAATGTAATCAAAATCGTTAGAGACGTTATTGAGGGGCAAAAAAACTCGGACTGATTAGGCTGATCACCTCACTTGTGCGTTCCATGCTTACCTGCAGACTAAATATCAAATTTGAGACGATTGGGTTCTGCCGTTCTCTCAATCGCGTTCGCACACACACACAAACCATTTTGTTCTTCTGTGTACTGTCATGCTCAGTTTGGAACTGTTTGCGGTGAAGTTTTCTCCTCACCAGGTCAAATAAACGATAAATTTCAGATCAGATTGCCAGAAATGTACCAGACGCTAGAATACAAGGCTGTGAAGTTTTGCGTTGCTGTTAAGTAAATGCACTAAGTCCTGTGTCGTAACAGGATTTCAATAAGACTTTGTCCTTTTGTGGGAGATCAGAATGCACGGTGGACTCAAGAGCTACCGAGGCCGGTAATATAAAATGCAGTTTTTGTTATGACTTATTCATAACCGCTGCGAACTTCCTGCTCACGGTTTAGCAGTTCTCTCTAATTGTGAACGTTTACCCGGTAGAAGGGGTTTGCAATGAGCTACTGTAAACTGTGACATAATTACAAGTGCACGGAGGAGGAGAGGATTCACGAGGGCTCTGGTAAGGGAGCCAGTGCTCCAGTTTTTCCTGTGGAAAAAAAAGACGGGAGTCTCAAGAGGAGAGAAAGATCGTCGAAGTGGATCTTGTGATCCGAGGAATGAAAATGATCGCGAAGACGAAAGAGCAGCACGAGGTTTAATGACACTCTCCAAGGCTATCGGCTCTCCAGCTCCCCTTAACCTGCTCCCTGGAAGGCCCAAACCGAACCCGAACCGAAGGCGAAAATGCCCCTTCATCACCACCTGCAAGGTTCAGGGCTTTGACTGCTTCCTCCTCCTTCCAATCATAAAAGAGGGCCAATTTCATCGACAAATCGACGTTTCAATTACAACATTATCCCACAGACAAGATCCGTCTTCTTCTCTCCCACAGAAGAAGGGAGCCCTTTTGTCCTGTTTATCATTCACTTTCTAAACCGCTGTCACGTGATCGCACTAATCACAACCTACCGGTTTGACACCAGAAGTCCAACCTTCAGCTTTACTGACTTCAAATACACACATTCATATAGTCCCACCCCCACCCACCTGTCACCAACACTTGGACTACAAAATAAACGAATTCTGTAAGTAAATCACACAATATTCACCTGTTTACACCGACACTTCCATGCAACCCACAGCTTTTCAAGCAGAAATATCTCATGCGATGAATCAGACGACTTTAATCATAGATTCTTATCGCTCTATCAACTAATCGAACTGTTTTTCGATTGTTCAGTTTAGAACTAGGTAGTAGAAATGAACTCAATGTTCTACACATAAACTGTTAGTTCGTAAGGTTCCAAGCTTATTGGGCCCTCATCACGTCACAACCTTCGTACTGAGCTACCATTCCATAGATAATTTAAGAGGGGACTGCCCAGATGTCTTTTTTTTCAACTTTCACATTTATAGTTCTGGAGTTACGGAAAAAACTTTCAACAAAATTAGTCAAAGAAACGACAATAGTTTGAATTCCGGAATTCCGTGCTATGTCCAACTATTTTACAACTGTTATTCAACTATCATTGTGTAGGGAACTTATTGGACACGTACCACTTTTTAGAACTTACGAGGGGGATTTATACCGAACCAGCTACTAATTCAATCAGTTCACGTGAAGGTCCAGGGATTTATAGGGCAGCTGCTACTCATGTCGCGACCTTCAATAAAAAACCAACGTATAGGTAGGGATTGTAAACATGATTTTTACTTTCCTTGGCTCTACGAAGTAGAAAGGAAAGTTATGTAATCGGCTGAAATTTTTTTTGAGTTTTCTTCAGATCTTTACGTTTCAGACCCGCCTGAGTCCGAAAAACACTATTTGGGAAAATGGTCTGTGTGTGTGTGTGTGTCACTAAAGTGTGTCTGGTGTGGCTGTTCACATTTCGGACGGGACCACACATAAAAATGGCAATTTAGGAAAGAAGGAGGCATTTTATTTTAATTCACAAATACAACCAAATGTTTTGTTTATCCGTTTTTTTCTCTTATTATTACTATGGAACAATTCGTGACGGGATGTAGTAGTGCGTAGTGTCCTCGATTCCGTAGACTCGCCCGCCACTGACGAAACCATCCAGAGGAGAAACCTTCCTTTATTATTATCATCATCATCGTATCTACCATCGCCGTGTTTTGTTATACCTCGTTATACCTACCGTTTTATTCCTCTTTTACCACCACCAACTATACCAGCTACCAAAATTAGTCATCAACATCAGCTATTTCCGTTTTCTTCAACATCAACTTCATCGGCATCTACCTGTTGTGAGTTATCCGTCGGTGGAAGAAGTGCAGCTAACCAAGCAACCCTCTCCAAAGCAACATTTTATTTATTAAGTTATATATTCTATCAGAAGATTGAAGTGTTAAGTTTTTTCGTTTCTGTTCGATTATATTTCGTTTCCCCTCATACAAGCCGTATTTTTTTGTGTTGACTGTTCATTAACCCCTTTATAGCGGCATATTAGAACTAGCCCCTGTTCATCAGGATAAGGCTCTCAATAGCCCAACCAGTGTCTGTGAACGATTTTTAGAGAAAACCACCGTATCAAACAGCTCAAACTTCATATCTCGCCCGCTGGTCACAATGGGACGCCAAAATAAGGGTATGAGAAATATCCACCGAAAGTTAACTATAGTTATCATAGTGATCAAAACACCAAATATTTTTTTTCTCAAAAACGGCTCTAACGATTTTGATTAAATTTTTTATATTGATATCTTTTAATAAGGCAATTATACCATAAAATGCCCATTCGTAGGAAAATGACGAGAGCAGCACAATAAATTATCAAAATTTTCGACGAAAAGCGTTTTTAGCGCGGTTTTTTTCTTATAAACTCGGCTGGAATGTTAGAGAATGTTAAAGAAAATTTGTATTGTAGTCCAATTCAATACCCAGAGGGTGAGGTGTTTAAAACCGCTCACTCCAGAAATTCCTGAATTTCAACTACCGCCGTTTCGCTTACTACCAGTTCTAACAGTTATTACCCAATAACTCTGCAAAAGTGAATACTATCCTTCTTCAAAAAATTAGTGTTTACAAGCTCATTAATTATCTGTGTACCAATTGCTCAATATTGGTCCTGGAATGAGTACGAACAGCACAATAAATTCCAGAACTGTAGGTGCTACCGCTTCCTGCTACTGTTTGACCAAGTTCAAAGGAACTGAGTGATAAATGAATCGATTACATAGAATTAGCCATGTACAAAGTGAATTTACGTAGAGCTAAGGAAAGTTGTGTGTTGCAACGCACCAGATATTTTGAAGAGGTTCGTGCCCACAGTTTGGAACTAATGAAGAAACACTGCTATTCAAGTCAAGACTAAAAAACAACATTAGTTTGAATCCCAAAATATTTGAGATTGCTATCAATTATCCTATGACCACTGCCGCCGTATAGACAGTTTATTAGACTACTTCTCTGCACTTTTAACGAACACTACGCTAAGCGACATTTGTGACGAAAAAACGGCACTAAAATCGCTTTCGTCGATATATTTAATAATTTATTGTGCTGTTAACGTTATTTCCCCACGAATCAATATTTCAATGTTATTTTTTCATATGGAACTGTCTACAACAAAATGTAATCAAAGTAGTTAGCGCCGTTTACGAGAAAAAATATAGAGTATTTTCATCATTGTTTTTTTAATGTGACATAGGCGAGGGTCTGCTCCTGGTGGGCCCCACGAATTTACACCTGGGAATTGAGAACCAACCTGGAGCCGTTTAGAACATTGCACCAGGTTGTCCCTCACGCCTCTCTACAATGGCAGCTCTTATTCATATCCTCTTCACCCTCACGAGAATATTGCAGCGTGCTGCCATTCCCATTCATCATAAGTTCGGAAGGTTTAGGAGCGGCCTTTCCTCCACGTCTTAATTCTTCATCCCTGCCGGATCAACAAGCTCCATCCTCTTCTCAAGGACCTTAACATTTATATCCCCACAAACCAGGACGACGTCCTGCAGCTCCTCCAACTCCCCCTTAAAGACTTCTATAGAGTGTTTAGGAATAAGTTGGATACTAAGAAACGTAAGGCCACCCTTCGACCATAAATAGCCTCTGCCTGCCTCGGACCTGACTTGACCAGGCCACCCAGATAACAGTAGTGTCCAGCTCGTCCAATGGACTCCCTGGTTATGGTGCTGCTCGCTCAAGAGCAGCAGATCGACCTCCTGCAATCCTACAATGTTTCTGACCCAATGGAGGTTGCCCTGGAGGATGCGAACGATCATCAGCCATGTGAACTAGCCTCCCCCAACATTTCCCTTAACACCCTGAACTTCCCCCCACCAGACAGACAGATCACCTCATGTTTTGAATTAAACGTAAAATAAAGAACCTTATCATCTCAAACTCAACTCTCTTTATTTTCTCGCGGCGCTGCTCATCGCCTCAAAACAGATGGTATTAAATATAATAATTGGCTGAACGTGAAATTTTTCTTGCCTACTTGGCGACACCTGATACCCCCCACACAGAATGGACCTTATGAGTACAGTGCACTCCTCCTTCCTGCGACCTTGCTTCCTGCAGGACAAAACAGTTAGTTGCCTGATGCCCACAGTCTAGGCATCTGCAGCATCTCAGCACATCGCCCCTAGAGCAGACGCTACTGCAGACCTATCCAATTCTTACTGTGTTCTTCAGCCAAAAGAGAAGCTGCCTTAGCTTCTATCTTAACAATTAGTCGTTGCTCATTCATATTAGTCTTGGCAGGAACACCTCAGTTTCACTCACACCTTCTTGCTGAAGGTCCTTCTGCAGAGCTGCAGCCATTATTATAACTATAGTTAGTTTTGGACTGATTTTTCTCCCCTTTCTACCCTTAGTTTGGTATGCCATGTTAACCAGCAGCTTAAATATCATATTTGAGCTGCACTGGTTCAGCCGTCGTTCCTCAATCACATTTTTCCGAATGTTGATTTTCGGACTCCGAAGCTCTTAGTCGCGAAGATTTGAAGAAAACTTACAAAATAAAGAAAAAAGTCAGCTGCCGATCGAAATTTTTGATAATTTATTCTGCTGCTCTCGCCATTTTCTACGGATTTAATTTACACCGTAGAGCACACAAAAGAGTTATAGTAACTATAGTTATTTTTTGACCTTTTGGCTTTTCGAGTTGATCTGAAAGCTAATAATCACAGTCAGGCTGATTTGGTTCTGCCATTCTCTCTCAATCGCATTCTTTTTTTTTCACACGCACATACACATTTGCTCCAATGGTGATTTTCGGAATATAATATGTCGAGAGTTGCACGATAAATTACCATAAATTTCGACAAAATTGTAATTGACAGCGAATGCAGTTTTTTTCCTCATAAACCCCGTTGATATGTATTTAACCGCTCTCACTAAAATCGAGCTGTTAGATAAAAATACTACATATACGTGAAAGGTTGAACATTGGTGGCCAATAATAAGGAACAACTCAATAAATTCCAAACTACCGTCGACTAACTCCTGAACAATAAAGACGAATCTCCCCACGAACACTGTGTAGACAGTCTCATAGAGCGTGTGTATGCATGTCGAATTTACACAGATTGCGGGAAAGTTATGTGTCTTTAAGCGCCAGACATTTCCTTTCATAATTCAAAGCTAAACCATCGCACACTAGAAAACCTTCTAATAGGATGGCAGGCCAATTAGCGCTGCATCAATAAGAACGTCCGATCCAATCTGGTTTTCCTCATTGACAACCTCTGTCATCATCATCAGTCAACAAAAGATTTAGAACTCGTCGTACTACGTAACATTACTGAGAGCTCTGTAGCTACAATTAGTGTGTTCTTCTTTATGCTTGAAAACAGACACCAACAATCAAGCAGGAATTCACTCGAAATAGTCAGTATGGTGTATTACTAATACAATTAATGAAATGTTTCAAATGCCTCTAAGCTGCGATTTTCACACTTGAAAGTGAAGATTTTACAGGAAATTCATTAATACACTACCACAGAAAGGCTGAGTGATTTTAATGCGACCACGAACACACACAACGAACGAGAAAGTGGACTGGGCCAGACCATTGGACGGCAGGTTACGGCTACTTCAATGCGCGGCTCCACTTATTTTATCCACCCTGCAAGTCTCGCGCCTCAAGCGCAGAACCAACTAGAAACCACATGCTGTTCCACTGTAGCTCCTACAACAGTGAGCGACAGTTGTTGGAAGAGCAACCGAACCTTCCAGCTTTGACTGCTACTAAGCAAGCTTATAAGCGTTTTACCCAGTTTGCGAAGAAGTTTATGGAAAAGAAACGTGGTCACACAATTGACCTGTCCCTTTGAAACTTGCCACCCAAAGTAAATAGCTTGAGCCAAGTACAATTTCCCAGGGCGGTGAGGGATGGGCAACAGTTCTTCACTCAACCTGCCGTACCTCCACAGTTCTGGGTTCGGTGAATGGCGAAACCGCAAACTCCATGACTTCTCCACGACTTGTCCATGAACTCTATTACGAGTGTTAAGAAACAGTAATTTTGATAGGCAACAGACCAGTTCTACCACCAGCTTGAAAAGAATTTCACACCTCATTAGGCCTGCTGTACTTCTAGTAGCGTTACTGTTGACTAGGCATCTGTTCAGATTTCCTTTACTTAATTATGTTGGTCTGGTAAATATCACTTACGTAATTTTTCCAAGGGAGAGTACCGATCTCAGTTACACATTTCAAACTCAAAATTGCGCAGGCCTTATTTACATAAAAATAAATAGGTCGTAAGAGCGAATCAGTATCAGCTTGATAGTGGTGTCCATTTAGTTTTAGAAGAAGCACGAACTGCTTCGTTTTTGAGTAGGCCTACACATGGTTCCAGGCTCAATAGACCAGTCGAGGCCTAATTGTGGCAGATTGAGTAAATAAAAGGTTGGTTCGATAAATAGCGAACCCCAAAAACAAACGTTCATTAGTGCGGATAATACTATTGGTAGGCTGCCTGGCAGAACTAGTCCTGAGAAAAGACTTTACGTAACCGAACCAAAGAATTCGTAGGACCAAAATAAGAACTGTAACCAAAAACTCCAACTTCTCAAACGTATTTGTCCCAATGCGTTCGTATAACTCGTGAGAAACGGAAAGTTGAAAAGCACTGGTTGGGCGCCAGAGATTATGCCCATTGTAATTCATCATGCTTCACGACTTATCGACAAGGAGTTTGAGGCAGTCGACGGTAAGAAGGGGGTTGAGCGATTCAGAAGATGAAAGGAGATCGCGAGTGAATAGTAACAGTCGTTCAAAAGTGGGCACACGAGGAATGTCGCAGTGACCAAAAGACACTTGTTCAAACCACAGTGATAAAAAAAACTGAATTTTTGTTGAAGTGCTTGATAATTTATTGTGCTGCTCTCGTCATTTTTCCCCTACTGAGAATTTTATAGCGATGTTGTGTTATAGGAGCTGCCTATACAAAAAATTCAAACTTAATCGTAAGAGCCGTCAATGAGAAAAGAAATATTTAGGGTACGATATATACATAGTTACTCTTTCGCCATTTCTCAATAAATATTGCACAAGTAGGAGCAGCATGATAAATTCCAGAACCATATGCGCCTCCTGCTGTCATGTAGAACGTTGTAATAAACAGATTTGATTAGTTGCTGGAGTCAAGGGAATCGCTAAATGCACGTTAGTTCAAGGTAAGTTGTGTGATAGAATATTTTTTGAAGTAAAGAGCGCTGATGCTCTTTGGTCAACGTTTCAATAAGACGAGAGCTCGGCGCCTGACAGTTCTCTTCAAAGTGAATTTAAAAACAAGACGCGCGCGATGCGCTGGCGGCATCTCATCGTTACGCGCTAATCAGATCCAACCGACTGTGTTTTCCTTTCTCTCTAAACATCCGCGGACATTCCATTAGAACCCGATCACGTCGTCGGTTTCAACCTTATCTCCAATGTTTATCAGAAGGTCAGGGTCCGCAGCTCGTAAGTCCTTCTTGACAGCCTTCCGCAAATGAGTCGCAAGGGACTGCCAACGTACTGGTGCCAAGCCGTTCGCGATGGGAGGGGGGGGGGGCTTCAGTCACGACGAATTTGTTCCCCATCCAATAATTGACAGGTTGTCGTACTTTTAAAGGACGTTGAGCCGAGAGAGCTCAACTGCCAGCACAGACACACACACTCATCCAACATCTGTTGACAGTTCTTAATTATTATAATCAACCCCTGTAAATACATACACTGACGCGGTATTCGTTCAACGTATTTTTGTGGAAACAGTTATGTAGAACAAAATGTACTTAATACTTTACCGCAAATACCCTGTAAGTTTGATCAAAATCGTAGGAGCAAAGATTATATGAATCTTTGGCAAATGACAGCTTCAGACGAATCATGGATGGAACGGATCTCCGTTCAACGGATGATTACAGAAATTGTTGGTTAGGAACAAAAGAAGGGTATAGGTTAGTAGACGTCGCTCCGACAAACGCATCGAATGACTCCCTAAGACATCATCCTTAATTTGACATGATGATATTCACTACGCAGTGTTTTCTGATGAGTAGTCACTCATGTTCTATGAGAATGCTGAAGTCTGAGCTTATGACCTGTTACGCGTGTTCCTGACAACATCCCATTCTGCACTGATGTTGAGCCTCCGGTCGTTTAAGTATGCTCCCTTGCTGATAAAATGCCCGTTTGATCACATTACATTCTACGAGGAGGTTGATACTGCGATTAGGACAAGTTGAGTATGCCTGTGTACTGACGAAGTTCCACTGTGTTCGCCCTAACCACACTAATGTTGAACTAGTGGTCTGTTGAATAGGTCCCGGTGGTCCCCATGCTGAAAAAATGCTAGTGCACATTTTCAGTTAAGTACATCTATCTGTGCACAGCCTATCCACCAAGTGGAGGCGAAACCCCATCAAGTGCTTTGAACCGTCAATCAAATGTGTGAGCACATTAAAATGCAGGTGGCTGAGGTTTAGACATAACACGCCCAATGCACCACAACATAATCCATAACCATAACATCCTCGCTAGAATCCCTTCAATAAAATGGCTAAGGCATCCCAGGTTCAACATCAGCCTGCCATTGAAGAGTACAGCAGCAGCTCACCAACAAATTGCCACATTCAACCCACCACAGCATTAATAGCAACTTGTGCATGACTTCTAAATTTGCAGGATGCCGATTGACATGTTCTACACACCACTCATTTTATATTAAACTCATGATGGAACCACAATAGGAATTATCAACAAACGATGCACAGCACACTAGCTCAATAATAACCTGTTTATGGAATGCACAGCTGCATCTTATCGGCAATTTTCTTCATTCAGCTCAAAATACGTTCACTACAGCCTCAATAACAACTTGTGCATGGACCCGAGACTTGCAGGGTGCTGAGAGACACGTTCTGCACAACAGCCATAGGACATTAAAAAATCACTCAAACTACAACCACAATTATTAACAAATGGAGTTGCACAGTAGGCTCAATAACAACCTATTGATGAAATGCACAGCTCCATTTTATCGGAAACTCTTCTCATTCAGCTCACCACAGCCTCAACAACTCCAGACTTGCATGATGCTGATAAATACGGTCCAAACACCAGTCATTGGATTAAATAACCAACAGTCAATATGGTTTGGCAGTCATAGGCTCCTTCTTGAGTAGCAAATCAAGACCTTAGAAGTCATTTTTGGTCCGAGGTTGCGTTTCAGCCAACATCTTCAGTCCTTCAAAGGCACTACCCTCACAAGGTTTGCCTCATTACCAGCAATTAGGGCTGGGTGTTACCGTGACATTATCCGTATGTACAAGGCCAAACTCAAATAAAATAAAATATTGGCCTCATTCCATAGAGCCCATGGGGATCATCAAGGCCTGCAGTATGGCATCCACTGCAGCACTCCAACGTATCACCGGTCACTTTACTCGTTGCAATGCAATGCAATGCAATGCATAGTGGACCAGTAGAGAGTGAAAACGGAACTTCTCCTGCTTGGAGCTAAACTCCGCACAGACCTCACCCCAGAACAAAAACTTGTCGCGCTAGATAAATGGCAAGAGAGGGATATGGCTCGTATGAAACTTTTCATCTGTGAGCGTCCGAGGAGAAAGTGGGATGAGCCAGTTTCTTATGGGACATGCTGACTTAAACGTGTGGCTCCACTTCTTTTCACTCAAATACTCTCCAACCTGCATATCTAACCCCATGCTGCTCCACAGCAGTTCCTACAATAGTGAGCCACAGTTGTTGGAAGAGCTGTGAAACCTTCCAGCTTTGACAGCTACTTAGCAAGCTTGTAACCATTTCTGCCAGTTTGCAAAGAAGATTATGACAAAAAATCATGGCTATAGCCGATCTCTTCCTTAGAAAACTGCCACTTAGTAAATATTAAGATCAAGTGGGACACCCAATTCCTCCCAGACAGTATGGATAACCCGACGAGGTCCCCACAGGATTACATCCAACGAGGCTTAACTGTGGCTGGGCGTCACAGGTCTGTTTCCTTATTTGATGATTATTCCTAAACCCTCGATGAGGGTTTTATCAGTCATGGAAGTTGCGGTTTCGCAAATATGCAAGAGGCTGGCACACCAGCCGTACCGTAGGTTAGGCAGGGGCAAAGGTTCTTATCGGCTTTTGAAAATTGCCGGGAAGAGTTTTGGGAGGGATCAGGTAGGCAGAGCATGTGTTTACTTCTCAGATGCTTCTTTAAGCCTTTCAAGGCATACTACGATATCTGCTGCCGACAGTTGGTCAACTTCCCGCCTGGTCAAACAATAAGTGAGTTCGAGGTTGCACAACTCGTCAAAAAAAAGCCTACAAAAAGTCAGCTACAGTAGAAGTGGCAGCCCAAGGCTTTCGTAGCACTGGCATACATCTGTATGATAGAAACAAAATCAAAGATGCTGACTCTCTTCCTGCAGAAGTAACTGAGCAAGACCCAGATCAGGCAGAACCAGTAGATAGTTTGGATTCAGATGATCTGAGGTTCGTCATTTTTGGTCAAGAAATTGACAATACCCCACCTTCAGCATTGCAACCTGCTGTGGTATTGGAACGACGCTCCCCATTGCAAGAGGATCCAGCGCAAAATCATCCAGAAATTCGTCCTGCAACTTCATCGGCCTCGGCATCCGATGACGTGGTAGTAGCTTCAACACCATCTACTTCAAGGTCTCTGGGTTCTGAGCCAACGATTGCATCCCCAGAACACATCATTCCTCTCCCTCTAATCAAAATAAAGAGGAAGAGAACAGGAAGAGGCTTGAAATCAACGCTGATCACCATAACACCACACAAGCAACAACTAGAAGAACAAGAAAAAGAGAAAAATGAACAAAAGGAAGTGATTGTTCCTGGCATTCCGTCTAGAGTCAGGGATTTTTAGAAAGCAATGAAGAAGTCAGCTTATGTTTTTGTTCATCCAACTGTGATTCTGTATGAATTGAATAAAATTCATTACGTTTGTTATAATTATGAGTAATATTCGATGATTCCCCAGCTCTGAACTTGAGTGGGGTAAAGGTTTGCACCAATTTGTGTGGTGGTGCACTAAAAAGTGAAATTAGACCATAATTCATTCAAGACAAAATTCGTCGTTCTTTATTAGGGTGAGGGAGGTGTCCAACTGCAACATAACCCACTTTCGGAAAAAATAGCAAACCCTTTAAAAAATCGAAAACTCGAAACTACAAACCTTTGCCCCCACCTATCCTATTTAGCAGGTCGTTAGCCAGTCTCCGGTAGAGAGCCGTGGCCTGTGCATGGTTGACAAGTGGAGAGTGAAATGGGAGCTTCCCCCGCTTAGGGCTGAACTCCATGTGGATTTCACCACAGAATGGAAACTTGCCACCATCGATGAATGGGCGTTAGAGAAATGGCAAGCGAGATGGGAATCCTCGTCAAAAGAGGTCATGACACTGGACAGATTCTTCATGGGACATGGCGACTTCAATGCGCTGCTCCACTTCTTTTCTCTTAAAGACTCTCCATCATGCAATTCTTCCGCCTCCAGGAAGGAGGAAACAAAAAACCACGTGCTGCTCCACTGTAGTTTCTACAACAGTGAGCGACAGTTGTACACAGGGCAGAAGCTATAACCATTTCGCTGAGTTTGAACAATGACTTATGTGATGTCGAGGGTTTAGGAACAGTCATCAAATAAGGAAACTGTCCTGTAACCTCTATGACCTTCAACTGATACAACTCTCTTTTGAGCATTAAGGAACAGTCATTGTGATAAGGAAACGGACCTGAAGCATCTCAACCAAGGTCCTGGAATTTGTTCCATGGTCGTCATTGATTTGTGATTTGCCCCAAACACTCAACGTACTACACGTCTACTGACAATCTACTTGCATACAGAATATGGAGTAGTGCATCCTCAGTAAATGAGAACCTTAAAGCACAACTTTTGTCAAACTAAACCTGGAGCCATCATTAGCGACTATTAATAACTGTACAAACACAGTGCGCTGTAAGTTGATTGCCAATCTGCTCATGGCAAATACAGTGCCACCTCATCTGGAAAATGGGATACACTTCGCTCCAATATCTTCTGAATAACAGGACGTTATCAGTACACAGCATCTAACCCATTAGCTCACTACATCCCACCCTGAAACTCTTTATCTTCGAGTTGTCAATCTTGGCCAGAAGGTGCCACTGTCAACGAACCACGTATAATCTGTTCATTTCCCTTTCCAGACTGATGAACTCCCAGGACTACCCTCTAGAGAGTCTGATGAATAACTTTGACTGCCTTCAGCCAGACATATCGTGCCAATTGGCACACACTGTACTTCTACCATTTGTCAACGTCTAAATATCCTTCCAATCACACGCAGTAGCCCAAGGAGTGAGAATATAGAAGCTGCTTGACTTCGCTCAAACCGTTTTATGTATTACGAGTCTAAGGATCATGAAGAACAAATTCATGAGACTGCCAGGATACTTTGCGAGAATTTGGATGCGGTTTTTCACCTTGTCTAACTATTGCAAATGCACTCCAAGAGGGGATGCACCTGGAGAGTGTAGATGCAGGTTCTTTGAAGAGCAGGCATTGCGCGAATACTCAGAGTCCTGGAGGAGGCTTAAGGCAAGTGGCCCCAAGGGATCAGAGCATTTCCTTCGCCTATTTGTCATCATACGCCATCCTGACCATCATTTCATGAACGAATGGGCAAACTAGAAATATAAAAGATTCACGCATCAGCCTGCAATGAAGGGTACATACAGTACCCTTGCATAGGGTTTCAACAGTTTGATTAACTTCAAGAACATTACAGGAGCAGTTCATCAGTATTGGAACATTTAGCTCATGAAAGCTCCACCACACATTAATGTAACATCTCATCAGCAGATGGTCAACTGTTGAGAGCTTTGTACTGTCCCACTCCACTGTTACCACATCGTTAATCACGGTTTTGGATTTTCTTAACCACTTCATTGGAAACTACTCGAATAAAATTCTCTACCAACTGGATTATGGAGGGTGCAACCCAATCAAGCGTCAGCGTAGTACAATATGCTCCTTATGGTGCCTATGCAGCAAGATGAGAGACCAACTCATGAGAAGTACAGCAGCATCTCAGCCTCGCAATGTAAGTCATATCAACCAACCAAATTTCATGTGCAACATTTGATTAATACACTCTATGCTCCATAACTTCTACAATATCCTCCTTATGCTACTATGTAGCTGCCACAAACATCACTGATGCATGTGAAGCATACATTCACATCAGCAACTCAACCTGCAAAGCGCACTGATACTGAGCAAAAGATAATACTAAATCTTCACAGTTACGATTCTGCATTAGGAGATGTCTGGGGAAGTACCAACTGGGTGGCCCCCGCCACCCTCAGACCCCACAGTTTAAAAATAAATTGAAATGGAAGAACTACCTTCCAACAACCCCACAATGTCTGAAGGGCAAGCACATTTTCCAGCCTTTTCAGGCCTTGCCCTGGGTAGGAGTTGGATTGCTCCCGTTCTACCTACTTTGCAGCTACCTGTCGCGGACCTATAAGGCACTGGCACAAGGCCGCAGACTGAGCATTCCCGCAGGGTAACATTTTGAGTCAAACAACCCTTAAGGCCAGAATGATCACAGGCCCCATCCAATCATTCAATGGCACTTATGGCTTTTCCTCATCCCACAGTGGGACCTCCCTGGGATCTGGAAGGGCGCCCTCCCTGGGTTTGGGGTTTGCCGTCACAGTCAAACTCAGGTCATCAGAAGTGCTTTCAACGTGATTGTAAAACCACAACCTGTGCCTCATCAACAAATGGAGATGCACAATGCGGCACACTCAGTATCAATTAACTTCAAGACATAACACACCGCGTAGTGTACCATAACGTCTATGCTGACCTATTCATGTCATCCTCACTCGAATTCCATCAATAAATGGGCAAACTAGAGACATCCTAGGTTCAACATCAGCCTGTCATAGAAGTTTACAGCAGCGTCTCATCACTGTGTGGACATCAGATGCAGAGTGCAGATAAACGCGTAATACGCGCCAGTCATCATTATTTAACATCAATCGGCCTCTTATCAACAATGCAGAACAGGATACGTACCAGCCTGCTTATTGAATTTCCTTAACAACCAATGGCCACATCTAACTCAATAACGACTTGTGCATGAGTTGCATACTGGACGCTGATAGATGTGTTCTATACACAGTCTTAGGCTGTTAACTTCAATATGGGACGTCAATTAGAATTATCAACAAATGGGGATGCAAAGCACACTGCAGGCTCAATAACAACCTGTTTATGGAATACACAGCTGCCTCTTATCAGTTAATGGCAACATCCAACTGACCATAGCCCCATTCAGCTCAATATCAACTTTTACATGAACTTCAATCACTCAGGGTGATATGCACATTATATACACCAGTCATTGGTTAGCAACCTCATTTTCAACAATCAGTTTCTCTTGTCAACAATTGGAAATACACAATGCTTCCCAGGCACAGTATCAACCTGCTCAAGGGTATGCATAGCAGCATCTCCTCCTACAAAGACCCCAGTCAACTCACCACAAGCTCGGTGACCAGTTATTGGATATTAACCTCATTATAGCACCACAACTGGCATCTTGTCAATACTATTAGATACACAATGCATCACAGACTCAGTATCAACCTTCTTATGACACTGGCCATCTGCCAATGGCCACATCCACTCACCACAGCCTCGACAACTACTTGTGCATGAAATGCATACTTGCAGGACGCTGTTAGACATTTTCTACAAGCACACTCATTGGCTATTAACTACATTATGGTACCTCAAATATAATATCAACAAATGGAGATGCACAGCACACTGCATGATAAAAATGAATAACAATCTATTTATGAGATGTATAGCTACGTCGTATCAACCAATGACCACATCCAACTGACCGCAGGCTCAATATCAACTTTTACATGAACTTCAGCCGTTCATGATGATGATATGCACGTTCTGCGGACCAGTCACTAGATATTTACTTCGTACAGTCACAGTCTGAGTTGCTCTCTTAAGGTGAAAGAGACGAATATTTTGTGTTTACTTGTTAATTGACATGAAGTGTTTCGTTCCTGATACGAGGAGCACATAATGATATCGAGGAGTTCATGATAACGACGACCTCGAGGCGCACCGTAGCGCTCAGTTCCCTCACATAAAGTTACCATCAGGAGCCCACGCTCCCGTTGATAACAGACCAATTGGCGCTCGACGACGCGTTTTTAGCCCTTCCCTGTAAACGTAAGTCGTAAACGTAACATACTCACAGCTTCAGCCGGACCCGAACGAGAAGAGCCCGCAGCTAGTAATAGCCGCCGCAAACAAATATCCAATCGTGAGAAAAAATCCACCGCACCAAAACAACAAGAACTTCTTCACGCGGCGACTCGCGATACCGTCGACCGACAAATTCAACGACGTCCGCGATTTAGAGTTCGACATTCGACGAAGACAACAAAAAAACCCTCTCGAGGGAATCAATCGTTAACACTCACCGAACACAAAATCCGAAGTAAAACACAAAAACACTTCGACAACGAAGTCTCCGGGCGCCCGTCTACTCGCAGGACAAATTCCGTTCGTTTTTCGTGTTTTCTTTCGATAACCCACCTACGCGGTGTGACGGTGCGAACACGAAAAACGGCTCGTCGTCAACATTTTCCGCCGTCCTCGGGCCCGACGTAAATTCGAACCAACTTGCGACTTCCCCTCATCTTCCACCGTCAAAAGGGTTTGAATCGACGGAATCGTCGCCCCGCGCGCGCAAAAAAAAAAATACGCACGAAAATCCCGGAATACTACGGTTCAAAAAAAAACGGAAAGTGGTGAGGGACTGAGGGAGGAAGGTATTTTAAAAAAAAGTCCCGATAGGACGGGCGACGTTGGGAAGGCGGTGGGAGGGGAGGCCAACACCAACACGGGACACACAACACCAAAAAAAAAAAACAAACAAAAAAAAACAACAAATCGTGCGTAATATCAACCCTTATCGATGAACATTAGCGGAATCGGCGTAACTGGCAAGACGCCCGAAGGCGCAAATGCGTCGCGACAGCAAATAAACGACGTGCGAACGACGCGAAACGACCATTTGAAACGGAGGGGAAAAAAATACGAAGGAGTTATTAAACGAAGGAAAACGCGACTGTTTTGTTCTAAGGGTAAACGGCCATTTCCATTTACTAAATACAATGTTACCACCACCGGAGGACTCAATGAGCCTGCAAAAGACAAACAGTGTCGCCAACTTAACCGCTCCTTTTTCACGGCTCCCAACGGAGAGAACTGAGGCGCTTGAATCTTCCCGCCATCAATTTAACTCATTTAACCCTTTTCTTAATCCGTTCCTTTCCACGCTTTTTAATTGTAATTTTTTTTTTATTAACGTCGCGGGATCGAACGATTACGTTTTTTTGAAGCTTTGAACAATAAATGTGTTGAGAGCCGTCGCCGAATGACGAACAATTATTAGGTTAAGAATTCGGGAAGTTTCGTTTTTCTTGGATCGTCGACACAAAAGAGAGGTTACCTGACAAATGCCCTTCTGCCCTACCCTCCCCACCATCCTACAACCAGGGCTTCTCTCCTCAACGCGAGCATCAACCCCCCACCACTCGAAAAACGAAAGGGATTCTCCACTTTTCGTCTCGCGACCGACAAATGATTCCTCCTCCCAACACCCCCCAACACCTCTCCGAGTCCAACGCTTGCACGGTGATACGCGCGAAACAAGCCTCGAGAACGTCAAAAAGGAAGTCGACGTCCATATCGCGGGTGTTGGCGAACGAATCGAAGCGCTCAAAGTCGATTGTACGAAAGACATTCGATTATAGGTTCGAGTTTCGTGCGCTTCTAAGCGCTTGGCTTACCCCCACCCACCACCTAACGATAATCAGTTATTCTACGACGATCACCCGATCGCGACTTGTTCACTTCTCTAAAAAACTGATTAACGTTGCGTGTGTGTGTGTGTGTGTGTGTGTGTGAGGGAGGATGGGAAAATTGTCCTACAATTATTACTCAATTTTCAACCGCACCTGCACAGTGCACCGTGTGGTACACAACTTTCCCCAACTTCCGTAAATTCGACGACCTGTTGTATATACGGTCACTGTATCTTCGTTCAACGCATTTCTACGGAAACATTTATAAAGAACAAAATATAGGTACTAGTTAGTTGACAGTACCCCGTAAGTTTGATTAAATCGTTCCATCCATTTTTGTAAAATTGGAATAATGATAAACTAATAGTCGACAAATCACGTTTTCCGATATATCATGCCTGTATCTCCGTTCAACAGATAGATACAGAAATAATTGCGGAGAACAAAACATGGGTATAGGCTGCTAGAAGACAGTTTGTAAGATTGAACAAATCCAGTGAAGCAGTTACGCTAGAAATCACGAAAATGTTTTTTTTTAAATTTATTTTCGACACATTTTGATCATTATCTCTGTTCAATGGACGGTCAGAGGAACATTTATAGGGTAAATGTTTGGGTATATGTCCATTTACCCTATAAATGTTCCTCAACAATATACAGGTATTGACTGTTTGAAGACATCCTATACCTTTGACGAAAACGTTGAAGCCGTTTTGCCAAAAAGCGTAACAACCTAGTTTTTATGAAATTTTTTAATTTTCATGGAGCCTCCACAATAGACTAAAGTGCTACGACATTTTCAGTGTTGAGCACTCTCCAGTTGTTCTGTAAATACTCGTAGTATCCTTTAGTTACGGACTCCATGATTGGTTATACAAATTAAAAAGTTCAGTTCTCGTTTTGGTTGCGAACATACAAGGAGTGCCTTATTTTCTAACAATATATGCGGAAAAGAAATGCTGAATCTAATTGGAATTTTTGATCGGACTTGTTAAAGCCGTTTTTTTTGCGAGAACAAACTCTAATTTTGGTGTACTGCCTCAGTTGCTATTTATTTATTTATTTGTATTTTAATGACCTATGTCTTTCCCAGAGCGACGACCAATCCAAAGCATAAAAAATTATCGAAATCGCCAAGCCATCCCCGAGTTATAAATGGAGTAGCACTAATCCGCGGACACCCTCCATTTCGCAAGGTATAAACCACATTCGTGTTCATGGAATTGAGTAATCGGATTCAAAAAAGTAATCGAATTTCCATTACTTCATTCCGATTCCTATAATGGTAATCGGGATGACGATTACTTTTTCCGACTACAAGTAATTGTAATCGTTTTTCGATTACCATACTTGTAATCGGAAAAACTAATTGTAATCTCGATTACCATTACAGTAATTCGAATGGTAATCGCCATTACCTTTCTTCAAAAGTAATTGGAATTTGTAATGGGTAGTCGAATTACTTTTCTAACAACTCTGTTTTCTAATCGTCGAAAAATCACAAACAAAAATAAAATATCTGGTGTGTAGAAACACACAACTTTCCGCCACCCCCGTAAGTTCGAACACCAGCTACATATGCGGGTGCTATATCTTCGTTCAACGCATTTCCACAGAAACATTTATTGATAACAAAATCTAGGGAGTAGTTTGCTGAGAGTTCTTCGTAAGTTTCATCGAAATCGTTAGAGCCGTTTTTGAGAAAATTGGAATACCGATAAATTATCGGTATTATCGATATAGAAATATCGACAAATCTCCTTTCCGGGTTAACTTGGCTTATATCTCCGTTCAACATATTGTTAAGAATAGCAAAAAGACACAACTAGCTTGGTTGGAGAACTACACAAGAATGAATGTTTTTTTAATTTTTGATATCGGAAGGACAGCAACACACAAACATAGTTGCTACGTAAACCCAAATGATTAAAGCATCATCCACTGTCGATGATCCCAACACTTCCCTCCTTCTTCTGACAGAGTTACTGCACGTCATTCTGATAGGGGGCCAATTTATCGGCATGAACGATTCTTCTCCGGTGGTTCGGACTCGTAATACGGAAGATGACGTCCGAAATCTTTTTTAACACCAAACAAGGCCCTACCCATGGTGACTGCAGTTTCGGTGAGATTCCAACTCTCCGTCGGGGCCAATGATACCACACCCTGTCACCGATCTGGTAGCGTGGAACCTCTGTATGGACGTCGTATCGGCGTTTGGTTCCTTCAAACGATTTGAGTAAATGTTGGCGCGCTGCCTCGTGCGATTCATCCAGCTGTTGTTGTAGGTTCTGACAATATTGAGTTACTGCACGCGCAGCATCTGGAGGAGTACCCGTTTGCAAGTGCATGGGAAGTGTAACTTCTCGTCCCAAAACCAGGCTAGCAGGAGAGAAACCAGTAGCAGAATGCTCTGATGCACGGTATGCTAACAGAACCCAAGGTAAATGCTCGTCCCAGTCATCTTGTCTTGAATTCACCAACTTTGCCAGCATATCAACTAGCGTTCGATTTAGTCTTTCAACTTGGCCGTTGCTCTGTGGGTGCATAGGCGTGCTTCTCGTTTTGTGAATGTTGAGCAGCTTGCACATTTCCTGGAAAACTGCCGACTCAAATGTTGTACCCTGATCAGAATGCAACTCTCGAGGCACACCAAAACGAGAGACTACTGTCTCCACCAGACCTTTAGCAACAGTTTCAGCCTGCAGATTTGGAACTGGAAATGCCTCAGGTCATTTCGTAAACGCATCAGCTACGACAACAATGTACTGGTTCCCTCGTTTTGTTTGATGCAAGCGCCCTACAACATCTATAAACAACCGCTCAAAGGGAACGCCAGTACGATAAGACTGCAAAGGAGCTTTCTTCGTAGACGTATGTGATTTGCCTCGCTTACCACAAGTATCGCATGATGCACAAGCAATTTTCACATCCTTCGACATCCTAGGCCAATAGTACGTCTGACGAACAAGGTTTTGTGTTCTCCGTCTACCAAAATGACCGAGGTTGTGAACATGACCCACCACTTCTTGCTGAAAGCATTTTGGTACAAGAACTTGATCAGAGTGCTGGAGGCCTTTCTCGTCATCCCAACGTCGAACCAACAGATCGTCTTTTAAATACAGAGTGTCAAACATGGCCCACAGCGTTTTTGTCTCTTCCCCATAACCAGCGATTTTCTGCCAATTTGGGCGCTGTTTCTCACGTACCCAGCAATAAACTTGACCCAATACAGCGTCTTCTCTCTGTCTGTCTATCCATTCCTCCAATGATGGCTTTATTTGAGTGAGATAAGTTGGAACACTTTCGCTCAGAAATTTCTGCTCCTGTCTCTGACAGTACTTACAGTCGTTAGCTGCACAGGGTCTGCGAGAAAGACCATCAGCGTTGAGGTGCCTCTGGCCTGGCCGATGTTCCACTCGAAAATTGAATGAGGCAATCCCCTCCAACCATCGGGCCAGTTGGCCATCCAGCTCCCTGAAGTTCCTGAGCCATTGTAAAGATGCATGATCTGTTCTCACCTTAAATGGAGCTCCGCAACCCAGACCAAATGACTTGAAATGCTTCAGAGCTTCAACCAAACTGAACAGCTCCTTGCGGGTTGTGCAATATCTTCGCTCTTCTTTCTTCAAGCATCGACTGAAATAACCTAGAACTTTCTCACATCCGTCCTGATCTTGGGAGAGTACTGCTCCAATGGCTTGATCGCTGGCATCTGTGTCGAGGATGAATGGGGCTGTAGGGTCTAGATGGGCTAAAACAGGTGGCTTGGCCAGTGCTGTTTTTACATCCTCGAATGCTGCTTGGGTTTCTTCATTCCAAATGAATGATGGCTGATCCTGTAATCCATATAATGTGCTTGCTCTTCTAGCAAAGTTTGGGACAAAAGCCCTGTAGTATGAACAAAACCCCAGGAATGAACGAAGCTTTTTCTGCGTCCGTGGAATTGGCCAATTCATAACCTGTTCAACTTTTACCGGATCGGTGGCAACTCCTTCCTTTGATATCACATACCCGAGATATGATGCTGTACGTCCAAAAAGTCGGCATTTCTTGGCATTTAACTTGGCTCCAGCAGTCCGTAATGTTTCAAAGACTTTTCTAAGCCAACACACGTGTTCTTTGAAGGTTCTGGTATCCACGAGGACATCATCCAAGTAGACCTTAACTCTTCCTTTCCGAATGGAGTCATGCAGCACTCTTCCCATTGCTCTCTGAAAAGTAGCAGGTGCATTTGTGAGACCAAACGGCATCACTCTGAACTGCCAGAGTCCCCAAGGGGTACAAAACGCAGTTTTCTCCTTATCCTGGTCGGCCATAGGAATCTGCCAGTACCCGCTCTGAAGGTCTAAAGTCGAAAACCAGGTACTTCCACTCAAACCACAAATTAGTTCATCCACCTTGGGCAATGGGTGAGAATCCTTTTTTGTGATGTCATTGAGTTGACGATAATCGATACAGAAACGGGTACTACCATCTTTCTTTTTTACCAACACGATTGGACTTGCCCACGGACTTTTGGATGGTTCGATTATGCCATTTCGTTCCATTTGTGCAACAAGCCTGTCAACCTCTCCCAGACGAATAGGTGGTATCCGTCGAGGGGCTTGCCGAATCGGATGACTTTCGCCAACATCTATTGCGTGAAAACATCCTTCAATTTTTCCCACATCGGATGCCTCCTTGGAGAAAATATCAGCAAATTCAATAATCAGTTGCTTCACCTCCTCCAGCTGTTCTGGCGATAGTTCCTGCCCTAATTCCAGGGTTTTGATGTAGTTCGGGAAACCTCCAATAGTCTCTGACGTATAATTAAAGAATTCCCTAGTTTCCGATTCATCCTCCAGAGCGGCGAAACCGTCACAAACTTCTTGCTCTTGTATCAGACAAGACTTTTCTTCACTTGCCCCTAATACTGTCAACCGCTTCCCATTTACTTGAATTTCGAAGTTTGCTGGGTCGATTATGCACCTATGAACAGTTAGAAAGTCTAATCCCAAGATGCATTGTTCCTGAATATTAGCCACCAAACTTGTATGTTTCCTGTTTCTCCCATCTCCAATGTCAAACTCTAGTTCAGCCTCCCCTAGAACAGGAAGCCTATCACCAGAAACAGCTCTCAGGCATAAGGTACCAGCTGACTTCAAATGAGTACCAGAACGTCGCATTACATCGCCATTCACAATTGTTCGAGATGCACCAGTATCAATTACCAACTTACAAGGTTCACCGTTGATTTTGCCCGATAACGCCAAAGACATGAAGGATGAGACTCTGTAAACGACATCATTATTTTCAATATTTTTATGAATAAAAGAAGGAAATGAATTAGAAGGAGGCTCTGAAATACCGTTCGATGAGCATGGGCATTCTGTGTTCGTGATTGAATGCAATGTGGGTGCATCTGATGCACCGGTTGGCTTAGCACCCTTCAAGCCGACCAGTTGGCGTTTCCCGCTTCCAGCTGGTTCTGATTAGTGCTGAAAGTTTGCTGTAGACGACGGGTTGGACAATTGCGAAATATATGGTCGGGAGAATCACAACGCCAACACATTTTTGGTCTTATAGATGAACGTGTGATTTGATAGAGCTGAACTCCTTGCTGCTGCGATACCTCCTCGACCGAAGAACACCTAACAGAAGTTGCCTTGCCTGCAACTTGCATACGCAGAGTAAGTACCAGCGCGTCTGTTAAAGCGGTTTTGCTGCTAGCTGGCCACACATTTGTGACCCATTCCCGGAGTTTAGGATCTCGTAAGCCCCTGAAAAAATAAGAGGCAATTTCATTATCTCTCTTGGCATCCAGGCCAGCTTTGCTAGCTAATTCCTTGATCTCCTGGAAGTAAGTCGCAATGTCTTCCGCTGGTAGCTGTTTTCTGCTTTGGAGAAGAGCCAGACAAAGTTCAGCTTGGTTATGTATGCCATAGCGGTCATCTAAGGCGGCAACAAGATCTTCATACGTAAACTGCAGTGGCATCTCAACAAGGGTGGTTAGTGCAGATCCTGAAAGAGCTGCTGCAAGTGCAATGGCCTTTTGTCGGTTTGACCAGCAATTTGTTTGGGCTATAGCTTCAAATTGTCTAATGTAGGCCCGCCAGTCAGCACTTCCATCAAACAAACGAGGTTTCCAAATCCTGGAACCACTAGGAGTTGGTTCAAAGGACTGTTGTACTGACTGATGATTGGTTGCAGGGACAGATGAATGGCTATTCTCCTCAATGATCTCAGGCTGGCTCCATGAAGAAGTCTGCCTTAATGCAGAATGCAGTTCCTTCCTCAAATCTTCGCGTAAAGCGTTGCGAAGTTCTCTCATAGATTCGTTGATTTGCTCTCCTATTTCCCGATCAAGTATAGTCTTAATTTCCGCTAACTGACTATTAAGATGTAGTGCCGGTTCTTCAATGAGAGAGACTTCCTCTTCATGGCACAACGGACCTTCAGGAGGTGTTTCAACACCAATCTCTTCCTGTTGTTGGTATGGTAAACCCGAGCGTGTTGACATCCCACCGCTGTCACCAATGTTAAGAATAGCAAAAAGACACAACTAGCTTGGTTGGAGAACTACACAAGAATGAATGTTTTTTTAATTTTTGATATCGGAAGGACAGCAACACACAAACATAGTTGCTACGTAAACCCAAATGATTAAAGCATCATCCACTGTCGATGATCCCAACAATACATATACAGAAATAATTATAGAGAACGAAATGTTGGTATGGTGACTGAAAGACACTCCATTAGAATTTATCACATCTGGTGAAGAAGTTACCCTGGAATTTACGGGAATGTTCGAAAAAACGTTATTTTTGACACATTTTGATTTTTATCTCTGTTCAATGGACTGTCAGAGGAACCTTTATTGAGAACAATATGTAAGTATTGACTATTCGAAAACATCTTGAAAGATTGGTGATAATCGTTAAAGCCGTTTTCGAGAAAAATGCGAAAAACCCTAGTTATTGTACATTTTTGAACTACAGCCACACCGGTCAGTTTTCCGTATTTGATGACTGTACCTAAACCCTCGACGAGGGATATATCAGTCATGGAAGTTGCGGTTTCGCTGATACGCAAGAGGCCGGCCTCTCCAGCATCCACCGAACTCAGACCTGGGGAGGTACGGTATTTGGTCGTTAGTCTCCCAGCTGTTGCCCATGTGTTACCACACGTAGATGACCACCTGAGGAATCCCGTATCATCTGGGAGGAGTTCTTAATCTGGTTTCCACCTGATCTAACTATGTACTTGAGTGGCAAGTTTCAAAAGAACAGATCAACTATGACCACGTTTCTTAGCCATCACCTTCTTCGCGAACTCTGCACAATTGTTATAGGCTTGCTTTGTAGCAGTCAACGCTGCTAAGTTCGTTTGCCCTCCCAACAACCGTCGCTCACTGTTGTAAAAACTACAGTGGAGCAGCACGTGGTTTCTTGATAACTCTGCACTGGAGGCACAAGACGTGCATAATGGAGAGTCTTTCAGAGAAAAGAAGTAGAGCCGCGCATTGAAGTCACCATGTCCCATGAGGAACTGGCTCTTCCAGTGGTCTGGCTCAACCCATTTTCTTCAAAGACATTCACGGATGTTGGGGAAGAACTCATACGTGTCACGTCCCTTTGACGAGGATTCTCATCTCGCTTGCCATTTCTCTAGTGCCCATTCGTCGATAGCGGCGAGTTTCTGTTTTGTGGTGAGATCCACACGTTCAGCCCAAAGCGGGGAAAGCTCCCGTTTCACTCTCCACTTGTCAACCATGCACTCAACAGCCAAATCAACTGGTAACTAACCAGTGATCACCAGGAGTGCTTCTGTTGATACGGTCTTGTAGGCCTTGGTGATCCACAGGAGTGCAGCTCTCTGGGATTGGGCCAATAAACTCTATTTATTGACTGTTAGTTTGCTACCCCAAACAACGGGGCAGTAGCCAATCACGCCTAGATATATGGCCATATACATGAGGATAGTGTCATGGTAACACACACCCCAAGTGGCCTTAGTTATGGCACGCAGTGAGGCAACCCTGGCAATGGTAGTGGCTTTAAGGGACTGGAGGTGTTGGTTGAAACCCCTCCTCTCACCTATATTTCACTACTAAATACTTGACGTGCTTTTCAAGAAGTAGCCTGTGGCCGCCAAAGCGTATAGTGGGTGGATTATTCACTTTCCCTTTCAAGAGGATTAGGTGGGTATTTTTCTCAGCCACCTGCATCTTGACAGGCTCACACCATTGGGTGACGGTGCGGAGCATGTGGTGGGTTTTTTCTTCGATTTGGCGGACCGAATCTGCAAAGATCAGCACAGTCAAGTCATCCACATAGGCGTATGGCTCGCAGTCAGTCTCCATGAGTCTCCTGAGAAGACCTTCGAAGAAGGCATTCCAGAGTGCTCGTCCAAGGACCGAGCCCTGAGGGCACCCCTTCTCAATCTCTCTCTGAACGGAGACATGTCTGACATGTAGCAGTTCTGTCTGTCAGACAACTTCTGACGAGTGCATACAGGTTGCGGGGGATTCCCCTACCTTTAAGCTCATTAAGGAGCGCTGGCCTCCAAAGGTTGTCAAACGCTCCTCTGATGTCAATCAGAACTGCTACGACGTACTTAGCCGGTGCCAGCAGGGAAACATGCCGAATTTCGACAATGACATCCTGTGTGGACCTTTGTTTCATACACCCGTATGCCTGCCTGTGAGGTTGTAGCCAAAGACTCCTTCGAGGGACTGCAACATCAAGATTTCTAGTGTTTTGCCTAATATGTAAAGAAGGCTGAGCAGTCTCCATGACCGCGGGTCTAACTGATTGCGGTCGCCTCCCTTTTGAAGAGTGACAACACACGCAGACTTCCACTGAGTGGGGAACTGTGCGACCTGCAGTCAGTCATTAAATAAATTAAGGAGGCAGCTGGAGATTGTCCGCTCTGCCTTCCTTAGCATATTGCTTTCTATTTTATCTGGCCCAGGAGGTTTGTTGGGCTTTAATGTCGCAAGGGCCCTGCCGAGGTCGCCTGTTGTCCACAATGGGATGTCAGGCTCGTTCGGAGGGTCTATGATCAGCTCCCTCGCTGCCATCTGGGCTTCGGTGTCTCGGGCTACTTGGTCATCAGGGAAACGCCTTCTCAAGGGTTTCCAGTGAACTTTCGATGCTGCAGGCCCAGCCTGACTCATTTTGCATCACAGCTAAGACCTGCTCTACATTTGCTTTTCCTATGGGGGACTTGTAATGTCTGCCCCAGGGGTTCTCAAAGATCTCCGCTTCCACAATATTTCGCCAGCCTTGCCATTTGGCTCGTTTGATGGCGCGGTGGAAGGCCTTCTTCTCTTGGATGAAGGCAGTTCCGAGTGTGGCTCTGGCATCAGGGTCACGAATGTGTTGTTACATCCTTCTGGCTCTATTTACACTTTGCTTGAGGGGATTAAGTTCCTCAGTCCACAACGGGACTTTGATCGCCCTGTCCTTCTGTTGCCCAAGTACAGAGAGCACAGGAGAGTGCAGTGCTGTGGTAAATACTTTGCTGTCCAACTCTCCAGGTGTGGCAGTATGCACTATTAGGTCGGTGTCTGCAGCACGCAGTTTACCTTCTAGTACCCTACAGAATTGTGGCCAGTCAGCATTTTTGGTGCAGAATCGCTTTTCACGCGTGTCTTTGCAGAGGATGTTGTCATCTGTGATGGCAAAGTCAATAACCATGACATCACCCTGCGTTGCACCTGGTACGACTCGCCAATCCTGCAATTTGAGTAGCAGGGTGTGAGACACGGCTCTGACGTCTATACACGCCCTTCCTTCGGACCGTCATAGGTTGCCTCAGTCATGGGGTCGTTGGCAACAACCAAGTTGTACCTGGTGAGCAGCTCTATATACGCCTCGCCCTCCCCACAATCTGGCATTTGCATCAGCACAGACTATGCAGGGTCGTGCTGATAGGCCTGCTAGAGCCCGCTCGAGTGGTTGAAGGCTGTTGACAACTGGTGCGCCAAATTGCCTGTAAAATGATATTACAACCAGCTCAAAGCCACCGGCTCGGATCAGCACAGCGGCCAAGTGCTGGCTGTTTTGGTGGGTGAGTGCGAGCATGTCAATGGACGGGTCAATGCAGGCCACTGCTGCCTTCGCTCCCGTTCTTGCTCCAGCCACCACTTGTGCCTGCGATCCCAGACCAAGAGTTTTGGATCCTATGTATGGTTCCTGTATGGCAAGAACACTGCAGCGTTTCTTGAGTGCAGAAACTCAGCCATAACCGGGGAACTCTTATTTGTGTTGTGCTGAAGGATTCGAACTGTTTTTAACCTATTCATAATTCACTCGTGACTCCTGGAGGGCAATTGCTCTCTGACGAATAGTACAGCGTGCGTCTCTTGTAGAGTGCGAGACCTGTTGTTATTTGCGTTCAATGCAATTGGCACACTTGAGGGGAGTCTCACGCTTGCATTCCTTGCTCAGATGTGGCAAGGCGCACACAACAGGTCTTGTACAGGCCACTGCCAGGTGGCCATAGCGCTGGCATTTGTAGCACTGAGTGGGGGCTTGGTACTTTCGTATGGCGCACCGCTGCCAGGCTATTTGGAGGTGCCTTGCCCCCTCTAGTTTTTTGTGTAGGCTGGGTGACGCCTCAATCACCCAATCTTTCTGCCTGCCACGCTTTTCGGTGAAAAGGGGCCTGACGTCCTGCGGCTGCAAGCCTAACGCAGGGTTGTGCTCGACAACTTGTTGGGCCAGGTCCTCTTTTTGTTGGTCGGTCCGCACGTCGCACAATGGCAGGCAAGGGAACCGACTCAGGGGGGCTGACGCTTGTAGCTTCAACTCCTTCTTCGTGGAAATATGACTCATAAGCGCATTGGCCATTTCCAGAGTTTCCGTCACAATGACGGCGCCACATCCCACTGCAGTGTGGATGTCTAGCACTCGGACGCTTAGTGCTTCGAGATCCGTAGCAGGGACACCCCCCATCAGCGCTTCCATTGCATATGGGGTGGAGGGACCAGCCTCTCCTTTCTCACACCTATGCCTAACTACTACCACGTTTTGTCGTGGGTTTTTAGGGGGGAGTTTGTTAAGGGGTGCTTTTTATTTTTATTTTTGCCCTTGTTTTTGGGCGGAGGTGTGGGCAGGGCGCTGCCCTCGGACAAACACGCCGAATTTCGACAATGACATCCTGCGTGGACCTTCCTTTGGTACACCCGCATTGCCTGCCTGTGAGGTTGCGGCCAAAGACTCCTTCGAGAGACTGCAACATCAAGGTTTCTAGTGTTTTGCCTAATATGGAAAGAAGGTGTCCATGATCGCGGGTCTGACTGATTGCAGTCGCTTCTTTCGACACACACACACGGACCACGCGCCGAAATTTGTTTTTTTTAATCTCAGTAGGCCTCAAAACGTAAAGATCTGAAGAAAACCCACTTTTTTTACACGAACACTATACTTTCCTTTCCCTTTGGAGTAGCGGAAAGTAAAAATGCATGTAGAGGGTGGGAGGGGGGGGGATATAATTTTGACCATAGTCATTAAACTTTAAAATACACTCAGGTTCAAGGGAATCACGCTGCAATGAGTGTGTGATACGTGCAATATTCACATATGGAATTATAACTCGGGAGTGTAACTTTTAAAATGTTACAACTAACGAACACAGTGGTACGGACAGTGGGTTAGTTGTCAAAACCAGTATATCTTCAACAGATTCTGAGGAAAGATAATTTCTCATAGTTTTTATTTCTTGCCGATGATAGCTTTTTACAATGGGAGTCAGTGAGCTAAATGGGGTTATAAAATAGGGCACTATGAGGCGCTAACAAAGGAACTAGGGAAAATGGTTTATTGCGACGGCTGTTATTTTATGAGCCAGTTGAAGAAATAAACCGTCCTCACTTTTCAATGAGTGGTGCACTTCCACGTTCACTTCGTGCGCATATTACAGAAGTGTCTGTGCAATATCTATGTAATCAACGTACTTTATTTACTTTGACTGCAGTGTGATAAGTGTTTTAGAAAGCTGCATATCTTCCCACTCACCCTACTCTATACCTATCTGTCGTCGTTAGTTAATTAATAACTCCAGTAATTTCACGCAACCTGTTTCCCTCTCCGCTGTTTCATCATAACGAACATACAAGGAATCTGTAACCTCAAAATCAAAATGGGTCCCAAGGATCGAAGAACTTCCTAAGTGACAATGCTATATGCGCGAAGTCATTGTAAAGTAATGCAAGTGAATAGTTGCCTAATGTGAAACTAATCTCTTCCCCTCCAACTCAGGAGCTGTTCAGAAATGTCGGTCGCCATGGCAACAGTTCCATTTTTCGATTCAGTTTCAGCCCCAACGGTATTTACAAGTATTTAGCATACATAGATGCCAAAATCATCAGCCATGAACTAACTGTAGTAATCATGGAGATCAAATCACCAACTTGTTTAATGTCAAATATGTCTTCAACAGTTGTGATTACATTTTGTGTGTGGACAGTTACAAATGACAATGGCAAAGTACAATTGTCATTACTGGTTATAATGACAAGAACAGCTCAATATATTATCGCAAATCTTAGTGAGGGGTTTCCTTATAAATCTGCTTATATGAGACTAACCTTCTCAAAAAATTCATGTTTGGTTTAACGAAGTATATATGTAACTACACAACGGTAATTTAATAACAGTTATAAAATAATCAACTGTTTCATAATTGTTTCATAGATCAACTGTTATTCTACCCTTTCCAAAAAATCAAGTTGACAGTTCTATAAGCGATGTGTACACCAGTAACTCGATTTAAAAAAAACCATAGGGGCAATGAGTCAAACATTTAAAGGTAGATCTGCTACGCAAGAGGGTTGCTGTTTATAGAAGTTGCAGGTTTTGCACTAGATGGAGCCCAGCAACCGCCTGTCACATAATTGTTAGTTGCCGATAGATCACAATGACGCTCTTGAATGTAAGAAACCATCTGAATAGTGTGTGGTGTGTGGGTAATCTAGCATTTTTGCCAATAACAACCATTTGTTTCGTTCGATTGGATACCAAATGACATTTTTGTGCCAAAAAACGGAATTTGTTGTGCAAAAATGGCTTGGACAGTGGACGGACATTGTAGATTTTGAATCTCCATGCGTTGAAACGTTTTGTGCCAATTTTGGGAGTGGTTGTATACAAATTTTCTTGACCGAAAACGAGGGTGTATTATACAGAATGAATAATAAACCAAACCCCCTTCGACGTTTCCCGCCAAATATTTGCTCCGCATTGGGTTGTCCCCCTCTCTGTCATAACATAACGGGTAGGACCCACTGGGGTTTCTATTGGCGTCGGGAGGGAAAAAGAGTGTGAGAGAAGCAGATGCCGCGAGTATCGATAGTGAAAAAATCGATTTTGCCCGCGCCTGCGATTAGAACGACGGCAGCTCCGGGGGTTCTTGCGATTATTAGGATCTGTCAGAGTCGGAGGCTCGTTGGAGTCAACTGGGGCGGTTAAACTGATCAATAGCAATAGGAGCTTCCCCTTCCAATCCCCTCCTCGCCCTTCAGCCCACATCATCCATTCCTCCCCAGTGCACGGCATCACCTTTTGTTGCCTCCTTCAGCTGCCGCTCCGTTTTATTAATAGAGTTTTAGCGCCAGGGGTTGCCCTCCACTTCGTCTCTCGCCAACTTCACCGGTCTCCCTACTCCCCTTCGACAGTCCCCTCATCGCTCTGCCAAGACCACAAACTCCCTTCCCATCTGAGCTCGACTTCTTCGTCATTGACCTCATCTCGTTGCACCTCCTAACAACGTTTAACAGACAGAAATAGTTTTGGAACGGTTGATAATCACGACCATCTCACTCTGTAATTAACTGGGCGAGTGGTCGAAGACGAGGGGATGAAGGGAGCAGCGTGGTTTCTCGTCTTCGACCACTCGCCCAAACACTTCCCCCTCCCAACTGTATCATTCAAAGGGGAAGACAAAAAACTTGAGAAATGCGAAGAATCTCGCTACTTTCCCAGGCGGTCTTTTGAGGGATCGCATCGTTTTTGTAGACATAACTCCACATATGGAAGTGTTTCAGGATATCTAATGCAGTGGCACACAACATCCTACGTCACGTTCTATGATGCTCCTCTCAAACGCACTCTTCGAAAATCATTGTGTCACTTATATTCATAGGAAGTGGTACAACGCGCGTCCGTCATCTTACGCAACAATTGACTGCCAGGAAGTTGTGTGATTCTAGGACATTAAGGCATGCGGCTGTGTTCAAGCTTTAGCCAATGCCGACATCCAGGTGGCGGCAGGTGAAGGTATTTGCAAGAGCACAACACGCCTTTCAATTTAGACTCGCCGACTGGTGCTCTGGCCAGTGAGGGTGGTTGACAGATTCCACTGACTTCAAATAATGCTGGTTGCTCATTGGCTCTCGGAGCCACCCAGGGCGAGATCTTTGGTAATCTTCTTTTCTCGATCCTTTACCTGTGGCACCACATCAACTAAGAATGAAAAGATCGCCTGTTAGCCCATGAAGAGTTGGTCGAGTACAGCCTCTATATCCCTTGCCCTCTATGGCTGGCTCTGCTCTATCTCAGGAACAACATAACACCTCCACCAAGCGTCCATGCGTTTCCTACCAACCTACAGTCCGTCTTCCTGGCAGGTTTGCATCAAATTAATGTACAAGCCAAGAGCATTGGGCCCCCACTGCCAAATGCCTACACACCAGCTGCAACGTCTGATAATTCCTGCTGGCGGGTCAACCTATCCCTGCAGCAAGGACAGCTAGCCTTTGTGCCAGCAACATCCCTGTTTTGAAGAAAGATGAGGGCAACCTGCCAGTTTCAATTAAAGGCCTTCAGCAGTCGTTAGCAGAGGCACTCTCCTCCTCATCCAGTCAATCGTGTCAGTCTTGGCTGCCGCCAAGCAAGCCTTTGACATATTAGGTAATTTAAGGTACGCGATCTCCATGTGTTCAGCGTTTTCGTGGTCACGCACAGCCCCTTCTCTCACCACACCCTATCACGATGCAGTCGGAAGAGAACTAGCCAAACTAAAAATATCTGGTGCGTAGCAACACACAACTTTCCGCCACCCCTTTAAGTTCGAACACCACCTACATATGTGGGCGCTATATCTTCGTTCAACGCATTTTTACAGGAACATTTATGGAGAACAAAATGTAGGGACTAGTTAGCTGAGAGTACTCCGAAAGTTTGATCAAAATCGTTAGAGCCGTTTTTGAGAAAATTGGAATTCCGATAAATTAATATTCGACAAATGTCCTTTTCTGAGTTAACTTGGCTTATATCTCCGTTCAACATATATATATACAGAAATAATTATGGAGAACGAAATGTTGGTATGGGTGACTGAAAGACATTCCATTAAAATTTATCACATTTGGTGAAGAAGTTACCCTGGAATTTACGGAAATGTTCGAAAAAACGTTATTTTCGACACATTTTGATTTTTATCTCTGTTCAATTGACCGTCACAGGAACATTTATTGAGAGGAATATGTAGGTATTAACTATTTGAAAACATCCTGTGAGTTAGGTGAAAATTGCTGAAGGCGTTTTGTCAAAAAGCGTAAAAAACCTATTTTTGCTTCAGGGGCGCATATCTCCGTTCACCGTATTTTCATGGAGATATGTATAGAGAAGAAAAGTTAGGTATTGATTAGGAAAAGATAATTTGAAAGTTTAATCAAAATCGTTAGAGCCGTTTTCGAGAAAAATGCGAAAAACCCTAGTTTTGGTACATTTTCGTCCCCCCCCCCCTTCCCATCGGCCGAAATCGTCCATAACCTTATTTTGAGGTCTACAAAACATAACGAACAAAACAAAAAAAGAACCAGCTCAATCGGATCAGCCGTTCTCCCGCAAATCGAACTACAGACACACACACACACACACGGACCACGCGCCGAAATTAGGTTTTTTAGACTCAGTAGGGTCTGAAACGTAAAGATCTGAAGAAAACCCAAATTGTTTTTTTGGGCCGATTACTATACTCTCCTTCCCTTCGGGTAGCGGAAAGTAAAAACCTGTTGTGCCTCCCACATGTCTGATTGCAGTGGGTCCTGAGCAAATGTATAGGCCAGATAGGAACCAAATTCAAACGGTTAACTAGTAAACCACGATTGATATAACCGCGTTTATGTACCATGTAAGTTCTGTTATAGGGTTAAGGCATAGACCTTGAGAGCAACTGATAATTCGTTGATATTGAAGGGTTCATTTGACCCACTCGACATCGTCTGAGAGCTGAAACGGTGAGTGGAAGGAGCAATACAACGTGACACAAGACCCTTTCCATCACCAGTTACTGTAATATAGATGAAGAGTTTGACCGGAACATGTGACTACGGCGACCTCAAGACGCGACGGTCCTCTCTGGATAAAGCTGACAAATGAGAGACATGAAGAGGCAGAATGACCTGCTCAGACAGGGAAACTGACCTCACTCAACACTATAACACCCCTGCCCCACCCCACCCTACACCGCAAATGTATCGCCAGACACCACAAACACGCACGAACGATCTAGCCAATAGACAAACTCCCCCCCCCCCCACCATGACCAAACACCATCTTCCTCGCCGCGTCGCTGAACGCATTCCGGCCGTTCCCCCATAACAAACATCCTCTGCCCCACTACTGCACTCCATCATTCACCCGCCCGTTCACTACTCAACACCAAAGCCCCACAAATGGTGGTGTTGGTGTCCTGAAATGAGCAGCTGCTCAGTGGTGGTTAGCGAAGTAGGTGTAGTGCGGGGGGGGGGGGACTAGTGACTTGATGGTGTAGTAGGGGGAAGGGTATCCTCCGGCGAATTAAAGAGAAATCGCTCGTGGAATGGTGGAGGGGGTATGTGGTGGGAGTGAAGTGCGGTGGTATCAGCGACAAGCCGAGGGGAAGGGTCGGAAACGAGGTGATAAGGAAAGTGGAAGGGGGGGGGGGAATGGTAGCGAAGCGAAGAGCTCCGATGGAACAGGAGGGGTCGGATGAAATAACCGCCGAGAGGAGGGGATGGCGAATTCAGTATACGTTCCGTGGTCGAAGCAAAACCTTGTACGGCTTTTCTCGTCGCTGTTTCTCGCCTCTCTTCACCCCTTCCCTGTCAAAAAAAAATCCTTTCAAATTTTCCAACTAAATCACTACTTGGACGTCCAACTTTCCTTTCATTTTTCCGGCCAAAGCCAGATTTGCCGTCAAAATTTGGTTTTTTTTGGAACGCTCCATTTTCAACTTTTGAATGCGATTTAGTGAACTTACCGATTCGCTCGAGCTGCCAATCTTGTGCATCCGGAGGATCACTTCATGTAAATACTTCTACGCCGCTCGCCATTGGCTGTGACGTCATCGCATTCAATCCATAAAGGTTTCAACGTGAAGGGGGGTGGGGTGGTAGGGGAGTGGTGTAGGGAGACTTCGGTGGAGGGGGGGGGGGACAATTGTACGACCCGGAATCTGACCTTAAGATTTGCGTTATTTCTTCCGTTTTCAATTCGTGTTTTGTTGTTTGGTCGCTATTGTCGAGTCGTGAGGAGAAGCGACCTTTCAAGGTCACGCTGGAGCTTTCCCCCTCACCACCTCACGCTCATTCAAACCCTCCGCAAGAAGGCGCTTAAGTTCCGTGTCGTCCTCGTTTCCGACCTTCCGGGAGGTTATTTTGATAATCTTAAACGAGGCCCTCGTTTCGGTTTAAAGGGCCCTGTAGTAGAAGAAACGTAAATAAAACGAGGTTGCGGGTCGACGAACGGTTGGGAAGGGGGGTGGCGACGACCGAGGGCGTCGTGTAGCCGGAGAATGGGGGGGAGGGATACGCAGCCAATGGCCGCCTGTCGGAGGCGGAGCTTCGCGTTAAAACCCGAAACCCCGCCAACCGAAATAATTTCGCTATCGCGCGTTTCGTCGCTCGAGCGCAGGCGCCGTCCAAAAAAAGAGAAAAGAAGAAACTCGACGTTTCGCCTTCCCGCCCCTACGAAGGGACTGTGCGTTACCCTCCTCCGCCTTTCCACTTTCCTCTTCGCTTCGCCTCTTCATAGTGTTCTCTACTGCCTACGCACGTTCGAGTCGGTGAGGAGAGGTTACGCACCACCCACCATTGCAATGCTTGCAGCCTTACCAATTCGTTAAATTTTAAAAAAATCGGTTTATGTCGGATACAATGTCCCAATCCTTTTTGCCTACCTCACTCACACAGCTTAATAAGAACTAGCAATCGTTCACTCTCTGGTCACTCCCCTGGATCACCTAGGGACTTAAGGCCAGGAACAGTTCTCATGGCCAGTTATGTACAGCCGATACGTCCTACTAGTCAAACCACAGTTTACATCAGAATTCATCATGAGGTGGACGAATTCGTTATGGGTGCAATGCTCATCCACCTGTCAATGATGCAGTGAGCTACAACCCAGCGACTTCAGGGATATGCCAGTTCTCGCTTTCCTCAACCACCTTCCAACACTGCATGACGACACACCCCCTGGCACTACCTGACCAACCTCCTTTCACACGCTTACAGGCACTCCACCAACCTCTAGCACTCCTTTTGCTTTGCTGCTTTCCTAGTCTCACACACCTCCTCTTGCTGCTAGTGATACACTTTTTCCCGCCAGCAAACCTATTAATCCTAGAGAAATGTAGCAACTTGTCACCAATTCTGCTGTGTTCTGCTTTCCTGTAGCCCTGCTGAAGTCTGAAGCAGGTGTTGTCTCTTCATACACCCCACTGCGCTCACACACCAACTGATCCACGTGATTCACTGGTGGGCCATTTGGCAGTGGATTACAGAGCCAAGTGGGTGTATAACCTGGACTCTTATCTACTCACTCTTCCTGCAAGCCCAAGTTCACTACAATAACCTCCCAAAAATAGTGGCAGTAGTGCAATACGTCCTACGCTACTGTACAACCAGCCCGATGAAAGTTGTTAACAGTTATAGTGTAAACACGTATAACTATAAAGATCTCACAAAATTCTGCCACAACTATCGCCAGGAGGGTATTTATTTATTTAGAGTGAATGAGGACGAGCCCAAAGTACAAAATGAAAGGGTGTACAGTGGATGAGGAATGAAGAGATTGAGAAGGTAATTGTACTCTGCGTTAAGAAGGAACTGCAGCAAGGGATGAGAGATGAAGAAAAGGGAGTGGCAAGGTAAGATGGCCATGGCAGGGAGGGGTGGGGGGGGTGTTGGATTCTCTGGGGATATGGCAAAATGGTATAGTCAATTGGGGAAGGTGGTGAGGCGAGCAGCAGCACTAACTAACTACTGAAATTCATTTGTCATTTAACGTCCGACACTTCACCATCTTCCTCAGCACTGTCCAGTTGACAAAGAGCTGGTTTCATGGATTTTGATGAGTGTAGAGTGTGCGTCTGCCTGGCTGCCAGGGAAATGAAGTTGGGTCACTTCAAGAATAACAGGAGATATTGCCTGTGCAGCCACAATTATGTCATCCTTGGAATAAAGTAAAATCTTGTGAGGTGGCAGTTCCCAGGGAGATAAATCAGTTTAATTGCACAGGAATGTCTCCAGGCTGCCAGGGAGCTACAGTCTGGTCACCTCGATAATAATAATAGAAGAGTAGCCAGTGAAGCCTCAATCGTGTCACCCTTAGAATAGAGTTAAATCTCGCGTGTTTGTAATTCCAGCAAACAAGGAGATCAGATAAGTCGCCCAGCAATGACAACAGGCTGCCAGAAGGCTGCAGTTGGCTCACCTGAAGATATGACATGAGAAGTAGCCTGTGAAGCCTACTCCAATTGCCTAACAGACAGGAATGAAAGATGAGGGGTACAGTTCGTTTACAATCACAGTTCTTGACATCATTGTGCCACTGAGCAAGGCGCAGTCATATTGCGACACCATTCAATCAGCTTCTTTGAACATGGTACCAACACCCTCTAGTTTCTTACAAATTCTGTTTCTCCTAGAGTAGTGTACAGAGCTAACCATCCTTTCATTTTATGGCCATTAATCAATCAGTTAACGTTTTTCGACAGTGTTCACTTGATTGACTGTTAATTGTGTCTTCGCTCCACCATTCCGCATATTCTCCTTTGTGCTTCAATCCCCTGAGTATTAAGGTTTATAGATTTACAAACAAGAAGCCATTCATTTTCTTTCTTTTATTAAATTCAAATAGGCATGTACTTTCGTATGATTTCAATCACCCAGCTTTTTCAAAAAATACTAATTATTTGGTTTTCTTTCGAGGTAAGTTTGTATTCGTTAATTTCAATATGTTTCTACTTGCACTTTGCTGGGTGTGTTGAACCCCGTAATAGGCATTAAAATTTCAATCACAACCCCAAAGGGGTTGTACGAAGAAGTGTTATTTTAGCCTTAATCCACACTAAAGATCGCAAATTCACAATCTTTTCCTCCTTTTGAACTTAAAAAAACCACAATTTATTTAACTCAGTCGAAAACACCCAGTCAAATCTGGTGTTCAAAATAAATGGGCAGCGCCCCGATTATTTAAAAAAAAGAAGAAAAAAAGTATAGAAAGAAGGAGGTATTTCGCTCAACCAGCCTGTAGTAGAGTGACGACAGGAATGAAAGGACCCAAGTTGCTCTTCAAAAGGGAGGAGATCACAATCAGCCTTCTTCCTGTACTTGGTGAAACGTTAGAGAACTTGACGTTCACCCACGACGTCATTGTTGAAATCTGCAACATTTTCCTGGAGACACTGGCTAAGTATGTCGAAGCAGGTCTCACTGACATCAAAGAAGCGTTTGACAACCTACAGTGGCCACAAGCGCTCAATGAGTTTAAAGTTCCCTGTACTTGCTTGTTGGAAGTTACCTGACAGACAGAACTGCTACGATCGAATGCAGGCATGTTTCAGCCTGGAGAACGATTGAGAAGGGGTACGTGGCACACGGCTCAGTCCTCGGATCAACACTTAGGAACGACATCTTCGCATGTCTTCTCAGGAGCCAAATAAAGGTTGACTCTGACCCATGCACCTATGTCCACTGTGATCCGTGCAAAACCAGCATAAATCAACAAACATCAGTGTCATAAATGGTTGAAACCAAGAAATTACTTGAGGTTGAGCCACATCCAACCAACCTCAACTCCAGAGATTTATCGCTACAGTTGTATAACATAACATCACTGTGACTAGCTTTCCTGTGTGAGGAGTGAGCAAACGGGACCTCTACAATTGGAGCATGGCAGAAGGTACTTCTTACCCCAGAGAGATGGGGTCGATCCTTTTCGAATGACCATCATTTATGCGACAGTATATGGAGGAATTTCCATTTCGTATGTGACTCCCATTGTGGGCACCACAGTGATCAGAGACTAGTGCTCAAAGACAAACATTCATATTGCGAGGAAACTAGGGGTATAAGATCAGAGCTCGGGATCGCTCTCATTTATGACTGAGTCCGCTGCTCTCCAACATTTCCAAACCCTTCGCAACAAATGGTGTCAAAAGTGGGATCCAATCATTGGGGTGCCTACAATGGGATTCAAGCAGTACGAAGCGCCATGTTTATCCCCCCCAAGGGCCAATGGTCCTGCCAACCTGTGAGGAAATGGTAATTTTTACTTTTCTACATCTCGTCCTATAATGGCTAACAGGTAGTCTAGTAATTTGGCAAGTGTTGCGAGGGCCATTGGAGTGGATGCACCGGACAGAGAAGTTTACCATTCAACACCACTGTACATATGGAGGGTTATACCTGAAATGTCTTGTATTCTGTGTAACAGTTGGCACTCTGAACGCAGAGGTTCTAAGCTCTGATCCTATACCTCGAGCTTCCTCGGAATATGATCACTGGGGTGCCTACAATGAGAGCAAGAAGTTTGATTTCCATTGAATCGGAGGAATTATTTTATAACTGCCTAAAAACTAGCACTGTGAAGGCAGCTTATTGGACCCACGATGAACATTTGAAGAAAGTGTCGTATAAGCGAAATTTATAAAGCAAAAACTGCACTAAAATCGCTTCACGTCGAAATGTTTGCTAATTTATAGAGCTGCCTTCGTAATTTTCCTACAAATGAACATTTCATAAAGCTCTTCCAGACTCTCAGAGTAGTTTAAAGAGTGAGAATGAGGAAGAGGTTGCTCCGGGTTCCTCATCCATCCTCTCCTCTGGCTTTGCTCAAAAGTAGTTTTTGTAACATGTATCGAAGTATCATGGGGAAACTGCACGGGGCTCACTCCACGAGAATGCTCCAGCTGTTTGCTTGCTCCACTTCAGAGAACAGAAAGAGAGAGTTTGGAAGGAACAATAGTGCAGTTACGTCCTAAATTATCAAATGTGAAATTTGAGCTGATTTCTCGCAGCCGTTCTCCCTTAATTTCGTTCATGTACTTGCAACACATTGCTTTCTCAGTCTCGACAATTATCTATTCATTGCAGAATCAGTGAAGACAGTTATAAATAGCGCCAAACCGATCAATTTTGCAATGCTAAGCTGCAACTAGTTTTTATGTGGAACGTTGAGCTAAGTTCTACCAAGGTCGCATTAACTGAATTGAAAACACATTTGAACAGTTGCTGGAGAGGTAAAAACACTGTACGCCCCTGGGCTGAGGAAAGTTGCGCCACACCAGATAATTGAGCACTTGTTGGTTATCTCATTCAACATGTTACTTTTTTAACGTTCCTACTGCATTCAATGGGCGTTATTAACTGCACACGAGTGACCTTCAGATGGTATCGGCCCTTCGCTCATCTGGACATACTCGAGGCTGTGTTTACTGCTCTAGGCAACATAATGTAAAACTATCACCCCCTTTCTACCGACTTCGTTCGCCAAACTAAAGTAAAAAACAGGAGTCACAAAGAAAAAAAAACCAAAAACAAAAAAAAAAAAAAACAAAGCCGACTTTGCAACTTGTAAATGTTTCTAATTAATATTCGTTATAAGGTTACATTTCGTTCTCGACCTCCTGTGATGACAAATCAGCCTGAGCGTCGAGTCACTCCCCTCCAAAAAAAAAAAAAAAAAAAAAAAACTCCAAAACCTAAATACTACAAAAAACCCCACACGGGTTTTTCTCTCCCACATTATCATCTTTAACTTCAAAAAACGAGTAGAAGACAACAAACAACGAAATAAATGTTATAAATTACGTTACAAACAAATAATATATAACCAATTTTTTTTGTACACAACTTTGTTCAATTTTTTCCTGAAGAGATTCCAAAAAGATTTAACGTGACAAAAAAAGGGCAGGTTTTATATACATTTTGTTTTGGTGTTTTGTAAACTGCTTAAACGAACTCTTAAGAACATAACATTACAACAAAAAGAACAACGTGTAATTGAAGGTAAACAATGTAGATGGTTTGACTAAGGACGGCAAGGGTGATCAGGATGATAGGGCTGGGTGAAGAGGTTGCACAAAACAGTTGGTTCTGGAGTTAATTTGATTTGTCAAACGCGGCATATGGTCAAAACAATGGAAAAGAAGCGAGTGGAGTTTTGCTAGGAAGGCGAGCAGTAAGGCAACGTAAAGTGAAGCTCAGAGTCTCAACCGTCCAATTGTGGCTCTTCAACCTGAAAATGTACGTTCGAGAGGTTAACTTTGATTTTCATGGGTCATAAGACGGGGAAAATGTAATGAGGGTTAAGAACTAGGCAGACCTAATTCTATGTTGTGTTGTTGTTGTTTTGTTCTATTCTTTGTTGTTGTCTTCTAAACGAGGAGTTTGTTGCATGCTATACAATGCCTGACATCTCACCAAGGAATTTTTAAAATTTTTATTTTCAATATATTGCTTTCAAATTTCAACAGTATTTACTCCACCATTTTATTTTTCACTGTATTTTAAAAGCCGAAAGGTACGCTTCTTTGCCATTTAAAGAACCCCTAAACTGCCGAAACAATGCCAGGGCAGAGCCAGCCATGGGGTGTTAAAAAAAAGAAAAGAAATTGACACAAGGACTATAAGATAATATAGGAGGACTGAGATAAAGATCTGAAAAAACAATTTAAAAAAAAGTCTGATAGCACAGCATTTTGACTGTCCCATTTGGGATATGCACCACAGCCTGACGACCTATTGTGCCAGACCAAATGTCTCATAGGTCGAAGCCTAGCCTCCTACGGAATGCCAGGTATTCCCTGCAAGACTCTTCTTTGATGTCCACCCTAAAAGAAGTGGTAACAAAGACCAGAAATCGCTTCCCCTCAATTCACGGGCACTGGGCCAAGATATGGTGGGGAGTCTCTTCCTCCCTGCCTACACCGAGGTGTGTCGACTATGCCCTTAACATACATGTGTTTGTTCATTTTCCAGTGCCTGGCAATCACCTCACAATCTGCCTAAAGTCCTCCCAATCCATCCTCAGATGGAGCTCTTCTATCTTATCTCGTGTGTTTGCTTTGAGATAAAGCATTTGGAGTGCCTTACTCCCACAGCATTCCAAACTGTTTGATGCATTCTTCTGGAATATTCTCCCACAGTCCTCTTGACTAGTGACAGAGAAATCCCACAGGTACAGCAGACCCTATAGGTACAGTAAGCAAATCGAGTCAGGCCATTTCCAATGATAGTTTTATTACTATAACCTTTCTCACGCAGTATGATTGCCCCGGTGGTGAGAGCATAGATCTCTGCTTAATAGATTAATGGAGTGGGGCCCATGGCAGCGTGTGTCTCACTCCTCCCAGGGCCACTGCCCTCCGGAGTTTTCAATCCATCTGTATAGATGTTGATACCTTTAGGAGGCCGAAACTGACGACTTTCGCTGCTCCATAGGCTTCCTACTGGTCACACGTTGTATTTCCTATTGAACTCATACATGGGCACCATCATGTCTGTGACCACGCTGAGCTCCATATAGGTCTCCAAGTTTTTGAATATAGCCAAGTGTCCATTAGCCGCCTGTGGCACCTTAGCTTCACCGAGCCTAGTGAGTCTGTATGCCACCTTCATCGCCTCTAGGTAGACAGTGGTAGCAGCGTCCAGGTGGACCAACATATCTAGGGGAAGAAGGTCGAACACTCTCTCCATGGTAATGGTAGGTGTGGTTTTCATCATCCCTGCTATTAGTAAAATGCCAGCCTTTGTATATTGGCCAAGCTGCTACAGTTCTCTCCAATGCCACAGCTCTATGCCACCACACAATTGACCCATATGTAGAACCAGCAGGCCATTCTGGGCTTTAAGCTCCATGTTTTCCCACACATTCTTTGACATGTCCACACGGCCATTGTCGCCTTTTCGGTCGTGTATCTGATGTGTTCTTTCCAGTTTAGTTTCCGATCCAGAATCACACCCAGATACTTGACCTGCTCACTGAGCTGAATTGCTTTGCCGATAACTTTTTGCAGTTTCCGCCCATAACTTTCTGTGCTACTTTGAAAGGCTGGGGGAAGTAAACTTAGTTCTACGTCAATTCACTTGGCTTTTTCTACTTACTCAATTCATGCATCACTCAGTTCATTTGAACTTGGTCAAACATCACTTCACAGTGGCAGCAAGAGGTAGCGTAATAGTTCCAGAATTTATTGTGCTGCTCGTACTCATTGCCGTACCATTATTGAGCAATTAGTACACAGAGAATTAATAAGGCTGTAAACGCTTATAAACACCTTTGCAAAGTAATTGGGTAAAAACTTGTAGAATTGGTAGTAAGCGAAACGGCGGTAGTTGAAATTCCGGAATTTTTGGAGTGACCCCCATATATCTTTTTCAACGTTCACCCTACAAGTATTGGATTGGACTACTACACCAATTTTGTTTACCATTTTATTAACATTTTAGCGGAGTTTATAAGAAAAAAATCGTGCTCAAATCAATTTCTGTCAAAAACTTTGGTAGTTTATTGTGCTGCTCTCGTCATTTTCCCACAAATGGGAATTTTATGGTATAGTTGCTTTATTGAGAGCTATCAATATAAAAAATTTAATCAAAATGGTTAGAGCCGTTTTTGAGAAAAAAAATTTGGTGTTTTGATCACTATGATAACTATAGTTAACTTTCGGTGGGTTTTGCTCATACCCTTATTTTGGCGTTCCATAGTAATGTGCGGGCTACATTTGAAGTTTGAGCCACACACACACAGACCATTTTCCCAAATAGTGTTATTCGGACTCAGGAGGGTCTGAAGCGTAAAGAACTGAAGAAGAGAACTCAAAAAAAATTTTTTTCAGCCGATTACATAACTTTCCTTTCTGCTTTGTAGAGCCAAGGAAAGTAAAAAGTAACGATCATTTTGATAATAAATGAACTCACCAATGATAATCTGTGGCTAATGCACCGCTTGATGACGATGGAGGCCAATTCTTTGATACGAACGTATGGTATGGGGTTATCTATTACATCACTGAGGATCTTGAGGCCTCCTTCCGACTCGACCAACGCACAGTACTTGTCAGCTGGAAATAAAAAGATTTCATTCAATATGGAACATCTTGTTTCCTCATATCCTCGATCATTAGACATTTACTCTCCCTTTTTCGTACATGGAAAAGTAATACTCAAGACATGTTCATCTTATATCTACGACTTAAAGCAATACAAAAAAGTATTTAGGACTGATTTGAGTTCGATAGGTCAAGTTTGTATAAAATAATGCTTCTAATGAAAAACGGATTGTGAAAACGCTGAAGTTGGACAAATAAGTACGCGCGGGTTCCAAGATAATACGTGTTGTTTGAAGAGGGTTGTATTAAATCGACAGATATCAATCGTTCTGGAGGTATTCAGGGGAAGTTTAAGCGTACAACCCAAGGAACGACGCTATTGAGAGGAAGGGCTGTTCCAGAGCAACATTCACCTCATAGAGATAAGGCTTTGCTATCGTTACTCCTCCTTGCCATTAACCTTATCACTGGCTCAAGAAACGAATTCAAGGTGGTGAGTTGCCCCAATATGGAGTAAGCCAAAATGAGAGCGCTTGCCGAGCCATCCACTAAAACCCGAGGTCTCTCCATTCCCATACCTCGAGGAAGCAGGTTACCCCTTCATAATCAGTAATACACCAGTATTTTCTAGTCTCTGGCGTTCTTCTGTCCTAGTCTCCTAGCACTTTTCCTCTCTTCTCTAGCACCTATCTCCTCGCACCTTCCCTAATTCCCTATTATTATTATTACTCCTCTGACCTCTCAGTTTTGCCCATGTCGGAGCATTACGTAAGGAAAGGAATGAAACGTCCAACGTTTTCAATGTGGTGGGCTCCCCAGACCGATGTTTTCCTCTTTAGATCCACCTACTATATGACAAGACAAACTGAAATCGTCAGTTAGAGACCAGACTTTGCATTTGAGTGAAAAATAGTGGATTTGCCCTATCGAAAAACGGGGTTCTTTTAGTTGACACGAGGAACGAGAGTACACATCATGCACATGACTGAATGAAGGAGGGGGTCAGAAACGAGAGGATGTGTGAGGATGCCATCAGCGAATGGCTCGTACATTTCATGAAGGTAAGTAAGTTTTTTGCATTTAGCAGAGTAAGAAGACGACATTAGGACTAATAGAAGTGGCCAGGTAACGAATTGTCGTGAAGGAACCTTGACGTTTTCATTGTCTTCACTAAGGAAGTCACCTCAATCTGTACCTTCCACTCTACTCTCGTTACACTATCTACTAGTCTTCCCTGTACTCTAACTATATTTCTCCACCATCTCCACGTATCCCGTACCATCTGGAAGGAGTTCCTAATCTGGTTTCTCACCGGATCTAATTATTTACTTGAGTGGCCAGTTTCAGAGACATAAACTGTGAACACGTTTCTTTGCCATAACATTCTCTTCCACAACCATCACCCAGTTCTGTAGGAACTACAATGGAGCAGCACTTAGTTTCTCGTTTCCTCTGCACAGGATGAGCAAAATGTGCATGATAGAGAGCCTTTGAGAGAAAAGAAGAGGAGCTGGGTATTAAAGTCGCTATGGCCCGTAAGGAACTGGCTCAACTCACTTTCTCCTAAGATGTTCACGAATGTTGGGAAAAAACTCATGCAGGGATTTGACGAGGATTTCCATGTCGCTGGTCATTTATCTAATGCTCATTCGTCTACCGAGACAAGTTTTAGTTCACAGATTAATCCTTCAGAGTGCCTCACTCTCACAGCTTTCCTGACAGGCTGATGCATTCTCCTGGCATATCCTCTCAGCATAGTCTTGACTAATGATGCAGATGCCTCAAAATGAGGAAGTGGCCAAGTCACCCTCTCATTTCCAGTGATCCCTTTATGCCCACCAGATTTGACGTTGTGCAGTAATTCTTCAGCGCCTAACAACACGCTTATTACCACATCCTTTTTAGTTTCCATGGCTCTACGAAGTAAAAAGGAAAGTTACATAATCGGCCGAAAACAATTTTTTGTGTGTTCTCAGATCAGATCTTTACGTTTCAGACTCTACTGAGTCCGAAAAACACTATTTGGGGAATGGTGTCTATGTGTTTGTGAACGAGTTTTAGGGAAAACGGCCAAACTAAATTAGCTCAAACTTGACATTTAGCCCGCAGGTCATCATGGGATGCAAAAAAACACTGCAAATTATTACACAAAGGTTTATTATTCTCATGAACAGCTTAACCTAGTATTACTGCTCTGCGACCCATTCTATTCGATTCAGCATCAGAAAATGCTAGTAAACCATACGAAGCATGACCCAACTACAATGGAACTACGGAAACTAAATATTCCCCTGGCACTAGGTGCCCGTAAGCGCCTGTAGGCAATTGGCATGACATTGCGAGTTGAGCGGGCGGGTGGTTTTGATGAGACGGGAGGGAGGGAGTACTAACAACGAAACATTGACTTCTGCTGTAGTTCCCGCGAGTTCTTTCAATTAGTTGACTTTGGCTCACTATAATTACTGTAATTTCACTATACACAGTTGTACACGTCTGATACTCATTCCATTCGACCCAGGATGTAAAAATACCTTGAAAACGATACGAAACCATTTTTCGTCCAGTGGACAGACTTTGCAGATTTGGAATCCCCATGTCTTGAAACGTAAAGTAACAAATTTTGAGGGGGAGGGGGGGTTGTAAAAAAATTTTCCAGACCGAAAACATAGGGTTATTATTTAGAATGAATAATAAACCAAAACGGTATGAGCAAAATTCGTCCAGCCCTAACTGAAGTTATCATGCCGAAACACCAAATTTTTTTCTCGAAAATGGCTATAACGATTTTCATTACATTTTTAATATAGACAGCTCCTAACGAGATCAAACGTGATATTTCCATCTCTGAGAAAATGAAGAGAGTAGAACAATAAATTACCGAACATTTATACGAATAACGATTTTAGCGTAGTTTTTCTATTGTAATCTCCGTTAAAATGGTATTAGGTTCTTCAGAAAAATTCAGGAGTTACTCCAACCAAGTAGCTATACGATGAGTCTTTGATAACGCTCATAAAATATACAGGGGCTACTCCAGAAATTCCGGGATTTCAACCACCACCGTTTCACTTACTAACATTTCTAAACGTTTTTACCCTATAACTCTAGAAAAGTGATTATTATCCTCCTTTAAACAAAATCATGTTTACAACCTCAATAATTCTCTGAGTACCAGTTGCTCAATAATGGTCGGGGAATGAGTACGAGCAGCACAATATATTCCGGATCTTTAAGCACCACCACTTTCTTCTGCCTTGAAGTGGCGTTTCAAATGAAGATAAATGAATTCAGTTACAATAATAAGCCACGAACACAAGTGAATCGACGTGAAGCTAAGGAAAGTTGTGTGATGTGGCTCACCCGATATTTACATGCATTTTCCATTCGTTCATCATTATAATGACTTATGAACTTACGGTAGACAGTGGTCAAGTTAGCGAGGGCCCAAACTGCCCAATGTTGGCATTCGGGCGTGTGAAAAACTTTGGCCAGGTGCAGAATTGGTTCGAAAGATCTGCAAACAAAACACGAAAACGTCATGATAAAGTGAAATCATAAATAAAAGTTACGTATTCCTAACCCTTCATCATCCATTATTGTCCATTAACTGCTGACATAGTATTTCTTATCTTAAACAAGACCTCGCCATCATCTTCAAGTCAGTCAGTCTCGATACATCATCCCCTGTGAGTACTTCTGTGCCCAGTCAATTTCGTTCCGACATCTGCCTTGAATAATATCATGCACATATTATAACTCCATGCTACGTATTTCACTCAAGTTCCGTTTACTGAACAAAAGTTCTTTTTTAAAACACAACACACACAATTTCTTTAATTAAATATACGTATTAGGGACGCCAAAGTATGGGTATGAGCATAATTCGCCCAAAAATAACTACAGTTATCATAGTGATCAAAACACCAAATAATTTTAATCTCGAAAATGGCTGTAACGAACTATGAAAATTGCGTCTGACTGGAAGACCGAGCGAAGAGAAGTAGTGACAACTTAGCCACTGAATAGGAAAACGCAACTGGCCTGAAATGTCAGTTCGGGAAAATATTAGAACAGGACATCATCAACAGTAACAAGCAACTACTGTAGTCCGTTCAATATCCGATCGATCGGAAAATTCTAATCGACATGTTTGAATCGAAAATTTCCAAGTTCAGATGTTTCAAATACGAGCGCGACTCAACTTTCCGTTGCAACCCTAGCGGCGAATGTGGGAACCTCTTTAGTTCATCAAGCGTCATGTAGATCACACGGGCAAGGCGAAATTGACCTTTCCCCGTTAAAACTTTTGAAAAATCGAGCGCGTAAAGTCAGTTTTTGAGTTCTTTTCTGTCAAATTTAGTGAATCGAAGGGGCAACTTGTTTTTCGATTTCTTAAATATTGTAATGACAACGTTGTACATGAATGGGAGGCAATCACATGCTCTCTTCCCTCGTTTGCTAACAATCCCAGCTCTTCTACGACAGTCGTGTTGTACATTATCGGTAATACTTTCTACCTCCGACTTTATTTATGACCAAGGGATTCTGCTCGATCAGTTAGAAGCACGGTAATCACCTCCGCCAATTTCCTCAAGAATTCGTCTCAAATGTCATTAGAATCTTCGATTCGGGTGGTAGGTTAGTCCAATGAAGTGCCAATACGAGGAGTCTTCAATATTGCTCACAATATATATAACTTATATCATTATAAAATGCTGGATTGTACCAAGACGCTGAACCGTTAGTCATTGCTGCTGTGTCAGCTCATAAGAGGCTATAAATGTTTCCACCACCCCACAACTCGGTGTGTTCTCGTTCAGACGTCTTGCTGTTAACTTCGCGTCCCCCTCTGTCGTATTTTGCGAAGTCTCGTAAAAGTTAAAATCTCCTGTAAAGTGAAAATAAGTTCTTTTTAAAAAGTCCCCCAAAGTCTTTACACTTTTAACTGGCGCAGTCGTTCCGGACCCGAAATTCTCGAGGGAATATCGTAGAACCAGTCAAAATCCGCGAGGGAACATCGCAGATTTAGACTCCTTTCGGGAAACCACGCTTTTTTCAACTTCACGACAGACCGGAGCAGACGTCGAGACACCCCGTCTCCACGTGAGTCACAACTCCAAGTTTTCTATTTAAAAAATTTCATGAAGTAATACTATAGAGGGATTATTAACCAATTTATTAACCTTTTCTCTCACGAAGTAATTCAAAACATTTGTAATAAAAAACATTTAAGTTCCGAGCATATTAAGAAACATTTTGGTACATTTGTAAAAAGCATTTTAACTTGAAGGGTTCGTAAATAAAAAGCTTCAAGATTCCGAAATCACTGAAGCAATACGTCCACTATAACTCCGTTCACTAGGTCCTATAACGGAACAAGAGGAGTTGCCAAACGTAACAATGTCTCTGCCTCAAAACTCAGAAATGTTTCCACAAAATGCAGAAATTAATACCCAACAATTATTGCAAGAACGATTGATTCAAGAACTCCAAACTCAGCAAGCAATGATAAATGACCTGCAAAAATAGCTTACAATCGTTTAGATTGAGAACGGATAGGAATCCTAGGAAGGCGATTCCCAGGGAATATTTAGACCTAATTCCTACATTCAGGGGAGAACCGGAAATTCTACAGAGGTTCATACACGTCAGTGAAAACCCGGCGATCGATTCTATGACGAAATTGACCCAGATAGTTTCGATAACGAAATGCTGTTAGCTGCTATAGTTGCGAAAATTCAAGGCCCTGCGGCTGAATTAATCCTATCCAAGAATCTAGATTCATTCGCGGACATAAAAAACGCACTATTGGAAACATATACGGATAAAAAGGACATATACACCTTGAATATTGAACTCACTCACCTAAAACAACAGGAAAATGAACCCCCATTTCAATTTCTAGAAAAAATTAAAAAAAAATTAAACAACATCGTGGCTTACCTATTGAATCATGAAGGGAGCGAAGCAAAGGTCCTCTGCAGCCACTACGAAAAATTAGCACTTCGTACCCTGTTACTCCACTTAAAGGACCCTATGGGCAATTTTCTGAGGATCAGCACTCTCGATGATGAATAATGACGTGCAGCTGAGTAGCACGACAAAGGGTGAAGGTAGTGCAAAACCCAGTAATTTAAAACCAAATAACTTTAGAACTCAAAACAACACTAGAAGCCAAAATACTTATTTCAGGCCCAATAATTTCTACCGTCCCCCGAATTTTAGCCAAAATCGACCGTTTGTACCATTTAACAGGAATCCGCCAAACTTTCAAGCTCAGCGATCTCCTTCGCAGCAACACACGGGTTCAAAACTAAATTCAAGTACGCAACCGAATTTTAAGTCAAATTTTAGCCCGCAAAGCAACGTCAAGAATGTCGTGGCAAACAACTCACCCTCCGAACCTCAATAATTTTGAAACTACAGAAAACCCTTCTGTAGAGAACTATCATCCAGAGAATAATTTTTTAGGGCAGGGTGGGAGGAAACGAACCCCAGGTTCAGTTTAGTGCATTTCCAATATAAAAACACAAGCCTGCCATACCTTATCTCTCCAAGTACTGGTTTAAAAATCTTCATCGATAGTGGGTCAATGGGTTCTTTTGTAAATCCTACCGTGGCACAAGCCAGATTTTCTAAAGATATCAGAATTCTACAGAAATTTTATGTGAAAAGTTGTTTCGAACCCCGGGACTCAAGCTGCCGTTTAAAATATTCCACTTTCACGATAGTTTTGGCATGCTATTAGGAATGGACCATTTGACCAAACTTAAAGCTACAATCGACTTGGAAAATAATGTATTGCGACTACCGCACGTGACCCTGCCATTGCACTTTTTCGACGTAGAACGAAAAAGTAGAAATTCGCTAAATAAACAAAATAATAATAATAATAATAATAATAATAATAACAAGAAAATGGAAGTAGTAACGAAAGAAATAAAACTATCTCGAAAATTAGGAAACGCTGGTACATGTAAAAGACATTTGAATGAGACTGGGAATGAAAGTAAAAGAAATGATCACGAAAGTAAAGAAATTAAACTTAACGCGAAGGAAAAATACGAAAATCAGGAGGAAAAAGTTAAATGTAAAAGTGTCGAGAGAAAGACGCCAAAGAGCACGTTAGGGGACAATGAAAAAAGAAAATAGACGATCAATTCAGAAGAAAAGATGGAAATTGAATTAGAACCAAGGATGTTCACTAGAGTAAAAGTACCAGTAAAAAATATAAATAATGGAGTAGGTATCGTAAAGTATAAAAGAGATAATACGATCGACATCCCCGAAAGTTTGGTAAGTGTTGAAAATAATTTTGCGTATATAGGGATGATTAATACGGGTCTTGAAAGGAAGTCCCTGAGTTTAACTACCCCAACATGTTTGGAAATTATTCCTGAAGACGGAAATATTAATGACAGTAATTTAAATTGTTACGATATCGGGAAAATAGAATTTGACCCAAGTAAAATTGAGACAAATCACATGAGTAAAATAGAAAAAGAATCTATTATGAAGTTAATTTACGAATACAAAGAGATATTTCAAGCCAGCGAAGACCCATTAACTTTCACAAATAATGTCAAACATTTTATTCGTACAACGGGTGAAACTCCCGTCTACTCAAGAAACTACAGATATCCGGAAATTTACAGAGACGAGGTCAAAAAAAAACAATTAATGATATGGTGGACCAGCAAATAACAAGATCAAGTTTCAGTCCGTGGAATAGCCCAATTTGGATAGTCCCCAAGAAAACCGACAACTCTGGAAAACAAAAGGATAGGCTGGTCATTGATTTTCGCGGTCTCAATGCAAAAACAGTGGACGATAAGTATCCTCTGCCTGACATTTTTTCGCTACTCGATAAGTTTGGAAGGTGTCAGTACTTCTCTACAATAGACTTAAAATCAGGGTTCCATCAAATCGAGATGCACCCTGATAGCGTCGAGAAGACTGCCTTTTCAACTGAAAACGGTCATTGGGAATTCCTCCGGATGCCGTTCGGATTAAAAAATGCACCACCCACATTCCAACGAATGATGGACAACGTCCTCGGATGAATTTAGAACGAAATCTGCACAGTCTTCCTCGACGATGTACTGGTTTACTCCACGAGTCTACAAGGGCACATATGTAGTCTACGTAAAGTGTTCGAACGACTGAAACGTGCAAACCTAAAAGTCCAACTTGACAAAACCAACTTTTTATGCAAGGAGCCTAGGTGCACTACCTATGCCATCTTGTTACACCTGAGGGACTAAAGCCTGACCCGAAGAAAATTGCTGCCATAAAAAATTAACCTATAACTAAAACCACTACAGAAATCAAAGGATTTCTTGGCCTACTTGGTTACTATAGGAAATTTATAAAAAATTTAGCGGGCGTAACAAAACCATTCACACTTAGGCTGAAAAATAATGCAAAAATCAATATCAGTGACCCAGACTACGCTGAGGCTTTTGAAACGTGTAAAACACTACTGATCAATGACCCAGTACTTGAATACCCAAAATTTAGCTAGCCTTTCAACTTGACAACAGACGCCAGCAACGTGGCACTGGGTGCAGTCCTAAGCCAAGACCTAAACAGTGGTGATCGACTATCGAAAAGGAATGCCTTGCGATTCATTGGGCAACAGAATACTTCAGAACATACCTGTATGGTAGAAAATTCAAGATATTCACGGACCACAAACCACTTCAATGGTTAAAGTCAATAAAAAATCCAAGTTCAACACTTTTTATGTGGAGGGAGAATTTAACAGCATTTAATTTTGAAATTTGTTACAAAAAGGGCAAGAAAAACCTGAACGCAGATGCACTATCAAGAGTGGAAATAAACCAAAATTAAACAATTCACAACCTTGATAACATAAACCCGGATGATTTTATAAACGATTCGGAAGAAATCGAGAAAATCTTAGAAACTAACCCGAACTCTGAATTAGATCAAAAATCTATTATTGCATTTCTAGGTGACAGTAGAGTTCCGACAAATCCTAGCGACTCAGGTAATACTATTCACTCCAATGCCTTAGGAAACGAGGGAACTACAATCCCAAGCATAGACAGCCTCCTTAATCACGATAGAAATCAAATTGTTTTAATTGAAGTTGATAGAACACCAAGGAAACCAAAGATTGACAAATTATTTGAATCCAGGACAAGAATTACTGCCGAAATTAACAAAAATAACGTAGAAAAGGAAGTAATAGAATTTGTCAAATCATTTATAACACCCAAAACGAAATATATGATTCATTTCAAACCGGATTTCTACGAACGGTTCTGTAGTATTTTTTAAAGAAATCAGTACAAACATATGTCAATAATTGTGAACTTTGTCAAGTGTGTAAATATGAGCGGTGCCCACTCAAGCCAAAATGCAATATAACGCCGACACCGACTATGCCCCTAGAAATCTTACACGTGGATAAATTAACTATTGAAGGTTCAAAATTCCTCACAATAGTCGATGCGTTCTCCAGATATGCACAAGCATACTCAGTCAATTCCTCTAACAGCCTAGAAGTAGTGAAGAAACTCATAAATTTGTTTGCCATCATGGTGCTCCAAAAATAATTATCGCCGATAATGGCGCAGAATTCAAAGGTTCGTTAGTGAAGGACTTATTAAACCTACACAAAGTTAAAATCCATTTCGTAAGCTCTCAACACCCAGAGTGGAACGGACTAATAGAACGTTTCCACTCCACGATCATTGAACACTGCCGATTGCTAAATAATGGAGATGAGTTTAAAAAGGATAACATCAAGGATAAAATGGGCTACGCCATCTTAGCCTACAATAATAATATCCACTCGTCTACCAAACTCACACCCTTTGAAATCCTCAACGAAGATGTGGAAAACGACCCTGTACTTAAAATGGATATGGAGGAAACCAGATTAAATAATTACTTAAACCATCATCGAGAAAAAGTTAAGGTCATTTACGAAACGGTTCATGAAATGAGTAAATTGGGCAAAGAAAAAGTAATTGAAAAATTGAATGAAAGTCGTGAGGAAATCCCGGAACTCCCTAAAGAAGTTTTTATTGTGAACAAACAAATCAAAGAAAAAACTAAAGCTAGGTACATCAAAGAGAACCTTACAGCAGTCAATAAAGAATTGAAAACTGCCGAAATTGAACCCCGACACCATAACACTCAAGAAAAAGTTCACATAGCAAATATTAGAAGACCCCGTAAATATGTAAAATCGAATGTGCAAACGGCATGGGATGAAGAACTAAACCAAAGTGAGGTGTTAGTAGACAATTTCAAACTAAAATTAACACGAGAAGACTTAATAACGATTAAACCCAGTAACTGGCTGAATGACAATGTAATAAATTTCTACCTATCAATGATAGAAAACCACTGTGAAAGTAACAAAGAACTACCTGACACATTCGTGTTTAGTACATTTTTGTACGTATCTCTAGTGGCAGGAGGCTATGAAAGAGTGAAAACATATTCTAGAAAAAAGGATATTTTCGAGAAACAGCTTCTAGTAATACCTATCTTCAAATCAGCCCATTGGATACTCATTATTGTAACAATGAAAGACAAAAGAATACTTTATCTAGATTCCCTTAACACGGACGGTACCGACATACTAAATGAAATTGAAAGCTATCTAACCGAAGAATATAAAGCCAAAAAGGGACAGAGCCTTACACCCACATGGGGTAAAACTCAACTCTGGCATATTCCTCAACAAACAAACTCAGATGATTGTGGTGCTTTTGTTTGTAAATATGCCAAATCTTTCGTGACCTCTGGATTAATTGATTTCGAAACAGACGAAATTAAGCAGTTTAGGGAGGAAATTTATTCCGAAATATTACAGGGCTATTTGAACTAATTGTTTCAGATCACGTCCTTACTATTGTTTATCACATCCGTCTATACAACTGAAATTCGAGAAATAACTTAAAATCCGGGAATACTCTCAGCTACTTTGGGACCTGCACGAATAATAGAAGGATACCACACTTCAACGCACTATTATTTACTAAGTGAATTATACGTGTAATGAATGACAATGTCACCCATTATGAGTGCGTCACATTTAGAAGCTGCCGCGTGATCGAAGAGCCAACTCGATATTAGAAGTGGACTGCAGTCGCGAGGACAGGTGAAAGATATGCTATCATAGCGCACCGCGTTGTCTAAGTGAAGTGACATTAAGTTGACTCTACAATTGAACAATACCGGAATAGGATCTTTAAATGTAGTTTCTCGTTATTTCAGGTGAGATAATCTTTATATTCTCTACAATACCCCCGCCCCCTTTGACGAATCGTTTGTAAAATAAAAACTCGTTATTTCAGAGAAACGCATCTGCATCCTTATTCCATTGACGGAGATCGGAGAGATATTATATACGATCAAGTAAATCTATTCAAACATAATTACCTAAACGTTCTAGGCTCAATACAGAACCAATTAGACAAACCAAACGGAGAAAAGACAGACATACTGTCAACCTCGATGAATTACTCATTACAAATTATAGATCAAAAGTTGAAAAATATTAGAGTGCCAAGTAATGAAATTAGAACAAAGAGAGGTTTAATAAATGGTCTTGGAAGTTTAGTGAAATTCGTTACAGGAAATTTAGAAGCTGAGAACGAAATAAAATATAATGAAATAATAGCTCATTTAAAAGATGCCCAAGAGGATCTTCAATCTCAATTGGACTCTCAGAATTCAATCAATGAAATCATGTTAGCTAACTTCAATCGAACAATGGAAACCATAAACCATAATAACAAACAATTAGAAAACGAACTCAAGAATCTTTAACAGTCCCATACTGGAGAAGCTATGCACCTCCAAGAAATTAATAATTTACTGGAACATTATCAGATAATGTTGAACATCATTACCAGTATCCTGCAAGATATTGAGAATTCGTTAACGTTTTGCGCATTGGGAAAGCTACATCCCAGTATATTGAGCTCTGAGCAGCTGTATGTCGAGTGGAAAAGGCTATCAAAACATTATGGCTCAAGATTCCTTAATTTCGAAGACGAAAATTTGTTCGATGTGCAAAATTACATCAGAGTTCAATGTTTAATAAGCAAGTCAAAAATTGTATATTTTCTAGATATTCCCATTGTATCCTAATAAGTTCGAACTCTAATGTTTACTACCACTCCCAACCAAAATCGAAGACGAATATTATAGCATTATCCCAGAAATAAAGTACACGTTGAAATCTTCATTAGAAGTAGTGGGGCTCAGTGGAAATTGTAATCCAGGTGGAATATTCACATGCCCAGCCCATTTAATTACAGAGACAGGATTTGACTGTGAGAAAACCTTTGTGAAGTCGGAAATAATACACAATTGTAAATATGTTAAAGTAGCACTTAACTCAGGTCGTTTCATAAGTTTAATACCTGAAATTAATCAGTATTTGATAGTTTTCCCAGTAATGGATAGTATTACAATCGTCAAGGAGACTGGCACAGAAATAAAAAACCTCCAGGGAATTTATTTAATAACACCCGGTAAAGAAAATTTGATTTATAAAAATAAGACTCTAATTGCAGCACACAAAACTATAGTGGGAAAACCTTTGTTGATTGGTAACTTGAACTTATTGAATTCAAAACCCACATTTCAAATTCAACCAAACAAACAAAGTGCACTGGAAGACCTAACATTATTATCCCCTTTAAAGAATAAAATCCAATACGCTAGAAGTCAATTTCAACCAGTGAAGTTATTAGTGCCAAGCTTCTGGACGATCATTTTGTACATAATTTTCATTTGCCTAATTTTCTATTCGATTTATCAATATCAGCTCCATAGGAGAAAGATATGAAGCCAGAATCACCCAGCGTAGAAGCAATAGCTTCACTACCTTGTATTCCGTTCTTTTGTACTCTTGTTAATTTTCGGGAATTTATACGTTGTAACTCATATTCACATTGTAATCTGGCTAGTAAATGAGACTATTGAATAATCATGGGGGCAACGATATTGTTTAATTTTTTTTTAAACTTGGGGGGGAGGACTTATATCATTATAAAAAACTGGATTGTACCAAGACGCAAGAAATGAGTTTAGAGAATGCCTATTGAAGATTCAAGCTTTAGGTATTAATTTTCTAAATAGGTAGGTCATAATGCCACTGAATTCTAACATAATACTGAGCAATAGTGGCGCAAGTCTTTTAGAAATTCAATATGTAGTCCTGATGGACAACCCTAATGGACAGAAGTACAATGGGGGTACTGTATGAGCGAATCTGGGCAGGGGGCACCTTAATGGGAGCTACCGTTAGGGTACCCCCAGTTCAACACAGAAGTGGTAGGCTAACGAGCATTTTATATAACCAAACTTGCTCGTTAGGTTACCCCCGGCCATTAGGGTGCCCCCGAGAGTTCTCCCATTAGACTACCCCACGGATGTGAGGTATGGTCGTCCAGGTATTTACCTAGGCAACACGGCAGGAATGGTGAAATTCTGAAGTTCTCCAAGTGTTAAATCGTTAAAAACCGTCCTGGAACGGAACATTGGAGTTTTGCTCGGCTTCTAAACTCATTACACATTTACATTTACCTCGAGTGGAATACTAGACAATTTATAGCATTCCACTCGAGGTGCCTACATGTGTTCCATATCTAATATGGAGTTGGAATTTAATATGGAATATGAAATCTCCGTGCTCTCCTCATGAAAAATCATTGAAAATCGCAGGTACTTACAGGTTATCAACATAAAAAATGTAATTAAAATCGTTAGAGCCGTTTTTGAGAAAAAAAATATTTGGTGTTTTGATCACTATGATAACTATAGTTAAATTTCGGTGGATTTTGTTCAAACCCTTATTTTGGCGTCCCATGGTAACCTGTAGGCTAGACATCAAGTTTCAGCTGATTTGGTACGGTGGTTTTCTAAAAACTTCGCTAAAATCGATTTCGTACGTCGAAAGTTTTGGTAATTTATTGTGCTGCTCTCGTCATTTTCTCACAAATGGGAATTTTATGGTATAATTGTTATATTGAGAGCTATCAACATCAAAAATGTAATTAAAATCGTTAGAGCCGTTTTTGAGAAAAAAAATATTTGGTGTTTTGATCACTATGATAACTATAGTTAAATTTCGGTGGATTTTGTTCAAACCCTTATTTTGGCGTCCCATAGTGACTTCCGGGCGAGATATCATGTTTGGGCTGATTTGGTTCGGTGGGTTTCTCTAAAAATCGTATACAGACACACAGACCATTTTCCCAAATAGTGTTTTTCGGACTCAGGGGGGTCTGAAACGTAAAGATCTGAAGAGAACTCAAAATTTTTTTTTCAGCCGATTACATAACTTTCCTTTTCACTTCGTAGAGCAAGGAAAATAAAAAGAATTTTTCAAATCGGACATCATGTAAAAAGATTTTCGATAATTTACCCCCACCCCAAATCTCTGACCATGATGATTAAAACCAGAGTAGAAAATACTCTGTAGATCGCCTCAACGTAGAATTCATTCCGAAAAAACTAACTTTTCAAATCAGGGAACATCTATGCTTTTTGATAAATTACTCCTCCCCCTCTTCGTTGATTGTTTATCTAGAAAAAGAATAACACGGAACAAAAATAACTCGCATCATTTCGGGCTCAACTCGCATCACTTCGGCTAGGCACAAAAGACGTGGAAATTTGTTGGACACTTCGGTAACTCACACTGCAGATCTCAGATTCGTTTTCAGATGTAAGGACGATGGTGTAGCGTACGCCCAACATTTTTTACTTTTAAACTAATAATCTTCATCATCAAAGATCAGTTGGGGAGGGGGTGAATTATCGAAAATTTTAGACGTTGTCAGATTTGAAACATTCTTTTTCCAGGATGGACTCAGCATTGGGGATAGGTGCAAATGATATTTATTTTCGAATGTTGAGTCATCATGATCATTGATACTAAAGCCTAAAGTACTGAAATGTAAATGTCTGATTTGAAAAACTGAACGATAAATTACTTTCCTCTGGCGATCATCCGCCTTACATGAAATCTGGTCATGGATACAAAACCTTCTCGAAATACCATGGTGGGGGCCGATTCTGATCAGTGCGAAATTTTGAAAAACTGGAAAAAGTCGCACGTAGAAATTCTTTCCCTGTTTTCAACTTGGTCTCATATTCATGCCTGCTACCATTCACTTTTTGGCAAATGGTTAACATCAAGTAGCCAATTTTGAAAGGTGTTAAATTCTGAATAACTGGAAAAGTTCCCAATTACATGTTTTATCCCCGATTTCAAATTTATATTGTTCCATATCAATGGTCGCGTACTTCCAATACGTCTGGGCAACCCAGGTAGCCAATTTTGAGCTAAGCAAATTACTGAAAATTGAAGAATGTCCAACCGGGATATTCCGCACATGATTTCCATTTGGTTTATGGTAACATTCACGACTTCTTGGCAAATGGTCAAAGTCTTTGTTAGGTGTGCCAAGTTTCGTAGAACAGTTTCGGTAGCATTATGATGTCTTTGACCATCCACGACGTCAGGGCCAATGAAAAAATTGTTGATAGCCTATTTTGAATGCCTACAAATTACATCCCTCAAATTACATGTAATACCATTGAGTACTGACGAAGATTGAATTTTTAGTAACTTTGTAGAGCAGTGTTAATGCGTATCTTTAAAGAGAAGAAGTTGGAGGATGACTGTGAGGAATTAAACTTACGACTTGTATTTAGGTATTTCGCGTTGTGTGCTTAATAGTACCTAATAGATAATTGTATCTCAAGAAAGTGTGGTATTTGAGAAACAATTCGTGACTCTTCTGATGACGCGTTCTTCCACTGTGACGTCGTTGCCGCCTCTCGTCTACCTCCTTTTCAGTCGCCCGTAGAGGTTCGTTCGTATAATTTTGCCTCTCATCGGTTTTTTAAGATGCGCTTTGGAGTTTTTCGCTTTAGATTTACCAGCTATTCTCTTTCTAATTTTCTCTGGTTGGGAAACTGATGTTCTATTCGGTCATCAGCATCCGATATAACACAATTCCTATTTTATCTCGTAACTGAGGTGATATTTCCGATTTTCTGAATATTTTTGATTATTTGTGTTTCTCACATGTCATTTAAAAGATACGCCAGCTAGCCAACGAAATATTAAAACACCCGCTCCTACTGGAGACACATTTGGTGACTGCCTCTCACTTACGAAAAAGGCGGAGGCCAGAAATTAAACGTTCAATTTTTAAAACAAGATAGTTAGGGTGGTGTAATTTAGACTCCTACTAGGTCATAACGTTACGAAAGTATTATAAGTGCCCCTCTCTGGGGAAAAAGGTGGATGTCGACAAGAGGCAAGGAACTAATCGTACGATTTTTCCAAACATACATTAGAGTACTCTTGGCTCCTGTTAGGTGAGTCCGTCTCCTCTGGCTGGTGAGTTACTGTGGGCAAGTGCTTTCGATGTAAAGACATCATCGTCTGGCTGTTAAGTCAGTGCTGGAGTCAGTCAGTTGATCGTGGTCTTTATATACGAAGAAAAGGTAAACAGGATGGTGATGGAGCATCAATGAAGGGCGGGGGGAGGAAGTCATGTACCTCATGGGGGAAAACCCCCTAGAGGTGAATGAAACGTCTTGAATGATCCGTTAATTGTGGAATCTATGCCTTTTTACTTTCCTTGGCTCTACAAAGTAGAAAGGAAAGTTATGTAATCGGCTGAAGAAAAAAAATTTTGAGTTCCCTTCAGATCTTTACGTTTCAGACCCACCTCAGTCCGAAAAACACTGTTAGGGAAAATGGTCTGTGTGTCTGTGAACGATTTTTAGAGAAAACCACCGTACCAAATCAGCTCAAACTTGATATGTCGCTTGCGGCTCATCATAAAACGCAAAAATTAGGGTATGAGCAAAATCCACCGAAAGTTAACTATAGTTATCATAGTGATCAAAACACCAAATTTTTTTCTCAAACAACACTTTCCCAACATCTTATTAGTACCCAAATCGAAATGTCTGTAGAAAAATCGTATGGTCAATTCCTCTCCTTTAGTCATCATCCGCCTTTGTTCCCAGAGAGGGATAATGACCCAAGGAGCCAAGAGTACTCAAATGTCTGTTTGTAAAAATCGTTCGATTAGTTCCTTGCCTCTTGTCGTCATCCACCTTTTTCCTCAGAGAGGGGCACTTATTACACTTTCGTAACGTTATGACCATAAATGCGACCATGATCATAAATGAACAAATCAACACAAAATGCGACACCATATTCACACCACTCAGAACACTACAGAAACGCAAACGACGGATTTACAGACCACCCTACACAAAATATCTGGTGTGTTGCAACACACAACTTTCCTTAGCTCTACATCAGTTCACTTTTTACACGGCTAATTTTGTTTAATCAATTCATTTATCACTCAGTTAATTTGAACTTAGTCAAACAACGCTTTACAGCAGCAGGAAGCGGTAGCGCCTACAGTTCCGGAATTTATTGTGCTGCTCGTACTCATTCCAGAACAATTACTGAGCAATTCGTACACTGATAAATAATGAGGCTGTAAACAGGAAATTTTTGAAGAAGGATACTGATCATTTTGGCAGTCACTGGGTAAAAAAAGTTTTGAACTGGTAGTAAGCGGGATGGTGGTAGTTGATATTCAGGAATTTTCGGAGTGAGCCCCGTGTATCTCATGAGCGTTTTTAAACACTCACCCTTTAGGTATTGGATTGGACTACAATACCAATTTTTTCAACATTCTACAAAAATTCCAGCGGGGTTTATAAGGAAAAAACTGCGGCAAAAATGCTTTTGGTCGAAAAGTTTGATAATTTATTGTGCTGCTCTCGTCATTTTCCATAAATGGGAATTTTATGGTATAGTTGCCATATTGGGAGCTATCAATATAAAAAATGTAATCAAAATCGTTACAGCCGTTTTTGAGAATAAAATTTGGTGTTTTGATCACTATGATAACTATAGTTAACTTTCGGTGGATTTGGCTCATACCCTAATTTTTGCATTTCATGATGAGCCGCAAGCGACATATCAAGTTTGAGCTGATTTGGTACGGTGGTTTTCTCTAAAAATCGTTCACAGACACACAGACCATTTTCCCAAACAGTGTTTTTCGGACTGAGGTGGGTCTGAAACGTGAAGATCTGAAGAGAACTCAAAATTTTTTTCTTCAGCCGAGAAGAAGAGGTGAGGGCCAGTTCGCCAATGCCCTCCACCTCCCAACCGCAGCGACTGCCCTCCACGAGAGGTGCCCAGAAAAAAATAGATTTTGATGGTGTTACCACTGACGAAAGTGATGAAAACTCGTCAGTGGGAACACCACCAAAAACGAAGAAGTATGCCTGCAAAAGGAGGTGGGAGACCCCCGAAAAAAATTCGTTGAAAGCTCATTTTGGTGTGGGATTATTTTCACCCAACCAAAAAAAGGCACCCCTTCGTGAAATATCTCGGGCAATTAAAAATTTCAGCGTTTTGAGGCAGCGAACGCCGGCACAAATTCATGCGTTTATTCATAATTCGCGAAATAAAGAGAAGAAGATGCGACTCAAATAGTCAATTTAACTTTTTTAAACAAAATTACTTGTACTCACAATTATTAATCCACAATATAAATAAAAATATTAATTTGTGTACTTTCCTTTTGTCGAAAACCATCAAAACCTCATTTTTCAACCCATATTTTGCCCATTTTAGTTTATTATTTGGTTTGGGTGGATGGGACTGCTGAGCACAAATCCATGCAGCCAAATTTCCCTTTTTGGGGGTGGCCTAATGGACAGAGGTACGACGGGGGTACTATAATGGGCAAATCTTGGCTAAGGGCCCCTTAATGGGAGCTCCCGTTAGGGTACCCCCAGTTCAACACAGAAGTGGTAGGCTAACGAGCATTTTATATAACTATATATATATATATATATATATATATATATATATAGGTCTTACACGCATCAATCGGCGTCAATTCGTCCTCAATCCGCATCAAAACGGGGGGCCGAAATGATGCGAGTTGAGGACGAAATGATGCGAGTTGAGCCCGATATCTCCTCAACTCGCATCACTTCGGCTAGGCTATCCCGCACGACACAAAAGACGGGGAAATTTGTTGGACACTTATTCCCTGCGGTAACTCACACTGCAGATCATAGATTCGTTTTCAGATGTAAGGACGATGGTGTAGCGTACGCCCAACATTTTTTACTTTTAAAAAAATAATCTTCATCATCAAAGATCAGTTGGGGAGGGGGTGAATTATCGAAAATTTTAGAAGTTGTCAGATTTGAAACATTCTTTTTCCGGGATGGACTCAGCATTGGGGATAGGTGCAAATGATATTTATTTTCGAATGTTGAGTCATCATGATCATTGATCAGGCGGGGTGGAGAGGGGTAAGCAATAAAATATCTTAGAATTCGTCGTATCAGACCCCCCCCTGAGTCCGAAAACCACTATTTGGGAAAATGGTCTGTGTGTCTGTATACGATTTTTAGAGAAAACCACCGAACCAAATCAGCTCAAACTTCATATCTCACCAGGAAGTAACTACGGGACGCCAAAATAAGGGTATGGACAAAATTCACCGAAAGTTAACTATAGTTATCATAGTGATCAAAACACCAAATATTTTTTTTCTCAAAAACGGCTCTAAAGATTTCGATTACATTTTTTATGTTGATAGCTCTAAATATAACAATTATACCATAAAATTCCCGTTCGTGGGAAAATGACGAGAGCAGCACAATAAAATACCAAAACCTTCGACGGACGAAATCGATTTTGGCGAAGTTTTTAGAGAAAACCACCGTACCGAATCAGCTTAAACTTGATGTCTAGCCTACAGGTTACCATGGGACGCCAAAATAAGAGGTATGAACACCATTCACCGGAATTTAACTATAGCTATCATAGTGATCAAAACACCAAATTTTTTGCTTCTCAAAAACGGCACTAACGATTTTGATTACATTTTTTATGTTGATAGCTCTAAGTATAACAATTATACCATAAAATTCCCGTTCGTGGGAAAATGACGAGAGCAGCACAATAAAATACCAAAACCTTCGACGGACGAAATCGATTTTGGCGAAGTTTTTAGAGAAAACCACCGAACCGAATCAGCTTAAACTTGATGTCTAGCCTACAGGTTACCATGGGACGCCAAAATAAGGGTATGAACAACATTCACCGGAATTTAACTATAGTTATCATAGTGATCAAAACACCAAATATTTTTTCTCAAAAACGGCACTAACGATGTTGACTACATTTCTTATGTTGATAGCTCTAAGTATAACAATTATACCATAAAATTCCCGTTCGTGGGAAAATGACGAGAGCAGCACAATAAAATACCAAAACCTTCGACGGACGAAATCGATTTTGGCGAAGTTTTTAGAGAAAACCACCGAACCGAATCAGCTTAAACTTGATGTCTAGCCTACAGGTTACCATGGGACGCCAAAATAAGGGTATGAACAACATTCACCGGAATTTAACTATAGTTATCATAGTGATCAAAACACCAAATATTTTTTTCTCAAAACGGCACTAACGATTTTGATTACATTTTTTATGTTGATAGCTCTAAGTATAACAATTATACCATAAAATTCCCGTTCGTGGGAAATGACGAGAGCAGCACAATAAAATACCAAAACCTTCGACGGACGAAATCGATTTTGGCGAAGTTTTTAGAGAAAACCACCGTACCGAATCAGCTTAAACTTGATGTCTAGCCTACAGGTTACCATGGGACGCCAAAATAAGGGTATGAACAACATTCACCGGAATTTAACTATAGTTATCATAGTGATCAAAACACCAAATATTTTTTTTCTCAAAAACGGCTCTAAAGATTTCGATTACATTTTTTATATTGATAGCTCTAAATATAACAATTATACCATAAAATTCCCGTTCGTGGGAAAATGACGAGAGCAGCACAATAAATTACCAAATCTTTCGACGGACGAAATCGATTTTATCGACGTTTTTTCCTTGTAAACTCCGCTGGAATTTTTGTAGAATGTCAAAAAAATTCGGTATTGTATTCCAATCAAAAACCTGAAGGGTGAGTGTTTAAAAACGCTCATGAGATGCATGGGGCTCACTCCAGAAATTACTGAATTTCAACTACAACGTCTAAAATTTTCGATAATCCACCCCCTCCCCAACTGATCTTTGATGATGAAGATTATTAGTTTAAAATTAAAAAATGTTGGGCGTACGCTACACCATCGTCCTTACATCTGAAAACGAATCTAAGATCTGTAGTGTGAGTTACCGCAGGGAATAGCCGAAGTGATGCGAGTTGAGGACATTTCGGGCTCAACTCGCATCACTCAAACCGCCCGTTTTGATGCGGATTGAGGGCGGTTTTAGTGATGCGAGTTGAGCCCGAAATGATGCGAGTTGAGGACATTTCGGCTCAACTCGCATCACTCAAACCGCCCGTTTTGATGCGGATTGAGGGCGGTTTCAGTGATGCGAGTTGAGCCCGAAATGATGCGAGTTGAAGACATTCCCGGCCCACCTCGCTTCACTTCTCTTATTCCCTGCAGTAACTCACACTGCAGATCTAAGATTCGTTTTCAGATGTAAGGACGATGGTTAGCGTACGCCCAACATTTTACTTTTAAACTAATAATCTTCTTCTTCTTCTTCTGTTTGAAAAAATCTTTTGAGATGTACTGAGAAGGCTCAATTCTATTTTTGTTTCGTGTTTTTCTTTTTCTAGATAAACAATCAACGAAGAGGGAGGAGTAATTTATCAAAAAGCGTTGATGTTCCCTGATTTGAAAAGTTATTTTTCGGAATGAATTCACGTTGAGGCGATCTACAGAGTATTTTCTACTCTGGTTTTAATCATCATGGTCGAGATTTGGGGTAGAATTATCGAAAATCTTTTTATTAATTGTCCGATTTGAAAAATTCTTTTTTCGGGATTGAGTGCTCATTGAGGTGGCTCCAATTAGTTTTTGTTTCGCGTTTTTAATCTTCGTGATCAAGGACCAATGGTGAGGGGGTAACTTATTGAAAATCTTAGATGTCCAATTTCGGGAATTGTATTTTCGGAATGAATTCCGAATTCTCCTTTGGGGATGGAATCCGCATTGCGGGTTCTACGGTTTGATTTACTTCTAACTTTAACACTTTCGTGATCCTCCGTCGGGGAGAGGGGGAAATATCAAAAACGGTTGATGTTGAACATTTTTGTTGTTGTTTGGCTACTGCATTGTAGTATTGGGGCTGCAATGTTATTTACTTTTGAGTTTTAATGACAAACATCTCGTATGTTGTCCAGTTGAAATATCTGGTGCGTTGCAACACACAACTTTCCTTAGCTCTACGTCAATTCACTTTGTACATGGCTAATTCTATTTAATCAATTCATTGATCACTCAGTTAATTTGAACTTGGTCAAACAACGCTTTACGGCAGCAGGAAGCGGTAGCGCTTACAGTTCCGGAATTTATTGTGCTGCTCGTACTGATGCAGGACCAATATTGAGCAATTGGTACACACATAATTAATGGGGCTGTAAACATAAATATTTTGAAGAAGGATAGTAATCACGTTTGCAGAGTTATTGGAAAATAACTGTTAGAACTGGTAGTAAGCGAAACGGCAGTAGTTGAAATTCAGGAATTTCTGGAGTGAGCCCCATGTATCTCATGAGCGTTTTTAAACACTCACCCTTTAGGTATATGATTGGACTACAATACCAATTTTTTTTAACATTCTACAAAAATTCCAGTGGAGTTTATAAAGGAAAAACTGCGCTAAAAACGCTTTTCGTCGAAAATTTTGATAATTTATTGTTCTGCTCTCGTCATTTTCCCACGAATGGGAATTTCATGGTATAATTGTTTTATTGAGAGCTATCAATATAAAAAATTTAATCAAAATCGTTAGAGCCGTTTTTGAGAAAAAAATATTTGGTGTTTTGATCACTATGATAACTATAGTTAAATTTCGGTGAATTTTGTTCATACCCTTATTTTGGCGTCCCATAGTGACTTCCGGGCGAGATATGAAGTTTGAGCTGATTTGGTTCGGTGGTTTTCTCTAAAAATCGTATACAGACACACAGACCATTTTCCCAAATAGTGTTTTTCGGACTCAGAGGGGGGGCCTAATACGTAAAGATCTGAAGAAAACTCAAAATTTTTCTTTCAGCCGATTACATAACTTTCCTTTCTACTTCGTAGAGCCAAGGAAAGTAAAAGATTTTTCAAACAGGACCAATTCTAAGATATTTTATTGCTTACCCTCTCTCACCCCGCCTGATGAATGATCATGATGACTCAGCATTCGAAAATAAATATCATTTGCACCTATCCCCAATGCTGAGTCCATCCGGGAAAAGAATGTTTCAAATCTGACGTCTAAAATTTTCGATAATTCACCCTCCCCAACTGATCTTTGATGATGAAGATTATTAGTTTAAAAGTAAAAAATGTTGGGCGTACGCTTCCATCGTCCTTACATTTGAAAACGAATCTAAGATCTGCAGTGTGAGTTACCGCAGGGAATAGCCAGGAAGATGCGAGTTGAGGACATTTCGGCTCAATCGCATCACTAAAAACCGCCCGTTGTGATGCGGATTGAGGGCGGTTTCAGTGATGCGAGTTGAGCCCGAAGTGATGCGAGTTGAGGACATTTGGGCTCAACTCGCATCACTAAAACCGCCCGTTTGATGCGGATTGAGGCGGTTTAGTGATGCGAGTTGAGCCCAGTGATGCGAGTTGAGGACATTTCGGGCTCAACTCGCATCACTAAACTGCCCGTTTTGATGCGGATTGAGGGCGGTCTTATTGATGCGGAGTTGAGCCCGAAATGATGCGAGTTGAGCGAAATGTCCTCAACTCGCATCACTTCGGCTATTCCCTGCGGTAACTCACACTGCAGATCTTAGATTCGTTTTCAGATGTAAGGACGATGGTGTACGAAACTGAACGATAAATTACTTTCCTCTGGCGATCATCCGCCTTCAGCCCTTATTGAGTGGCAATCACCACACTTTCCTAACATCTTGTTAGCAGCCTAAAGTACTGAAATCTAAATGTCTGTTTTTGAAAATTGCATGATAAATTACTTCTCCTCTGGCGATCATCCGCCTTATATGAAATCTGGTCATGGATACAAAACCTTCTCGAAATACCATGCTGGGGGCCGATTTGATCAGTGCGAATTTTTGAAAAAGTGGAAAAGTCGCACGTAGAAATTCTTTCCTGTCTTCAACTTGGTCTCATATTCATGCCTGCAACCATTCACTTTTGGCAAATGGTTAATATCAAGTAGCTAATTTTGAAGGTGTTAAATTCTGAATAACTGGAAAAGTTCCACTTACATGTTTTATCCCCGATTTCCAATTGGCCAAGAAGTCGTGGATGGTCCCAGACATACACATGAAACAAATTGGAAATCACAGGAAGAACATCCAGGTGGAGTTTTTCCTATATTACGAAACTTAACCACGCTCATGATTGGCCACCAACAAAACTTTGACCGTTTGCCAAAAAGTCGTGAATGGTCCAAAACAAAAATATGAAACAAATTGGGAATCGCGGAAAGAATATCGAGGTTGGACTTTTTTCAATTTTCCGGAATTTGGCTCTTTTAAAATTGGCACTTTAACAATAAGTTTGAACGTTTGCCAAGAAGTCATGGGTGTTCGCGGACACGAATATGAAAGACATTTGAAGTCAGGGAGAGAAAATCTAGGTGGAAATTTTTCAGGTTTACAAAATTTGCCTAGTTCAAATTCGGGCAAATAGCATGGTACGTCAAGTAGGTCTTATATCCATGTCTGTGACCATCCACGACGACGGGGCCAATGAAAAAAAAATTTGATAGCCTATTTTGAATGCCTACAAATTACATCCCTCAAATTACATGTAATACCATTGAGTACTGACGAAGATTGAATTTTTAGTAACTTTGTAGAGTTACACTGCGTATCTTTATGGAGAAGAAGTTGGAGGATGACCGTGAGGAATTAAACTTACGACTTGTATTTCAGTATTTCGCGTTGTGTGCTTAATAGTACCTAATAGATAATTGTATCTCAAGAAAGTGTGGTATTTGAGAAACAATTCGTGACTCTTCTGATGACGCGTTCTTCCACTGTGACGTCGTTGCCGCCTCTCGTCTCGTCGTTTCGCCTCCTTCTCAGTCGACCGTAGAGGTTCGTTCGTATAATTTTGCCTCTCATCGGGTTTTTAAGATGCGCTTTGGAGTTTTTCGCTTTAGATTTACCAGCTATTCTCTTTCTAATTTTCTCTGGTTGGGAAACTGATGTTCTATTCGGTCATCAGCATCCGATATAACACAGCAGCAACCAATTCCTATTTTACTTCGTAACTGAGGTGATATTTCCGATTTTCTTAATATTTTTTGATTATTTGTGTTTCTCACATGTCATTTAAAAGATACGCCAGCTAGCCAACGAAATATTAAAACACCCGCTCCTACTGGAGACACATGTGGTGACTGCCTCTCACTTACGAAAAAGGCGGAGGCCAGAAATTAAACGTTCAATTTTTAAAACAAGATAGTTAGAGTGGTGTAATTTAGACTCCTACTAGGTCATAACGTCACGAAAGTATTATAAGTGCCCCTGGGGAAAAAGGTGGATGTCGACAAGAGGCGAGGAACTAATCGTACGATTTTTCCAAACATACATTTGAGTACTCTTGGCTCCTGTTAGGTGAGTCCGTCTCCTCTGGCTGGTGAGTTACTGTGGGCAAGCGCTTTCGATGTAAAGACATCATCGTCTGGCCGTTAAGTCAGTACTGGAGTCAGTTAGTTGGTCGTGGTCTCTATATACGAAGAAAAGGTAAACAGGATGGTGATGGAGCATCGGTCAAGGGCGGGGGGAGAAAGTCCATGTACCTCATGGGGAAAACCCTAGAGGTGAAATGAAACGTCTTGAATGATCCGTTAATTGTGGAATCTATGCCTTTTACTTTCCTTGGCTCTACAAAGTAAAAAGGAAAGTTATGTAATCGGCTGAAGAAAAAAATGTTGAGTTCCTTCAGATCTTCACGTTTCAACCCACCTCAGTCCGGAAAAACGCTGTTTGGGAAAATGGTCTGTGTGTCTGTGAACGATTTTTAGAGAAACCACCGTACCAAATCAGCTCAAACTTGATATGTCGCTTGCAGCTCATCATGAAACGCAAAATTAGGGTATGACTAAATCCACCGAAAGTTAACTATAGTTATCATAGTGATCAAAACACCAAATTTTTTTCTCCAAAACGGCTCTAATGATTTTGATTACATTTTTATATTGATAGCTCCCAATATGGCAACTATACCATAAAATTCCATTTATGGAAAACATGAGAGCAGCACAATAAATTATCAAAATTTTCGACCAAAAGGTTGTTGGCCGCAGTTTTTTCCTTATAAACTCCGCTGGAATTTTGTAAAATGTTGAAAAAAATGGTATTGTAATCCAATCCAATACCTAAAGGGTGAGTGTTTAAAAACGCTCGCGAGATACACGGGCTCACTCCGAAAATTCCTGAATATCAACTACCACCATCCCGCTTTACCACCAGTTCAAAACTTTTTACCCAATGACTCTGCCAAAGTGATCAGTATCCTTCTTAAAATTTCCTGTTTACAGCCTCATTATTTATCCGGGTACGAATTGCTCAGTAATTGTTCTGGAGTGAGGCATGAGCAGCACAATAAATTCCGGAACTGTAGGCGCCACCGCTTCCTGCTGTAAGCGTTGTTTGACTAAGTTCAAATTAACTGAGTGATAAATTAATTGATTAAACAAAATTAGCTGTGTAAAAAAGTGAACTGATGTAGAGCTAAGGAAAGTTTTGTGTTGAAACACACCAGATATTTTGTATAGGGTGGTCCGTAAATCCGTCGTTTGCGTTTCTGTAGTGTTTTGAGTGGTGTAAATATGGTGTCGCATTTTGTGTTGATTTGTTCATTTATGATCATTGTGTTGATTTGTTCATTTATGGTCATAACGTTACGAAAGTGTAATATGTGTCCTCTCTGAGGAAAAGGTGATGACGACAAGAGGCAAGGAACTAATCGCACGATTTTTACAAACAGACATTTGAGTACTCTTGGCTCCTTGAGTCATTACCTCTCTGGGAACGAAGGCGGATGATGACTAAAGGAGAGGAATTGACCATACGATTTTTCTACAGACATTTCGATTTAGGTGCTAATAAGATGTTAGGAAAGTGTTGTGATATTCACTCTTTGACGACGGGTACTTAAGGCTCTACTAAGATGTTAGGAAAGTGTGGCACTTACTGAGGACGAAGGCGAAAGTTGATCAGAGTAAAGGAGTTGAACGTACGATTTAAAAAAAAGATTTCAAATTTGTGTACTTTAGGCTCCTACTAAGATGTTAGGAAAGTGTGGCGATTGCCACTCACTGAGGACGAAGGCGAAAGTTGATCAGAGTAAAGAGTTGAACGTACGATTTAAAAAAAGATTTTCAAATTTGTGTGTACTTTAGGCTCCTACTAAGATGTTAGGAAAGTGTGGCGATTGCCACTTACTGAGACGAAGGCGAAAGTTGATCAGAGTAAAGGAGTTGAACGTACGATTTAAAAAAAAGATTTTCAAATTTGTGTACTTTAGGCTCCTACTAAGAGATGTTAGGGAAAGTGTGGCGATTGCCACTACTGAGGACGAAGGCGAAAGTTGATCAGAGAAGGAGTTGAACGTACGATTTAAAAAGATTTTCAAATCTTGTGTGCTTTAGGCTCCTACTAAGATGTTAAGGAAAGTGTGGCGATTGCCACTCAGAAGAACGAAGGCGAAAGTTGATCAGAGTAAAGGAGTTGAACGTACGATTTAAAAAAAAAGATTTTCAAATTTGTGTACTTTAGGCTCCTACTAAGATGTTAGGAAAGTGTGGCGATTGCATCAGGAATTGAACGTACGATTTTTTAAAACGGACATTTAAAATCGTGTACTCTGGGCTCCTAACAGGATGTTAGGAAAGTGTGGTCATTACACTCAATAAAGGGCTAAGGCGGATGATTTCAGAGGAGAGTAATTTATCGTACATTTTTAAAACAGATCTGTTGATTTTGGTACTTTAGGCTCCTGATAGGATGTTAGAAAAGTGTGGTTGAAAAATGCCAATAATCTGTGTGATTGCCTCTTGTTTGCGACAGAGTACGAGGTAAGCGGTGTGATTGCTCAATATTATGACCCTGACTTCCTACCGCTTCCTAACTGGTGGTTGCAGATTATGAGGAATGCCTCATGATTGCCTCATCTGGACACGTGATGTGGTTCATTCCTTCACACACCCCAACTAGGTGATTGAAAAGTTGAAGGTAGTCTGTGTGATTGCCCCGTCATTGAGAAGGCGCGTGGAACAATCTGAAACTGGTCTTAACTTGTTAGGAAGAAGAAGAAGAAAAAAAAAAAAAAAAAACCAGGGTGAGTTAAGCCGCGTGATTGCCTCGCATCTCGACTGCATCGTGAATATCACCTTCGAATATAAAACCTATTATTGCAATTGGCGGAATTTTTTTCGAACATAAACAAGTTAACAAGATAACGTGTTTACCCCACCGCCGTGTACAAAAAGTAGAAACAGTTTCTCAATACCTAATTCTAACATACACGAAGCTGGAGCAAAAATGGTTAAGTTATAAATGGATTTTAACATCACTAATAATTGAAAGAGGGAAATGTTGTGGGAAAGTTTCCCTCTTAGGTGGTCAAAGAGGGACAGAATTGGTGATGTCAATTTAGCCACTAGACCCTGAGCGATGCGAATTGAGGCCTGAGGTATATATATATATATATATATATATACTGTAGCTACTCCAGAAATTCCGAAATTTCATCCACCGCTGTTTCACTTACCACATATTTCTAAACGCTTTTACCCAATAACACTGGAAAAGTGAGAAAAAAAATCGTGTGTACATCCTCATTAATGGTCAGGGCATGAGTACGAGCAGCACAATAAATTCCGGATCTGTAAACGCTACTTCTTTCTGCTGTCTGCTGGGCATGAGTGTTGTGATCTGAATCCAAACTGTGTTGCTGGAATACGAAATTCTAAATGATGGGGAAGTCTTGGTAGAAGCAACCGTTCTAATATTTTTGATAGCAGTGAATCAAAAGGCTCCTGAGTTCGAGAAACACCGATTGAAAAAGCTGTGTGTCTGCCGTAGCGATTGAGATAACCCTGAGCTACATTTACGATTCAACAAAATACGGAAAACATTAACACAAATTTTAACACAGTCTGAGAAACAGAAAAAAACTCGTGCTGTAACTCCTACTTCTAAATCGCCCACCTGTAGTTAATATTCCGTTCAGAGTTGAGCGACCATCGTTCGATGTTAACAACCATTCGGTGAAGAACTACTTTTCTTGACGGGGTGTCGATTGTCCATGCTTTTGAGCCATCCGAGGCCATGTGACTCAGAACTCCTGCCGCATTATAACTCACCTGCGCGAATCACAAAATAAATCGAAGGTTAGATTTCAATTGTACTAATAGATCGTAATAATTGACAATCCGAAAGGACCATTACTAACTGACTGACTCAACAGCTAGACGATGATGTCTCTTTAATAATTGATAATCTTTTTCAAAATACGTAAGCGGGTTCCTAATTTTTGGTGTGTTCAATAGATGGGTACGTATTTGAAAATGTTTCAAAACCTCTGCTTATCGTATTTTCACAGAGATGATTACCTAGAGCAAAAGTTACTCATTCATTTAAGGAAGGGGTGTCAAACTCAATTTTAAAGAGGGCGGCCATATATTAAACCCGTTCCGGCTTCGCACGGATAGAAATTTAAAAAAATTTTTTAGGATAAATAAAGATAATTAAACACATTAAATTATAAGTCCAGTAATTTTTTAGTTATTACAAACACGTATTTTCTCTTTAAAATATTAGCGTGGAAGAACGTCATATCTGACCAATATCGTTACACATTTGCGTCTCCAGATATGCGGTATCAATTGATGATTAAAAGCTCAGAGCTAACACATTACACACACATTACTAACGATTGATGAATTTATTAGTATAATTAGGATTAGTTTACTACCTCCCCTCCCCTGTCACACCTCTGGTTCCTTTCTTCAAGCTAGAGTACGATAAGAGTGTAACAAATAATTACCATGTTATCTGCTGATTTTACGACTATATGGTAACTCTTACCTCTATTCCGTCCGACGTTGAGTCAACGAGTTCAGTGAACACGGATATGAAAACTGAGGTCATCAAACGTGGTCGCAGATAACTGACCTCTGCTACGTTCCCAAGAAGCCCCATCATGTTTCTCATCAGCTCGTCTTTGTCTGGAAAAAACTACAAAACACGAAAAATATAAAGAATAGAGACAGTTTGCAATGTGAGTCAGTTCATAACACAGTCAGTTAGGTAACAGTTATTTGTTCCCAATCTTTGATTTAGTTGTACATACAAGCAGATCCATAGAATTGGTTGTGGGAGTGGGGCTAGATGAATGTTTATTTAATTTTTTTGTTTCTGAATATTACAAAACCCAATAAACAAAAAAAGTTGGATGTGGTAGGTATACCACAAGGTTTACACTATGTTTTTGAGGTTAGAGTTGTTCCATCACATCACAGTGGCCCTAACCTCAAAATATCTGGTGCGTAGCAACACACAACTTTCCGCCACCCCCGTAATTTCGAACACGAAGTCGGCTATATCTTCGTTCAACGCATTTTTACAGGAACATTTATGGAGAACTAAATGTAGGGACTAGTTAGCTGAGAGTACTCCGAAAATTTGATCGAAATCGTTAGAGCCGTTTTTGAAATAATTGGAATACCGATAAATTAATATTCGACAAATCTCCTTTTATGAGTTAACTTGGCTTATATCTCCGTTCAACATATATATACAGAAATAATTATAGAGAACGAAATGTTGGTATGGGTGACTAAAAGACACTCCATTAGGATTTATCACACCTGGTAAAGACGTTACCCTGGAATTTACGGAAATGTAAGAAAAAACGTTATTTTTGACACATTTTGATTTTTATCTCTGTTCAATGGACCGTCACAGGAACATTTATTGAGAAGAATATGTAGGTATCAACTATTTGAAAACATCCTGTGAGTTTGGTGGAAATCGCTGAAGCCGTTTTGCCAAAAAGCGTAAAAAACCTATTTTTGCTTCGGGGGCCCATATCTCCGTTCACCGTATTTTCATGGAGATATGTATGGAGAAGAAAAGTTAGGTATTGATTAGGAAAAGATAATTTGAAAGTTTAATCAAAATCGTTAGAGCCGTTTTCGAGAAAAATGCGAAAAACCCTAGTTTTTGGTACATTTTTGTCCCCCTACCCCCTTCCCATCGGCCGAAATCGTCCATAACCTTATTTTGGTGTCTACAAAAAATAACGAACAAAACAAAAAAAGAACCAGCTCAATCGGATCAGCCGTTCTCCCGCAAACCGAACTACAGACACACACACACACACACACACACACACACACACACATACACACAGATCTGTTTCTTTATTTCATGACTGTACCTAAACCCTCGACGAGGGTTATATCAGTCATAGAAGTTGCGGTTTCGCTAATATGCAAGAGGCCGGCCCCTGCAGCATCCACCGAACTCAGACCTGTGGAGGTACGGCAGGTATGTGGTCGTTAGCCAGTCTCACCGTAGAGAGCTGTTGCCCGTGTGTTACCGCGCGGAGGTGACCACCTGAGGAATCCCGTACCATCTGGGAGTAGTTCTTAATCTGGTTCCCTACCTGATCTTACTGTTTACTTGGGTGGCAAGTTTCAAAAGGACTGATCAACTATAACCACGTTTCTTAGCCATTACCTTCTTTGCGAACTTTGCAAAATGGTTATAGGCTTCCTTTGTAGCAGTCAAAGCTGCTAAGTTCGTTTGCCCTCTCAACAACCGTCGCTCACTGTTGTAGAAACTACAGTGGAGCAGCACATGGTTTCTTGTTTCCTCCGCACTGGAGGCACAAGACGTGCATAATGGAGAGTCTTTCAGAGAAAAGAAGTGGAGCCGCGCATTGAAGTCACCATGTCCCGTGAGGAACTGGCTCGTCCAGTGGTCTGGCTCAACCCATTTTCTAGAAAGACGTTCACGGATGTTGGGGAAGAACTCATACGTATCACGTCCCTTTGACGAGGATTCCCATCTCGCTTGCCATTTCTCTAGAGCCCATTCATCGATGGCGGCAAGTTTCTGTTCTGTGGTGAGATCCGCACGGAGTTCAGCCCAAAGCGGGGAAGCTCCTGTTTCACTCTCCACTTGTCAATCATGCACTCAACAGCCAAATCAACTGGTAACTGACCAGTGATCACCTGGAGTGCTTCCGTTGATACAGTCTTGTAGGCCTTGGTGATCCACAGGAGCGCGGCTCTCTGGGATTGGGCCAATACTCTCTTTTGATTGACTGTTAGTTTGCTACCCCAGACAACAGGGCAGTAGCCAATCACACCTAAATAGATGGCCTTATACATGAGGATGGTGTCGTGGTAACACACACCCCAAGTGGCCTTAGTAATGGCACGCAGTGAGGCAAACCTTGCAATGGTAGTGCCTTTAAGGGACTGGAGGTGTTGGTTGAAACCCCACCTCTCACCTATATTCACTCCTAAATACTTGACGTGCTTTTCAAGAAGGAGCCTGTGGCCGCCAAAGCGTATTGTGGGTGGATTATTCACTTTCCTTCAAGAGGATTAGCTGGGTTTTTTCCTCAGCTACCTGCATCTTGACGTGCTCGCACCATTGGTTGACAGTGCGGAGCACGTGGTGGGTTTTTCTTCAATTTGGCGGACTGACTCTGCAAAGATCAGCACAGTCAAGTCATCCACATAGGCGTACGGCTCGCAGTCAGTCTCCATGAGTTTCCTGAGAAGACCTTCGAAGAAGGCATTCCAGAGTGCTGGTCCTAGGACCGAGCCCTGTGGGCACCCCTTCTCAATCTTTCTCCGGACGGAGACATGCCTACTTTCGATCGTAGCAGTTCTGTCTGTCAGGTAACTTCTGACGAGCGAGTACAGGTTGCGGGGATTCCCCTACCTTTGAGTTCATTAAGGAGCGCTGGCCACCAAAGGTTGTCAAACGCTCCTCTGATGTCAATCAGAACTGCTACGACGTACTTAGACAGTGCCAGCAGAAACACGCCGAATCTCGACAATGACATCCTCCGAGGACCTTCCTTTGGTACACCCGTATTGCCTGCCTGTGAGGTTGCGGCCAAAGACTCCTTCGAGGGACTGCAACATCAAGATTTCTAGTGTTTTGCCTAATATGGAAAGAAGGCTGAGTGGTCTCCATGATCGCGGGTCCGACTGATTGCGGTCGCCTCCCTTTTGAAGAGTGACAACGCGCGCAGACTTCCACTGAGTGGGGAACTGTCCGACCTGCAGACAGTCATTAAATAAATTAAGGAGACCGCTGGAGATTGTCCGCTCAGCCTTCCTTAGCATATTGCTTTCTATTTTATCTGGCCCAGGAGATTTGTTGGGCTTTAAGGTCGCAAGAGCCCTGCCGAGGTCGCCTGTTGTCCACAATGGGATGTCGGGCTCGTTCGGAGGGTCCATGATCAGCTCCCTTGCTGCCCTCTGGGCTTCAGTGTCTCGAGCTAGTTGGTCATCTGGGAACGCCTTCTCAAGGAGGGTTTCCAGTGAACGTTCGATACTGCAGGCCCAGCCTGACTCATTTTGCATCGCAGCTAAGACCTGCTCTACATTTGCTTTTCCTATGGAGGACTTGTAGTGTCTGCCCCAGGGGTTCTCAGAGCTCTCCGCTTCCACAAAATTTCGCCAGCCTTGCCGTTTGGCTCGTTTGATGGCGCGGTGGAAGGCCTTCTTCTCTTGGATGAAGGCAGTTCGGAGTGTTGCTCTGGCATCAGGGTCACGAGTGTTTTGGTACATCCTTCTGGCTCTATTTGCACTTTGCTTGAGGGGATTTAGTTCCTCAGTCCACCATGGGACTTTGATCGCCCTGTGCTTCTGTTGGCCAAGTACAGAGAGCCCAGCAGAGTGCAGTGCTGTGGTAAATGTGTCCACTTTGCTGTCCACCTCTTCAGGTGTGGATGCTTGCACTATTAGGTCGGTGTCTGCGGCACGCAGTTCACCTTCCAGTACCCTAAAGAATTGCGGCCAGTCAGCATTTTTTGTGCGGAATCGCTTTTCACGCGCGTGTCTTTGCAGAGGATGTTATCATCCGTAATGGCAAAGTCAATAACCATGTGATCGCTCTGCGTTGCACCTGGTACGACTCGCCAACCCTTCAATTTGAGTAGCAGGGTGTGGGACACGGCTGTGACGTCTATACACGACCTTCCTCCCGGGCCATCATAGGTCGCCTCAGTCATGGGGTCGTTGGCAACAACCAAGTTGTACCTGGTGAGCAGCTCTATATACGCCTCGCCCGCCCCATCCAGGGTTGGGGATCCCCACAATGGTGATCTGGCGTTTGCATCAGCACAGACTACGCAGGGTCGTCCTGATAGGCCTGCTAGAGCCCGCTCGAGTGGTTCAAGGCTGTTGGCAACTGGTGCGCCAAATTGCCTGTAAAATGATATTACAACCAGCTCAAAGCCACCGGCTCGGATGAGCACAGCGGCCAAGTGCTGGCTGTTCAGGTGAGTGAGTGCGAGCATGTCAATGGACGGGTCGATGCAGGCTACTGCTGCCTTGGCTCCCGTTCTTGCTCCAGCCACCACTCGTGCCTGCGATCCGAGACCAAGAGTTTTGGATCCTATGTACGGTTCCTGTATGGCGAGGACACTGCAGCGTTTCTTGAGTGCATTTTGCAGCAACTCAGCCATAACTGGGCAACTCTTATTTGTGTTGTGCTGAAGGATTCGAACTGTTTTTGACCTATTCATAATCCACTCGTGACTCCTGGAGGGCAATCGCTCGCTGACGAATGGTACAGCGTGCGTCTCGTGTAGAGTGTGCGACCTGTTGGATTTTGCGTTCGACGCAATTGGCACACTTGAGGGGAGCATCACGCTTGCATTCCTTACTCAGATGTGGCAAGGCGCACCAGGCGCACACAACAGGTCTTGTACAGGCCACTGCCAGGTGGCCATAGCGCTGGCATTTGTAGCACTGAGTGGGGGCTTGGTACTTTCGTATGGCGCACCGCTGCCAGGCTATTTGGAGGTGCCTTGCCCCCTCTAGTTTTTTGTACAGGCTGGGTGATACCTCAATCACCCAATCCTTCTGTCTGCCACGCTTTTTGGTGAAGAGAGGCCTGACATCCTGCGGCTGCAAGCAGATCTGTTTCTTTATTTCATGACTGTACCTAAACCCTCGACGAGGGTTATATCAGTCATAGAAGTTGCGGTTTCGCTAATATGCAAGAGGCCGGCCCCTGCAGCATCCACCGAACTCAGACCTGTGGAGGTACGGCAGGTATGTGGTCGTTAGCCAGTCTCACCGTAGAGAGCTGTTGCCCGTGTGTTACCGCGCGGAGGTGACCACCTGAGGAATCCCGTACCATCTGGGAGTAGTTCTTAATCTGGTTCCCTACCTGATCTTACTGTTTACTTGGGTGGCAAGTTTCAAAAGGACTGATCAACTATAACCACGTTTCTTAGCCATTACCTTCTTTGCGAACTTTGCAAAATGGTTATAGGCTTCCTTTGTAGCAGTCAAAGCTGCTAAGTTCGTTTGCCCTCTCAACAACCGTCGCTCACTGTTGTAGAAACTACAGTGGAGCAGCACATGGTTTCTTGTTTCCTCCGCACTGGAGGCACAAGACGTGCATAATGGAGAGTCTTTCAGAGAAAAGAAGTGGAGCCGCGCATTGAAGTCACCATGTCCCGTGAGGAACTGGCTCGTCCAGTGGTCTGGCTCAACCCATTTTCTAGAAAGACGTTCACGGATGTTGGGGAAGAACTCATACGTATCACGTCCCTTTGACGAGGATTCCCATCTCGCTTGCCATTTCTCTAGAGCCCATTCATCGATGGCGGCAAGTTTCTGTTCTGTGGTGAGATCCGCACGGAGTTCAGCCCAAAGCGGGGGAAGCTCCCGTTTCACTCTCCACTTGTCAATCATGCACTCAACAGCCAAATCAACTGGTAACTGACCAGTGATCACCTGGAGTGCTTCCGTTGATACAGTCTTGTAGGCCTTGGTGATCCACAGGAGCGCGGCTCTCTGGGATTGGGCCAATACTCTCTTTTGATTGACTGTTAGTTTGCTACCCCAGACAACAGGGCAGTAGCCAATCACACCTAAATAGATGGCCTTATACATGAGGATGGTGTCGCCTGCGGCTGCAAGCCTAACGCAGGGTTGTGCTCAACAACTTGTTGGGCCAAGTCCTCTTTTTGAAGGTCGGTCCGCACGTCGCACAGCAGCAGGCGTGGGAAACGACCCAGGGGGGCTGACGCTTGGAGCTTCAACTCCTTTTTTGTGGAAATGTGGCTCGTGAGCGCCTTGGCCATTTCTGGCGTTTCTGTCACAATGACGGCGCCACCTCCTACTGCGGTGCGGATGTCTAGCACTCGGACACTCAGAGCTTGGAGGTCCGTAGCAGGGACACCCCGCATAAGCGCTTCCATTGCGTCAGGGTTGGAGGGACCAGCCTCTCCTTCCTCACATGTCCGCCTAACCACTACCACGTTTTGTCGTGGGTTTTTAGGGGAGTTTGGCAAGCGGTGGAGGCTTTTTATTTTGGTTTTTATTTTTATTTTTGCCCTTGTTTTTGGGCGGAGGCATAGGCGGGCGCTGCCCTCGGCCTGCACTTCCTGCTTAGTTGGGGCCTGTTTCTGCTTCCCTCTGCGCTTCCTGGCCCTGGCAGGCTGCCATTCCGCCTCAGCTCCATGAGGGGAGGAAGGCGCAGTAGCGGCTACTGCCGCATATGAGGGCCTGGGGTACTACCCTGGCTCGTTGTTGCTCCTCGAGTTTGGGGGCTGGTGGCACTGGCTGCTGGGCAATTGCCCTACGCAGCTCTTCCTCACGACAGCCGCCACAGTTTCCCGCAGGGGGAGTGGCAGGGGGCGATGTCGTTGGGGGCATTAGCTTTATAGCCAGCTTCGAAATTTCGAAGAGGCAACTAGTTACGAGGTCCCGCGATAGGTCCTGTCGCGTTGGCCCTCATCCGTGCCAGCTGGCCGTGGATGATTTGGACGTATGCGCAAATTTGCTCCATGTCCGACAGTTTAGGGTCCACGCTGTGTCGTGTGCTTGTAGTAGCCGGGTTGCCCGGGCTACTAGGGGAGAAGGGGAGATGAACGCGGTTTGCCCGGTTCTTTCCGCCCTTGTTTGTTTGGACGACGAGTAGGTTGCTCATCGTCCGAAGAGGAGGGGTCGAGCTTGGCGAGCCCGAGGAAGAAGGCGCAGGTGGCGTTTTTATTACCTGCTGAAGTTTTAGTTGACTTTGTCATGTTTTTTACTTATTTGGGGGGGGGGGGTGATTAAAGAAGCGGACTGGTGTAGTGTATCCTTGTGAGTTCATTTGTTGTGTGTGTTCGTGGTATGAGCGAGAGGTGCTCGAGGCAGTGTCCTGGAAGCTCCCCTCAGGCATATTGATTCTAGCCCCTTTCGCTGGTCCGTTGAGGGTCAAAGGAGGCCCCACATGCGCCGCAGCTGCCAGTCCGGCCACCCACCGGGACTAAGACGCATGAGGGATTTTTCGGCTGCTGCTCAGAGTCAGCCCTCGGCCACTAGTGATGTGGTGAGCGGGACACACGCTATCAGCCGCCCCAGGAACGCTCAAACCTGGTTTTCCCCCTCCTCATTCCGAAGGCCGCACCTATATAGGGGATCGCTCAAAGGTGTTAGTGAGCTACTTCCAGGACTGTCTTTCGCTCATTATGAGTGTTTCAAGTGAGTGTGTTCTGCCACGCAAGCCGTTGCAGTGTATTTAGTATCTGGAATATGTTGTGTATGTCAGTGTCGTGAGCTTTAAGCCCCTTTAAGGCCGGTTTTAACGACCACGCAGAGGATACGGCAGGAGAATTCTGTACCCCTTCCTGCGGGGGGTGGGTTCTGCGATCCCAGCTAAAGGTAGGGGGTTCCCAGTGTGTCATGTATGTGAATGAAGTGTAAGTTGTGTCCCTTTTAGTCCGGCTTATACGAACACGCAGGGAGTACGGCAGTGGAATTCTGGACCCCCTACTGCAGGGTGAGCACAGTGTGGCGACAGAGTACACTGTGACGCCCAGCCACAGTTAAGCCTCGTTGGATGTAATCCTGCGGGGACCTCATAGAGGTGAGGTTGTCTTTCAAGCTGGGCCCACCCGGCTGTCCCTTTTAGTCCGGCTCATACGACACGCAGGGAATACGTCAGCGGAATTCTGGACCCCCGACTGCAGGGTGAGCAGGGTGAACACACATACACACACACACACACACACACACACGGACCACGCGCCGAAATTAGGTTTTTTAGACTCAGTAGGGTCTGAAACGTAAAGATCTGAAGAAAACCCAAATTTTTTTTTTTTTTGGGCCGATTACTATACTTTCCTTCCCTTCGGGTAGCGGAAAGTAAAAATAGCTAAATCGGCCAATTAAAACAATTAAATTATGCACTTATATTAATTTATATTTTTCTCATATAGTTTGGTATAATCAATACTATAGCAGTACATATTTATGAGAAACCAAGGCAATTTTTACATTTTTCGGGTATATTTTAGGCTGGGATGTTTTAGGAATGAACTGGGTTTGCCACTGAAATCAGTCAGAAACCATATTTAAAAGATAGAAATGCCTATATTTCTAATTTGGCACCTGATGATTTGCGACATTTTTAGATTAGGGTCACGACTTCATCAACCGGAGACCTGAATTAAGCTAAGATTTCCTAAAAACGTACAATACAATAAGTTGGTTGGAGATGCAATTTAATTTTTGGCCGATTTATTAGATTTAAATCAATTTCAGTAATTTTGTGAGGTTAGGAACGAACTCTGGCGAATCAAAACTTCGTATATGTACTGTTATAGTATTGATGCAAACCCCAAACGATATGAAAAAATATAAATTAACAATAACGCATAATTTAATTGGTTTGCATACCCTTCTACTTTGTTGTTTACAATTAGACACATGATTACAAAATCATTTATTCGCTCGTATTAAACTAAATAACATGGTGGCAGCGGTAAAACTATTTTTCGTCGGTTCTGCAGAACTTTATTGGATAGCTGGCTGAATCGATACAGTGGAAAGTTCAGAGAAAACAGTGGAAATCGCACGGAAACGGCGCCCTTATCATCGTGGTCAACTTGGATATTCACGTTCTCTGGCTACAGTTTCCCTGGCGCCTTTAGAGTATGGAACGATATGTCCTGTTGTTGGATTAGGTACAAAGGGAGATTTAAACGGTTTATCGAGGCATATTACGACCAAGCAAAAAAAGCAGAAAATGTGATACTGTTGAATGGAACAGGCGATGAAGCTGGTGGAGTCCCAACCAACACGGCAGACTTTATCAGAGAACTTTCATGTGTAGCGAACGAAAAGTTTTTCCTTAAACAGAAAGGGAAAACTACCCATATTTGCACACAATCACTCACCGACCATTCCTCAATTACCGCGAGGTTGGGGGGAAAACAAATACCATTCCACATGTACAGCTACGTGAAAGACAAGCAACACCGATTCGTCATCCATGGCTGGCCTTCCACCATACCGGAGCGTTGGACGTTGCGTGGAAATATCTCATCATATATCATAAAGTTCTTAGACAACTATATTTTCTGAATAAGTTTCACGTTGAGGCGTTACTGTACATATTCGATTGGAGTATCGAATCAATACTTCGCGAACTCGATGATTTTTTACAAACTTACAGGATCTTTTCAAATATTAAATAGCTATACCGTAGCTGCACCGATCTCATCAACACCCTGAGAATAGTGTTGAAGCAGAGCATTGAGCGGCAGAGTCCCTGTACATCGCCTTCATAGACTTCGAAAAGGCATTCAATTCCATAAACCAGGTTACCATGTTGAAGATACTGGAACGGCACGGGCTCCCCAGCAAGATTATTAACCTTATAAGGAGCCAATACGAAGGATACGAATGCCGGATCGTACATGAAGGAGCGCTCTCACACCCCATCAAGATCGAAACTGGGGTGAAGCAGGGGTGTGTACTGTCACCAACTCTCTGTATCGTGGTCCTAGACAGCATAATGAGGGCGTCACTTGGAGGGAGAAGACACAGAATCCAGTGGGGGTTGTGGGAAAGACTGGAAGACCTGGATTTTGCCGACGACCTCTGTCTCCTGGCTCAGAGGTTTGGCGATCTGCAGGACAAGCTAGATGCTTTGAGCCGAAGCTGCAGACCTTCGTCAACAGGTGCCTATGAAGAATCGTGGGTATTTGGTGGCCAGAGCACATCTCAAATGAAGAGCTATGGAGAGCCACTAACCAGCTTCCGATCTGCTTGCAAATTAGGAGGCGGAAATGGACTCACTAACACAAACCAGAAGAACAAAACAGTTTGGAAACTGGTCAGAAGCTTCAATAACCCCTCCACCCGTGGGCTCCCCACTCTTAGAACATCACAGGTAACTGCTACTACAGATAGTGACAAAGCCGAAGTCCTTGTTCAGCAATTTGTTAAAGTGCTCACTGAGGCTGACGTAAGATGTAATGGTTTTAATCCAATGTCAATGTCCAATGCCATTGTCAATTCAAATCTGACATCAACACATTCCACACACACACTGCATGCTGGATGAACACTCAATCAATGACGGACATTCATTTGACTTTGACAGAACCAAGATTCTTGACCAGGAAAGCCATCACTTCAATCGTAAAATAAAAGAAATGATCCGGAGACCATTGGATGAAAAACGAACTTCGGGAAATGCAATTTATTGAAAACGAATTTTAAAACGAAGTCGTTTTACATATTAGTAGCGCAATACACGGGGTGTTAGTTTAGTTGACAAATCACAACTGAATTGTGATAAGAACATCGATGTGAACTCTTACGGCTCAAGAGTGCAACAGGAGGTGAGAGCGGATAAATGGAGGGGCGTGAGCGGGCGAGAGATTACGAGGGATAACGGAAAGAAGCGAGGAATCATACATCCCCGCTTCCCTCACATTTAGGAGCGGTATGGTAATGTAGGGTTCCTGGATATTCTAGGATTCAAGAGAACATTGTCTCATGTGCTGGACAGCGTATTAACTTGCTTGCGTGATACAAGCGTTTGCCTGAAGGGCCATGGTTGACAATGATTTCGAAAACATTGTTGGATATTACTCTAGAAATCGGGAACGGTCCCATACGTAAATTATCAAGTTTATTACGATTAAGTTTGTTGCCATTCTCGACGTAAACAGAGTCTCCAAAGGCAAAATTGATATCACATTTATTCTTATCATATAAATGTTTGTTGTACATATGGTATTTAAGCGTATTTTTGAGAGCGGTTTTCCTATCCTCGTGTAAATCTGCAGGAGCGGATAAGGTTTTGGGGAGGATGGAAACGGGTCGACCAGTGAGCAGATACGAGGGAGCGAATTTGGTGACTGAATGAGGAGAGTCGTTGTATTGTTTTACGCACTCGTTAGCAATAGCCGACCAACTCTATCTCGGGGGGGGGGGGGGGGGGGCTCGTCATGCTTCATACAACGTATGCGATTAACCAATATCTGATTGAGACGCTCGTTCAAGCCATTAGAGAATGCCCTGTCGATGGCTGCAAAAACATGGTGAATGCCAGAGCAGGCGCAATATGCAGTGAATTCATCGGGGGATAAGCCACCGTATTGATCCGTGAGAAGGATCCTGATCTGGTTTTTCCTCTGCACAGAGTCAATGAGCCAAGATAAGATTTTGGCCGATTGACCCTTGGAAGGAAGGATATACGCATATTGCGTGAAGTGATCGACGAGCAGGTGTAGATAACGGAGCGAGGAGTGATAGGGACCAAAACCGCCAACCGTATCAAGGGACATGACTTCGAATGGAGCTTTAGCTGGACCGAGGAAACCCATTTGGGCACTGCGGCGAGGACACGGGATTTGTTCATGATGCAGATTGTCCACGAGTTACAAAATTTACGAATAGAATTGTATATTTTTGGGAATGTAAAGTGTTTTGTGATGATAGCTATGACATGTTTTGGCCCAATATGGCCGTATTTCGCGTGAACAATGCTAATCAGGTTTTCACCTGCTTGGTTATCTAATAAGATACGAGAATTGCCGTTAATCGTACGATAAATGATACCCTGTTTGGTCAAGTCCAAACTCGATACTTTTAGGTTGCGTTGAAATTGTTTAATTTCATAGAGAGAGAGGAAATTGAATGTGGGTAATATCGGTTCGTTATCCGCGGTGTCGGGCTGAGGTTTTAGTACTGGATTTCGGGATAGACAGTCGGCCTCGTGATTCGACGTGCCAGGACGGTAAAGAATTCTGAAGTCGAACTGAAGGAGTTCATTGGCAAGATCTCCAAGTTCCTCGTAGAGCTTTCAAATTCAGACCCTCTAGGGGTTTATGGTCGGTGATGACAGTGAAGTGGCGTCCTATCAACCAATAGCGCCAATAGCGGATGGCTTCGCGAACAGCAATGCTTTCGATTGCGCATCCGACCACTTCTTCGAGAAGAAGGCGACCAGTTTTTGGGAACTGTCCGACTGTGTCTACTTTAGCACAGCACCGATACCTACTCCACTGGCGTCAGTATAAACAAATATCGGTGTGGTGCGATCAAAAATAGCCAGTACGGATATGGAAGTTAGTAGGTCCTTTATTTTATCAAAGCTACTTTGAAATTCGTTTGACCAGGAGAATGGAATGTTTTTACGTAGGAGGTTGTGGAACAGTTCGAGCATGGAAACGGAGTCTGGGATGAATTTTCGATAGAAGTTCACTTTACCGAGGAAGTGGCGGATGTTTTTCCTGGAGGAAGGAGTTGGAAAGCGTTTGATAGCTATCAAGTTATCCTGGAGTGGCTTGACCGTATCAGCTCCCAGGATGTGGCCTAAGTATTGGATGGAGGAAGCGGCGAGGGTACACTTCTTAAAGTTAAAGCGGAAGTCGTCCTCAAAAACGGCTGTGATTAAACGTTGAGTGTGAGCCAAGTGTTCATCAAAAGTACGAGAGAAGATTAATATATCAACTAGGTAATTGACGGTGAATTGGGAAAGTCCGTTACGTTTAATAATGCCAGAAATTGCATTTTGAAAGACGGCTGGAGCCACTTTTATTCCGAAAGGCATGGAACGCCACTCGTAGTGTTCGTGCTGGGTGATGAACGCAGATTTGTGTCTATCCAGAGCACGAATGGGTATCGACCAGAATGCCGTATTCAATGCTGCAGAAAACCACGAGCAGCCCCGCGTTTTAACAAGAATTTCGTCGATGAGCGGGAAAGGTTGAGTTTCCGGGATAATCAATTTATTCAATTCGTGGTAATCTACACACGTGCGAGTTTTTGTTTTCGTGTTGCTCAAGCCATCCTTCTTAAATTGCATCGTAACGGGGAATGCAAAGGGTGATTTGGATTCGGTGATCATGCCGAATTTTAAAAGTTCACGGCACTGCCGTTTAATCTCCTCTTGGTCGTCGAATGTGCAGCGGTATGGTTTCTTTGCCACGTACGTATTTTTTGAAAGATTGATTGAACATTCGTATTTTGTGACGTTGCCAACGTCGAAAGAGTGCTTAGTAAAAGCAGGGAAATTTCTTAAAATTAGTGAGCTAATTTCACCTTCCTCTTTAGCAGCTAGATGCGATATTTTAGTTTTAAATAACTCTTCATAAGTATTCGTTTCAAATGACTAAGTTGTTTATGGAAATTTCAGGAGGAGTGTTTTCACAAATAACTTAACATTGCTTTAATATTAAATTATGATCAAGGGCAAGGCGAAACTCGGGGATTAAATCGAGGGCAATAATAAAATCGAAACCAAAAGTGCTTGAGTCGAGAACGTATAATAGTACTCTCTTTTGGATATCAAAAATGTTCATGTAAAGCATTGTGACACCTAATATGGAGCCCGGGCCGCTCGTGGTGTTAATTTTTCTGTTAGCAAGCTGTGTGATTCGGTCAAGCCATGCATTTTTGGGTTGTAGGATGCTAGTTAGTTGAGCTTGTGTTGAGCATAGTCGGAGAGCGATCCAGAGGTGTATTTAAAGTAGAAAGCTGAACGGGCTGCAGTGAGACTTAGAGTTCCGAAATTTTCAAGGAATGATTGTCGCCAGAAATTCCAAGTAGTGGGGCAGGACGATAGGCGTGTGGTGTTATACCACTTCTCGACACTTTCCTCCAAAAACAGCCGAACTCATCGATGAGTAAACGTTGGCATTCCGATTCAAATATGTCCAACTAAGCGCCTGCATTAGACAAGTAGGTTTTGGAGCCAAATTTCGGTACTACTGCATCCTTTACGATCGAGGCCAGAGACTTGAGGGGGATGGAGGCTGCAGTATGCAAGTATGGGGTTCGGGAGTTCTCGTGATTGAGTTCATTCAGGAGGATTCCGTTAATGAATGGATTTTCAAATTCGTCAAAATACAATTTCGCGAGGTCGTCATCTAGGATGCATTTGAACGATCGTCGAGTCCATCTTGGAGCTAGATCCTTCTTTGCTGGTCTCGCAACAGGTAGAAGCATCAGCTTATCGTGTAGATTGAGAGAACGTAATTAAGGTGGAAAAGCATATGTGGACTCTTCGTCAAGGCGTTGTATGGAGATCACGTGTGTAACTGTAGTAGCGGCGTAGGTGAGTGATGGTTCGGCACAAAAAGTAAACTTAACCTTGACCAGCATGGCGTAGGCGCGTAAGAACGAGAGAAACGACAAGTTTTAAAATGTATAAGATCCGGAGACTATTGGATGAAAAACGAACTTCGAGAAATGCGATTTATTGAAAATGAATTTTAAAACGAAGCCGGTTTACATATTAGTAGCGCAATACACGGGGTGTTAGTTTAGTTGACAAATCACGACTGAATTGTGATAAGAACATCGATGCGAACTCTTACGGCTCAAGAGTGCAATAGGAGGTAAGACAGAGCAGATAAATGGAGGGGCGTGAGCGGGTGAGAGATTACGAGAGATAACGGAGAGAAGCGAGGAATCTTACATCCCCCCTTCCCTCACATTTAGGAGCGGTAGGGTAATGTAGGGTTACATATATTAGCTAATTCCCAACAGCATGCAATAAAAGGACTGACACTGCCAATCTTAGCCAAATTTATTTGAATCTCATAAACCATTACACCTAACCCTCATGTACACCTAAGCTGTTTTTCCCATCTCCTTCTGATAAACCCTGCAAATTATTACACAACGGTTTATTATTCGGATAATCAGCTTGACCTAGCATTAATGCTCCGAGACCCATCCTGTTCGAATCAGCATCGAAAAATATCATAATGAAACCCAAAAAAAGGTCGAAAAGAACTGAATCGTAATATTAAAATAAACAAAAAAACGCAAGTATCTAGAAAAAACTGAATTGTAATATGAAAACACGCACGCTAAGTACTAATATCAAAATTTAACCAAAAATCTATGAAAAAAACCAAAATGAGAATGAAACGAAAGAATCTAAAAAAATTGAATCGTATTAAAACCAAAACGTCGGGGAAATAGGAACGCTCGAAGCGAAAGGCGAGTTGAGCGGCGAGTGGGGGAGGCGGAGTCGTTGGGAGGGAAGCGACCCGCCTCGAGAGAAGCGAGCCGCCTCGAGAGCGGTTGGTTTTTTGAAGAGGCGGGCGGGGCAGAGGGAATTCAAACGACGAAACGCTTGTAGCTCCCGCGTTGTACTGCGTTTCGTTAATTTTTTTAACCGTTTTTTGCCCATTACAACCACGGGCTTCGTCCGATCGGATTGCCGAGATGGCGGGCACAACTAGATACCAAATCGGATTTTTGGGCGAAAGAACGAATTTTTAGACCACGTTAAAGGCACAAAACGGCCCGGACGGCGGACGGGGGACGGACATTGCAAATTTGGAATCTCCATGTCTTGAAACGTAAAGTATCAAATTTTGAGGGGGGGGGGTTGTAAAAAATTTTTCGTGACCGAAAACATAGGGTTATTATTCAGAATGAATAATAAACCAAAACAAGAATAACTCCATGTTGTGTAATACTTTGAGTATTTTTACTTTCCTTGGCTCCACAAAGTAGAAAGAAAAGTTATGTAATCGGCTGGAAAACAATTTTGAGTTTTCTTTAGATCTTTACGTTTCAGACCCTCCTGAGTCCGACAAAGGGGGACAGAACTCTCCTACTGTAACCTCTGCGTGGCCGTAAAAGCCGGCCTTAAAGGGGCTTAAAGCTCACGACACTGTCATAAACAACATATTCCAGATACACACAACACTGCAACGGATTACGTGGCAGAACACATTGACTTAATATAACACTCATAATGAGCGAAAGACAGTCCTGGAAGTAGCTCACTAACACCTGCGAGAGATCCCTTATATAGGTGCGGCCTTCGGAATGAGGAGGGGGAAAAACCAGGTTTGAGCATTCCTTGGGCGGCTGATAGCGTGTGTTCCGCTCACCACATCACCAGTGACTGAGGGCTGACTCTGAGCAGCAGCTGAAAAATCCCTCATGCGTCTCTCACGGTGGATGGTCGGACTGGCAGCTGCAGCGCATGTGGGGGCCTCACTTTGACCCTCAATGGACCAGCGAAAGGGGCTAGAATCAATATGCATGAGGGAGAGCTTCCAGGACACTGCTTCGTGCACCTCTCGCTCATACAACTAACACACACAACAAATGAACTCACAAGGGTACACTAAATCAGTCTGCTTCTTTAATCCCCCCCCCCAAAATTAGTTAAACCTACATGACAAAGTCAGTCAAATCATCAGCAGGTAATAAAACGACACCTGTGCCTCTTCCTCGGGCTGGCCAAGCTCGACCCCTCCCTCTTCGGACGATGGGCAACCTACTCGTCGTCAAAACAAACAAGGGTGGAAAGAACCAGGCAAACCGCTTTCATCTTCCCCTTCCCCTCCTGGCTACTACAAGTACTAGACATCCTGTGGACTCTAACCTATCGGACATGGAGCAGATTTGTGCGTATGTCCAAATTATTCATGGCCAGCTGGCACGGATGAGGGTCAACATGACGGGACCAATGCATGACCTTCTCACCAGCTGCCTCTTCGAAATATCGAAACTGGCAATCCAAGCTAGTGCCCCCCCAACGACATCGCCTCCTGCCACTAACCCCCTGCGGGAAATTGTGGCAGCTGTCGTGAGGGAAGAGCTGCGTAGGGCAATTGCCCAGCAGCCAGTGCCACCAGCCCCCCAAGCTCAAGGTGCTCCTACGAGCCAGATTAGTACCCCAGGCCCCTCATATGCAGCAGTAGCTGCTACGGAGCCCAATTCCCTCCCTTATAGAGCCGAGGCTGAATGGCAGTCTGCCAGGGCCAGGAAGCACAGGGGAAAACAAAAGAAGACCCCAAAAAAGCAGGATGTGTAGGTCGAGGGCAGCAGGGCAGGTGGGGCACCCACGCCTCCGCCCAAAAACAAGGGGAAAAACAAAACTAAAAATAAAAAGGCTACACCCCTTACTAAACTCCCCCTAAAAATCCACGACAAAACGTAGTAGTAGTTAGGCGTATGTGTGAGGAAGGAGAGGCTGGTCCCTCCACTCCTGATGCAATGGAAGCCCTGATGTGGGGTGTCCCTGCTACGGATCTCCAAGCACTAAGCGTTCGAGTGCTTGACATCCACACTGCAGTGGGAGGTGGCGCCGCCATTGTGACGGAAACGCCAGAAATGGCCAAGGCGCTTAAGAGCCACATTTCCCCGAAGAAGGAGTTGAAGCTCCAAGCGTCAGCCCCTGTGGGTCGCTTCCCACGCCTGCTATTGTGCGACGTGTGGACTAACCTACAAAAAGAGGACTTGGCCCAACAAGTTGTTGAACACAACCCTGCGTTAGGCTTGCAGCCGCAGGACGTCAGGCCCCTCTTCACCAAAAAGCGTGGCAGACAAAAGGATTGGGTGATTGAGGTATCACCCAGCCTATACAAAAAACTAAGAGGGGGCAAGGCACCTCCAAATAGCCTGGCAGCGGTGCGCCATCCGAAAGTACCAAGCCCCCACTCAGTGCTACAAATGCCAGCGCTATGGCCACCTGGCTGTGTGCGCCTTGCCACATCTGGGTAAGGAATGCAAGCGTGATGCTCCCCTCAAGTGTGCCAATTGCATCGAACGCAAAATCCAACAGGTCGCACACTCTACACGAGACGCACGCTATACCATTCGTCAGCGAGCGATTGCCCTCCAGGAGTCACAAGTGGATTATGAATAGGTCACAAACAGTTCGAATCCTTCAGCACAACACAAATAAGAGTTCCCCAGTTATGGCTGAGTTGCTGCAAAATGCACTCAAGAAACGCTGCGGTGTTCTCGCCATACAGGAACCATACATAGGATCCAAAACTCTTGGTCTGGGATCGCAGGCACGAGTGGTGGCTGGAGCAAGAACGGGAGCCAAGGCAGCAGTGGCCTGCATTGACCCGTCCATTGACATGCTCGCACTCACCCACCTGAACAGCCAGCACTTGGCCACTGTGCTCATCCGAGTCATTGGCTTTGAGCTGGTTGTAATATCATTTTACAGGCAATTTGGCGCACCAGTTACCAACAGCCTTCAACCACTCGAGCGGGCTCTAGCACGCCTATCATGACGACCCTGCATAGTCTGTGCTGATGCAAACGCCAGATCACCATTGTGGGGATGCCCAACCCTGGATCAATATAGAGCTGCTCACCAGGTACAACTTGGTTGTTGCCAACGACCCCATGACTGAGGCGACCTATGATGGTCAAGGAGGAAGGTAGTGTATAGACGTCACAGCCGTGTCTCACACCCTGCTACTCAAATTGCAGGGTTAGCGAGTCATACCAGGTGCAACACAGAGCGATCACATGGTTATTGACTTTGCCATCACGGATGACAACTTCCTCTGCAAAGACACGCGTGAAAAGCGACAAAAAATGATGACTGGCCAAAATTCTGTAGGGTACTGTAAGTTGAACTGCGTGCCGCAGACACCGACCTAATAGTGCAAGCATCCACACCTGGAGAGGTGGACAGCAAAGTGAACATATTTACCACAGCACTGCACTCTGCTGGGCTCTCTGTACTTCGGCAACAGAAGCACAGGGCGATCAAAGTCCCATGGTGGACTGAAGAACTTAATCCCCTCAAGCAAAGTGCAACTAGAGCCAGAAGGATGTACCAAAACACTCGTGACCCTGATGCCAGAGCAACACGCCGAACTGCCTTCATCCAAGAGAAGAAGGCCTTCCACCGCGCCATCAAACAAGCCAAACGGCAAGGCTGGCGAAATGTTGTGGAAGCGGGGAGCTCTGAGAACCCCTGGGGCAGACATTACAAGTCCCCCATAGGAAAAGCAAATGTAGAGCAGGTCTTAGCTGCAATGCAAAATGAGTCAGGCTGGGCCTGCAGCATCGAAAGTTCACTGGAAACCCTCCTTGAGAAGGCGTTCCCAGATGACCAAGTAGCTCGAGACACTGAAGCCCAGAGGGCAGCAAGGGAGCTGATCATAGACCCTCCGAATGAGCCCGACATCCCATTATGGACAACAGGCGACCTTGGCAGGGCCCTTGCGACCTTAAAGCCCAACAAATCTCCTGGGCCAGATAAAATAGAAAGCAATATGCTAAGGAAGGCTGAGCGGACAATCTCCAGCGGCCTCCTTAATTTATTTAATCACTGTCTGCAGGTCGGACAGTTCCCCACTCAGTGGAAGTCTGCGCGTGTTGTCACTCTTCAAAAGGGAGGCGACCGCAATCAGTCGGGCCCGTGATCATGGAGACCACTCAGCCTTCTTTCCATATTAGGCAAAACACTAGAAATCTTGATGTTGCAGTCCCTCGAAGGAGTCTTTGGCCGCAACCTCGCAGGCAGGCAATACGGGTGTACCAAAGGAAGGTCCACACAGGATGTCATTGTCGAGATTCGGCGTGTTTCCCTGCTGGCACCGGCTAAGTACGTCGTAGCAGTTCTGATTGACATCAGAGGAGCGTTTGACAACCTTTGGTGGCCAGCGCTTCGTAATGAGCTCAAAGGTAGAGGAATCCCCCGCAACCTGTACTCGCTCGTCAGAAGTTACCTGACAGACAGAACTGCTACGATCGAAAGCAGGCATGTCTCCGTCCAGAGAAAGATTGAGAAGGGGTGCCCACAGGGCTCGGTCCTTGGACCAGCACTCTGGAATGCCTTCTTCGAAGGTCTTCTCAGGAGACTCATGGAGACTGACTGCGAGCCGTACACCTATGTGGATGACTTGACTGCGCTGATCTTTGCAGAGTCAGTCCGCCAAATTGAAGAAAAAACCCACCACGTGCTCCGCACTGTCAACCAATGGTGCGAGCATGTCAAGATGCAGGTGGCTGAGGAAAAAACCCAGCTAATCCTCTTGAAGGGGAAAGTGAATAATCCACCCACAATACGCTTTGGCGGCCACAGGCTCCTTCTTGAAAAGCACGTCAAGTATTTAGGAGTGAATATAGGTGAGAGGTGGGGTTTCAACCAACACCTCCAGTCCCTTAAAGGCACTACCATTGCAAGGTTTGCCTCACTGCGTGCCATTACTAAGGCCACTTGGGGTGTGTGTTACCACGACACTATCCTCATGTATAAGGCCATCTATCTAGGTGTGATTGGCTACTGCCCCGTTGTCTGGGGTAGCAAACTAACAGTCAATCAAAAGAGAGTATTGGCCCAATCCCAGAGAGCTGCGCTCCTGTGGATTACCAAGGCCTACAAGACTGTATCAACAGAAGCACTCCAGGTGATCACTGGTCAGTTACCAGTTGATTTGGCGGTTGAGTGCATGGTTGACAAGTGGAGAGTGAAACGGGAGCTTCCCCCGCTTTGGGCTGAACTCCGTGCGGATCTCACCACAGAACAGAAACTTGCCGCCATCGATGAATGGGCTCTAGAGAAATGGCAAGCGAGAAGGGAATCCTCGTCAAAGGGACGTGATATGTATGAGTTCTTCCCCAACATCCGTGAACGTACTAAAGTTAACGTACCTGTTAGGTGAGTCCGTCTCCTCTGGCTTGTGAGTTACTGTGGGCAAGCGCTTTCGATGTAAAGACATCATCGTCTGGCCGTTAAGTCAGTACTGGAGTCTGTCAGTTGGTCGTGGTCTTTATATACAAAGAGAAAGGTGAAAGGGGTAATGGAGCGTCGGGGAAGGGGCGGGGAGAGGAGGTCATGTACCTCAGGGGAAACCCCCTAGAGATAAATGGGACGTGTTGGATGGTCTGTCAATTGTGGAATTTACGTCTTTTTTGTGTAGGGTGGTCTATAAATCCGTCAGTTGGTTGTTTTCGTTTGTGTAGTGTTTTGAGTGGTGTGAATATGGTGTCGCATTTTGTGTTGATTTGTTCATTTATGATCTGTCCATTGAAGTTTTTTAGTTTATAAACTTCCATGTTTTCCAATATGGTTACCTACTGGCGGACATAACCCAATCTCTTAAATATCTTAGATATCCGTTGGATGGTCTTTCTAGAAAATGGGTTGAGCCAGACCACTGGACTGGTGACTTCAATGCGCAGCACCACTTCTTTTCTCAGAAAGACTCTCCATTATGCACGTCTTGTGCCTCCAGTGCGGAGGAAACAAGAAACCATGTGCTGCTCCACTGTGGTTTCTACAACAGTGAGCGACGGTTGATGGGAGGGCAAACGAACTTAGCAGCATTGACTGCTACAAAGCAAGCCTATAACCATTTTCCAAAGTTCGCGAAGAAGGTGATGGCTAAGAAACGTGGTCATAGTTGATCTGTCCTTTTGAAACTTGCCACCCAAGTAAACAGTAAGATCAGGTGGGAAACCAGATTAAGAACTCCTCCCAGATGGTACGGGATTCCTCAGGTGGTCACCTCCGCGCGGTCACACACGGGCAACACCTCTCTACCGGGAGACTGGCTAACGACCAAACGACCTGCCATACCTCCACAGGTCTGAGTTCGGTGGATGCTGCAGGGGCCAGCCTCTTGCATATTAGCGAAACCGCAACTTCTATGACTGATATAATCCTCATCGAGGGTTTGGGTACAGTCATCAAATAAGGAAACAGACCTGCCGTTAGGGAGGCTCTCGCTATGGGATCGATATTTCGAAGAGGCAGCTGGTGACGAGGTCCCACATTGGTTGACCCTCATTCGCGACAGCTGGCCGTGGATAATTTGGACATAGGGACAAATCTGTTCCATGTCCAACAGATTAGGGTCCACTGGGTGTCTACTGCTTCTAGTAGCCAGGCTGCCCGGGCTACTAGGATGGGAAAGGGGAGATGAAGGCAGTTTGCCTGGCCCTTGTTTGTTTGGACGACGAGTAGGTTGCTCATCGTCCAAAGAGGAAGGGGTGGAGCTTGGCGAGCCTGAGGAAGAGGCGCAGGTGTCGTTTTTATTACCTGCTGATGTTTTGACGGACTTTGTCATGTTGGTTTAACTATTTGGGGGGGGGGGGGGATTAAAGAGGGGGACTGATTTAGTGTACCCTTGTGAGTTCATTTGTTGTGTGTGTTTGTAGTATGAGCGAGAGGTGCTTGAAGCAGTGTCCTGGAAGCTCCCCCTCAGGCATATTGATTCTAGCCCCTTTCGTTTTATGGCTGTAGGAAGAAGCAATGCTTACAGTTCCGGAGTTTTCGGGCTGCTCTTACTCATTCCCGAACGAGTACGAGCAGCACAATAAATTCCGGAACTGTAAGCGCTACCACTTCCTGCAGCCGTAAAGTGTTGTTTGACCAAGTTCAAATGAACTGAGTGATATATGAATTGAGTAAGTGGAAAAAGCCATGCATGTACACGAGCTAAGGAAAGTTGTGCGTTGCAACGCACACGATATTTTTCTTTTTGTCTGATCTCTTCACTATGTTCCTGTTTACTCGTAACCAAGTTAAAACCTTTCACGCTAGTCCAATCTGTTATTTACCATTAAGGTCTGTTTTGTTTTTGTTTGCTTCTCCAAATGTATGTATTTTAAGATATTAGAAGCATTTCCCAAGGTTATTTTCAAAATTAGTTCAATAATTTTCTAACAATTTACTGTAACCTGTGTTGTGATACCCTATAGCCCTTATGATCCTTAATAAATTAAGCGAAACGTTGGCCGAGAGAAAGTTTTTTTCATTCATCCTGACTGGCTCAAGAATTCACACCAGACTAATAATTCCTCGTTCTACCGTTAGAACATGAATAAAGATGAAGGAAGTCTCTTTCTCTCTCCACACATTACAATAGCAAATATCAGTGGCAACTGATCTGTCACAAAGATCTTTCACCGGAAAACTTCAATGGGCGACAAACATCTACACACAAATTTGTGTAACCCATGCTACTGTTACTTATACGACCAAAGCTTATTACGTCCTTGCAATACGATATGGCGTTATCCCAGACATGTATTAGGGTGTAGAAGTTCAAAGTTCACGAAATTTAATACTATTGATCATACATTTGTTCACTTTCAATGTTAGCAACCTATTTTTCCACCACCTATTTTGTTCACGATTACGTATTTTGGAACTAATTTTTCCTAAACATACATTGCGTAAGCAATTATGTAACTTTCTGTCTACAAGCAGTGGATTGTGTTTCGGCAACTGAACCCTCATTCACCTCTTACTCTACAAATTAGCCATATCGCTACTTCTCCTCCTCTAACCCTCCCGCTGACCAAACCTTTTCCTGTTTTATCATCTACCGATTTGCCATTTCTTCCTATCCTGTTTGTGACATTGTACGATCGAGCGTCACTGTCCTTTTCTCTCGCGCAAGACGCTCTTTGCTTCCACGAGAAGTTCAGATTGTACGCATAAAGTGTAACAAGGACAATTTGTACTCCTTAGGAGTTCTATACGCATTTCTGAACGCCACAACAACAATACAGAAGTTGTGATCTAGTTGAGTGTTACCTGAAGCAGTATCTTCCTAGTCATGTGTAATGACTGACAATTTACTTGTCGTTTTTTTACAAATACTACTGAGGAATTGTTCAGTATGTGCATCATTAAATAGATGGTAATTCTTGAATGAACAACCGAATATTCCGCCTTCATTCAACTCAATCTCAAAGCCAGCAGTTTCCAACGGATTTGGAATTTAAAGAAAGTGACTGAACATCATTACCCTGTTCCACCAATGTTGGGTGAAGGTATATAAGGTTCTTGTAAAATATGTACATACTTATTCAAAGGTTTTCAAGTTCAGTTCTTGAAATAATATGACATGAGACGTACACAAGTTCGTGGTACCAATTTTTTTCAAGGTTGCATGCAACCTAAGCAACAAGGTTTTATACAATGACCTTAGAGTAAGTAAGCGAAATGCAACGGTTAGTTTAGTTTCATTTGATGTTCAGTTTCTAAATGTACTTTTCATTATAATTGCACTAAACTACTCGTATTAGTACTATTTATGTACGTATGAAATATGTTCTAGGTTTGATTAATGAAAAATAGTTTATACCTTGAGACAATCGAGGAAAAATTCCATCCCGTGTCCATCGAGGAAGCGCTGGCAGTTTACTGCCGTTTCGTCGGTTACGTTCCACATCGTCGACCACGCCACTTCCAGCACGTCATCACACACTTTCCTCTTTACTCTGTCTTTTATTATCATCAGCATCCTCTGTACAATCAAATAACTCGTTAGATCTAATTATAGATGATCAGGAAGTTGATGTGATATGTAAGTGTTACGCATTACTTTCAAGTTCAGTCGAAAACGCTTGTTTATGCCACATGCCACGCGTGTATTTCACAACTGTCTACTTAATCTGATTTCGCACCTAATCTAACGAGAGTGGTAAGTGTCAATGTGAGATATCAATTGTGGCCACAAATACGCAGAGCCTGGTATGTTCCTTTAGAGTATTTTGGGACAGTGCTTAATATAATAAACATTTCTTAGTTTCAGACAGAAGATGTCTACGTCAGCATCCATTGGCAGTTATAACTTGAAATTGTGGCATTGACTAATCAGAAAGAAGACAGCTCGTGGAAGTGTATTATAATTTAAATGTTGCACAATAAAATCATCAATAAGGGGGGGGGGGATATGTGATCTCCCCAGAAGTTCATTCTTAATTCAGTCGGCATAATGAAAAGCGAAACACGATCGCTACACTTTCTCTGAACTCTTGAGTGCAGAATACGAATACTTCCCATATGGATAAACGAACATTTCCAGTTGTTTGGTACGAAACCGCCATTCTCCTCTTATATTTCGTAATATACTTATTTTCTGACCTAAAACTATCACCCCTCAAAATGCAACTGCCGATATTGTCTTTTTACTTTCCTTGGCTCTACGAAGTTTTGAGTTCTCTTCAGATCTATACGTTTCAGATCCCCCTGAGTCCGAAAAACACTATTTGGGAAAATGGTCTGTGTGTCTGTGAACGATTTTTAGAGAAAACCACCGTACCAAATCAGCTCAAACTTGATATCTCGCCCGTAGGTCACCATGGGACGCCAAAATATGGGTTTGAACAAAATCCACCGAAAGTTAACTATAGTTATCATAGTGATCAAAACACCAAATATTTTTTTTCTCAAAAACGGCTCTAACGATTTTGATTGAATTTTTTATATTGATAGCTCTCAATATGGCAATTATACCATTAAATTCCCATTTGTGGGAAAATGACGAGAGCAGCACAATAAACTATCAAAATTTTCGACGAAAAGCGTTTTTAGCGCGGTTTTTTCCTTATAAAATCCGCTGGAATGTTAGTAGAAAGTTAAAGAAAATTGGTATTGCAGTCCAATCCAATACCTAATGGGTGAGTGTTTAAACACGCTCATAAGATACATAGGGCTCACTCCAGAAATTTTTACTTTCCTTGGCTCTACGAAGTTGTCGGGGCCCCCCTTTTCAAGAAGTTGCGCTGTTTGCTTGAGTGCTTGTGTGTGTGGTCCTGAAAAGGGCCGACGAAATATTGTTGTTGTGTGTGTGTGTTGGTTGTGTCTGTCGGTTGAGAGTGCGTGAGGTGGAGAGCGGATTTCTCGGGCGTCGTTAGGTCGAAGGGCTCGGTTGAGCGGTAGCTCCTCTCGGTGAGGGATCCGGTTGGATCGTCGCTCCTTCTGTCGTAGACGCGAGATGAGGGACTCGGGTTCTGTTTATCGGTTGAGAGTGTGTGAGGTGAAGAACGGATTTCTCGGGCGTCGTTAGGTCGAAGGGCTCGGTTGAGCGGTAGCCCCTCTCGGTGAGGGATCCGGTTGGATCGTCGCTCCTTCAGTCGGAGACGCGAGATGATGGTTGAGTCAGGAGGTTCGGTCGAGCAGCGGGCGAGGGACGAGTTCCCCAGGCGTCGAAGCGTCGTTTGAAGGGCTCGGTTGAGCGTAGCTCCTCTCGGTGAGGGATTCGGTTGAATCGTCGCTCCTTCTTCTTCTGACGCGAGGGGGACTCTGTTGTCCCCGCCGGAGCCGCTGAAGGTGGTCGGTTGTCGTCAGAGGGTGTGAACGGTGTAAGAGCAGAAGACGGAATGAAGTGAATGAGTTGAATGAATTGAATGATCGTTTTTTTTTTTTTTTTTTTTTTTTCGGACGCTTCCGGGGAGGGGAAATGATCGTTTTTCGTTTAGGCAGGCCCTTATATACGTGCTCCTGGAGGGAGTCGCCTTCTCTGGTTGGCCGCCTGCTGTTCCCTCCAGGGGTGGTTTTCGGCTAGCGCCCTCTGTCGGAATGAGGCGGCTTTTGTTGTGGAGAGTGGCGGCTGGCCGCCACAGAAGTAGAAAGGAAAGTTATGTAATCGGCTGAAAAAAAAAAAATTTTGAGTTCTCTTCAGATCTTTACGTTTCAGACCCCCCTGAGTCCGAAAAACACTATGTGGGAAAATGGTCTGTGTGTATGTGTGTATGTGCACGATTTTTAGAGAGAACCATCGTACCAAATCCACTCAAACTTCATATCTCGCCCGCAGGTTACCATGGGACGCCAAAATAAGGGTTTGAACAAAATACACCGAAAATTAACTATAGTTATCATAGTGATCAAAACACCAAACAATTTTTTTTTCTCAAAAACGGCTCTAACGATGTTTATTAAATTTTTTATATTGGTAGCACTTAATAAGATAATTATACCTTAAAATTCCCATTTCTGGGAAAATGACGAGAGCAGCACAATAAATTATCAAAATTTTCGACGAAAAGCGTTTTTAGCGCGGTTTTTTCCTTATAAACTCCGCTGGAATGTTAGAAAGTTAAAGAAAACTGGTATTGTAGTCCAATCCAATACCTAAAGGGTGATTGTTTAAAAACGCTCATGAGGTACATGGGGGTCACTCCAGAAATTCCTGAATTTCAACTACTGCCGTTTCGCTTACTACCAGTTCTAAACGTTTTTACCCAATAAGTCTGCAAAGGTAATTACTATCCTTCTTCAAAAAATTTATGTTTATAGCCTCATTAATTGTACCAATTGCTCAGTAATGGTTCTGGAATGAGAACGAGCAGCACAATAAATTCCGGAACTGTTAGCGCTACTGCTTCCTGCTGCCGTAATGCGTTGTTTGACCAAGTTCTTAAACAGAATTAGCCATGTAAAAAGTGATTAAACAGAATTAGCCATGTAAAAAGTGAATTGACGTAGAGCTAAGGAAATTTTTTAGATATTTTTAGTTTCAACTACCGCCGTTTCGCTTACTACCAGTTCTAACAGTTATTACCCAATAACTCTGCAAAAGTGATTACTATCCTTTTTCAAAAAATTCGTGTTTACAGCCTCATTAATTTTCTGTGTACCAATTGCTCAATAATGGTCCTGCAGTGAGTACGAGCAGCACAATAAATTCCAGAACTGTAGGCGCTACCGCTTCCTGCTGCCGTTAAGCGTTGTTTGACTAAGTTCCAATTAACTGAGTGATAAATGAATTGATTAAACAGAATTAGCCACGTAAAACGTGAATTGTTGTAGAGCTAAGGAAAGTTGTGTGTTGCAACGCACCAGATATTTTTCTCCTTCAGAATCATTTTTCACAGACTCAACAGGACGCAGTACTGGATTTTGACTAATATAAAGCTCTCTGACTGTCCCAAAATTGCGATGAGCATCCTAAGACCTATTGCGCCAGTGTTAATGTCATATAGCTCCAAGCCTAACCTTCTAAGGAATGCCAGGTATTTCCTCCAGGAGTCTTCATTAATGTCCACCCTAAAAGAAGTGGTACCAAAGACCAGAAATTGCTCACTTCCAAATCAATGGCACTGGGCAGAGTGGTCCTCTAGGAAAAAAATGCTCCATTTAGTTCGACCTTGATGGAAGGGAGTAATCGTTAATTTGCTCCCAAAAATCAGTGTAATAGGCTACAATTAAGACCATTTCACCTACAAGACCTCGAAGTGTTTCATCCAAATGTGAAACACTGGTCTCTGGTGATCTGATGTCAACCATCTTATTAATTTAATGCACCATTCGAGTATTCTGTTCACATTCACGTCAATTTACAACACATGAGTCACATGTTGCGCCTCTAACGAAACATCGAGTTTCCAGCACTAACCTGAATCGCTCCAAGGTCGCCTAGAAGTTGTTTTTGCGTTCCATCAACTTGGCAGGCGAGAGAGTTTAAGAGGTAGATGCCTATCCGTTGGACGAAGCCTTCCTGCTCCATTTCTGATACCATATGTAGTAGAATTGTCACTAACCGTTTATATTCGAAGAGCTGTCAAGAGGAAGAAAATGAAATTTGAAAGCACTTGTCCAATGCAAAGCAATTTACGAGACTCAGAATTTTACAGGAACACAACAACCTTAACAATATGTTTTTAAAAACACGATCTGCTCCTATCGTCATTCATCATTTTGCTAAATTGATGAAAGGTACTTTTGTTTCTATTTTCGCTGAGAATATATATACATTCACATTTATTAGTTACATAGTGCATATATTTCACGACACATTAACTTTCAAGAACTGAACATGAAACTAACAGTTCTTAAAGTTCCAGACTTTACTGGGTTGCGATGAAGCCAAACCATAGCGTAGAATTTATCGGGTCGCTCCTTTTTATGTCACAACCTTTTTTTTCAGGGTGCAACGCATAGGTAATTGATGGGGCAGCCAACATAATTTTTAAGGGTAGACTCGTGTTTATAGTTCTGGTTTACAAGGGGAGCACTGGGGAAAAGTTGCTCGAAGAAACGATGTTATTTTGAATTTCGGAATTTTTTGTGGTTGTTCCCAATTTTTGTATAGGCAGCTTATTAGTTCGCATAAACGGCACACAAAAAAGAAGACGATATCAAATACAGAAATGAAAATGATCGTAACGTACCACATCTTGGGGGATTTTGAATTGACATAAAGTAAGGCATCCGTTTCGCATCATAGTGTCGTCATTTCGGTGAATGTTCATCGCATTCAAAATGCTCGAGATGATGGCTCGTTTGGTCTTGTGGTTCAGGGGAGGCATTTCTTTGTTCTTTACAATATAAAAAAGCGTCGCACTGGAAAGAAAACGAAAGTCTTGGATTAAATCAGGTTCGTTCTTGGTTTGACACTTCAAAGCAAAAACCTCAGACTTGTTAGAAGGTAGAACCAAGATGATAACTTGAGGTTTGTTCTGAAAAAGTTGTGGGTAGAATCCCTTTACGACAAGAGGAAGTTGTGCCAAGCTGAAGGTGCCACAGAATCTTTAAGAATTGGTAACTATTGCTGCCTACGGCCTGACTAGAAATAAGTAAGCACTCAACTGAGCGTGAGTTGGACTGCCAGTTCTGTAGATAAGATCATTGAATAGTTGGCTCGTTTTGAACTACGGTTCACTATCATTTCTGAACGAGTTCTGTGACTAAACAAAAGCGTCTCAGTGGTGCCCAGTTGAGTCCTGAAGCGTCTCAGAAGTCTTAGCTGAATTGACCTTCAATGCTGTGTGTGTCCTTGAACTTTCGCTTCTTTCTTTTTAAGACACACAAAAACCCTGTTGCGAGAAGATGACTTTGGTTCACATCAGTTCCTCATACCAATATAACAGATGAAAACAAGTCACCTGAAAAACCAACTCCCATGCACAAACGCCACTCGATTGTCCTCATGGACAAAAGGATGGCACACATTGCCCTGAAATGCCTACAATATGATGTGGACACAAGACATTTCCACGAATACCTCCCACAGATGGTCACAGCACCCTTCAAGTTACATTAGATATTCGTTATCACAGAAGCGCTAATGCCAGAGACTTCAGAGTTGAACTATTGTTGATCTAACTAGCTTCAAGCCTAAGAACACAGCTGTCTGCTCCCACCTACAGATAATATACTTTTCTACATCACCAATTATCGTCGCCATTAGCTTTCGAAGAGTCATCAAGATCTCAAAGCCACTGAAGCACTGTTCTTCTCTATTTTCTTTTTGCTCATTTTATCTAATTCTCGGCAACTGGGTGCTCAGTATTCCAAACCCACCCCATCGCTACGTTTTGGCTAGTAATTATTTGTGAGAAAAACATCAGCTTCAGCCACTGTCCATGCACTTCAAGAGGCATTCCTACATACATAAAACTTTCTTTTTTTTGTTTATCAACTCATAAGAGGCTACTCGACAGCACCATTATTGCCTTAATCTCCGTCATCAGCTCTAGTCGTCATTTTTGGCTTCAATTCTAAGTAGCGTCTGGTGAATACGATCAAAACAAATGCGTCTCAGCCTTGCGCTCATCGTTGAAACGGTCTGACTGTTAATTTTGATTTGTTTGGAAGCCTCCCGTATTTGAAATGCAGGCGTTGAGACGTGTCACCCAATGAAGAATAAACACGAGCAGTCCTGTGCAAGTCCTTTGCCACTACTGGGAAGGGGCCGTCGAGTTTTCATCACAGCCGCCTTTGTCTTCTGCAGCCACACCACCAATCTGATGTTCAGCCACCACATCGTCCATTTGTCGCTCCTTAAAGCTTCACATTTTCATAAGTCCAGGATTCCTGGCAGTAAGTCATAGTCCTTGACCACATAACTTCCTCAAAGAAAACGTCGAATTAAGAAATTCAGCCTGCCAACATGTACTCGCTTCAGCATTTATTCATATTGAATTTACTTTCCCCAATAGTGTGTCAAACAGTCATCACATTGCGTTCATCCTCATCGATCGTTACCCTACACTGTCATCCGTCTCTTTTTTTTCGTTGTCTAAGTCTCGTTTATAATTTGATGATTACGGAGCTCCATATTGCACTTGTGACGAAGAAATAACTTTAAGTTCGTTTTTTTCTTCATCTTTATTGAATTATATTTAATTTACTCAGAACCACGGTTAATTGATTATGCAAGACTCCCATACCCCTACCTGGTTCGAACAGTATTCATTTACTGAACTTTAAAAGTCAAAGAAGAAACATTTTTGTTAATGTTGTGTGTTGTAGTTGTAGTTGTAAATAGTATACAAATTGATTAAAAAGAGCTCCTTAATTTCTCTATAAAAGACAACAGAAAATTAAAATGATTGGTACTTTGGGATTGCGAGGTTTCAATATACAGAAAGCCCCTTCCTCTGGTGTCAATCCACAAACTTACCTTCCAGAAATTTGGATGTGCTTGGCAGTAACGTGCCTGTTCATGGCTTCCAAAACGACTTTCATCGCGAACTGAATGTCCTCGCAGCTTTCATACCTTTAGAACGAAAGAAAAAAATAGGTTCAGAAAGAGATGACAATCACTGAAATTGCTACTGTTGAAAGTTAGCTGTTGAAGGTGCTTTTTTCCGACCCCTAGGGAATGGGGACGTACAAGCTCTAGCCTAGGCTATCTATAAGGAGAAGGTGGGTTCTCAGGGCCCAAAACACAATTGGAGATAAAAGGTTATAAAACCCCCAACGGTTATAATCAGATGTCTGAACTCTTCTTACACCCCCAGACCTTTAAACGCCTTATCCTTTCAGCAATATCTGTTGGTTGAGTGAAACGTTTCTCAGCCTCTACATATTTTCTACACAGATGTGGCTGATTTCACAATTTTATTTACGGGTTTTGTGGCCCAGTGAAGTCACATTTCTGAATGGAACGCATGGTACATGCTCCTTAGCAGCATTTTAAAGTCTTTTTTAGAATTTCTACCTAACTCTCATTGTTCCTTATTTGGGACAGACCCCACTTAGGCATAAAGTCCTGTAGTGTCTCACAGTACTCCTGATGCCAGGTATTTCCTGCAAGAGTCTTCTTCGATGTTTACCCGTGGAGAAGTGTTAGCAAAGAAAAAAAATCGCTCCCTTTCAAGTCGCTGGCACTGGGCCATGACATAGTACAGAATCTCTTCATCTACAGATCTACAGATGTACCACATCACCTATACCGAGGGGTTTCAATTATATCCATAACATGCATGCGTTTGTCCAAGGTCAGTAAACTATTAATACTGTAAGCACAAAGCCACCACAACATGCAATTCTGAAGGTTTTTAATTCGAAGTATGAAGTAAATATTTTGGCACACAAACTTCTAGCAATACAATTAGCCAAAGTCCTGTTTGGTTACCTGAAAAGCTGGTAGAGGTCGTTAAGAACCCTCTGAAGAATATCCGGCCGCTCGAGGTAACGAGATGCAGCTACTAGAATCTGCCGCTCATTAGCGTCTCCAGATATCTAAAGAATAGTGAATCTATTGAAGTAATTTTTGAAGCTACAAAAAAACATTCGTGTTACAACAATTGAACTTACATGTTTTGCGGGAATATCGTGGCGCCTACAAGCTCCATGTTGAGTTCCATAGAGACCCAAAAACCACAACGGGTTGTCGACCCTTGACGCTAGACCAGGAATATCAGTACCGACCACAGCGCTGTGCTCTGCTATGCCTTCACGTTACATGTAAATAAAATGCGAACAAAATGAATGGTTGAGCAGATTACACCTTTTTGTATAAAACGCTGAAAATGCGTGTGTATGGGTCGTCAAACTAAGGAAGCTGCTGTTTCTTGGTTGTTGCCAATAACTTCACCTCTGACTTTGACAATTGACCACTGATTTGGAGGCCCATGTCTGCTTCTACAGCGAGTACTGAAGAGGGCAGAGGGGGTTTATGAATGATTCCCTACCCAGGAGAACACAACTCACTGCCTACTACTATGGAGTCTACAAGAGGTCGGAATTGAAACAATACTGATCACCTTTGTTGTTTCCTTATTTGATGACTGTTGCAAAACTTTCAGCAAAGGTTATATCGGACAAGCAGTAGTGGGTACGTACGGATGGGACCCAAGGTACGTGTCCCGCTCACCACATCACCAGTGGCTGAGGGCTGACTCTGAGCAGCAGCTGAAAAGTCCCTTGTGTCTTAGTCCCGAATGGGTGGGCGGATTGGTAGCTGCTGCGCATGTGGGGGCCTCCCTTTGACCCTAAATGGTCCAGCAAAAGGCTCTAGAATCAATATAATTGATGGGGAGCTTCCAGGACACTGCTTTGAGCACCTCTCACTCATACCACAAACATGCTCAACAAATGAACTCACCAGGGTAGAGCACATTAGTCTACTTCTTTACTGTCTCCCACCTGTTTACTCTCTTGCCCTGAAATGACAAAGTCAGTTAAAAAACAGCAGGTAATAAAAACGCCACCTGCGCCTCTTCCTCGGACTTGCCTATTAAGCGCCTCCTCTTTGGACGATGAGCAACCTGCGCGTCCTCTAAACAAACATGGGTGGAAAAAACCAGGCAATGTGCCTTCACCTTCCCCTTCCCCCCCGAAAGCCCGGCAACCAGCCCGGAAAAAGCAGGACGTGCAGGTCCACGCCTCCTCACAAAAACAGGGGCAAAAATAAAAAGGCTCCTCCCGTCAATACCCCCCCCCCAACCCACGACAAAACGTAGTAGTAGTAGTACGCGTAAGGAATGAGTGGCTGGTCCCTCCACCCCTCAAACAATCCCTGGTGGGGTGTCCCTGCTAAGGACCTCCAAGCACTAAGCGTCCAAGTGCTTGACATCTGCACTGCAGTGGGAGGTGGCGTTGTCGTCGTGACAGAAACTCCATTAATGGCCAAGGCGCTTCCCAGCCATATGAAGGAGTTGAAGCTACATGCATCAGCCACCCTAGGTCACTTCTCATGCCTGCTATTGTGCGACGTGCGGATTGACCTACAAAAAGAGGACCTGGCCCAACAAGTTGTCTAGCACAACCGTGCGTTAGGCATGCAGCTGCTGGATGCCAGGCCCCTTTACACAAAAAAGCGGGTGTCACCCAGCCTACACAAAAAACAAGAGGGGGCAAGGCACCTCCAAATAGGCTGGCAACGGTGCGCCATCTGCTAGTACCAAGCCCCCACACAGTACTACAAAGTAGCCTGCACTAGACCTGTGGTGTGCACCTGGCGCATCTCAGTAAGGAGTGCTAGCATGAGGCTCCCTGCAATTGTGCCAATTGCGTTGAACGCTAATTACAACAGGTCTCACACTCTAAACAAGGCACATGCTGTACCATTCATCAGCACCCTTGCTGGAGTGGGCAATTCGGAGTCATGAGTGGATTATGAGTATACTATGAACAGTTCGAATCCTTCAGTACAACACAAATAAAAGTTCCCCGGTTATGGCTGAGTTGTTGCATAGTGCACACAAAAAATGCTGCAGCGTTCTCACCATACAAGAACCATACATAGGTTCTAAAACTCTTGGTCTAGAATCGCAGAACGTATTGCTTAAATAACCTTTCCGAAAGTGATGTCTTTGTTAGTTTCTGCTGAGAGTCCTTCTCGCAAGATTCTGGATGAAATCGTGTGACACTGGACGAGGTCGTTTTTCTTGCCGGATGGCGGGACACATAATCAGAAGGATTGTCTTTTCCAGAAATGTGGTGCGCCGGGAAGTCATACCCAATCATTCTGAAAATTAGTCTCTCCAACCACGGTGAAGTTGTGGCTCACATTTTGTCAGCAGTGAAACGAGAGGTTTATGGTCTGCGTGGATGACAAATTTAGCACCAGCCAAATATTCGTGGACATGCTATGTTGCCCATGATACTGCCAACATCTCTCGTTCAATCTGACTATCTCTTTTGAACATCAGTCAAACTAATGCTGGCACATGCTATTATAGCCGCTTTTCTATTTCCTGGTTGTGCCAAAATCGCTCCTGAACCTTCAGTTCGTCAGTGTAAAGGTGAAGAGTTTTCTTTTCTTTTTGTCAAAATATTTTACGGAAATAGCATTACAGTTACGGGGGGATTAATATTGACAGCGATATCGTGCTAAGAGAGTTGGGGAGTTCGTACGATATCAAGCCGAATCCAATTGGAACAGAGTTTTATTCTAAATTACATTCGGGGAAGTTTTATCACCCCACATAAGAAACTGGGTGGGAGCGAACGCGGACGACACAGCAACGAGGGAACTAGCTGGATTACAACTGACGACGTGAGGTACGTCTTTTGAGGTGACCAGTCAGCACAAATGCCCCGGACGAGCCTCCCCTGAGTGGAAAGGTTTGGTTCGTCCCAGTACATCACTCCGCCCTTGATGAAGTGCGTGTCCTCAGGCCGTCATGAACACTGCAGTTTATGGCGTTGCTGTACACCCAACAAAGGGGAACCTAATCTTGAGCAAAGAGAGAATTTTGATTAAAGTTTCAAAAGGGTGCCCATGTTTGTGGTGGGAGTTTTGAATTAAGTACTACAAATAAACAGTCACCTGACAATGTCTCTGACGTACACATCTTCTGTGGATCGTACGTCTTCATCCCAGACAGCTGTGACATCCATGGTTCAGAGAATTGGTCCATGTCTTGGCGAAAGACGATTCTCTCAGGAAGGGGAGTTGGAGCTCCCCTCCTCCTCAGAAGACACCTGTATTGAGCTCTTGAGCGTGTGTGAGGCTGCCAGACAATTCGTACAAAGATTGTGCACTTCCACGTAGGTTCTTCGAGCCAGGAAAGAAGTTGAGGAAACGTGGGCACTTTTTTACCCCATGATGTTTGCCACAGATAGGGCAGGGAGTTTTGTCCTTCACCAGGCCTATTTGAAGGCTGAGAGATCGTTTGGGGACAGACACGCAGGAAGATATTGACGTTGATGCAGGATGGGGGATTGAGTCGTTGCGAGGTTTGCAGTCCGTAGGTTTTCGCTGCTGCGATGCTAGGTAAAACGTGCGTGAGATCTTGATTTGCGAGGAGCTTCTTGACATTTGCCCTGCTTGCTCTAAGCAACTGTCGTCGATTGAATACATAGCTGTGTTCAACTGTTCGTCAAGAAGGAACAACATTCAAACATAATGACGGGCGAGAGAGTAGGTCGCAGCAGAAGGACAGAAAATTTGAAGGCTGAGTGTCAAAAATTCCCATCGCATTAGAAGAACCTTCAAGTTTTTCAGCGTGGCCGGCATCTCGAACTAATGTAGCCTACTAGTTGGGCGCCAATGTTGCAGAGGAGATTAATATTGAAGGCAATATCGCACCAAGAGAGTTGGGGAGTTTGTACGATATCAAGCCGAATGCAATTGGAACAGAGTTTTATTCTTAATTTCATTCGGGGTAGTTTTATCACCACAAACAAGGAACTGAGTGGGAGTGAACGCGAGCACAGGCAACGAGGGAGCTGGCTGGGTTACAACTGACGGCAGTGAAGTCTCGAGCGAATATGGGCATTTGAGGTGCCCAGTCAGCACGATATGCCCCAGACGAGCCTCCATTGAATGGGAGGGTTTGGTTCGTCCCGGTACATTACTAATTCTTTCTTTCATCTTATCAAAACATCGTTGTTCTGTATGTCACCACTTCTATTCGCTATCTTCATTTACTAATTTCTTAATGTTTTAGTCACATTAGCCAAGTTCAAATCAAATCTGGTAAGAAAGTTTACCATACCTAAAAAACTTCTCACTCCAGAAACGTCAGTAGGTGGTTTGAGCTTCAGAATGGCTTTCTTTTTGTTCGAGTCTACAGAAATTCCTTCTTTTGATAAAACAAAACCTAAATAAGGCACACTCTCCTGGTTGAATATGCATTTTTCTTGATTTAGTGTCAATCTTTCATCCTGCAACCTTTGTAACACAAAATTTAGTGTACGATCGTGCTTTTCTACATTCTCAGCAAAAATCAAAATGTCGTCACTGACATTTACACATCCGGGGATATCTGCAATAATTTGTTGAATGGTCGCATGAATAATTCAGGCGCCGAATTTATCCTGAAGTTGAATCTTTTATATCTGAATAACCCCATGTGGGTTGCAAATGTTGTGACATAACGTGACTCGGGATGTAATTCCAACTGGTGAAACCCCTTATTCAAGTCTAATTTCGTAAAAACCGTGGAACCATTAATGAGAGCTGCAATTTCTGGGAATGTTAGAGAAGGATGGCGTTCCCGCTATATGGCCTTATTTGGCTTCCTCATATCAACACAAACCCTTACACTGCCATCTTTCTTTGGCACAATTACACCTCTCTCGTCAAATGAGTTCAAAATGGCAATCCACACATTTCTTGATCCTGTGGACGGCTTAGATGCTTCGAACACAGTTTTTTGAAACAACATACACTACTCACATGAACTATTAGAAATTAACTGGTTGATTTACCTGTACCAGCTAAGTTGGTTCCAGATATATCCAAAGACTCCAAGTTGGGAAGATTTTCTACGATGAAAGCCAGTGTCACGTTTTCCATCGTGTAGTGCCCCATTTTGTCACTCGACTGCGAAATATCCAGATGCCTGCAAAAGCGAATCAGAAATAAGCTGAGTATGTGAATAATTTACAGACTTTCACCGATCAAAACGTGCCTTCGGTCATATTTCAGGAGGTGCATGATGTAGCACCTTCTGCACTGCCCTGTAATTTTGCAGCAAACAGTTCCCACATTGAGCTTAAGTGTTTTTCAATTTTCATTGATAACGTGCCACCTGCCCTTCCCGATGATGTACATTTACTGCTTTTCGCCAATGAGATGAAATTGTTTCCCTTGCATTCACATTCCGGATGATTGCCTGAGGCTTCCAGGTGTGCTCGATCACTTTACTACACTTGAATTTTGAACAATCCCCAGTGACATCTTTTACTAGATCAGTGTCTCCTACTTGTCACCACTTTATCCTCAACAATTAGACATTTGGCGAGTTACCTTGTTCAAGGATCTCAAGGTTACTTTTGATCATCTTCTGTCATTTTCTATACTTTAGGGTATAAGGGTTTCTTCAGCACGATACAGGACATTAACAATGTTGATGCTTTGGTGACAATACATCATTCTACAGTTCGTCTCGTTCAGGAGTATGGCTCGGTTGTCTGGTTTCCATTTTATGAGAATGCGTCTACATGCATTGAGTGAATGCAGGGTAAGTTTCTACGGTTTATAGAATTTAAACAGGGAGTGGATTAGTTTCAGTTTGATCTGTGGGGAAAGTTTAACATTTGTTATTTGTCTTCTCTATCATCGCTGCTGTTTTAACAAATGAGTGTTGTTACTTGAATTGCTCAACTATTCGATTGACAGTCCTGATGTCCTTCAACTTAATAGTTCCCACGCCCTAGAATACCAAACTAGATCAAACTACCATTTTTACACTCAAATCGCCCAAATCAATTACTCCTGCAACGTCCACTTCTGAAGGCCCAGGGATCGCTTCATTTTGCGTTGTATCATTCCCAGGTCGAAATTTATCACTTCTTGTTCAACTAAAAACTAAACCTACAATAGAATTCCAAGTTCAATCGAGTTTAACTTAGTTGCTCTTTTCCCTTAAGTCTATTGTTTTATCCTCGAGTCAATTTTATTTCAAATTTATAATGTAATTGGGAGCATTTCTGTGTAACAAATAAACAATTGGTTAGTCTCAACAGTAAACTAGGTGTATGTACAACTCAATCGAAAGGCTCACCGGATGGTTTTCACTTGACAGATGTGCTGGAGAGAGTCTTGTATTTTGAAGACGTTGTGAAGGGTGAGGTGAGTGAGCCGTTTCAATTTGGTGATGTACTCGAGATTCTCGACGTCCGAGCAGCCAGACAAGTCGAGTTCCTGCAGATTAGGGAGAGACTCGAGAAGCAGCGGGAAATAGCGTCGTTCCCGGTGGATATACAAATTTCGAATTGCTAGTTTCCTCAAATTGGGAGCTTTGAGGATGAAACTTCGCTCTTTGAAGGCGAGCGGAGGAACGGCGTGGAAGATCGAGTCGGGAAGGAGTTGAACGCCGGCGCCGACGACGAGGGAAACGAGCCGGTCGCTGTGAGCGTTTAATGTCTTGAGCGATTGATCGCTAATCATCTGACACTTCGCGACGTCGAGGGATACGAGACGGTGTTTAAGAACTGTCTGGAACCCGTCGTCCGAAATGGACGAGTTTCTGAGCCTGACGTGGCGAAGGGCAGTAGAAGAGCGATCTTTAAAAAGACGAATGAACTTATCGTTTACTTGACTCCCTGTCATCTGGTAATAGCGAATGAGCGATTCGCAGACCTCATGAGGAAGAAACTGACCAGGACACAACTCGTATCCTCCCGTCGTCGGATCTTCCAAAAACACATTATCTAAATTACGAGCGACAAATCTCAAACACTGACAAGTCAACGGCTCGGGAGCGTTCCGCTCGCTCGCCACTGACGTCGAAGAAGAGCTTTCCATCCGAGACATTTCTACCTCGATGACTAATTTCAACGATTACCCCCTCCCCCCAATGACAAGCTCCCGCGTCACAAAATAAGTCTTGTGATTAAATCGAGGTTCGACAACCAACGCATTTCGAACAACAATAATCGTCTCGAACGAACTGCACGTCAATCTGCAGCTCCAAAATGAACCACTTTCTACATGAAACCCGATCACGTTTCTGCATTCGAGACGTCGCCGAAATATCAAATGGCCGCTTCTGAGGCGAATCGTAGGCAAGTCATCTCGTTCTGAAGTTTTGTGGGACACTCGACAAATTAAAACTTAACGTCCGAGAAGGTGAACTGTTGTAATTGCTAGTCGCGAAGAAGTCCACTCGTAATCACAGCTGAGTGCTGATTGTCGCTGTCAACTCAGCTGAAAAAGCGACCAAAGGCAACGGTATTACTAAAGCCGAAGCCTGTTGAAAGTAGTATCCTTAATCTCAACCTAAGAATACCAAGAGAACCCGAGGCAGCTTCCAGTTCACAGTAGCGTCTTATTACTTTCATAGCCCTGAAAAGTAGAAGGGAAACCTATGTAACCAACTGAAAAAAACCCTGCAAATTATTACACAACGGTTTATTATTTTCATGAACAGCTTGACCTAGTATTACTGCTCCGAGACCCATTCCATTCGATTCAGCATCGAAAAATGCTAGTAAACCATACAAAACATGACGTGACTACAATGGAACTACGGAAATTTAATATTCCCCCGGCGCCTATAGTCATTTATGATCAGATGTAGGGGTGTGTGGAGGAAGTGCCGGCCTCATCAGCCCTAACCTTCCTCCGCCCTGTCAGGCAAAAAGAGTAGGGGAAATTGTGACGGGGACTACTTCCAGCGAACCCTTGGCAATTGGCACAACATTGCGAGTTGAGCGGGCGGGTGGTTTTGACAAAATGGGAGGGAGGGAGTGAGTACTAACAATGAAACGTTTACTTCCGCTGTAGTTCCCGCGAGTTCTTTCAATTAGTTGACTTTGGCTCACTATAACTACTGTAGTTTCCCTACACACAGTTGTACACGTCTGATACTCATTCCATTCGACCCAGGATGTAAAAATACCTTGAAAACGATATGAAACACGGCGTATTTGCAATTATACAGCGTTTTGCTAACTTTATTAACCATTTTTTGTCCATAACAACCACGGGCTTCGTCCGATCGGATTGCCGAGATGGCGGGCACAACTAGATACCAAATGGGACTTTTGTGTTAAAGGCACAAAACGGCCCGGACGAACATTGCAGATTTGGAATCAGCGTTGTCTTGAAACGTAAAGTATCAAATTTTGAAGGGGGGGGTTGTAAAAAATTTTTTCCAACCGAAAACATAGGGTTATTATTCAGAATGAATAATAAACCTAACAGCTCAAGCTTCCTTCAGATTTTAGTGTAATGTTCATTCATTTTGAGTAATATGGCCAGGAATACTTTTTACGACCCCCCTATCAATTTGACACTTGGCATTGTCCAGGCCATATTTCAACTTCAATGTTGTCAATGATATGTATTGAAACGGAAACACTTCTTATTACAGACGGTATTTATTATGGAATATAATTAGGATTCAATAACGTTTTAGGGCCGCGTTCACCAAAACGCCGCTGATCGTGATCCAACTGATCTGGGCTAGATAAGGAGATCATCTTGGGTTACCAGATCGGTCCAGCGAGAAATCAGTACGTCTCCATCAAAAAAGCAAAAAAAAAGGGGGCAGGGTACAGATAAATCACAAATTCCAGCATCTCAAATAGGTAAAGAAATTTACATTTTCTTTGTTTCGTATTTTTTGGCACTGCCGATTGCTTTCAATATTTCAACATTTTCAGTTTTCATTAGATACTTATGGAAATCGCTGCATGACATGTTCTTATAGTTATATTGTGTAACAATAACATTTATTAGTTTTATTTTAATACGCCAAATGTAGTGGCAACACTGTCCTCGTCTTTGGCGGTCTCCCTGTTATCTATGTGTTCTCGTCTGTCTGCGTCCGCGTTGTAATTCTTCCCTTTTTACCAATGTGATGTTCTTTGTCTGATACAAGTTCGTTTAATAGTTTATATTATTTTATCACTTCTCCAAGTTCCACTCCGTATAACTAGCTACCTTTCAATAACATTGCGAACATTTTCAACGAGAAGACGATTGCGTTCATCACTCCATTGGATATTTATGAGAGAGAACATTCTTTCACAATTGGCGTTATGTCCGGGAATGGAAAAAAAGTACTGCGCAATTTTCAAAATTTCTGAAAAAGAATCAATGTTCGAATTCGCTTTAAAAAATGCACAAATCTGGTCATTAGAAGTTTCTGAAAAATTTTTTATAGAATCCTCTTCATTTTCTTTTTTCTTTTCTATAAAGTTGTTCAAGTTCGCCAATTGATCAATTATTTTCTCTTTATGAATATGAACGTATTTTGACTCAAGAAACTGCATTGTTTGCACAACTTCTTCATATTGAACTTCTTTTGATGTGCGATCAAATTTCAACCATTGGAAAACTTTTAATTCGGACAAAGATGAAGTCCATTTCAACAAGTATTCAAGAGCTTCCTGATAAACATTGACAGTTTTTTCATGGAAATCCACGCATTCCTTTTCTTTTCCTTCTGATTTTATTGTGTTAAGATTTGAAAGTAGAGTCAGAGGCAAAAACTTTATTATCATTATTCCAAAATATACGTAAATCATTCACGATAATAGAAGCGAATATTCGACAGTGCGAGGTAATGGCGGACAAATATCAGAACATGATAAAGAACGATAACATCTAACCGGGCCTAAACGCACAATTTTTTGGGGTTAGCGCTTCATCAGGGCTAGAGCTTAACCCAGTCTGGTGGACACCGTTTTTGTGGCGGGAGCGGGTTAGGTGCTGTTAATCGTCTCTAAACGAGATCAACGTTGGTGAACGCGGCCCGAATACGGGCCAAAATGTTAAACAGTGAAATTACAGAAATATACTAAGGCCAATTCTACTATCTGAAGGAATCTCTGGTAGAAGACAGCAAAAGCTACGGTTTCTCCGAGGTCTTCCATCGCACTCCCACCCAGTAAACGTAAATTTGTGTAGTTCAGTTCGTTGGTCATGTTTGGTATCCTATGGCATGGGTCTCGAAGGTGTTCCACAGATATTGACACAATCATGTTGTGTAAGAGAGCAATAAACCTTTAAGCAATAATTTACAGCGGTTTTAAAGTTGAGCTCATAAAACTAGTTTTTGAGGTGAGAACTTATTGTGAATTCATGTTTTTCGATTGCTTAACCCATTCAATACGGAGAGCGCCCTGGGGCGCTCTCAAATGTTATACCTGGTGACGGCAAGCGCCTCGAGGCGCTCTTCCGACCCTTACCCAATGACGGCGAGCGCCCCGAGACGCTCGGTTTTCTTTAGTTTCAAATGTGCTTCAGACCGTTCCAGTCACTTGTGGAAGCCCGTTATTTACTGGCAGTCACTCCTAACAACATTCTGAACATTCTGCAGTTTGCCGTTTCTGAATCTGACGTTTCCTTTAGAAACTGCATAGTTCCCAAATTAGGGTAAGTAAAATTCCATTATCTTTACATTTGGACGTATAATTTAAACTTATTACTTAATAATAAGCTAATATACCTATTTTTTAGCAGAAGGTTTGTACTTGAGGAGGAAAAAAGAGAGGAGCCACAACCCTCAACTTCAAGGTTTGCATATTTTTTACGTTTCACTAACATTAAAATTACGATGATGAATTTGTATTGATTTTTTAATAATGATAATCATTGTAATAATGATTTTTTCAGCACCAAACAACCCAAAGTTGGTGAGCCAATGCAAAGAAAAGTGATGACTGACGAGGAACTTCTTCGTATCCTGTCCAGCTTGTCCTGATACACCTGCTTTATGTATCGATAATTGTTTTTTAAATTTCCACAAAAATATGACCGTTGATGGAAATTAATTGCTTAATGTTTACAAGTACTATTTACTACCTATGTAAACATTTACGAACGACTTCTATGTTATTTACTGTATAAATACTTGTAATTTTATTGAAAAAGTTGACAAAAAATTGTTTTCCTCTCTTTATAATTACACCTTATTCAATACAACTTACCTTCTGAAAGTACGTTATGGATTAGTTTATTATTTTTGGCTTGAAATAATTGTTTCGAAATTCCAATGGCCTAATTCGTGTATAAAATGACGAGCGCCTCGAGGCGCTTGCAGTCATAGCTGTTTGTGTTTTGCGTCATAGCCTACCTACACATTAGCTATGACTGCGAGCGCCCCGAGGCGCTCGTCAATTTATACACTAATTAGACACATTAGAATTTTGTAACTATTTTTTCAAGCCCATACAAAAATTAACTAAGCCATATACGTAGAAAAAGTTGTGGCGTCAGTGACGGCCGTTTATGAAAAACTAAGCAGTATACTGCATAGGGATCTCAATATGGCCGCCGTATTGAATGGGTTAAACAATGCCTATCCCGTTTTCCAGTAGATACGGAGGACATAGACTATTTTGACTATGACGTTGATGTTTTTTCTATTTGCCAAATGAATATGCTACGAGTAACTGCTAAGGAAATTGCGAAGGAGGAGTTGGGAGATGTGAGCATCCTACCTTTGCTGACTGCACTCAGGTCTGGTGTGACTTTGCCTACGCCTCAAACTTTTGGGCATCCACAGCATGAATTTTCGATTATGCATGATTGTTTACTTTGGAACCAGCGACTATATGTAACACCCATCCTTCAGAAGCGTGTTCTTCATGAAATTCCTGATGGACTTCTGGGGGTAGTTAAGTGTAAGGCACTCGCACGTAGTTTTGTTTGGTGGCCTGATATAGATTCGGATAATGAGGAATTAATATCAAACTGTACATCTTGCCAAAGAAGAAGAAATGAACCATCCAATTTCAGTTTTCATAAGTGGCAGACACCTTCTGCTCCTTTGGAGAGGATCCATGTCGATTATGCCGGACCTTATAAAGATTCATTTTTCCTAATAATAATAGATGCTTACAGTCAATGGGTTGGTATTTCCACTGAAGAGCTCAACAACCTCTACTACCATTGATTGTATGAGACAGTTTTTCTCTAACTTTGGATTGGCCCACGTCCTTGTTTCAGACAATGGTCCCTGTTTCTCAAGCCATGGATTCAAGCAATTTTGTGCTTAGTACGGCATCATTCACAAAACAACTGCACCATATCATTCTTCTACGAATGGAATGGCTGAAAGAGCAGTTCAGAGCTTCAAGGCCTCACTGAAGGCATCCATAGAAACAGGAACTAGCATTTCGGAGTCTACCAGGAATTTTGTTATGTCCTATCGAAGAGCACCCCACCGTACTACAGGGAAAACTCCCGCATCGATGTTCATTGCCCGACCATATAGAACTAGAATGGACTTCGTTATACCTTTGGGTCCCACAGCTCTTAGCAGTGCTTTGGCCTGTTCCACAGCGACGGGAGATTGAGGAGGGCAACGAAGTTGCTTTTAGATGTTACAATGACCCAAGTGTAAAATGGAAATGGGGAATAGTGACTGCAAGGAGGGGTAATTTGCACTATGACAATACTTACTTCCGACATATTGATCAAATCCGCTCAGTTGGGAAGGCTCTGGAGGAAAAGGATATACCCTCCGATATACAAATACCTGGTAAAAGGTCCATTATTTACTCCACCAGTGAACTCTAGTCAGGGTGCATCACCTTTACCTACAAATTCAAACCCAGTCATCACCCATGAGGGAAAGGAAGAGTTTGACGCCTGCCGTGTCACCCCAAGTCGGGTGAATTTCGTGCTTGGGCTCCCCATTGCCAGCTTCGCATACTACTACTACTACTACTACTAGATGTGGCTGGGTCGTCCGGGCTCCAAAGTGGCTAGATCTCTAGGGTTTAGGATCAGCTGACTCGTGGGTGTGTCCTTATTTGTTATTCCTTTATTGCAAACATTCTGAGAATTGCATATTACGGGGGAGGAGTGTTGTGTTTTTGATCTTGGCAGCAACATCCCTTCTGGATGGAGGAATAACCTGCAGGGAGTTATAAGAGTAATTATATTTATTGAGTGAAGTTTTTGGTTATTTATTTATATACAACAGTACATGTAGTGATGTGGCAATTACACGCTTGTGAACGAATGAGATCAGCTCCTCAACATTATTCCGTCAACTGTGGTGCACAATATCATCTCTAGAGGCGGATTTACTGCTAAACTAACGGGGACTGGAGAATAACTAACAGTATAATCTCGCGAAAAGCTGTCTGACTCCGTTATTTGCACTTTGGGAAATTCCCAATACAATGGCCACGGGTACATTCGCGTGGAACTTCGGTTCGCGATTCGGAACGGTTTACTGGCGTCATTGATACTGGTGAGCGTAACAGTAGCAGTAAGAGTTGAGGAAAGTTTTGTCGTATAAATGGATGTAAACAACGCGCGCGAAAAGAACGGGAAGAATGTAAACAATAGAATACGCGCGAAAGTGAGTCAACGTGGACAAAAAAACAAAAAGTGCGCGCCTAATGCAACATACATTGAAGACCACAAAAATAATAAATATCACTCGCGTAATGCAACAAAACAAACATTGATGACCACAAAAAATATCACTCACCTCTCAATTTACGTATCCGAACTTTGAGGGGGATAGGCTTCTTTAATCGCCTCGAAGAAAGCCTTCGTGAGGTTGGCCGGCAGATGTTGTCGCCGCCAAACATTCCGCTCTATCGCACTCATCTCTGCCGGTAATCTCATTACCCAATTAAGGGTGAGAAGCATGATGTCAGTCATACTCAGCTTACTCAGGCTGAACCACGACCCCTTACGAATTGACCGTTTGGAGTTGTGGCCATCCCGTCTACACCTCCATTCAAAACCATCCAAGGAACCAGCCTTTGGAGACAATTTCATCCACGCACCACATTCATACTTCTCTGAAATAAAACCGACACGCATACACCAATCCACAACACTCCGTTAGCCTTCCACTCTCAATCGATGGATCAAATCGGTATTAATTGGCCCATCCATGGCTAGACGAATAATATCACAAAAAATAAAGGCGAAGAGGGCAGTTGGGAAAGCACTAAAGCAGGAGAATCCGGACGGGCGCGAAAGAAATTGGATACGTAAAGAAAGATCGGAAAAAGGCGCATGCGGTGGCGGCAACTCGAGGACGATATTTCGGTTACAACGGAAATTTGCCGAAGGGTGGGATTCGCGGAATGATTCCATAGTTTAAGGGTTAAGGCCGCTTTACACGTAACGATAAATTGTTCCACCTTATTGCTCCAACTTATCGTCCAATAAATTGGAAGGTGGGAAGGCTATTTACACACTACGATCGGTCAAACGATTTGGCGCAACCAACCTCATCAAATAAGCTTTTGCCATGGAGGAAGCAGCATTGTGGATGGTGATGAGTTGTTTGGCGAAAAAAAGTGAAAACCCGCGAAAAGCAAGGTCGAAGTGGAGTCGTGAGTGGCTGCTGAAGAAGAGAGAATTCTCTCATGTAAATCTGTTAAAGGAGCTGACAAATGAACCGAATGACTTACGGAATTATTTGCGAATGGACGAGGAAACCTACGTAGAATTATTAACATTAGTTTCTCCGTTTATATCAAAGTCGGATACTGTTATGAGAAGATCTATATCTCCGCACAAAAGACTATCAGCTACTCTACGATTACACTGCAGTTAATTTAAATTCAGAAACCACTGAATCAGTAGTTCTTGCCTGCTGTGCTCTGCACAACTTTTTGAGCCATAAATCCACTGCCTACACCCCTACTGAAATTTATGATCGCGAAAATATTATCGATGGTACTACTCAAATAGATGCAAGGCCTGATACCGAAATGTTGCACAACCTCCAACCACGTTCAGGAGGCCAAGTTTTGCAACAGGCAAAAATTGTTCGTGACAAGTTCTGTTTGTATTTTAACGGGGAGGGGTCAGTTCCTTGGCAAGAGAAATTTGCATTGAACGTTTGAAATTTACAGTTCTTGAAAAAAAGCTTAATCATGTTCACTAGTAGATACACTAAACCCAAAGGCCCAGGGACGTTTGTCAATAATTCAGTTAATAGTTTGCAATGTACCAATTTTGGCTGCAGACTTTCGGCCATAATAACTTGAAAATTTTATATTACAACAAAAACTGAGTAACAAGAGCTGAGGGCAACAAGAACTGAGTAGGGGTGCAGGGCAAGTGCAAACTGGGCGGAGATTGGACCGATAAGTTGGAGCAACCTTTACACGTTCAAACAAATCGTTACGATTCCCAGAAATTGATGCCGGCCGGCTCCAACCTAACTCCAACTCCGATAAATCGTTACGATTTCCCATTTAGACGTAACGATAAATTGCACCGACCCGGTCTTTACGATAAATCGTAGAATCGTAAATCGTAACGTGTAAAGCGGCCTTTAGTCGAACGTCATATTTTGAAGAATACTAGCGCTAGGAAATTGCCAGTGATGAAAGTTGTAACTAGCATCAGTATCAGTGACGCTCTTCAACGTTCCGAATCGCGAACCGGGCAAATGTATCCTTGGCCATTGTATTGGGAATTAGCCCACTTTGTTGTGGTTACGCTTGTTTTGATGAATTAATTGTAGAATTTTCGACTAAGTGAGAAGAGTTAATTGGCAAAATTCAATAATGTTAATGATTCAGTGTAATAAAATAAACATTTATAATAAAAATATAAAATAATTGAATTTACTATACTTCCATGGTAAGAGATGGAATAATGACTACAGCCTCATTATATTATGTAATGCACATAATCAGTTTTTCATACTGTTTATTGGAACAGTGTGCTTTCGCAGGCATAAGCATTCCATCACAAAACTACTCCACTGTTTGAAGTTTAGACGATCTGCAAATTCCTGTATTGAAGCAGGGCGACTCGAATCCAGTTCTTCACCGAGAACAGTGTAACTCAAGTTTCTTCCAAAATCCACAACCTTAGTTGCGCTCACCTCAAATCACCCAATACATGAGTATCGTGTTATATTAAAATCTTGTTCCTGACAAGGGGTTGAAAATAGGAGACAAAGTCAACTTTCGATTTTCACCATATGGGTGGGTGGCATAGTTCGGTTTCTGAAACAAGGTTTTTCTTAGATAGTTTCCTCTGTTGTTCGCCCTTGTATCCGTTGTTTTGGTAGTACGCTGCTCGATACCTGAGATAAAGGAGGTCGAATTGTAAAATAATGGTCAAATAGCGTATATGATTGATGGACGATTATGAATGCAAGGGAGTCAGTCGAAGATGTGAGGACAGTAGCATAACCCATGGCCGAATGAGGCCCATCCCAGCTGTATTGCCGGCATCCATTGTCTCACCAAGTTACACCAAGTTTGGTGCAGAGAGAGAGAGAGAGTGTAGAGTCCGCTGGTACTATCCTTGCCTGGAGCAGACAGCCTCACACACTCAGCCACTGTTGCCTGAGAGCTGGAGCATACAATGGAACAACCCTCAAGCCAGCGATCTTTTGTAAAGGTCAGAGAGATCTGAGTCAAGAGAAAAAGCGCTGGACTGGATTAAAACAGAGCACTACATCAGAACCCTTATGAATGTTTATAATATGCGAAATTCAGAAATATGTCAACATTGTAGGGATGTGATGCATTGGACTTTACATAATTACTTCGCTTGCTGGAGAGATTGGAGCAAAGCAAACACTAACCCATTGGCTCCTGCTTTGAGGCCATGCCCAATGTAACCATTTGTATAGTGAACTTCTATGTCCAATATTTCTTGGTTTAGTTTTCGTGTAGTAGCTAGGCGTTGAATCACCTAATAATAAACATTTTCAAAGTTTACAAGTAAACCTCTTGAAATATCAAATTAAGATGTAACTTGAATATAAAATCTGTTCTCTCCCCTTGCTTACCTTCTCACATAAGCCATTTTTTAGATTTTTACAATGATAGTTGGAGAGGGGGGGGGGAGAGAGAGAATAGCTACATTTCTGTCAATTTCTCTTGATTTTATGCCCAAAAGTTTAGAGTAACTATAAGTCTATCAATGCATTGGGTGTGTATGGGGATCTAAAAGTGTACGTTTACTCAATTTCTCAACTCAAATGAGAGGAGGAGTATAAAGGTCGCAACACACTGTTAGAGGGAAGGAGGATGGACCTAAATGTTTTTTAAAAAAATCTGGACCGTTGCAACACACAACTTTCCTTAGCTCTACGTCAATTCACTTTTTACGTGGTTTTTTCTGCTTAATCAATTCATTTATGACTCAGTTCATTTGAACTTAGTCAAACAACACTTCACAGCAGCAGGAAGTTATTGTGCTGCTCGTACTCATTCCCGAACCACTATTGAGTAATTGGCACAGAGAGAATTAATGAGGCTGTACAAATGATTTTTTGAAGAATGATAGTAATTACTTTTACAGTGTTATTGACTAAAAACTTTTAGAACTGGTAGTAAGCGAAACGGCGGTAGTTGAAATTCAGGAATTTCTGGAGTGACCCCCCTTACATCTTATTAGCGTTTTCAAACCCTCACCTTATAGGTATTGGATTGGACTACTACACCTTTTTTTTGACATTCTAGTAACCTTTTGAGCGGAGTACATAAGGAAAAAACGGCGCTAAAAATGTTGGGCAAAAAGTTTGATACTTAAATGTGCTGCTCTAGTCATTTTCCCACAAATGGGAATTTCACGATATAGTTGCCGTATTGAGAGCTATAAATATAAAAAATTCCATCAAAATCGTTGCTGTTTTTGAGAAAAAAAATTTGGTGTTTCGATCACTATGACAAGTGTAGTTAACTTTCGGTGGATTTTGTTCATACCCTTGTTTTGGCGTCCCATGGTAACCTGCGGGCAAGATATCAACTTTGAGCTGATTAGATACGGTCGTTTTCTCTAAAAACCGTTCACAGACACACACCATTTTCCCAAATAGTGTTTTTCAGTCTCAGGAGGGCCTGAAACGTAAAGATCTGAAGAGAACTCAAAAAAAAATTTTTCAGCCGATCACATAGCTTTCCTTTTTACTTTGTAGAGCCAGGGAATGTAAAAACGTATATTACAGTTTCTGAACTGTCCAAACTTCAACGCTAGATCTGGAATGGGCTTATAGCCAATCTAGCCAAAGCTAGTCAGTCACCTTGTACCTCTCGAAACTAACCTTTAAATGTCATTAGAATTATTAGTCCAAGTTATTTTGAACTACAACTGAGCATTCCTTCGACTAAAAAACAATAATGTTACACACATCCCCTTAATTTGAATTACAAGTAATTAAAAATAACACCACATTATGGTGCTGATAAACTGAATGAGCACCTCCAATGCTCGTGCTCCGAAAGGGTTGCCAAATATGTAAAGGGAAAGCATTGGCTGTTCCTTCTGAACCGTTTGAATGATGTCGATGATGCCATTATCCCTGATCAAATTATTTGACAAGTCAAGGAACTGGATGGCAGAAGCTGGCAGTTGGTGCGCTAAAGCTCTAGAAACGAAGAGGAAAAGGTTACAGATTAGTGGGGGTTGGTTTCATCAATAACAAGTACATGGCAATATACTCCTGATATGATGCCCATTCAGGAAGAAGGTGAATGTGCACCTTGAAAAGTATAAGTAGATGCGAAGAGTTATCTATGGCTTTATATAGCAAACTGTATGGTTTTCCAATTGAAATGCGTTGAGGCGACACAACTAGATGCCGAATGGAATTTTCGTGTGAAAGAACGGATTTCCCAGACAACATTAAAGGCAAAATATGCCTGGATGGCAGATAGACACGCCTTGAAACGTAGTGCCAAATATTGATGGAGTAGGGGAGTTGTAAAAAACGTTCCTGATCGAAAACATAGGTGTATTCTTCAGAATGAATAATAAACCAAAAGCCATTGCATCGCTCGATGTGACTCCCAACATCCCACATGCACAGTTTTTCACAAGACTCCATAAAGCAAACCACCTCTTTCCTCCTCCTCCTCCTTGAATGAAAATTTTAGTAGTTTACAAAATAAGTAAGTTTGAAACCCTGAACAAAACTTGCTTAGCACCAAGATCGCCGATATGGTTCCCAGAGAGCATCACCGCTTTTAGAGGCCCACCACGTTGAAGAGAACCAGCCAACATTTCGGCTCCTACGTTTCCTATGCAGTTGAAATTTAAATCGAGCAGCTTCAACGTCTTGTTGAAGGATAAACCGAAGAGGAGTTGTTCCAAATCAACGTCCGACAAATTGTTCTTCTGAACGTGGAATTCGAGTAGAGAGCTGAACTGGTTTGTAGATCAAAGAGTACGCATCAAAACACATTATTAATGAACGTCATACTGACACGATTTGTAAACTGCCATAGTCACTTGTGCTACTGGTTTGGTGAAAGTAGGTTACAGCCCAGAAATGGATAGCTATACGAGCTGCAAAAGAGCCTATGTTCAACTAGTAGATGCCACAAAAACAGCACTGGAGTCGCTCGAGTGATTTCGAGGAAGTAATTGACTTCTCGTCTCAGCCAATATGTGTGAAATCGTTTACTCCTTGGGCCATTCTGAGAGCTGATAGAGGGCCAGATGTAATGGAGGGGCTGACTTACTTGTCTTCAACGTTGATTGTTTGATAATAAATTACAAGGTCTTTGATCTTAAGTGTGATGTTCCTTAGCCAGTGAGCACTGTACCTACTATCACTAACCTAAAACTTCATAAAGTCAGCACCCCCCCCCCCCCCCAAGCAGTTTTCAATTTAGTTTTTTCTTTTTTTCTATAAGTACCATTTTGCTTGACAAGAGCATCCCCCCCCCACCCCCTGAGGCTTTGACTGCTGCTAACTATCACTTAGAAGTGGTGTGAAGGTGTTTACCAAAATTATAGTAAAAAATAACAGCAGTGGAGTATACCCTCAAAATGTCTGAAAAAGTGATGGCATAATGTAAAGAGTCGTTGGTGTACCCTGCATAGCCAAGGACGCGAGATAAATTGAGAACCTGTGAAAGAACGAATTCACTATAGTATTGGTCAACTACCTTCATCCCCCTTGCTGTGAATGAAAGTGATGTTTAGTATACCTTAAGGGTAGAGGTTTGAATCATCGCTTGCCCTATCCATGCTATGGATTGCATCGATTGTTCTGTTTGTCCCAGATCCAAGTGTTCAAGGTCTTTCAACATAAGAAGAAACGAAGCAAATTCGCCTCCCTGAAAACCACAGGTTTTTCATGTGTTGTGCTGAGGATAGTTAAATGTACGAAAGATGTAACCTGTGGGCTAGCCTATGGAACTACACCAGTAATAGTACTTTAGGCCCACTGTAGATTTCTGAGCTTTATTTACTCTTCCCGGGAAGTGGCAGGTGTGGGGTTTTATAGTTAGCACTATTTGTAAAAAAAAAAAGTCTGAGGAAAAAGGATGCTCCAGGGCCTCTTTGATGGCCCTGGCTGAACCCTTTGTTCGAGCGCTTCAAATAGGTGGTCAACATGCAGGCCATCCTACAATCTCAAGCAACCTTTGATCAACCAGTATTGCCTGCTGCTCCTGCACTGCAACTCATTCCTCCATTCAGTTCAGCTTTACTGATTGCAACCAATTGCTGTTGTGATCGCTGGTGTCACTACTCCCGAGCTCTATTGACTTGTTCTCAATGCGACCACGAAACTTCATAACTTTGGCTATTTCGTGGGATTCAGTCAAGTCCAACTAATTTTCATTATTTCACCTAGCCTACGTTTACTTCTTACTTTTCCATTGCACATAAATTCATTTTCAATACAGTCCATTTTAGTATGCACTTCTTGCATTTCAGAATGCACTTCATTCATTCACCTAAAGAGATCAACAGACATTTTGCAGTTTACCCTCCCTGGACTATTTAGTCCTTTGAGTTTTTGGCATTGATGATCTAGTGCCAATCTCCACATTGTTTCATATTTGTGCTTCCCCCAGCTTAAATTACAGACTGCATTTCCCTTTTTTAGGATGAAAGGCGGGAGGTTTGCTCCAAGTGGGACAATTAATTTACTCCTGCGTGTTGCTAACCAAACCAGGACCATTCAGCACATTGCATCAGGTTGGCACTCACGCCTACCTCACGTCCACCTTTGTGTGTAGAAATTGGTATCACTGTCTGTGTAGTAATTCAGCATCTCTCACTGCAGAAATGTACCTGCCCAGCTCTATTAAGTGTCGTCTCCCCAGTATTGAGGACTACGATACCATACACCACCACCAACTCAAAAAAAACTATTCTACACCTCAAGGTAGTATGGTGTATCTTACTTTGTACAGAAGTGCGATACAGTTAACTTACTTTTGGTCCAATAGGATTTCCATTTATGCGCAACGATTTCAACGTTCTATTTTCAGCTAATGTGCTTATTACGTAAGAATCCAAATCAGTGATTTCATTGTTCATTAGATTCAAATCAACTATGCACGTATCCCACTGAGAAACCAAAACAAATTATCAGAATAACAATACATTTCACAACTCAACGCACTCAACTATTTTTATCAGTGTGCCAACTATTTTAATGCGGCCTCAGCTAAAGTGAAGGATATACTGCACCAATGACTAATAATAATTCATGGAAGTTACGTAACTACAAACTTATTAAACGTATTGTACCGTTTCCCAATCGTTCGTATCTGATAAAAACTGGCTCAACTCTGAAAGACAATAACAACATACAACTAACGCTGTCTAAACTTTATGAACAATAACTTTAAAACTAAACAAACTGTTGTATTTTCAGTCCTCTTTCTATTAATCAAATGTTCTTGAGCACACAAATCGTTCACGTTTCGATAACCGGACACAACAACTTTCAAGACGGAAATCCCGACACGACACCATCTTTTCTCGTTGTTACTCGCGTCCCCGTCGTCTTTCCCTAGCAACATCATCACAACTTCCGTTGCCACCACACTACCCCCTTCCAACAATTGTTCGTCTCGAACAACGTCATTTCCATCTTGGTGATAAGGCCGAAGTCGGTCCAAATGAACCACTTTCATTTTGAACCGAGCTGATTTTCGGATTCGGCACACTAGATCGTTTATCTTTGTAATTACTGTGTATGGAACCTCCCAATTATTCTGTAGTTTGGGAGATCTACCCTTTTTCCTTGTTGGGTTGAAAAGCCAAACCATTTCTCCAGTTTCGAAAGTTTTCCCCGATGTTTTGACATCATACCTTGCCTTCATCCTGTCACTTTCTATCTGTATTTTCTGCCGAACTCCTTCATGGATATTTTTTAGCTTACTACGTAACTCGTCGGCGTAGTCGTTTACTTCAACATCTTCTCTAGGGGGTGTTCCGAACAGAAGGTCACAAGGTAGCCGAAGTTCTCTATCAAAAAGTACGCTGGCTGGCGTTCTACCAGTTGTTTCGTGTACTGCGGATCGATAGGCCATCATAATCAACTGCAGATAATCGTCCCAATTGTCTTGGTGTTCATTTACACAAATTCTCAAGTGCTCTTCGAGGGTCTTATTGAATCTTTCCACCATTCCGTCTGACTGGGGGTGTAGTGGGGTCGTTCGAGTTTTCCGTATCCCAAGAAGCTCACATACTTTTCTGAACACATTTGATTCGAAATTCCTCCCTTGATCTGAGTGCAGTTCAAGGGGGACTCCAAACCGACTGAAAAAATTGTTAACCAAAGCATTAGCAACCACTGTTGCTTCTTGGTTTGGAAGAGCGTACGCCTCAGTCCATTTACTGAAATAATCTCCGACAACCAGAATGAATCGATTTCCACTGGCAGTTTGTGGGAATGGACCAGCCACATCGACAGCTACCCTTTCAAATGGAGCTCCAACGTTGTACTGTCTCATAGCACCTCGAGTTCTAGCTGAAGGACCTTTGCTTGCCGCACATTCCTTGCATCTACGACGACCATTCGGCTACTGCATCATGGCACCCCACCCAATAGAAGTACAACCTCAACTTCTCCAGTGTTTTCCTGACTCCAAAATGACCGCCAGATACTCCTCCATGAATTTCACGGAGTACTTCACTTTTCCGGAATGTAGGAAGAACAATCTGGTATCTCCTTTCTTTTCCGTTTGGGCTTTCCCAAACTCTTTTCAGGACCCCATCCTCTACAAACAACCATGGAGTCCCACTGTGCCCAATAGCACTTCAAATCTGAGCTCTTAGGGGAAATCTCATTCCACGATGGGCGGCTACCACTTTCCTTGTAGACCAAAATTAGTGCAATGTCCTCATCTTTCTCCTGTTCTTCTCGAATTCCTCGACAGCTCCACTCACCCGTGGGTTGCAAAATGGTTTTCTTGCAAAGGACCACTTCTTTTTCATATACCCGTTTGCAATGCTTGCAATCTTGGTTACATGGCCTCCTTGATAGTGCATCAGCATTGCAGTGCAACTGCCCCTTTCGATGTTCTATCTGGAATTGGTATTCCTGAAACCTTTCAATCCACCTAGCTACTTGCCCTTCTGGATTTTTGAAATTTAGTAGCCAAGTCAGTGACGCATGGTCTGTTCGTAGTAAAAATGGAGAACCGTACAAATACTTGTGAAAGTGTTCCAGAGTTTTAACAATTGCCAAAAGTTCTTTTCTAGTGACACAGTAATTCTTCTCCGATTTCGAAAGTGTCTTAGAAAAGTAGGCTATGACTCGTTCTTCACCTTCTTGAAGTTGAGATAACACGCCTCCAATCCCAGTGTTGCTTGCATCGGTGTCCACAATAAATTCGTTCCCAGCCCTAGGGTATGCCAAGATGGGAGCTGAACATAGGGCTTCTCTCAGGTGCTCAAATGATGCTTGACAGCTTTGAGACCACTCAAAAGCTATATCCTTTTCAGTCAATCTGTGTAAAGGTCTAGCGATTTCTGAGAACCCACGAACAAATCTTCTGTAGTACGTACAAAGACCAATGAAACTTTTCACTTCATGTTTGTCCTTTGGTACTGGCCATGATTTAACTGCTTCTATCTTTTCTTCATCTGTTTCCACTCCCGCTGATGATATAAGATGTCCTAGATATTTAACTCTGTCTCTGAAAAATTGACATTTCTTAGGATTTAACTTAAGTCCAACTTCAGAAAATTTCAAGAAAGCCTCTTCCAGATGCTTCAGATGTTCCTCAAACGTCTTGCTAAAGATTATAACATCATCTAAATAAATCAAGCAGCTTTTCCAATGCAGTCCTTTTAGGGTTGACTCCATCAATCTTTCAAAAGTGGCTGGGGCGTTGCATAGCCCAAAAGGCATGACATTAAATTGATAAAGTCCTGTACCAGTGGAAAACGCAGTCTTTTCACGATCATCAGGATGCATTTCGACTTGCCAGTAACCGCTTTTCAAATCCAGAGTCGAGAAGTAGGTGGAATTAGCTAGCGTATCAACGCATCATCGATTCTTGGCAATGGATAGCTGTCTTTTTTTGTGGCATCGTTCAGCTTTCGATAGTCAACACAAAATCTAGTTGCTCCATCTTTCTTTTTCACTAACACCACAGGGGCGGCCCAGGGACTTATCGATTCTTCGATGACTCCTTGGGATTGCATCTCTTCTATCATTCGATCAACTACTGGCTGTTTTGCGAGAGGAATTCTTCTTGGGGCTAACTTAATGGGAGGATGATCGCCCGTGTTTGTCCGGTGTTGAACGAAATTGGTTCTTCCAAGGTCCGTTTCGTCCCATGAAAATACGTGTTTGAATTTCGAAAGCAGATCACTCACTTTACTTTTGTCGTGCGTGCCTAAAGATGCTACTGAATTTTCAACAAGTTCACTAAATGTCTCATTCGATCCCAAACTGGTTGTGCAAGCTTCATTTCCCGCATCATTAGTCGTTTGAATGCTCACCACCCTATGACACACACCAATCACCGTTCCTTTCATCAAAGTCTTATCTAAATCAGTCACATTCAGCAAGCATACAGGTACGTCACTAGTGTCACCGGAAATTATTGTACGACCGAGAACTGATCCATCATCTACTAAAGCAGCTGGCTCAACTAGCATAATGCATTCAGCCTCTCCGTCCAATTCGGCTCCAGTTATAGTTTCACTCCAAGCAGGAAGAGTGATGTCTTCTCTTAGTAGCACTTTGCATATCACTGAATTATCTCCCTTGCATGTCAAAGTTATTTCAGAATCGGCAACTTTCATAAGTTGTTGGTCAAAATCAAGAATTACTTTGTGAGCCTTCATAAAATCCATACCTAAGATAACAGGTATTAAAGCAATAGGGTTCCCACAGCAACACACCAGCCAGAGGAGACGGACTCACCTAACAGATACCTAAGATAACAGCATCAGAAATATTCGCTACAAATGCTGGATGAGACATAACCAGACTTCCTATTTCAATATCCACAAGTGCTTGACCCAACACTGGTATGCTCTCTCCAGTGGCAGTTACAATTGAATAGGTTCCAGCACAAGTTTTTATTATTTGATTTGGCAAAATATTCGGCCTGACAATGGTGTGACTAGCCCCGGTGTCTACAACTATCGAGCACTCTATCCCGCCAATTTTTCCTTCTAGTAATAAATTATTGTCAGAGTGTGTTAACTGTGAAATTTGGATGATCAATTCAGGAGCTTGAGAGGAGTTAGCCATTTTCCGCCCCATGAAGCTGGCTTCTGGATGTTTTCCTGGTTCTCCCGGCATTGTCTTTTGAAATGTCCAGGCTTGCCGCACTTGAAGCATTTCTTGGGATTCTTCTTTAATGGAGTTGATACCACCATCTCATTCAGGAGATCACAAATCCGGTCTTTTAAAAGCTCTAAACTTGGCAGGTCTTTTTCGTTCTTACGAGGTGGGCTAACATCATACCGCACACTTGAAGTTCTAACATGCATGTTGTTTTTACTAATGCTGTTCCTGATGGCTTCGAATTCCAAAGCCCGTGCCACTGCTTCTCCTAGGGAAGTCGGTTTGGCAATCTTCATTTTTTCTCGTAAACCTTGGTCTTGTATGCCATCCACGAATATATCGACAGCCATATCCTCCAAAATCTCGTCGTCTGATATTGGGTAAGCCAACTTCATCAACCGAGATATTTCGCCTCCAAACTCTTGCAAAGATTCTCCTGGGTTTTGCATTCGGGTACGAAATCGTGTTTTGTACAACTGCTCCAGTCCTTTGTTACCAAATCTTCTTTCCAAGAGCTCAATCTGTGGTAGTTTCCACATTGATATGTTGGCCAGACTGTGGTGTTAAGCCAAATATACATCATTACGTTCCGACTAGTTTTGCCTTGTGATTATTGCTCCCTTATTTTCCATTTAATTAGTTTACAAATACATAACAGTTTGGCGCAGTCAGTAAAATTACTTGACGTTAAGCAATTCGATTTGAGCTACAATGCCGTCGGATCCGCCAGTTACGTGTACACAGTCTAATTTTGATACACTCGTCCAAATGGTTTCACAACAGACGAAAACTATGTCGTCCTTTTTGGCTGAAATCAGTGCGCAAAAAGAGCAGTCATCACCAAGAGGAACTGCCAACTCAGAGGTTCATGTTCCTTTTGAAAAATACGATGAAACCGTAGAAACCTACAATGACTACTTAGATCGTTTGGCAAACTACCTTGATACCAAGAACATGCCTGACAACAAAAAGGCAAGTACGTTTGTGTCTTTTTTGTCCCCAAAGCATTTCACCCTTTTAAAAAGCCTGGTATACCCAGCAAAAATCAACACAAAAACTTACGAGGAATTGACCAAGCTCCTGGGTAATCATTTGAATCCTGCCCCACTTTTGATTCCGAGTCGGCACGCCTTCGTTACTCGGAAACAGCTTGAAGGGGAAAATGTAACCCATTACCTAGCGGAACTACGCCGTCTAGCGTCCTTTTGTCGGTATGACGAAGCTATGTTGAATATTATGCTGCGTGATATATTTGTGAGCGGGTTGAGATCTAAGGTGATTTTAAGATCGATTATTTCAAGAAGATGATATAGACTTGAAGAAAACTCTTGAAATTGCATCGGCGGTAGAGCGAGCGTCCGAGGGAACTTTAGAATTATTGCATCAGCCCTCTCCTGCCCAAGTTAACCAGCTAAGGTCACATTCCAAAAAGCAAAAGGGCCGTTTGTCGAACTATCAAACAGGCAGTCGTAAGAACAATAAACAAGCCCCAAATTTTAAAAAGAAACCCATCCAGTGCCTTAAGTGTGCAGTAAGAGAGCATCATATAGCCCCTGATTGTGAGGCTAAAAATTTATTTTGTACCTACTGTAAAATGGAGGGCCATGTAAAAGCTGTGTGTTTTCGTGCTAAGCAAAGGGGTAAGGCTGTAAATCATGTGAGTGGTGTGTCTGATGAAGGCGAGTGTGATGACAATGTAGATTCTGAGTGTTCAGAGAGCAGCTCATCTACATCAATTCCTGTGTACCAGGTTGAAACTGACGTGGACCCTCACGCACCATTCCTTGCCCAGGTGCATATAAATTGCATCCCAATAACTTTTGAGGTTGACAGTGGAAGTAAAGAAACGATAATTTATTGGGACTGTTTCCGAAAAATTGCCAATACTTCTCAGTTGGAACCTGCAAATACCGTCCTGCGTACTTTTGATGGCTCGTGTGTCCGCCCGATGGGAGTTGGCATGGTTGAGGCATCATACAAGGGGATGAACAGAACTCTTAAGGTCGTGGTGGTGAAGGAGAAATTACCATTAATTATGGGAAGATCCTGGATGAATGCTTTTAACATTCATCTCTCAAATCTTAACTTTGTTGAAGTTGGACAACCATCAGCCAAGACATTCAATACCTTGGACACATTGCTAGCGAAGTACCAAGTTATCTTCAACGAAGAAGTTGGCTTGGTAAAGAATTTTGAATGCGACCTAAAACTCAAGCCGGGTGCCCATCCAATTTTCGCAAAAGCCAGGCCAGTACCATTTGCGCTCAGGACCAAGGTTGAGCAGGAGTTGCAAAGACTTGAGAAGGCTGGAGTGCTGGAGAAAGTTGCCACCTCCGAATGGGCTACCCCAATCGTACCCGTTGTTAAGAAAGACGGAAGTTTGAGGATCTGTGGGGATTATAGTCACACAGTCAACAACCAGGTGTGTGTCACACAACATCCATTCCCGGGATTTGAAGAAGCATTTGCTGGTCTTAAGGGTGGAACGCTTTTTACAGTTATTGATTTTCGTTCTGCTTTTTTACACCTCCCAGTTTCAGAACAAACTTCTCAGTACCTGACTCTTAACACCCATAAGGGATTATACAGGCCGAAGAGGCTGATGTATGGAGTAAGCCCAGCACCAGCTGAATGGCAGTCGTTTGTGGACTCGTTATTCAAAGGCCAGCAGTGTTGTGTTGTTCGTGATGACATAATTGTCACAGGGAAGTCTCTTCGTCTACGTCTTGAGAGTGTATTTGAAGTTTGTAAGGTTAATGGCATCCGAATAAATTTAAAAAAATGCAAGTTCCTGCAGTCCAGTGTTGAATTCCTAGGATACAAAATAGATTCTCGTGGAATCCACAAGACGAATGAAAAGATCAGAGCCATCCTCCATGCCCCAGAACCCACCACAAAGACCGATGTCAAATCCTTCATGGGATTAGTGACATTTTACTCCAGGTTTTTCCCACACCTGGCAACGGTTGCTAAACCTCTTTATGAGCTTACAAAAGACCGAGTGAAGTTCCTATGGGATAAAAAATGCTCTGATAGTTTCAAGAAAATAAAGGCGGAAATAGTATCTGACAGGATACTGAGTCATTATGACCCAAAGTTACCGTTGGCCCTTTCTGTTGATGCCAGCCCACATGGATTAGGAGCTGTATTAAGTCACCTTGTAGATGGCAAGGAACTGCCTATAGCTTTTGCATCCCGTACCTTGACAAAAGCAGAAATGGGGTATGGCCAGACTGACAAAGAAGCACTCGCTATCAAGTGGGGTGTGCTTAAGTTTTATCATTATTTGTATGGCCAACGGTTTACCTTGATCACTGACCACAAACCTTTAGTGCGTATTTTTGGTCCCAGGAACAAGTTACCAGTTCTCAGCGCAACGAGAATGCTCCACTATGCATTAATGTTGCAGGATTTTCAGTTTGACATTATATATCGACGGGCTGAGGATCATGGTAATGCTGATGCATTATCTCGTCTCCCACTTAAATCAGAAGAAATTCCTGGAAAACTTGGACAAGCAGATGAATTTAATGTACTCCAAATTTCTACTTTGTCCTTGACAGCAGGATGCAAACCCATCACACCAAAAGAGCTTGAGAGGTCAACTCTGCAGGATCCTGAGCTAAGAGTAATTTATGAGGAACTTCGCTTGGGAAACACAAAAGGAAGCAATGGAGATCAACTCGCCCTCCAAAACAACATAATCTTGAATGGTATAAGGATTTATGTACCACAGTCACTTCGAAACAGAGTCCTTCAGGAGCTCCATGACGGGCACATAGGAGTAGTCAAGATGAAACTACTGGCTAGATCCTATGTTTATTGGCCACACATTGACAGGCACATAGAGGAGCTGGCCAGAAATTGCTATGAGTGCCGCTCAGTGGCTAAGAATGAAAGACCTGTTCCAGTTCACCACTGGGAGGCTCCCGGAGCACCTTGGGAACGCCTTCACATAGACCATGCGGGACCATTTTATGGGCACACCTTCTTAGTTGTTGTCGATGCATATAGTAAGTGGCCTGAAATATTCTGTGTTAGCTCAACTAAAAGTGAGGAGACCATAAAAGTTCTGTCAATGCTTATTGCACGTTTTGGAATTCCTAACACCATAGTTACAGATAATGCAGCTGGGTTCCTCAGCCATACGTTCCAGGCATATCTCAGGTCTATGAATATAAAACGTCCTAAACGTCCTTCAGGGATGCTTTGTAGAACATCGGCAGCGTTGCCACGAAGAGAAACAATCAACATTGCCGCCTTTTCTTCATTACTCCACCTATTGGCTACAGCAGCAGCAGCGAACTGTCGCATGTAGCTTTGACCAACCTGATTTACCATCATAGGTCGGAGCCTTTACCCTCAGCGAATGCCGATCAACCAGGAGTACTCTTCCGTTATCTGTACTAGCAGTTTCGTGTCTTTCTTCACGAAGAAGGTGTTCTATCTATTCCTCTAGTTTTTCAATTTTGTTCTGGAAATCAGTTTGAATTTCTCTGACATCACACTCCATTCTGTCCAGCCGCCCATTCTGTCTGTTCATAACATCGACCAACCCTTCCATCTGTGCCCTCGTTTCTAATTGCAGTGTTTTCATCTCGTAATGACTACTTTCGATTTTAGTCATTATTTCCTTCAACAAAATTTCCATGTTCGATAAACTAGAACTTCTTGTTTCTACAGGCATGAAGTTATTAGATCATTCAAGAACAGATTAAGCAGTTTTTATCCCACTTCTGACACCAAATTGTACCGTTTCCCAATCGTTCGTATCTGATAAAAACTGGCTTAACTCTGAAAGACAATGACAACATACAACTAACGCGTGAACTGTCTAAACTTTATGAACAATAACTTTAAAACCAAACAAACTGTTGTATTTTCAGTCCTCTTTCTATTAATCAAATGTTCTTGAGCACACAAATCGTTCACGTTTCGATAACTGGACACAACAACTTTCAAGACGGAAATCCCGACACGACACCATCTTTTCTCGTTGTTACTCGCGTCCCTGTCGTCCTTCCCTAGCAACATCATCACAACTTCCGTTGCTTGGATTCGACACCACAGTATTAAAACACTCATGTAAGCACCTTTCCAGGCGCTAACTGCTAACGGTGCAACTTGTTCTCTGCAAATAGGAGTGGCCAAACACCAGCTCTTCAGTTCTCTCCAGCTCTGTCTCCTTGCATGTAACTAGTGTCTTTGTAAATAAAGTTCAAAGTTTCTTTTTAAAAAGTTAAACTTCCCCCCATCAAACTTAACTGGCGCAGTCGATAGAGGACCACTCCAGATAGAACCACCGCGAACGTACTCGCCTTTCTACAACGAGCGGAACCTCACGATCACCCACCAAAGGCACGCAAGGAACAGTACCGTCTGAAGAGGCTCCTCGCAGTACTGCGTTATGCTTCAAACAAGCACCCTGTGAGTAAAATTTCAGAAATTTATAATTTCTTATCTTTGCCCACCCACGGCAACTTTCACTCCAGTTCTAAAATTGCAAAGGACAATAATACCCGGTAAACACCGTCTGTGTCCGACATTCTTTTCGCCGCGTAAACAGTTTCATTTAGAAGTTCTTAACTTCGAAACAGTACGAGCACCACGGCTGCTTCTGTCCTTTTTTCTCCTACGTTTTCATCTCTGTCGCTTTCGTATCTGCTTTTTCTAACTGGCTCTCATCCGAACACCAAAGCCAGACTTCAGCTATCTCAGCGCTGAACATTTACTCTCCTTCTTCATTGACTCACTCCCCTCGTCATCCAGCTTTGAGTCACCGCATAGTTATCTCGCTGTCTCACCCTGCAGTCGGGGGTCCAGAATACCGCTGACGTATTCCCTGCGTGTCGTATGAGCCGACTAAAAGGGACAGCCGGGTGGGCCCAGCTTGAAAGACAACCTCACCTCTATGAGGTCCCCGCAGGATTACATCCAACGAGGCTTAACTGTGGCTGGGCGTCACAGTGTACTCTGTCGCCACACTGTGCTCACCCAGCAGTTGGGGGTCCAGAATTCCACTGCCGTACTCCCTGCGTGTTCGTATAAGCCGAACTAAAAGGGACACAACTTACACTTCATTCACATACATGACACACTGGGAACCCCCTACCTTTAGTTGGGATCGCAGAACACACCCCCCGCAGGAAGGGGGACAGAATTCTCCTGCCGTATCCTCTGCGTGGTCGTTAAATCCGGCCTTAAAGGGGCTTAAAGCTCACGACACTGACATTCACAACATATTCCAGAAACAAAATACACTGCAACGGCTTGCGTGGCAGAACACATCGACTTAAAACACTCATAATGAGCGAAAGACAGTCCTGGAGGTAGCTCACTAACACCTTTGAGCGATCCCCTATATAGGTGCGGCCTTCGGAATGAGGAGGGGGAAAAACCAGGTTTGAGCGTTCCTGGGGTGGCTGATAGCGTGTGTCCCGCTCACCACATCACTAGTGGCCGAGGGCTGACTCTGAGCAGCAGCCGAAAAATCCCTCATGCGTCTTAGTCCCGGTGGGTGGCCGGACTGGCAGCTGCGGCGCATGTGGGGGCCTCCCTTTGACCCTCAACGGACCAGCGAAAGGGGCTAGAATCAATATGCCTGAGGGGGAGCTTCCAGGACACTGCCTCGAGCACCACTTGCTCATACCGCTAACACACACACCAAATGAACTCACAAGGATACACTACACCAGTCTGCTTCTTTTTTCTCCCCCCCCCACCCCCTTTAGTAAAAAACATGACAAAGTCAACTAAATCTTCAGCAGGTAATAAAAACGCCACCTGCGCCTCTTCCACGGGCTCGCCAAGCTCGACCCCTCCCTCTTCGGACGATGAGCAACCTACTCGTCGTCCAAACAAACAAGGGCGGAAAGAACCGGGCAAACCGCGTTCATCTCCCCCTTCTCCCCCTAGTAGCCCGGGCAACCCGGCTACTACAAGCACTCGACATCCCGTCGACCCTAATCTGTCGGACATGGAGCAGATTTGTGCATATGTCCAAATCATCCACGGCCAACTGGCACGGATGAGGGTCAACGCGACAGGACCTATGCGGGACCTCGTCACTAGTTGCCTCTTCGAAATTTCGAAGCTGGCTATAAAAGCTAATGACCCCCCAACGATATCGCCCCTGCCACTCCCCTGCCACTCCCCTGCGGGAAACTGTGGCGGGTGTCGTGAGGGAAGAGCTGCGTAGGGCAATTGCCCAGCAGCCAGTGCCACCAGCCCCCCAAACTCAAGGAGCTTTAACGAGCCAGGGTAGTACCCCAGGCCCCTCATATGCGGCAGTAGCCGCTACTGCGCCTTCCTCCCTCCCTCAAGAAGCTGAGGCTGAATGGCAGTCTGCCAGGGCCAGGAAGCGCAGGGGGAAGCAGAAAAAGGCCCCAACTAAGCACGACGTGCAGGCCGAGGGCAGCGCCCCGCCTACGCCTCCGCCCAAAAACAAGGGCAAAAATAAAAACAAAAATAAAAAGCCTCCACCGCCTACCAAACTCCCCCCTAAAAACCCACGACAAAACGTGGTAGTGGTTAGGCATACATGTAAGGAAGGAGAGGCTGGTCCCTCCAACCCTGATGCAATGGAAGCGCTTATGCGGGGTGTCCCTGCTACGGACCTCCAAGCTCTAAGCGTCCGAGTGCTAGACATCCGCACCGCAGTAGGAGGTGGCGCCGTCATTGTAACGGAAACGCCAGAAATGGCCAAGGCGCTCACGAGCCACATTTCCACAAAAAAGGAGTTGAAGCTCCAAGCGTCAGCCCCCCTGGGTCGTTTCCCACGCCTGCTATTGTGCGACATGCGAACCGACCTACAAAAAGAGGACTTGGCCCAACAAGTTGTTGAACACAACCCTGCGTTAGGCTTGCAGCCGCAGGACGTCAGGCCTCTTTTCACCAAAAAGCGTGGCAGACAGAAGGATTGGGTGATTGAGGTATCACCCAGCCTATACAAAAAACTAGAGGGGGCAAGGCACCTCCAGATAGCCTGGCAGCGGTGCGCCATACGAAAGTACCAAGCCCCCACTCAGTGCTACAAATGCCAGCGCTATGGCCACCTGGCAGTGGCCTGCACAAGACCTGTTGTGTGCGCCTTGCCACATCTGAGTAAGGAATGCAAGCGTGATGCTCCCCTCAAGTGTGCCAATTGCGTCGAACGCAAAATCCAACAGGTCGCACACTCTACACGAGACGCACGCTGTACCATTCGTCAGCGAGCGATTGCCCTCCAGGAGTCACGAGTGGATTATGAATAGGTCAAAAACAGTTCGAATCCTTCAGCACAACACCAATAAGAGTTCCTCAGTTATGGCTGAGTTGCTGCAAAATGCACTCAAGAAACGCTGCAGTGTTCTCGCCATACAGGAACTATACATAGGATCCAAAACTCTTGGTCTGGGATCGCAGGCACGAGTGGTGGCTGGAGCAAGAACGGGAGCCAAGGCAGCAGTAGCCTGCATCGACCAATCCATTGACATGCTCGCACTCACCCACCTGAACAGCCAGCACTTGGCCGCTGTGCTCATCCGAGCCGGTGGCTTTGAGCTGGTTGTAATATCATTCTACAGGCAATTTGGCGCACCAGTTGCCAACAGCCTTGAACCACTCAAGCGGGCTCTAGCAGGCCTATCAGGACGACCCTGCGTAGTCTGTGCTGATGCAAACGCCAGATCACCATTGTGGGGATCCCCAACCCTGGATGGGGCGGGCGAGGCGTATATAGAGCTGCTCACCAGGTACAACTTGGTTGTTGCCAACGACCCCATGACTGAGGCGACCTATGATGGCCCGGGAGGAAGGTCGTGTATAGACGTCACAGCCGTGTCCCACACCCTGCTACTCAAATTGAAGGGTTGGCGAGTCGTACCAGGTGCAACGCAGAGCGATCACATGGTTATTGACTTTGCCATTACGGATGATAACATCCTCTGCAAAGACACGCGTGAAAAGCGATTCCGCACAAAAAATGCTGACTGGCCGCAATTCTTTAGGGTACTGGAAGGTGAACTGCGTATAGTGCAAGCATCCACACCTGAAGAGGTGGACAGCAAAGTGGACACATTTACCACAGCACTGCACTCTGCTGGGCTCTCTGTACTTGGCCAACAGAAGCACAGGGCGATCAAAGTCCCATGGTGGACTGAGGAACTAAATCCCCTCAAGCAAAGTGCAAATAGAGCCAGAAGGATGTACCAAAACACTCGTGACCCTGATGCCAGAGCAACACTCCGAACTGCCTTCATCCAAGAGAAGAAGGCCTTCCACCGCGCCATCAAACGAGCCAAACGGCAAGGCTGGCGAAATTTTGTGGAAGCGGAGAGCTCTGAGAACCCCTGGGGCAGACACTACAAGTCCTCCATAGGAAAAGCAAATGTAGAGCAGGTCTTAGCTGCGATGCAAAATGAGTCAGGCTGGGCCTGCAGCATCGAACGTTCACTGGAAACCCTCCTTGAGAAGGCGTTCCCAGATGACCAAGTAGCTCGAGACACTGAAGCCCAGAGGGCAGCAAGGGAGCTGATCATGGACCCTCCGAACGAGCCCGACATCCCACTGTGGACAACAGGCGACCTCGGCAGGGCACTTGCGACCTTAAAGCCCAACAAATCTCCTGGGCCAGATAAAATAGAAAGCAATATGCTAAGGAAGGCTGAGCGGACAATCTCTAGCGGCCTCCTTAATTTATTTAATGACTGTCTGCAGGTCGGACAGTTCCCCACTCAGTGGAAGACTGCGCACGTTGTCACTCTTCAAAAGGGAGGCGACCGCAATCAGTCAGACCCGCGATCATGGAGACCACTCAGCCTTCTTTCCATATTAGGCAAAACACTAGAAATCTTGATGTCGCAGTCCCTCGAAGGAGTCTTTGGCCGCAACCTCACAGGCAGGCAATACGGGTGTACCAAAGGAAGGTCCACGCAGGATGTCATTGTCGAGATTCGGCGTGTTTCCCTGCTGGCACCGGCTAAGTACGTCGTAGCAGTTCTGATTGACATCAGAGGAGCGTTTGACAACCTTTGGTGGCCAGCGCTCCTTAATGAGCTCAAAGGTAGGGGAATCCCCCGCAACCTGTACTCGCTCGTCAGAAGCTACCTGACAGACAGAACTGCTACGATCGAAAGTAGGCATGTCTCCGTCCGGAGAAAGATTGAGAAGGGGTGCCCACAGGGCTCGGTCCTAGGACCAGCACTCTGGAATGCCTTCTTCGAAGGTCTTCTCAGGCAACTCATGGAGACTGACTGCGAGCCGTACGCCTATGTGGATGACTTGACTGTGCTGATCTTTGCAGAGTCAGTCCACCAAATTGAAGAAAAAACCCACCACGTGCTCCGCACTGTCAACCAATGGTGCGAGCACGTCAAGATGCAGGTGGCTGAGGAAAAAACCCAGCTAATCCTCGTGAAGGGGAAAGTGAATAACCCACCCACAATACGCTTTGGCGGCCACAGACTCCTTCTTGAAAAGCACGTCAAGTATTTAGGAGTGAATATAGGTGAGAGGTGGGGTTTCAACCAACACCTCCAGTCCCTTAAAGGCACTACCATTGCAAGGTTTGCCTCACTGCGTGCCATTACTAAGGCCACTTGGGGTGTGTGTTACCACGACACCATCCTCATGTATAAGGCCATCTATTTAGGTGTGATTGGCTACTGCCCCGTTGTCTGGGGTAGCAAACTAACAGTCAATCAAAAGAGAGTATTGGCCCAATCCCAGAGAGCCCCTGTGGATCACCAAGGCCTACAAGACTGTATCAACGGAGGCACTCCAGGTGATCACTGGTCAGTTACCAGTTGATTTGGCTGTTGAGTGCATGATTGACAAGTGGAGAGTGAAACGGGAGCTTCCCCCGCTTTGGGCTGAACTCCGTGCAGATCTTACCACAGAACAGAAACTTGCCGCCATCGATGAATGGTCTCTAGAGAAATGGCAAGCGAGATGGGAATCCTCGTCAAAGGGACGTGATACGTATGAGTTCTTCCCCAACATCTGTGAACGTCTTTCTAGAAAATGGGTTGAGCCAGACCACTGGACGAGCCAGTTCCTCACGGGACATGGTGACTTCAATGCGCGACTCCACTTCTTTTCTCTGAAAGACTCTCCATTATGCACGTCTTGTGCCTCCAGTGCGGAGGAAACAAGAAACCATGTGCTGCTCCACTGTAGTTTCTACAACAGCGAGCGACGGTTGTTGAGAGGGCAAACGAACTTAGCAGCTTTGACTGCTACAAAGGAAGCCTATAACCATTTTGCAAAGTTCGCAAAGAAGGTAATGGCTAAGAAACGTGGTTATAGTTGATCAGTCCTTTTGAAACTTGCCACCCAAGTAAACAGTAAGATTAGGTAGGGAACCAGATTAAGAACTACTCCCAGATGGTACGGGATTCCTCAGGTGGTCACCTCCGCGCGGTAACACACGGGCAACAGCTCTCTACGGTGAGACTGGCTAACGACCAAATACCTGCCGTACCTCCACAGGTCTGAGTTCGGTAGATGCTGCAGGGGCCGGCCTCTTGCATATTAGCGAAACCGCAACTTCTATGACTGATATAACCCTCGTCGAGGGTTTAGGTACAGTCATCAAATAAAGAAACAGACCAGTTATCTCGCTGTCCATATACCAGCCAATAATTCTTGGAACCTCTGCTAAGGACTTTTCGAGCTCAGCAACTACCGCGTCGCACCGCTTTGCCCTTCTCACAAACACTTTCTTACTCTTTAAGACTAAACTTAAGAAATTACCCTATTTTATTCTCAATTGTATTTCTTTGCATTTTTGTACTAATCTACGTTAATCTACAGCACACTTAATAAAATTCTGGTTTACAAATTTTCTAAACAGTAAACACACAACGCAAAAATTCTGAAAACTTTGAAGCAGTACGTGCACGACCATTTACGGAAAATACAAAACTCATCTCCCCGTCGTACACGGACAAACCACAAACGATAACATAATGATCATAAACCACCAACAAACACAAATACAACTGCAGGAGATGGTTCAACAAGTACTCGTGAACCAAGTCGTCACTAACAACCCTCCCGCCAGACGAAACTACAACTCAGATTCAGACAACAGGCGCGAATATCTGCACTTAATCCCATCATTCGCAGGAGAACCCGAAACTTTGCACCCAAACACTACATGAGAAATTCTTTAACACACGAGATCCTGATTGTTTCCACAATGATACCCTGATTATGGCAATAAAAGCCAAAATATTACCACCAGCCTCCATGCAAATATTCTCGAGCAGCTGGACAAATTACAAGCAAATAAAAGAAACACTCCTCAACGCCTCCTCTGATCGTAGAGACAATATCACTCTAGGGATGGAGTTTATCAGCATCAGACAATCGGAAGGGGAAAGCCCGTTCAGATTTCATGATATGATTCTAAAACTGTTAAACCTCACCATCGCTTACGTACAGAATCATGAACCGGAGAAAGCGGAAACCCTAATCCCAAAATACAAAAAATGTGCGCTCCGAAGTTTCCTCCAACAGCTGAAAGATCCTTTAGGGAGTAACTTAAGGACGCATCAACCTCCTGAACCTGGGCACTGCCTTATCCTGGTTGACGAATGATTACCAGCTACTTTCGAAAAGCAAAGCCAAAACACAATCCAACTTAAAACCGCTGCCGAACCTGAGGCCAATGAATAATTTCATACCTCATAACAACCCCCAGAACAACTATCCCAACTACCCCAGACCACAACCATCTTTTAGAGCGAACGTTCAAACCCCCTTTCATAAAACCTCCCCAGTGACAAACAATAAACCACTGTTTCACCCAACTAAGCCCCCTCAACAGCACACTAATGGGCACAACAACTGGCTACCTAAGGCCAGCAGCTCACAAAGTACCATCCCAATGTCATGGCGCAACTTGGATCAAGCATCCATGACACCTCCTTCCCACAAATAATTGTAACTTAGAAGCAGGATTCTATTTAGATATATTCAACTTTCAGATCATAAATTTAGACGATTAGGAAAATAGCGGATGCAGCCTGTTCTTCCCAGTGTAGTTTCAACAGCTGGTTTTGGTGATATCCAGGGCAAATTTTCCTGATGTCCGTGGTTCGAGTGGTTATGCTGCTCCTGGTGACTGATCCTGACCAAAGACGTTTGCTTGATGTGGTTGTTCTTATTTGTCTCCTTGTTTTAGATCTGGCAAAACTGTTGGTGGTGGTAACCCATTATTCGGTGTTCCAATTTGCTGTCTTGCTGACATCAAAGCAGGGGCTCCATCTTGAGCCATGGATGTTTGTTGTATTTGGTCCACATGGCAATGGACTGGCTGATGTAATTTACCTTTCCATTCCTTGATGCCACCACTCCTGGTAACCATGTTGGTTCTCCCGAGTAGTTACGGTACAGTACTGCCTCACCAATATTGAACTCTCTACACATGGGAGTAGTTTGTTCTCTTGGTGTTCAAGAGGTCTAATTTGGATTGTATCTGATGACCCAAGAACAAAAAAGCAGGGCTTTCACCTGTCATGATACTGGATGCCCTGCGATAAAAGAACAGGGATTCAATCAAGGCTTTCTCTGTTGCCAGACAGATGCTACTGGAGTCAGTCATCTTATTAAGTGCGTCTTTAAAATTTTGAACATGACGTTCTGCTAGCCCATTCGAAGATATGATATGCTCAATGTTATTCTCAGTCAGGAAATTTTTGAACTCATCACTAGTAAAACATGGTCCATTGTCTGAGACCAGCGTTTCTGGATAACAATACCTACTAAAAAGACAACTCAACTTCCTGATTGTTTCACTTGATGTCATTGAAGATGTGAGGAAGATCTCAGGCCACTTTAAGAAAGCATCAGTTTTACCACTGGAACTATTGGTGTGGCCCACTGGGAACTGGTTACTTTTTCAAGAGCTCCGTTCTACTCTAAGCAGTCCAATTCTTCGTCAATTCTGGTTCTGAGTGCGAAGGGAACAGAAAACGCATTACGGAATTGTGGTTTTGCATTTTCCTTCAGTTTCAAGGATATGGATGGATTGGAAACCTCCAAGGCTATCGTGAAAGACTTTCTCGTATTTTGTCAGCAAAGCCTGAATCTTGTTTTTAACTGGTTTCTCCAATTTCATAGCTTTGACATTAGTTAGAGGTTCTGTATTGGTGTAAACAATTTTAATGCCAAAAGTATACAACCAGCCACTACCAAATATATTATCCCTGTTACTGGGTACCACCACTACTTCGAGGTTAACTGTAACATCCATCAACTGGTTTCCAGACTTCTAAGAGTTTTAATTTATCTCCAGAATATGTTCGTAGGTACTACTTTGGGGAGTCTTAGTGTAGTTATACCCTTCAATTTATCGTAACTTGTTTCATTTATAATTGTTTTCTTGAAGCCGTTGTCTAGTTCAAACTTTACCTCTTGACCATTTAGTTGGTCGTATATTGACAGGGAATAACCAATTTATTTAGTTCTATGAGAAATTTATCACATTTTTCGTTAGTTTGTTGGCGCCGACAGCCTAATTGGTACCTAGCTGTGATCACCAATGGTTTAGGGTTCATTAGTTCCTTCATTACCACCACGAGTTCCTGATAAGATTTATTCGAATAATCTCCAGGGTACAAGTTATGGTTCAGTTCTTCAAATCGTTTTGGTGGAAGAAATTGAGTAAATAGTTTGGCTTTATTACCTTCAGTGGTTCCCACTACGCAGAAATGTAACTCAAGAGTTTGACATATGAGTCAAAAGATTCCTCATCTTCCTTGAGGGTACGAATTTTACGTCAGTAGGTGCCCTAGGCGTGCCTTGTTGACGTTCTACTACCTGCATGAGTTGTACAATACTTGCTGCCATTTGCCGAATGATGCCTGCATTAGCCTGGTCTGATGACGCCGGCGGTTGATTTAGCTTCGAGTATAGTATGTATACGGCTAAACAGTAAAAAAAATCGGGTGAAACAAAGAACAGGAACCGCTGTCACTTAGGTCGCTTGACAACGCTACGACTGCATGTATCGATATGCGTCACTGGCGCATATCGTTTTCGCCAATCCATTAGTTATTTATTTCATATACCATTCTTAATTTCATTGATTCAACGCCTTTTCATAGTATTTGTACATTTAAAATAATTATATAACGAGTTATTACATAATGAACATTAAATAATTGGCATAATCGTACAGCTGTCGTTATTTCTAATTTCAAACATGGCACCAGAGCCTACGATGTCGGGCATATCGATAACCTGATTTCGGTCCTGATGTATCGATATATTGGTATATCGATCAGAGGAAGCGGTCCCTGTTCTCTCATTTTACCAAAAAATCACTCGTAACATCGACGAACTGAACCACGATCGAGAAAGACTGGAATCGGAATTCACGACGGAAGAGGAAGTGAGGTCTGTGAACACTTTTACTATTCCGACCGCGCCACTAATATATATTGAACGGAATAATTAGGAAAACAACCGCTCGAAAGAATAATCTCTTCAATACTGGAAAAACATGTAACCTTGCAGAAAGTTCTCAAAAGACCAAAAGTTATTTTAGTGCAGCTTTTTCATTATAAATCTCCCTCTTAATGACAAATTTCTAGGTCGCTCGAAAATTGCTGAGGTGCTACAGTAAGATAAAAGATTAATAATATTCAAAAGATAACCGTGGGCAAGTGCAGAAATTCTCTCTCCTATTGATTTCGATCACGACATGCGAATAGTTAGGTTAGGGGATCATTCATGGATCAAGCATCCATGACAGTAAAGAAGATCCAGTGACACGTAAGGGATTCTATAGGCCAGGCGACAAGCCACCCACTCATCACACGGTGCAAACGAGTTTTTATTTTTTGTAGCACTGGTTTTTATTTTTTCTCCTGCTCAGAAATATTATTTGATATTTCTTGAACTCTCACGAAACGTCAGTTTTTGGTGATTACAATAATCCGCTTAACATTTGTAGCGATGGAAGTATACATGAGGCATTCAATGAACTACCTTCATCATCGAGAATAATATCCTAACAAATCTACTTTTATGATTTGAAATTTATTCTTACCGACAGGTAATCAGCGATGAACCTCAATCCCATATCGGTCAAGTTGTTGTAGCTGAGGTCCAATGAAGTGATATCTGGTCGGTGAATCATGTGGAGAAATAGAAACGGCAGATCGAAATTCTCTAAATGACGCCTATAAACAAAATTCAAACATTGTATACAGAAATAAGATCTTGGGCTAGATATTATTAATATCTGGAGGCGAAACTAACGTCATGAAAAATTAATAGAAAATCCAAAGAAACATGAGGTGCGACACATCATACAACTTTCCTTTCCTTCATTCTGAATAATAACCCTATGTTTTCGGTCAGGAACATTTTTTTACAACCCCGCCTCAAAATTTGATACTTTACGTTTCAAGATGGAGATTCCAAATCTGTAATGTCTGTCCGTCGTCCCCCCGTCCGGGCTGTTTTGGGCCTTTAACGTGGTCTTAAAAATCCGTCCTTTCACACAAAAATCCCATTTGGTATCTAGTTGTGCCCGCCATATCGGCAATCTGATCGGACGAAGCCCATGGTTGTTACAGACAAAAAATGGTTAAAAAAATTAACAAAACGCAGTATAATCACAAATACGCCGTTTCGTATTTTCTCTAGGAATTTTTACTTCCTGGGTCGGATAGAATGAGTATCAGACACGTACAACTACGTATAGGGAAATTACAATAATTATAGTGAGCCCAAGTCAACTAATTGAAAGAACTCGCAGAAACTACAGCGGAAGTAAACGTTTCGTCGTTAGTACTCCCTCACTCCCTCCCATTTCGTCAAAACCACCCGCCCACTCGACTCTCAACGTCGTGCCAATTACCAAGGGTTCGCTGGAAGTAGTCCCTGTCACAATTTCCCCGACTCTTTATGCCCAACAGGGCGGAAGAAAGTTAGGGCCTTCCTCCACACACCCCGACATTGGATGATAAATGCCTACAGGCGCTTACGGGCGCCAGGGGAATATTAAGTTTCCGTATTTCCGCATTGTAGTCACGTCATGTTTCGTATGGTTCACTAGTATTTTTCGATGCTGAATCGAATAGAATGGGTCTCGGAGCAGTAATACTAAGTCGAGCTGTTCATGAGAATAATAAACCGTTGTGTAATAATTTGCAGGGTCTTTTCATTCTGTTTATAACAACGTTCTCCACAGAAACTAGTGGCGTTTAAGGTTCTGGAATTTTTTCTCCTGCTCCTACTTGTGCCATGATGTGTAATTATTAAGCAATCGGTGCACAGGAGATTCGCGAGGCTGTCTATGTGCTCAAAAATTTAATAAAGCCCCTGGACCCCTTGTTGAGAAAAAATATCTCGTTTATTGCAACACTCGACACTCCGCCACCCCCGTAAGTTCGAATGCCAGCTACATATGTTGGTGATATATCTTCGTTCAACGCAGTTCTACAAGAACATTTATGGAGAACAAAATGTAGGTACTAGTTAGTTAAGAGTTCTTCGTAAGTTTGATTGTAACCGTTGGAGCCGTTTTTGAGAAAATTGGAATACCGATTAATTAATATAAGACGAATATCCTTTTTTGAGTTAATTTGGCTTATATCTCCGTTCAACGTATATAAACAAAAATAATTAGACAGATCGAAATGCGCGTATGGGTTATCCAGGCATTTACGGAAATGTTATGCTGGAATTTACGGAAATGTTTGGATAAACGTTATTTTCGACACATTTTGATTTTTATCTCTGTTCAATGGACGGTCAGAGGAACATTTATTGAAAACAATATGTAGGTATCAACAATTCCAAAACATCTTCAGAGTTTGGTGAAAAACGTTGAAGCCGTTTTGCCAAAAAGCGTAAAACGTAAAACAATATCTGGTGCGTTGCAACACACAACTTTCCATAGCGTCAATTCACTCAGGTACAGCGCACCAGATTTTTTTAAAACATTCTAGTAACATTTCAGCGGAGTTTGAAAGGGAAAAAACCGCGCTAAAACCGATTTACGTAGAAAATTTTGATAATTTATTGTGCTGCTCTCGTCATTTTCCCACGAATGGGAATTTTATGGCATAATTGCCTTATTGAGAGCTATTATATAAAAAATTTAATCAAAATCGTCAGAGCCGTTTTTGAGAAAAAAAGGTGTTTTGATCACTATGATAAATACATTCCACTTTCGGTGGATTTTACCCATACCCTTAATTGTGGCGTCCCATGGTAACCTGCGGGCTAGATATCAAGTTTGACCTGATAGGTCTGTTTCTTTATTTGATGACTGTACCTAAACCCTCGACGAGGGTTATATCAGTCATAGAAGTTGCGGTTTCGCTAATATGCAAGAGGCCGGCCCCTGCAGCATCTACCGAACTCAGACCTGTGGAGGTACGGCAGGTATTTGGTCGTTAGCCAGTCTCACCGTAGAGAGCTGTTGCCCGTGTGTTACCGCGCGGAGGTGACCACCTGAGGAATCCCGTACCATCTGGGAGTAGTTCTTAATCTGGTTCCCTACCTAATCTTACTGTTTACTTGGGTGGCAAGTTTCAAAAGGACTGATCAACTATAACCACGTTTCTTAGCCATTACCTTCTTTGCGAACTTTGCAAAATGGTTATAGGCTTCCTTTGTAGCAGTCAAAGCTGCTAAGTTCGTTTGCCCTCTCAACAACCGTCGCTCGCTGTTGTAGAAACTACAGTGGAGCAGCACATGGTTTCTTGTTTCCTCCGCACTGGAGGCACAAGACGTGCATAATGGAGAGTCTTTCAGAGAAAAGAAGTGGAGCCGCGCATTGAAGTCACCATGTCCCGTGAGGAACTGGCTCGCCCAGTGGTCTGGCTCAACCCATTTTCTAGAAAGACGTTCACGGATGTTGGGGAAGAACTCATACGTATCACGTCCCTTTGACGAGGATTCCCATCTCGCTTTCCATTTCTCTAGAGCCCATTCATCGATGGCGGCAAGTTTCTGTTCTGTGGTGAGATCCGCACGGAGTTCAGCCCAAAGCGGGGGAAGCTCCCGTTTCACTCTCCACTTGTCAATCATGCACTCAACAGCCAAATCAACTGGTAACTGACCAGTGATCACCTGGAGTGCCTCCGTTGATACAGTCTTGTAGGCCTTGGTGATCCACAGGAGCGCGGCTCTCTGGGATTGGGCCAATACTCTCTTTTGATTGACTGTTAGTTTGCTACCCCAGACAACGGGGCAGTAGCCAATCACACCTAAATAGATGGCCTTATACATGAGGATGGTGTCGTGGTAACACACACCCCAAGTGGCCTTAGTAATGGCACGCAGTGAGGCAAACCTTGCAATGGTAGTGCCTTTAAGGGACTGGAGGTGTTGGTTGAAACCCCACCTCTCACCTATATTCACTCCTAAATACTTGACGTGCTTTTCAAGAAGGAGTCTGTGGCCGCCAAAGCGTATTGTGGGTGGGTTATTCACTTTCCCCTTCACGAGGATTAGCTGGGTTTTTTCCTCAGCCACCTGCATCTTGACGTGCTCGCACCATTGGTTGACAGTGCGGAGCACGTGGTGGGTTTTTTCTTCAATTTGGTGGACTGACTCTGCAAAGATCAGCACAGTCAAGTCATCCACATAGGCGTACGGCTCGCAGTCAGTCTCCATGAGTTGCCTGAGAAGACCTTCGAAGAAGGCATTCCAGAGTGCTGGTCCTAGGACCGAGCCCTGTGGGCACCCCTTCTCAATCTTTCTCCGGACGGAGACATGCCTACTTTCGATCGTAGCAGTTCTGTCTGTCAGGTAGCTTCTGACGAGCGAGTACAGGTTGCGGGGGATTCCCCTACCTTTGAGCTCATTAAGGAGCGCTGGCCACCAAAGGTTGTCAAACGCTCCTCTGATGTCAATCAGAACTGCTACGACGTACTTAGCCGGTGCCAGCAGGGAAACACGCCGAATCTCGACAATGACATCCTGCGTGGACCTTCCTTTGGTACACCCGTATTGCCTGCCTGTGAGGTTGCGGCCAAAGACTCCTTCGAGGGACTGCAACATCAAGATTTCTAGTGTTTTGCCTAATATGGAAAGAAGGCTGAGTGGTCTCCATGATCGCGGGTCTGACTGATTGCGGTCGCCTCCCTTTTGAAGAGTGACAACACGCGCAGTCTTCCACTGAGTGGGGAACTGTCCGACCTGCAGACAGTCATTATATAAATTAAGGAGGCCGCTGGAGATCGTTCGCTCAGCCTTCCTTAGCATATTGCTTTCTATTTTATCTGGCCCAGGAGATTTGTTGGGCTTTAAGGCCGCAAGGGCCCTGCCGAGGTCGCCTGTTGTCCACAGTGGGATGTCGGGCTCGTTCGGAGGGTCCATGATCAGCTCCCTTGCTGCCCTCTGGGCTTCAGTGTCTCGAGCTACTTGGTCATCTGGGAACGCCTTCTCAAGGAGGGTTTCCAGTGAACGTTCGATGCTGCAGGCCCAGCCTGACTCATTTTGCATCGCAGCTAAGACCTGCTCTACATTTGCTTTTCCTATGGAGGACTTGTAGTGTCTGCCCCAGGGGTTCTCAGAGCTCTCCGCTTCCACAAAGTTTCGCCAGCCTTGTCGTTTGGCTCGTTTGATGGCGCGGTGGAAGGCCTTCTTCTCTTGGATGAAGGCAGTTCGGAGTGTTGCTCTGGCATCAGGGTCACGAGTGTTTTGGTACATCCTTCTGGCTCTATTTGCACTTTGCTTGAGGGGATTAAGTTCCTCAGTCCACCATGGGACTTTGATCGCCCTGTGCTTCTGTTGGCCAAGTACAGAGAGCCCAGCAGAGTGCAGTGCTGTGGTAAATGTGTCCACTTTGCTGTCCACCTCTTCAGGTGTGGATGCTTGCACTATTAGGTCGGTGTCTGCGGCACGCAGTTCACCTTCCAGTACCCTAAAGAATTGCGGCCAGTCAGCATTTTTTGTGCGGAATCGCTTTTCACGCGTGTCTTTGCAGAGGATGTTGTCATCCGTAATGGCAAAGTCAATAACCATGTGATCGCTCTGCGTTGCACCTGGTACGACTCGCCAACCCTGCAATTTGAGTAGCAGGGTGTGAGACACGGCTGTGACATCTATACACGACCTTCCTCCCGGACCATCATAGGTCGCCTCAGTCATGGGGTCGTTGGCAACAACCAAGTTGTACCTGGTGAGCAGCTCTATATACGCCTCGCCTACCCCATCCAAGGTTGGGGATCCCCACAATGGTGATCTGGCGTTTGCATCAGCACAGACTATGCAGGGTCGTCCTGATAGGCCTGCTAGAGCCCGCTCGAGTGGTTCAAGGCTGTTGGCAACTGGTGCGCCAAATTGCCTGTAAAATGATATTACAACCAGCTCAAAGCCACCGGCTCGGATGAGCACAGCGGCCAAGTGCTGGCTGTTCAGGTGAGTGAGTGCGAGCATGTCAATGGACGGGTCAATGCAGGCTACTGCTGCCTTGGCTCCCGTTCTTGCTCCAGCCACCACTCCTGCCTGCGATCCCAGACCAAGAGTTTTGGATCCTATGTACGGTTCCTGTATGGCGAGGACACTGCAGCGTTTCTTGAGTGCACTTTGCAGCAACTCAGCCATAACTGGGCAACTCTTATTTGTGTTGTGCTGAAGGATTCGAACTGTTTTTGACCTATTCATAATCCACTCGTGACTCCTGGAGGGCAATCGCTCGCTGACGAATGGTACAGCGTGCGTCTCGTGTAGAGTGTGCGACCTGTTGGATTTTGCGTTCGACGCAATTGGCACACTTGAGGGGAGCATCACGCTCGCATTCCTTACTCAGATGTGGCAAGGCGCACCAGGCGCACACAACAGGTCTTGTACAGGCCACTGCCAGGTGGCCATAGCGCTGGCATTTGTAGCACTGAGTGGGGGCTTGGTACTTTCGTATGGCGCACCGCTGCCAGGCTATTTGGAGGTGCCTTGCCCCCTCTAGTTTTTTGTGCAGGCTGGGTGATACTTCAATCACCCAATCCTTCTGTCTGCCACGCTTTTTGGTGAAGAGAGGCCTGACATCCTGCGGCTGCAAGCCTAACGCAGGGTTGTGCTCAACAACTTGTTGGGCCAAGTCCTCTTTTTGAAGGTCGGTCCGCACGTCGCACAGCAGCAGGCGTGGGAAACGACCCAGGGGGGCTGACGCTTGGAGCTTCAACTCCTTTTTTGTGGAAATGTGGCTCGTGAGCGCCTTGGCCATTTCTGGCGTTTCCGTCACAATGACGGCGCCACCTCCTACTGCGGTGCGGATGTCTAGCACTCGGACGCTTAGAGCTTGGCGGTCCGTAGCAGGGACACCCCGCATAAGCGCTTCCATTGCATCAGGGTTGGAGGGACCAGCCTCTCCTTCTTCACATGTGCGCCTGACCACTACCACGTTTTGTCGTGGGTTTTTAGGGGGGAGTTTGGTAGGCGGTGGAGGCTTTTTATTTTTATTTTTACTTTTGCCCTTGTTTTTGGGCAGAGGCGTAGGCGGGGCGCTGCCCTCGGCCTGCATGTCCTGCTTAGTTGGGGCCTGTTTCTGCTTCCCTCTGCGCTTCCTGGCCCTGGCAGACTGCCATTCCGCCTCAGCTCCATGAGGGGGGGAGGAAGGCGCAGTAGCGGCTACTGCCGCATATGAGGGGCCTGGGGTACTACCCTGGCTCGTTGAAGGTCCTTGAGTTTGGGGGGCTGGTGGCACTGGCTGCTGGGCAATTGCCCTACGCAGCTCTTCCTCACAACAGCCGCCACAGTTTCCCGCAGGGGGAGTGGCAGGGGCGATGTCGTTGGGGGCATTAGCTTTGATTGCCAGCTTCGAAATTTCGAAGAGGCAACTAGTGACGAGGTCCCGCATAGGTCCTGTCGCGTTGGCCCTCATCCGTGCCAGCTGGCCGTGGATGATTTGGACATATGCACAAATCTGCTCCATGTCCGACAGTTTAGGGTCCACGATGTCGTGTGCTTGTAGTAGCCGGGTGGCCGGGGCTACTAGGGGGAGAAGGGGGAGATGAACGCGGTTTGCCCGGTTCTTTCCGCCCTTGTTTGTTTGGACGACGAGTAGGTTGCTCATCGTCCGAAGAGGGAGGGGTCGAGCTTGGCGAGCCCGAGGAAGAGGCGCAGGTGGCGTTTTTATTACCTGCTGAAGTTTTAGTTGACTTTGTCATGTTTTTTACTTATTTGGGAGGGGGGGGGAGATTAAAGAAGCGGACTGGTGTAGTGTATCCTTGTGAGTTCATTTGTTGTGTGTGTTAGTGGTATGAGCGAGAGGTGCTCGAGGCAGTGTCCTGGAAGCTCCCCCTCAGGCATATTGATTCTAGCCCCTTTCGCTGGTCCGTTGAGGGTCAAAGGGAGGCCCCCACATGCGCCACAGCTGCCAGTCCGGCCACCCACCGGGACTAAGACGCATGAGGGATTTTTCAGCTGCTGCTCAGAGTCAGCCCTCGGCCACTAGTGATGTGGTGAGCGGGACACACGCTATCAGCCGCCCCAGGAACGCTCAAACCTGGTTTTTCCCCCTCCTCATTCCGAAGGCCGCACCTATATAGGGGATCGCTCAAAGGTGTTAGTGAGCTACTTCCAGGACTGTCTTTCGCTCATTATGTGTGTTTGAAGTAATGTGTTCTGCCACGCAAGCCGTTGCAGTGTATTTTGTATCTGGAATATGTTGTGTATGTCAGTGTCGTGAGCTTTAAGCCCCTTTAAGTCCGGATTTAACGGCCACGCAGAGGATACGGCAGGAGAATTCTGTCCCCCTTCCTGCGGGGGGTGTGTTCTGCGATCCCAGCTAAAGGTAGGGGGTTCCCAGTGTGTCATGTATGTGAATAAAGTGTAAGTTGTGTCCCTTTTAGTCCGGCTTATACGAACACGCAGGGAGTACGGCAGTGGAATTCTGGACCCCCTACTGCAGGGTGAGCACAGTGTGGCGACAGAGTACACTGTGACGCCCAGCCACAGTTAAGCCTCGTTGGATGTAATCCTGCGGGGACCTCGTAGAGGTGAGGTTGTCTTTCAAGCTGGGCCCACCCGGCTGTCCCTTTTAGTCGGCTCATACGACACGCAGGGAATACGTCAGCGGTATTCTGGACCCCCGACTGCAGGGTGAGTTTGACCTGATACGGTCGTTTTCTCTAAAAATCGTTCGCAGACACACAGGTCTGTTTCCTTATTTGATGTCTGTTTCTAAACCCTCGACGAGGATAATCATCAGTCATGGAAGTTGCAGTTTCACTAATATGCAAGAGGCCGGCCTCTGCAGCATCCTTGAACTCTGACCTGCAAAGGTACGGCAGGTATTTGGTCGTTAGCCAGTCTCCCAGTAGAGAGCTGTTGCCCGTGTGTTACCACACGGAGGTCTGGTCTGGCTGAACCCATTTTATTGAAAGACGTTCACGGATGTTGGGGAAGAACCCATACGTATCACGTCCCTTTGTCGAGGATTCCCATCTCGCTTACAGAAAAGCAAAGAAAAGCAAATGGGTTCAGCCAGACCAGACCTCCGCGTGGTAACACACTGGCAACAGCTCTCTACCGGGAGACTGGCTAACGACCAAATACCTGCCGTACCTCCGCAGGTCTGAGTTCAGTGGATGCTGCAGAGGCCAGCCTCTTGCATATTAGTGAAACTGCAACTTCCATGACTGATGATGATCCTCGTCGAGGGTTTAGAAACAGACATCAAATAAGGAAACAGACCTGATATGGAATTCGTCATTTTTTTTTTTTTTTTCCAGTAAATCAGAGTATTCAAGAAAACCGAATGTAAGAGATGTTAACAGTCCAATGGCCTCAGAATGAAGCAATGAGAAGATGACAAGGAGTGGCAGAGTTGTAAAACCACCAGCGAAATTCAAGGACTGTGTTTAAGCCAAAAATGAAAAGATCTAGAATTCTGCAATAGTTATTAGTAACTATCCGCATCCTGTTTATAGCAACCAGCTGTTTGTCGTTTGGAATGTTTGGAGAATAAAGCATTCGTGAGTAATTATTGGAACCCATCACTTGTGTTCATTGTAGACTTATATATTTTCGAGTATATATCAGGCAGTTCGTGAGTGTGGCTCTGGCATCAGGGTCACGAGTCTGTTGGTACATCTAAGGCGTCTAGTTAACGATTAACCTGGTTTCATATTCTTTATTTTCACGGGAACTATTTCACAAATTTCTTATTAACTGGCTGGCGAGGCAACGAGAGTTCTAATTTTACAAACAGCTGATGTAACCCGGCAACAATAAAACCATTGAATCGATAAATGTAAAGCTACGTAATTTGTGAAGTAACTGACGCCACACATCCTTCTGGCTCTATTTACACTCTGCTTGTGAGGATTAAGTTTGTCAGTCTACTGTGGGACTTTGATCGCCCTGTGCTCCTGTTGCCCAAGTATAGAGAGCCCAGCAGAGTGCAGTGCTGTGGTAAGTATGTTCACTTTGCTATCCACCTCTTTGGGTGTGGCAGCTTACACTATTAGGTCGGTGCCTGCAGCACGCAGTTCACCTTCCAGTACCCTAGAGAATTGAGGCCAGTCGGTATTTTTTGTGTAGAACCGCTTTTCACAACCGATGTTGTCGTCTGAAATGGCAAAGTCAATAAACATGTGATCACTCTGCATTGCACCTAGTACGACTCGTCAACCCTGCAGTTTGAGTAGCGAGGTGTGACGTCTATGCACAACCTTCCACCCAGCCCCAACATAGGTCGCCTCAGTCATGGGGTCGTAGGCAACACCAAGTTATACTTGCTGAGCAACTCTATACACATCACACCCGCTCCATCCAGGGACAGCGGTTCCCACAATGGTGATCTGGCATTTGCATCACAGACCACTCAGGGTTGTCTTGATAGTCCTGCTAGAGCCCGCTCGAGTGGTTGAAGGCTGTCGGCAACTGGTGCGCAACATTGTCTGTAAAATGATATTACAACCAACTTAAAGAACTAGCTTGAATGAGCATAGCGCCCAAGTGCTGGCTGTTCAGGTGGGTGAGTGCAAGCATGTCAATGGACGGGTCAATGCAGGCCTTTGCTGCCTTGGCTCCCATTCTTGCTCCAGCCTCCATTCATGCCTGTGATTCTAGTCCAAGAGTTTTGGAACCTACGTATGGTTCTTGTATGACGAGATCGCTGCAGCATTTTTTGTGTGCTCTATACAGCAACTCAGCCATAACCGGTGAACTCTTCTTTGTGTTGTACTGAAGGATTCGAACTGTTCGTAGCCTACTCATAATCCACTCATGACTTCTGGATGGCAATTGCTCGCTGATGAATGGTACAGCGTGCGTCTTGTTTAGAGTGTGAGACCTGTTGTAATTAGCGTTAGACGCAATTGGCACACTTGCAGGGAGCCTCATGCTTGCACTCCTTACTGAGATGTACCAGGTGCATAGCACAGGCCTCATGCAGGCTACTTTGTAGTACTGTGTGGGGGCTTGGTACTAGCAGATGGCGCACCGTTGCCAGCCTATTTGGAGGTGCCCTGCCCCCTCTTGTTTTTTGAGTAGGCTGGGTGACACCCGCTTTTTTGTGTAAAGGGGCCTGGCATCCAGCAGCTGCATGCCTAACGCACGGTTGTGCTCAACAACTTGTTGAGCCAGGTCTTCTTTTTGTAGGTCAATCCGCACGTCGCACGATAGCAGGCATGAGAAGTGACCTAGGGTCGCTGATGCATGTAGCTTCAACTCCTTCGTATGGCTGGGAAGCGCCTTAGCCATTAATGGAGTTTCTGTCACGACGACAACGCCACCTCCCACTGCAGTGCAGATGTCAAGCACTTGGACGCTTAGTGCTTGGATGTCCTTAGCAGGGACACCCCGCATAAGCACTTCCATTGTTTCAGGGGTGGAGGTACCAGCCACTCATTCCTTACGGGTAGGCCTTACTACTACTACGTTTTGTCGTGGGTTTGGGGGGGGGGGTGTTAACGGGAGGAGCCTTTTTATTTTTATTCTTGCCCTTGCTTTTGTGAGGAGGCATGGACCTGCACGTCCTGCTTTTTCTTGTCTTTTCCTTTTTTCCCCTGCGCTTCCTGGCCGTGGCAGGCTGCCAATTGGCCTTGGCTCCCTGAGAGAGGGAAGAGGCCTCAGTAGCAGCTACTGGTGCATATGAGGAGCCTGGGGCACTCAGCTGGCTCGGTAGCAATGAATGCCCAGGCTGCTAGGCAATTACCCTGACACCTCTTCCCACACGACAGCTGCCACAGTTTCCTGTTCCAGAGAGGCAGTGAGTGACGAGGTCATTGGCCCTCATTCCCACCAGCTGACTGTGAATAATTTGGACACAGGCACAACCATATCTGACAGATTAGGGTCCACTGGGTGTCTACTACATGTAGTAGCCAGGTTGCCCGGGCTATGGTGGGAAGGGGGAGGTGATGGTGCGTTGCCTGGTTCTTTCTGCCGTTGTTTGTTTGGATGACGAGTAGGTTGCTCAATGTCCAAAGAGGGAGGGGTCAAGCTTGGCGAGCCTGAGGAAGAGGCGCAGGTAGCGTTTTTATTATCTGCTGATGTTTTAACTGACTTTGTCATATTGTTTTAACTAAGGTGGGAGGGGGGGGGGAAGCAAAGAAGCAGACTGATGTAGTGTACCCTTGTGAGTTCATTTGCCCCTTTCGCTGGTCCATTGGGGGTCAAAGGGAGGCACTACATGCGCCGCAGCTGCCAGTCTGGCCACCCACTGGGACTAAGGTGCATGAGGGATTTTTTGGCTGCTCCTCAGAGTCAGCCCTCAGCCACTGGTGATGTGGTGAGCGGACACACTCTATCAGCCGGCCCAGGAACGCTCAAACCTGGTTTTTCCTCCTCCTCATTCCGAAGGCCGCACCTATAATGGGGGATCGCTAGTAAGTGTTAATGAGCTAATTCCAGGACTGTCTTTCGCTTATTATGAGTCGTTTAAGTCAATGTGTTCTGCCATGTAAGCCGTTACAGAGTTGTTTGTATAAGGAATATGTTGCGTATGTCAGTGCCGTGAGCTTTAAACCCCTTTAAGTCCGGTTTTTACGGCCACACAGAGGATACGGCATGATAATGCTGTCCCTCTTCCTGCAGGGGGTGTGTTCCGCAAGCCCAGCTTCCAGTGTGTCATGTATGTGGAAGAAGTGTAAGTTGTGTCCCTTTAAGTCCGGCTCATACGAACACGGAAGGAGTACAGCAGTGAAATTTTGGACCCCCAACTGTAGAGTGAACACATACACACAGGCTATTTTTTCAAATAGTGTTTTGGTTTATTATTCATTCTGAATAATAACCCTATGTTTTCGGTCACGAACAATTTTTTACAACCCCCCCTCAAAATTTGATACTTTACGTTTCAAGACATGGAGATTCCAAATTTGCAATGTCCGTCCGCCGTCCCCCGTCTGGACCGTTTTGTGCCTTTAACGTGGTCTAAAAAATTCGTTCTTTCGCCCAAAAATCCGATTTGGTATCTAGTTGTGCCCGCCATCTCGGCAATCCAATCGGACGAAGCCCGTGGTTGTAATGGGCAAAAGACAGTTAAAAAAATTAACGAAACGCAATACAACGCAGGAGCTACAGCGTCCTTCCCTCCCTCCCGTCTGAATAAAAAACAACCGATGGAGGGGCGTCCTCGCCTTGCGGGCGGGCGGCTAAACTCCCCTTTCGCCGTTCCAATTTCCCCGACGTTTTGGTTTTAATACGATTCAATTTTTTTAGATTCTTTCGTTTCATTCTCATTTTGGTTTTTTCATAGATTTTTGGTTAAATTTTGATATTAGTATTTAGCGTGCATGTTTTCATCTTAAAATTCAGTTTTTTCTAGATACTTTCGTTTTTTTTTGTTTATTTTAATATTACGATTCAGTTCTTTTCGACCTTTTTTTGGGTTTCATTATGATATTTTTCGATGCTGAATCGAACAGGATGGGTCTCGGAGCATTAATGCTAGGTCAAGCTGATTATCCGAATAATAAACCGTTGTGTAATAATTTGCAGGGCTTTTTGAATCTGAACAGATTTTTTTTTCGGCCAATTACATAACTTGCCTTTCTACTTCCTGGAGATTTTTTCCTTCAACAATTCCTTGTATGAAATGAAAGAGGAGAGGACACCGGCCGATAAAGCAATAGTCGGAGGGGAGCAATTAAGATGACGTGGGAGCTTGAGACAAAGCGCAATCACCTATTGTTCGTCTACGAATCACAGGATCTACCACAATTTTAGGATTGTTGCAGGCTAGATAAGTTGAGATCTCGTTGCAGGCTTGTCACTAGAAGAGAATCTTTCAAGCACGTGGTCTGGTTCATGGAACTTCCAGGCTCAATTGGCTTAATAAGTAGGAAGCTCAGAAAATAGAAAATAATTAAAGCACAGCTTGCAGGATGGACTTAAATGTCCATGACGCCTGGCTGATTTGTGTCGATTAAACAATTAATTGATTGTGTTCAGGCAGTTGTCATTACCCGAGCATTCTGTAAAATTTCCCTCCTTGAAGATCGAAGGTTGTTATGTTGTCACGCAAGACGCAGAACTTGTCAAGAAAAGCGTCAATGAGGGTGATTTTGCGAAAATCGAGGAAATTGATGTGGTCCTTGATTTGCTCCAGGTGTTCAATCTACACAGGAGGAAGTTATCGTTACTTTGTGTACCACTTATCATTTTCAAGGATGTTGTAGATACTTTGATTCAGTCTGTAGCTCTTGAACAACCGGCACACCAACATCAGATAACGTAGGTGCAGCACTTAAAACGTACATAACAGGAGGTACAAGAAAACAACTATAAAAACCTCCGTTCGAGTGGTGTGATCTGAGAGAGAGGACAGCTGTGATGACAGCCTCGACAATGCCTATTAGCATGGCTACACGGAGTTCTCCATCTAAGAACGTTTAGGACAGTCCCTACGGAACTCACCCACTCCTGTACACTCTCAGCACCTGTGGGGCCCAGCTCACTGTGTTTTGCCTAGATACTTCAAGTATTTCAGCTGTCTTGTGTGCTTCTTTCATTGGTGTAGGAGCGGATGTGGTGAGGGTCAGCCAGACATTAGCATCCTTAACTAGCATAGTTATTTTGTCAATAGAATTGTGACGTGTATACTGTGGTGGCACATTTTTGCTGCGACGCGCCAAATAAAGCGCGGGAAACTGGGAGACGTCCCCACCGAGTCCGGCCGCTTGGAAGAGTGGGAGCTGCCGAGCCCGCTGAGATTGGTAGGAGGAGCGACGTTGTACGGTCGCCGCAGCCGAAAGTACTGCGACTAAGTTTCCATTTTTTTGTCAAATTGTGTCGGCTTCAAGCCTCAGATGAAGAGGAGAACTTCCGAGGCACATTCGGCTTCGAAATAATGAATATTATGCAATGAATTTCTGTCTCGCTCTAAACCTGAGCGAGCGTAAGGTAGGGTTCCGCCACATATTGTTTCCATTTGCCTTTTTTTGTCAATTTCACGTAGATTTCTTTTTTATTAACGAGTGAGAAGCCTCCTTATTGATTTATTTTAAAAAAAGCATTATTTTGAGTATAATAAAAGAAGATTCCATTCTCCTCCGTTCTTTTTGATGTCGACGCCGTCATACTACCTGTCTTGTGCTGTTTAGCCCCGCCCGAGTGAGAGACAATAATTTTTTTTGTGCATTTGGTCACATCAATGTAATTTAATTTAATGTATTGTGTTCCGGCCGAGATCCTCACAATACGTATGTGTAAGTGCAAGCAAAACTTACGTATTTCTGAAAAGTGATGGTTTTCTTCAAACAAGGCTTCCTCATGAGCTCGCACACAATATCCTGAATCTCTTTAGGATCGCCTGTCGTAGTTCGTCTAATGACGTTCCCGGTGAGATTTTCGTTTGTAAGACATCTCTCGAACGAACCCGAAGGTCTAGTACCACGGAAGAAGCAAAAAGATGTATGTGAACGCTGATTGATGATAAGTGGATGGATTGATAGTTGAACTAAAACATCGAAGGCAATCAAGTACGTCAATGGATGAGTTTCTAAGCAGCCGAAAATTCACAATAACAGACGTGATTATCATTTTACAGTCTATTGAGGAATGCATACCATACAGACCAATACTTTTGATGCCAGTGGCGAGATGCAGTGATGTGTAGAAGTGAACTTAAATTGTAAAATATATTCAGCGTATGGAATAAATATTTATGTCATAAAAAACGCCAAACTAAACATTACACAAAAGATTCACAAAAAATAGATTTGTTATTTGTAGACCATTATATGTCGGTTCCTGGGTCGAATAATATTAAAAGGTTCTTTTCTGGGTAATAGAGATAATTCCACAAGTTCTACAGCAGATCATACTCTTTTCTGCAGTTGTGAAAAGCGAACGTGAATAATTGAAGATTGAAATATATGGCAAGATACATCGCACAAATTCGTTCAACCTGTGTCTACTGCAACAATTGCAAGGAACTAAATTAATTCGTCAGCTGTAAAACACCCTGAAAATTTAATTAAAACCGTTTTTTTGAGTGCTAGAGAAGGAGAAAAATAAGACTTAAATTGATTGTTGAATGAATTAATTTAAACGGTCTATAACCTTATCAAAATTACTGTTCATTAGCACTCATGCGAGAGTTATGTCAGTCGATTGTCATGGAAGTTGCAGTTTCGCTCATGCAAGAGCCAAGTTACTCGGTCAGCATCCACCAAATCCAAACTTGAGGAGGTACATACAGTCATTTAGTAAGTCTAATGGTAGAGCGCTGTTGTTCATGTGTTACCACAAGGATATGACCCTGGGGAATCCTAACCTTCTGGGAGTTCCTAATGTAGTTTCCCACCTGATCTTACTATTTACTTAACTGGCAATTTTCAAAGGCATTTTTTGTCATAACGTTCTTCGCAAACTGGGCGAAACAGTGGAGCCACGCATTGAAGTCATCATGTCCTTGGGTAGTCACTTTCTTAGAACGCTAGAGCTCTGATTAAGCAGCCAGTAGAACTAGGGGGGTCTGAAAATATATTGTTAATACGGTTACCTAATTAAGAACGATTCTAAAAACTATGAATATTAAACTTTATTAAGAACTATCAGTAAACACTTAAGGTAAAATTCCAGAACAGTTGCCATGGGTACATTTGCATTGGGCACGCACTGTTAGTCCACGTTGACTCAGTTTCGCGCGCTTTCCTGTGTTCCCATTTTTCTCGTTTCTTTCGCCCGCGTTGTTTACATTCACTTTTACGACAAAACTTTGCTCAACTCTTACTGCTACTGTTAGGCTCACCAGTATCAGTAATACTAGTAAATGTTCCCAATCATGAACCGAAGTTCCACGCAAATGTACCCACAGCCACTGTTCAGGGGTTTTACCCCCAACTCACTCCTGCGTTTTCGTCTCAGCGTTCAGTTTATTGTAGTAATTTTCCCAAGTGCTTCTCCGTTGAGCCAACTCCCTTTCGTTCTGCCTAATTCTCTCCAACTCCTCCAGGAACTCGTCGTTTTCGATTCTGCCGAACGTCGTTCTGCGCGGCATCTTTTTTCGAGTATGTCGATGCGTAGTTTTTTCCGACATCAGTTCAACGCTACCTGCAAAAATAAACTGCTTAATGAACCCCCGCGTCGTGAAAGTTTGAATCAGGGCGGGCACTGTTTCAAGTTTTGCCTCCGGCATGTGCTACCTACCGAGTAATGGGAGCACCACTTATTTTTCATACGAACCGCATAACCTTCCAATAAACTAAAACTTACTCCACTTACACGACAATATTTCTGTAATTTTGTTTCCTACAATACCGGCTGAAAATGAGAATGACTAAAATGCTACTACTAGATTTCTCTAGAATCTGGATCCCTGATGACGAGACCGCGACACCACGCTTTGAAAATTCGGAACTATTACTAATACGGAACAACTGTTACTAATGCGGATCTGCTACTAATAGCTGCTAGTTACAACTGTTATAACCTCTAGCGCTTGAGTTCATTCAAATTCAAGCACTCGACTAACCAAGTAATTATGGAATCAAAATGTGAATACCGATTTTCCAGTCATAATCCAAGTATCGTCCTCCTGTTCAGTAAGTAGTCGTACATGATCGACAGTATTTGGTCTGTGTCAGTCGACCGTGGCTTTCCACTTTTTTCTTCGCGCCCCTCTCAGGGTTTGAGTGATATTTTTCGGCCAGCCACGTATAAGCAAATTAATACAGTTTGGAACGAATTGCATTGGCCGAACCGTGGGGTTCACGAGTACAGTTCACTATTGCAAGAGTGAACGTTAGTTCCCTCTCAACTGTTCCCCGACTAATGCACTCAATCGTCGAAATGAACCGTGAAACTTTTGCACTATGGAATCAAACGGTCCTAATAAACCTAAATCAAAACGCATTTTAGCAGATGCGCTTTTGGTTTATTATTCATTCTGAATAATAACCCTATGTTTGCGGTCAGGAAACATTTTTTACAACCCCCCCCCCCCCATATCAAAATTTGGTACTTTGTTTCAAGGCATGGGAATTAAAAATCTGCAATGTACATCCGCCGTCCTGGCCGTTTTGTGCCTTTAACGTGGTCTAAAAAATCCGTCCTTTCGCACGAAAATCTTATTTGGTATCTAGTTGTGCCTGCCATCTCGGCAAACCGATCGGACGAAGCCAATAAGGTTGTTAAGGGTAAAAAAGGTAAAAAAAGAAGAAAAAGAGAAAAGTGACGACCCTTCAGTTAGTTATTGGTTAACCAGGTACATCCGTTATTTCAGGCCATATGATTTTGTTTGTGAAAAATTACAGTTCGTTTCGTGACATCGTCGAGTGCGTTTATTCTCGCGAATTAACCATTAATATAATTTGTTTCCTTTAAAATAAACAATAAAAACAATAACATGAAATTTTCATTCATGGTAAGATCACGAGAAAAACCAGGAAATCACTAACACAAACGGTGGGTACAGCTTTCGTACAAGTACGCAACCACGAGGGACATTTTACGTCTTTTCTTTAAATTACACAAACGGTGGGTACAGCTTTCGTACAAGTACGCAACCACTAGGAACATTTTATGTCTTTTATTTATTTATTCTTTTTTTTATGCAATGATAACTACGTTTGATTGTGCTCGTTGATGGTTTCGATGTAATGGCCGCGTCAATTGCAATTGACATCATCACTTAATCACTGAGGTTATTAAAACGTGTGATGTTACCAACCGTTAGATTTTATAACAGACGTTACCATGCACTTAACCCAACACAAATTTCGTGACGCTTCTCCGTTACATATCCCGCGTAGCATCTCCGGCGTTACATTTTCGAGTTTATGTAGCAAAGTAAAGACATAAAATGTCAAAAAAATAATCGTAACCCTGGTGGGACTCGAACCCACAATCCCCGGTTAAGGAGACCAATGCCTTCTCCATTAGGCCACGGGGATGGCCAAATCCAAATAGTTTACTGTCGTAAAATATACATTTAATAATAATAATAATAATAATTAAATTACATATTATAGGTAGTTAACAATATCGGCATATGGCTGCCTCGCTTGCGTAAACATAAGGGGTAAATGGGCCACAGTCCTTAATTATTATACATTTAACATAACACTACAATAACTAGGAAACTTTAATGGCGAAAACCTAGAATCTTAAGTTAGTTTTGCTTACAACTAAATATTTACACACAATCACACATCATTCACCCATTAAATACATTCGACCATTCACACAATTTGACAATATGTACAATATTTACAATTATTTACAAGAGCGGCTCAGATCCGCCGCCTTCGCCTTGCGCTCCTCCATTGAGGTCTCCTAAGGCTGTTAAGGTTTCTTACTAGTGGGTTGGGGTGTGAAGCAAGTTTATATGTGTATGATTTAGTGATGCGTGTGATGTGATCTGATATGTGTTCCATGTTGTGGAGTTCGTGTAGTCGTGATGTGTTTGTGCGGAATGGGCTGTTTGTGGCGATCCGGAGGCATTTGTTCTGTGTTACTTGTAGTTTGTGTATGTTAGTGAATGCCGCTGTGTGCCAGACAGGACACGCGTATGTTATTGTGGGTCTGATAATGGCTTTGTAAATGAGGAGTTTCAAAGGTGTGCTCAGTGATCGTGATGCCAGAAGGTTGTAGTATCTGCCAAGTTTCCCAAGGGCTTTTTTGTTGACCTCCTTAATGTGGATAGTCGTTTATCCAAATAAACCCCCAGGTACTTGACAGATTTGGAAGAGGGAATTTTGTTGCCTCGGATCGTAATGAACTGTGGTGTCTTTTGTTTGGCTGTGAAAAGGATGGCTTCAGTTTTGGCAGTATTGATCTTGACCTTCCATCTCTCCAGTTTCTGTATGACCTGATGCGCGGCATTTTGCAGTCGGCCTGTCGCTTTATTTATGAACGTACTCGACGTATAAAGCGCCAAGTCGTCCGCAAAGCCCGCTATGTGAACGTGAGGTGGTAAGTTCTCAAAGGTCTCAGAAATGTACAGGTTGAAGAGTATGGGGGACGCCTGCAGGAATCAACCGCCTTGATGAAACTGAGCCATTTACCTTAACTTGAATGTGGCGATCTGTTAGGTATGAGTGGATGATTTTCGTGAGGCCTAGTGAGAATTTGTACGTGTGTAGTCTATGTATGAGTCCCTCTACCCATACCGAATCAAAAGCCTTCTCAGAGTCCAGCAAAAGGAGAGCAGTTGTGTGTGCTCGGGACATCTGATGTATAATGTGTTGTGTGACTCGTCTTAGTTGATGTGTCGTTGCGTGTTTGTGTTTGAATCCCATCTGGGAGTGTGGAATGATTTGGAGTTTGGTGATTTCCTTGTGAAGCCTGCTAAGTATCACTTTTTCGAATAACTTCGACAGTGTAGGTAGCAGGCTTATGGGGCGGTAATTTGATGGGTCTGAAGGCTGTTTGTTCGGGTTTGGTAGAGGGGTGATGGTGGTTTTCCAAGCTGATGGGAAATAATCCAGACGCAGACAAGCATTGTAGATCGCTGCCAGAAGGACCACACTCCGGCGGGGCAGGTTCCGCAGTGCATTGTTCTGAATGCTGTCATGCCCCGGAGCCTTATTCCCCTTCAGCTTAGATATGAGTTGGCTGATTTCTGAGGGAGACGTAAATTTGAGTTTGTCAGTGGTGGCATGTAGTGGTTTGTTCGTGATTGTTTTGGCGAGTTTGTGTATGTGTTGTTTAAGTGAGTCGTTCCCTCTCGCCTCTGCATCCTCGTGCACCTTAACGAACTGGTTCGCTAAGGCCTCCACATCCTGATTTCTCCGCATCCGTCGAGGCGGTGGTGTTACCTACTCTGAGGGAAGGAATTCGGGATTGGAACGGGTTATTGAAATTTTTGGTGAGTTTGAAGATAGACTCCCTGGTGGTTGAGGCCAGTGTGTCGTTCCAGGTGGACTGGCGCCAAGTGAGAATTTTCTCACGGACCAGCCTCTGTAAGAAATTGAATTGACGTTTGTGGCTGGTGTGTCTAATGTGTTGCCACAACCGTCTGACTTGGTTTTTGGTCCTAATTAGCACCATTATATCATCAGGGAGTTGAATGGAAGGGGGGCGGTGCTTAAATTTGGGAACGGAGGTGTTGAGCCCATTTTGGATCAGGTGGGTGAGATTTTCCACCTGACCATCAATGAGCTCGTGAGAGGTTAGTACAGGATTGGTGGAGGGGATGTTAGAATTTAAAAAATCTCTAAACTGATTCCAATTTGCCCTATTATAGTCGAATTTGGTAGGGATGGGAGTATTGAGCGGAGGAGAAGAGATCTTAAATGACACAGGAACGTGGTCACTGTGCCCTTGTGTCAGGGTGGTCATGGAGTTGACTAGGTGGGAGTGTGAAGTGAGGACAAAATCGATTGTGCTCGGATTTTGTCTGTCACTCACAGGGAAAAATGTAGGGGACGAAGGGGCGGAGAAGCCAATGAGGTCCTGCGTGACCAGCGCATGTACAACCTGTCCACTGTCATTTTTGTGTAGACAACCCCACATAGGGTGTCTAGCATTCCAATCAGCCGCAAGAACGGTTGGATTGGACGGACTGAGGAGCGAGAGAACGAGATCTCGACTCAACTTAGTTTTGGGGTAGTTGTAGAGGCCTATAATATGAATGTGGTGGTGTTTGTACGGAACTTGGATGCCCACTATATCCATCCCATCGCATGTTGGTGTATCAATTTGTGAGTGTTGAAGAGACTGTTTAATTGCGATGAGAACCCCCCTGTGTGGTTTGTCGCTACGGTAAAGTGTGTAGTTTGGAATCTTGGGTTTTGCGCGTTTGGTGAGTTGTGTTGTGCAATGTCTATGTCGTGTTGTTGTAGAATGTGAGTGACGTCTGAGATGTTTTTCATCAGTCCCCTCACATTGTACAAAAGTAAGTTGAGTGAATTCCTAGCTGGTTTAGGGGCGATTCTCAAATAGAGGAGCGTATTTCGCAATAATAGAAATTTTGTCAAAAGCTGAAGTAGCGGATCTGAGGTCACTCACCATTCTTCGTAGCTCGGAGATAATTTCCGGGATTCTCATCGCCGAAAGTTCGTCGAAGATCTCCTTGGCCTCTTCAATGAGCTGGAAGGTGCCGGCGTTTCCCAGAAGCCCACCTTGCGGGATCGACGATGAGGTACCTGCGAGATGAGCGGCGGCCGGGGGCATCGATTGGGGTTTTCCGCGAAGGGCTTCAGCGAAGGAGGGCCCGTTTGGGCGTATTGTCTTTGAGACGAAAGTGTTTCTTGCCTGGCCCTGGAGCGTTGACATCTGTTGGGCCTTTCCCTCCTGGGCAGCTTGTCTGCGAATTAGCGCGTCCATGCGCGACTGGCACTGCCGGAAACTGGCGACGTGGTTTCCTCCACAATTTGCACAGCGAACGGGTTGGTTTTCCCTATCGCAAGAGGAAACATTGTGATCTCCTCCACACCTCACGCATCTAAGCTTCAAATTGCAGTGTTTGGAGGTGTGGGAAAACCTCTGACAACGATAACACATTGTTATTTGTCCTGAAGCACGGTATTTTTCCACCCTAAAGCGGTGGTAGACGGTGCTCGGAACAGCCCTAAGCATCTGCAGGGTCACCTCCTGTGATGCGGTGACGACAAAGATTGGTAGCGCTTTCTTAATTTCTTTTTCCGTCTTCCTGAACTGGTGGACGTCGCTTACACCTTTCACTTGGTTTTGTAGGTCGGAGAGTATGTCTGACGGAAGGAGTGTGGCCGGTAAACCGTGGAGGACAAATCGTTTCAGACTATCGCTTTTGAAGCCGAAGGTGTGAAAAGGTAGGCTCTTTACTGTAAGGCGACGTGCGACGGCAGCGTGGTCTTCCCGCGATTGAAGACAGATGTGGGTAGTTTTACCCTTGTGCTTCAGGAAAAAGTTGCATTTCGTGACTTCTTTCAGTCCTTTAATGAAGTCAGACGTGTTGGTGGGAACCCCATCCAGGATGATTGGGGGAATCTTCTCTTTCCGGGTGGTTTCAGGAATGGATATCTTTTCCAGTGCCGACTCCAGAAGTGCGAAGGCATTTTTAGTCGGAATCGTTGCAACTTGGTCCATTCCGGTATCTACAAGTGGCGAGGAGGTCGGTAGCGAATGAGGATCAGTGGGGGGAGATCTCTCTCCGTCGTCTGCGTGTTTTAGGGCCAATTTGACTTTTTTGCGCAAAGTCAGTATAATTCGCCGTGTATCGTTTTCAAGGTATTTTTACATCCTGGGTCGAATGGAATGAGTATCAGACATGTTCAACTACGTATAGGGAAATTACAGTAATTATAGTGAGCCAAAGTCAACTAATTGAAAGAACTCGCGGCAACTACAGCGGAAGTCAATGTTTCGTCGTTTGTACTCCCTCATCCCATCTCATCATCTTGCAACGTCGTGCCAATTGCCTACAGGCGCTTACGGGCACCTATCGCCGGGTCAAGCTGTTCATGAGAATAATAAACCGTTCTGTAATAATTTGCATGGTTTTAACCTTCAGTTCTCGAAATGCCACCGCACACTGCCTGTACGCTGTTTCGTTCCTCAAGATGTTTTCTCCCAGTTAATTTCAACTGTGTTTTTTGAGCTATATTCCCCACCTCTGCTTAGCGTATTACCCGCTAAATTACTTGCGCTGCATTCTAGCTTTGCTTATCAAAATAGTAACCACTCCGAGTGAAAAACTAACCTTGAGTTCCGACGTCGCTCGTAGCATCTCCCATCCTTTTTGAGCGCACGAAGCAGTCTGTGATGGCAGTCAGGTCACTGAAGCCTGCCACAGATTTTCTATCAGAGCTGGATGATGATTCACTTCTAATGGCCACATCGTAGCCGTACTCTTGCTCTGAAGACAACATAACATGAATATTATGTTAACACGTTTTCACTCAAAGAAGGAAAAATTGGAAAATAATTTCTTCTTTTAGAAAAACATTTTTTATTTATCATCAATTGAACATGAACATGCTATTAAAAAAATACTGAAGGATATTCCTATGTTTTCCTCATCTGAGAGTACATCAATAGGGCGTGGTATATAGGTCACATTGATGGATTCACTGTGCTATTCGAGATCGTCCTCATTGAGGTTCAGCACTGGCTTCGTCTATGGCCCACGCTGATCAGGTTTTTATTGTCCCACCGGAGAACGACATAATGGGGCTCTTTCCAGTACTCCTGTCCTTTATCAAAGCGTATGGTGTTTGAACATGAGGAAAATGAGAAACTCGGTTGCGATTGAGAAAGTTGGTCGCATAGCGTGGCGGGGCCTTAGCTATTCCATGCCTAGTTAGTCTGGACATTTTCTCCATAGTACGCTGGTATCTTTCACATGTGTATCAAGAATCTTACATTCAGAAAAGTAACAAGCACCATGATAAACTATGGCCGATAGACGAGGATGCATACTACAAATATGATTGTGACTCATCACGCAACTTTCCTTAGTCCACTATCATTCAGCCACTTTTGTCACTCTACGTCGCCATGTAACGGCTGAAATATGCGCTTCAACAGCTAAACTTGACCCTAAATCGTGTTACTGAAATGCATAAACCACGGAATCTATTAAAAATTGATATCGCGATAGTTTGTAGGTTCCTCGCTTGATCTTCCAAGGAAGGTAAAACGTTTGAAACTGTGCTCTAATTTACGGAATACCTTCAAGTTGTGTAGGAGTTTTGAAGCTGATCTGAACACGACCACTTCATCTACTTATCCTTGACTTCGTGTCAGAGGAGTTCCTTTCCTATGGCTGTCAAAAAAGTTACTCAAGTACTACTCAACTACTTTTCGATTCTTTTCTCACTCTGCTCTTAAGAAATGGAGGATTCGCCTTCATACTTAAACTCATTCTTCAGGCCCTTCCAAAAGTTTCGCGGAAATTCAAATACCTTCGAGACGAGCGTCCCAATCTATTCCCAAAGGGAAGAACGTTCTGGGAAGGAGACCTTCGCTTTCGTCCAGCATCTGTTCTATTTTGTCTTCTTCAAAGATTTTCTGTGGCTGTTGCTGGACTTCGGATTCTGAAGCGCGCTCTCTTGGCACCTGAATCCAAAGAAATCAGCGTTATCAGAAAGTTATGTTCGCGCCATATTGTTAAACAACTTCAAGTGGGGGATGTTCAATAAGGCTGCTACGATGCGTTCTGAAAACGTTGATTAACAAACTAGGAACATAAATCACATAAATAACAATAAATGATGTAGGTACACACGCATCGAATAATTAATTCGTATATTTAACTAACACGGGTTCACGAAAGGAGTTACGCACCTGAAAACGAATCGAAACAAACAAGCCTTTTAGTTTGACGTGATCCCACGAGCAGTCTGGTTTGCACTGAAGGTGCACGCGAGATGAAACGAAACAGGACCCGCGAGAGTAGTGGGCGCTATCTTGTCAACAAGGTCTTCTTAATGCGGTGTAGTCTGAATAAACTTGTTTTATACAATAAATGTTAGTTTATTAATCTTTCTTTTCTGTCTTCCCATATTTTCTTCAGTTCGACTTCTTCTCTCGTTTCAGGTCATCAATATCCCAACCCTTTCTCTATACTTTAATCAACCGCAAAACAATTTCGACGTTTTTTTGAGTTTCGCTTATCCTGCCAATGGTTTATCAGCAATCTGTAGTCGAGGATTAATGCGCCTGCCCATTCGTAACGTCGATACGCTAAGAGACAAATTTTAATTTTTTTTTGGTTTAAATTCGGACTTTCAGCTTTATTTTCTCTGCTTCAAATGTTAATTTAAGTTATCATTTATTTAGTAGGAGACCCTTAATTCGTTTAGTACGTACCAAATAAATTCTGTATTATAGTGTAACTTGACACACACAAGTTACGTAAGCGTACGCTCCTTAAACCATTTTTTTCCTTGCATTTCCGGTCTTTAGGGTTTCAAGTATTCAGACTGTGTGAACATGATTCGGAAAGAAGGCAAATTTGATATCCCATGAGCAGGTTAATAAAAGGTGTCTAAATAGCGTTATGAGCAAGATCGGTCGAAAACTAACTATAGTAATTAAAGTGATCGTAACACCAAACATTTTTTTTCTCAAACAAACACACGTCGTTAACAATTTCGATTAAATTTCTTGTGTAGACATGTTAAAAAAACTAAGCAGCTATATACAATCTTCGCTCACGGGGGAAATTATTAAAGTGGCGCAATAAATTATCAAGACATTTGAAAAAAAACATTACTCACCAATCAATTTTTCTTCCTAGTTCGTAGGACTAAAGAAAGTAAAAAGTACTAAAATCAATATAAGATCTGTTAAGCCTCAGTGAGCTTGTAAATGAAATTTGAGATTTTTGCTGAAGTCTTGATCGTTGCCTAATCCCATCTTGTCTACAGGTAATACCGGTGATCAGTTTAGCCCAATTCAGTACGTGTCGCATTTTTTGAAGTGGAGATGCCAGTAAAATCCCAAATTTGGGATTCTTCTGACGTCAGCGTTTGAAACTCGGTTTCCTTACAAGGCGCTCTCTCCCAGTGGTTACTAGAGACATCAATATGGAGGCTTCACATTGTATCTTCCACAGTAAATTAGAGCAACGTATTACGTTACGTCAAGCTCAGTTTTACTCTAGCAAAACGTCCCCCTCTCCCTTTTCACGAAGGAACATCAGTTCTCTATAAGAACTCGGTGGAATACTCGAATTTTTCAAAATCCGCCAAATCTTTCGAATTTTTCTATAATAATTGAAACTCTATAGGCTTACTCTGTGTTGCTCTTCTCTCCAGTGATCAGGAAGGACGCTTTGAATGGAGTCAACACTCACCAGACGAGGAAAGTAATTACATTTTGGAGGAATGATTTCTGACTTAGGTTTCTTGATATTCTGAAAATTAATTTGGGTTAGTTCATTCCTTAACGATTCGGTCGCGCGCAACGTATATATCAACAGAACAAATGCAATTGCCTGTAACTTAGTTAAGAAAAATCCAGAGAAACGAGAGAAAATCCATGGGTCGACTTTTGGGCCTTCGGCTCCTGGACTTTTACGGAGGGCCTTCGGCTCAACTGCTCTACTCGGGTAAGTTCGAGGTTAATCCCAGTTGTCGTGGGGTAGCAATAGTAGATGTGGATTTGAAAGCATTACTAGGGTATGAAGGTTTAAATGAGACTGGCATCCTGCCTCTCTCAACGATTTACCTTACAGTAACTTGAAAGATGAAACTAGGAGTAGAAAGGAGTCCAAGTGCTTGGAAAGGGCTCCTTTCTGCTTTAACGTTGAGAAAAGAGTGATTCTGTTGGAGGAATTGACTCAATAACAACCTTGAACAGTCTACACGCATCGGTACCCGATGACATTTTTAGTGACGCCAACCAACCAGTTCTATTCATGTTAATATTCTACTATCCAAGTGAGATAAATACAAATGAATGAGATTCAACTTTTGTGTTCGTGTGACTGTTTAGCGTAGATCTACTTACAATTGGCACTTTTACAGTTAGGAAATTGCGTTTGATCGACGGTAGCGCTGATGGCTCCTCCAGGATGACTTTCCTCTTGGACCGTCTTCGGTCGCCATCTGGAATCTCCCGCTCCGAAATTATACTCATTTTGCCGGGCAAACTGCGAATTTCGAGATAATTAGCACCACTCGGCGAAATTTGACGATTCGAAACGTATTTTCGAAAAATTTCCACTCTAAAGTCTACTCATCTAATAAATTTTTTCAAAGAACGAAAGATTTTTCACGCGCTTTCCGCATAAGCGCAATTATAAATGAAACGGAAAGTCGATCGTTTGAATTACGAGTTGCTACTAAGGAGTTGATTGAATGCGTAGTTGCAAAAGCGAATCATGGTGCACCTGACGCTTGGGGCTCTTCCCAAATTGCGATTTTACCACCTCCTGACATTTATCGGGATAGAGTTCTCAGAAGCTAGTATTATTTACCACAACCCTTTATCCTCATCTACACAGGCTAATGCAACCATCCGCGTAGGATTTTAGCTTACCCTACTCAGTATTAATCTCAAGATTAAAGAAAAGTTGCATTGCCACCGAGGCAACCAGGAACCTTGTGGTGTCTACTCCTGGCCAACTTCGTGCAATCGTTATTTTCCTTCCTGACCAGATACAGCACTGTCGGCCGATTGTGTTTCGACACATTGCCAATGACCAGAATGCATTGCCTGGAAGTGACAGAAGATCACAGATGATACGGAAAAATATTAGTTCTCTGTACTTGCTGAACCCCAAATTTGTTTGAGACAAAGACAGACGATTTTTCCACGCATAAGGAGCTCAAGAACTAGTACGTGAACACAGCCCTTCGGGCTTTATTCCATCTACAGGGAAATAAAGTCAGGCCCAACTAAAGTGGTGTTACCGACACAGTTGCTGAGTGCCTAGTCAGCATTCCCTGGTGATAGGAGGGAGCACTCGTTACAGGCTCCCTGTAAATCCTGTAAATCCTCCTGTAACAGGACGAACCAAACCCTTCGATTCAGCGGCGGCTCGTCCGGGGCATTGATGCTGACTGGGCACCACTCAAATGCCACGAGTCGCTCGAGACTTCGCTGCCGTCAGTTGTGACCAAGCTGGTTCCCTCGTTGCCGTGTCGTCTGCGCTCGTGTTTGCTCCCACCCAGCTCCCGTTTTGTGGTGGTGAAACTTCCTCGAATGTAATTGAGAATAAAACTCTGTTCCAATCGCATTCAGCTTGATATCGTACTAACTCCCCAACTCTCTTAGTGCAATATCGCTGTCAATATTAATCTCCTCCGTAACATTGGCGCCCAACTAATGGTCGAACTTCCCCTACATTAGTTCGTGATGCCGACAACACAGAAAAACTTGAAGTTTCTTCTAATGCCATTTTGAAGAATCTTATTCGTGGCTCAATACCACCTCGACGTTAATGCCCAACCCTGCTTATTCCTTGCTATAATCACTCCTGGGATAAGAAACAGTTTCAGCTCAGCGCCTCCAACACCGTCGAACACCAGAAACAGCTCTCCTTGCCAGGAGAGAGTCATTCTTTCTCCTGACTCTTCTGAATCTCTCGCCACAATATCGACAATCTACCACACCCATGACCATTACAGCAATAGCAGAGGAGAAAGAATAAATCACTAGAGATAGGAAAAGGACCTGAGTCACATGAGGTGGACAGCCAAAGGTCATGTGTCTAATACTCATGACTAACGAGGTTCACTCTCCCATGGGCATCGTTTGCGAGTTAGTCCTTTCCAAGTCGACAAAAGGGCACACGCACAAGTGCCCTGATACGCAGGCCATTTTCTGAAATGTTGTACACTCGTCTCAGAAGACTGACACGGACAGATCTGACTGAAATCCTTAAATTTTTCTCAGCTAATTAAGTAACTAGGGCTACAAAAGCAGTAAGGAACCCGCCAAGAGGAAAGCACTTAAGACATTTGCCTAGTAGAAATACGACTTTAATCCTACAAAAGTTTTCTCTATTAGAAAAGTATACAAAGTCGGAATAACATTGTATCTTACGGATGCTTCACTTGATTGAGGGCAGAAGTTGTCACGCAACGGATTGCATCTATTGACGTGGAAACAATTAAAAAGAAAGGTGGGAGACGCGGCGTTTAAAAAAACGCGATTTGCAGAACTTGCCTGCAAATCCAGGGATGGCGTGCGGCTGGTTTATACTGCGTTACCTCATTTCTTTCCGTCCCTGATCGGATTGAGAAGAGAGAGAGAAAAAAAAATCGGCCTCATGTTCTGGTGCCGCACTTTTTTGGTTGCACCGCAACGGAGCGATGACCGCCGATATGACACACTTTACCGCGTGAAAGAATGCCCTCATACTTCACGACATCCAACTAGCGGAATGAGGGAGATCTGGGGCAGTGCATAGTGCATCGATTGGAAATTCCAATTCCAATTCCAATTTGGAATCAACCACCAGTCGGAAGAAAAATATAGAGATTGATGACATTCCCTTTGAAAAACAATGTTTTATACATGTTGATATCTCACGTCACACATCTGATACCGTTTTCCTCCAATCACTCGTGTATGCACAAAAGATCTTAATTCTGTAGCCGCCTCTACATGGAGTTGAGAGCAGGAGAACCAGCGTTTTTCTTTTGCTCGCTCGTTAAAGATGTAAAAAGGTCCCTCAAACGCGAAGTTATGATTCTCAAACTCATCTCTGACATCTCTCGTGCCCTGGCCTCAGAACACGCTGCAGTATTATCGTTGGTGACGTGATTCGTGACATGAACTACATAGAGCGTCCCGCACATTGATACGTCCTTATTGGCATCCAACTCCACGGATTCCGTCCCTGCATCAGTTACACCCTTGAGGGACATCCCCCCCCACCACACCTCACTGGTGAGGACCCCCTGACGAACCCTCCATCGGTAGCCGAAGGTTTCCAACAATAGGAAGTCATTGACTTTCGCTGAACTAGTATTTTGTGTTCTCAAAAATGTTCGGTATTACTGAACCCTCGCATTGTTAAGCATTACGCACACATCAGGTAGATTCTCCCGATGTCATGAGACTGTGCTTAGACATTAAAAATGAGAGACATCTGACATATCCTTACATGGGAAAGCAAATGGGAATCTTGAATATTCGTCAGCTATGGCCAAGATGTATCGATTACCAGAGCTCGTTGGAAGAGGCCCTTTAAAATCAAGGTTTAGCCTTTCGAATGGAGTAGTTGCTTTAATCAATGCACCTTGTTACTGTGTGAACGTTGGCTTAATTTCACAGCAAACGGCACATTTTCTGGTAGGCTTACAAATTTCAGCAATTGAGTAGGGACGGTTTTGCTACATATCCAATGAAACATGCGTGTAACTCCAGGATGACAAAGCATGTTGTGAAGATCGTCCAGAGTGGGATGGTAGATGGTGACTGTTGTGGAACAGAAACGGGAGAAGGGATCCGTAGATGGTGTCAAACTGGTATAATAAAAGCTCAACCCTCCAACGTTGGATCTTTTCATTTTTGGTTTATTATACATTCCGAATAATATTTGGTTTATTATTCATTCTGAATAATAACCCTATGTTTTCGGCCACGAAAAATTTTTTACAACCCCCCCTCAAAATTTGATACTTTACGTTTCAAGACATTGGCCAAATTTGCAATGTCCGTCCGCCGTCCCTCGTCCCCCGTCCACCGTCCACCGTACCCCGACCCCCGTCACCCGTCCAGGCCGTTTTGTGCCTTTAACGTGGTCCAAAAAATCCGTTCTTTCCCACAAAAACCCCATTTGGTATCTAGTTGTGCCCGCTGTCTCGGCAATCCGATCGGACGAAGCCCATGGTTGTTATTGACAAAAAATGGTTTAAAAAATTAACGAAACGCAGTATAATCGCAAATAAGCCGTGTTTCGTATCGTTTTCCAAGTATTTTTACATTCTGGGTCGAATGGAATGAGTATCAGACGTGTACAACTGCGTATAGGGAAATTACAGTAATTATTAGAGTCAACTAATTGAAAGAACTCGCGGGAACTACAGAGGAAGTCAACGTTTCGTCATTAGTACTCCCTCCCTCCCTCCTGTCAATTCAAATCTTGCAACGCCCACTCGACTCGCAATGTCGTGCCAACTGCCAAGGGTTCTTTTTGCCGATGGGGCGGAGGAAGGTTAGGGCCAATGAGACGTTTACGGGCGCCTGGCGCCGGGGGAATATTTAGTTTCCGTAGTTCCATAGTAGTCAGGTCATGTTTCGTTATGGTTTACTAGTATTTTTCGATGCTGAATCGAATGGAATGGGTCTCGGAGCAGTAATACTAGGTCAAGCTGTTCATGAGAATAATAAACCGTTGTGTAATAATTTGTAGGGTTTTGATTTTGTTTTTGATTTTGGAATTGAACATGAAAGATACTGCCTGTTAGTCTGTTATTATTTTGAAAGGCCTACTCATAGTGAGTGCTTCCAACGTTCAAGAGATTCCACGATGGCATAGGCCTCTTTTTCAGCAGTGCCTTTGTTCAGCAGCTGAGGGGGCTGAGGCGACTGGACGTCCAAGTTGGGTAAGCACTGCAGCTATTGCATGATCCGATGCATCAGTCTCCACAACGAATACCTCATCTTCCTCAACGTTATGAATTGCTGAGGCTGCTACGAATTTCTTCAGCTCCTGAAAAGCATTTAGAGCATCACCACTCAGAGGAACATTTCGTCACTTTACCAGGGAATGACTTTTCTCGGGAAAGCCTTTGATGTATCGAGCTTAATTTGCGAACGTGCCAACAGCTCTTCTAAGAGAAAGAATGTCCTTTGGGGGTGGGTAATCGAGGAGGGGCTGCAGCCCTCTGGATCCGTTTGTATAAAATGATCTTCAAAAAAGTAGCCCGACAATTTTATTGAATTCCGATTGAATTTGCTTTTTGACATGTTCAGTGTCAAGTTTAGGTACGAATTCGTTAGTAATATGATTCGTATAGACAAAAAAGGGTTCAGAACAGTTTAATCTCTAACAAGTAAGTACAACAAGTTCTTCTTCTTCTTCTTGATACCAAGGGGTGCCCTGGTGGTTGACTGAGTGATAATAGCTTATGTCCACCATCAAGCTGTACTTTTCGACAGCTTTAAGAAAGTTTGCTAGGTTACTGTCATGGTCAGTCTGCGTGAGCCCACTTACGGTGATGTCATCAAGATATGCGAGAGTTCCTTATAACTTCTCCGAGTCTACGATCCCTTGAACCACACTGAAATCCAGGAACACCGTTGGTCACTCCAAAAGGGTTTCTTCTTGGTACAGTTAACCATTAGCTTCAAACGTGGTAAGCATTCTTCAGGTCAATTGTGCTGAAAACACTGTACCTAGCAACTTTGTTGACAACTTCCTTGACTCTCGGAAACGGACAAGCGTCTAATGAGGTATTTCTATTTATTGTCTGGGAATAATCTATGCATAATCGCTTCTTCCCATTACCTCCAGAGACAATGACTAGTTGGGCCCTCCATGGAGAAGTGCTCTCTTCTGTAATACCATTTGTAAGGAGTTGGCTGATTTCTTCTTCAATGAAATTCCTGTTTTCTTTAGAAAAACGACGCGATTTTATAGTTATGGGCTTCATGGAGTCCAGTAGATTTGTAAATAACTCTGCTTCAGGAACTTTGGCTATAGGAATACTACAAATATCGAGAGGTGATCGGGAACCCTTGAAATTAATAGTAACAGCTTTGTACTCATGAAGAAGATCTAGGCCTATGATGACGTCCGCGCATGAACGAGGAAGTACTGAAAGTTTAAATTGTTTGAAAAATTGACCATTCAGCGTAATACTAACGCGACAGCTATATTGAATTGGGTAAGATAGGTACTTGAAGGCCATCGAATTGGGCTTTCATGCTCCCTTTGCAAAGGAAGACCCATGCGTTTAGCAAAGTGGATTGGCTTTAGTTTCATTGATAAGAACGACAACAACTGATTTCAGAAGGCATTTGGGGGCAGCACAAACAATGGCAGTAGTATTATTTTCTATGGTGGATGTTACCTGTTTCTTTGAACAGCATGCTGATGGGTAGTGTCCTACCTTATTACAGTGCAAACATGTGTTTTCCTTTGCAGAACACACTACGAGGGTGTTTCACCCTACTCGCTCGTCAGAAGTTACCTGACAGAAAGAACTGCTACGATCTAATGCAGGCATGTCTCCGTTCAGAGAAAGATTGAGAAGGGGTGCCTACAGGGCTTGGTCCTTGGACCAGCCAGGGCTTTGAGAGGTGGGGTTTCAACCAACACCTCCAGTCCCTTAAAGGAACTACTATTGCAAGGTTTGCTTCACTGCGTGCAATTACTAATGCCACTTGGGGTGTGTTACAATGACACTATTCTCATGTATAAGGCCACATATCTAGGCGTGATTGCCTATCCTGTTGTCTGGGGTAGAAACATACAGTCAATCAAAAGAGAGTATTCGCCCAATCGCAGAGAGCTGCGCTCCTGTGGATCACCAAGGTCTATTAGACCGTATCAACAGAAGCTGATTACTGATCACTGGTCAGTTACCAGTTGGCAGGTGGAGAGTGAAACGGGAGATTCCACCGCTTTGGGCTGAACACCGTGCAGATCTCATCACGGAACAAAAACTTGCCGCCATCGACGAATGGGCGTAAGAGAAATGGCAAGCAAGTTAGGAATCCTCGTCAAAGGGACGTGACACGTATGAGTTCTTCCCCAACATCCGTGAACGTCTTTCAAGAAAATGGGTTGAGCCAGACCACTGGACGAGCCAGTTCCTCGCAGGACATGGTGACTTCAATGCGCGGCTTCACTTCTTTTCGCTCAAAGACACGTCATGCACGTATTGCGCTTCCAGTGTGGATGAAACAAGAAACCACGTGCTGCTACACTGCAGTTTCTACAACAGTGAGCAACGGTTGTTGGTAGGGTAAATGAACCGATCCGATGGAGCTGGTTCTTTTTTGTTTTGCTTGTTATTTTTTGTAGACACCAAAATAATGTTATGGGCGATTTCGGCCGATGTGAAGGGGCGGGTGAGGGACGAAAATGTACCAAAAACTAGGGTTTTTCGCATTTTTCTCGAAAACGGCTCTTACGATTTTGATTAAACTTTCAAATTATCAATCCTTACTTTCTATTAATCGATTCCTAACTTTTCTTCTCTACACACATCTCAATGGAAATACGGTGAACGGAAAAATAGGCGAAAAACGATAATCACCAAACTTCCAAGATATTTTCGAATAGTTAATAACTACATATTGTTCTCAATAAAGGTTCCTCTGACAGTCCATTCAACAGAGATAAAAATCGAAATGTGTCGAAAATAACGTTTTTTCGATCATTTGCGTAAATTCCAGGGTAACTGCTTCACCAGATGTGTTAGATCTTACAGAGTGTCTTTTAGTCACCCATACCCACATTTCGTTCTGCATAATTATTTCTGTATATATATTTTGAACGGAGATATAATCCAAGTTAACTCAGGCAAGGAGATTTTCGAATATTAATTTATTTGTATTCCAATTTCCAGTTGTGTGTTGCTACGCACCGCTCGTTTTCCTTCCACACTCAAGCAGTTAATCAGCCTCGTAGACTGCAACCCCAACCCTTCGGACATTGTCCGCAGGCCCTGCTCCCTTGTCCCACACTAACCCCACTCCATACCTCTAGCTTTGCAACTGGGGTTGAGACCTCCTGTCCCTGCAGTCGGGGCTCCCATCTTTGAGTTGCACCAAATAACACTCCAATAAATGTACAGTAAAAGTTATCAAAACCAGAACAATGTCTTGGAAAGCCACGTTAAGAAAACTGGTGGGAAATTATAACTGGCTGGTACACGCTAGTACAATGACCTATGAAGTGAAGGAGTGACTGTTTTGTTCCTAGTCTCTCAGAAAACATCAAGGACTGGGCAACTTGTAACGAAGGGTATCATCTCCTATTTCAAAAAGAGCGAATTTCGGTCAACGGATTGCTATTCCCACCCAATGTATGGGCGTATTCTGCTGCAGCGTGTCTGAGAGGATATGAGCACAATCATGTCGAGTGAGCCTTCTTGAGTGCTGTAAGACACCTGTTATGCTTCCAATTTTGCTCCTAGATTGTCCTACTTCTGAACAACTTAACACAACGGTCTCAGCATAACCTGCCTGTAAAAATTACGTTAACCTCGTTCTTGATACTACCTGACAAGAAGGACAATCGACATCTCTCATCAAGCTGGCCCAAATACCGATGAGAGATCATTAACCTTCTCGCTCGCCCATAAAACTCCAATGACCCAGTTGCCCTCCCAATAAAAGGGCCCTAGACAAAAGGCCGTTGCTGTGAAACAGTTAGGTAAACAAAATTTTGACTGTTCTCTTCCTATTGATTGGAGTTTGGCGCGTCACCGAGTTTATTCAACGCGGATGAGTGGCATCCTTTAATAATGGAGGTAATATGTCGCCTCGCCTCGCCGTTTTTTTTCGCCATCGGCCAGAAAAGGATCCCAGCCCCTCTAAACATTTATGAGCGGGATAGAAATATTCCGCGTCCTGAACGTCAAGTGCTAACGGGTACACACTAATATGGTACTGGAAGAACGTGTATATACGTTCTTCACCGGCGACGGTCTGATAGTCAACTGGGAGAGTTAGCTCGTGGTGAATGAACCAATACTATCTCCCACGCAGTGACCCCTGGAAAACTCTCACTTACGACTGAGTAGGCTAACAGGGATTGGAACACCCAAGTCAAGGTGTAGGGTGCTCGTGCCAAGGCTGAATGATACAGGGTGTTTAAACATGTGTATCGCTAACGACCCACTTCGGGCACCAGGCGACACCCCATTGTAAATAGCCTTCCACAGGCAGAGGGGGCTCTGCCTGTGGTGCCTGGAAGTGCTGTGGCTGGTATGATGGCCACCATGACCAACCAGTCAGCGGCCGCAGGTTCTGGGGCCCCCAGTGCGCCTGGAACGAAGAGGACAGTGGAGGCAGGCGGGGACACCCTGAAGGATTAGGGCCTGAGGCATGCTTAAGCTGCGTCAGGTCAATCTGCACCACTGCAGGGGTGCGTCGTGGACGCTGCAGAAGTATATGGTAAGTCAAAGTATTCACATTACATTAATTCAAGAACCTTGGATAGTTAAGAGCAGGGTGACGGGTCTGGGGTGCCAGGCTATAATGTATTATACCATAACAGCAGGCGACCCAGGTCTTGCATGCTCATTAAGGCTAGTTTTAAGTCCTTCCACTGTGGTCACTGTTTTCCAGTGACTCCACAGCGGTTACGCTAACTCATGAAAATAGGGATGTAGTGGTAGCCTCGGTCTATACCCCCAATGAAGACGACGTCCCAACCACAGCATTGGGGAAGAGAGTCGATACAGTCAAGGACAATGATATCCAAGGGATTGTGGCAGTGGACTCCAATGCGCATCACACCATTTGGGGAAGTAAGGGCATTAACCATAGAGGTGAGTGTCTCTTTGAATATCTCGTTACTAACAATGTGGATATACTGAATCAGGGTAATAGACCTACTTTCGTGATTGCTAACAGGGAGAAGGTAATCGACCTAACCCTAGCGCTAAAACTCTGGGGGGATAAATGTTTTCAACTGGCATGTCTCCTAGGAATTCTCGGGATCTGATCACAGGTACATCAGGTTCAATCTAGAAATAGTAAGGGCAGAAGCCATTAGGTATAGAAACCCGAGAAACACGAACTGGCAGAAGTATGGGGACCGCATCAGGGACGCCCTGAGAGGTTGCCCTGACAATGCCACACGTCCGCTGGAGGTCAAGTTACCGGACACAGCACTGACACAGGCAATCACGTCTTCTTTTGAAAACAGTTGCAGGCAATCCACACAGGCGGACTGCAATAGATATGTACCCTGTCACAGCAATCAACTGGGAGCATTAAAAACCTGAACTAGGAGACTCTTTAACAGAGCCAAAAGAACAGGAGAGTGGGAACTGTATAAAAGATCCCTAACTGAGTATACCAATGAACTACGAAAGGCAAAACGGGAGGCGTGGAGAAGGTTTTGCCAAGAAATTCACGATACCCGAACGGGAGCAAGACTCAGCAATGTGCTCTCGAAAGGGAATATGCATTGGGTGGTAGGCTCCATTAGGGGGCTGGATGGTGACACATTGGATTGTCACCATACACTAACCACTCTGCTGAACACTCATTTTCCTGGCTGCAGAACTGACCCTGAGTTGTTGGCGGATGCAGGGGTCGCATCAAGGTGGGTAAGAACGCCAGACTGGGAACTTGCCAGGGCAATTATAACCCAAGACGCCGTACGCTGGGCAGTTAACTCGTTTCAACCATTCAAGTCGCCTGGACCGGATGGTATTTACCCGATCCTGCTACAGAAGGGAATAAAGCGCATCCTACCCAGCCTTTTAAGGTTATTTAAGAGCAGCGTAGCGCATGGCCTTGCGGATGGTGCGCCTGTGGTGTGGGGAGATGGGTTTATCCATCGACCCAGCCAAAACAGTCATCGTGCCATTCACAAGGCTAAGGCAACTGTCAGGACTGAGGCTGCAGTTAGTGACGGGCAAAGAAATTCAGTTCAGCGAGCAAGTCAAGTACCTGGGTGTAATTCTAGATCGGAAAATAGTCTGGAAAGAGCACATCAGATACGTGACCAGGAAGGCGACAACGGCCCTGTGGACGTCCAGAATGGCCTGCTGGTTCTACGAAGCCATAGTGAGACCACTAATCTCATATGGGTCGATTGTGTGGTGGCATAGAGCTGCCATTGGAGTGAATGGCAGCAGCCTAGCCAAAATACAAAGGCTGGGGTGTTTACTTATAGCGGGGGTGATGAAGACTACACCCACCATCACCATGGAGAGGCTGTTCGACCTTCTTCCCCTGGACATTTATGTCAAGGCAGAGGCGATGAAGATAGCTTACAGACTCTCATAGACTCGGTATAGCTAAGGTGCCACAGGCGACTGATGGACACCTGGCTATATTCAGGGACTTGGAGACTTATAAGGAGCTCAGCATGATCACGGACGCAATTGTGCCTTAGTATGAGTCCGAGAGGAAATATAATGTTCAGCCATGGAACAGCGAGAGTCGCCAGTTTCGGCCTCCCAATGGCATCAACATCTTTACAGATCAAAAACTCCAGAGGTAACAAGCGCCCGGGTGTGGATAAGTGGCTCTCGAAGGAGTGGGACGTACATTGCCCTAGGCCCCACTCCAACAGTTTTTCAAGCAGAGATTTATGCTATTATCGCCGGGGCAATTCTAATGCGTGAGAAAGGCTATAGCAACAGAACTATCAACATATTGACTGATAGTCAAGTGTCGTGCAAGGCGCTAATGAACTACTGCACAACGTCAAAACCTGCGCGTGCGAGAGCGCAGGATGTGGCTTAACTCCTTAGCAAGTGCGAATAGAGTTAATGTGTATTAGATTCCAGGACACAAGGGGATCAGGGATCATTGGAAATGAGAGGGCGGACCATCTGGTCAGACACAGTTCGGCGTCTACGGTACCTATTGGGCCTCCGCCCCATTGTGGGATTTCTCTGTCACTAGTAAAAAGGACTGTGGGAGAACACGCCAGAAGACTGTATCAGACAATCTGGAACGCTGGAGGAGTAAGACACTCCAAACGCATTGTCTCAGAGCAATCAAGTGAGATAAGACGCAACCTTCTGAGGATGGAGAGGACGGACTCAAGGTAGATTGTTGGGATCATAACCGTGCACTGCAGAATGAACAAACACATGTTATTGGTATAGTCGGCACCCCTCGATGCAGGTGGTGTGGCACAGAAGAGGAGACTCTCTTCCATGTCCTGGCCCAGTTCCGGAGACTTGGGGGGGAACGACTATTGGTCTTTAGCACCACTTCTCCCAGGATCGATACCAACGAGAACTCTTTCAGGAACTACCTGGCATTCCTCAGGAGGCTAGGCATTGACCTGTAAGACATTAGGACTGGCACAATAGGTCATCTGCCCGTTGTGCACATTCCATTAGTTGGACAGTCAGAAGACTATATAGCTCGTGGTGTGGTGGCAGTATGGAACCGCGACATTTAGTACAGTGCATCACTCTTCGACGCACAAATTAAGCCGAAGTTATTGCTGAGTAGTAGATGAGACGTTACCTTTTATGATCTTTCTATTTTGCGTTTCTGCTTCCAATAAAATAAGTGCTTAATTTAATTGGGCCTTTCTTAGACCCCGAACTGATCACGACAGTTTGAAATTGGAGGGAAGGAGGAGGGTTGTGTATCGATGCAGAAAAAACATTTATTGTAAAAATCCACAACTGTTGAACTAATTTTCTATACGTAGCTCTCAAAAGTTTGTAGGTACTTCTCAGTTTACGTACGCCTTCTTCATAGAAGGTTGCCGTCTGTGTTTTCAACCATGTGGCAACATGTTCTTCCACCTTGTCACCATCGTTGTTCTGTTGACGACCAATGAAAAATGTTAGGTGTTAGAGAAGAGTTTGTCCGTAAACCTCGCGAATTTGCCTATAAATTTCACTTCATTTAACTCTCTTTGCGTTTAGAAAACGAGTCACTGATTTGATTTCACAAGGGACAGTATTTTACAATTCCAAATGTATAAATCAGTGATTTGATGAAGTTGGACCTTAATAGTTATTAATTAATTCGAGTGTTGGTGGAACGCGACTCATTCTAAAATTCATAATAAGTTGACACGAGTTAGCAAACAAGCGTTAGTGCATCGCTGTGGTAGAACAGACCATGACGCATACGAACAACTTTTTAAGGTTCGATCAAGATTTTTGTGTTACATGTAAAGGAGCGTAGTAGGTTTGTCTCGGGGGACGGTTGGATGACGAGGGCGGCACCCTGTCTGGCCATCGCGTGCCGGCTCTCGCCAATCCGCAACCCTCGCACAAGCCGATCCATATTGGCACCTCCCGTCTCCGCCAACCTAAAACGTTATACTCGCCTTAAACTACCCCTTCAGGAAATAACGACCCATTATTATAATTAAGTACTGAAACACTGGGCTAAATAAGCTCAATCAGACACACAGTCGGGGCAGAGAAATTAACATTTTTGGACTCATGCAATTTACTTGGTGAAACAAAAACCATTTTATTGTAATACACGATTTCCTTAGTTTGTGATTCCACACTCTACCAGCAAATGCGCAAAATGCCCGAAATACGTCTTCCACTCTTCAAATTCCGTCGCATTCCACCTGCATGCGAGAGTATACCTTTCTTATACAATCAATTAACGCCTAGCTGCGTAACAAATGTTTTCAGGTGTGGGGTTGGTTGGAAGTAGTAAGGAGGTGGGAGGGTAGACCAATCAAATTGTGAGCTATCAAAGCCCTCCCTGTCTGGTTGTATCGTTTGGGGTTGTGGAAAAGAGGTGAACTCAGTTGGAGGAAAGGGTTGGTAACGGAAAGGCTGATGTTTAGGTAACGATCACGTAGCACAAGCTATGTCCTGCACAGACTGCTTTAAGGAGGTTGCCTGAGATTGGTTTTTCCATCCAACCGATCTAAGTATCAGCAGACATTCGATGAATGCACCCAACAAGCTCTTTGTGCTGCCTCTGCAACTCCCAGGAATTCGATGAACTTGCAAATTCATCAGTACCATCGCAACGCTCGTCCTATTAACTCCCTCAGATATAACCCTCGTCGAGGGTTTAGGAACAGACATCAAATAAGGAAACAGACATGTCGCCTTGTCGCTGCAGTGGCTTGTGGCTCTGTCAGATACACCTCCTTGTAGAGCAAAGCTCTCTGATCACTTAGGAGTCGCTTAAGGTACTTATTAGACTCCAAAAATTGATCAGTGGCATCTTGGGACTTGAATGTAAATTTGGCATCTGACCAAGATGCACACAAGAATCTCGTGGGAGGGGTGTTGGCTGACAAGCTAAAGTAACTTTAACGGTCCTCAAAAGCGGAGGTGTCTTCTACTGGGGCCGGAGGCAAAGGTTAAGATGGCTGGGAGCAGTTGTTCTCTGTGCCCTTAACAGCCTGTGACGTCACAGGTGCAACTGGCCCTAAATTATTGATTTATCGCCGACGTTGCCTAGTATGACCGTTCAACAACTGAGATCTCAGGTTTAATGGCGAAACATTGATGAGTAATCTATGCATTACAGGGACGCCTCATTTGTTGTTGTCCAGAGCACTACACAGTCTAATCTCCATATTTGCCAAAATCATTAAGTTTCGAGTGCACCAGTCAGCAAATCGCAATCTTCTAATGTGTTCTTGATCATTTTATTACACTGATCCCCCAATCGCTATTTCTATTCTATTCAACTCTATATTCATCACAATATTGCCAACCGCTACAGAATGAAAATCTTGTGCGCGTTTCTATCTTATCCTGGTATTATTAAATACGTAGCTGTCGTCGTACTTCATTGCTAAACGACCGAATAAATGTCCACCAAAATTGGTCGACAGAAAAATTGCAAAAATTTCGTTTTTTTTACCCCCCTCCCGCCACATCACAATCTGTATTCGTATAACTTGGCAGGAAACTGAATCGAGCGTTAAAGTCCTCATGAAAATATTATATCTCCAGAAGAGGAGAGAAAATTCAACATTCCTGAGAGTCGTTGCTCAAGAACGGAACGGGGGGGGTCCCCTTAAGGACGGAGCCTCTCCAATATCGCTTAGCTACCCAACAAACGTTCTGTGGAACCACAAGTTAATTTTAACTATATTTGTTTATTTGTGTTCTATACGGATGTATGATGAAATGTGTGTTCGGGTTAGCAACGTAATTGCTGATCGTCAAGCGTCTGCGAGGCCGCTGCCAGCTTTTATGGAATTCTCTTGCCCAACGCACTCAGTCCGATGGAACGCCCCATCGAAAGATTTACAAATGAATATGCAGTTCGAGCGGCCAATTCGATCTCAGCTCGTCCTCCGGAGAAGGTTATGTTTGGACTCATTGTTTACTATCGTGAGGAACGCCGAAGGAATCCAGGCGATGCCGTGGATTCCAGCCCAAGGACTCGTCTCTACGTCGCGTCGTGTCGCGCTCCTCCGCTGAATGAGATATCAACTTATCGCCTCATCAGCTCCGCAAAAGGAGCCGAGAATTTCGAGCGATTGAAATGCACGACGCACGAATCGCTTCCACCTGTGCGCCAACAACGTTGTGAAAAATAACTTTGCTGCGCACTCGTCAGAACGTCGAGAGCTACTGACAAATAGCTGGCGTACCCTCGACTTCTCCAGTTTGTTGTCTATGTAAATATATTATATTTTCAGTTGCCGTACAAATACTGAGCCGTATGAAAAGGGTTTCGTAAGTATTGTACTGCTGGATCGTTAGATTAGATCATTAGACAGTTTGATGCGAAGAAGCAGAGAAAAAAAATAGACGCGCTTTAATCAATGGTGTGGAGATTAACGAGCTGCGTAGTAGCCAGCCGGAGGAGAGGAATGTCGAGTGTCAGCCGATAGACGAGAGATCCGATTGTTTGTTTAGATTCGAGTTAAGAAGCCTTAAGCTGGACACCGAATGGGTTTCAGTCGATCAGCCGAAACGTCCCTGGCTCGGAGATGTTAAGGAATGTCTCCAATTACTGGACGAGGCTTATTGGTTTGAAAAAAAGGACAAGGATCTCATCTGAGCTCACTTCAAGTTTTGTCAGCGGATGGGAAGAAATGAAACACCAAGAGGAAGTTCTGTTCGATGCCAACAGACCGCACCTAGGGATGCCGTGACCTCTGCCCAATACAGACTACTCACTGTGGCTCTCATTAACAGCTGTTTGAGCCTGAAATCCTCAGCCTCGTGCAGCCCTCGCTCCCATAACTCCGGTCTTCAGAAACAAAGTTCGAATTCTTTGCGGGACCTTTTGAAAGGTTGATGTCCACTTCCGCTAGGCCTTAAAGCTGTGCTGCGGTAATTCGAAAGTGGGAATACGGTTAACTTAAGTTACTGTAACATCATGTAGTAATGTTTAGGAGGAGTGGTAGTGTATCTTTCAGAGATCTGGCACTCTTATCAGAAATAAGCCCCTTACTGTATGTACTTGGCCAAGACAGTCCATAAATAAAAGCCTAAGTTCTGCTCACAAAAGACGATGGTGACAAACGGGCGAGGCGAAGGATGTGAATCAGATGTAGGATGATGTTCCGTCTCTAGAAAGATGAGACTTCAAATTACGTCAGAGAACCGGGGTTTTTAGACGTCCTGAATAAAAAAACAAAACAAAATGACTTCCTAAAAGGATTCGAAACAAATTCGAACTCTCAGAGTATTTAATTAACTGAGAAAAGTTTGTGCTTCCTCGACGAAAAACAAGTGCTGCGAGACGTTTGAAACTTGCAACGCGATTTCGCTTCAAGTTCCCAATAAACTATGCAGTACAAAACCTACGACTTTTCTAAGTTTAATAATTCACTAAGTCAATGTTAGAGTGAAGAGTATGGTGCTCGTAGGAGCTCATCAACCATTGAAAACCATTAATAGTGATAATAACCACAAGAAATAACAAATGTTCCAACGTCGCTTTCAGATAAAAACTAAAATCTCCACTCAAACCACAGCATCGTGGTGTACTACATACCATCTGGCAAATATCGAGTGTTGTACAAAGGTGAAACTAAGCGGTATTTCGCTTCCAGGATTAGAGCACATAAATAGGAGAACCCTAGTCCCTTCAAACCAGTTACATGCTGGCGGAATGTACATTTACTGGCTTTTCATTTACAAAAGACAAAGATTCTCAACCGTGAGACCTATTAAATGAAACTCAAAACCCACGGAATAATTTATATTAGTACGTCTCTAGCAGCCTCGGACAAAAGCCAGTCACAATAAAATATGAACAAATTTAATAAATAGGTACACCTAAGTCATGCCATAAGTTGCAGTAATTTATTTTTGAAACTTTTATTTATCAGTAATATTCTATTTAATCAAATTTTAAGCGTACAGAAAGCGCAATATCGACAAAAACTTGAAGTATGTACAGATTTAGCTTTGTTTATTACTTCCACCGCCAACTTTTGCTTTCTTATTCCCCCTATAACCTTGTTGTAGCCTCCAACACTAGTATATCCCTTTCATTCTATCCACTCTGATGAGTCTGCCTGGTTCATTCTCCTTTAGTTATTATTGTTTCTCATCATCATTGTTGTACCATGTGATGAATTATAATTTCCGTTTCGCAAGGTGAGTGCCGTCAGTATTGACTCAAATTAATTTGGGGACTCATTTATTTATCCTTATTAATATTACTGTTGTGTGATATTTGCAGCCCTGATGAAGTTCGTTTCAATTTCTAACTTTTAAACACTCAACTGATTTGAATGAATAATTCAGACTTTTAAATAATTAAGCAAAATAGGAGAATAGGGAATGTGAAGGTGTTGTCTTCCTCTTCAGGATGTGTTTTGTTAGCAAACGCTTCCTAGCAACTATCAATTAGTAGTCTTGCGAATGTTCGGAACCATTTTGAAAACAAAATAAATCTATAATCAAACTTTTGGTAAAAGATACGTTTTGTTTAAATGCCCGAAATCGAAATATTTCAAATTAATTTTTGGTGACTGTCGATTTTTGTATCCCCTAGTTTTTCGGAAGTAATTACGACTCAGAGTGATCGGGAGAAAACTAGATGAAACTGAAGCCAAAGACTACGTCCACCGTCCTTTCTCATTCTCCTGTCGAACTTCTTTTACTTCCTAGTTAACATTTAATGTTTGTCGCTTCATAGTTAATAACAAAAAACTTGGCTGCACCTTTTAAAATGAAGACGAGTTTTGAACTGTTCGTTATCCGTACTAAAACCGAATATGTTCGGGAAGAGACATAGGAAATTTGGAAGAGACCTTTTGAAAGGTATGTTCAGATTGGAGCTCGGAAAGTATGACCTGCTTTATCAAAAACAACCTTAATTTATTGAAAAAACACAAATTCTTTATAACGACGGAAAAGCCGGGAAATTGTTTGTTGTCAGGAAAATGCCATGAAATGAAGTTTGCATTCGTACTTTAACTTTTCTAATGCGATGGCAATAACTTCATTTCTTATGTAAATACGCTCAAAATATTAATTTGAGTAAACCCAGGAGTTCGAGTGAACCGTTCTGTTTTCTCGGCTTCCTTCTAAATGTATCCCACTGCACTCAATACTATAAGTTACACGTAATCGGAGGATCCATTTAGTTTTTAAAGCGTATAATAATGTGGTTTAAAAGACTGGGCGGAAACTAATTAATTTTGAACATTACAGTCTTAGTGAAAAAAAACTCAAGTTGAGACAGGAGTAATCTGACTGTGAATCGCTCTTTACAATACACTATCTTATTAACCTGACATTTCTTTTAGCTACTCTCCATTTCTTATTTTCAAATAAAAAGTAAAGGGCTACTTGAAGGAATTTCATCGTTGATTTCTGGCTCATTCCATCCTTTTCCAATTATCTTTTCAAAGTATTTGAATGTTTGAACGCTGTTATGAAAATCCTTATCTTCGCGCACTTATTGGCAGAAAAGTAAGCCAGCCCAACTTCTCTCCTCTGTAATTCCAGGAAAATGAGTTTCCCAGTGAATCACTTTGTCGAATCCTTCGGCTTTTCCATTGAGTTTTCTCCTCTTATTTTTCGCCGCATACCCGTAGAAAAAAAGGCTTTTCTTTTCCTTCGGAAAACCCAGGGTCTACGATAAAAGGAAGTGTCCTGGGCGTGTTCAGCTCCCTCCACGCCCCCCCCCCTGCCATCGCACCCGTCCCTCAATCCGCACTCCCTTGGCAACAGATGGGCTGGGAATCGATCTGTCTGACTTGAGGGAACCCGTGAGGTTCCATCTACCTAAATGTCAAAGGTCGGTCAGAAATTTCGCCCCTCCCTACAGTATTACTCCTTTAACGCTTTTCATCTTCATCTTGGCCCTTTAATAACGGACTGATAGAGCCAATGTGTGGAACAAACCGAGTTGAGCTTTTCCCGGGCCCTGTAACGCTTTTTCATCGTATTTCTTCCTCGTAAAGAATCATTTATCGTGATACAAGATGCCATGTGCGAACCTACTCACATACTTTGATTGCTTTGAATATTAGCCTAGCCATTTTGAGTAGACTGACATGTACAAATATTTTTAAAGACCACAAAGATAAAATGATCAAGTGTTCAACAACGTCACGAGCTAATTACGAGTTTATTACAAGATCATTCATGTGGCTAACTCCTGCAGTGCGCGCATTTATTCAATACGAGCTTAATTTTCGAGTTTTGGAATATCCGAAGAACGTGGCCGATGTTGGCTTCTCCCTGCGAAAGCGATCATTGTTGTGTGATCGTAAGTAATGGAATATAGTCGACACGTACTTCTAAGGAAAAACTGCAATACTATGCTCCTGCTAACACAAACAGCTGAGTTTTCTCCACATCGTGTTTTGACCTGATTTCGGCGCGAGGTGTCTGTAGTCAGATTTGCTGGAGAACCGCTGAAATGATTGAGCCAGTTATATTTGTTCGTATTTTTCGAAAACCCAAATAATAAAGTTATCGATTTCAAAGGGAGATAGAAGAAAAATGTACCAGCAACAAGCGGGTTTTCCCATTTTACTTGAAGCGGCTAAAAAGGTTTTGATTATATTGTCAAAGTATCTTCTTCTGATCAATACTCAATTTTTGTTTTCCGTAAGTGTTGAACAAATTCGTCGAGTGGAGATGGAGAGCTGAAAAGAAAACAGTTAAAAACATAGCTTTAACGAATTTTGAGCTCACATTATGACATGGCACTCACATGGGGATATTTAGCTTTAATTCCGTTTTTCGTGTACGTAAGTATTTTCTTTTTACTTTTCTTTGCTCTAGAAAGTAGAACGGAAAGTTATGTAATCGGCCGAGAAAAAAAATCTTCTCTTCATATCTTTAGTAATATATTTCCTTGTTTGTGAGTACAGCCATTTCCCCGTTCTGTTTTATCTATCTTGTCTTGGGCTTTGTGCTCGTTTTTATCAAATAAATAAAAAAATAAAAAAATGAGTAACAACAGAACTAAAAATTGGGGAAAAGAAATAAAATAACTATATCAACGTGCGAGGGCTGATGGCAAACATGAAGTATAAGAGGCCCTAAATAGGAAATTAAGTATTCATTATGACAAGAAAGAAATTATACTAATAATGATATATAATATGATTGTACTAATAATAATAATATATAATATAATTTTACTAATAATTGTACAAACAATTTCGAATGGAAACTTGGTGAACACATAACGGCAAAGTAGAATACGTTGTATAAAAAATCATTCACAAAAGGGCCACAATGATATTTCCAGTTAACTATAGGTCGACATGAACACCAAGGAACCCCCTACTTACTGAATTGATTGCAAGCCCAGACTTGTAGCTGTTTTGCGAATCGTGCACGGTTGACGATAAATGTGATGTGGGGTCGTTATTGACTGTAGTAGTTTACTCTTGTGTGAATTCTTGAGAGCCAGTCAGGATAAATGAAAAAAAAATGCAATGTTTCTTTATAATTTTCTCATAATTTACTCTAACCTAATTGTCTGCTGTGATACCCTATAGCCCTGATTATGCTTAATAAATTAAGCGAAACGTCGGCCTAGAGAAAGTTTTTTTCATTCATTCTGACTGGCTCTCGAAAATTCACACCAGCGTTGACGATAAAGTAATGCTTCAGATGCGTTCAATCTATTTGCTGGTTTCTAAAAAGAACAAATTTGCCCAAGGTAAATACCACTTTTAATACGTTCCGCTTGCCGTTCAACGCCTTTCACCGTTTTTCGGGATCGTGGAACCGAAATTCCAACGACGAAGGCATTTCGAACGGAAACAAGGCTTCGTTGAACAGTACACCTGGGGGCGCCTGGCAGATTCCAGCTGGCGTTCCTTCGTCCAATCTTTTATCTGAAAAAAGGCTTCCTCTCCTGAGTTGACCGCTCAACATTAAAACGTTTTACCTGCCTTGACCAGTTTGACGAACCCCCACGCACCTTCGGGTATTGTTTCTTTTTCGTAGACTCCTTAGAAACGAGGTTCTTATCAACGAGATAAAAAGCTCGTGTTTGGGCACTTTCCTTCCATTTTGAGCTATGGTGATGTCGTACGCATAGAAAAAATGTGAAGTAAACAGGAAATGCGAGAGACTAGTTTATTGTATCGTCGGCGTCAAAACTTGAGGTTTTGTCGCGACATGTGCAAGGGGGTTCATTAATGCAGGTTCACGTTTTACTTTTAGTTGCGTTTTGATTTCCGCTTCGTTTCTAAATGTATTGCAGCGTCCTATACGTGACATGAACTCGGCATTAATTCCATTACGCTTCGTCTCTCGAAGCAGACATTCGTACTTGATTTGTTGTCATTCGTTCATTAAATTACTTTCGCCGGTGGTGGTGGTTTTTTATATCAAACGATACGAGTCTAGTGTTTGGAGTTATAGTCACGTCTTTCAATCTAGTGGCGAGTTCTTTCGTGTTGCGTATCGTATATATGTTTGGTAATGTAATGGTAATTTTTAGAATTGTGGTATAATATTTTGGAAAGCTAGGATGGCTGTGTGGATGTGAAGTTTATAATTGGTCTGATATTATAATTTTCATTGTACGGTCTAGCGCAGTTGTATTCCGTGATCTACATGTGTACCACTGTTACAGGTAGTACTGGCCGCCCTGATTTCCCTTCTGTTCCATCAACGTTTGAATTGTCAGTGTTGCCCCAGAACTGCTGCAACAGTGTCTGAACTGCTTTTGACAGTGATTACCCTGTGACTGGTGCTGTAGCTTTATCGCTAGGAATCCACCGTTGGAGCACCTTGCCATTTGGGAAATTCATGACTGGCGCTACCAAGGAATGTAACGAGGGTACGATTTTCAAGTGTAAATAATTTATCAATGTCTTCGAAATGCTGGCTTGAGAAAAAACTCGAAGGGTTGCTATAGCAGCATATGATTACTGAGGTGTACAGTAACGAAGGGTTTTGCACGCAGCTAACGTTCTCACGTCGGAATAAACCCAGCATCTTTTCTACCTTAAAGTGCAGATTTGAGTGTGCATTGAACACAGGCTGTTAAACTCGAAAGCACGACCTATCCAAGTGCACGAGGGGTCTATGTTTTCAAATAATTCCAATCGCCCTACTTTACTAAAAATATCTTTTATTTGGTCACCTTTCTGGGGAAGTCGGTTGGTTTGTAACATGTTTATTTCCTCCAGGCTGTGCGTATGTTGGAGTTGGGTCTGATCATGCGGGGGAGGAGGAGTTCCTGTCACTTGATCCTTGACAAGGTAAAGGTGGGGGGCCCGAACTGCATGTGGTAGACTCAATGCCCGCGAAGATTTAACTTCGTGCTACCCTTTCGGATACTCATTCATGAGCGATCCAGGTGGAAAGGGGGAGCTCCCACTTTCGAAGCTGGGGCCCTGGTATACTACACTGATGGCTCGGTGCAGGGTGGCCTTGCAGGGGCAGGCATCTTTGGGCCGAGGATCAGAGCAGCGATCCCATTGGGGTCCAGGCAGAGGTGGCTGCGGTGACAGTCTGTGTGCAGCGACTGCTGCAGAGGGGACTGAAGCGGCAAAGAATCTACATAATGGTGGACAGTCAGGCCACTCTCAAGGCCTTAGCCTCATACTGTCTTACATCGCGGCAGGTGTGGGAGTGTCTGACTGGACTGAAGGCCCTGGCCGAGGACAACAGTGTAACACTGTGTTGGGTGCCAGGTCATCAGGGCCTTAGACAGTCAAAACTCTTCATCCGGCTCACCAGAGAGAGGTCCAAGGAGGTGCTTGCGCTGGGGAGGAAGGATATGAGGATCATACGTGGCCTGTTCACAGGTCACTGTCCGCTAAGGTACCACCTTGCAAATATTGGCAAGTGCGAGGTACAGGTATGCAGGTTCTGCGAGGTAGGGCTAGAGACGGCCGGGCATGTGCTGTGCGTATTGGATGGACTCGCAGCATCGCGCCGTTGTGTGTTTGGGAGGCACTTTCTTCAGCCCGAAGAGGTGGCAAATGCAAAACTTGCGGATATCCTCCGCTTTGTGCTGGGGTGGAGGTGGCGCATAGGTGACGTCACACCAAGTGAGACCAGTGCCGTGGGGCTTGGAGGTGGTGCAGGGGGGCAATTGTATGCACCGTTGTATTTAAAAAAAAAAAACATGTTTAACTTTACATACGCGTCCACTCATGTTTTACTCGGGAAATGATGTAAACCCCTGACATTCGCCACCACGTCAGATTCTGTAGCAGTGTTAGTCATGAATCGTTTCAGGCAGCAACAGTGAACTCTTGCCCATGCGGGCACAGTACCAGTCGCCAGGTGGTCAGCGTCAGAAAGTAGAGACAAACCTGACACTTCTGACGTTTATGGGACTCCAGAGAAATCAGGAAGCTCGATATTTCTGCTTCACTTGCTCACACTCAGATGAAGGAATACACGTGCACTGTACATTTAAAATTCAATAATGTCCTGAGAAAATGCTTTAATAAATGAATTACTAAATATCAAGTATCTGCTTCGAGTAACAAAGTGTAACTGAATACCTCCAAGCAAGCAGGAGCAAGTGTAAGTAGGGGAAAGCCCTGTACGGAGTGCCACTCGAGACTAGAGAGTGAGGGAATTTTATTTCAGTTGACATCCTTATCCTTGTAAATCCATTGCTAAAATATCTGGTGCGTTGCAACACACAACTTTCCTTAGCTCTACAACAATTCACTTTGTACATGGCTAATTCTATTTAATCAACTCATTTATCACTCAGTCCCTTTGAACTTGGTCAAACAACGCTTTACGGCAGCATGAAGCGGCAGCGATTACAGTTAAAGAATTTATTGTGCTGCTCGTACTCATTCCAGGACCATTATTGAGCAAACGGTACCCAGAAAATTAATGAGGCTGTAAACACGGATTTTTTGAAGGAGGATAGTAATCACTTTTGCAGAGCTATTGGGTAATAATTGTTAGAACTGGTATTAATCAAAACGGCGGTAGTTGAAATTCAGGAATTTCTGGAGTGAGCCCCATGTATCTCATGAGCGTTTTTAAATACTCACCCTATAGGTATTGGATTGAACTACAGTACCAATTTTCTTTAACATTCTACTGACATTCCAGCGGAGTTTAAAAGGAAAAAACCACGGCAAAAACGCTTTTCGTCGAAAATTTTGATAATTTATTGTGCTGCTCTCGTCATTTTCCCACAAATGGGAATTTTATACTAAAATGATCTTATTAAGAGCTATCTATATAAAAAATTTAATCAAAATCGTTAGAGCGGTTTTTGAGAAAAAAAATTTGGTGTTTTGATCACTATGATAACTATAGTTAACTTTCGGTGGATTTTGCCCATACCCTTATTTTTGCGTCCCATGGTAACCTGTAGGCTAGACATCAAGTTTCAACTGATTTGGTACGGTTGTTTTCTCTAGAAACCGCGCTAAAATCAATTTCGTCGAAAATTTTGATAATTTATTGTGCTGCTCTCGTCATTTTCGTCATTCGTCATGGGAATTTTATGGTATAATTATCATGTTGAGAGCTACCAATATTAAAAATGTAATCAAAATCGTTAGAGCGGTTTTTGAGAAAAAAATATTTGTTGTTTTGATCACTATGATAACTATAGTTAACTTTCGGTGGATTTTGTTCATACCCTTATTTTGGCGTCCCATGGTAACCTGCGAGCGAGATTTGGTATTTGGGATTTGGCGAGAAAGTTTGAGCTGATTTGGTTGGTGGTTTTCTCTAAAAATCGTATACAGACACACATACACACAGACCATTTTCCCAAATAGTGTTTGTCGGACTCAGGAGGGTCTGAAACGTAAAGATCTGAAGAAAACTCAAAAATTTTTTTTTCAGCCGATTACATAACTTTCCTTTCTACTTCGAAGAGCCAAGGAAAGTAAAAAAACCCTGCAAATTATTACACAACGGTTTATTATTCGGATAATCAGCTTGACCTAGCATTAATGCTCCGAGATCCATCCTGTTCGATTCAGCATCGAAAAATATCATAATGAAACCCAAAAAAGGTCGAAAAGAACTGAATCGCAATATTAAAATAAACAAAAAAAACGAAAGTATCTCGAAAAAACTGAATTTTAATATGAAAACATGCACGCTAAATACTAATATCAAAATTTAACCAAAATTGATGAAAAAAACCAGAATGAGAATGAAACGAAAGAATCTAAAAAAATTGAATCGTATTAAAACCAAAACGTCGGGGAAATTGGAACGGGGGCGCTCGAAGCGAAGCGCGTCGTCGTTGGGAGGCCAAAGGGGTCGTTGGGAGGGAGGCGAGAGCCGCCTCGAGAGCGGTTGGTTTTTTAAAGAGACGGGCGGGGCGGAGGGAATTCAAACGACGAAACGCTTGTAGCTCCGCGTTGTACTGCGTTTCGTTAATTTTTTTAACCGTTTTTTGCCCATTACAACCACGGGCTTCGTCCGATCGGATTGCCGAGATGGCGGGCACAACTAGATACCAAGTCGGATTTTTGGGCGAAAGAACGAATTTTTTAGACCACGTTAAAGGCACAAAACGGCCCGGACGGCGGACGGGGGACGGCGGACGGGGGTCGGTGGACGGGGGACGGGGGACGGCGGACGGACATTGCAAATTTGGAATCTCCATGTCTTGAAAGGTAAAGTATCAAATTTTGAGGGGGGGTTGTAAAAAATTTTTCGTGACCGAAAACATAGGGTTATTATTCAGAATGAATAATAAACCAAAAGTGCCACATGTAGAATGAGGAGGATTCCGTGGGTTGGGTAACGATAACCCTGGTTAGGCACAGATTCAGTTACAAAGAGACGAACTCCAACGAATATGTCAATCGTCAAAGGCTGAAAGCGGAGATTGCCATCTGGAGAGGGTTGGAAAAATTGATTAGGGGGTAGCAACAATAGCTGCGCCTATTCTCAGTGTCTCTGAGAGGCGTCTAGTTGTCATAAAACGTCTCTCGTATTCGCGATAGCGAGCAGTTCCGGTTCCATCGATCGGATCCCCGGAAGCTTCGTGAATATTGTGAAAGGTAACGTCCGCTGAGCAGCGAGGGAATCAAATAGGAAAGTGATAGTCGATACATCAATATTCAACGGAGGGAAAAGTGGTGATGCACCACTTGTTAGCTGTTCGTTGAGTATCGCAATATTTTATTTATAAAATGGAAAAGAAATGGGGTAGGATGAAATAACGAAGAGTCTTCTCGTACATCACTGCTTGCTGTCATTACTGCCTTCCTACCTTTCGAGATTGGATCAGGGTTAAAGGAATTCTCAACACTTCGCTTTAAATGCAAAAAAGAATTGCCGTAAAGTCCAAGTGAGGGGGGGGGGGTTACGCGAAGAATCGTGTGCTCCAAATTACTTCCCTAGCCATAATGAGGTTTTTACTTTCCTCGACCGTATGGGGTAAGGAAGGTATTTCATTCGACGGAAAAAGAATTAACATCAGAACTCAAAGTTCGGAGGAGTCTAGAATCAGAATACCAAACATCAGCACATGACCGGGGTGTGTTGTGAATTTGTTTGGAGTCCATTAGTGAGGATGCATCAAACCAATGCCATCTGTCCATCGTCTACCACGTTGTGTTTGGAGGAGTGCCCCGACACTGCCGCCATTGTTCTCGACCTGTTTAAGAGTGACCCTGCACGTCCAGATTCTGCGCCAAACTCAACCAACGGCGGCTTAAACCGAAGTGGGCTCTGCTTTAGACATTTGTCCGCATCCAGGAGAATTTTGAAGTGTTTAATAAATTAACCTGCTTCACCATCAGTCATTTTAGTGTATCGTCACTAATTGTTTTTTTAGAACATGTTAGACGATGAGAAGCCGAAGTCAATTTTAAAAGTACTGTTCTCTACAGTAGAAACATTTGAGTCGCAGCAAAAATGCAAAACGTCATCTAACGAAAATGTTCGAAGGTAAACGTATACGTAGCTCGTCGCTCTTCCTCTTCAAAACAACTGGTTTTCGTTAGGAATAACAACAAGTGAACGGTGAACTTTTTACGAGCTAGCTCCAGGTATACGTGTTATTTGGATCCCCAAACAAACAGTGGTCGTTCGTGGCCAGCTTCTTGAGGCCGAAAAATGGATCTGTTGATCAATTCAAAAAATATAGTTTCAGTCTCTTCACCGAACACAGACATTCTACCCTGAGACGCCAAGTGTTCACTGGTGAGATCATGCAGTACCTGGGTGTCTTCCTCGACCAGAAACTCACCTCAATATAAAGTTTAACGCATCACTGAGAAAGCAACGCGTGACACGTGAAGGAAGACATTGCGCGTTGATCTTTAAATTGTCACCTTGCTTAACGAGGGTGTTTTGAGATTATTAAATTCCAGTACGTCTATTATTTGGTGTACAGGGTGTACATTGATGACGAAAGTAATGAGAATTCTCCTTACCTCAAATAAACAAACATTACTCAACCTACTTCTATTGCAATCCTACGTTGCATGCACACTATCTGTTGCATTTTCAACCATAATTGAGAGCAGACATGAAGTATTGCTGCAGACACGTCCCAATCTGCCAAACACAACTTCGACCTTTCACCAACAATAACATATTTTGTTGGAAAGATGAGAGGAAGACAAAATTGCCAATAGATGGGTGCAATGAGCCATGAATTTGGGCTTGTAGTGAATTGCTGTGCTGGGCTCGTCTGGAGGACGGGTATTGAATAATAATAAGAGGAAGAGCGATAATCGGCAGGAACCAGCGGTCCGTGGAAGGTCACATTTGACTAAGATAAGGAAGATTATTGGGATAAAGGGAATACAAATTAGTCTGTTTGAAAGAGCTCCTTTAATAGGTTCGATATCTGAATGTGAAATCCTCTTCCATCGAACGAGTAACTGTTTTTGTGTAAGTGTTGAGTGACGAAGGCGTTAATACGGTTGTAACGATTTCGATTGCATTTTTGTATCATCCCCTCCAAATAACAGATACATTTCATACGGGAGGGAAATAACCTAAACTCCGAATTTATGACACCAAAATTCTCCCAAAAAATGCACTAACGGCCTTACAGGATGATAGTAATAACGGCTATAAAGTAATTAGGAGCAACGCAGTAAATTGCGGAACGTCAAAGTATAATAGGTGTACATACACTGAGTAAATGTACACTGAAATGTATTGGACTAGTTGCCAAACTGATGAAAATAGTTGCCAAAACATCGGTTTTTGGTAATTTTTCAAACCATTTTTCCCCATAACAACCCTGGGCCGAGTAGGCAAGCACAAGTAGATCCCAAATGGTATTTTTCTGCGATAGGACGGGCTTCTTAAACTACGTTAAAAAGGCCAGATTTGAAACTCCCTTAGCGGTGAAGCGTAAAGTGTCAAATTTTCAGAAGAGAGTAGGTCGGTTCTAAACAAATTTTCCTGCCCGAAAACACAAGTGAATTATTCAGAATGAATAATAAACCAAAAAGCGCACCATTTCGTGGCTCATTGTTTTCGGGACCAAACGGTGTAGAGGACCTCTTCTAACAAACATTTAGGTTTAGTAGATGTCACTGATTGCATTTTTAGTGCAATAAGATTGAAACGAAGTTTCGATAATATTAATTACAATGTAAACAAACATAGGCGAATCTGATGGATACGCCGACTCTAACCAGTCACGACAGGCTTAGCTACAGACGGATCATCTTATTGAGCGTGTGATCTAGGTACTGTAAGTGTGCAATTTTGTGTGTGTTAAGAATAAAAAATGAAAGTTGTGCTGCAGAGCTGAGAAGGATGGAAACTTTGAAATCTTTTGGCTTTGTGAGGCACATTCGTAGTTGCAAATTTCTACTCCCAGGTGAAGGTAATTTATGTAGATTTTGTTATACCTCTTACTTCCTCTTATTTGCGATGAGCACCGTGGCCCAATGTTCTATTGTGCCACTGTTTCACAGGTCTTAAGGAATGCCAGGTATTTCCTGCAAGAATCTTTTTTTAGTGTTTACCTTAGGGAAGTCTAAAGGATCTAAAATCGGTCCCTTTCAAGTCTCTGGCACTGGGAGAGGACATGGGACGTCTTATATCGTGTGTAGGTCACGAGATAAAGCGTTTCACGTGCATCACTTCCGCAGCTTTCAGACAGTCTGATCCATTCTCGAGATGGTCTGCCCTCTCATTTCCAGTGATTCTTTTACGCCCAGGAATCCAGTAGAACTCTATTAAAGATTTCTTAAGAGTTGGGTAGCATCCTGCACCCCTTTACGTTGTATAGTAGGTGTTACAGGACGCTTGATTCAGTCATTATGTTGATAGTTTTATTGACAATACCCTTTTTCATGCGATTTGTAAATGCCCAGGTTTGTTGCATTCCGGTAGGGAATTTTCGTGAGGGTGAGGAGTTGTGTGATGTAGTTGTGCGCCTGAATTTCTTAATGTCGGACCATCACTCATATCCTAACGCACTTAATTCTTCGGGAAGTTGATTAGATTGAAATTGATGTGATTGAATTGGTTCGAAAAAGGGCGGCGTCGTAGGATTTGGGTGTGTCATCCGATAGACCACTCGACTCAAAAGCGAAGGAAGTTTTGACTCCGGCGGTAGACACTTCAAGGGGAATAACTGAAGTCCTGTGGAAGGGAGAGGGGGAAGCTGCTCGTTTAGTGGATGAACTGCCCTTCGCCTTCCCGTTGAATCCAAAGAGGGGTAACTCGCCTCCCTCTACCAACTCATCCCCTCCACGCCGACAGCCACCGAACGCTCCCTCGCCGCCTTGAAATCGTCCCAACTCATCTAGCACAACCCGTTCAGTGATTGTCCCTGTCGGTTCCTTCGTCGCTGCGAAACTCCCGAACCCCGCGACTTCCAGTTGTGAACCGCTGTTTTTTAATTCTGTCGACTCTTCGCATTTTATCGTCGAGTGTGCTCGGTTTTTTAGTCTAATCGACAAGACATTTTTTTTCGGAATTTAAACCCGAAAAAAGTCTTCTTCTCGTCAAATTTTTAAATTAAAAGCTTCAAAATTACGCAAATAGCGATGGCCGAGGAGAACAACACGGAGCAAAAGCAGGAGGTTCAGGAGACAAAGCCTGCAGAAGAAAGTAAAGATAAAGAGTCGAAGGATTCTGCGGACCCCGCCAAAGAGAAAGAGAAAGAAGTCGAGAAAGAGGCCGCGGCTCCCGAGCCGGCTCCTCCCAAACCCGTCGTCCATCGCGCCAATTTCGAAAAAGACGTCGTTTATTTGTTCCAATTCTCGCGGACCCCCGTCGTTCCTTCGGTCAGTCCGTTTTGCCTCAAAGTGGAAACGTATCTCCGACTCGCCGGCATCAAATACGAGGTGAGTTTTGCCGCCATCTTATATTGAATTCTCGGACTCGGTTCCAACTTCACGGCAGTACTGCCGTTTCAACAAGCCATTTCACGACGGCTTCCCGGTCAATTTGCCAGGGATTGAGTCGTCAACGACGGCGTTAGGAAAAGACTATAGTCTTCCAAGTTAAAATCCCCGAGTCTGGGAATTCGATTCGAATGGGGGAGCGGGACGAGACGGATGCCGCACTCCTAGCGGTGGCGTCGCCGCAACTCAGCTCCCGTCCGTGACGAGCTCCTACAACCTTAGCTCCGCCTGTTACAAGTTTCTAACGGCCGCCAACCTCCACATTGTCTAAAAATGCAACTTTTAAACGATTTACGCCACTCATTGTGTATTCGCAATGGAAATACAACTATAGTTTAGAAACTCCGTATCTTCAAGAACATATTTTCAACCTCCCACTTCCTCTAAGACTTGCTTTTGTGGATTTTAATCCGCTCGCTCTCGCCCTAACGGCTTTGTAGAAGTTACGTGACTCAGGTTCAAACTAATGTGAACTTTGTACCCCCCCCCCCCTCATACATCCACTACACACATGACGGAAGAACTAAAGGACGATTTGTTGCCGCCCCGTAAAAATGTCTCCAAAAATACGAATTGGCTAAGTGCACGTCTATAGACGCTTGTAGTTTTTTTTCTGGAAAACAGTCTTAAGAAAAAGTTAGAAATCTTTAGAAGTCGTAATTGCCAGCATGTGACACCCTGTGGCCTTCTGAAGTTGAAGGATTAGTTTTTTATCTAAGCAGACCCAAATACAGCTAAACGAATGTGCGGTATGCTGTTTTCGTCAACTGTAGTGTACAAAATTATTAACAAGAATAAGTTGTGATTAGAGCGTAGTGCAGAATGGGAAAGTGGTGAAGGACATACACCCCCACCCGTTGGTGACGTTAAGCGTGTGGGTGTCTAAAATGACACACTCTTAGTAATATGTTATTTATTGTATTTTTTGCTGAAATTCTCTTTTACATTGCAGATATTATTGTGTGAGGCATTGTAGAGAAAGGCCATTTTCTGTATGTTGTAAATCTATCTCCTTGACTCCAGTTGATCCAAGTTTGAGTTGATAGGCTTGATAAGTTGATTTGCTCGAGGACTCTGAGCTAGTTTTTGACTGAGTAGTGTTCTGTGAGTTCAGATATGTGTTGAGCGCTTCTAAAACGTTCAGAACAGGGTTCCCACGCCAATTCAATGTACTTTTACAAATGGATGAGAATGGAAGGCGCATGAACTTGACAGCTGTATACCAGAGATCGTCAATGGCTCTCGTGACACAAGAAAATGGCGGAGGTTTGATTTAAAATCTCACAATAGGCGTCTCAGTGAGTATTAATAGGTAGGGAGAATGTGCTAATGTAAACATTGGAATTTGGTTGTAGTGTAGAGGTCAAAAACACCATTAAAGAAAGTGTTATGGGAGAGAGGACGACTGGACCGTATTGCTTAAATTTTATCAGCAGATCGAATGTGGTTCCAAAGCTAACTAGTTATCGGATGTGAAAAACATAACTCATGCTCATACATAACTCTCCTTCCTTCTTCGCAGAGCTAAGGAAAGTAAAATCTGAGATAGAAGCAAAGTAAGGTGTGGAAAATCCTGGATTCTAGTTGGAAAGGGGTGAATTGTGTGTGAACCTCTCGATTTCCTGTAGGCATTTAAACGCCGTCTGGCTCGTGGGAATGGAGCACACCTAATGTCTGCTATTATTTATTATTGTTCGGGCGTACGATATTGCGATGGCAATACTCCCCTTACCCATATCTTATTCTCGGTTCTCTCTCAACTTCAAAAGCCCATTCAGTGAGTCCTGTTGTTCATATCGGGGTCAGAGCCTCCGGTATTGCTCTCTTCTTGGACGAGTTCACCCAGCGCTCGCACGAGCTGGTGATTAGTTAGTTGCTTTTCCTCATCTCGTGCACATCTTACCGTTGACATCTACTTGCAGTACAGTACTCCAGATTTGAATTTAATTAAAATCTCGTTTGTCATTAAATGAAATGAAATACAAATTTTGTATTTGAAAGGTGTTGATGGAATTCGTGTTTTGTAGTGCGAGCGTCGCCTCTTCGTGTCACGTACTGAATTGGTTTTGTTATGCAGTCGCGAATTGGATGCCTCTCTCTCGACGATTTCTTCTCCAGATCAGATATGGTTCTGCGATCGTCCGACGGTATTACGGTCGTGTTTTCCTTTCGTGGACTTTCCCCGTTTTCCCTGTCGACTCCTCGCACTCCCAGGCCAAAGCCACAAAGCCGTTATTAGGTGCGTTGGATGCTTGAAACAGTACAAACAATTCATCAACACCCCCCTCCCAGTAACTTGGAAATCTCTTTTGACTTGTGGGTGCTCTGAGTGGTACTATTGACGGAAGGGAACTCGGGGCAGTGCGAGAAGTGTCCCTACTGGGAGACATGCATGACATCCATTGGCATCCATGATTGTCGAAGCTATTAGCTAGCATTACTATAGGGCCCGTATTTCAGCTTTCTGTAGTGTCTGTGGTCTGGTGTCCTGGTGCTTGAACTCCACGCAGCTCAACCGATATGGTGTGGTCACCTTTCCATAAATGCAGTAAATCATTAAAATTCAATCAACCGATTTTATCAGTTATTCGTCTATAAATTCGATTCAATTGACTAATGCGTATTGACAATTATCATATCGGTAGTCCGATTGACTATCTACAAAATGAATGTCAAGCAAGGACTGTGAAATGATTAGAGGCAGTCCTCGAAGTTCCAGAATGTTTTTTAGTATCTCAATGACTAAATCTTGAGAAAATTCTGTAACAGTGGTTATTCACTAAAGGTTATGAGATGAATAACGGCAACCCAATAAATTCCGTAAATGTGATCCCTCTTTGCAGCCTCCATTTTAGCCAAAAAATACCTCAATTTTCGTTGGGCCGATGGAAGTTGTGATGTATCGCTCTTGATGTTTTTGCTTTACTTTTCTCTACGAAGTAAGAAGAAGAGCTATAGCTAGAGCTGGTAGTTTGAAAAAGTTATTTAGTTTAGTACACGCAAAGTTGCATATTTCCGGAAAAGGTGGCATAACGTAATTTCTCAATAGAATCCTACTGCGGACGAATCTCGTTGAAAAGCCGTGGAGGAAGCGGTTGGTTGTAATTGCTCTTGTTCTTCTAACGAGCTTTATTTGAAGATTCAGGGAAGTAGGATGAGAGGTGTCTGGCCGAAGTTCTTAGTATTATCAGTGAGTTCAGGCCGAAATTGGCCCAATTTGAAAAGGATCGATCTTTGCGTAGCGATCGGAAGTACTGGATTTCCGAATTATTGCTTTATTTATCGAATGTTTCATATTATCTAATCGTATGGGAAAAGGAAGTAAACAAGTCGTTTCAGAGCTTTCGACTACTGAGCTTGTGCAGGCAATATCATTCTGTGAGCACCTGTAGATGGTGACGCCTGTGCCCTGCAATCTCCCTGTCCTTTAAGGCACAGGTTTGTTTATCATTATTGTTAACATGCTGGCATGCATGATTATTTTTGATTTCTCATCGAAATTTGACAATGCTGCGAGCACACTTGGCGTTCATTACTATGCGAATAAACCGATCGTGATTGCTAACTAACACTGTTTCTGCGAATTAATTTATCATAATTTAAATATGAATCAACGTCCAATAGCTAAAATCGTTTCTACCTATTAACTTTTTATGATTAAACTGGCTTCTACGACTTAGTGAAATTAGTTGGCGTGCAGGAAGTTATTCTCAAACTCATGCTGTTGGATGCATGAGAAATATGGAGCAATAAAGACTTGAATTTATTGTCGAATGATACAAACGAGGAGAGGACTTGATACATTTCAATTAAACGATCACTTGATTGCCTCGAGAGAGTTCTGATGAAAATATTACTTGATTAGCACGATAGGATTCTGATTGAATGGTCACTTGATGGAGTTCTGATTGAGCAGCCACTAGAACTAGTTCGTGCGACACGATTGGTCTCTAGATTGTGAACTGGTATTGAAACGAGAGCCTACTGAATATTGGAGAGTTGGAATCTATGGAGAAGTGGGTAGTGCATATTTTCGAATGTCCAAGAAGGGAAAATCCGTCGTCGACTTTAGAAATAATCCTCAACGTCTTTTGATAGCGGGAGGGGCTAATTGAACTTCCAACACATACGGAAAACTTCTGTGCATGGGACGTTCTCGAAAAAACCGGGGTTCCGGTTTTAAAACCTTAAGTGAAATCGGTCCAAAACTAACGAAGGTTAGAGTAGTGATTGAGACTCCCAACTTTTATATTTGAAATCGCTAACGACTTTGAATAATTTTTTGTGCGGACAGCTTCAACAGTAATACGACATTTTCATACTTGCCGGGGGAGGATGACGAGAGAAGCAGAATCTATTACCTAATTCATCTTCGAAAACCGATTTCATATACGTTTTCATATGTATATAATATATATGTATCACAAAATACTGAAGTTCTAACTATTGTTTCATAGACTAGCTTTATTTTGCTGTAAATAATTCCATAATTACACATGAACTTGAATGAAAAATATATGGTGCGTTGCCACTTGTGCACATGGCTTTTCCTACTTACTCAGTTCATTTGAACTGTGTCAAACTGCACTTCACGGCAGCAGAAAGCTGTAGCGCTTGCGACTCTGGAATTTATTGTGCTGCTCGTACTCATTCCCGGACCATGATTGAGCAATTAATACACAGAGAATTAATGAGGCTGTAAACACTTTTTTGTAGAGGATAGTAACTTTTGCAGAGTTATTGGGTACAACTTCTATGTTGAAAGTTGAGCTAGATTCCACTAAGCTCGATTGTTAAGCTGGATGAAAAGCAGATTGAATTTGTTGCTAGAGTGACAAAGCGCGCTGAAGCCTAGCAAGGGGGGGGGGGTCCAATATTGGGTATCATAAAATTTGTTCACTGCAGATTTCCTCGTGGGTGTGATGTTTTCGGTATTGAGCATCTCTAGCTGAACACACGAGGTCCATAATAGTTGAAATATCTTAAGGTTCGAGAGAAGTTGGCAGAGTCAGGGGTCACATGCTCGCCCAAAAGGAAAAGGAGACTCACCAACAAACCCCCCCCCCCTTGCCCTGTGATGACCGAGGAACTTAACGCCGATCAACCTGCTTCGACCAAGGGTCTGTGATTGTGCCTGATCGCGGACAAACGTGTGGCCAGTTGCGATTTACTGCCATTGACGAACAGTTCGAGACGTTCTCTCAATTCTCCTTTTTTTCGAGTTTTTTGGTGGCCACTGCTGTTCGCGAGTATTCCAACCGCTAGTTTCGACGTTCGAACAACTATTTGCTGTGCAACTCCGTAGCCCGTGTTTCACAAAGTTTACAAGGGTCCACATTCTGACATCTGTCTGGATTCCAGGCCAGTCCGATCAATTCTTTCCACGATCTGCTACAACTTCTCAGCAACCATCCCGTTCAACCCCCAAATAAACGTTCCGTGTTCTAGTTTTTATGAAGTAAATTATTTATTGTTAACTGTTTTCCCATAATATATTCGCGTTTCCCCATTCTACGTACAGTCCACACATTTTTATAACTTGTGGGGTTAATATTCAGACGCTCAGATTTGGAACCTTAGAGTTCTACATTTCCCCACATAACATTGGTCCTATTCGGGTCGGATAATTTTCTCAGTAAATACGCTATCTAGTTTGTTCAAGTGTTCTGTTAGTTAAATTATTAGACTCTTACCCGAGATAACTGTTGCCCTTTTTTTGCTAGTCATTCGTGTTTGTTAAAATTAATATTTGTTACGTTTCTAAGCCTCATTTATTTATATAACTATTTACTATTTCTTACTTATTCGCTTTATTTATTTGTGCATGGTAGTCGAATCGTAATTTGACGTCAGTTTTCGCTAATTAACTACGAGTGCATATTGTACCTGGTTATTAGGACCGACTAACCAACTACTGTGGAGGTAGTCCTTCACATATCGAATATTTTTTACGTTTGTTTCCAATTCCTCAACTAATCTTTCCAATCCTTTTTTCCCATCATGAATGAAAAAAAAAAATCCGAGGTATTCAGGTAAAATTGAGCATAGTTGGAGCTAAAATTGAAAACATCACAAGATTTGGGAGAGACCTTGCGGGTGTGCCTTCAAAGGTACTAATGTTCCGTAGAATGATGGAAGAAATTAAAACGCACTATTCAGATTTCAAGAAGTTATGGAGCGAAATCATTGACGTTCACATAGCAAATGATTCCATTGATTCTTTCCCATCCCAAACGGAAAGGGAGCTCCAGCAGAATTGTGATCGTTATTATGAGGCCCTGGCAATTTCCAAGATTTGAAGCAGCCTTCTGTAGCTGCTCACAATACTACTTCTTCTGGTTCGCAACTCACTAACTCACGTGTGTTGAGGTTGTTTTCCTGTCGAGACGTTGCCCAAATTCGACGGGAACTTGGGAAATTGGCCGTTCTATCGCGATAGTTTTACCGCACTAGTACATGAGGATGAATCGATCCATAATATGGAAAAGTACCGTGCATTGATTGGTTCCTTGGAGGGTCATGCCTTTACTCTCATTAAAGGTTTGCCATTTTTGGAAGCAAACTATACACAAGCCTGGGATTTGCTAAATCGGAATTATAATAATAAACGAGTTCTGGGAACTGCTTATTTAAACAAAATTCTCGACTTTAAGCAACTTTCCAGTTCTCTTACAATACCCACTCTCCATAAATTTTTGACTAATGTCTGTGAGTGTACAAGCGTTCAAATCTCTGAACGTTGAAAATGCCGATGATTTCATCCTGTAGACTTTTTCAGTGAGATGTCTCGACCCAGGTACGCACCATGCGGTTGAAAGGAAAAATCTGGGTGTACTTGTGGGGTTAATATTCAGACGCTCGCTCAGATTTGGAGCCTTAGAGTTCTACATTTTCCCACATAACAATAATTCTATTGGAGGCCTGTAAAGGTGTTTTGGTTTATTATGCATTCTGAATAATAACCCTCTGTTTTCGGCCAAGAAAATCTTTTAACAACCACCCCTCAAAATTTGATGCTTTACGTTTCAAGACATCGGGATTCCAAATCTGCAATGTCCGTCCGCCGTCCGGGCCGTTTTGCACCCAACCGTTGTCCAAAAAATCCGTTCTTTTTCTTTCGCACAAAAATCCCATTTGGTATCTAGTTGTGCTCGCCTGCTCAGCTATCCAGTAGGACAAAGCCCATGGTTGTTATAGGAAAAAATGGTTCAGAAATGAACAAAAACTCAGCTTATGGCAGTTTTATTACAGTTACGTAGTGTTCGGTATAGTTTCCAAAGGTATTTTTCAATGCTAGGTCGAAGGGAACGAGTCTCAAAGGTGCACGACTGGGTCTTGACCGAAAATATTGCCATCACAGTAATTATAGTGAGCCTAAGTCTACTACGTATGCGTGTTCCTACCTACTTAGTGGTAATTGAGCCGATGTTGCTGCTGCTGCACCTTTCACCGTTAGAACGTGCGATAGTTGCGCCTCTAAAAGTTAGTTCCGGTTGACTCTATTCTGATATTCATTTTCCCTTTCTGTACCTCCTCTTCGCCCGTCCTCATGCTCTTTTTTTATATCCTTCCCTCTTTCATTTCCCGAACGCAACGTGAGAATCGCCTCAACTGCCGAGGACCTCCAGGGGCTCCGTCCGATCATCGTATTTCACCAACCGAATATACGGTTCGTTGGACGGTTTTTATGTCAAGTTTCACCGACGTCGCACTCATATTTTATTTTCACGGCAGAACTGAGAAATGCCGAACAAAAAGTGAAGTACGTGCCCTCGCATTTGGGTGGGATTTGCCACGAATTTCGAGGAAACTTGGCTATTGAGTGGAAATTCAATTTAAATGAACCATAAACATCAGTTCACGGAGTTACTATCTACGCAGTTGATTTGTTGGGTTAATAAAGAGGGACGTGGCAGGAGTGGCATTATTAGCCGCGACACCTCAAAATATTTCATGTAATAGTGCGTGGAATGTGCCACGTTGCTCATGCCAACTTTTCTACGGGATATTATAATCTACCGCTGATTGATACTTGATAAAATATTAGATATGATAGATTACCATAAGCAACTATCTCAGTAGTGCGAAGTAAACAACTCAATTTTTCAATTCAAGAAAGTGATGGGACTATCATTTGCGCCGTACGCAGCTGCACTTAACATAATTCTGATGAAAATAGACCGCGTTTTATTTACGCTTCATATTGTCTTAAATATTACGCGCAAAACTTTTTTAAACAAGGAGAAAATAAGAACTCAAACGGCTCTGATTCGATAAAAGTTGGACTATAAGGCGATTAAATGCTAGGACTGTGAACAGTACTCATATAAACCCAATTGGGTCTGTAGGTGTGTGATTGCCGTTGCTTTCTCTACTTTTCGGTGAACAGTGTTGGTTTATTATTCGTTCTGAATAATACGCCTGTTTTCTGCTTGGAAAAAATGTGTACAACTCCCCCCTCAAAATACTTAATGTTACAAGACAATCCACGTGGATACCATTGACGTCGCACAAAAATTCCATTTGGTATCTAGTTGTGCCCATCTGCTCGACAGTCCGATTCTACGAAGTCCACAGTTATTATGGGCAAAAAATGGTTAACAAATTAACAAAAGCGCAATTTTGGTAGTTCTAGTGAAATCACATTAAATATAGTGAGCCAAAGTGTACTACTTGAAAGGAGTCACGGGACAATACAGCGGTTTCTTCTCGGCCTGCTCGTCGCATCGTGCCAATTGCCTCCTCACCCCTAGAATATGTCATTTTTCGTCGTTCCGTTGTAGTCAGGTCATGGTTCTTATCGTTTACTGGTATTTTTACTTTCCGCTACCCCAAAGAGAAAGGAAAGTATAGTAATAGTGCCAAAAAAAACAATTTGGGTTTTATTCAGATCTTTACGTTTTGACCCCTATTGAGTCTAAAAAACCTAATTTCGGCGCGTAGTCCGTGTGTTTGTGTTCACCCAGCAGTCGGAGGTCTGCTGCCGTATTCCCTGCGTGTCGTATGAGCCGACTAAAAGGGACAGCCGGGTGGCCCCAGCCGGAATGACTACCTCACCTCAGGATTACATCCCACGAGGCTTAACTGTGGCTGGGCGTCACAATGTTCTCTGTCGCCACACTGTGCTCGCCCTACAGTTGGGGGTCCAGAATTCCACCGCTGTATTCCCTGTGTGTTCGTATGAGCCAGACTTAAAAGGACACAACTTACACATCTTCCACATACATGACACACTGGAAACCTCATACCTTGAGCTGGGATCACAGAACACACCTCGGCTGTAAAAGCCGGCCTTAAAGGAGCTTAAAGCTGACACAGAGGTTGGTCCCTCCACCCCTGATGCAAAGAAGCGCTGGTGCTGATGGGGTGTCCCTGCTCCGGACCTCCAAGCACTAAGCGTCCGAGTGCTTGACATCCACACCGCAGTGGGAAGTGGCGCCGTCATTGTGACAGAAACGCCGGAAATGGCCAAGGCGCTTACGAACCACCAAGAAGAAGTTGAAGCAACAAGCATCAGCCCGCCTGGGTTGTTACCACGCTTGCTGTTGTGTGACATGTGGCCCGACCTACAAAAAGAGGACCTGGCCCGACAAGATGTTGAGCACAACCCTGCGTTAGGCTTGCAGCTGCAGGACGTCAGGCACCTTTTAACAAAAAAGCGTGGCAGGCAGAAAGATTGGGTGATTGAGGTGTCACCCAGCCTACACAAACAACTAGAGGGGCAAGACACCTACAAATAGCCTGGCAGCGGTGCGCCATCCGCAAGTACCAAGCCCCCACACAGTGCTACAGATGCCAGCGCTATGGCCACCTGGCAGTAGCCTGCACGAGACCAGTTGTGTGCGCCTAGTGCGCTTTGCCACATCTGAGCAAGGAATGCAAGCGTGAGGCACCCCTCAAGTGTGCTAATTGCGTCGAATGCAAATGCCAACAGACACAAGTGACTAGTGGATTAGGAATAGGTTAAAAACAGTTCGAATCCTTCAGCACAACACAAATAAGAGTTCCCAGGTTATGGCTGAGTTTTTGCAAAATGCACTCAAGAAACGCTGCAGTGTTCTCGCCATACAGGAACCATAGATAGGATCCAAAACTCTTGGTCTGGGGTCGCAGGCGCGAGTGGTGGCTGGAGCAAGAACTGGAGCCAAGGCAGCAGTGGCCTGCATTAACCCGTCCATTGACATGCTCACACTCACCCACCTGAACAGCCAGCACTTGGCCACTGTGCTCATCCGAGCCGGTAGCTTTGAGCTGGTTGTAATATCATTTTACAGGCAATTTGGCGCACCAGTTGCCAACAGCCTTCAACCACTTGAGTGGGCTCTAGCTGACTTATCAGGACGACCCTGCATAGTCTGTGCTGATGCAAACGCCAGATCACCATTGTAGGGATCCCCAACCCTTCATGGAGCGGGCGAGGCGTATATTGAGTTGCTCACCGGGTACAATTTGGTTGTTGCCAACAACCCTATGACTGAGGCGACCTATGATGGGCCGGGAGGAAGGTCACTGCCGTGTCTCACACGCTGCTAATCAAATTGCAGGGTTGGCGAGTCGTACAAGGTGCAATGCAGAGCGATCTCATGGTTATTGATTTTACCATCACAGATGACAACATCCTCTGCAAAGACATGTGTGAAAAGCGATTCCGCACAAAAAATGCTGACTAGCCACGATTATCTAGGGTACTGGAAGGTGAACTGCATGCTGCAGACACTGACCTAATAGTGCAAGCTGCCACACCGGAAGAGGGAGACAGCAAAGTGGACATCTTTACCACAGCACTGCACTCTGCTGGGCTCTCTGTACTTGGGCAACAGAAGCACAGGGCGATCAAAGTCCCATGGTGGACTGACGAACTAAATCCCCTCAAGCAAAGTGTAAATAGAGCCAGAAGGATGTACCAACACACTCGTGACCCTGATGCCAGAGCCACACTCCAAACTGCCTTCATCCAAGAGAAGAAGGCCTTCCATCGTGCCATCAAGCGAGCCAGACGGCAAGGCTGGCGAAACTTTGTGGAAGCGGAGAGCTCTGAGAACTCCAGGGGCAGACATTACAAGTCCTCCATAGGGAAAGCAAACGTAGAGCAAGCCTTAGCTGCGATGCAAAATGAGTCAGGCTGGGCCTGCAGCATAGAAAGTTCACTGGAAACCCTTCTTGAGAAGGCGTTCCCTGACGACCAAGTAGCTCGAGGTACTGAAGCCCAGGGGGCAGCACGGGAGCTGATCATGAACCCTCCGAATGACCCCGATATCCCATTATGGACAACAGGCGACCTCGGTAGGGCCCTTCCGAACTTAAAGCCCAACAAATCTCCTGGGCTAGATAAAATAGAATGCAATATGCTAAGGAAGGCTGAGCGGACAATCTCCAGCGGCCTCCTTAATTTATATAATGACTGTCTGCAGGTCGGACAGTTCCCCACTCAGTGGAAGACTGCGCGTGTTGTCACTCTTCAAAAGGGAGGCGACTGCAATCAGTCAGACTCGCGATCATGGAGACCACTCAGCCTTCTTTCCATATTAGGCAAAACATTCGAAATCTTGGTGGTGCAGTCCCTCGAAGGAGTCTTTGGCCGCAACCTCACAAGCAGGCAATACGGGTGTACCTAAGGAAAGTCCACGGAGGATGTCATTGTCGAAATTCGGCGTGTTTCCCTGCTAGCACCGGCTAAGTACGTCGTAGCAGCTCTGATTGACAGCAGGGGAGCGTTTGACAACCTTTGGCGGCCAGCGCTCCTTAAGGAGCTCACAGGTAGGGGAATCCCCCGCAACCTGTAGCCACTGTCAGAAGGTACCTGACAGACAGAACTGCTACGATCGAAAGCAGGCATGTCTCTGTTGAGAGAAAGATTGAGAAGGGGTGCCCACAGGGCTTGGTCCTTGGAACAGCACTCTGGAATGCCTTCTTCGAGGTCTTCTCAGGAGGCTCGTGGAGACTGACTACGAGCCATACGCCTTTGTGGATGACTTGACTGTGCTGATCTTTGGAGAGTATGTTCGCCAAATCGAAAAAAAACCCACAACGTGCTCTGCACCGTCACCCAATGGTGCGAGCATGTCAAGACTGAGGCAAAAACCCAGCTAATCCTCATGAAAGGCAAAGTGAATAACCCACCTTCAATACGCTTCGGTGGCCACAGGCTTCTTCTTGAAAAGCACATCAAGTATTTAGGAGTGAATATAGGTGAGAGGTGGGGCTTCAACCAACACCTCCAGTGCCTTAATGGCAATACCATTGCAAGGTTTGCCTCACTGCGTTCAATTACTAAGGCCACTTGGGGGTATGTGTTACCATGACACTATCCTCATGTGTAAGGCCATTTATCTAGGCGTGATTGGCTACTACCCCATTGTCTGGGGTAGCAAACTAACAGTCAATCAAAAGAGAGTATTGGCCCAATCTCAGAGAGGTGCGCTCCTGTGGATCACCAAGGCCTACAAGACCGTATCAACAGAAGCACTCCAGGTGGTCACCGGTCAGTTACCAGTTCACTTGGCCGTTGAGTGCATGGTTGACAAGAGGAGAGTGAAACGGGAGCTTCCCCTGCTTTGAGCTAAACTCTGTGCAGATCTCACCTCAGAACAGAAACTGGCCGCCATTGACGAATGGGCACTAGAGAAATGGCAAGCGAGATGGGAATCCTTTTCAAAGGGACGTGACACGTATGAGTTCTTCCCCAACATCCGTGAACGTCTTTCAAGAAAAGGGTTGAGCAGTGGCGACTCCACTTCTTTTCTCTCTAAGACTCTTCGACTTGCACGTCTTGTGCCTCCAGTGCGGAGGAAACTAGAAACCACGTGCTGCTCCACCGTAGTTTCTCTAATAGTGAGCGATGGTTGTTGGGGGGGGGGGGGCAAACGAACTAAGCAGTATTGACTGTTACAAAGCAAGCTAATAACGATTTTGCAGAGTTCACAAAGAAGGTGATGGCTAGGAAACGTGGTCATAGTTGATCTATCCTTTTGAAACTTGCTACCCAAGTAAATAGTTAGATCATGTGGGAAACCAGATTAAGAACTATTCCCAGATGGTTCGGGATTCCTCAGGTGGCCACCTTCGCGCTGTAACACAAGGGCAACAGCTCTCTACTAGGAGACTGGCTAACGACCAAATACCTGCCGTATCTCCGCAAGTCTGAGTTCGGTGGATGCTGCAGAGGCCGGCCTCTTGCATATTAGCGAAACCGCAACTTCCATGACTGATATAACCCTCGTCGAGGGTTTAAGAACAGTCATCAAATAAGGAAACAGACCTGTGTATGTCTGTAGTTCGATTCAGCTAGTTCTTTTTTTGTTTTGTTTGTTATTTTTTGTAGACAGCAAAATAAGGTTGTGGGCGATTCCGGCCGTTGGGAAGGGGCGGTGGGGTACCAAAAACTAGGGGTTTTCGATTTTTTCTCGAAAACGGCTCTAACGATTTTGATTAAACTTTCAAATTATCTTCTACTAATCAATACCTTACTTTTCTTTTCCATACGTATCTCCATGAAGTATGGTGAACGGATCTATATGCCTATGAAGCAAAAATAGGTATTTTACGCGTTTTGGCAAAACGGCTTTAACGATTATCATCTAACTTTCAGGTTATTTCAAATAGTTAATACCTACATATTCTTTTCAGTAAATGTTCTTCTGACCGTCCATTGAACAGAGATAACAATCAAAATGTGTCGAAAATAACGTTTTTTCGAATATTTCCGTAAATTCCAGAGTAATTGCTTCACCAGATGTGATAAATCTTATGAAGTATCTTCTAGCGTTCTAGACCCACATTTTGTTCTCCGCAACTATCTCTGTATCCATCTGTTGAATGGAGATATAAGCCAAGTTAACTCAGAAAAGGAGATTTGTCGAATATTAATTTATCGGTATTCCAATTTTCTCAAAAACTGCTCAGACGATTTCGATCAAATTTACGTAGCTAACTAGTCCCTACATTTTGTTCTGTATAAATGTTCCTGTAAAAATGCGTTGAACGAAGATATAGCGCTCGCATATGTTGGTGGTTTTCGAACTTTGAGGGATTGCGGAAAGTTGCGTGTCGATGATGATACGCGTGCGACTGGTCTCGGAGGAGAGAAAAGTGGACGTTTTGTAATAATTTTCAGCGTTTTTGGTTCGAAATTAATAGGTCAGACCAAGTCCCCCGTTCATTTTACTGCCTGGAACCGACAAATGTGACGAGAACAATTTTTTTCTCGCAAGCGTTGAAACACTACGATTGTTTTGTGGAAGTCTTGAGCTGTGGATAAAAGCGATGCTAAGGACCACGGAAGAGAAGGCAGACAGCTGCTCCCAGTTGAGCCACACCCTGCTGCACTGTGGTTGGAGGGGGTTGGGGAGATTTCCACCCCTGGAACGTGGCAGGGGCTGCAGCGAACTTAGGGGTGGGTTTTCTAACGCTTCTGTTGGTTGAGGTGGGGGGGGGGGCAGTCGAGTGCAACAGCCGCTTTCTCACCCCTTTTTCCCCTTCGTTCACCATAGCCAGACGCGACACGCCTCATCGACCGGCTCTTTATTTTCTGCCTTCTATTTCCAGATAACCTCTTGGGAGAAAATGAGACCCCTATTTTTAAATTGACTAATGTTGTGGCCCATTCGTTGGGTATATTTTCAATGGGTCGAACTACGGAGCGATGTTCCGTAATTTGAATGTACGTGTTTCGTTATCATTCGTTGGTGATTGTGTCTGTAACTACGAAGACGGAAACAACTTCTATCAACTAAGTCAATTTTTTATCGCTTCAGTCCCTGGCGTGGAGTGACTTCTGTGGGGGCTGGAGCCCATTGACCAACTTGTCTTATTTGTGGAATGCTTTCAGGCTTCCCCTGCTTCACAGATCTGTTACTGTGGGGTTACTACGGCCCATTGGGTACTAGATTTTACCACAGTCCTCATTAGCCCCTTTCGCGTGCATATCGTTCGAAATCACCTGGAAAATGGTATTTACAGTCTAGTTTCTACACTATTCTAGACTGAGCTTCTCACAGTTCCAGTTAGTGGTGACTACTTGAAACACTTATTATACCACTGCATCGTCCAAATTTCTCCCCTTGCAATCTAAATGTAAACAGTTACTTTGGCCATGATTAACTCTATTAACGCACTCACTTGATTATTATTCGAATTAAGTAACTCTGTGAGGTGACGCCGGACGGACGAAATTAGTTGATGTTCAATCAATCTTGCCGGTAATGCGTTAGGCAGTCCCCATCCTTAGTGTCTACTGTGCACGAATTCCGTCTAGAGAAAGTATACTTCATCAATAAGATTTGTTCAGTAAACAAAGTCATTTTTCATTTACGTGTAGTCCTTTTCATGGGAATATGCGTTGTCTAGTTACTTTGAAAAAACTACAAATTTACACAACAGTTTATTATTCTCTCTACTATTACTCCTCCGAGACCCATCTCATTCGATTCAGCATCGAAAAATACCTGTAAACCATGGAAACATGACCAGATTACAACGGTACTACGAAAACCAAATATTCCAGCCGCCCGTAAGCGCCAGTAGGCAATTGGTACGTGGTTACGAGTGGAGCGGGCGGGTGGTTGTGATGAGACAAACGACGAAACGATTACTTTCGCTGTAGTCATTGACCCGCGAGTTCTTTCAGTAGACGTTGGCTCACTATAATTACTGTAATTTTACTATACGCAGTTGTTCACGCCTGGTATCCATCCCATTCGACCCTTGAAAACGATACCGACACGGTGTAGTTGCGATAAAACTGCCAAAACTGCGTTTTTGTTATTTTATTTAACTTTTTTTGCCCATTACAACCATGGGCTTCGTCCAATCGAATTGCCGGGCAGGCGGGCACAACTGGATACCAAATGGAATTTTCGTACGAAAGAAGGAATTTTTTAGGCAACGTTAAAGGCATAAAAGTCGTTCTTTGGTCGTCGAAGTGATAGCACGTCCGTTCGTCTCTCGTATCTGCGGTCCCTTTTCTCACTATTTTTATCTCTGTCCTGCGTGGTGTTCTTGTTGTGTTTTCTTACCGCGGAGTTCGCATTGTCTACGGGCTGAGATTCGTTTTTTCTTAGTACAAAGTGCTCTTTCGTTTGTCGGCATGGATTGTGCGGCCTGCTCGAGAGATCTCTTCTCGCCTTAAAAGACTGTTACATGTGCGAAATGCCGCGAGTCGTTCCAACCAAGCTGTACACGCTTGAGGACCGTGGAGAATTTTAGAAAATTGAGGAAGGAGGTCAAGGACAAGTGGAAGTGTGATGTCTGTCGGAAAAAGTCTAAATCCCCGGAGGAATGTGTCTCTGAAGATGTTTCTGAAGTTGAAAGTGATCCCTCTGGGGAGCAGGTACGGGCGGATGAGTCCGGGAGTGTACTGAGCGCGATAAATCGGAAACTGAACAAATTATCCGCGGTTGCTGGAGACTTGCGTGAACTCAAAGACTCCGTAAACTTCATGAGCAACCAGTTTGACAGATTTGTGGAAGAGATGGAGACGCTAAGAGGGACAGTCAAAGAACTGTCCAAGGATAATGAGCAATTAAAATCTGCAGTTGGGCACTTACAGCACAAAGTGGACTTCTTGGAGCAAATTTCAAGGAACGCGAACGTTGAAATTCACGGTGTGCCGGAGGCAAAGAATGAAAGTTGCGTGGAAATCTTGAAGCAAGTATCAAAGATGTTGGAAGTGGAGAGTGGAGTTATACCCAAAGCGTTTAGGGTCGGGCCGCCGCGGAACGGTCGTCCTCGTAAAATTTTGGCTGTGATGGATTCGATGGATGCGCGAGATAAGTTGGTTCGTGCTGCTAAAGGCTCTAGGGAGCTTACTGCTAAAAATCTCCATTCAGACTGGCCAAATGAGCGTGTCTATGTAAACGAAAATTTGACCTCCTACCGTGCAGATCTGCTCCGCCGTACGAACATTAAGGCGCGGGAAAGTGGCGTGAAGTATGTGTGGTTGAAAAATTGTGTAATCCATGTAAGAAAATCTGACGGTGGACCGGTCTCGACGATCAAGTCCCCCCAGGACTTGGAGCGCATGTAATCTTTCTTTTCTTCTACTCAATTGATGGTTGGCTCGGATAAAATACATATCTCTCATGGAAGAAATTTTCAATAATATTGATAGTTTAGTGTCAATTGATGAAGTGATTTGTTCGGATTTGGGATACTTAAATAATGAATTGACAGACATCCGAGGCAATTTGATTTTGTTAAATTCAAATATCAGAAGCTTACAGCATAATTTTGATGAGATGGTTGTTAATTTAGGTAATATGATTACAAAACCTGACTTTATTTGTTTAACCGAAACTTGGAGCGCGACGGAGAATATAGCACATAATATATCGGGCTACGGCTCCTTTAGCTCAACGAACTTTATCAATCAGAACAGTGGGGTAGTGGTATTTTTCAATGAAGATTGCAGGAATACTGTGGTCAAAGAAATACTGATGTCTGGAGCTACTTGTTTGGTGAGCGATTTCTTTTTCTGTAATAATAGGATAAGGGTGATCTGTATCTATAGATCTCCCTCTGAAGACATTAATTTGTTTTTAGAAGAGCTAGTGGGTATATTGCAAGATAAGCCGCAGGCGTTGACTGTGCTCATGGGGGATTTTAATATTGACATTTTACCCTCTGCCTCGGGATCTTCGAGAATCATTTATTTGGCCACCCTAGCAGAATACGGTTTTGTGCCTTATATAAATAAACCAACACGGGTTGTTTGGGAACAGGTTTCATGTTTGGATCATATAATGCTGCGTAAGCCCACTTGTCATGTACGCACCACAGCTAAATCATATATTTGGGAATCAAATGTAACTGACCATTTTACGACTTTAATTGGTTTCATTTTTGCTGATATTGGAAACAGACCTACGGAATCAGAAGAATGTGGCGAAGGCAAGATTTTCTACGACTATGTTAAGTTGATTGAGTTAATTAAAAATGTACACTGGGATCCTGTGTTCCTGGCCGGCGCTGTCAATTCTTGCGCAGAGTGTTTTGAGCAGATGTTTTTATCTTTTTTGAAGCAATGTAGCTACACCACTCGCAGGTTTTTGCGTAGCCTTCGTCCGATCAAGCCGTGGATTACCCAGGGAATTGTGAAAAGTATTCGTGTAAAGGAATCAATTGCTCAGAGACTTCGTAAGGAGCCTTTTAATATTAAGCTTAAGAAATATTTTAAGAAATACAGAAATAAGTTAACCTCTATCATTAGAAATTGTAAGGATTCCTTCTATAGAAAAAAATTAGAAGAAGCTGGATCAGATTGTAAGAAAGTCTGGAATGTTATTAATGACGCCACTGGACGGAGGAGGTTAAACTCTAAAATATTAAGTATTGTACAGGAACAGAATGTACTGGAAGTTGGTAAGAACACCAAACTTGTGGCTAATGCTTTCAATTCGCACTTTTCCACTGTCGGTGAGAAGATTTCATTAGAGGATAATGTTGGTGGGGGTGACCGTACCGCAAGTGTAATACTTTGTGATGAGAATGGTGTGGTACCGAAGTATGAAGCGTTTGCTGGGGTTGGTGAGGAGGATGTTAAGAGGATCATAGATTCGCTACGTGGGGGTTCAAGTCCTGGATACGATGGTATTACAGTGGAAGTCCTGAAAAAAGTTAAAACGTATATTTCCAAGCCATTAGCACATCTCATAAACATGAGTATTGCTACTGGTGTTTTCCTGACATCTATAAGATGGCCATCGTCCCTACGCTTTTTAAGGCTGGGGACCGTCAGACACTGGATAATTATAGACCTATTTCTTTGGTCTCTAATGTAGCAAAAATTATAGAAAAAGCAGTGAAGCACCACTTGGTTGAAAACCTGACAAGGAATAACTTGTTGCATAGGAGACAGTTCGGCTTCCGTGCAGGTCTGGGCACTCAGGACGCTGTCGCCGCGCTAACGGAGAGGGTATTTTCCGAGCTCGACAAAGGAAATAAACCATTGGCAGTTTTCCTGGATTTGAGGAAAGCTTTCGATTGTGTTTCTCATAATAAGTTAGTGGAAAGTATACGCGCATTAATGGGGAATAGCATTGCTGTTTGGGTACAAAGTTATTTACGTGGGCGATGTCAGAAAGTGAAAATAAACGCAATTTTGAGTGAGGGATCTTCCTTCTCCTATGGAATTCCGCAGGGCACAGTTCTTGGACCCCTTTTATTTATCTGCTTTATGAATAATCTGTTTAGCGTTCAACTTGATGGGGACATAATTACCTATGCTGATGATACAGCTGTCGTGGTCTCGCGAAAAAATTGGGATGCATCCTTGCAAGCGGCGTCTGCTTGCTTGCTTGTGGTCAAGGATTGGCTGGATGGAGTCGGCTTAAAGCTGAATTTTAGCAAATCCAATTTTGTTGCTTTTTCCTTACGTAATATCTCTGTCCCTGTTCTAGGAAATATTAAATGCCACATTGTGTCAACCTGTAGTGCAAGTGATTATAGTTGCCCCGGTATCAAGCAGATTCCACAGGCTACGTATTTGGGGGTGGTTTTGGTGCAATCTGTGATATCCTATTGTATTCTTGTGTGGGGATCGGCCTATCGAACTTACCTAGAGTCTTTGCATATAACCCAGAAAAAAATTATCAAAATTTTACTGCGTAAGAAAATGAGATTCCCCTCCTCGGCAGTTTTTAGGACATTTGAGGTATTGGACATCTTCCACATTTACAAACAAATTGTATCCATATATATATTCAAAAATTTATCTGCTTATGAAAAGAATTATGGGCGGACGAGGTCATCTCGTAACCTTACACTGAAGTTGCCTTTTAGATTCACAACTAGAAGTCAGAATTTTTTTACGTACAATGGAATAAAGCGGTTTAATAGCCTTCCAAAGGAATTAAAGATGCTAAATGATTTAGCTGGGTTTAAGCGGCGCATCAAAGAGTACGTCCGTGTGGAAATGCTCAGATGATTCTTCTTTTTTAACTTTTTTCTGATTTTTTTTAAATGAACTATCTATCACATAATCCAGTATATAGGTACCTATCTATAGCAATAAAGTTGTAACGGATCCTCCCCTCAGCACAAGTTTTTGTTTTTACTTATCGAGGGGGGAACGCATTATGAAGTATTTGTTTCTTTTTATATTCTTTTTTTTTGCAGTCTTCTTAAATAAATGCATTAAAAAAAAAAAAAAAAACTGCCCGGACGGCGGACGGACATAGCAGATTTAGAATCCCGATGTCTTGAAACGTATGGTATCAAATTTTGAGGGGGGGGGGGTTGTAAAAACATTTTCCTGGCCGAAAACATGTGTTATTATTCAGAATGAATAATAAACCAAATGGAAAACACGAAATTTTCTCTTCTCGCCCAAGGAACTTATTTGGTTGCCCCTGCTTATGCCACGGCAAGCCTTTATTGAAAAGCCAGATGGTCGATGTATATGTAATTAATTATTGGGAAAGCACTGTAAAAATAAGTTGGTTAAGGAAGCGACTTGCTTGAATGCCGGGAATTTCTTGTGTTACAGCTAAATCCACCGTGTTCTGGAAACGGTCGTTTCAACACAGTCGTATGAATGAAAAAAAATTTGTTGTGAAATCGCTTTTTCATTTGAGCATTTAATAATCTATTGTACCGTTTTTGTTATTTTTAATGGACAGAAAATGTGATCAACCTCGTTTGAGATCGGTTTGAAATGATTGAAAAAAAGGTTCGGTTATGATCGCTATAACTATGGTTAGTTCGGACGTTCATAAGCACACGCACGTGGTGTTATTCCAACAGTATTATTTTGCATTCAAAAGTCATTAAACACCCGAATGACACTCAAATTCTTTTTTCGGCCAAGTACATGATTTTCCTTCCTACTTCACAGTACCAATATTGAAGTTAGAATCGTAGTTGTGTTTCTTCGTTCTAAACTTGGCTCTTGCTGAAGTTTGATGTAACCTATCCGTGCAACCTCCTTACTTATTTCTTTCAGGGCGACTTCTTCTTTTAGCGACGAGTAGCAAAGCCAAGTTACTTACAGACGGTGAACGGTCTTCACCAGTTTAGCTGTGAAGTAAAATGAATTATTTAAGGTTTTTTTGTCCCTTTCCCTTCAAAAGCAGAGACGGCTGTGTTTTCATGTTAGGCGGCATTAGGTGCCAGATCCAGCCAGAAAAAAAAGGTCAAGGGATGTAGAAAAAAGGGAATATTTAGTGGATGAGTGGTATTGGTGTGGGAGGGGAGGGAGACGTTTGTGAAGTAAGGGGTTGTTAAAAAGCGAACCGGCTGACAAATATAATTTAAGTCACATCAATGAAAGTTTTCCCCCCTTTCTTTGAAATCTGTGGAGTGCAATTAATGATTTTTGTGTAACGTCTCGTGGGAATCCACCTAGACGGCCCCTTTATTTAAAAAGAAGGTTTTCTATCTAATTCGGACGTTTTTGCAGCAATCGGGAGAAGGCGGTTAATAGCAAGGGTCCAGTCCAATTGCCTCGAGTAGCAGCATACATACGTTACTGATAAATTGTGGACCGGGGGGGGGGGTGGGCTATGCGCGAAGTTAGAAGGCTAATCTGTCCTGTAAGTATTCGACCTACTGACGCTTGTTTCGAACGTACGACACAAACATTTTCGCGTTTCGACGAATGAGATGGAGATTTTTGGACAAAACGTTTTATTGCACAACTTCCGAAAATTGAGCTTGGGTGTTCCATATCGTAAACTATCTGCGTTCGGAATTTTTCCAAGAGCAGGAGTGTAGAAGAGTTTTGTAGGATAAATAGTTGAAATTTGTAGGTGTAATTTCTAGGCAAAAAGAAAACTGTTTAATCTACTTGATTATTTATTAAATTAATTTAGTTTTCTTCAAATCTTTACGCTTAGTCCTGTCATCAAAAAACCTTTTCGTGTTTTATTCAGACATTCAGGGAAAATGCTCCTTTACCTGAAGAAACAAACTCGGATTAGTAGCACTATGAGGCGATGAATTACCTAAGAATTATTTATATTTATTATTTACTTTACCTAAAGTTATGGAATAGTGTAGCTTTTGGAAATGCTGTACTCAATTCAGCACGTGGGCTTCAGGCGTAGAAATGACACGTGATGTTTCCCATCAAATCTCACTTTAACGATTTTGTTCTCCAATTCAAGTTCGAGCATCTTCCAAACAAAATATCGCCTGTCCTCCGCGAGACTTGGGACGACATGAAGTGCCCTCGCTAACTTGAAAATTCTCGTTCCTTCGTCTCATGTTGCTATCTTCTGAATCAGCGGGCTCAACGCATTTCTTCCAAGAACCGAGGGAGAGATAAAAGACAGGGCCTTCCATTCCGCTGCTGTTAGCGTTTCAACTCAACTCTTGATCTCAACGAGAAGTACTTGATCAACGTGATCTGCCTTGAAACGCCTACGTAATAGATTTTCTCTCTCTTTCTCTCGTTGGTGAACCAGAACTAATGATTTCTTGCTGAAAACTTCGCACTAAGGAGCGGTTTCATCCAACAGAAAGTGATCGTGTATACCTAAATCAAATCTCATGAAATATGTGAGAAAGATCTCGCAAGTTGAAGAACATAATGTTTTTAAAATACTCTTCGGATCCGAAAAGCTTCTGAAGGATGGTAACGTGGGATTTTTCTTGAAACAGGAAGTATGTAGCTTCATCTAAATGAACGTTTTGTAGTACCTCGAGGAAGTTGGAACAGCTACGAAAACATTTATGGGAGAATGCGCTTTGTTTTGCATGTCTGTGTGTGATGGATTTATAAGAAAAAAAGACTACCAAGGTTTCTCTCAAGTGTATTTATTGTGCTCCTCTTAATCAAAATAGTTACAGCCGGTTTTTACTTTCCTTGGCTCTACGAAGTAGAAAGGAAAGTTATGTAATCGGCTGAAAAAAAAATTTCTTCATGTCTTGAGTTTTCTTCAGATCTTAACGTTTCAGACCCTCCTGAGTCCGAAAAACACTATTAGGGGAAATGGTCTGTGTGTGTGGGTGTGTCTGTGAACGATTTTTAGTGAAAACCACCGTACCAAATCAGCTCAAACTTCATATCTCGCCCGCAGGTCATCATGGGACGCCAAAATAAGGGTTTGAACAAAATCCACCGAAAGTTACCTATAGTTATCATAGTGATCAATACACCAAATATTTTTTTTCTCAAAAACGGCTCTAACGATTTTGATTAAATTTTTTATATTGCTAGCTCTCAATATGGCAATTATACCATAAAATTCCCATTTTTGGGAAAAGGGCGAGAGCAGCACAATAAATTATCAAAATTTTCGACGAAAAGCGTTTTTAGCGCGGTTTTTTCTTTATAAACTCCGCTGGGATGTTAGTAGAATGTTTAAAAAATTGGTATTGTAGTCCAATCTAATACCTGTAGGGTGAGTGTTTAAAAACGCTGATGAGATACATGGGGCTCACTCCAGAAATTCCTGAATTTCAACTACCGCCGTTTCGCTTACTACCAGTTCTAGCGGTTTTACTCGATAACTCTGCAAAAATGATTACTATCCTCTTCAAAACAGTCGTGTTCTCAGCCTCATTAATCCTCTGTGCACCAATTGCTCAATATTGGACTACGAGCAGCACTATAAATTCCGGAACTGTAAGCGCTACCGCTTTCTGTTGCCGTGAAGTGTTGTTTGACCAAGTTCAAATTAACTGAGTGATAAATGAATTGATTATGTGGACAAAGCCATGTAAAAAGTGAATTGTTGTAGAGCTAAGGAAAGTTGTGTGTTGCAACGCACTAGATATTTTTGGTAAAACAATTCGGTGTTTCGTTTTATGTAAGTCTGATTGATTTTGGTCATCCTGGCACTGATTGTGGAATGTCTTGCGTTAGAGTTGGGTATGGGGGGCTGTAAGTAGAAATGCCTATGGAGAGGTCGGAAGTGAACATTTTGTAAACTATACAAGAGAAACCCTGCTGTCGATTTTGGAAATAATCCTTAGAGCCTTTTGTTAGCCTTAGCCTCTATTGAACTCTCCTGGGTCTGAAAGGGCTGGACTTGAATGCCTAAAAAGAACCCACGCTCTGCATTTTCAGTTAGCGACAAGGACAACAAACTTATTCGAACAGATATGAGCGGAACAAACTCTCTCCCCTCCCCCTCACCCTTGTTCATCTCGAATACAGTCCTATTCAAGGGGAAAATTTTGTAGTGACGGATACACATGCCACACACGCGTGCAAATATTAGTTTGGCGAACCTCCGCTACATCGTCTCACGAGCTAGGATAGCACTCCCAGAGATATCCATGGAGATTTCAGTCCAACTGTTTGTGTATGTCACCAGTTCTCCTTTCTCCACTGTCTCTCTGAGAAGCTTTGGCATTGCACTTTGCCCATTTTGCTGCCTAACCTACCTTCTGGCTAGTGTGCAGCTTCAGTCAGAAGCTCATTCGCCGGAAAGTTAGCGAAACTTGTTTACAATAATGGCAATCTACCACAGCAGTCACTCGTTACGTTTTTCTATTTTAAAACCCTGAGATCTATCTGAATTCACGTTGAGGCTCTGAACGTCGTTACATGAAGTCGATGCATGAACTGAAGTATTTAGTTCTGAGCGTGTTAAGCCCTGTGCGTTCACAACAGAACGTTCCGCCATGAGATTATTTATTCGCTCTATTGCACCCGCTTGCTTTCCTCTGATGTCGTGCTTTTTCGAAGCCAAAAATATAACTACATTATCCTCCACGGTTCTTGACGTTCGCTCTCTATAATCTCAGCCTTTCTCGTCCTCGAGGCTTATTTTACTTAGCGGTTCGCTGGATGTCCCCGTCACTGGTATCTTTTAACCTAGATAAGTGGTGTTCCGAATATGACCAACGCACAATTTTGAGTTATCTTCGAGACCTGTACGTTTTAAGGGCTACTGAGTCCGAAGAAACACTATTTGGGAAAATGGAACGTGTGCCTGTGAACGCGATTGGGAGAAAACGGCTTACTTGCAGAAACACCCGAAGAGACGTCAAAATCAGCGAAACCCGCTTCGGTTTCGTTAATTGTTTAAACCATTTTTTGCCCGAAACAACCGTGGGTTTCATCCAATCGGATAGCCGAGCAGCAACAACGAGGTACAACTAGATTCCTTTAGACCACGTTAAAGGCAAAATATGACCCAGACGGACATTGTAGATTTGAAATCCGAAACGCCGCCTTGAAACGTAGTAATTGAGGGGAGAGGGGCTATAATACGGATGTTAATTTTATGGTATTCTCTGGTTATTTGGAACTGCCCGTACAAAACATTATCAGTTTTTGAGAAAGAAATATTTAGTGTTTTGATTACTATGACAAACGTAGTTAGTTTTAGGAGGATTTGTCTCAAGCCCTTATTTTGACGTTCTATGGTAACGTGCGGGCTATATATTAAGTTTGATCTGATTTTGTTCAGCCGTTTTCTCTCGATCGCGTTCACAGATACGAGAACCATTTTCCCAAATTTTGTTCTCGGAGTCAATAGGGCTTGAAATGTAAAAGTCTGAAGAGAGCTCTTTATTTTAATTTCCCCCAGCCGTTTACATAACTTTTCTTTCTACTTCTTAGAGCCAAGGAAAGTAAAAATTAATATAATATGAGTTGATTTTGATTGAAACTAACCGAAGTTCTTTGTGTTAGTCGACGTCGGCCTCGAAATAAGTGTTGAAGCCAAAAATAACTTACAAATAATGAGGAGAAAATGCGGGCGAGTGAAATCATTTCAGAGCGTCGGTCGGAGCCGTAAAAAGGACGTGATAATACGAAAGTCTTAAGGGACCTCCTGTCGGGTTGGAGGATTACGAGTAGAATAGGAAAATGGATAGTAATTTTTGAAGGAGTGCCGTTAATGTCGCCCTCGATTTCGTTTCCCTCGAGAGCTCTGCTGAGAAGAGAGTGGTGGGTGGTGAGGGGGGGGGAGGACGATAAAGTGATAATTTACCGGACTTTATTCCTTCTTAATGTTTCTTATTTAGTTTGGGTTTTAAAATTGTTGGCGGAGGACCTCCAGGCGGATTTGAAGAATTACGTTTCCATTAGAACAACTGGATCGTCATGAAGGGTCAAATTAATCTTGTTATTTAGAATATATTGCAGTAATGCATACGATGGTGATCATGACTGGACAGACTCAATTAGCTACTGCCCCTGAAGACATGAAAAAATTACTCAGTTGGTCCTTGAGTAGTATCGTAATGGAATTTTGGTAGTGGACAGCGTTCACTCATGACTGCTTAGCGTCAAGAATAAAGAACGACGTCAGAATGTCACCTTGGTAGCGCCACCTTCTGTACGGCACTCATACCTCAACTGATAGCCATTCTGTCTCGTCACTTTTTCTTACCCGTCTTTCCTTCCACATGCCAGCTTGCCCTCGAGGGGAGTGGAGGGGAAGTAACATAGGACTCGAAGCAAATACGCATGGGCTGATAAATGTGTGCGTACTTCGCAAGGTATCCTACTAGTCCGCAGCGAGCCACCAGTATTCTTTTGGACGATTGTCTGGGTGTACCCCAAGCGCCGTTGCTAATCACGACGAAATGCACGAGACAGTGGATGGCGGGCTTGAGTGGCTGACGCTGGCTGTGGATGTGATAACCAGTTGGAGTTGCTGAATCATTGAACAGATGTATCACCAAACCCATGGGGTCTGTAGGCTGTGTATTCGATGGTTGTGGAGGTAGGCTCTGGAACAGTAAGCCCTTTGTGTGCCCATGTCAAAAGCTCGCCGAGTGGACTAATAAACTCAAGATGGCAAAATTGAAGGGGTGCTGTGCCAGAAAAGTGGCGAGGTGTACCAGCAAACGTTCTCTGGGGTATCTGGTGGTGCGGCGGCTCAACTCCCCATTTCTTCAATTTTTATTTACTAAGCTTCTTCATGGGTACCATCGTCTCTTTAAAAAGTGTGTTCTACTTTCTCGTGACATATTAGGATTAATCTGTATTTTTATTAATAGGAAACCAAATTCAATTTTAATTACAAACGTTACGCAAAATTAAAACTATTGAATAATATTCTTAGATGATCTGCAGTTGTCTGGCGACACGGGCTCCGCCTACTGCCAGACAATATGTATTAGTGTTATATCTACCTGTGTTGTAAATTATATTATAAATGTATGACATTTTTTATGAGAGTTGTAATATACTATATTGTAGGATTTAAATCTGCTGTTGCGGATCGAACTGATTCCTTTAACCCCAGAATAAGTGGACTGAAACGAGTGTAGGATGTGGGAGCAATAGCATTTAAGTACGCGGTGAGTAACACTTTATGAACAAGAAAACTTAACAAAAAAACACGAAAACCGATAGCGTGGTGGGAGAAGATAACACACAAAAAACTCTGCAAATTATTACACAACAGTTTATTATTCTCATGAACAGCTTGACCTAGTTTTACTGCTCCGAGACCTACAGCATCGAAAAATACCTGTAAACTATACAAAACATGACCTGACTACAATGGACCGACGAGAGCTAAATATTACAGTCGCCCTTAGGCGCCTGTAGGCAATTGGCACGACGTGGTGAGTCGATGGTGGGGTGGTTTTGATGAAACGGGAGAGAGGGAGTGCGAACGACGAAACGTTTACTTCCGCTGTAGTTCTCGCGAGTTCTTTCAATTAGTAGACTTAGGCTCACTATAATTACTGTAATTTCTCTATACGCAGTTGTACACGTCTGATACTCATTCCATTCGACCCAGGATGTAAAAATACCTTGAAAACGATACGAAACACGGCGTATTTGCGATTATACTGCGTTTTGTTAATTTTTTTAACCATTTTTTGCCCATAACAACCACGAGCTTAGTCCGATCGGATTGCCGAGATGGGGCACAACTAGATACCAAATACAATTTTTGTGGGAAAGAACGGATTTTTTAGACCTCGTTAAAGGCATAAAACGGCTCGGACGGCGGACGGACATTGCAGATTTGGAATCCTCATGTCTTGAAACGTAGCCGTGATTGCGCAGCGATTAAGCCATATCGAGAAGGCAGTGAATTGTGGACTGATCAGGTCAAGTAAGGGAATTGGGCTATTCAGCATCCCGTCCCGTAAACAAGTGTCGTGTAAGCGTTAACGTCCCCATAACAGTAGATCCCGTAGATGCGCAACCCTCAACTATCCAGATTTGAGCGCGTTACTGTTTATAATAATTTACAGAAGCCAAAGTGGCCGCATATACCTCTGCGGAAGCTGAAACTGGTAAGAAGTATAAAGTGAAAATACGCGTACTCCAACTGCAAGAGCAGCAGGAAAAAGCCAAATTAGTTTCTTTTATTTAGTTTTTAAACTCCCCTCTCGTGCGCCAAACAACTATTATTCCAAAACATATAAAAAATTATTCACAATAAAGAAGAGAATACTCGACGAAGCACGGTAATGGGGAACAAATATCAGGATATGATACAGAAAGATAAGAGCTAAACGGACCTAACCGCCCAATTTTTGGGGGTTAACAATTGATTAGGGCTATTGCTAGCTTACCCCTATCTGGTAAAACCTGTTTTTGCGGAGGAAGGCGGTTAGGTACTGTTTATCAAGTCTTAACAGGAACCATGTAGTTGGTGAAAACGGCCCAACGTTCCGACATTGGAAATAATCCTTTTAAATATTGCCATTTCTTAGACTCATTTATCAATTTTTGACTACTGACCAGGACGTAACGAGGTCGTTTGACGTCCCTTTTGGGGCGGCTTAATGTTTCGGCGAGACGGCTCATCAGACTCGACGCCTTTCGGCTCGTTGAAGACCGGTAAATGCGTTAATTATCTTTCGAGAGCGAAATAAATTCTCTGAATTCGCTCGGAATACCTCATAATCCGGCCTGGTATTTGTGCCTTGGCCTTTCTACCTATTTTCAAATGAGAGTTGACACTTCGGAGGTGAATAACCCTTTTAAGTGGGAGGGAATAAACTGACGTACCTATCAACTGTAAGAAATATTTTAAAGAAACATACTTTTTGATGACTTTTTATGCGCGATTGACTGGACCCATAATTTTTTCGTGAACTTTGAACGATTTCGATAACATTTTTACTTCACTTAGGTCACGAAGAAGGAAGGCTAAGTAATCGGTCGAAATTTAGCTATAGAACTATGAACATGAACGTTTCAAAAAGTATTGACAGCCTCTTGATTTACTTTACTCGATGAAGGTCGTAGCATTAGTAGGGGCAGCGATATACATTTCAGAACCTTTGGCTTCGCCAGTTTGTATTTGGTTAGCTCGTTCAAACAAAAAGTGTTGATTACTTGCTAGAGCTGTAAACATTTCTGAATGTCCTTAGGGTCAAGGAAGATTGTGCAGTGCGTTGCATCAGATTGTTAAAGTAGAAAATTCCTGTGAACTACCACGAAATTTCTTCTTGTATTCATTTATTCGACCCAAAAAATAATGAAATATATGGCGTTATTTCGAACAAAGAAGTTGAGTTTCCACCATTCCTCTTCGTTGTGAGGTTTCCTGAGTCAGAAAAATCAAATTTCGTTTCGTAATTTGTGCGCGCGCTATTCACAAAATGTAACAAGCATGAGTTTAGCATTTTTCTCCAAATGTTTAATAAACTAAGAGGATATTTTCGACTAATCAATACCTAAGTTCTGTTCACCATAAATATATCTGAAACTATGGTGTACAGAGATTATCACTGGGAAGTTGAGAGTTTTTTTACGTTTTGAAAATTCGCTCTACCGAATAAGCTCATGTTTCCACCCAGGCATTATCTACATATTGTGGCCTATTACAGTTTGCCGAACGGAAATAAATCCCAAACTGTGCCAAAAGGCGGATATTACCACAGTAAATGCCTGTCTGATGGAGTCCTTCCAGCAACCTATAACCACATTGTGTTCTCTATATCTATATCTATGTCTGTAATCATCCAGTTGAGTGGAGTTATCCGGCGTATGAAATGAAAGGAGTTTTTGTCAACTTTTTGAGAAAAACGATTTTAAACAAAATCACATTGTTTTCAGTCAGTTTGCTACTAAAATATATGGTGCGTTGCAACACACAACTTTCCGTAGCTCTACAACAATTCACTTTGTACATGGCTAATGCTATTTAATCAATTCATTTATCACTCAGTTAATTTGACTTGGTCAAACAACGCTTTACGGCAGCAGCAAGCGGTAGCGCTTACAGTTCCGGAATTTATTGTGCTGCTCGTACTCATTGCAGGACTCTTATTGAGCAATTGGTACACAGATAATTAATGAGGCAGTAAACACAAATTTTTTGAAGAAGGATAGTAATCACTTTGGCAGAGTTATTGGGTAAACACTTTTAGAACTGGAAGTAAGCGAAACGGCAGTAGTTGAAATTCAGGAATTCCTGGAGTAACCATCATGAGCCTGTTGTATTGTGCTGCTCTCGTCATTTTCCCACAAATGGGAATTTTATGGTATAGTTGCATTATTGAGAGCTATCAATATAAAAAAATTAATTAAAATCATTAGATCCGTTTTTGAGAAAAAAAAATTGGTGTTTTGATCACTATGATATCTATAGTTAAATTTCGGTGGATTGTGTTTATACCCTTACTTTGGCCTCCCATGGTAACCTGCGGGCGAGATATGAAGTTTGAGCTGATTTGGTACGGTGATTTTGTCTAAAAATCGTTCACAGACACACACACACTCACAGACCATTTTCCCAAATAGTGTTTTTCGGACTCAGGAGGACCTGAAACGTAAAGATCTGAAGAAAACTCAAACTTTTTTTTTCAGCCGATTACATAACTTGCCTTTCTACTTTGTAGAGCCAAGGAAAGTAAAAACATTTTATCGTAGAAATGTGTTAACGACTTGCCCCAGTCTTCTCCCACACCGCCGGACTTCTAAATTTTACTGTGCCTGACTCTGCGGTCTAATATAGAATGTAGAGCTAGTAAAGGTTAACAGTTGACCGTTTCGTTTCTTTTGTAACATACTACTGTTTTGTAAATGATCGAAGAATGACTCCATCTCTCAATTCGTCAGACCAGATGAAGCGTGCTCTAATTTCCCTCCGCTGAGTTAGGTGAGTGGTTCATGATCCTGTTCGGTCTCCGCGATTGTAATTAATCATCGAGGCGTATCGATTTTTTTTCCTTCATTCCTCTTTTGCACAGTTCGAGTTGAGTGAATTGGAAAAGACGCGTTTCAATTTCAAGCCGTCGAGGTTAGTAGTTCGCGCAAACAACACCCGGAAGCTCTTGGAAGTCCCATTATTGAAACCCAGGCATTGGGTCAGACCGCTGGCCTCAAGTACAGTCGACTAGAAACCCGCCTCTCCTGCTGTTCTCAGCTCTTCCCTTCTACCGTCTTTCTACACGTTTTTGTTCCTTTTAATCCTTTTATTTGTTCTTTTTCGTTTTCCCTTCCTTCTTTTCCTTTCACCTCCCTATCAGATGGCCGCAGTTTTTTGTTTTTTAAAAATATTTTTGAAAGTCGCTGCAGCCGAAGGGAGTTGCTTTCATCGAGCTTCTGAGTCGACGAAGACGAATATAAGTCGAGAGTCGCTTGGTTTCTCATAAATTACTTATGTCGACTTCCACACATCGGGTCTCGTAACAGACTGCTGCACTCGTTGACTCTTACGCCAAGTGTTTGTTTTGTCGCTTATTTGTGAAAAAGTTATTACTCCGCGCTTTACCACCTAGCATTTACTAGTGCCTGGTGCGAAGTATATCACAAGTTTCCGATCTCCCTGTGAATTCGACTATCCGCTTTTAACTCGTTCGGAGTCGAGAAACATAAATGTAATTCAACGGGTTTAATTTTCACCCAAATGAGTACATCAGAAGCTGGAAAGTTTATTCATTTACTAATTTAATCTATATATTTAGTACAGGGCGTACAGGTATTACCCCTACGAATATATCTTACGTAACGGCAATAAACTCATCTATATGAATAGTTGAAAATTGGGCGCTCTCATGTTTTTTCCATTTAATTCTCTCTTAATTAATCTATAATAATTCTTTAATTCTCTATTCCCCTTTTACCCTTCCGTACTTGTTGCGTTGGCATCAAAAGGGCCTTTGGAAGAACGAGCTAATTCCAGGGGGCGCAATAAAGATCGTGAGGAAGATCCGACCGTTGGAACCTACTTGGTGAGTGTCAAAAGTAGGGGTCTCTTTTGTTTCCGGTACGAGCCTTAAAGAGCCGTGGAAGCTGCCACTTCGTTTAACTGAAACAACTTGGCTCCCTTCAAAGAAAAAGCAGCTAATTCCGCTTTCCGGGTGTCCTAAGGTGGAGCTCGTAGAGAGGCTAACTCTAGTGATCTCATCTCGAATCTTTTGTCCCAAAAAACCCCATTTGTTGCTCTATGGTTCTGTAGGGCCGGCTTTGAATACGAATAAGCTAAACATCAATGCAACCTGAGCATGACTTTTCTTGAAATATTTACGTTTCGAAGGCATCTTGAGCCCAAAAAGCCATCAAGGGACGTTAAATAAGTGTTTGATTAAAATTGGTCAAAACTAACTGCAGTTATCACAGCGATTGAAACACCAAATGTCGGTTGCTCAAACACGGCTCTATCTATTCAGATTAAAGCGTTAGTGTAAACAATTCGTCAACTATATAAGGTATCACGAATTTTTCATTCATGGGAAAATGGGAAGAGCAGCTTAATTGATTCTGTGAATTTAATAACTTCCGTCTTAATAATTGTGTTGTCTCACCTCGAGTTTATTCTAACATAGACTGAAGCTCTTTTTCTTGGAAAAATACGAGCGATAAGAAGTTTAAAATTTTTTTAAAGTATTTTTACATCTCTTAATAAGTAGGCAGTTTTTTTCTTCATTTAGGTTTTGGTTTTCCGTTAATTTTAATTTTTGGGTTTCGTTATGGTGGGTGGGTATTCAATCATTTGAATTTGTATTACTGTATTCCCGCCTCTAGTTCCACTCAAAAGGGAGAGTTCACTTTCGTTTGAAATGGTGGGAAAATCTGGCATTGTTTTCTATTTTACGTTTATGACCATAAAGTTGTCGTTATTTTTCTTGTAGCAAAATTTGAAAAAACAAAAATTTGTAACCGTTTCGACAACAATTGATATAATTTAGTTAAAAATAAATTCCACCCATGCAGAACTACCGGGCACTCAAAAACCGTGTATTTGTGCAGTAAACTCAGTATACGATGGATGGTTAATAGCGGAGGTCAAATGAAAGCACGCGAAACGCCTATAATAATATATATAATAAATAAAAATTGGGATCAACCACGAAATTCTGGAATACGACCTATTATTTTCACATTGTCCCTAAATGCTATTAAAAAAATTGAGATTTCCTGTAACTATACTCTAGTAACTCCCATTTGTTGTAGCAGTGGCGGTTTTCCGAGTTGCATCAAGGTAGAAAGAAACAAGCAAACTCAATAATTATCTATACGGCAACTTTCTTGTTAGTAGGAACCCAAAAACGTTAACAATTGGAATATAAAGTTTTATTGACCATCGCTATTAGTTAAGTAAATTCTGTTGACAACAATCAATGCCTGAAAAATGTTTTATTGAAACCCCTGTGTTAGTCTGTCTGAATTGAATCTTATACTACTCTTGAAAAAAAAAAAAAAAAAAAATCACTCGATTTAGGAAATCGCCAGGAAAGAAACTCGATGAAATATTTCTCAAATCGCCCCAAACCGTTCCATCTGTTGCTATATTGACGTTGTGGTTGGAAAGAAAGAGAAAAAAGTCCGAGACGAACTTATATGTGACTAAAGAAGGGCTATGCTGGCTCAATGGTCGTTGTCAGACGAACGATTCAATTTTTTAAGAAGTATACGTACGCTTAGTTATTTCTATAGCAGGTGGCAAATTATAATAATGAAGATATTTCTAATCGTTCAATTCTAGTCGTTGGAGGAAAACTCGATGGACCCCCCCCCCATCCTAGTCACCCAATAAATGATCCATACAAGCTGAAGTATTCTGACTCAGCAGACTGATGTGAGTAAAGCTCAATGTTACGGTTAATCGCTATACTTCCCTTACCCTATGGGTAGAGCAAACTATCAAAATTCCCCCAGTTTGCATAATATTGTGAATACGGACTCGTCTATGAAGTGCAAACAAAGTTTTGTTTACGTTGTACCGGACTCGTGATATTCGGATATAAAAGGCCTATTTCAGGCTCCCAGATGCGCAGATACCATAAATCAGTGATCTACGTTTATCTCAGCGTTGTTTTACTGTTGTGTTATATTTGAATATACGTTATTTCAAAGCGCTTACTCCTTTTCTCTAAATTTGGAGCAGTAAAAACACTTTTGCGAGTTGAGTCGTCAAGAATCAACCCAGTTCTTTTCTGAGGTCACGTCTTAACACTATTTCGAGTGAGAATTCTATTCTGTTCTTCTATATTTAAAAAGAATGGTTCTCCTTTTTCTTTCACTTCAGTGTCTATTATAGTTCTGGAAGTGCGAATTCTATGCGTGAAGGTATCTCACATTTTCTTAGAATTATTCTATTACGTGTAACTGTCAAAGCCGGCGCCAGTTTTGCAGCTGTGTTGGTAGCACTCGAGTGATGATTAACCAGGAAGCGTTTAATCATCGCAAGAATTTGAACTCCCGAAATCGTCCACCGCGTTCCAGTCCTGGGCGTTCATACGCATTCTTTGGTTACCCAAGAATAAGTATATCAGGACTGCGATACCTCGCAATTTATTCATCCACTATAACAATTCTTATCGTTCAAAAGGAACCTTTTTAATGGAGTGAGCTTTAAAACAATCTTAACCAGCATCTGCGACTCCATTCCTTTTCAAATTAAATCTGGAGGAGTCGATCCATTCAAAGCAATGAACACGAGAGAGAACCCATTCGTTTTAATTGAATCTGCAATCAGACGCCAATTATAGGCCTTTACTTTCAGAAAACGAAAGTTGAGAAGAGGAACCGACAATGTTTTATTCCCCATCTTCCAATTAGAACGTCTCTAAATTAGACCTTGAATCCTCGAGAGAAAACATGATCCACTGCCAAAATAATTTTAAGCCTTGCTACGTTTCTTAAGGCCATTTTAGACGTGAGGTCTCCTATTGATCTCTGGAAGTGGACGAGGCTGACAATACCCTACCTGAATTGAACGTTTTCGATGGATTGTGATTCAAGTTAACTTATCTGTCGGGTTGAGCGCATCATTGCATGTCGCGTACCGTCGCACGATACCTCTGAAACATGCTCATAACTGTTAGCTCTCAATTAGATGTTAGCGTATTTATGAATCGGTAATATTAAGGTTGTTGAATGTGCAGAATCCAAATCTGACGTGAGGATTTTCCAGAACGTGAAACTCTTCTGTGCTTTTCAGTACTGAATAATCTCAGCCCATTTTCATTTATCTTGCAGTTTTGTATAATGTAATGGACGTGGTCGTAAAAGAGGCAATTTGATTGTTATGAATGAAGTATTGATTAATGCCTTTTCTTTCTTCCATTAAAAAAAGAGGAAATATAATTTTGTATGTTTGTACATTTTTCTACTTTTGTGAAAAAGTAATTATCACAGAATAACCAGTATTGAACTACTATCGCATGGGTCATTGGACTACCACTTCAATTTTCGAGAACGCTAGCATCATATGGGCCCGCTTTTCGGGGAAATTTTTGATATTTAACTGTACAGCTTTAATCATTTTCCCAATAATGAAATGTTTGAGTACTGTCGTGTAATTTGGAACTGTCCATACAGACGGTGTAATCGAAATCGTAGGAACAATTTTTGAGGAGAAAAATTATTTGTTGTTTTGATCACTTTGATAACTTGGGTCTGTTTCCTTATCAACTAGCGAGATCATACGAGATATAAGTCCGTTGAAGGTCATAAAGGTTGCGGTTCCGCTATCATGGGAGATTCCTGGCATCTCCCTCCGCATCTACCAAACCCCGACTTGTGGAGGTACGGCAGGGGTTGTCATTTAGTCAGTCTCCCGGTAGAGAGCTATCTGGGAGGAGTTCTTGATTTGGTTTCCCACTTGGTCTCACTATTTTACTTGGGCGGCAAGTTTCGAAGGGAGAAATCAACTATGACGACTTATATTCGTCATAAGTTTGGCTGCCCTTCTTACGACCGGTGGAGCAGCATGTGGTTTGTTGTTTCCTCCGCATTGGAGGTGCAAGATGTGTAGAATGGAGTCTTGGAGAGGAAAAAAGTGAAGCTGCGCGTTGATGTCGCTATGTCTCGTAAGGAACTGGCTCGTCCAGTGGTTTGGTTCAACCCACTATAACATTACTGTGATGACTATAGTTAGTTTGAACACCTGAATATCAAATTCGAGCAGATTTAGTTCAGCCTTTTTTTCTTTTTTTTTTTACTAAGTAGCCTTGAAATCTTGAAGATATTAAGAAAAGTAAAAACGCTAAGTTTAGCAGATTAAATAACTTTCCTTCCTACACTGTAGGGCAAAGGAAAGTAAAACTTAAAAAATATTGATTATGTTTCCTGATGAACGAGTCCGAGTTAGGTAAGACTTATAACCATGAGTTACACTGTTTGCTACCTCTCCCCTCTCACCTTCATTCCAGATGACTTTTCTCCGGATAACCTGTTCATACTATCAGACCCGTTCTGTACGAAACATGTTTTAGGCATTCAGTTCATTTGAGATCGATGTCTGAATTCTTACCAAATCCTCGTGAACTACCTCGTTTCTGTTGATTTTTTATGATCCTATGAATATAAAGTAAAACAACCGATAATCTGTCGCCACAGTATTGTATTCCGCAGATCTTTCCTTCCGAAGGCTTGCATTGCAATATCGCTGCCAAATAATTCATGTGTCGTTCGAGCCTATGGCACAATCCAGCGTTGAAAACCGTCCGGTAAATCACTCATCAGTGGAACCGCTCGAGTCAGGCGCAGCAAATTAGTCAATACATTTTCCGGATGACGCTCTCAATCAAATCCTCCAGTTCCCCCCTCATTCGTTGCTACATAAATCAATGAGTCACCCCGCCCTGCCTCAGAAAATCCATCCGACAGCCCATAGTGCAGGGATCCGATAACATTGTCGCTAGCCACCACCTTAGGGGATGATTCACCACCCGCCGGAAGAAACCCCCTGACAATGTGTTGAATAAAATATCGTACGTTTCGAACAATTCACGGATCATTGAGGGGTTCAAGTGGCTCTAATAAAAACAACTAGTAACTGAAAGCCGCGCACATTATTAATGCAGTGTTCTCCCTTAAATAAAGTTGGCAGGGAATTATATAATCTATACACAACCTATCCGAACATTAACGATTAACCGAGATACACACACATACATATGCATTGTATGAATATTGTTTCGATTCGTTGATGTCGCTATGTCTGGTAAGGAACTGGCTCATCGAGTGGTCTGGCTTAACCCACTTACTCTCAAGACGTTCATGGAAAAACTCGTACGTGTCGTGTCCCTTTGACGATGATTCCCATCGCGATTGCCATTTATCTAATGCCCATTCATCAATGACAGTAAGTTTTCATTCAGTCGAGAGATAGGAGTTCAGCCTGGAATGGGGAAGCTCCCATTTCACTCTCCGCTTGTCAACCATTCACATGCATATCAGTCATAGAAGTTGCGGTTTCGCTAATATGCAAGAGGCCGGCCCCTGCAGCATTCACCGAACTCAGACCTGTGGAGGTACGGCAGGTATTTAGTCGTTAGCCAGTCTCCCGGTAGAGAGCTGTTGCCCATGTGTGACCGCGCGGAGGTGACCTCCTGAGGAATCCCGTACCATCTGGGAGGAGTTCTTAATCTGGGTTCCCACCTGATCTAATTATTTACTTGGGTGGCAAGTTTCAAAAGGACAGATCAGCTATGACCACGTTTCTTAGTCATCACCCTCTTCGCGAACTTTGCAGAATGGTTATAGGCTTGCTTTGAAGCAGTCAATGCTGCTAAGTTCGTTTGCTCTCCCAACAACCGTCGCTCACTGTTGTAGAAACTACAGTGGAGCAGCACATGGTTTCTTGTTTCCTCCGCACTGGAGGCACAAGACGTGCATAATGGAGAGTCTTTCAGAGAAAAGAAGAGAACACACACACACACATGGTGTTTGGATTTGAAAAGACGATAGGTAGGAAAGGGATGGAAATACGTAATGCACATTCAAGACTTAAAATAGCACCATCTCGTGCTCCAGCGCCGACTCTTCCTGCTCGTGCTTTGATTATCTCACACCGACTTGTCAATGTAACATTACGACAAACGCCTTTGCAAACCAAGAACCCCAGTTGAGGCGGTTTACATAACCTAAACGACTCTTTGCGATAAAAGCTGTCAGTACTCGAAAGTTGACTGTGTCGAATTGTCCACGACCTAATTGTCAAACTTTCGTTCTGTCAGTTTTCTTCAGGAAACCCCGTAGTTTTCCCTCTTCACCTCCGTTACTCCGCAGCTGTGACGAATTGATTTGCTCGCAACTATTTTTTTTTTTCTGTTTATTTCTGCGCAACCGTTTCAACCCCAACCCGCTTCTGTTACAGTCCATTTCCTGTAAATTCTTCGCCGATGCTCTCGCGTAACCTGGCGTTGATTTTAATCTTTGGCTCTGGCAGTATTGTCAGTCGAAATCCTCGTGAACAGTCTTCGGCTCCAAACATTTCTATCAAGCTCACTATATGTTTTGATCCGTAGAAAGCTACTTTTTCCTTATGTCTATTTATAATACAATTGGGCGTGTAGAAGGTTGTACAAAACCAAAAACGGGAGTATTGCAGGTTTTGAGGCCAAGTTTTTCACGTTGTAGAACATTCAGTGTACAACACAGGTACTGCTGTTTCACATCGTACTTCTAACGTTCTGATGTAAAATATTCCAGTCGTGGTGCTCATTTTTCCCTCTTAATGGCCGTCGATGTCATATTCCTTAGTTCTGACTCAAGAGCTTTTTCGTCGAGCTCTTCTTCTTCCGTTGACATTTTATTGGTGGAGGGGCCTAAGTGAGTTTTCCTGCGAAGAGAAAGCGACGGGCCTTTCAAATCGAGCGTCTGCTCCAACTCATAATCTTCATTTCCATTATCGTCATTACGATCGTTGACCTTACGAGACTTCTTCACGGTAGTTGAGCTCCCTTTTGCTGCGGATACGAGCCTGCCCTTCTTCAGCTTTCTCTGTGTTCTGTTCTTCCACGTTGCTTTCCTCGACCTAGTTCACTTTCAAGGAAAATTAGGGATCCGCCGGAAAAATTCCGATCGAGCTATAGCTTTTTTACGCGTTTGGTTCCGTTCGATTTGTGGAGAAAATTTGTTGAAAAAAACTTTTATTTTCACTATAAGCAATGCTCACTGTAGTTTTATTATTATTTCCTTCTAGATGTACCCCTCAGTACTGAGGCCATTACCACAGTAATCGTCGCCCTGTGGTTGTTGATTCGTAATATTTCCACTCAGTTTTCAGAATCGTCCAGAAGCTATTTGTATGGTGCCCGATCAGCTCTTTTCCGTTTTTAAAATAGATTTGAACTGTCTTTTCTGTTTTAACATTGTATATAAATATGTTTCTAACGAAGCCAACAGCTGATGTGTTCTTTCTTGTTTCAGGTAATTCTCTTTCATTGTGATGGATCCCGGTGATTTTACGTAAGTTTATATTATGATTACTATTTGTTAATGAGATTGTGTGAGTGACCGGAGCTGATCAATGACTGGGTTTGATTTTTGAAAAATACACTCGCACTGCCCAAGAAGGGTTTTCGACAGTGTACAAATATTGACTAGTTGAATACACCTTGTGAGTTAGATCTGAATTGAGTGGGCAACGCATCACACAGCATTCGTCAATTATTTTTCACGCTCTAGCAACTACTCCAACGTTTTTCACTGTGTATATGAGCCTGTTAGAACTTAACTAAGCAGGAACGCTTAGCGTTCTAGAATTAATTGCGTTGCTCCGAATCGTATCACGACTTATTGAGCTTATAGGTAATTTATAGTACTGTAAAACGATTTTTTACTTTCCTAGGCTCTACAAAGTCCGCTGAAAATTTTGTTTTGAGTTTTAGTTTGAGACCCTACTGTGTCCGAAAACCACTATTTAGGAAAATGGTCTGTGTGTCTGTGAACGATTTTTAGAGGAAATTCTAGCAAATAAGTCATATTGAAGCTGTTGTGAAGCATTTATTTACTTCCAACATTACATTGTTAATTACAGAATCGTACCACCCTCCACCCTACCCTTAGCAGAATATGAATATTTTGAATGATTCGAAAAGTTACTTTCTCTGACTGCAGTGGACTATTGCTCTCATTACTTGCACACCATAGGAATTTAGACCCCTTAACAACTAAGATCCGAAATGAAGGCAGGCACAAATGGGACTAGTGGTTTTGCGGAGAGGATGCGATTAATGGGCTCGATTCACACTGAAAAGCATCTTCTGGGCAACCATCGAAAGGTTGAAGAGTAGTGAACCGATTTCGCTGTCGAATTTCTTTAGTGTTAAACAAAATAACGAAGATAACGGATTTGATCGGGCGCGAAATTCCTATACTGGTGAGGGCAACCGAGGGCATGAATCGAAACGATGAATGTGGCAAATGAGTTTGTGTGCAGCTTTCTCAGCAGCTTGCTTCGCTATATTGCGCTTTTTACTTTCCTTGGCTCTACAAAGTAGAAAGGAAAGTTATGTAATCGGCTGAAAAAAAAATTGAGTTTTCTTCAGATCTATACGTTTCAGACCCTCCTAGTCCGAAAAACACTATTTGGGAAAATTGACTGTGTATGTGTGAACGATTTTTAGAGAAAACGACCGTATCAAATCAGCTCAAACTTGATATCTCGCCCGCAGGTTACCATGGGACGCCAAAATAAGGGTATGAGCAAAATCCACCGAAAGTTAACTATAGTTATCATAGTGATCAAAACACCTTTTTTTCTCAAAAACTGCTCTAACGATTTTGATTAAATTTTTTATATTGATTCGTAATAAGACAATTATATAGTAAAATTCCCATTTAAGGGCAAATGACGAGAACAGCACAATAAATTACCAAACGTTTCGATTTTAGCGCGATTATTTTCTTATAAACTCCGCTGAAATGTCTCTAGAACATTAAAAAAAGTAGTAGTCCAATCCCATATCTAAAGGGTGAGCGTTTAAAAACGCTCATAAGATATAAGGGGGTCACTCCATAAATTCCGGAATTTCAGCTGCCGTCGTTTCGCTCACTACCAGTTCTAAACTCTGCAAAAGTGATTACTATCCTCGTCAAAAAATCGTGTTTACAGCCTCATTAATTCTCTGTGTACCAATTGTTCAATAATGGTCCGGGAGCACAATAAATTCCAACAACGCCTCAAAAAAAAAACTTTGGGGCTGTTGTTTTTTCTTTGGGGTGTCATTCTCCCTTGGAGTAACATGTTGTAGGGGTTACTTTCCGCACAAAAAATTAATGTAAATCATTAGTGCGGATGATACGTGTAATCAAAAGAATCTAACTCGTTAGTGCCGGTGATAAGTATAATTAGTTTTGACTGATTTGGCTCACACTCGTATTTCGACTTCCCATGTTGACCTCCAGGCCAAATATCAAATTTGAGCAGATGCCGATCTCACAATTTCGTCAACGAACCCTCGGGCCGTTTTCTCAAATGGCGTTTATCGGAAGAACGTCGAGATCTGAAGGAAACTTTTTTAGCTGATTGCATAAACTTTATTAGTGCTACAGAAATGTCACTATGTTTTTACAGAGATTGTTAACAATGACGAAATGTACGTATCAATTAGAATAAGATGAAAGGTCAATCGTAATCGTTACAAAATATCCGGGAATATCTTGGAAACGTTAATTTTTTTTAACTCAAAAAACAAAGAACAAATTCACTGACTGGTCAATCTGAGCTTAAGAGTAAGCGGGATTGAGAGTGAGAAGGAAAGGAAAGTAACGGAAGTTTTCTAATAGAAGAGGCCCTCCAATTAAAATACAAAGGGAACATTCGAATGTGGTGATGTCATGGAGTGTCATTGCGTCCAACCTACACTTCTCTTCAGCGCTTTCTCATCAGCTGCTTCGTGCCAGGACGCAGTCTTTGCAGTCACCCTGATTCAAAAGATTTGGACTCTGACCCTGTCACAGCGCAAGCAACATCCCAGCTAATCGTCTGTAGAGCATGGGGGTGCTCATGGCATAGGAAAGGAATAGTGGACAAGACGCTGAACCAAATCGTAGAAACCAAATTTGCGAGGATTGATCAAAAATCAACGAATTCTGCTTGTATAATGTGTCTCTCTGCTCAGTGTTTTCGTAGTTATTTCTAGAAAATATAGTGTACTGATAGCGCCGTATGATACAGTTACGGAGTACTTCTCACGGTCCCATATCATCGGTCGTGTTCAGGTGGCAATAACATGTGACGGCCCTTATGGGATTAAAAAGTTTTCATGGCTCCGAAACCAATTTACTACTAAGGATTTAGAACTCTATTTGGTTTTTCCTTATGCTTTGAACAAGATATCGAACAAGTATCGTCCATTAATTCGAAGTTGAGGGAAATCGACAAACGCAGGAAGGTCAAACGCGCGTACTCTTTTGGCTCAGAGGACCCGATTTTCCGCGACGATGAAACTCACTTTCTAGTTACGTGTACAAATGAAACATTCGGGGCGGAAAACTCTTCTAAATGGCTTTCAACGTCGAGTGAAACGGGGGTTTGGCGGTGAGAAAGTGAGTGGAGGACCATGACAAACTGAAGGTCGCTGTCGATTTCAGGAGTCTACGAAAAAGTAAAAATGAATCTGATGCTGCCCGTATACCTCGAACCTTTTGAATCCGTTCTAAATACTCTCCGCTCACATACGAAAATGGGAAGAGAGAGATTGATTTACTTTATCACCAAAGGTGATGTAACTTGTGTCGTAAATATAAAATAATTTTTTTTTTGTCATATATATTTTGTCATCTGGTCCTTCCTACCTTTCCATAGCATTACATGGAAGACATTACTGTCCATCAAATATTAAAATTGATTAAGAAAAAGTAATAGAAATTTCTGTGTATAGCATCGCACAACCTTCCTATGGGGGAGCTTGTATTGAGAAATAAATGGGCGTGGTGAGCGTGAATGTTGACTGTATTACACTGTGACAGAATAGTGATATCAGTTTGAGTGTGAGTACTGGAACGTGAACAAGGGGGCTCTGAATACATGTGAACTGGTTACGTGGGGATCTAAGTGGAGAGAGAGAGAGAGAGAGATGAGTCTATAGTGAGTATTTAGAGACTAGTGAGTCTTGGAAGGGCTGTGTATTGTGGGAAGAAGGAATAGGATACATTGGAAAGTTTAAAAAACGCTGCAAATTATTACACAACGGTTTATTATTCGGATAATCAGCTTGACCTAGCATTAATGCTCCGAGACCCATCCTGTTCGATTCAGCATCGAAAAATATCATAATGAAACCCAAAAAAAGGCCGAAAAGAACTGAATCGTAATATTAAAATAAACAAAAAAAAAACACGAAAGTATCTAGAAAAAACTGAATTTTAATATGAAAACATGCACGCTAAATACTAATATCAAAATTTAACCAAAAATCTATGAAAAAAACATAATGAGAATGAAACGAAAGAATCTAAAAAAATTGAATCGTATTAAAACGAAAACGTCGGGGAAATTGGAAGAGTAAGGCGAATGGGGAGAGACCGGTCGTTGGGAGGGGAGCGGGAGGCCGCACTCGCTCGCCTCGAGAGCGGTTGGTTTTTAATGAGACGGGCGGGGCGGAGGGAATTCAAACGACGAAACGCTTGTAGCTCCCGCGTTGTACTGCGTTTCGTTAATTTTTTTAACCGTTTTTTGCCCATTACAACCACGGGCTTCGTCCGATCGGATTGCCGAGATGGCGGGCACAACTAGATACCAAATCGGATTTTTGGGCGAAAGAACGAATTTTTTAGACCACGTTAAAGGCACAAAACGGCCCGGACGGCGGACGGGGGACGGGGGACGGCGGACGGACATTGCAAATTTGGAATCTCCATGTCTTGAAACGTAAAGTATCAAATTTTGAGGGGGGGTTGTAAAAAATTTTTCGTGACCGAAAACATAGGGTTATTATTCAGAATGAATAATAAACCAAAAGGGGAAAATCTACTGCTTCGGAGTAACTGAGAGGCAGGCTGGAATTTCCCGCACCTACAAAGGGCTTGAGGGTTAGTAATAGGTAGACTCGATATTCAGGGCAGTCCCGAAACGAGGGCTTCCCACTATGGGGCAAGTGCTGAAGTTCCAAGCTCAAGACCTAACTAATTCGGCCTGCACGAAACCTTGTAATTCGACTGTCTGCCATGAACCCTGTATCTTCATTCAACGCATTTTGGTGTAACAGTATGGAAAACGATTTGTAGTTACTAGTTAAATGTACCCCATAACGAGTTAAGTTTGATCGAAATTGTATCCACAGTTTTTGAGAAAAATAAAGCAAAACGATAATTGAAGTTCGGCAGGTTTTATTTTCGATTTTCGGTCGATTTAATACGGGTTTGTGTTTGTTTAACAGACAGATAGTTACGGTTTATGATGAAAGGGAGGGAGTAGCGGATTTTGACTGACTGCCTGATTGTGAAAAGGTGTAGTGGGTGGTGTATTATGAATGAGCAATCCCAGTTTTATGATGTTGAAAAAAGTTCTTATGCTTGGGTCGTTTCAAATTTGGTTGCATCAGGTTGGTGTACTGTGAGTTCTCTCAGTTGTATACTTCCCCACGACTGTTATATTGATCCTCTCAACAAACACGAGATGCCTCACTTCCAAGACAGAAGTGGCCGTTAATGATTTCAAATTAGGGTGTCGTCTCTGCAGCTCTTGTCAACATTTAACTGCCACCACCGGGTTAATTCGTGAAGCGGAGTTGAGTTAATGGCTCTGACGTCTTCTACGAGGGCGTCTGCAGCAGCAGTGGCAGTTTGGTTCACCAGACAGGAACCTCCCGAGCAGCCTCAAGCGTCATTTTTCTCCTTCTTAAGTGCCGTGAGAAACCAGTGGGAGCGACAGAGCCCTCAACTCTAATTTTAGTATCATCTCAGACTGTAGCCCCTTCAACATATTTTCCCCTCCTTCATATTTTCTCTCAACCCGTCCTCTCCACTCTCTTTGTAGCGGCTGGTTCTTAATTGAGCAATTTGTTTTCGCGAAGGATCGCTTTTAAGAAGAGTTTCTGCAAGGAGTTCAACTCATTTAACGTTGGTTTTTATAAGCAATGCAAAGTGGGGCACAATTGGGCGATGGCCTGCCAACCCTGGCAATTAAGAGGAAACAATGGGGGAATTTAAGGTCAGATTTAAGGGAGAATGGTCAGCCCCTCCTGACGTCGTTTTTGTTTTGTTCGTTATGAGAAGTTTTCAAGGGTGCTAAGGTAAATGCATAAGTTAATTTGACCTGACGCAGTGTCTTTATGCAACTTTAACCACATTTCGATATCTATCGATTTAATAGAGATATACGACCCGATACATCAGAAATGAGATTTGACGTGCAATCTTTTAGTACTAACTGAGATCCCCGAAATCACAGAAAACCCCCTGCAATGGTTTATTATTCTCTTGAACAGCTTGACGGAGTCTCACAGCTCGGAGACCCATCTCATTGGATTCACCATCGAAAAATACCAATAAACCACACGAAACATGACGTGACTACAACTGAACAACGAAAACTTGATATTGTAGGCACCGGTAGGAAATTGGCACAGAATCCATAATAAACCAGAAATCATTATAGGCCTCCAAAGGAATTAAGGACATCGTGGATATTAGCTAAAGATGCTCACACCGAAAGCATTATACCCACCTGGAAATTTTAGTCAAATATACGGGGTACTCCCAGTCAATTAGTACTAGTAGTATATTTTGGTTTATTATTTATTCTGAATAATAACCCTATGTTTTTGGTCAGGAAAAATTATAACACCCCCCCCCCTTAAAATTTGATACTTTTTTGGGTCTAAAAAATCCGTTCTTCCGTACATAAATCCCATTTGGTATCTAGTTGTGCCTCCCATCTCGGCAATCCGATCGGACGAAACCCGTGCTTGTTATGGGCTAAAAAAGGTTAAAAAAATTAACAAAACAAAACATCAATTTTGGCAGTTTAATCACAAATACGCCGTGTTTGATATTGTGTTCAAGGTATTTTTAGATCCTGGGTCGAATGGAATGAGTATCAGACGTGTACAACTGCGTATATTGAAATTACAGTAATTATAGTGAGCCAAAGTCTACTAATAATTAATTGAACTCGCGGGACAATGACTACCCGCCCGTTTCGTTAGAACCACCCGCCCGCTCGACTCAACACGTCGTGCCAATTGCCTACAGGCGCCTACGGATGATTAGAATATTTAGTTTTCGTCGGTCCGTTCTAGTTAGGTCATGTTTCGCATGGTTTACTGGTATTTTTCGATTTTGAATCGAATGGGATGGGTCTCGGAGCAGTAATACTAGATCATCCTATTTATCAGAATAATAATCCGTTGTGTAATAATTTGCAGGGTTTATTCCCCATGAGCATTGCCGTAGAAAATCTTCGTTCAATGCAGGAAGGTATAGTGAACTTATAAATACCTTGGCACGTGGAATTTACGGGGGTGGAAACTTCCTTTCGCTGTAAAGTTGTGTGTAATACTACACGCCAAATATTTAAGCGTTTCGCGCAGATCTGTTTCTTCTTATTTGGGGTTGAACCGTACCATTGTCTTGTTGCTGTCTCTTCTTATGGGCTGTACTTGTCACTTTTCTTGGTAACGTCCGATGGTCTCCACCTTCTGAATCCTTAAACATTATTTTATCTTGAAGAGAACCAAAATCGCAGCCCGCATCCCTATCATGACTATTTCCATCTGTCCATCCACTCATCCACATGTTAATTTAACTTTGAACCAGAGGCTGCCTCGAAGTTCAGTTCATGAGAGATATTCCCCTTTGAATCTCCGTTGTACTTTAATTAGAAGGAAGAGTTTTGAGGTCGATTTCTGCTGTCTTCAATTTAGACACCAATTTGAAAAATGTTCACCTCAGGAGTATGTGGGAGTCTTCTCAACAAATACAAGATTCCTCATTTCCAAGAGAGAAGTGTCGCTTAGATGGTTTAAGTTTCTGTCACGATCGTTTCAGCTTTCTTGCCAATTTCTTCCATTTTCAACCTGTGAAGTTCAAATTTAGAATAGTCCTCTTATTGGATTACACTGTTAGGATGGCAAAACGGACCATAGCTTACTTAGATGTAAGTTTTGTCCCACGCTATAAGGATCAAGTTTGGAATGCACATTTTCATGGAATATAGCTCAAGGGCAGCCATGGTTCTCGCCACCGGACCAGCTGAGCGGTCAACCTGGCTCATCTTTCATACTCAGGTTGCTGGGCGTCCATTTACATATAAGGTTTTGTTGCTATTCTTACAGAACTGTTCCATAGTCTTTGAAAAATTTGCCAGCTAATGTAGAACTGCGAAGAACCACCATAACAGTCGAGGCGAACGAATAAACAGAAGCTCGCCGCCATAATAACGTAGTGATAATAATTTGCTGAACTCGCGCTCTGCGGCGTGTGATAGCCAAGAAGAAAAGGCTCACATGCTTCAAAGCTAAATGCGGCAGCTAAATGTTTTCACAAACCAAACAGCTGCTTAAATGTACCCATGTCTTTCTTAAGCACCGTGATTTTCAGACGTAAATAATCCGTTACTTCCATTTCCACGAAGAATGAATTTTCGTTGCCTGGGGCATATTCTCAACTAGGAGCATTGCTCAACAATGCTCTGAATGAAAGATGAAAAGACGTTCCCATGATTTAATTATTGGAGTCAACAGAACGCCCCAAAAGGTAAGCGCTTTCTACTTGGTGTAGCTCATAAACAACTTATCGAATGTCGAACTTTTTAAAGCGCCATTTAGTCTCTTTAAAAGGTCAATTATAGAGGAATTTATTGGCTTCGAAGTTTTGTTTCAAGTTTTTGGAGGGCGTTCCTCAGCGTGCTCCCCGCCGAATCGAAAGCTGCAGCTGTCAGAGAACCCTCTTCCGATTCATTACGTCTAATATTATTTTAATTACTTCCAATAGATAGCCCCGCCTCGCCTATTACGCGACTCAACCAGCAGATGGCTGGACACGAACCGAACGCCTTTCTCGAAATATCAAGTACTTAGAAGCCTCAGATATTGTTCTTTGAAAACCACGATTCGCTACGCCAGGCTGTAAGATACTCGGCCGACGTATGGTCTGTTTAAAACCGTTATTTGATTTACCCACACCTACATCAATCTTGAAATGGGGAGTTATGGGGGTGAAGGTATATCCCAATTGAGTTTTTAACTTAGCGTGGCTTCAGTGGCATAAGCGAGCTGCCATTCACGATTTCTAACTTAGGCGAGAATTTTGGGTTTCGAGATGCGTCCACTAGCAAAAAGCACTTAGGAAATACGGGGTGACTGAAATTATGTGAAGGTGTAATCCCACTTGAATTAGAATAAAAATGTAACTGCACAGACTGGTGAATTTGAAATACTGTTGACATGATAATGCGATATTGACTCAATTAACCGTCCAATCGATAAAATGATTGTCGTGTGATTAAGGATTATTATTTGCCCCGAGGGATTTCCAGTTTTCAGCGGGAAACTTGCTCACGAAGTGTCATGAACTGCTTAATTTCATGAGCGCGGGGGGGGGGGGGTTAGGTGCACGAAACATTGGACCTCTCCTTGTCATTGCAACGTGGAGGTGTAGGTGAGAACACCTTACAGATGGCAGATATCGCTTTAGGCCCATCGCCTCCACTCTCAATTTTTTAAATAATTTGGTACATTCTTGTTTCATTATGCGACGAAACTAAGCTGCTCGCTGAACTTTTGATCCCTGGGCGACTCTGGTAGTTCATTCTCAAATATGAGACGTATGACTGGTACTCAATGAGTTTAACGACGCCGGGGACCTTATTGGATTTTGATTGTCGGGAAGCTACTAAATTACAGCGGGAAGTGAAAAACAAATAATGGTCGAGAAAATGAGGGGGTCGTGGGAGATGAGATTTTAGCGCGATTGCTGATGATTGTTGGGAGAGAGGTCCGGGATCTGGCTCTATGCCGATATCGAAGGTCGAAAGCGAAAATGAAGGAACTTCGCACAATTTTGTAATTTGAGGAAGACTCATTTGGAAACCTGAAGCGTTCCGAATGGCTAAATGTTTGCACATCGATCTTCTTCGACGGTCTAAGAAAAATGAAATACGTGCGTTACCTAAACCAGATCTCTGTTTAGTACGATAGAAAGAAGTTAAATGGAGGGGAAGGAAATGTAAATGTTGCACAGTGTTGGAACTAGAGAAAGGTCACGATATGTGAGCAGTAGAGATTCAAGAACTAGAAGTTCGGTATCACACCTAACACTTCAACAGAGTGTAGAAGAATCGTCTCAAATTAGAGTGAATCGAGACCGAGACGTGGCAAAGAACCAGAAAGAGTAGAAGTCCTGTTCCTGAGCTGATATCGATTGAGATAAAAAACGATGAGCCATCACATCAATTCATGTTGCAACATATCACAGTTGCTATTGAAGCAGTTATGAGAATAGCAATTTGTTTGAAAAAAGTATAACTTCAAATTCAACTGCGCTGTTACTTTTTTTGTTGTTATTTTGTTACTGCACCGTGTTCCTCGGTCACTGACAACTAGGAATAGTTGAGTTCAACTCCACTCAGCACCGGAGAATCAGTCATTAAATTAGCGCTAATTTCTGAGGCGCCTCCGAACTCACAACTTTGTTACTAATTGACGCCACCCATTGAATAACCTTCAAGAGGAGGGGTAAATTGTCTGTTCCTCTTCACTCGACTAGCTCTCCTGGAAACTTACGGACGTTACAATTCATATGTGTAAGGGAAAATCGTTTGAAAGTCCATAAACCCACTCAAGGAAATTGAGTTGAATGTCACCCGCACGAACTCGTACTGGGTGTTCAACGTTTCAGGTTTTATTGCAGACAATGAAACTGAATCAGACGAGCTTGATGTCCGGACTCACACCAGTGGATGACTTCCTGGGGCTGGAAATGACTATGAAGAAATGACGCGGACGTTTGGACCTTTTTGGAGAAAATAACGACATAGACAAGCTCCTGACTTTGGATAAAGTTTTGATAGCCCTTTATGACGGTTTTAGGTTTGCACCTAACCGAGCGTTTGAGGAAACGACAAAAACGAACTTGTGAAGTTCGATTTTGTGATGTGCTATGGCTGGTGTCGCTATTTAACGAACGTCCTCTTCAATTTTGACAGTTGCTCTAGGAAGTTTGAGAACGAACACAAACTCGTTTGTAGTACATTTTCGTTGTTATTATTGTACATTTATGGAATTTGATGTGTTGAATAATACGCTTAACGTATCTCTGCACTGGTTTGCCGGTTTGTTCTTTACCAACCACTTCAATTTCCTTGCATGCATAACAGCGTTCATTAGAACCCGTCCTTGGTTCGTCTATAATGTGGTAAAAGTTGAAAACTTTGGAAAACCCCAGCATCAAAAACTACTAGTAAACCATACGAAACATGACCTGACTACAATGGAACAATGAAAACGAAATATTCCCCCGGCGCCAGGCGCCTGTAGTCAACTGGCACGACGACGTTGTGAGTCGAGCAGGCCGGTGGTTTTGATGAGACGGGAGGGAGGGAGTGCAAACGACGAAACGATTACTTTCGCAGTAGTTCCCGCGAGTTCTTACAATTAGTCGACTTTGGCTCACTATAATTACTGTAATTTCACTATACTCAGTACGCGTACGTACACGTCTAATACTCATATTCGACCCAGAATGTAAAAATACCTTGAAAACGATACGAAACACAGCGTATTTGCGATTATACTGCGTTTTGTTAATTTTGTTAACCATTTTTTGTTCATAACAACCATGGGCTTCGTCCGATCGGATTGCCGAGATGGCGGGCACAACTAGATACCAAATGGGATTTTCGTGCGAAAGAACGGTTTTTTAAACAACGTTAAATGCACAAGACGGCCTGGACGGCGGACGGACATTGCAGATTTTGAATCCCCATGTATTGAAATGTAAAGTATCAAATTTTGAGGGGGGGGGGGGTGTAAAAAATTTTCCTGACCGAAAACATAGGGTTATTATTCAGAATGAATAATATACGAAAATCTTAAGGGCCCGAGTAAAACTGTTGAGAAATTGAGTTAACACCGTTCAAGACGTCTTGTTAATATTATTGAAATACCGTGGAGGATTGATTGTGTAATACGTTTTGTAAATCAGTTACAAAAAATATATATATGGTTGAGTAGTTGAGTGAAACTCGTTGGAGAATGTGGAGTAAAAATAGTTGATGAATTTTGAAAAAGTCGTTCAAAAATGAAGAAAAATAGTTGGGAAGTCGTTTTTAAAATATGTTCATCAACATTTGGAAAATTCGCCAAACAAATACCCTTCCATAGTAACTACCTTTCACCTTTGAATTAATTATTCATATCATGGTTTTTACGGGAATGTACGTCATACAGTTGCTGTTTGCAGAAGAGAGATCTCTATAGATGTGTACTTTCAGGTGGACGTTGTGCCATGAAGCCCTCTCGAACTGAAAATAAATCCTGTTATAGGATTGTTTTCGGGCCTCACACAATAATAATTCCTTCCCTCTCAATCAGTATCGTATATTCGGTACGTTCCTAGAAATAGCCAAGCCATAGAAAGAGGAGCGAAGTGGTGCCGCAGGAGCCCGGAAGAGGAATAAGCCGATCGCCTCGTTGAGCACCACGGACCCGATTTTCCTAACCTCTCGATCGAGGCAATGCGGTCCCCTCTCTCCATGTTCTTCAGCCAAGAAGTTATCTTCCTCTTCAGATTTAATCGGAGCTGCCTTGCAAAAAGATCATGGCCTCATGATCGGGTGGCAATGGGGTGGTAAGGCGTTTTTCCAATGGAGGTCCTCAGCATCCATCCTTGATCGGGTAGCGAAGAGGCGCGACGGGCGGTGGCGCAGGCAGGTGGGAAGATACGCTTGTGGTTGCTGGGCACGGAGCGATCGGGTTCTTGGCGACTGTAGTGTGGTGGAGCATGAGGCGCTGGGCTTGAGCGGCGGCGTTTGGCGTAGGGCCTGGTTAGGCGGCAGCGATCCGACATCAGTGAAGGAGGCCCCAGAGTTATGGGCCTAGACAGTCGAATCGAAGGTTGGCATCCATGGAGCACCAGCCCGGGTTGTGGGCCGGTTGGCAGGAGGCAGGGACCATGGGAAGCGTAGGCCACGGCGCTTTGTGCCGGAGAGTAGTGGAAGGAGGTCGTAGTTCGTATCGGTAGGAAGCGCGGTGGCGGACACCTGACGAGCGGTAGCGGACGATTCGAAACGGACTTGCCCCAGGTACCCCCGTACGAATTTGTACAAAATGTGATGTTTTACAGTAGTGAGTAGGTACAGAGAGAAATTGACAGAAGAGTAGTACCAACAAGATTTCGCGGAAACAGGTAGAGTACAGGGAAGATTAAACTTAAGACTAAAAACCAGAGTAAAGTGGAAAGTGCAGGTAAACGAAGGCCTACTGAAGGCGATGACCCGAAATTGGTCTCGATGACATGCTAACAATAAATTCGTTACCTGCCCTGTTCCACAAGTACTCATGTTGCCTTCGTACTCTAATTTCCTTATGGTACTACCTCTTAGTTCCAAACCTAAGCAGAATGGCTTTCCGAGAGCCAATTGTCCATAGTTACAGATGGAAAGAAGAGCGAAGTGGTGCCGCAGGAGTCCGGAAGAGGAATAGGCCGATCGCCTCATTGCGCGCCGCGGACCCGGTTTTCCTAACCTCCCGTTCGCGGCAGTGCGGTCCTCTTTCTCCCTGTTCTTCAGCCAAACAGTTATCTTCCTCTTCAGATTTAATCGGAGCTGCTTTGAGCGGCTCTGCCCGATAAAAGCGGCTCCGGTGTTCCAAGTCACAGCTCAATCCGATCGTGCCCGTAACAATCCGTTATTTTGGGAGATGAGGCATCGTGTCAGGACTCATATTTCCTTGCGATAATTCTATTCATGCACCGTGCAGTTTTTTAAATCTGGCGCGGTATGATGTTCCCCCAATTGATGGAGATAATCCACAAAGTCAGAAACGTATCGAAATGAATTGGAGGGGCCGAGAGGGCGAATCCCTAATTAATTTCGTTTAATCGGGTAATTAAATTGAACGAGCGGTTCGAAATCAAAGTGAAGAGGTTTTTATCGTCGAGATGGGATTTGATTGATAGGCCTTTGAACCTTGGGGGGGGGGGGGGGATAAAGAGTTAGATGACGACAGGGAAGGCAGCGCGTGGATGCCCCATATTTCTGTAAACAGCCCTCTCTTCGTTACAGATGGAGCCTTTTTCTATTCCCGAATCCTGTTGAAGATCAGATCTGCTTCCCTCGTAACTGAATAGATTTATTTTGGGCTCGCTATTACTGTCTTCAACGCTTCTAACCTCATTGTTTTGGATTTAGGGGAACTCTACTTAATGCCAGAGATCTTGTTCCAGCGGTTGGTGGGTTTCTTGGTGTTGAAAAACGTGTTTATCCGTTAGTACTGTTCTGCTGCATCCATCGAATTAAATTTATATATGTGTAATTCAGATCTAAATCATGGGGTGTCTTCGAATAATCAATACATACCGTTTTCCAAAATTGGTACTTGGGTCCGAGCGGAGATTTCTATAATTTTTCACACTAAACACATAAACCAAGTTTGACCTGACAATTTGGGCGTCAGCGAATTTCAGTTGTTCGGGTGTCAAGTGACAAATTTCATTGAGGGTGTGGAAGACCTGGCTAACTAATCTGCTTTGCATCTTAACATAGCCTGTGAATGATCATGCACAAAAGGACTCTTAAGGAGAAAACTGTTGAATCTAATAAGGAATTGATGATTCTTCAGTGATGATTGAAGATTCTCCAACGACCAATCCTAACGAAATTAGAATGATATACTACAACGAAACTAATGTACGGCATCGAAACTAATTCGGCCAGAGCTCAACCGAGATCAATTCAGGGGCTCCTTGGATTAGAAGGAAAACGAACCCTTTGAATAACTGCAGGGTTTCCTTCTCTTCATAATGGGATCACCAAGACCTCCTCGATAGCGCCATGAATTGAATGAATCCCTTGCCCAGCTCCAATTCTCTCAGCAAGCGAAAAGGGGAAGAATTAATCGATCTTTCGTTAAAAACCTTTCTTTCGCTCGATTGCTTCTGATCTCGTCTTTTCTTCAGCTTCATTACCGTCTAATTTGAATGAAGGTAGCAAGGTAAATTTTGCCGCCTTGACGCTTGAATTGGCTCGCTTTTCCGTTGTTTGCCTCATTGAAGTTTTGCCATTGTCTATCTACGACACATCCTTTATTCTCTAGTATGAAATTATGAATTTTAGCATTTGAATTGTGGTAGTCCAATACAGTGAGAGTTTATTAGCGCTCATTAGATTATTGGGGGCGATGCCAGAAATTGCTGAAAGAATATTCGTGAGTCTGAGGAAAGCTGTTGGATTCGATAGGATTTATGTTCGGTTTCGTGACTTCCCTACGGATCGTATCACTTTCCTCCCCACCATCTCTAGACTAAGGTAGGACGAAATAGGGATACTACTGCTGACTAGTGGTAGATTTTGTGCCAGAAATCGTGTAGAAAGTGTCTACATTTTCGGAGCGAACGAATGCATTCAATTTTTCGTGACAAGCAGAACGGAAGGCATTTAACATAACGTCAATGGGAATCGAGTAATTCAATTCACTGTGGTGTGTTCCTCATCGGTAAGTCGGAATCCCCCAACACCTCGTCTAATTCATTCAATGATTTACAACGGACTCATAATTTCACGCTCTTCCGCGCTTTTGATGCTATTGAGGTTCGTTACTGTTGCCTCGAGCGCGTTAACACGAGTAGCATCGGCTTTCAAGGAGAGATAACGTCGAATCAACACATGTTTGAATGTTAAATAATACTTCCCGTCGTTAAATCACAATTAGTTACTTTACTTACCTCACTTGTATACAGATCTACATCAAAGTTTTCAAGCTCAGTAACGGGCCAAGTTTCCAACCGTAGGCGTTTGAAAGAGCAGGAATTTGTTTTGTTCGGTTTTTGCGAAGCTGGCAGCGTTTCTTACATTTTGGATCTCCCCACTGTTGAAGAAGAGCAGAGGAGAACGCGTAAATATATAATTTAACAACGTGGACTTGCAGGGATGTGGAAGCGAGGTTAACAGTTGGGTGTCACTCTCGACATGTTTATGCCTCTGAAATTAGTATGAATTATGCAGAGGGGTTTTGAGGTTGGGTACACTGGGTTTTAGCGGAACGGGTGTGATCTCTGTTTGACTCCTTCGATAGGTTGGTCTTAACAGGGGCCTTTTTGAGGTGAACTTGGTGCCTGAGAAACGTCAGTGTGACGGTTGGTGGATGATCACGTCAACGTGAAGTGTCTGGAAAAGTGTGAAGTGCGCTGCTTTATTGGGCCTTGCCTGCCTGGCAATTGAGTGAGGTTGGAGAAACAGTTAGTTTCTTTCCCGCCAGTTTCAAAATTAAAAGACAGGAACTGAGGGAATTTGGAGTGCAGTGTCTTCAAATAGTCGATGATGTTTTGTTCTTAATAAAATCTCGCCTGACTGGCTATTGAACGGACGCCGAAAATAAGAAGTTTGTTTTTCACATCTTCTAGTGTACTGTTTTATCGAATACGATCAAACACAATTAGCACTTCCAGGTGTAATTAGTTACTACATTTTGTCTGTGTAGCATAATGCGACGTTTGCGAGCTTTACGTAGGTTGAGGAAAGTTGCGAGATGTTCTTAACTTCTTTTCACTCTTTCCAGACGCGAGAGGGAGAATCTGAGGGAAAATTCCTCTGGAGGGGGGACCGGTTTTGGAGAAACTGCCTTTTGAATTCTGAGGGCGTTTAGGATATTTCAACCTTCCGAAGCCTCACAAAACGACGTCCTTCCAGAGTGCTGCCAGTGCGGTGCTTACTGGAGGGGAGTGTCCCCTTCGCCATCTACCGAGGCGCTTGGCCGCTGGGCTGGACAGGAGTGTGTCTGTGACTGTGGCTGTACCCAGGCATTCCAAGGACACGCGCTCCCCGCCTTCCGCTTGTCCTCAGTCCACGCTGCGTTATTAATCTCCGTTACTACCAACAAAGAAATCGGAGCTCCTCTCGAACACCTTATCTCAATTCATTAGAACTTGGGCTTGTGCGATAACGAACGACTTCGTCATTCCTGTTCGCACCCAACGCTTTTAAACCCACGTAAATAGTACACAGTAACTGATCCATAACTACTTCAACCTCACAGGTGAAAGAATGTGTCATTCCAGAATTTTATAATTCGTTCCATCATTATACTCAGTATGTTAGCTTACATCACAGGAATCTGCTGTATTTGTACCAAAGACGCTGAATCCCTAGTTATTGCTGCTACGTCAGCTCATACGAGGGTATAAATGTTCCCACCTCACCACAGCTCGGTGTGTTCTCGATCAGATATCTTGCTGTTCGTTTCTAGTTCCCCCTCTGTCGTTTGTGAGTCTGTTAAAGCTTTTTATTATACTTAAATTGTGGAAAAGTAAGCAAATCTTTTTTTAAAATCCCCTCAGGAATATAAAACTTTTAACTTGTATCTACTTCCTGTACTGCCAAGAGCATGTCTGTGAGAACGGTTTTGTCTTGTTAGCGGAATCCGTAAGGAAATCGTGTGATATTGTTTTTGACGGTGGATTTTTCAGGAAAATCCTTTGTCCCGAATCGCAGAGCAACGTGATGTTTTCGACGCATAATTCGTGGACTTGTTATTTTTCTCTTCGGAATTAGCTGTAGGGCCAAAATGGCGGCTGTCTCCTTATATTTTTGTCTAACGTACAGCACAATTTACGACTCGTTGATGCGTGGCGTGGCATCGGGCGGTTTGAAACGGCCCGTGTTGCTTAGCTCGCAATCGGAGGAGCGAACATGGGGTCTGAACTGAGAGGGATTCGGGTATAAAAAGAGACAGGCTGGTAGGAAAAGAAAAAAAAACTATTTGCTTTCTATTTGTTCGATAAAGTCAACATTTCGTCTAAAATTGGACTTTCACGAAGTAGGTCTTTGGCTGAAGCTGAGTGGAACAACTGTGGAATTGTCTCCTTGAAGTCTGAGCAGCTGCTAAACTCAGAATGCGGTCACTTCGGAATCGTTTCAGGGCAGGGAAGAGAACTTTAAATCCAGTTGTAATACTGAACGAATACTGTTATACAATTCGTTGAGGAAGGGACGGAGAGAGAGAGAGAGAATGAATGAATGACGGCTTTATTATTAATACATCTGGCGAAATTTAGTCGTACTCGACCATTTTTACACCTAACCAGAAATTTTAAAATTTACCATGATAAATACAAATGTGTCAACAGTTTTCGTTTGTTCTTCTTATTAGCTAGTTTTCTACTACAACAATATCTTCGTTTCATTATTTGATTGGTTTTTGTTTTTTTGAATTTTATTTTATTTTTTTACTATTATTTTCTTCTCGAACTAAATTCAGATATACTATAATTCACATAATTTAAATAGCCTGTCGTGCCATGATTTTAGAGAGTTTAGAGGAATTTAGTAAAGGGATAGCAAAGATTCTCTCACCCGTTTCTTGAAAGTTGTATGACTTTTTAGTTGTTTTAGTTCTGATGAGAGTCCATTGTAATATGATATGCTTTTTGAGATGAATGATGATCTATAGGCAATGGTACGGGATTGTGGTAAACGGTAATTTACTCGTAAGAACTTGGTTCTGGTTTCTAAATTATGAATTTGTGAAAATTTCAAATATTGTCGCGCGAGATATGGTGGTTGTTTAGTTGTAGTAATTTTGAACATGATTGCTAACATAGAGTATCGTATTAATTCATTAATTTTGAGAATTTGTTGTTTTTTAAATTTATCACACGAACTTTATCATCATATTTCAGATTTAAAATATATCTGATGGAACTATTTAAGGCTCTCTGCATATTGACACGACAGGTTGTGTTGAGATCACACATAATCTTTCTTTTAGGGTCAGAACTAGTCCGTGCTTAGTGAACCAATCCGACAGATTTTTCAAATCTTGGTTGACCATCTCTACCGCGTCAATGAGATCTTCTGGTTTGCAGGTTAAGTAAATGCTGATATCATCTGCGTATATAATTCTGCTGCATGTTGAGATTGCGTCTGAAAGTTTCTGACAGCCAATTTGTCTGAGAATGGCTAGCGCGAGTTCTTGATCGAGGCTGTTGAAAGCGTGGCTGAGGTCTAGGCTGACAAAACTGTCAGTTTACTATCATCCATGCTTTTCCTCATGTCGTCCGTCACTTTAATGAGTGCAGTCTCAGTGCTGTAATTTTTCCTGTAGCCAGATTGATACATATCGAGTGCGTTATTCTCCTCCACAAACTCTGATAGTTGCTCAAACACGACTTCATCAACAATTTTTGCGAGGACGCTTATTAGTGTGATTGGTCTAAAGTCAGTGTGTTCTAGTGCTGGGGTTTTTTTTTATTAATAGGTAAAACATATGCGCTCTTCCATTGATGTGGATATTTTGTTGTATCGAAAAATTGAAAATGTGTACCAGAATATCAGAAACCTTATCTGAGATTATAAGTAAATAATAAATAGACCTGATAAATATCATCAGGTCCCAAAGCGTTCGACGATATTGCTTTGATTACATTTTTCACTTCTCCATGGGTGATTGGCTGAAATGTCAATCCAGTACCTATAGAGTGAGCGTTCACAAACGCTCATAAAATCTAAGGGGGTCATTCCAGAAATTTCGGAATTTCAACTACCACCGTTTCGCTTACTACCAGTTTTGAAAGTTATTACCCAATAACTCTGCAAAAGTAATTACTATCCTCTTCAAAAAAATCTGTTCACGGCCTTATTTATTCTCTGTGTACCGATTGTTCAATAATGATTCAGGAATGAGTGCTTGCAGCACAATAAATTCCGGAACTGTAAGCTCTACCTTTGTCTGTTGCCGTGAAGTGTTGTTTGACCAAGTTCAAAGGAACTGGGTGATAAATGAATTGAGTAAGTAGAAAAAGCCGTGTACAAAGTGAATTGACGTAGAGCTAAGGAACGTTGTGTGTTGCATTGCAACAGATATTGTCATTATTAATCTCGTTCGTATTAAAAAAATCTGGATGGTCCGCGTGTGTGTTGATTTTTAATCGAAATTTTTGTAGAATTCCAATTTATTCATTTATCCCTTCGACATTATTTCACGACTGTCAACTCTGGGTCATGTACTTATGCGGTCTGCCTTGCTACCTGATAACTCGTCCCTATCTTTTAAGTAGATGGGGAAATTCTGTTTGAAAGCAACTTCCAAAAGCAAATCCGGACGCACCTGTTCACAGGATCAAACGTACCTGACCGAATTTCGTCGTCCCGCGGCGGATTTAAATAAATTACACTACAATGAACTACTGCTCCCTTCGTAATCTGGTTTAAAAACCTCCCGGGAGCCCCTTTTTCCATACAAATGTCGACGTCTTTTTGTGGCATCTACGTCCCTCCAGAGCCTACTTTGAAGGGCTCAGCTGTGGGTTAGGTGGCTCCTTTCACTTGCCGACGATCCTCCAGTTGATAAACAGACACGTTTTCGCTCCGACATAACAGGCCTGGGATAAAGTAGGTAGTCCCTGTTTTTTTACTAATCCGGTCATCGCCAAGTGTACACTGAGTATGTTGAATGTGACACGAGGTGAATAAGGATCTCACAAATATCCCCTGTCTGGGGCTGAAACCCTCATCCTGTTCGCCATTTTTGAGAGACATTAGTGAGGTCAATAGTAGAGTGGTATCGCCTCTCTCTATAAACGTTGATACCAAATAAATATTACTGACAAGTCTCGTGGCTATCACAACTATGAATTAGCGCTAAAGAATAATTTGTTCTAGATTTATTTAATTCTCTAGTCCACTCAACTGTATTCAGGTTAGAGGAAATGTGTTACCTCATACTATCCCTCTCTACCATATACTTAGTACAACCCATAGCATTCCCTAAGTACGTCACACCACACCGAAGAATCGCTGGGTATTCTCGTCACCTGGCGTGCGCTCCCATCCTGTAGGAGGTGTTGCTTCTCCTAGTTCGGCCCACGATGTGTACGTTGAACTCTTTAGTCCATCCTTTGTCCTCAAATCCATTCGATTTTGCCGGCAAAGTGAACTGAAATTGTTGAGTCGTCGTAGGAAGGCAATTGTTTGCCAGGTCCTGTTGGCTCTGGGTTGTTAGCGCCGCAGGTGAAGCGGGAAACCACGCCCCCCCCCCTACCATCAACGAGCTTCGTCAAGATTAGTATTCCCTCGACAGGTCGAAGGACGTTGTCCTTGAGACTTTTGAGCCTGAAGGGAGTACAAAAATTTTCGTGCAGAATCATCTGTTTAAAAAATTTCGAATTGTCCAACTCTTGATCTTCTGATCTTGCTAAATTCCGGTGACATTTGATTCTGACTTCGCCACGCTAATTCTGTTCGTCGTTCGTCTGCAATTTTTCGAGACGCATTTAGTAGCACCCGCGCATGAGAGATATGAATTTGAGGTAAATCACGTTGGATTGCCGAATTGCGAAACCTGAAATATAGCGGTTAATACAAAGTCGGTGTAACATGTTATTGACGTTCTCATGTATATCCGTTAAAACGTTCTTTATATATTATCATTAGGAACATATCTAAAGATCATAGTAGGGAAGCATTTACACTAAAAGCTTACTTCGTTCGTTAAATAATTGCACACATTAAACAGTAACCAAGACAGAAACCTCGCGTAGAGCCGGGGGCGACGCTGCTCAGTGGGTTGAAGAGTTTTCAGCAAGAGGTGTCAGAAAAGTTACCACTGGGATTACTGGCTCTTGGTAGCGTGTTCACCTACCAATAGAGAATGTGAGCTAGGTTTAGACCGTCGTGAGACAGGTTAATTTACCCTACTGATGAGAGGAACCGCAGGTTCGGACATTTGGTACACGCAGTCGGTGCTGAGATGCTTCCATCCTTTATGAAGGATTATGCTTGACCCCCTCAAAGGCCGAATCCCAAGTATTAGCAACGATAACGCTTCGAGTTTAGTGAGTCCAAAGCTCGTCAATTGCGACATTACTAGGCAGCCAGCACGGTATTGATCGTGTTGTCGCACTAGCCCTTGAGCTACCCGCTTCTTGTGGTTGAGTTCAGTATAACTGCTCGTAACGGGTCCCGCTGCGCGGTCCTGGCTGGGGGCCCCACCCTGGGCACCTTGGCAGGAATGGTGGCAGCTCCTGGAAACAGCGGTGCTGGGGTCCTGGTGGCCCTTCCTCCCCCTCCTGTGGCTATGGCAGTGGCTGCGGGTGGGGTGGGGGGCTGGCGGGTCCAGAATTGGCAGGGAGGACGTCAAGGTCCTTCCAGCCCAAACTGCAGAGAGACTCCAGGCAAGAGAAGAGAGGCCGCAAATCAGTATTCTCGTAAAGGCAGAGGGATCATACACAAAGGGCAGTAAGGAGACCTTGGAGGAGCTACTGGTAGCTCACTTCCCGGGGTCTGGTAGCCTGCAGCTGGGAAATAGCCACCACCATCACCAGAGTGCCGATAGAGGTACCTGTCATGGGCGATCGAGGAACCCGCCTCCAGGGAAATGTTTACACTTAATAAGGTTAAATGGGCAATTGGTTCATTTACACCTTACAAGGCGCCACGTGCGTATGGGATCTTCTCAGCCATGTTGCAGCATGGTAGGGAGGCTCTGGGTCCGATACTGGTGAGGCTTTTCAGGGCAAACTATGTCCTTGGGTACATACCCACTATGTGGAGGAAGGTGAAGGTGGTCTTTATACCAAAGCTGGGTGGCTCCTCGGCCCTGGCTAAGGGCTACCACCTCATCAGTATCATGTCCTTCGTGTTGAAAACAATGGAGAAGATAGTGTGCCTATCAATAAAGGAGTACTGTCTTACTCAGAACCCCATTCGGAGTTACTAGCATGCCTATCAGAGGGGGAGATCCACTGAGACTGCTCTGAAGGAACTGGCGACAGTGCTGGAGGATGCTCTGAGATCCGGAGAGATTGTGCTGTGCTGCTTTCTGGATATATGGGGGGCTTTCGACAATACGTTGTATGCCTCAATTACGGCTGTGGCTGTTAGGAAGGGAGTAGATCCTTACCTAATCTCTTGGACCAAGGAGATGTCGAGTATCAGGGTGGTCTTTTTGGAGTTGGGGGAGAGACACACTCTGTGGTGCCCACCAAGGGATGCCTTCAGGGGGGGGGGGGTGCTCTTTCCTCTCCTCTGGTTACTGGTAGCTGGATACCCTTCTCGAGCTGCTGGAGGAGAAGGGCTACAAGGTAATAGGATCAGCAGGACGACCATATAATTATAGTCAGGGGTAAATTCGCGAGTGTATTGTGTATAGTTCAGTGAATGCATGCAGCATGTATGAATACCCCACAGAGATGGTGCAATGGGCAAGGACAGTTTGTCAATCCAGACAAAACGAGCCTGGTCCTGTTCACCTGGAGGTGCAGCTGGGTGGTAAGGCAGTGAAGATCCAGCATGAGATCAAGTACCTGGGAATTTTCCTTCTTGGAACGCTCACTTGAGCGTTCTTGCCACTTGATGCTTGACGAGGTGAAGATGGAGGGGTCCGAACTGCATGTGGTAGACTCAATGCTTTGTGTTATCCTTTCAGATACTCATTCATGAGCGATCCAGGTGAGAAGGGGGAGTTCCCGCTTTCGAAGCTGGTGCCCTGGTATGCTACACTGATGGCTCGGTGCAGGGTGACCTTCCAGGGGCAGGCATCTTTGGGCCATGAATTAGAGCGGCGATCCCATTAGGGTCGTTGGCCGTGGTAACGGTATGTGTGCAGCGGCTGCTGCAGAGGGGACTGAAGCCGCAGAGAATCTACATCATGGTGGACAGTCAGGCCACTCTCATACTGTCTTACATCGTGGCAGGTGTGGGAGTGTCTGACTGGACTGAAGGCCCTGGCTGAGGACAACAGTGTAACACTGTTGGGTGCCAGGGCATCAGGGTATAGAGGGAAACGAACGGGCTGATAGGTTGGCTAAGAGGGGATCAGCGCAGATCGCTATTGTTGTTGAGCCCTTTGTTGGGACTACCAGGAGCCACCTACGTAGAGAGGTTGGCAAATGGGAGGATAGCCCTTAGACAGCCAAAACTCTTCATCCGGCTCTCTAGAGGGAGCTCCAAGGAGATGCTTGCACTGAGGAGGAAGGATATGAGGATCATATAGGGCCTGTTCACAGGTCACTGTCCACTGAGGTACCTACCACCTTGCAAATATTGGCAAGTGCGAGGTACAGGTATGCAGGTTCTGCGAGGTAGGGCTAGAGATGGCAGAGCATATGTTGTGCGTATGTGGTGGACTCGCGGCGTCACGCTGTTGTGTGTTTGGGGGGCCGTTTCTTCAGCCAGAAGAGGTGGCGAATGCAGAACTTGCGGAGGATATCCGGGGGTGGTGGGGGCGCATAGGTGACATCACACCAAGTGAGACCAGTGCCGTGGGGCCTGGGGGTGGTAGAGGGCGGCCATGGTCTGAGGATCAAAGACGCCCTTACAATAGGCCCGTTTGTGGCTGCAGTGAGGGTATCACCTGCATCTACCGTTTTCAAGGGGGGGGGGGGAACTGCTCGTAACAGTGTTTTTGCGTCTGAGGAGTTCCACTCCAAATCGTTTGCACACGATATTCATGCTGGTTGGGGTGTAGTAGTACTCGATAAAAAATACGATTCGGTGCGATCTGTCGTGTCTCAGCCCCGGTTTGGAGGATTCGTCCTCGAGAATGGAACCGAGCCTGCTTTCTATCGAATGGAATTCTTTTCGACGAAGAGAAGACCAGGTCCTGATCTTCCTGGATGGTGGTGTTTGAAGACTCGGGATGTTTGACTTTTTTGAATAAATAGTGCCTAATATCGTGGCAGTGGCTGGAAGTTGAGCGAGTTTGCACCCGGGAGCGTAACGCGCTACGCTGCGTAACTAAAAGAAAAAAAGGTTGGTGAAACATTATATAAACGTCATCAGGGCAGTTTGATTATCTACGAATTTGTATTTCTTCGACTTCCGTGTCTTCCTGTTGGTCAGGTGACTGGTGAGTGCGGGGGGTGGGGGGGGTGCTAACAAAGCGGGATTGGTAAACATTTCCAGGGTGCCAAGAAAACAAGACTGTTGCTCATCTGCTGTCCATCACTCAGAGCCAATATTTACTAGCTCCGAGTCCTCTACAGTGTTCTCTCTCTTCGCTTTTTGGTAGGTTCAGAGCCCGAGAGCGTCGCCGGTTCGTGTTTTGTTGTTGAAAAGATCCAGAGCATGAACTGCCCAGATATTTTTGGCTCTATTCGGATGTATTGTCTGGAAGCTCGCCTTCTTCAAATTTCAAGCTATCAAGACAACGGGATAAGCGTAGAATATTCTGTTGTCCATTAACATGAACTTGAATTTAATAATTACGCCAAACGCTCAACAATATCCTGCAAGTAATTTGTGACATGAAATCCGACTGAAGCTGTTTCGGGGTTTGGGCTTCGAAAACTCACGATCGGCGGCTAGTGTGATCAAACCAGGCCTGAACAAAGACCCATGGACAGTTTCTGAAAGAGAGTTATACTTTTCTCTCTCTCCCTTTTTGTCCTGGAAAATGTTCCCGTGTTCAATTTCTTTCTTATACTAAGTTCCTTCCTAAGTTGCTTTTCCTTTCCTCTAATTCATCGGTTCATTCCCAGTACTAATTTATTTTCTTCTTTTCCCTTTAATTTCGTCAGAAATTGCATTGAGTCATATTTCTGTCACTACACTCACAATTCCCTACACGTCAATTCAAGTCTGGTGGGGGGGGGGGGGTTAAGTCTGTGTGCGCCTGTGAATACTCTGAGAAATAGAAGATTTGTTAAGGAACACTGGTAGTATCAGAAATTAAGAAGATGAATTATCAAACTTCCGTCGGTTCACTAGTGAAAAACACTTGTCATATTAATGGGATTAATAACGAAAACAATTAAATGAATTAAAATTAACTTTCTTCCAAATTTTAGATAATTTATTGTCAATTTAAACTCCGTCACTCAACCTTTGTCTGTTAGATTCTTGAATGTGCAAGGGTTAGATGGTCTTGAGTTGTTTTATTGAGTGTGCCAATAAGGGATGAAGTGTCACATCGTCCCTTCTCCGGTTAAGAGATGGTAATAGGCGGGGGTGTGGGAAGTCACTGTTAATACGGCACTGGTCCTTCAACTGCACCTTCCCTCATTTCAGCTGTCCATTTCGGTACGGGCGTTGTGAATGCAAAATCGACCTGTTTATTTATTGAAGAGGGTTCCCTCAACTCTTGAAGGCTAAAAAGGAAATCAGCTCCTCTCTCCTCCACTCGCTCTTCAAATAAAGCGTTTCCTGCCGCATTCGGAGAGCCCTTTGGTCAACACGCACACCATCCCTTTTGACGAAGGCCTCAATAATAGGCTGCTCAGCTCCGCTCGGTCAAGAGCTCAACGCCGCAGACTCGCCAATTTGCCAGCTTCTGGTTTTCTACACCTCGCCTGTTGGTGAGCCGTGGGCGCTGTGAGTCCTGGATTTTACCTCCATAAATCCCTCTCAGATACCCTGGTGTGGGTCGTTCCACACCAGAGTTAACTTCTACAGTCAAGAACGACCCCACCTCTCAGGTTCCATTTATGAATTGTAGGTGAGCTAGTTCTTAGTGCTCCTATTTAATGGCCAGTTGACCATTTCGCAGATGCTTCTTTTCAATTATGACCTGCGACTGGAAAGCTCATTCAACAATGAAACACATTCAAAAAACAAGTTCAGAGCCTTACCTCCAGGCCCAAGCAATAAATGCCGGTAGATACACTTTAATGTTTCTATGATTTATGTCCACTTGAAACCACTGAAGACCTCCGCCATCTTGCCTGGTTTTGCAGATTACACAAAGCGTATTCACTAAACCTGGAATCCTGAAGTTGCATTATCCGAATGGGGTCTTCGGATGCACAGGCAGAGGTAGTGGGGTGCACCTAAGAATGGGGCATCATTGTTGACATTCGCAGTGTGCCTATCACAGATCTGGGTGCAAAGGGTACCTAGTTGTGTCTCATCGAATACACTGCCATTGGGCAATTTATCTCGTCAAGTCTTCAGGGAACAATCATGTGCTCTAAATGTCCGACACAAATTGGTTTTGTCCGTCGTTTATCAACCTAGATTTATCCTGAGGTTCAATCTTGTGCTCTCTTTCATTGTTAGTCGTTTCCCGAATTGGTTCCCCGCATATCCTGCCGAATATTCATTCTCCCCACAGGGCGCGTTACGACATTCGAATCCGGTTGACCGGTGAATCTGTCATCTCGTTCCTATTTGCTCATTGAATGTTGACAACTTTTCATTTCCTATTAACTTCGGCTGGCGCCCCCCCCCCTCCGTGTCCTTTATGAAAAGACTTCCTCCTCGTTTTCAGTCGTCTATCCGGGCGCCCGTTCGCTCCTTCGAACCCCCACAATCAAAATCCCCTTGCCCTCTTGTAATGCGTTCCTCCACAATGGAATCCCCTCTGCCTAACGAGGACACAATTTGACTTTTTATTTCTTCCAAGTTTTTTTGGATGCGAAAGCGGGGGAAAAGGTGTTATCTTTTTCGAACTGTACGCGTTAGGGTCAACTCGAGCTGATGAGGGCGGGTCAATTATTTTGATTCGATCAAATCTCCTCTTAACTCCTGATTTATATCCTCCCGCTCGCTTTTGAAGTCTTGATTCTAGGAGATGCACCGAAGAGAGACTCCGAGAACTGGTGAATCTTCTTGTCAGGTTCTTCAACTTATCGACCGTCCCACGATAACCTGCGGGCTAGATATCAAGCTTGTGTTGATATACACATACAAACACAGACCATTTATCCAAACAGCGTTTTTCGGATTCAGTAAGCCCTAAAACATAAAGATCTGAAGGGAACTTAAAAAACATAGGCTCATCATTGTTTCAACGGATTACATAATGTTTCATCAACCTCCGGACACGCTAAATAAGTCAGAAACAAACGGCTGACAGAGGGGAGGAAGGACACGAATTCGCTCTACTGGCTAACCCTGTTCATTCGTGTTACCTCTATTTCTTCCGACCAAAACTCAACACCTCTGGATTCAGCTCGTGCTCGGGGAGCGACGGGATGTAACGATAGTGATCTCCAAGTATCGTCATATCAGTGGATGAATCGAACATCGACCATATGAATGGGAATTCTCAGCTCGGGTATTTAGATCTGCGACGGTTTCGCTGACTGACAACGAGAGTTTTCTTCAAAAACCAGTTTCGTTAAATTTCGTTGTTTAGGGGTAACTCAATTCTGTTAGCTTCTAGTCGACATTCTACCGATCTAGTTCCGTGGGAACGGTTAGAATGCCCCAGGGCTAAACAATTTTCCGTTTCCTCGTGGTAGAAGTAAAGTTTGGCGTTAACGTTCAAACATTTGTAGAGAAAACCAGGTAGAAGCTTCTGAGGAAGTAGTGTCTCTTCAATTTCTCTATCTCGTATTATTTTCATCGCTGGAAGTGGTTGAAGCTGTTAACTCTCCGTATGGAGAATCAGAAATAACAGGTGAAACGTTTAAAGGGGTGGCCCATTGACGGAGCACGTAGCTCGTGAAAGTAGAGTCCATTTTCTACGAAAGTGCGAAGCCTTCCCCCCCTCCCCTCCTTCCTTTCTCTTCCCGCATCACAAGGGTTCGACTGAATTTACGTTGAGCTTTCTCAGCCCAATTCCTGTATAAGAATGAAAAGAATTGAAATTACCCCTTCTACTCGGAAATATGAACTTAACCCTCGAATTTATTTACAAACCGTTTCTAAGGTTCGCCTGTGAATATGATGGACCGGTCATGAAAACGAGGACAAAGCACTGTCCACTGGGGAAGCTTTAATAAAACAGTCGATAAGTCTTCAAAACTAGGCTCGTATCCTCATAAATTGATCATGCGAATCCCCATAAACGTCAGTGTCATAGTGGTCAGGCAATTCAAGCTAAAATCTGATACTGAAGCACCAATAAATATCTGGTGCAACGCAGCAAACAATTTTATTCAGTCTCACGTACAATCAGCAACATATATCTCGGTATGAACTCATGTTTTCCACTCGGTTCATCTGAACTCTGTACAGCTTAGAACAGCAATTGTGAAGTCTTAACGTTTTAGAATTGATTGGGTCTTGAAGGCCACTTCCCTCCTCCAACCCAACACGGCGAGGCGATGGCTACCGACGATGCATCTAGGGAAACCGTCTGCTCCAGAGGAGATAGAAATGTACCTCATCTGGCCACTAGAAGATTGTCCCTGACTTAATGTACAGTTGAGACAATTGAATGTGAGAGTTGGGTATATACTGTTTGATTGGGGGGGTTCTAGTTACTTTCGAGAATTCTCGTTGTGTTATAGTGGGGAAACCAAAATACTTTTAAATGTTCAAGTTAACCATTTACAAGGGGTATTATTAATAGAAAGATTTTTGCAGGCGTCCCACGACGATTGGGGGCTCAACGAACTGACAAGCTGTTTTTGACAAGAGTGTGACAGTGTGCCACACAATTATTATTGTACCTTTCATGAAATTTTTAGGCCACTGGATGCGTCCACAATATTTTATATGGTTAGAGACGATCCTTTACGTTTTCTAAAATGCGCTGTGTGGTGTGGCGCTCATCTGCCTTCCAACTGCTACAGGCGTTGGTTGTTATACTGTCTGAATCAATAGGCCTACTGTTAGTCATTCCGTGCGTCCCACTGTAATTCTTCAAGGCAATACTAATGTAAACCTTTCATTACCTAAATCTGCTTCTTAGACGAAACGAAAGGAAGTTTCGATTGCAGATAATTCTAACACAGACAACTAAAGCAGGAGTTTCCTCGCTTTCAACTCGCAACCTTCGGCAATAGGAAATTGCCATTGGCTGATAGTTGCTCTCGGATTCCTGGTTCTTGTGATTGGCTGCGTAGGCGAACTGTCGAGCTTTAGACGGAAGAATTGACTGTCTGGGACGTTGGGACTCTCGTATTAGAGTTCGTTGGTTGCCCCCCTTCTTCTTTACTGGTCTCCTGTTGCCTAAGAAACTAAAAGATTGCTCGTCCAATTTCGCCCGAGTGAAGTCATCTTTCTGCTCTTTCTTTGTGATAGTCATCAACTTTGTAAACCGCTGGTTTGAGGTTCTGTCCTTTGTCCGGGTTTTGAGTTCGTTATTCGTAGTCCGACGAAAATCTCGATACCGCTCTCACCCATGAAGAGCTCATGCTGTAGTTCCCACCACTCCTCGTTTTGTAGTTCCAAACTCAGCACTGAACGAGCTTTTTGATGTACACTCGGCCGTTTAAGCCACTTCCATGTCGCCGGTTTGTTTTGAGGAAATTCTAGCAAATAAGTCATATTGAAGCTGTTGTGAAGCATTTATTTACTTCCAACATTACATTGTTAATTACAGAATCGTACCACCCTCCACCCTACCCTTAGCAGAATATGAATATTTTGAATGATTCGAAAAGTTACTTTCTCTGACTGCAGTGGACTATTGCTCTCATTACTTGCACACCATAGGAATTTAGACCCCTTAACAACTAAGATCCGAAATGAAGGCAGGCACAAGTGGGACTGGTGGTTTTGCGGAGAGGATGCGATTAATGGGCTCGATTCACACTGAAAAGCATCTTCCGGGCAACCATCGAAAGGTTGAAGAGTAGTGAACCGATTTCGCTGTCGAATTTCTTTAGTGTTAAACAAAATAACGAAGATAACGGATTTGATCGGGCGCGAAATTCCTATACTGGTGAGGGCAACCGAGGGCATGAATCGAAACGATGAATGTGGCAAATGAGTTTGTGTGCAGCTTTCTCAGCAGCTTGCTTCGCTATATTGCGCTTTTTACTTTCCTTGGCTCTACAAAGTAGAAAGGAAAGTTATGTAATCGGCTGAAAAAAAAATTGAGTTTTCTTCAGATCTATACGTTTCAGACCCTCCTAGTCCGAAAAACACTATTTGGGAAAATTGTCTATGTATGTGTGAACGATTTTTAGAGAAAACGACCGTATCAAATCAGCTCAAACTTGATATCTCGCCCGCAGGTTACCATGGGACGCCAAAATAAGGGTATGAGCAAAATCCACCGAAAGTTAACTATAGTTATCATAGTGATCAAAACACCTTTTTTTCTCAAAAACTGCTCTAACGATTTTGATTACATTTTTTATATTGATAGCCCTCAATAAGGTAATACCATAAAATTCCGATTCGTGGGAAAATGACGAGAGCAGCACAATAAATTATAAGGGTATGAACAAAATCCACCGAAAGTTAACTATAGTTATCATAGTGATCGAAACACCATTTTTTTCTCAAAAACTGATCTAACAATTTTGATTACATTTTTTTATACTGATAGCTCTTAATAAGGCCAGATGGAAGAGGCCCACAACATGTCACGTGAGAAAATAGGTAAGGAATTGGCCAGCCCCAAAAGGCGGTATGACGTACATACATGCTCAGCAATCACGATACCAGATGGGGGACGAAGTTTGGTACTACTGCCCAAAACGACGGGTTGGAGTATGTTCGAAAAGTACAAATTTTAATATAATTATCGTGCATGGGCACACAAATGCAAACTCCTTGCTACAGTTCCTGTTTCCTCTATTCTTACATGGAGTCGTTCTAGGATTGTTGAACGCAGACCAGTTGGTTTTTAAGTTATAATATTGGATTTCAACCGTTCTACGGGCGAAGAATATTTTTATAGCTGGTGCACGCAAGTTCATGCATGTATCACAACGTCACACAAGTACCACGGGATTTGAGAGCACCATTGGGGCCGTTTTAGGTTTTATTGGAGGGACCTCGTGTGATAAATGGCTTTGGGCCGGTAGACATCGTTGATTGCAGTAAGCTTAAGCCACATCGAGGTTGCAGTGGGTTCCTGACGACTAGCGTAAGATCAACGGGTTGTCCCAGGCTACCTGTTCAGTAGATAAAAAAAGCTTCTATTTCTTGATGGAAGCATGTTAATTTTCCTGACCTTAATCTTCGTTCACTGCTGCAGTAGCCGCTATCAACGTTAGAACCAAACAGGCTCCAAACTAGTATTCCGCACGTCCCACTCCCCACATGCTATAACCAGCGGCTTATGGTTTACGTTTCAACTCGTATTCCTCGTTATCTTTACTCTAGCCCTACGAAAGAGCTGTGACGAAAAAAAATTGTTCATCCCCAAAGAGGTGAGTAGAGCTGCAAAGCGCCTGATAATCTGACCTTGAATAATGTTTTATTCAAGGAAGAAACGGTGCGAAAAGGTTCCTGTCTCACTCGTTTCGTTGAGATGGTATCCCAGAGAGGTTCCCTTTGGAGGGAGGAGGACGTTGCATCCTACAAGAGCTTGATCGGCCTAATTTATCTAGTTAACAGGCTCTTTCCCTTCCCCACGGCCGTCAGCCCCTGCATGCGCCTGTCTACCGACGCTTCACCGCAGACAATAGCTCCCATTACATTTGGAGATGATTTGGACCTCCACGGGTAGAATCGAGGAGCCACCCTTGTCTCCTTGCAATATTGAAAAATGAATGTAGGACTTTACACCAATAAATTGGTTTTTGCGCAGTTTTTTCGTTCTTAACTAACTCCGCTCAAATGTTACTGAACCTTGAAAAATTGAGATGATGATCAAATAAATATGTTAGGAATCTTTAATTACGCTAATAAGATGTGTAGGGGATACTCCAGACTACACCTAAATAAATAAATTGAATAAGTATAAACTATGGAAAGTTGTGTGGCGCTGATATTTTTCTACATGTCGCAGTCCCCTTCACTCACGACTATGCTCAAGTAATTTTTTTGCCAGTGTTTAATTTTTTTCGTCCGTGCACCAAACAAACGCTATGACAACAGTCTCAAGTCTTCGGAATGTCTCAGAAAATACGATGGACAATGATGTATGTGTTTGAGATGACACTGTAAACCGGACGTGACAATGTGAATAACAAGTTATTGTAAAGACGTACAGCTATATTTCCTCGACGAATCATAAAATTCCTATTAGGGTATTAATGAAATGAAATGCCATAACTGACGCGTACATAGCTACTCTCGGTGTAAATGAACGCCACGGCATGCTTAAAGTCACTGTAAATGACAGGAATGATGAAGCAAACGCCATAAATAACAGTTCAGGTATTTGAAATGACAAAGAAGATGTTCTGAAGATGACCTGAGGGAATGGAAATTGTCGATTTCATGTGCCATACGTGAGGCCAATTATGTCTGTGTTACGATTGACATGGATATCAAATTTTTGTTGTGAATATTGGAATCTACAGTTGACTGCATTGGAATCTACTGCCGATTGCGTCTCTAGTTTTGTTGAAGATCTAGGCGAGTGTTGAGAGTTGTTGATTACGAAGAACTGTCAACGAAGTTTGTGGTTGTGACAAGGGTGCGCGAAAGAGACTAGCGTTAAGCAAGTACATTCCGGAAAAGACTTAAGGTAATCCCTCGGTTTATTGAATCATATTTAAATACTAATTACTTCGTTAAGAAAGAACATCCCTCGAACTTACAACTGGCACTGAGTCAACACGACGAAAGCCCCCGCGCCGCCTCCCCTTCCATCACAACACCATACCCTTGTCCAGCCAGGATCAAGTCTGCCGCTCTGAATTGAGATGAATGAAAGTTAATTACTGAAATTAAGGAAAATGGGGAGGATAGAGAAATAAAAAGTGACGTGTGGAGTGGGAAAAACCTTTTGGCCGGAACAATTGATTTCTAGGGGAAAGGGCCGATGGCTTGGGGTGGTGGCGTGGAGTTGAGTCAGTGGCGCCTATGAATCATCCGCGATCCTCCACGTCCTCCTCCGTTTTAGATCGATTCGTCTGAAAGTAAACAATTTCCTTTTCACGGATCGCCGCCGCCAACGCCTCCACGTTCTGCTTCTTAACACCGACATAACTGATATTGATTGCCTCCTTAGTACTCTTCTCTGGGGCATGCTACAAATAACTAGTTCAGTTCATAATTAGGGAACTTGCTCTTTTCAGTTTCTATGAAGTAAACTTACACCTTCGCGCCTGAAATCAAAATTATTAATAATCAACCAACAGTCTATAACAACGAATGAGGCTCTGGAACAATCTGTAACAACGAGACGTCTAAAAAAATTCCGAAATCATCGTTTCTTTAAAATTTTCACACCAGTTTCCCTATAATTCCAGAACTATGAATAATAAATTCCAGACCATAAAGCGTATAGAATGTTAGAAAATTGATATACGCAGAACAATGAAGAGGTTACATTAGTTAGTGATTAAAATCTGTAGAGATTTTTCTAGTTCCGTAGCGAACAAAATCTGAGACGAACACAATACTTTTAATGAACCCCGATTCATACAATGGAAGACATGGAACTAAAACTTTTACGACGACAAAAACGAACGGAAAAACGAGACCACATCTGATCTAATACGAAAACATATGTTTCAAGGACTCGAGAATAATAATGTCCGCGAGTAAAAACGTCTCCAACAAAATCGATTAAGATGCGTGTAGTTGAGGAAAGTAGTGAGATTGGGCGCGCTACCCTCTCATGGTGATAAGTTGGGCGAAGTGGTTGCGAAGCTTTTATGTGTCCTATTCGGATATAATTTGTTTCTTATTGCATTTATTTGTCTGCAAAACGCGCTGAGTGTTAATTCCGTTTCCTACTACTACTCCAGTACGAAAGTCGCGGAATTGAGCTGAGGGAAGAGTGTAGATTAGTTCAGTGACGAGAGTTTAGCATTATTTTGGCCTGGTAATTGTAATGTATAGAAAAGCATGGAAGAATGCATTTTTAAGCTTCATTTTAAAGTTGAAGTATAATGTGGAGATAAAATGTCGGATGTATATAAAAATCTGCATTGACCCATCCTCGCACATTCCACATCATGTCATCATTCGGTATGCCTTGTGAACTCGTTCACTTTTGACGTTTGATGAAGATGCCACTGTCAGATGGTATGGCAAAATCTGGTTATTTATTCGTTTAATCTAACGCATAATTTCATTTGGAAGAAATTCACAACTGCTTTACCTCTTCAACCACCTTCAGCTCAATTCGTCTCATATCCAACATCTCACAAATTGTTGGATACGAACTTGTCCGCATTCATCTCTCAGTTCTATCTCCATCCCGTCCAAGCTGCAGTCATTCATTCGTCCGTTTTTATGTTTCCTCAGGCTACTCTCTTATCTAATCTTCTACGGCTATTCACGCGCGCGTCACTGGCCTTTTCTTTGCTCTGAAGGTCCCTCTTTCGACGAATAAGGGCTACCGTAAATCTGACGGTGATAACTTCCCGGTGAATCATCATTTAGGGGACCCCGTAGATCATTGAGGGGCGGTGGATTCATTCAAGAGTGTACGAATGAGTTTTGAAACTCATTCTACTATGACTCTTGGATAAATAAGAGTTTATTTAAAATTTTAAGAGTCGGGGTCATTACTGCTTTACCCAGCGATCAAAATACTTTCTACAAAATATGTGCTAAAAAATAACGTAAATCAGGCGTGTATCTAGGCCCCTAGACGGACTAATTGACAAATTCGTCGTCCTTTCTGGAGCTTCTCAATAACGCAACCAAATTCCAACTGCAGTTGTCTGAAAGCGGTAAAAGACAACCAGGTCCTCATTCAGACTAAACTTCAAGGAAAGCTGATCTACCACCTTAGGATCTTCGGCTTGTCGTACTCCAATCATTTCCGAACTCTTATATTTTTATAAGTACGTTAATCTGGAGCTAACTGTCATGTGTTTTATTATGACGCCATTGTTAGAGACGCTCGTTTCCTTAACTACTTACTCAACTTTGATCCTCACAATTCCATTTCAATGTGTGAAGTTCTTAATTCGATTAAAGCCTTAAGTTGAGAAGGTTTATTTATTACAATTTAATCGAATTAAGAAAATGGATAAGCTCTACAGGCCAGAACGCTTTTCTATATACCCGGACAATCTAGCAGCCCAACGCGAGTGGATCCATTGGCTACGAACTTTCGAAAATTTCATTAACTAAGCTGAGGTAGACGACGAAGACCGCTTGAAGGTACTCTCAAATTTCCTTTCTTCGAACGTGTTTGAGTACATCTATGACTGTGATTCATTTGAAGTTGCTATCGCTACTCTCGCTTCACTATACATAAAACAGAAAAACGTATTTTTTGCGAGACATCAGCTAGCTACTCGGAGACAAATCCCTTCAGAAACAATTAGTCAGTACCTTGTAGCTCTTAAGACGCTTGCCAAAGATTGTGAATTCCAAGCTGTGTCAGCGACACAGAATAAAGATGATCACATTCTGGATGCTTTCATTACGGGTCTTTTATCACCGAAAATTCGCCAAAGGCTTTTGGAGAATAAGACACTCCAACTCAGCGAAGCTGAAGAACAAGCTCGGACAACAGAAACGGCTGTGAAAATTCCGAGCTGTTCTCGAACGAAGCTCCTCCTACCCTCGCTGTGGAGCAATGCAACTCCACCCAACCAGCAAAGAAAAAGTGCTATTTTTGCGGGGATGTTCTACATGCCCAGGCTGTGTGTCCGGCACGTAACTCTACTTGTTCTTTGTGCCAGAAGCTTGGACATTACCCAAAAGTTTGTCTGTCAAAAAAACTTAAGTCAAGGAAAGTAACAGCGGCTGTAGTTGATTCTGACCTGACTAGTTCATTTGTCGCCAGTATTGTAGGAGCTTCATCGCCAGATTCACTCTCTAAAGCTACCGTTCGTGCTACTGTCAATGGACCAATCGCACAATGTTTGATTGATACCGGTAGTTCAGGAAGTTTCATAAACGAATCTTTTACACAAACCCATGGATTTGAAATTCTTCCAGAAATAGGAAAAGTGTCCATGGCATCCTAATCGTTGTCTTCAACTTTGAAGGGGTGCATCACAGCAGACATAAAATTACTCAATCACTCTTACAAAAGAATGAAACTCAGTCATCCCTAACTTATGTGCTGATGTTATCATTGGTCACGATATTCTTAAATCTCATTCACGACTGGATTTAAATTTTGGGGCCAACAATCCACCCCTTTCCTTATCAACTGTTTTCCCTCATGCCAATATACAGCCTATTCGAATCTTTCAAAATCTTCTGCCAAATACTAAGCCCATTGCGACAAAATCGAGACGCCACTCGGCTGTTGACAGTCAGTTCATCAAAGATGAGATTTCAAAACTCCTAAAAGCTGGTATAATCGAACCAAACTGCTCACCTTGGAGAGCTCAAGTGTTGGTTACTAAAAATGCCGATCACAAGAAGCGAATGGTGATCGACTATTGAAGTACGATAAACAAGTTTACCCAGTTGGGTGCATATCCTATTCCAAACGTCAAGGAAATTGTGGCGGAGGTTGCCCGATACAATGATTTTAGCACTATAGACCTCAAAAGCGCCTATCATCAGGTACCAATCTGTACTGATGAACGGCCATACACTGCCTTCGAGGGCGGGAGCAGACTATCAATTCACCAGGCTGCCATTTGGGGTTACAAATGGAGTACCCGCGTTCCAAAAATTCATGGACAGGATTGTGGATTTTGAACAACTTGAGGGTGTCCGTTGCTACATCGATGACGTGACGGTTTGTGGTCGCACCAAAGAAGAGCATGATCGAAACTTGAGTCGCTTCCTGGATGTAGCAAAGAAATATATATCTTCGACTAAACGAGAAAAAAAAGTACTTTCTCTTCCAACTCAATAAAGCTGTTGGGTTACCTAATAGAAAATGGATCCATCAGACCTGATCCTGATCGCTTGCAACCTTTGCTGTCCATTCCCCCACCATCTAACAAAGACTCTCTGCAGAGAATTATTGGGATGTTCGCCTACTATGCAAAATGGAAACCGAAATTCTCTGAGAAAATTCGTGTTTTGATTGACAACCACTCATTTCCTTTGTCATTTAATGCTCTTACAGCTTTTGAAAATCTAAAAAGAGACATCGCCAATTCTTTGCTCGCCAGTTGCGGCCATGAACACCGAAGAACTGTTTAATTTGCACAAATCTCTTTGCCATCCAGGAGTAACAAGAATGTTCCACTGGACACGGTCAAAGAATTTACCTTGCTCTTTAAGCGACATCAAACGCATGACTTCTTCCTGTTCTGTCTGTGCTGAGGTGAAACCGCGTTTCTTCAAGCCACTTGACAACCACCTCATTAAGGCTACAAGACCATTTGAGAGGCTCAATGTCGATTTTAAGGGGCCAGTCCCCTCCTGCTCTGGAAACCACTACATTCTTACCATCATTGATGAATACTCCAGATTCCCTTTTGCTTATCCTTGTCGGGACATGACGGCTTCTACAGTGAAGGCCAAACTATTCAATTTGTTTACTATATTCGGGACTCCCGCATACATTCACTCAGACGGGGGAACGTCGTTTATTTCTAAGGAGCTTACCGACTACCTTCATGCGCAAGGGATTGCTACCAGTTCGTCAACTCCTTACAATCCAGCTGGAAATGGTTTGATTGAGAGGCACAATGGCATCCTGTGGATAACTATAGCATTGGCCTTGAAAAATAAAGGATGGAAGACATCACAGTGGGAACAGGTTTTGCCCGAGTCACTGCCATGCGCTCTCTACTGTGTACCACCATAAACTGTACCCCCCACGAAAGAATGTTCAGTCATGCACGTCGTTCGACAAATGGGGTAACGATTCCATCCTGGCTCTCGAATCCTGGAAAGGTTTTACTGAAGGTTAATGTTTGTTATTCAAAATACAGCCCCTTGGTTGAAGAAGTCGACCTAGTAGAAGCTAACCCAGAATACGCCCTAGTACGCAGGCCCGATGGAAAGGAATCAACTGTGTCACTCAAGCACCTGGCACCTGTTGGAGACAGCTCGATTGCTGGCGATCAAGAACCAAGCGACTTGGAACAAGATCACAGGATGGAAAACGATGCCCCGACCCAATTCCAACAAGCACCAGTATCAGATATTACTGCCATTCCAACTTTACCTACCTCGACTGCAGAAACAATGCCATGCCAGCCAGATTTGCCTTTCTCCCTGGCTACCCCCAACACTTCACAGAACTCGGTACCAACTGCTATAAGAAGATCCTCGAGATCAAGAAAACCTCCAGCCTGGGGTCCCGAAGGCCGAAATAGTACTGTCAGCTTGAACATTATTCGTGGGCTATTCATGTTAGTAAATTGTCATTCAGTACAGCACATTACTACAACTGTCATACCCAAACATTAGGTAAACTCGCCGATTTTTCGCGGTTTGATGTATCCTGATAACATTTATTCGAGAATTCTGTCAGCTTCCGTTCGGGCAACTTTTTTTTTCGTTTCCTACCGAGTACCAGTTCTTTTACCAATTTTCAGAAGCTAATCCACTCATAAAACTCGTAGGAGGAAGGGTCTGTGCCTAGTGGTTCCGTGAATTGACCCTCGCAGCCCTCACGCCCCTTTGTGTATTGGCAGGTCTTCTTTCTTCTCCTCAAGAGATTCTTGCAGCGTGTCGCCATTGCCTTACATTCTTTCATGCTGCTCAACAGTTTGGGAGGTTCAGGAGCGGTCTTTCCTCCATGTATTCATTCTTCATCTCTGTGACATACGAGTACTAGCTTCGGATCAGCAAGCTCCATCCTTTCCTGGCTGAGCACTGCCCGTGCTAATTGAACAATGCACCGCTAGTTTTCATCGGAATTCATCGTGGTGGGAACGCTATCCTCCACCGTGCGCCGCCAGCCTGCCCATGTTTAGCACGACAAGATCGCTTGGTAAACACCGGTCTCCATTGAATTGCAGTGCAAGTTTGGACTTGTGGTCTCCCATATTCGGTGCAGGTACGCCTTAAATGCTCTATGTCCCGAGGGGAAATTAGCAATCCACCTTGCTGTGGCGCCGAAGCCATCGATCAAGTGCTGGAATCAGCTGCCTGGTCCACTGCCAATTCTGTGTCACACTCATCTTGCCACCCCCAAAGCCTTCTTTTGTTCTGGTGGATTGGGATAACAGCTGCTACTAAGACGATCGAGCCCCTGGACGTACTAATTATAAAATAGCTGATATAAAAGCATTACAAAAATGTTTCTACGTATTTAAGTGTGGTTAAGGAAAAGCGTGCAATTTCTGCTTTAGTTGCTCGCTTCATCAACGAAATTCGTGTTTAGCTGGTTGCGTACAACCGTCAACCAGGGGAAACTCAAAATTGAGTCATCGCAAGGGTTCAGAATGCGTACGGCGAGGGCTCGAATGGCTTTAGAATCAATAAGAAGCGGCTGTAAACTCAGAAGGGGGCTATGGAGAGTCTAGTCGCCAGCCTGCTGGAGAGCGTTGGCGTTGGTGCCGTCACGAATATTGAAGCAAAGGCCTCAATTAAATAATTCAAACGGGAGACGGAGTGGCTCCAGACCAGAGGAGATAAGTTCGGGGGTTTTCTAGCCGGTCACCGCACGCGACCGTAAAAGTGTTTTCTTTGTGTGTGTGTGTGTGTGTGTGTCCCAAACCTCCGCCTTTTCCGTTTTGCCGCTTTGAGTGTTTTATGCGGGACGCGTTGGAGTAATAAAAGCGAGCTTTTAAGTTGAGGGAAACGCTCCGGACACGCGAAGTTGCGTCGACGAAAGCCTTCCCCTCTCCTGCTGATGCCTCTCGATTAGGAATGGATTATTATTGGAAAATCGATTGAAACAAGCTCCACGTCATGTCCGCCGATGAGTCGTTTTCTGTGGAAAATACTCAGGGGTCAACGAACTGACTAGAAAGCAAAAGGAAAAAGGACGTGTTGATACTTGATGTGTCACTTACTACCATGCCCCGCAGTTTTTACCCGATTATTCCATAACTACAAACACGACCCTTCTCAAAACATCAGGTGCTACGCATCGAAGGGCTCTCCTTGGCCTCACGTGCATTTAGCGATTGTATCGACTCTAGCAACTAATTAAATTGGTTTTTCAATCTGATTATAACAACGTTCTACATTACAGCAGGAGGTGCATAAGGTTCTGGAATTTGTTGTGCTGTTCCCACTTGTGACGATTATTATTGAGCAATCAAAGTCTGGGTGTCCCTCGCTTACCCGCGGACTAAATATCAAGTTTGAGCTATTTGGTCAAGCCATTTCTACTCACGTTTACACACAAACCATTTTCCCAAACAGCGTTTTTCAGACTCAGTAGGTCAGTTACATGACTTTCCTATCCACTTCGTAGAGCTAAGGAAAGTAAAAATCATTAGTTAAATAAACTGAGTAAAAAATAGATTCGATCTGTAGCTAAAGCATGGAAATCCGAATGAATTTGTTGCTCTATAAAATTGTGTGATTCGTCACACAATATATGTTGTATTAGCCTCCTACAAAACAGCACTAAAAGACTCCTTGTTTAGGACGTAGTTGTACAACCAAATGTAACAATGGGGAAGACAAGAGGAAAGAATCGAATAGTCCATGATTCGATTCACCCTAAAAGGATTATTTAGAAAATATTAATAAGCGAATATCTGGTGCGACGCATCTCACAACTCGAAGGAAAGTGCATTCAGAAATTTCCAGAGAAGTCGTTTCGTCGAAAACTAGGACATCAATGCCAGTGAGCAGGTTTGGAAGGAACGTTGTGTATAGTCAAGGGCCAAAATAGAAACCCAGGAGTAGCCCAGAAGAATCCCAAAACGATCAAGACAGTGAGGAGCCCACCACCAGCTTCCTTCATTCATGTCTATTATTAACCGAAAACCTACTAAGGCATGGAGTTGCTCGAGTAGAGCGTGTCTGGCAACTTTTCCAAGACCTTGGAGAGGTTTTTGTGCATGTGGTTAATTATCTTAGAATTCCTCTTCAAAATGTCGAATTCTCTGTGGAAACCGAAGAATGATTAATTATTTTCATACACCGTGTCATAATTTTTTTTGGGATATTTTGTGGAAAATGAATCACCGCTATTCTCGATTATTACGAAGAAGTTATTCTGTGAATTCCTAAGAGGGGAACGGTCTCGTCTTCGTGAACAGTCGCTTTTCTTATTCTGATCTCCGGTCTGATATTTATTGAGCGTCGATAAATTCTTCCATGAAAGGGAAGATATCGTTACGCCTCTCTTTAATGTTATTTGTTTTACATTTGTCTCGTGAGATCTACAAAATGAGCTTTTGAGTTCGTATCGCTAACGACGTTTCCTTCCAATCTTCCCTTCCCCTTCTCATTTTCCTCCTCATGTTGGTCTTGTTCTGGTTTCACTTTCACTCGAAGGTTTCTCCTCCGCTCTTGCTGTTGCTATCTCCACGTTTTCCTCTTCGATGTTGTGATATTTTAATAATAGCACTCCGTTTCCTGTCGACACGTCAACTCCCGATCTTAGTGATAAGAACAAGAATATTTTCTTTATTTCAAAAACTGATTTTGATTTAATTATTCGTGTGAACAGTTGACATAACACTACGATAAGATTTCATCCGTACAAAATGACTAGGGCCGGTAATTTAATTATTCTTAATGCCAACAAAAATCGATTTTAGTGCAGGATTTGCTCATAAATCCCGCTCGTATAAAGTTAACGGTATTATAAAGATCGAGCTAGTATACAGCACCTCAACAAATCCTGAAATTCTGCCATTTTATTATTTTATTTCACTTGATGAGCCCAATGATACAAAGGCACAACGTGAAAAGTGAGTGAACTTGTACAAACCGTAGGAGGATGATATAATCGAGTTAAGTAGCTTCGAGACGGCTGGTAATTCAACCAACGTCTTATTCAACGAAAGTGAGATATTTAAAAAGTATATATCATGGTCAGTAGTGAAGAAGTTGGCGGTGATCTGTGCACGAAGAGGTAAGGGACCGTCCATACACAATTGGACGGTGGAACCCCATGGCACTGGGGAAACGATCAGCCTTTGGGCCTTTCAAACCTTGTTGGCAAATTATCGTTAGAAGGCCGGGTGAAGTCAATGTGACGGTCGTAGGTGGGGCTGAACGAAAGTGTTGTAAAGCAGGATGGAAGCGCGGGAGATTTCACTAGTATGCCGCTTCAAAAATCAAACTGCTTGTCGAAAGTGATGCCTAATCGAGTAATTCGCGTGTCCCCAATGTGGTTGGTGCGATGGAGTGATGGTAGGTGATGACAGAGCACTATGACGGGTTAAGGAGGATACCATGGAGCCTCGAGAACAAAATGCTGTAGGACACACCCGGGTGGAGATCTTTACGTCATCTAAGATGAACATGACAAATATGAAGAGAACGGGACCTAAGTACGACCATAAATTTCAGCAAATGAAGCTTTGCCAAGTTCCAAATTGAACCTTGATTTTTCTTAAAGACTTTCGTGAACTAGTGAAAAACGTTGGATTAGTGGCTCGAGTGATTAAAGTAGCCGAACACATGGGGCTGAGTTACGCTATGTGATGCATTGTAATAGATTTTATATTTGCTTTGTAAAGGGGAAAGGGACTTCAACGGTCTGAGCTGGAAGGTGATTGATGAATGCGTGTGAACACTGGGGTAATTTTGTATTGATTTTGCTCGTAAGCCTATTTTCGCGTCACATGTTGATATACCATGAGGTTAAGGCCATTTTAAAGTTGGCAGGATGTTTGATTTTTCTTACGAGGAGGTACAGAGGAAGTTTACCAGCCACTTGGATGATGTTTTCATTTCCATATGAGCTATGTGCCCGCTGCATTAATTAGGGCTACAGGGAACTTGCAATCGGTTGACAGGGACGCTTGGTTGGCTCCACCTAGCGAGATATAGTCCAACCTCCAAAATTAGCAACCCTCTCATGTATCCATTCCATCTTTAAGCGTGAGGAAAGTGAGTGTGGCCGTCTTCCAAATTTGAAATTGAACCGTTGCGGTTACGTATCCCTCAATTATACGTACTAATTCCTCACTATTCACCTTAATCTATGCAATTATCAAAAACGGATAGTAATTTTCCCAGTCCGGCGAATATCACACGAGGGAGTCAACAATTACGACTGCAAGCGGAGAAATGAGTCAACGTCTATGATGAACAATTTCCAAAATATTTCCATCGCCGAACGAAGACAATGACGAACGCACTTTCCGCAGTAAACAGCGCTGAACGATCACAAATGACTCAGTTCGTCGACGTTCATTGCAAAGAAACAAACGCGAGACAATCCTCAGGAAATTGGGGCATCTGAACAAACGCTTTTGTACTGGCCCGTAGCAAAGATATAATTGAACGAATTTTCGAGAAAACCAATTATTTCGGAGGAACCTAGTTAACTATGACTATGCGCGTCTTTTGTTCTTTGTTTGTAAAGGAAGAAACAGAGCTGTATATAGACCCATGGGATGCCTTGGCCATAGATATAGGAGAAATAAAGAACGGCTTTTAGTTGGGTTCAGAATATTCATGTGCAACTGAAGAAGATTTGATTGATTGACTTGTATTTACCCGCCAGGGTGCACTTTTCTCAACGATTTAGATTCAATGTTTTGTATGGACTGGTTAACGCAACAGAGGCTTGGGAAAAATGATGAGAGCTTCACAATAAATTATTAAAAACTTGGAAATAAATTTTGGATTTTAATGCATTTTCCCGTCCCCCTTTTTATGTGTAAATTCTGTTTTAATGATATGGGCGTTCTCAGACGAATTATGGTGGTGTTCCAATGATGTACCTATACGATGATTGTTTATTAACACCCAGTGTTCTCGGCTTTTTCTACTAACTAAATCTATTTTTCAATCTTGTAAAGTTGGTAAACACTCACTTTACGTGAGCAGATAGCGCTTAGGGTTCCGTAATTTACTGTGCTGCTCGTACTCTTGACTTAACCATTATCGAGCAATTGATACACGGAGCATTAATGAGGCTGTAAGCACTTTATTTGCACTTTTCCAGAGTTATCGGGTGAAGTGCATTTAGAAATGGCGGTAAGTGAAACGGCGGTAGATGAAATTGCGGAATTTCTGGAGTAGCAGCTCTTTATCTAATGAGCGCTATCAAACGATTATCGTATAGATATTTTATTGAACTAGCAGCTCAATTTTTTGAAGATTCTAGGTAACATTTGAGCGGAGTTTATAACGAAAAAGCTGCACTAAAATTTTCGTCAAATTGTTTGGTAATTTATTGTGCTGCTCTCGTCATTTACTCACAAATGAAAATTTTATGGTATTGTGTTATTAGGAGCTGTATATACACAAAATTTAATCAAATCTTTAGAACCGTTTTTGCGAGAAAAAAAAATTTGGTGTTCTGATCATTATGATAACTATAATTATTTTCTGATGCTGCTCATACTCTAATTTTGGCGTAACCTTCGGGCTAGATATCGAATTTGAGCCGTTTTCTCTTAATCGAGTTCGCATGGTAGCAACTCAAGCAAGCTTGGTAGCAAGAACGAATTCGCAAGCAAACCGCCCAGCTGATGCTGAGCCTGTCACCTGAGTTACCTGTTTTTGCCTATGGTTGGCTAGTGTTTCCTTGACACCGTCCTGCTTGTTTAGGGGGAACAGGGTGCCGCGACGCTCCCAAGCGATTTTCCCCTTCACTGGTGTTCGGCTGCGCATCGAATCCTTTTTCTTTATTGCGTTAGGGCTGGTTTTTCTCGAAAACTAATTATCGGCCATCCAATGCGATTCAACGGCAAAGTGGACTTTTCATTCGTGGGAAACTGGTAAAAGCAATAAATTATTAAACGTTTCGATAAAACGTCGATTGTAAATCTTTCGTTCTCACAAAAAATCCCGTTCGTTATCCGAAAAGCCGAAACCCAACAGAATGTCAACATCTGCCTCTGGTCGATGAAGGTGGGTCGATCAACGTTGGTGGTGCTGCTTTCAGCTGTGTCAGTAGTTCCATGTTTCCTATGGCGTCCACAATGATTGTTCAGCCCAACCCAGTTCATGAAACCGGAACATTCTTCGCCAAAGATGATTGTCAGGCTCTGACATTATGTTGTGCGTCCCCCTTCCCGCTTTCTTCCCCGACGTATTATCCAGATCGCTCCTGTCGCCTCCCGAAGTAAATTATTAAGTCAGGTGGATTCGTCGCGTTTTCAAGGACTACGAGAGAACTAACTTGGAATTAGTGCTTTCTTATCGTGAATGTTCGACCTTGCAGCCCCGATATTGGCCAGAAGGTTAATGGCATATGGCATGTTTCAAGTCCCTACACGCGAACTTCCACTAAGAGAAGGGGTTTCGTCAATAACAATAATAATCGGGCCCCGTGGCGTTAGTTTGACTGTAGGTGTGGGGGGAACGGGGTCTGATTCCAGAATGTTCCTGGCATTTTTTTCAGATCTTAGTTTTTCTAAGGCGTCTGAGTTCGGAAACTTCGAAAAATGGTTTGTTTGTGTGTGGGTGACGAGATTGAAAGAAAATGGCCGAGCCAAATCAAACTTGATATCCAACATCGGACGTTATTCGGTCTCGGCATCGATGGACGGGATTACCAGCAGCAGCAGCGATGGGATCGTATCATTGTGGATGATCGCTGTCGTGCCTGTGGTAACCAGTTTTAGTCATTGAATCATGAAGCTTAGGTGCGTTCTGCGTACTCTTCGTGGTCGTTTCAAGCGTCATGTCGCGGTCTGCAAGCAGGTTGTTGGTGCATTGCCATTTGAGGCCTGGGGAATAGAGAGGTAGCGGCACCACCGGGTTGGTTGTTTTTGAAGAAAGACAAGAATCTCGACATCGACCAGATTGCCGGGATCTTGCGCTAACTTGGCAAGCCAGGAAGCGCAAATATGACAGGACGGATCTTCGTACGGAAGCAAGGTATAATCAAAGTTGCAGCATTGACCGTGTCGTGACGCTGTGTGTGATGCAAGATAAGTGCTGAGTATATGCGTCAGCTGGGTGTGCTAGGGGTCGTTCATCGTGGTATCACCCACCTATGTGTCACTCGAGTGTATTGTATGTCGTGCTATTTTGGAACATTCTTTTGTCCTTCTGTCTTTCCCCCTCCCAATCCCATTTCTTTAATTGTTATTTATTTAGTTTTCATCTATTTATTAGTTGCTGAAATTCCACCAAGAGAATCATTTGGTGTTTGAAACAAAATGTTCGATAATTCAGTAAATGTTAAGAATGGAGCATTTAGGCTCAATTCGCATTTCAGCCAAAACGGGTTGAACTAAGTTCAATATCGTGATTCTTCGGAGGCAGTTCAACAATAGTCTCCCTCCTCTCTAGGAGCGGCGATCAATCCATTTTCAAACAGAATCCGCGTCCTCATGCTCGATGTGAGTTCATACGTCAAGGGGTAGTAGATAGTTGGAGAAGCCGGTTACGCATCAACGCAGATCTGGCGGAGCCTCTGAAACGACGGATTTTTCCTTTCGAGCTGAGGGGTTTCATTTCTACTCACTTCCATCCTGCTCTTTCCCATTTGTTATTTTGAAACAGATCGCCGTTAGTGGATAAAAGAAGAACGGAGAAGAAACAAGCGCGCGGATGAACTCGCTATTATAACGAGAGAGAGAAGAGAAGAAAAAAAGAGGGGGGGGGGGGACTACTGCCAGAAGCGAAGATGAGAAGCAGATGGGGCTGGAAACATTCACAGTTGAAAAGATGCAGCCTCTCACTTCGGTTTTCGAATGTAACAGTCGAGATTCGTTCATTCGTTTCTGGAAGCATTGATTTCTTTGGCAGGCCTTGAACTTCAGAAAAGTAGTTTCAATCGGCCCATTCCATACCACGAAGATCTAGGAAACTCCTGTTTTCGTTGGCTGAGACTGTACGCACCTATCGATTTATCAAAGTTAACTTTAAGTAAAAATTTGGTTCTGTACAGTAGCGTTATTATTATTTACAAGGTATTTCTTGCTTCAGTTTTCTTCAATGTCCACCCTTGAAGAAGTTGTACCATCCGTACCACACCACCTGCACTTAGGGGTGTCGACTATGCCTATAACGTATACGTGTTTGTTCATCTTGCAGTATCCCGTGATGATCTCCCACTATCTGCCTTGAGTACTTCCTCTCTATCATCAGAAGGCTAGGCCTTAATTAGTGTGTTGGTCCTGAGATGAAGAGTTTTGAGTGTCTCACTCCCACCTCGTTCCGCATAGTCTGATGCATTCTCCTGGCATATTCTCTCGCCGTCCTCTTGACTGGCGACAGAGTTGCTCCGTAGTGGGGACGTGGCCTTATAATACTGATGACGCACCAACTAACTGAATCTACCGGGCTGAAGTTAGCTGCACATGCATAATCGAAAGTTTGACCGTTAGCCCAGCCGTCCTGGATGGTCGCAGCGGTTGAAACGAAACATTTGGCCATTTTTGAACTAGGCCAAATTTCAAAAACTAAAAAGTGCCTTCTACACATTCCTCTCCTAATTCTAAATATGTTTCATATTCATGTTTTGGACCATCTATGACTTCAGGGCAAACGGTCAACGTTTTTATTAGGTGGCCATTTTTGAGCTAGGCCAAATTTCAAAAACTAAATAGGGCCATCTAGACGTTCCTCTCCTGATTCTAAATATGTTTCATATTCATGTTTTGAACAAGCCATTACTTCAGGATAAAAGGTCAAAACATTTATATGGGGGCTAATTTTGAACTAGACCAAATTTCAAAAAACTGAAAACGGGCCATCTAGACATTCTTCTGCTGATTGTAACTATGTTTCGTGTCAACCGCTGCGACCATCTAGGACGGCTGAGCAAACGGTCAAACTTTCGATTATGAATGTGTAGCTAACTTCAGCTCAGTCTGAATCTTTGGTACTAGGCCAAGACATGTTAGAAACTCTCTTCGCCTGTACCATACCACATTAAATGTCAACAAGCAAAATGGGACTGTGAGCCGAGTTAATGAAATGTTTGGAGCTTAAGCAGAGAGGAGTCCGGGTATGGGGCTGGAATCATAATCAAAGGCAAATGTCGTTGAGTACAGTGAGTACAGAATTATTGCCGGAGTTTGGCAGTTTGGTGGTGACAGAAGGAAAGATTCTTGGATTGAGAAAACTTACTCTTCTCAGTGGCTACACACCTCAACTACTATTATTCTTGGAATACCTCCTTGGTGGACGGAATCATCCTTCACTGAGAGGTTAGAATAGTTGGATGCCGTTTTGGTTTATTATTCATTCTGAATAATAACCCTATGTTTTCGGTCACGAAAAATTTTTTACAACCCCCCCCCCCCCTCAAAATTTGATACTTCACGTTTCAACACTTGGAGATTCCAAATTTGCAATGTCCGTCCGCCGTCCAGGCCGTTTTGTGCCTTTAACATGGTCTAAAAAATTCGTTCTTTTGCACCAAAATCCGATTTGGTATCTAGTTGTGTCCGCCATCTCGGCAATCCGATCAGACAAAGCCCGTGGTTGTAATGGGCAAAAATGGTTAAAAAAATTAAAGAAACGCAGTACAACACGGGAACTACAGCGTCGCTCCCTCCCTCTCGTCTCAATAAAAAACAACCGGCCTCGTCCTCGCCTCGCAACGCTGCGAGGCGGGCAGCTCAACTTTCCCCGACCCGACGCGGCAAAATCATCAGACGTTTTGTTTCCGTAGTTCCATTGTAGCCAGGACATGTTTCGTATGGTTTACTAATATTCGATGCTGAATCGAATGGGATGGGGGAGCACTAATACTAGGTCAAGCTGTTCATGAGAATAATAAACCATTGTGTAATAATTTGCAGGGTTTTTGTTGGTTGGAACCAACGCATGAACAATTTTCAAAGAAGGCTCAAAATCACGAGGACTAACTAACTCAGCTGGTCAATGCACTTGGATGAGCGCATGAAAAGTTAATTATTGAATGTATACTTTGTGAAGATCGATGTAATGATCTTAGTAAGTCAACACGTTAAAGTGGACGTTGAAAGAATAATAAATGTAGCTGTTTATGGATGCACCGCCTGCACAGAACCTCCCACTGGACAGCAGGACTGATTGATTCGGAGCCGCTCGCTCATCATTTCAAAGAATATGAAACAGTTGATTCAAGACGCAGGGCGTTCGTTTGCATTCAAGAGGTAAGCAAATGGAAGAGGCCAGGAAACTTTCCATTCGGAGTTCGCGGCTCGGTTGAATATCAGTGAAGAGTTTGCTCTCTGTAGGCGGCGTATTGGTTTCGGTAAATAAAATTCGGTCAGAAGCGAAAAGTCCTGAGCCGCACGCAGGGAACTACCACAATCGATCAAATCGGCGCCGACGTGGGCCGGACTTTTTCATTTATTCAAAGTGCCCTCATTTCAGGTCTAGTTCTCCCCCTTCCTCGGTCCTTACCACAACCTCACCTACGACCACTTCCATACCCTGCAATTTCCTCGTTTAGCCAAATGATGTTTGCCGTCAAATAGTCGTATAGGCCTTGGCCCTTTTCATTGCCCTCCCTTTCTCTTGTCATTTTCCCCAGCTTCGATTACCCCCACCCAACCCGCCCGCCAGGAAACTCCGATTGCCTTTTCCAGTTTTATGGCCTCGTTTGAAGTTTGCTGGATTATTCAATTCATTTCTCTCCACTTGACGGCACTTGGGTGGTGGAGGCTGAGCTGGATGAAACGTTTTGATTTATTGATTGAGTTGACATCTACAAGAATGTTGAGAAATGATGTGAATGTAATTGGATGAAGTGAACGTAATAAAGAAAAAAGTGTTCTTCAAATCTGCACGTTTCCAAGACTCACATGATTTGAGACAATGGCGTATATGTGTGGGCAAGGAAGGGCCAGATCCGCCGACTCAGCTACTAATGGTCAAGAGAACCTCACCACGAGGCATTCCCTGCTGGATGTAGTAACTGAACAAGCTCAACTGTTGCTGGGCAATCCTGGTGGTGCCCAAAATTGGTTACGTCTTGAGGAGCAAGTCAAGTACTTATTAGTCAATATGGGTGAGAGGTGGCGTTTCAGCCAACACCTCGACTCCCTGAAAAGCACTACCATCGCAAAGTTTGCCTTCTCATGTACGAGGCCATTTACCTATTCAGAGGTTTATGCCGTATAACATTTATTTATATCTAGTATAAACTTCTCTGGGGTATCGAACACGCAGACCATCACCAGCTGCGCTCCTGTGGATCATTATGACAACTACTAATTTGTATACATGTTGAACAAGTGGAGACTGAAAAGGGCTCCTGTGCTCATAGTCGAACTCGGTATAAACCTCTCAACTGCACGAAAACTTGCCGTGTGGCATGAATGGAAATTTTATGAACGGCGAGCGAGATGGAACGACAAAGGGACATTACGCGTATTGTTTGACTTGGATTTTAAGGAACGGGCTGGCCTCCGTCTTCCACATGGGGAATCCCCCATTCCACCAGGAACTTGAACTGCTGTCCCTTTGTGAACCAGGTACTCGTGTCACTCTACCTGTACCCTTCCAAGTCCTACTACTATCCGAAGTCAAATCTGCTCGAAACCAAGTTCTCACAGTTGAAACAAAAAAATCTCACCAGGTTGTCATATACCGAGTGAAAAACGCATTGGTTTAGTTTGAAATGACCGAAAGTGGAGTGCGCCGTGCCAAGCTAGTTTGTCAGAGTTTCCTCCTACTGGGACCATCTAAATAAATAAACCTGTCGGTAAACAATGATTTCGTATCATTGATCTCCACACCGCTCAAACTGCTGCCTTCAGCCTAGTCTCGTTCTGTCGTGGGCTGGATGCTAGCTAGAACTGGGGCGAGATATGCGATCGACGCTGCCATTCCTGCTTTTGTGTCCTCGCGGTGTTCGAGTTTATGTTTATGCCCGATAAAAAATAGTAGGTTCGAAAGCAGATGGCGCTCTCCTCCTTATCGTTATGACATTAATTAACTATCTAAATGCCTGATCCCAAACTGGAGCGCAGACGAGGACTTGCGCAATAGCTCAATCAAAGTGTGTTACAGGCTGCTCATCAGCCAACTTATGCGGGGTAATCAGTTCAGTCCAGTAAATCAAGGTGGCCAGACGTTAGTGGACTGCTAGGATTTATGTGAACACGCTATACTAGGGGTGAACTGTAGAATTTTAAATGCCAGGAATCCATGCCACAAGTCGCGGCCACACGTCCACGCTTCCCAAGAGTCCCATCCCGAGCTATCAAAAATGGAAGAAACTAATCCCCCACAGACCCTTCGGAGAAACAAATATTCCATGAAAATAATGTCATCGTCTCGACATGTTAAGCATTCTGCCAACAGTCATAGCTATAGCATCAACTGTTCACAGCTATCTTTTGTCATGTCACCACAAATGTCAACCTACCAGTAGTAGATCCACTATCACAATTCAATTGCTAACCCTATCCACCTCCTTGCCCTCCACCCTGTCCAAAAAATGAGGGGAAACTGGCGTGCCTATATTGTGTATAGTTTGGAGAACATCAACAATAGTAGGGGTTTGAAATATTTTATTGGGATGAATGTATTTAATCTCTCATGAAGAGTGGACGATTTTAAAACTAAATTTCTTTTTTCCAGGTGAGTTTGGCCGTCGATGTCTTTGGATTCTGAGGTGAGTTCCTCATCCTCATGTTTCTTCATTGAGTTTAGGAGTATTCAACCTGCGCAGCATCTTTGGGTGAACGTCCTCACACAGCTTCCTCTTTCCCTGGAAGCTGCTATACCTGTCCTGCTGCTTAACTTGTGAGCGATGGGCTCCACCTGATTAGTTGTGAGTCCCGTATTCTGTTAGGAAGTAGGAGGTGTCTTATAAAATTAAAAAATCGTTTTTCAGGCTACTCCCCACCACCGAAGCGCTTCTATTAAAATTGAGGGCATTTTCTTCTAATTGAGGAGGAGGTCCAGGGAATATATCACTCGAGTTCATTGTGTCAAATACCCCCCCCCCCCCCTGGTTTAGAGGTGCCAACCGAGAAAACCGCCACTGCGGCCTTAGATTATGCCGCAGGGGCCTATTATGTGGCGTCCATGAGCAGCCACGTTCCACTCTCCAGGTCCCACGGAGCTGGTGTTTTCTGATGCGATGTGTCCACCATCGTCTACTGTATGAGAGTAGCCACTCTATTGAACTTATCTACCATGGAGAGCCTCTTACAACCTCGATGATGTGTAAGTTTGGGGTTTTATGTGGGACTAGACAATTTTTCATAAGTAAGCTACCTTATCTCGCCGATTTCTGTGCACTAGTCAATTGACAAATCGCTACTTGCCCGGGGCGCTGGTATCAGCGTTGTCACCATAGCTGATTGAGCAATATGCCATCTTTCATGTATTTATCTCTGCTTGTTGACGACAGAAGGATGGCACGTCTGTAAGAAATTGGGCAAATTCGAAGTACCTTATCTTATATGGTTTGCCAGTGTAATCACCAGACATGAGAAATAGGTTACTATACGTAGGCTACAGTTGTCACGCAGAACACCTCTTTAGACAACTGGCGTCTTGACCGTCATGCCACACTCATGAATCTCTGCAGGGATTCGCTTCTTCCTGAACACACTACTTCTACAAACAAATAATGACTTCCCCGACTGCCAGGCTCAGCCCTAAGCCTTTTATACGGCAAGGAAGTCTTACAAAGGAGCTCGAAGATCAATCTGGTCGGTCAATAGACATCTTCCCTCGAACCCCAAGCTGCAACCGTCCAGAAAGAGCGGATTTAGACCCTTCGAATCTAAACAGAAACCTGCCAAGAAGCCGTAGATGTCTCGTCGGATCTCTATCGACAACACGTCAAGGAGTTGATGCGATAAAACCCTGCAAAAGGGCTATTACAATCGCATTACTCTATCAATTCTTCCGGATATGCATGGATTGGGTTTGGATAGTGAATGATTTCGGAGGAGACGAGAATGATGATGTTTATATTGAATCAGGTCGAAAACAAACGAAGCAGATCTCGTGTTTTAAATCTCATATCCTGGTACAAGGAGTTCAAGTGCATCCGGCAAGGCGTTGATTGATGTGGCGATGATTTATATGGGACAGCTACCAAGAGGAGTTCGCCTCGCTCGCTAGTCAAGTGGATGGGCACGTTGAAGGGGGTTCCCATTCATTTTACTCTCGCAAAACGACGCTCTTAAATCTGTACCCTCCGACAGTTTTACGCCTCGAAAATAATACGAACTAGTATAATCCATCGAAATCGGGCACCTCTGAAGGGAGATAAAAATTTGGTACGAAGACGTTAAACAGATTCCGAGGGAGAAGATATTTTCAGTTCGGTGGCTTTTTGGTGATTCTGAGACTAAACATTGACGTTTGTTATTGGGGTTGAGCCGGCGGAGAGGGACGTGTACCTAAAGAAAAATAAAGAGTTACAGTGGGCGCGCGTGCCCTTCAACCGCTGTTTGTTGTTGTGAGGGCCGAGGGAGTAGAATTTAGAATCCCGTCTATTGAATAGAGAAAACCACAAAATAAACAGGTTTCGAAGTAATATCATTATTCCCTGGTAACCGTGTAATGGAGTGATATCGCAGCCTTAGATCAACTTGATCCATCTGCTCTCGAAGCTAATCCGCAAAATTGTGTTTTATGCAGCCCTTCAAAAGAGCGCGAGCAGTTCCAAATGAAACATTTACATTTTACGTGTGAAGGAAAGGCTTTGAACACCACCGCCTATGAAGAAGATGCCCTAAGAAATACCCCCGGGGTGCTATAAGATGCTATAAGACATGGGTGTATTATTACACACTTGTGTTCAGAAGCAGTATTTATTATAACATGAAATCGATTAAAAAATCCAGTCCAGTGTGCTTCGTGTGCCTGGTATCATGAATTACGAATAACTTCATTTTTTCTGAGAATGAAAAAAGCAAATTACGCTCATTAACTTTACTGCCTTCTTCGGCACCATCCCAAATTCTGAAATTACTCCGTTTTCGGGACAAAGTGATAAATTAAATCTCCAGCTAAAGGTTGTCTCTCCATTCGTGTGATTATGTCCAGAATATAAAGCATACAAGTGTAGTCGAGTGCTTTGACCTGGCGTTTGGGGAGAGTGCCTAGCCCTGCAGCATTTACCTCTCCCCGGCCACACACCTTTATGTTCGGGAACTCCCAGCGAGCCTCGGCCCCCACGAAACCAAACCCTTGACTTCACGGCTGTAAATCTTAGCAATCTCTTCTCTCAGAAGTTTAAAATTGAACAGTATGGTTGAATTTCGTTCCGACACGCATTAACTAATAAGTTACCTAATTTCTCTTTTTCTGGGACATGTAAAACATCTGCTGAAATGATTCAAAGATGGCCTGAGCTACTCACCCGCAATGAATTCCTAGTATTTTATTGCTTACCCATTCGTTGGTTCCTGAATAAATGTCTCTTCTATTCTACCTGCGTGGAAACCATAAACCATAAATTCGCCTGATCGATTTCTCGGTTCGTATTGATTTGACATAATTTGCAATAGACATTTATATTTTTGGGCACTCATAGCCTCTTCCATTTGCGCGTGGGGTGGCTTGGGTGTACCGCTGTCCCTTCTGCCTCCTTCGAGTTTGTGGCAGGAGGAGCAATGCCTGTTTGGGCGCCTGTTCTCCTGGTTTCTACACAACCTTCGTGATGATGTTGCATGAAAGCTCTAGTGCCAAGGTGCATTGAACGTAGTTAAGTTGGGTGAGCTGCTTCTCATTCTCTTTACAGAATTGACCAAACTATTCAGAGAGGGTAAATAACAATCACTGAGTCATCAAGGCAGAAAGGTTCTGGAGGAGAGGGCTGCCGTATTGGTTGAGGTGACTATGTAATTAAGATAGATGTTATTGAATAACGTTAACTGGGTTAGTGGTGGAGGTAGAAAATTGAGCATATCTGGTTAAGTAGTAGACGTGAAAATTAAATACCTTAGGCAGCGTTTGCATCTTTCTACGCAGTTTTTGCACATCCCGAGGCCCCAGAGGTCGCTTTCACTTGATGTTTTTCAGATGAGTCGAGCGGAGACCATGTTGAGCGTGTGATCTTGTCTTTGGGCTGTGCAAAAAAGTGGTACACCTTAATTTTTCTTTTTGGAACTTCCAATTCAGTCCAGGAAAGAAATCAAGCTTGATCAGTTCGTGAGCGATTGAAGTGGTCGTGTAGAGGTGAGCTTCTGATGATCAACCTGTCGACGATTAAACAGCCCGCGGGACGTGTATATCCTCCCTATCGACCCTAAAATCTGCCTCTCACGAAAGCAGGTTGTAATTCCACGAGCAGCCAGAGAACCTCGAATGAAGAGCCATTTAGTCTCGATAGCGAGTTTAGGTATTTAACTCAAGTGCAACAGTTTATTTGTTCGCGGATTCTTTAATCGAAACAAACCAAAGCTGAACACATAACTAGATGTGGATGCGAACCAGGCCATTAGAAATTGAATTACTGTACCACTACTGAACTGTGAACATGGCGACCTATACTTCATTAATCGATGGTCCTTCACGATTCTACAAAAAGGTTATGAAATTGATGAAGAATTGAACGAACATAATGACAACAACGAGAACATTATTATTCAGAAAAATATTGGGTGCAACGTCTCACACAACTTTTATCAGCCTCATAAATTCAGCGATTTATATCGCTCTAGCAAATATTGGGTGCAACGTCTCACACAACTTTTATCAGCCTCATAAATTCAGCGATTTATATCGCTCTAGCAACTAATCCAACCTATTTTTCACCGAGTTGGAATTGATTTCAACTAAGTGTTAAGCCTTGTTGAACGAAGAATTCTCAAGTTTGCCCTACCAAATTATCGAGATTCTTCCAAATGCATCAGTTTGTTTGATGGTTCCTCATAAACGGAAATGAAACGAGGTCTTATCACATAACGTTTCTCAACTGAATGTGAAACGGCCTTCTGTGTTCGTGTCTGTCGTCTTGAAGACAGTTCCCTGGGCAATGGGGGGGGGGGGGACGTTCCATTTCGACCGTCCGTTTCCTTTGCTTCGCCAACACGCTTTCCCTCTGGGGTGTGGCCAGGATGCGGAATTCTTCGACTGGCGGCGGGTGGCTCGTTGCTGTCATGACAACCTTCGCTAGGGGTGAACAACCCCTAGAAATTACTGCTCCTCGGGATGTTGACCTTTTTAGAGCTTTTTTCATCATTATAGACGTTCTGATGTAGTTTGTCGTGCGTTGCTCCTGCTTATGGCACAACGTTTGTCTTGTAACCAGCATATAGTTAATTCATGGATCTGTGTACCGTGGGGGGGGGGGGGTGTGAAAAAACTTAATATATGAAATGTTGCTCTAGATCGTCTTATGACCGTTGTTAAACATCCGTCGTATTTACACAGAAACAGTTATTGAAGTCGATTTGTTCCGAGATTGTTGAAAGTTTATTGTGCTGATCATGTTATTTTCTCTGGAATGAAAATTCTACGGTGCCGTTATGCCATTTCGAATTCTCCACACAAAAAATCAAATGAGCGTGATGGAGTAAGGTGCATTCCTGATGATCCTCCAGATTTCAATCAGTTCAGCACCTTGAAACACCCCCCCCCCCTTGCGATGAGGTTCTATCTACCAATCAGGAAGTCAGGATTCAGAAGCCGTTTCATTTTGAGAGGTCGCACTTGCATAAATGAACCTCCTCGCCTCATTGTTCCCTGTCAATCCTCTTCTCTTTCCCGGTGCAACGGATAAACCCGATCAACTATTCACGGAACCGCTCCTGCCAAGAGTCTGTTAAATGACTGCTAATTAGGGAGGACGTCCGGCAAAAAGTCTGTCGAACAATAGCGCGATTTTCAGATCTAAACACTCGTCAAATTGAAGTCTTTGCGCCGAGCTTGAAGATATTGATCCGCTCATTTGGATTCCCGGTCAGCGAGGTCCCGCCTCCTTTTGTCTCCTGAAGAGCTTGATTGAATTACATTGAATGAACTTGGAGTAGGGAGGGCTTAGATTTAGCTGGAAAGTGTACACCAAGTTAATGGCGCCTTACTTTAGTTTATAGGGTCATGAATAAGGAAAAGAAGAAACGCATAAATTAATTTAAAATCGGAAGGAGGCGTAGAAGAATGCGCTCACAGGCGAGACTGAAGAGGGGATAAGTAAATTAATTCATAATCGATCTGAAGCAATGGTGGTTGAATCGAGTCCATGGTAAATGCACCTCAGACTCCCGTGGAAACACTAGCAACTAATCAAATCTGTTTTTCACTCAATTTACATGAACTTCACTTCACTTGTGGTTCTGCCCCACAACTACTTATACTCGTAGCCTCTCATTTTTCCATTCAGCAGTCTGCCTGAAAGGCCGTTGAGTCATCATTATATCGTAATATAAATTATATGCGTCATGCAGGGGCTTTGAAGGTTGGAATAGCAGGCTAGCGAAGGCACCTGACAGTTCGGGAACTTGGAAGCCTTTGCAGAGTTCCACACAAATATTTCTTTGACGTTTAACGGAGATGAAAGCAAATGGTTTCAAAAGTGCGTTTTTCGTGGTTAATATATATATAATCTTTTGACTGTAGTCCCAATGGTGGGATGTGCACGGCGGCCAGAAGGCATATTGAGCCAGTCCTAATGTCTTACAGGTCGATGCCTAGCTTTCTGAGGAAAGCCAGGTAGTTCCTGAAGGAGTCCTCGTTGGTATCCATCCTAGGAGAGATGGTGCCAAAGACCAAAAGTCGCTCCCTCTGAAGTCTCCGGCACTGGGACAGGACATGGTAAGGAGTCTCCTCATCTGTGCCACACCACCTGCATCGAGGGGTGTCGACTATACCCTAACATACATGTGTTTGTTCATTCTGCAATGTCCAGTTATGATTCCAACAATCTGATCCAACGATCCAGCGTTTGAAGTGTCTTACTCCTGCAGCGTTCCAGATTGTCTGATGCAGTCTTCTGGCGTGTTCTCTCACAGTCCTTTTAACTAGTGACAGAGAATTCCCACAGTGGGGCGGTGGCCCAATAGGTATTGTAGACGAACCGCGTCTGGCCAGATGGTCCGCCCTCTCATTTTCAATGACCCCCCCTGTGTCCTGGAATCCAATACACATTAACTCTGTTCGCACTTCCTAGGGGTTTAAGCCACATCCTACACTCTCGCACCAGTTTTGACATAGTGCAGTAGTTCATTAGCGCCTTGCACAACGCTTGACTATCGGTCAATATATTGATAGTTCTGTTGCTGTAGCCTTTCTCATTCATTAGGATTGCACCGGCAATAATAGCATGAATCTCTGCTTGAAAAACCGATGGATTGGGCCTTGGGCAATATACGTCCCACTCCTTCCAGAGCCACTTATCCACACCCCGGATCCTGTTCCCTCCGGAGTTTTCGATCTGTAAAGATGTTGATGCCATTGGGAGGCCGAAACTGGCGACTCTCGCTGTTCCATGGCTGAACATTATATTTCCTCTCGGACTCATACTAAGGCACAATTGCGTCCGTGATCATGCTGAGCTCCTTTAAGTCTCCAAGTCCCTGAATATAGCCAGGTGTCCATCAGTCGCCTGTGGCACCTTAGCTATACCGAGTTTGGTGAGTCTGTAAGCTATCTTCATCGCCTCTGCCTTAACATAAATGTCCAGAGGAAGAAGGTCGAACAGTTTCTCCATGGTGATGGTGGGTGTAGTCTTCATCACCCCCGCTATAAGTAGGCACCCCAGCCTTTGTACTTTGGCTAGGCTGGTGCCATCTCTATGCCACCACACGATCGACCCATATGAGATTATTGGTCTCACTATGGCTTCGTAGAACCAACTGGCCATTCTGGACTTTAGGCCCCATGTCCTCCCGCACATTCTCTGACACGTCCAAAGGGCCGTTGTCACCTTCTTGGTCACGTATCTGATGTGCTCGTTCCAGACTAATTTCCGATCAGAATCACACCCACATACTTGGCTTCCCCGCTGAGATGAATTTCTTTGCCCATCACTAACTGCGGCCTCAGTCCTGACAGTTGCCTTAGCCTTAGGAATGGCACAATGACCGTCTTGGCTGGGTTGATGGATAACTCCATCTCCCCACACCACAGGCACACCATCCACAAGGCTGCCCCCATCAGGTCCGACAGCACGCTTAGCACCCTGCCCCGAATGAGCACAACCACATCATCAGCGTATCCTTGGGCGTAAAACCCAGCCGCATTAAGTCTCCCCCGTAGGGAGTCAATCACTAGGTTCCAGAGGAGCGGAGATAGGACCCCTCCCTGAGGGCATCCCCTCACAGTCCTCGCCCTGATCGTGCAGTTTCCTAGCGTAGTCTGGATCTCTCTGCTTTCCAATACAGCGATGATCCACTTTATTGCATTGCTATGTACATTAAATTTGATCAATGCCCTTCCAATGCTGCGTATGGAGGTATTGTCAAAGGCCCCCTCAATGTCCAGAAAGACCCCTAAGGCAATCACCTTATTACCCATTGACTCTTCTAGTTTCCTAACTAGTGCATGCAGCACAGTCACATGATCTCCCTGCGCGGTAGGCATGTTGGCCATCCACCACGGAGGTCAGTCTCCCTTGATCCGTCCCTCAAGTACTTGTCAAGGATTTTCTCCACTGTCTTGAGCAGGAAAGATGTGAGGCAGATTGGTCGGAAGGCCTTGGCTTCCTCGTATGAGTTCCTGCCAGGTTTTGGTATAAAGGTTACTCGAACTTTACTCCAACCATATAAGGTATATAACCATGCACTACGCTGCCCCTAAATAGCCTTAAAAGGCTGGGTAGGATGGGTTTTATTCCCTTCTGTAGCAGGATCGGGTAAATACCATCCGGTCCAGGCGACTTGAATGGTTTAAACGAGTTAACTGCCCAGCATACGGCGTATTGGGTTATAATTGCCCTGGCAAGTTCCCAGTCTGGCGTTCCTGTCCACCTCGATGCGACCCCCGCATCCGCCAACAACTCAGGGTCAGTTCTGCAACCAGGAAAATGAGTGTTCAGCAGAGCGGTTAGTGTATGGTGACAGTCCAATGTGTCACCATCCCGCCCCCTAATGGAGCCTACCGCCCGATGCATGTTCCCTTTCGAGAGCACCTTGCTGAGCCTTGCTCCCATTCGGGTATCGTGAATTTCTTGGCAAAACCTTCTCCACGCTTCCCGTTTTGCCTTTCGTAGTTCATTGGTATACTCAGTTAGGGATCTTTTATACAGTTCCCACTCTCCTGTTCTTTTGGCTCTGTTAAAGAGTCTCCTAGTTCTGGTTTTTAATGCTCCCAGTTGATTGCTGTGACAGGGTACATATCTATTGCAGTCCGCCTGTGTGGATTGCCTGCAACTGTTTTCAAAAGAAGACGTGATTGCCTGTGTCAGTGCTGTATTCAGTAACTTGACCTCCAGCGGACGTGTGGCATTGTCAGGGCAACCTCTCAGAGCGTCCCTGAGGCTGTCCCCGTACTTCTGCCAGTCCGTGTTTCTCGGGTTCCTGTACCTAATGGCTTCCGTCGTTGCCATTTCTAGATTGAACCTAATATACCTGTGATCAGATCCCAAGAATTCTGAGGAGACATGCCAGTTGGAAACATTAATCCCCCCAGAGAGTTTTAGTGCTAGAGTTAGGTCGATTACCTTCTCCCTGTTAGCAATCACGAAAGTAGATTTATTACCCTGATTCAGTATATTCACATTGTTAGTAACGAGATATTCAAGAGACACTCACCTCTACGGTCAATGTCCTTACTTCCCCAAATGGTGTGATGCGCATTGGAGTCCACTGCCACAATCCCTTGGATATCATTGTCTTTGACTGTATCGACTATCTTCCCCAATCCTGTGGTTGGGACGCCGTCTTCATAGGGGAGATAGACCGAGGCTACCACTACATCCCTATTTTTATGAGTTAACCTAACCGCTGCAGAGTCACTGGAAAACAGCGACCACAGCGGAAGGAACTTAAAACTAGCCTTAATGAGTATGCAAAACCTGGGTCGCCTGCTGTTATGGTACAATACCTTATAACCCAGCACCCCAAGACCCGTCACCCTGCTCTTAACTATCCAAGGTTCTTGAATTAATGCAATGTTAATATTTTGACTCACCATATATTGCTGCAGCGCCCACGCTGCACCCCTGCAGTGGTGCAGATTGACCTGAAGCAGCCTAAGCATGCCTCAGGTCCTCTTCCTTCGGGGTGTCCCCGCCTGCCACCACCCCTGCCATGCCCCCCGAGGCGCACCAGGGGCCCCAGAACCTGCGGCCACTGACTGGTGAGCCGTTGTGGCCATCATACCAGCCACAGCACCTCCTGGCACCGAGACCCCCGACCCACCCGGTGCAGAGATGCCCTCCACTGCCCCGGCAGCACTAGCCAGTGGCTCCTCCACATCCATCCCAGCGTCCGGGTTGGTCTTCTTGCTTAGGGTTCTGACGTCTACACTGTTGAACCCGTGGTAGAGCAGAACCCCGTCCTCTCCACCAGCATGAATTGCGAATCGGGGATGGAGGCCACTAAATATAGCCCCCTTTTCCCTTGCTTGCTGCCCACAACTTTCCAGCGCTCAACCTTGAGGCTGGTGTTCTGAGCACCAATCATCTCCAAGCAGTCTTGGATGTTGTTCACCGGGTTAAGAATGAACGCACCAATCCTCTTGAAGCCCTCCAGATGGCCAGTGTCGCGAGTCCTCAGCCAGCCAGTCTCCCACGGGGGGCATCACGTGATGCTTTGTATGAGCCAGTCTTTTGACAGCTCGTCTACGCAGATCACGACCGGACCACCATTTCGAAGTGCACCGCCAGCTACTCTGGGTTGAGGCTGCGAAGTTCCGCCATAAGGTGATGGTTTTGTAGTCTTCGTAGACCACCACCACGTTGATAGTGCTCACCGCACGACTGTACTCCTTCTTTTCTCCTCATTGCGAGGGGAGGGAGTCCCTTGGACCGAGCTTCCCCGCTGACAGGTTCTCTCCTAACAGAAGCAGGGGTGGAACTCTTCCGCTTCCTTTTTTTGAGAAACTTCCGTCTCTGTTGGTGTGACATGGCCCTTCCTTAGCGATACACATGTTTAAATACCCTGTTCCATTCAGCCTTGGCACGAGCACCCTACACATTGGCTTGGGTGTTCCAATCCCAGGTAGCCACTCAGTCGTAAGTGAGAGTTTTCCGGGGGACACTGTGTGGAAATCAGGATTGGTTCGTCCCCCTTCCTTTCGTGGTTAATAACACGCGTGCGTTTTTCAAGCCTCCGGTTGTCCTCCGAATGGGCGCGTTTGCTCTGCAGATTTTTAGCCGTTCTGCAGCGTGACAGAAGCTCTCGTATCGCCTCCTTCTTATCGAGTTACGTTCGAAGAAATCTGATCAGTTTTTCCGCAGATTTCTCGGAGGCAAAAAAGGTTATTTCTGATTGTCGGAATCTTCTAGAAGCTCTTTCTGTTATTGAGTGTGATGTTGAAAACCTAGAAAATCCTCCTTTTTCTTGCAGCGGTTGTTCTTTGCTTTTGCTTCTAACGCTGATTACTACAACTCCTAAGAGACCTTGGGGCATCCGCGATGGAGGGGAATAATCCCCTTTAGTGGATCCATCTCTATCCCCACGCCCGGTAAAGCGATCTCTTGTAATACCGAATAGACCTCCTTGTCCTTCCTTCAAAGTGATTAGGTCTGCTATTCTCCTCTGGTTATTCCTCTGCTGATATCCCCTAGCGGGTTGTTCTTCCCTTCTACTCAATTTCCCAACCAAAACCTCATTCCCGTCGTCTTTTGGGATGTAGGTTGATATCTCATAGCATTCTTCAGTTTGTTCTTTTATTTTCCAATTTGATCAAGCGGGGGGGGATACTGCAGAAATCAGCTAGCACGCGTACAAACGTAACATTAAACAATTTAAAAAATAAATTATGCTTATCTACGTCAAATGTGCTGTATGCTTGACAAACATTGACATTGATTGAATTCTCACGTGTACAGTCGATAGCACCCGTGGCATTCTAGCCCTGTGGCAAAACGCTCTTTGGGCTATTGAGATTTTTTCTTCTCCCGGCATCATCTTTATGGAAGTGGGGGCGAGTGACGCAATGGGAAACTAGTTTCACAGTGAGGGAGGCAGAAGTTTTACTTACGCCACAAAAGTTGGCTACAGCTAATAGCATCGAACCTGCCAAGAGGAAACAACTATGATTATTTACGTGTGTACTTCGACATAATTCCAAAATGTATACGAATAATCGCCTTGAATAGTAAGGACCTTTTTATTTGTATAATTTGTGATAAGTAAAATAGATAATTATTGAGTTTTCTTCAAATATTTACGTTTCTAACTTCCAAAACCACCCTTCCAGAACATGGTGTGCGAACAATCGGATGGCCACAGAAAGTTATGAGCACAAAGTTATACTTCTCATTGTGGTCAAAACGCATAATTCTCGCCTATGGTTCACACTAAATTCATGTTCCAATAGCTACGAAATGGAAGGTCAATAATAATCAGAGTAAGTTTTATACGGTTCACTGTTTCCTATAATTCCAAAAGAATCAAAACGGAACTTCACAGGAATCGTCTCGTCAAACGTTAACCATACTAGGTCACTCAAACAATGACATAATGAAAGTAGAGGCAACCCTATAAATTCCACAACGTTCTTCTCTATTAGGAACACCATTGCAAACCGCCGAACGTACTTTGGGAAGTTGTGATTCGTCGAACCAGATTTTGGGACTAATTGAACGTAAACGTAAACATTCTTTTCTATCTTGACGTAAGTTATATCATGCACGAATGTAACGTGGTAGGCAGATGAAATATTAGGTCTTTACTAACCGAAGCCGGTAGAACCTGAGCGTTAGGAGTTTCGTCTTTGACGAAATTGCGTGCTTTCGATTAGTTGGCGATTCTATCCGCGTTAGAATTAGCGAAAGTACGAACAGCGTTGTTTCTTTCGACAATCGGAACCTAGTATGAAAATTTACATCGTCGAGCGTATCAAAATACTCTTATTCTTGGACGGACCTGATACACGTTTATCTCTTCTTCGGAGAAATTAGAGTCTGTGAGCTCCCAGTCGGAGTCCATTGCTCATAAAATGTTTTTAAATTGAGTTGGCAGAACCCCAATAAATAATAGAACGATACTAATAATATGATAACGAGAGCACTAGCGGAAACAGATCCAGGCAAGCGTGTCTGTCGAGACCAAATCGGCTCGAATTTGACATTCAGCCTAAAGATCACCTTGGTACGCAAATTATTAGCAAAATTTGTCCGAAACTATCGTTAGCATAGTGATAAAAACAACCTACGTTTTTTTGTTTCGACGGCTCCAACTAATTCACTCATGAAGAGAGCAGCACTAATTTATCCAAGTCATTAAATTATCAGATGCCCCCACAGAAATTCTGGAATTCCCACCATTAACGTTGTTTTTGAATTTTTGTGCCTGCTTTTCTTTATAATTCCAGAATTATTAACGCAAATCTTCTCGGAAATATCTGGTGCGTAGCATAACTCACCATTCCTTATCTCTACGTTAATTCACTTGTATTCATGGCTTATTCTACTAACTCAATTTATTCTTCACTCAGTTCATATGAAACACCATTTCACGGCGGCGGAAAGCGGTAGCCCTTAGAGATCCGGAATTTATTGTGCTGCTCGTACTAACCCCCCGACAAATATTGAGCAATTGGTGCACAGAAAATTGGTGAAGGTGCAAACCCAATTTTTACCAATTTTTTTTAACACATTCAGCGCGGCCGTGACTGATAGGTCACGTACCTTCCCATTCATCCTGACTGCCGTGTCCTCAGAGACACGCGCTGGCCAGGCACCATTCGGAGTTTCCCTAAATTAGTTGAGGCGGACTCAACCCACTCGAGGGTCCGTAGCAGGTAAAAGTGACTTCAGTAATGTCTCAGTTGCTTGAGGAATTTTTCCGTTTCTACGTAGCCCTCTCCAGACCAGTTGGACAGACGCATTTCTGACACCCTCAATTTTTTACCTTGAGGGACGATTGTTGTCGTTAAGTTTCATTTTATTTTATTGTTAGTATGTCCGTGAAGTTTAAAATTGTTTATGGTATTGATATCTTCACTTCTATTCTGAAAATTTTGAAAAAACTTAATTTTTTGGGGGAAAAACAAGCGTCGAAGTGGTTAGAGTCTTTGACCTCGGACTTCCCCGCGTCATTATCTCTGACCGCCTAATTGTCTCAATACCTGTATTCAAATTAATTATAATGATATAAAAGATCAATTTTGCTAACTAAATAATATGAAACTTGTTTTTGAAATAAATATAAAATGTTCCTAGTCGTACTTTCTAGATGTTTTCATTTTTTCCCTTCAATATAAAGATAATCATAATGATGGGTGACAGAGTTTCTGTTTGATTTTTTTTACGATATCCCAGAGCAACATTTTGAATAAAAAAATATCTGGTGCGTAGCAATACACAACTTTCCGCCACCCCCGTAATTTCAAACACCACCTACATAGGCGGGCGCTATATTTTCGTTCAACGCATTTTTACAGGAACATTTATGGAGAACGAAATGTTGGTATGGGTGACTAAAAGACACTCCAGTAGGATTTATCACATCTGGTGAAGAAGTTACCCTGGAATTTACGGAAATGTTCGAAAAAATGTTATTTTTGACACATTTTGATTTTTATCTCTGTTCAATGGATGAATTAATATTCGACAAATCTAACATTTATTGAGAACAATATGTAGGTATTAACTATTTGAAAACAGTTTGTTGAAATCCGCTGAAGTCGTTTTGCCAAAAAGCGTAAAAACCCTATTTTTGCTTCGTGGGCCTATATTTCCGTTCACCGTATTTTCATGGAGATATGTATGGAGAAGTAAAGTTAGGTATTGATTAGTAAAAGATAATTCGAAAGTTGAATAAAAATTGTTAGAGCCGTTTTCGAGAAAAATGCGAAAACCCCTAGTTTTTAGTACATTTCCTCCCCCTCCCCCTTTCCCATCGGCCGAAATCGTCCATAATCTTAGTTTGGTGTCTACAAAAAATAACGAACAAAACAAAAAAAGAACCAGCTCAATCGGATCAGCCGTTCTCCCGCAAATCGAACTACAGACACACATACACACACCACATACACACGGACCACGCGCCGAAATTAGGTTTTTTAGACTCAGTAGGCCTCAAAACATAAAGAACTGAAGAAAATCCTTCTTTTTTTTTTACTATACTACTATATTACTATACTATACTACTATACTATACTATACTACTACGATTACTATACTTTTCTTCCCTTCGGGTAGCGGAAAGTAATAGGCATTTGTGTGAAGCGTGGGAGGGTTGTTGCGGGTTAGCATAACTGAGCCATTACCCCAGACTGACGTGACCTATTGGTCACATTTAGAAAACGCTGCAAATTATTACACAACGGTTTATTATTCGGATAATCAGCTTGACCTAGCATTAATGCTCCGAGACCCATCCTGTTCGATTCAGCATCGAAAAATATCATAATGAAACCCAAAAAAAGGCCGAAAAGAACTGAATCGTAATATTAAAATAAACAAAAAAAACACGAAAGTATCTAGAAAAAACTGAATTTTAATATGAAAACATGCACGCTAAATACTAATATCAAAATTTAACCAAAAATCTATGAAAAAAACATAATGAGAATGAAACGAAAGAATCTAAAAAAATTGAATCGTATTAAAACGAAAACGTCGTGGAAATTGGAAGAGTAAGGCGAATGGGGAGAGACCGTCGTTGGGAGGAAGCGAAGCGGAGGTCGCACTCGCTCGCCTCGAGAGCGGTTGGTTTTTAATGAGACGGGCGGGGCGGAGGGAATTCAAACGACGAAACGCTTGTAGCTCCCGCGTTGTACTGCGTTTCGTTAATTTTTTTAACCGTTTTTTGCCCATTACAACCACGGGCTTCGTCCGATCGGATTGCCGAGATGGCGGGCACAACTAGATACCAAATCGGAAAGAACGAATTTTTTAGACCACGTTAAAGGCACAAAACGGCCCGGACGGCGGACGGGGGACGGCGGACGGACATTGCAAATTTGGAATCTCCATGTCTTGAAACGTAAAGTATCAAATTTTGAGGGGGGGTTGTAAAAAATTTTTCGTGACCGAAAACATAGGGTTATTATTCAGAATGAATAATAAACCAAAAACGCTGCAAATTATTACACAACGGTTTATTATTCGGATAATCAGCTTGACCTAGCATTAATGCTCCGAGACGCATCCTGTTCGATTCAGCATCGAAAAATATCATAATTAAACGCAAACAAAAAAAGGCCGAAAAGAACTGAATCGTAATATTAAAATAAACAAAAACACGAAAGTATCTAGAAAAACTGAATTTTAATATGAAAACATGCACGCTAAATACTAATATCAAAATTTAACCAAAAATCTATGAAAAAAACATAATGAGAATGAAACGAAAGAATCTAAAAAAATTGAATCGTATTAAAACGAAAACGTCGGGGAAATTGGAAGAGTAAGGCGAATGGGGAGAGACCGGTCGTTGGGAGCGGGAGGCCGCACTCGCTCGCCTCGAGAGCGGTTGGTTTTTAATGAGACGGCGGGGCGGAGGGAATTCAAACGACGAAACGCTTGTAGCTCCCGCGTTGTACTGCGTTTCGTTAATTTTCTTAACCGTTTTTTGCCCATTACAACCACGGGCTTCGTCCGATCGGATTGCCGAGATGGCGGGCACAACTAGATACCAAATCGGATTTTTGTGCGAAAGAACGAATTTTTTAGACCACGTTAAAGGCACAAAACGGCCCAGACGGGGGCCGGGGGACGGGGGACGGCGGACGGACATTGCAAATTTGGAATCTCCATGTCTTGAAACGTAAAGTATCAAATTTTGAGGGGGGGTTGTAAAAAATTTTTCGTGACCGAAAACATAGGGTTATTATTCAGAATGAATAATAAACCAAAACGACTAGAATTTCTAGTTTTCCATCTAATATGTTTCAAAATACTTCCCCAATGAAGATTGAGGTAATTAATGATTTCTTTCAAGTAATTAAATACGCCGTCGGGGGTGATAGATTAGTTTGTTAGGATAAAATTGCGCTTAACTTGATATTCGTCGAAATGTTTGACAATTTTTTGTGCAGCTCTCATCACTTTCCTACAGATGTGAATTTTATGGTATCGTCATCTCATAAGCTGTCTGTGTAAAAATTGAATCAAGAAAAATCGAGAAGAGAAAAATTTGGTGTTTCGATAACTATAGTTAGTTTGATACCGTTATTTGGCGTCCCATCGTTACCTGCCGGCTAGATATAAAGTTTGAGCTGATTGGGTTCAGCCGTTTTCTTCTTAAATCCTTTTTCCCAAATAGATTTTGTTGGATTTCGTAGAGTTTGAAATGTAAAGATTTGAAGAGAACTAAAAAAACAACTTCGTAGAGCCAAGTATTATAAAAATCGGGTTGACAGTCTCAGTGTGCCACTAAGGCCATGGTATAAGTAGCGGCTGTTCAATAAATTCTGGAATTTATACCTCCAGTGTTCTTGTGGGACGTTGTTTTACAAGTTCGTACGGACTGAGTGAAAAATGGATTGGATTAGTAGACAGATATTGCATTGAGTGTAGAGAAATCTAGAACGGAATTGAAAGCCTAGTTTATTCTATCGGGGCAGGTATAAAAATATTTGACGTTGCCTATAGCATGAATAGAAGTTTGTTGAGTATGGTGAGAGAGGAATAAAATTGTCCCATAATGAGCGGAGTTCATTGTCAAGAGCAGAAGTAGAGCCCAAGTTATTTCTGATAGAGGGATCATTAGATACCAGTGTTGGTGGAACTTGAACTTGAACTTGAACATGACACACATCTCCAGCTCGCCCGACATCAATCATACACAAAGCAGCCCACACGTTTTGTGACCCTTGAGATCTCTCGTCCGTTGCACCCCCTGACATTGAACAATTAAAGGTAGAGAGAAGCCTTCCAGGACCTTCCAGCCCCTCGCGGTCGGTGCTGGTCTAAGAGCGGTCACGACGTAGTTCTCATTCGTTCTCAGCCTCAGACAGGTTACAAATTATTTCCTTGCGCATTTAATTTCTCTCCAGCGGTCTTCCCGCTTCACGGCGGCGTAAAGCTAACGTTTCAATCTGCCAATCGAGACGGAAGATGCGAGAGAAACCAGAGACAGACAGCGCCGTGTCTGTCATAATTGAAGGGAAAATGGAAGGCCGAGCCGGTCGTCTCATAAGTCTCTCATCTCTGGGAAGCGCGGGAAGCTCCATATTCATGTCCGCATTCTCCATGCGCCACCCCGTGACGTTCTCAGGACTGTGCATTGTAATAACGTGTGGAAACACTGAACATCAAACCCTACATTAATGTACAAAGCCACTGACCGTGTAGAATTAGCGTCCTCCTAATTTCGTTTCACTGTTTCCCAAATTTAAAAATCTTGTGCTCTGTATTACCTCATACATGTGCGAATGAAAAGCATGGGCTCTTCGCTGTGTTATGATCAGCTCCAAATAACACGACAGTACGATTAAATTCTCATCCTTGAGAAAATAGCACTGCAATGAATCGGTCCCCAAGAATTGAACACTGGCTTCACAGCCACCGTGTTAGTGTTAGTGGAATATTTAAGTTAGCTGCGGCGTGAACAGGCCGAAAAGGAATTTCCAGGAGGCGTTTTAGCTGAATCCGTCCATTCCAAATCGTGGTATGAGCAGGAGTAGCCCAATAAAATATGGAACGTTAAGCCCTCCCTTTATTGTACGTACAACGCGGAATTATGTTGTACCAAGTTCAGAATAAGTTGAGCAAAGCCTTGATAGCGTGAGTTTTTCTTCTTTAAAATGTTACGTTTAATGATGTGCAATGAGCTCTCTTACATTAGCTCTCTTCTCTTTCTGTCTTTCTCTTTCTCCTCCCACTCACTTCGACCGCTCGATGCTGCCAAATGGTTACAGAGCTGCAAACATTACATACGAGTTGCCAGCAGCAAAACCTGGTTGCTGAAATCAACAAGTCAAGTTTCTCGTTCGAGGGAATCCAGGGACGTGTAGGTTGTCCTCTTCTTATTTGCCTCACTCGGGAGTAAACTACTCGACAGTCTAGATCTATGGTTCAGAAGGATGGAACTTAAACAATTCTTGGACCACGCCACACGTCCTCTGCAGTCGAAATACGGTGAAATAATTTATTACCCTCCGGAAGCTGTGGAACAATTACTTGGTTCGTAAGGTGCCCATTCATAATGCATACAACGCTCCATCATTTATTCAATTAATTCACAACTCAACTCAGTTTCAAAAACGTACTAGCTCGTACGAAAATGATTTACAAATTGAATGTAATCCCCATCATTCTCGCATGAAACTCATGACTACTTTAAGGCCCATCCCTGCAGCACCATCCTGCCTGGGCAGAGGCACGCAAAGTACTCTGAGGCACTCCGCAGTACACGGCTCCGCTTACTCCAGCCTCGCAGATTCTGCAACTTTGTACCTCTGGCATTAGCAATCTTGACCGGGTGGTACCTCTATGTTCACACAGAGGCGGGGTTTTCTCTAATAAAAAACCAATTATCTAAAGTGCTAACAAAGTCGTATAATACAAAAAGAAATTAGAAGAAACAGAAAAGGCAATTAAGAGCTAAAGTTAAGTTGAGTTAATATAAGAACAATTAAAATGAAAAATATTTAAACTACTGTCCTTTCGAAATGTAGTAACAAAAGCTTTACGTCTGACCGGTTAGAGAAGTCGGCGATGGTAATTTTGTTAAATCTGAACGTGAGGTGGGATGCTGATGCCCCAGGGAATCACTTGAAACGAGAGAAGAGAAGAAACTGACTTGAAAAGGGAAGAGTCTATCTCCAGAGAAGTGGGGATGGTGCAGACAGAAAGCTTCCTCACGGTCAAAGATTAGTAACTTGAACTTATGGTAAACAAATGGCGCAAACAGTACTTTAGTGCTTAATGCTACGCTTACTCTTTATGTTCCGTGAATATACTTCTCTTGCTCGCTCCCTAGAGAGTCTAATAAACGACAACCCAAACACTGTCACGGACAAGAGCCGTGAACATGTTCGCGGGCAATCTAGGTTCGGGGGGCGGGAAGATGGGTTCTCCCCCAGAAAATTATATACTTTTCGTTTTTTCCAAATCTGCAATGGCCATCCGCCGTCCGGGCCGTTTTGTGCCTTTAACATAGTCTAAAAAATTCGTTTTTTCGCACAAAGATCCCATTTGGTATCTAGTGGTGCCCGCCTGCTCGGCAATCCGATCGGACGAAGCCCACGTTTTATCGAAAATACGCCCGTGTTTGGGATCGTTTCTAGGTATTTTTAGATGCTGGATCGAATGGAACAATTACTAGAGGTCTCAATGCGTCAATTGTGAAGTCACGGTAAATATAGTGAGCCAAAGTCTACTAATTGAAAGAACTCGCGGGGCCGATTCTTTAGAATTAATATTAAATTTAAAAAATAAAATTACATTTATAAAAATTAATCGAGATAAATAAATTGATTACTCAAATAATAAAAAAATAAAATAACTATTCGTATTTGTCGGAGCACGTCGCTTAACAATGAACTGTATCGTCTGTCGGAAGCCTTTAAGGAGCCGCTAAAAGCGGCCTTCAGTCTGCAAGTGTAAGGTTCGTGTTACATGCACTCGGATATCTGACATAAATTGGGAGAAAATGAATACGGAAGAAAATGTTCTTGAGTAGGGCCTTGCTATTCCGTATACTTTCTCTCTCCAGACTGAGGACCTCTCTTTACCGCTCCCTAGATTGAGTCCAATAACCTTTACTGCATTTGTTCAGGCACATCCCACCAGTAGGCAGCTCTGCGCTTCTCCTCTTTCATATGAACTGATTGAGAAATAGATTGCGTAAGCTTTTAAAGCTATAAATATCGCCCAATGTTGTTGGGTCGCACCAAATAATTGTCTTCGGAAATCTGCTCAGGTTGGATATTATTGGGCCCTGCATAGTGGTCCAGTGAGCCCTCGGACGTCGAAAAAGCGTAACCATAACAGGACCGTGTGTGGCGGTTTTTTCTCTACCGATTGGGTTATCGACATATATGAATCATGCGGGAGCTCAACATTTTGTAGGAGAGGGCAAATTGTAAGATGACGTTGGACGGCTGAACATGACGTAACCGTTTAACACGTTGATGTGGTCAATGATGAATTCTCAGTCTCCAATGAATTTCGTATTTATTTGAAACCATCTCGTTTTTAGTCCAATTTCTCCTTCTGTCTCTTGACATTGCCCTCCGGCCAGCGGCTCTTTCCAAACGAACCCGTTTCATTTTTGTAGCTTCCAGAGTTTATCCGGTCAACGAGGAGCAATTTGTCATTTGAGCGATGCGGGCGTTTACGTCCCTTCTAAATCATCAATTTTCAAGTTGGCTCTGGGTCCTGGATCTCTCCTGCAGCTGCTCTAGGTTGTGAACGATTCGTGGTTGTTAGTGAATTATCAAGTGCAATGCTTCGACGTGGCCGAAATTGAGAGGTTGGGGGAAAAATAAATGCGATGGAAAGGAGGATAAGTGTATGTAAAGAGGAAAGCTGCTTGGAGACTAGAAATAAGAACTTCGGAGATTAAGAACACTAAGTATATTATGGAACACAGAGGGAATTCGCAAGGCGCTTGAAGAAGGCCTCCTGGTCAGGCAGCAGTTGGACTGCTGGGAAGGAGGGATGCCTGCATCCTAACGTGCCTGCCATAAGCTGAGAAAGCTTTTGAGGGCGAGCATGAGTTGGAGCCCTCTAGGCAGAATCCAGACACTATTGATCCCAGGGCCCCCTCAGTATTAATCATGCGATCCTTGCTTGATCCTGGATCCACTGGGGGGGGGGGGAACCTGCAACGAGAGGTGGGACATAGCCCAGTAAGCGAGCAAGATGGCCAAGAGGTTGCCTGCTGCCGGTCGTGCTGAGCCAGGCCTTGCAGGGTAGTAGAGGGAGGCAGCAGGCATGCGAGGAACCCCCACATAGGACTGCACAGGAACCTGGTTTGTCCCGTGCACCCAGCTAACCATGTATATTCCTCAGAAGTTGTTCCCTCAGTTTTTTGAAACGAAGTACCAGGGAGTTCACCTATCTTCCTGCCCTGACCACCCTTTTCAAGCACTCGTTCCCCCTATTCCCAAAATACACCTTTGTCATCTGGAGTCTGTTTTAAGGTTGTTGCGTCCATTGAGTCTTCCTTCGCTGCAAAGCCCTTCTAGATGGGAATCGCTCGTGGAACTATTGAGGCCTGGTGACTGTTGTATGATAATTGACATGGCGTGGTTCCATAGTCTCCTCATGGGACAGCTTGATGCTGCCTTCTCGCTTAGATTGGCCAAATCCCCGCCATACTGACTTCACTTCCGTTCCTGTTTCCTCTACAAACTACATGACTCATCCCTTGTTGATGCGTCTACTGCACACAGCTGATGCACTGTTTTCATCCACTGTATCTAGCCCTACTGTCTACATCCCTGCCTTCTATGCAGTAAGTGACTAGCATTATCTGCTCTCCCCCTACCGACTCCCCTCAACCATACTGGGTTCTGTACCTCCCAACATTGACGCTGAGGCTTTTTAGTGAGCGTCTCGTACATTCTCGCTTGTAGTGGCGACCACTGTTATCATCTATTGTTACTGGGCCCGGCCCCGTTCTCCGTACATAAATAAATGGCATTTACTCGTTGGACGTACCTGTGGTGGGCTAATACACCATTTCACGTCAGGCGGTTGGGAAGCGTTTATTCGGGCCGAGGAAAGAAAGTCGTGCGATGCTCCGCACTTCGGTGTTTCGAAGGAACGATGACGGAGGTCGCGAGGTCTGCGGTGCATCGGACGGTCCGGGGTTTCGCGAACGGGACCCGCGTGAAACTCCCGAAACCTCGTCGGCGTCGGCGGAAAGCCGCGAAAGGTCGGAAGGGTGCCCCGTTCGGCTCCTCCACCAACTTCTCAGTTCTATCACTTCTCACGAGTTCGTCGCTTCTTTTCAACCGATTACTTTCTTCGCAGTCTGCTGTGGAAATGCAGCCGGCACAGCCCCCCCCCCTCCCCCACCCACAACCATCCTATCACGGGAACGACCGCTCACCGAACGTTTAACTTTCCATTCCGAAACTACTGGACATCCGCGACTCTGTCTCATGACCACCCCGACCACCACCTAAAATATCTGGTGTGTTGCAACACACAACTTTCCTTAGCTCTACAACAATTCACTTTGTACATGGCTAATTCTATTTAATCAATTCATTTACCACTCAGTGCATTTGAACTTGGTCAAACAACACTTCACGGCAGCAGAAAACGGTAGCGCTTACAGTTCCGGAATTTATTGTGCTGCTCGTACTCATTCCAGAACCATTACTGAGCAATTGTTGCACGGAGGATTAATGACGCTGTCAACACGAATTTTTTTAAGAAGAATAGTAATCACTTTGGCAGAGTTATTGGGTAAAAACTTTTAGAACTGGTAGTAAGCGAAACGGCGGTAGTTGAAATTCAGGAATTTCTGGAGTGAGCCTCATGTACTGTATCAACTGGTAACTGACCAGTGATCACCTGGAGTGCTTCTGTTGATGCAGTCTTGTAGGCCTTGGTGCTCCACAGGAGCGCAGCTCTCTCGGATTGGGTCAATACTCTCTTTTGATTGACTGTTAGTTTGCTACCACAGACAACGGGGCAGTAGCCAATCATGCCTAGGTATATTGCCTTATACATGAGGATAGCGTCATGGTAACACACACCCCATGTGGCCTTAGTAATTGCACGCAGTGAGGCAAACTTTGCAATGGTAGTGCCTCTAAGGGACTGGAGGTGTTGGTTGAAGCCCCACCTCTCACCTATATTCACTCCTGAATACTTGATGTGCTTTTCAAGAAGAAGCCTGTGGCCGCCAAAGGGTATTGAGGGTGGATTATTCACATTGCCTTTCAAGAGGATTAGCTGGGTTTTTTCCTCAGCCACCTGCATCTTGACATGCTCGCACCATTGGGTGATGGTGCGGAGCACGTGGTGGGTTTTTTCTTCAATTTGTCGGACTGACTCTGCAACATAGGCTTATGGCTCGCAGTCAGTCTCCATGAGTCTCCTGAGAAGGCCTAAGAAGAAGGCATTCCAGAGTGCTGATCACCCCTGTGGGCACCCCTTCTCAATCTTTCTCTGGACAGAGACATGTCTGCATTCGATCGTAGAAGTTCTGTCTGTCAGGTAACTTCTGACGAGCGCGTACAGGTTGCGGGGGATTCCCCTGACTTTAAGCTCATTAAGGAGCTCTGGTCACCAAAGGTTTCAAACGCTCCTCTGATGTCAATGAGAACTGCTACGATGTACATAGCCGGTGCTAGCTGGGAAACACGCCGAATCTCGACAATGACATCCTGCGTGGACCTTCCCTTGGTACACCCGTATTGCCTGCCTGTGAGGTTGCGACCAAAGACTCCTTCGAGAGACTGCAACATCAAGATTTCTAATGTTTTGCGTAATATGGAAAGAAGGCTGAGCGGTCTCCATGATCGTGGGTCTGACTGATTGCGGTCGCCTCCCTTTTGAAGAGTGACAACACGCGCAGACTTCCACTGAGTGGGGAACTGTCCGACCTGCAGACAGTCTTTAAATAAATTAAGGAGGCCGCTGGAGATTGTCTGCTCAGCCTTCCTTAGCCTATTGCTTTCTATTTTATCTCGCCCAGGAGATTTGTTGGGCCTTAAGGTCGCGACGGGCCCTGCCGAGGTCGCCTGTTGTCCTCAATGGGATGTCAGGCTCGTTCGGAGGGTCCATAATCAGCTCCCTTGCTGCCCTCTGGGCTTCAGTGTCTCGAGCTACTTGGTCGTCAGGGAACACCTTCTCAAGGAGGGTTTCCAGTGAACTTTCGATGCTACAGGCCCAGCATGACTCACTTTGAATCGCAGCTAAGGCTGCTCTACGTTTGCTTTTCCTATGGAGGACTTGTAATGTCTGCCCCTAGGGTTCTCAGAGCTCTCCGCTTCCACATAATTTGACTCTTGATTTGATTTGGCTCGTTTGATGGCGCGGTGGAAGGCCTTCTTCTCTTGGATGAAGGCTGTTCGGAGTGTGGCTTCGGTATCAGGGTCACGAGTATGTTGGTACATCCTTCTGGCTCTATTTACACTTTGCTTGAGGGGATTAAGTTCCTCAGTCCACCATGGGACTTTGATCGCCCTGGGCTTCTGTTGCTCACATACAGAGAGCCCAGCAGAGTGCAGTGCTGTGGTAAATATGTCCACTTTGCTGTCTCCCTCTTCCAGTGTGGCAGCTTGCACTATTAGGTCAGTGTCTGCAGCACACAGTTCACCTTCTAGTACCCTACAGAATTGTGGCCAGTCAGCATTTTTTGTGCGGAATCGCTTTTCACACATTTCTTTGCAGAGGATGTTGTCATCTGTGATGGCAAAGTCAATAACCATGTAATCGCTCTGCGTTGCACCTTGTACGACTCGCCAACCCTGCAATTTGAGTAGCAGCGTGTGAGACACGGCAGTGACCTTCCTCCTGGCCCATCGTAGGTCGCCTCAGTCATAGGGTCGTTGGCAACAACCAACTTGTACCTGGTCAGCAGCTCTATATACGCCTCGCCCGCCCCATCAAAGGTTGGGGATCCCCACAATGGTGATCTGGCGTTCTCATCAGCACAGACTATACAGGGTCGTCCTGATAGGCCTGCTAGAGCCCGCTCGAGTGGTTGAAGGCTGTTGGCAACTGGTGCTCCAAATTGCCTGTAGAATGATATTACAACCAGCTCAAAGCCACCAGCTCAGATGAGCACAGTGGCCAAGTGAGTGCGAGCATGTCAATGGACGGGTCAATGCAGGCCCCTGCTGCCTTGGCTCCCGTTCTTGCTCCAGCCACCTGTGATCCCAGACCAAGAGTTCTGGATCCTATTTATGGTTCCTGTATGGCGAGAACACTGCAGAGTTTCTTGAGTGCAATTTGCAGCCATAACTGGGGAACTCTTATTTGTGTTGTGCTGAAGGATTCGAACTGTTTTTAACCTATTCATAATCCACTCGTTACTCCTGGAGGGCAATCGCTCGCTGACGAATGGTACAGTGTGCATCTCGTGTAGAGTGTGAGATCTGTTGGAATTGGCATTCGACGAAATTGACACACTTGAGGCGAGCCTCACGCTTGCATGCCTTGCTCAGATGTGGCATGGCGCACCACTGCCAGGCTACTTGGAGGTGCCTTGCCCCCTCTAGTTTTTTGTGTAGGCTGGGTGACACCTCAATCACCCAATCCTTTTGTCTGCCACGCTTTTTGGTGAAAAGAGGCCTGACGTCCTGCGGCTGCAAGCCTATTGCAGGGTTGTACTCAACAACTTGTTGGGCCAGGTCCTTTTTTTGTAGGTCAGTGTGCACGTCTCACAATAGCAGGCGTGGGAAGCGACCCAGGGGGGCTGACGCTTGTAGCTTCAACTCCTTCTCCGTCGAAATGTGGCTCAGAAGCGCCTTGGCCATTACCGGAGTTTCTGCCACAATGACGGCGCCACCTCCCACTGTGGTGTGGATGTCTAGCACTCGGGCGCTTAGTGCTTGAAGGTCCGTAGCAGGGACACACACATCAGCGTTTCATTGCATCTGGGATGGAGAGACTGGCCTCTCCTTCCTCACACGTAGGCCCAACTAATACCACATTTTGTCGTGGGTTTTTAGGGGGGAGTTTGGTAAGCGGTGGATCCTTTTTATTTTTATTTTTCCCTTGTTTTTGGGCTGCATGGGCGGGGCACTGCCCTCGGCCTACACATCCTGCTTGATTGGGGTCTTTTTCTTCTTCCCCCTGTGCTTCCTGGCCCTGGCAGACTGCCATTCAACCTTGGATCCATGAGGGAGGGAGGAGGGCTCAGTAGCAGCTTCTGTTGCATACGAGGGGTCTGGCGTACTAGTCTGGCTCGTTGGAGCTCCTTGCGCTTGGGGGCTGTTGGGCAATTACCCTATGCAGCTCTTCCCTCACAACAGTCGCCACAGTTTCCCGCAGGGGGGTAGTGGCAGGGGGCGATGTCGTTGGGGGGGGGGGGGGCACTTGCATTGATAGCCAGCCACCTTCGATATTTCGAAGGGGCAGCTGGTGACGAGGTCCTGTCGCGTTGACCCTCATCTGTGCCAGCTGGCTGTGGATGATTTGGACGTAGGATAGGTTAGGGTCTACAGGGTGTAGTACTTGTAGTAGCCAGGTTGCCCGGGCTACTATGGTGGAAGGGGGAGTTGAAGGCGGTTTGCCTGGTTCTTCCCGACCTTGTTTGTTTGGACGACGAGTAGGTTGCTCACTGTCCGAAGAGGGAGGGGTCGAGCTTGGCGGTTTTGGCGGCAGGTGGCGTTTTTATTACCTGCTGATGTTTTGACTGACTTTGTCATGTTAGTTAAACTAATTGTAGGAGGGGGGGGGATTAAAGAAGCAGACTGATGTAAGTACCCTTGTGAGTTCATGTGTTGTGTGTGTTAGTGGTATGAGCGAGAGGTGCTCGAAGCTGTGTCCAGGAAGCTCCCCCTCAGGCATATTGATTCTAGCCCCTTTCGCTGGCCCGTTGAAGCTTAAAGGGAGGCCCCCACATGCGCCGCAGCTGCCAGTCTGGCCACCCACCGGGACTAAGACGCATGAGGGATTTTTCAGATGCTGCTCAGAGTCAGCCTTCGGCCACTGGTGATGTGGTGAGCGGAACACACGCTATCAGCCGCCCCAGGAATGCTCAAACCTGGTTTTTCCCCATCCTCATTTCGAAGGCCGCACCTATATAGGGGATCGCTCAAAGGTGTTAGTGAGCTACTTCCAGGACTGTCTTTCGCTCATTATGAGTTTTTTAAGTCAATGTGTTCTGCCACGTGAGCCGTTGCAGTGTATTTTGTATCTGGAATATGTTGTGTCGTGAGCTGTAAGCGCCTTTAAATGCGGCTCATACGAACACACAGGGAGTACGACAGTGGAATTCTGGACCCTCAACTGCAGGGTGAGCACAGTGTGGCGACCGAGTACACTGTGACGCCCAGCCACAGTTAAGCCTGGTTGGATGTAATCCTGCGGGGACCTCAGAGAGGTGAGGTTGACATTCTGGCTGGGCCCACCCGGCTGTACCTTTTAGTCGGCTCTATGACGCGCAGGGAATACAGCAGCGGTATTCTGGACCCCCGACTGCAGGGTGATTTTGCTGTGCAGCACCATTCCCTTACTGGGCAAGAATCAGAAAGCTGAAAAGGCTGCACCCACTCGGCTCAAACTGTTGAGTGAGAAAAGTTGTGTGACACCCCGCAGAGAACGCCTCAGCCCCGGCCCAGTCCCAGAGCTCGTGAGAGTGAGGAGGAATGTGATTGTAAAAATTCGAGATGATCCTGGAGCCCTGCTGAGGTCCACGAAAAGAAAAGGTTTTATTTCGGAATCCTTTTGAAAAAGAAATATTAATTGGTGGTGGTGGAGGGGGCCGCGATCGGTAACTGGGCTGGCATACTCTCGCCCCCCCCCCTCCAAGTCACACTATCACCCTCACATTAGTCCCTGGTTGGCGTGGTGGCGGCGCTCTGTTGCTCGCTCGCATTGCTGAGGCGGCGCGATGGTGGTGGATCAATACGAAAGGGAGGGGCGCTTAGCAACAGCGCGGAGCAACATACCTCGGAGGCGGCGGGCAAGCCGACCGAAGACAGCATCTTCGTTGTCGGGCGGGGGGCGGGGGATCGCTACGAGTGCTCCTGGACCTGGTCCGTCGGGGATCGCTACGAGTGCCCCTGGACCTGGTCCATCGGGGATCGCCACATTCACTCCACGACATTTGTCTAATTTTCGTTGAATATTCAATAAAATCCGATTCATTTTCTAATTGCATCTCGGCCGGTGATTGCAATTCAATTGTGAGGCCTGAGGTCGACTTTTCATGAAAGGCTTCGAAAGTTGAAGGCTGTGTTCTCTAGCTGAGTAAACGCTGGTTAGACTCGGTTAGCATTACCTAACCGCACCTCTCCGGATTAACCCTGCAAATTATTACACAATGGTTTATTATTCTCTGACTACAATGGAACGACGAAAACTACATATTCCAAGCGCCTGTAGGCATTTGGCACGACGTGGTGAGTTGAGCGGGCGGGGGTGGTTTTGATGCGACGGGAAGGAGGGAGTACAAATGACGGTACGATTAGTTTCACTGTAGTTCCCGCGAGTTCATTCATTAGTAAAGTTTTGCTCACTATAATTAATGTAATTTCACTGCATGGACATTGAAGATTTAGAATCCCGATGTCTTGATACGTAAAGTATCAAATTTGAATGGGTGTGTGTGTGTAAGCCCAGAGGGCAGCAAGGGAGCTGATCATGGACCCTCCGAACGAGCCCGACATCCCACTGTGGACAACAGGCGACCTCGGCAGGGCCGTTGCGACCTTAAAGCCCAACAAATCTCCTGGGCCAGATAAAATAGAAAGCAATATGCTAAGGAAGGCTGAGCGGACAATCTCCAGCGGTCTCCTTAATTTATTTAATGACTGTCTGCAGGTCGGACAGTTCCCCACTCAGTGGAAGTCTGCGCGCGTTGTCACTCTTCAAAAGGGAGGCGACCGCAATCAGTCGGACCCGCGATCATGGAGACCACTCAGCCTTCTTTCCATATTAGGCAAAACACTAGAAATCTTGATGTTGCAGTCCCTCGAAGGAGTCTTTGGCCGCAACCTCACAGGCAGGCAATACAGGTGTACCAAAGGAAGGTCCACGCAGGATGTCATTGTCGAGATTCGGCGTGTTTCCCTGCTGGCACCGGCTAAGTACGTCGTAGCGGTTCTGATTGACATCAGAGGGGCGTTTGACAACCTTTGGTGGCCAGCGCTCCTTAATGAGCTCAAAGGTAGGGGAATCCCCCGCAACCTGTACTCGCTCGTCAGAAGCTACCTGACAGACAGAACTGCTACGATCGAAAGTAGGCATGTCTCCGTCCGGAGAAAGATTGAGAAGGGGTGCCCACAGGGCTCGGTCCTTGGACCAGCACTCTGGAATGCCTTCTTCGAAGGTCTTCTCAGGAAACTCATGGAGACTGACTGCGAGCCATAAGCCTATGTTGCAGAGTCAGTCCGCCAAATTGAAGAAAAAACCCACCACGTGCTCCGCACTGTCAACCAACCTGTGTTTCGCAGGTGGCTGAGGAAAAAACCCAGCTAATCCTCTTGAAGAGGAAAGTGAATAATCCACCCACAATACGCTTTGGCGGCCACAGGCTCCTTCTTGAAAAGCACGTCAAGTATTTAGGAGTGAATATAGGTGAGAGGTGGGGTTTCAACCAACACCTCCAGTCCCTTAAAGGCACTACCATTGCAAGGTTTGCCTCACTGCGCGCCATTACTAAGGCCACTTGGGGTGTGTGTTACCATGACACCATCCTCATGTATAAGGCCATCTATTTAGGTGTGATTGGCTACTGCCCCGTTGTCTGGGGTAGCAAACTAACAGTCAATCAAAAGAGAGTATTGGCCCAATCCCAGAGAGCCCCTGTGGATCACCAAGGCCTACAAGACTGTATCAACGGAAGCACTCCAGGTGATCACTGGTCAGTTACCAGTTGATTTGGCTGTTGAGTGCATGATTGACAAGTGGAGAGTGAAACGGGAGCTTCCCCCGCTTTGGGCTGAACTCCGTGCGGATCTCACCACAGAACAGAAACTTGCCGCCATCGATGAATGGGCTCTAGAGAAATGGCAAGCGAGATGGGAATCCTCGTCAAAGGGGCGTGATACGTATGAGTTCTTCCCCAACATCCGTGAACGTCTTTCTAGAAAATGGGTTGAGCCACACCACTGGACGAGCCAGTTCCTCACGGGACATGGTGACTCCAATGCGCGGCTCCACTTCTTTTCTCTGAAAGACTCTCCATTATGCACGTCTTGTGCCTCCAGTGCGGAGGAAATAAGAAACCATGTGCTGCTCCACTGTAGTTTCTACAACTGTGAGCGACGGTTGTTGGGAGGGCAAACGAACTTAGCAGCATTGACTGCTACAAAGGAAGCCTATAACCATTTTGCAAAGTTCGCAAAGAAGGTAATGGCTAAGAAACGTGGTTATAGTTGATCAGTCCTTTTGAAACTTGCCACCCAAGTAAACAGTAAGATCAGGTAGGGAACCAGATTAAGAACTACTCCCAGATGGTACGGGATTCCTCAGGTTGTCACCTCCGCGCGGTAACACACGGGCAACAGCTCTCTACGGTGAGACTGGCTAACGACCAAATACCTGCCATACCTCCACAGGTCTGAGTTCGGTGGATGCTGTAGGGGCCGGCCTCTTGCATATTAGCGAAACTGCAACTTCTCTGACTGATATAACCCTCGTCGAGGGTTTGGGTACAGTCATCAAATAAAGAAACAGACCTGTGTAGAAAAAGTTCCTGACCAAAAACGGGTTACGGGGAATTGGTTATGTACACAAACCTCTAGAAACAATAGTATGCTTGGGGTACATTCCCGCAACCGTAAGAAGGGCAAACGTCATTTTCCTCCCAAAATAAGGGAGCAATGGGAATACACAAGCGAAAGACTTCAGCGTATTTATAAGTCATTTAAAAAATGATTGATAGATATATTAGAGATGGCATCCTATCGGAATTACCTTTTCACAGAGAACAAAATGCTGCATAGGAAAGTCGACGGAGGAAGCACTGCGCGACTTGGTCAACAGAATAGAACATGAAATATTCATGAACAAAGTACGTTCCTGGATGCTTCATTGACATGTAGGGAGCCTCCAATAACATACATTTCATAGCAATTAATCAAGCATTACAGGCCACAGGAGTAAGCAACATGTTAGTAAAATGGTGCACCTCAATATTGAATAGTAGGGAAGTAGTATGCTCAGAAGGAAACCTGTCCCTACTATATCGTGCTACGAGAATAATGCTGTTTCTCCCCGCTTTTCTGATGCTTGACCTAATTAAGGCTATAAATGCATCGGGTTTGTACTGCCAATTTTCGCAGATGACGTAGTAGTCCTGGCTAGTGGGCTACTAGGTGTATTAATGAGCTGGTGTCTGGAGAAAGGCTTACCCCTAAACCCAGGAAAAACAAATACAGTGATCTTTAATAGGGAACATACTTCGAACGACAACATAGCACTAACCGTTAGGTTACCATCCCTACCACTGACACTGTCAAATATCTAGGAGTTTTCCTAGATACGAGACTCAGATGGAAGGACTAAATAAGTAGACTAGCGGATAAAGGGAGAACCCTACTACACCAAGTGAGAAGTATAGGTCTTTAGTTCCCTGAGATCACGGGTACGACTAAGAAAAGACGGATTGGGCGTTAAAATTGAACAAAGCTCAATTAAGATGTCTAATTGGTACCTTACCCGGCCATTACATGGTTAGGAAAACACTGCACAGGAGCTCTATGCTCTTGTGTTGGGCAGAAACGGTTTCACTTCTTACGTGAATGCCCGATATGATACAGGACCAGAATAGAAATACTGGGAGGTCGCATAGTGGAGAGGGACATTATATGAAGTTGGAGGGAAATCCTCATATATGTGGAGGGAACCGGAAGATTCCGGAACCCTTTCTAGGAGCTAAAGCCGGATGCTCCGGATATTAGTAACTTCTATTACTATCTCCTTTATTACTGTGAGTAATTTTACGTATGTTGTTGAATAATATTAGATGCTGTGTGCACGTGCTCAGTGATTGTAGTGGCTTATCGACTGCGATGATATATAAGGTTATCATCATCTCACCCGGCGCCCCAGATGGATACGAGAGCCACCCGACGACATCAAGATGTATAAAATTGAATTCGTCGAAAACAAGTTGTTCGTATAAAATTCGTTGATTTAGCAGTTTTAGAAAAGAACTCGAGGCGCTAAGGTAAAGTGAGAAATTCTCATTAAGGAGATGGGAGAACCAAAATGTACCAAAACGACAGGTTTTCGTATCTTTCTCAAAAAATGGCTCGTGTACTAATCAGTTACCGCTTGTTTTTCATGTATAATCTGTGAAAATTCAGTGAATATGAGATATAGGCTTGTGGAGTGGAAATACCGTGTTTGGTTCATTATTCATTCTGAATAATAACCCTATGTTTTCGGTCACGAAAAATTTTGATACTTTACGTTTCGAGACATGGAGATTCCAAATGTGCAATGTCCGTCCGCCGTCCGGGCCGTTTTGTGCCTTTAACGTGGTCTAAAAAATTCGTTCTTTCGCACAAAAATCCCATTCGGTATCTGTCGTGCCCGCCATCTCGGCAATCCGATCGGACGAAGCCCATGGTTGTTATAGGGAAAAAACCGTTAAAAAAATTAACAAAAACGCAATTTTTGCAGTTTTATCGTAAAGATGCCGTGTTTGGTTTCGTTTTCAAGGTATTTTCGGATGCTGGGTCGAATGGAATGAGTATCAGACGTGTACCAGTACGTATAGTGAAATTAGAGAAATTATAGTGAGCCAAATTCTACTAATGAAAAGAACTCGCGGGACAATGTCTACAGCGAAAGTAATTGTATCGTTTGCCCCCCCCCCCCTCTTCGACTCGCCACGTCGTTCCGTTGTTGTCATGTACTGTTTCGTATGGTTCACTGGTGTTTTTCGTTGCTGAATCGAATTTGAGTGGTCCAGGAGCTGTAAGACTTGGTCAACCTGTTCATGAGAATAGTAAACCGTTTGTATAATAGTTTTCAGAGTTTATTATTTTGCTTTGATATCGCACCACTGGTTAATCAAATCCAATTCCACGACAACTCGGACTAGATTTTTTTTTTTTTTTTTTTTGTTTTAGAATGTGGATCACAAGATGAAATTCAGATCCAAGAAAGGACTTCTGCCGTTCATCGAACTGAATGGTGAAGAGATTTCGGACTCCGTCGTGATTATAAAGGAATTGGGGCAGAAATTTGGCAAAGATCTGGACGAAGGACTTGACAACAATCAGAAGAACATTTCTCACGCCATGATCTCCATGATTGAAAATCATCTTCACTGGTGAGTGTTTTGTTTTAAGCTGGTATGTTTTCTTTTCACAATGATTGTAGCGTATAGATTAACTAGATTACTAAAATATCCGTATGAGCACTCAATTGGTGGATTTGTGATAGATAACATAAACACCTGTGTACGTTCAGGATATGACACCCTTTGGAAATAAATAACAGCTTCTTGATGATGGGTTGAAGCGTAAATTGACGTTTGTAATGAACCGCGAAATATAAATACGTCAAAATATGAGTTATCTCTATGTTCGAACCAGTCTTTTAGATGTCGCGGTGACGACGGTGCCGCGGAAGGAACCGAATCCTTTAAAGGTACCGGGATCTGGAATTTAAAAGCCTGCGGAGCGGATACGCGAGGTCGGGAAACGATCGCAAAAACAGGAAGAAGTAAATAGGAAGCTAACAACGACAACAACTAACGGATGCATATCGATACATGCAGTCGTACGTTATCAAGCGACCTATCGATACATGCAGTCGTACATTATCAAGCGACCTATCGATACATGCAGTCGTAGCGTTATCAAGCGGTCATGGGGTCATGGGCCCTCAGTGGCCACGGCAAACTGCCATTGGTCCCGCAGCTTCAGGAAGGCGCTGCGGTCGGTGCGCCTGAAGATTTGCCTCCCTGTTATCATCATCATCATCAAGCGGTCGGCCCATATTCTTTGTTTCACCCACAGTTTGATATCTCTGCTTCTAGTTGTGTGTAGAGATGAGTGCGATTTTGGGTGAGTTCCATTTGCTCAAATACACGGCGGAAACAGTGATTGTCTCTGAACACTCGGCGGAAACAGTGATTGTCTCTGAACACTCGAAGAGAGTTACATCGGTCGTTTGTTTCCCCCAAGTAAGTATAGGCAAGGCTGTCCTCCCACTGGTCGGTCAGCGTAGTCGTCAACGCATTTATTTATATAATTTATTCCTCACAGGTCTGTGTTCTTATCAAAATGACTGATTCTTGATACTCAGAGTAATATCAGTTGAAAGTCATGGAGGAGCCCGTTTCGCTGATGGAAGTCACTCACTCACGCGTGCCAGTCTCCCAGTGGAGAACTGTTGGCCTTTGTGCCACCACATAGACCATTTGGGGGGTCCGTACCAACTGCGTTGATTCCGTTTAGATTGGATTAACAGTACCTAATCGCCTCCTCCTCCTTCACCAGACCGGGTGTGTTTTGGAAGTAATAAACAAATATGCTGTTTACAAGTGCGCAGTTATTGTAGTTGCTTTTCCACTACGATGATAATCTAATATGTTGGATGTATGGATTTAAATTCTGTTGCGAACGAAAGTATGACGATCGTCGAAAACAAGTTGTTGTTCGCGTAAAATGCGTGTTGATCAGTTTTAGAAAAGAACTTGAGACGTCATATCGCCGTGTTGGAAAAACCAAACGCAAATTGCTCAACTTTGTGGATTTATTGAAAGGAGATAGTTAGGACGTGTTAAATAATAACACTTACTCAGAGGTTAGTGTATTAAAGAACATTTATTAAACACAATCATTCTCCCTTCTTTTGAACATGAGCTTGTAGAGGTTGTAACCTCACGGTTTCGGTGTTTATTTTGTCTTGCTCAAATCTCATTTTCTTGTATCGCTTTCGATTTTTCCGCTCCAACCAAAGCGTTCTCCCAGGCTAATTTGGCTTTTTCCTGCAGCTTTTGCAGTTGGAGTACGCGTATTTTCACTTAATTCTTCTCGCCAGTTTCAGTTTCTGAAGAGGTTAATGCAGCCAGTTTGGCTTCTGACAATTATCAGAAACACTAATTTGAACAAATCTGGGGTGAACTAAAGAACATGGACCGACCGCTTGATAACGCTACGACTGCATGTATCGATAGTTCGCTTGAACGCTACGACTGCAAGTATCGATACACGTCACAGGCGCAGTTGGTGGGGAAGAGCCTATGAGCGATGTCTGGCATATCGATAACCTGACCTCGGTCGTGATATATCGATATATTGCCTTACCAGAGGGAGCGGTCCATATTCTTTGCTTTTACCCAAATCTGGATTGTTGAGGGTTGGGCACGGTTACTGGGCCGCTTACGTTCAAACGACACTTGTTTACGGGACAGGATGTTGAATAGATGCCGAATTTCCTTACTTTACTATAACCTCATTAGTCCACTGCCTTCTCGAAATGGCTTTATCGCAGCGTAATCATGATTACCGTGGGAATGAAACAGGTTTGGTGAAAACGGCCCTTAATCTGGTTTCCCACCAGATCTAATTGTTTACTTTGGTGCCGAATTTCTAAGGGAAAAACTGTGGCTACACTTTTTCTTAAGCTTCTATACAAACTCGTATACCTTTAACTAGCAATCAAAGTTGGAAGGTTTTGCTGTGCTCCAACAAACATCGCTCACTGTTGACTGGACTGGAAGCGCAAGACATGCGGGAAAGAAAAGAGGTGGTGCACATTGAAGTGCCCATGTCCCCACAAGGGATTGGCTCATCCAGTGGTCTGGCATAACTCACTTTTTCCTACGACGTTCACGGATGTTGGGAAAAAACTCATGCTTTTCACATCCCTTTGATGAGATTCCTATCTCACTTGCCCAGAGTGCGGGAAGCTCCCTTTTCACTCTCCATTTGCCTACCATGCACTCGACGGCGAACTCAATAGATGACTGCAGTGATCATTGGAATCAGTGGAATGTCTTGTAAGTTTTGATGGTCAAAAAAAGTACAGCTCTTTACGATTGATCCAGTACTCTCCTTTGATTGACCTTGAGACAATAAGGCAGTAGCTACTGACGCCTTTGTGAATGGCTGTGTATGTGAGGATTATGTTACTGTACTCGCACCCCAAGCAGACTCACTAATTGCGCCTAAGTACTTGATTGGCTTCTCAATAAGGATTCTCTGGCCTCCAACACGTACTGACGGTTGGCTCTTTAATTTCCCCTTTAAGAGAAGGAGGTTGGTGTTTTTCCATTGTCCACTATTTAAAAACATAATCAAGCTCTTGATTCTCCCCTTTTGCTGTAGTCGGGCTACTCTTAGTCGTTGCCTGAGGTCGTGTTCACCCTTCAGCTTTTATTATTGGGCTAGATACATACATCTTTGCATTTGAGTGAAATCTGAAATGGTCAGGGTAGGGCACAAGCCCTCGTGGCCAACGTAGTCCCGATCTGCTAGAATTCCGCTGTGCTACTTAGATTTCCTTAAAGCAGTATGAGTAGTACTGTTAGCTTTTAACCGTTTTTACTTTTTCGGAGAAAGTGTTACTGTGTGAGGAGCGTGTAGCGCAACAACTTTTATTTTCAGGCTGCATAAATGCACCTTGCTCCCTTTGGTCGACTTATATCAGTGTAGCTTATACGTCTTTAGTGATACTCTCCAACCAACGGTAATGTTCACATTTCATAACTTGAATTAAACTTTCAGGGTGGTGATGTATTGGAGAACCAAACACCCGGATCACATTGTCAAAGGATACAAAATGAATTTGCAACATTTCCTAGGCTCTCGCTTCCCATCTTTCTTCCTCAATATCTTCTTTAAGTACAGCTATGGACGCAAGGTAAGATTTTAACTTAACTTTAAACTGGCTCTTTTTTTATTGCTTTAGATCCTCAATAGATGAAGAAATCAGTTTTTTTTCTTTTTTTGTGATGTCGTGGTCTCAGATTAGATTTTGTGGATCCTACATTTGGTGTGAGGTCAGCATGGTGCTAGGCGTTGAGCAGCGTTTGTTTTCTCTAATCGAAATGGAGTTTGATGAGGACGTAGTTTGAAGGCATTTGAATTTCCAACGTTGGAGGAATTGAAGATAAATTTCCTAATTTAAATACTCAAATTGGAGGATTCCTGATGAAATTCTTCCACAGACACCCATAATGACAATGATGCTCATCGGCTACTAAGAGAAACTGTGCACTTTCTAGAGGCGTACAGACAAACAATTAGCCCATCTTGTAACAGTGACAGCGCTGGAGCGTGCTGGTGTTAGTTATTAGATAAAATCAGACGCTAAACCTAGCATAGGGTAATGGCTGGAGCGCGAATAAACCAGCAAAAACTAAAGATGTGTTACCAACTATATATTTATTATTCTTATCGTACCATCGGGCCATCCTTATGGGCATATCGGGCCACCAGTTGAGAACCACTGCTACAGCACGTTTATTGCGACTTGCAACTGAAGAAAAGTGGTGGTGGTGTTCCAGTGAATTCGTTCTGCGAACAGGCAGAAATGTCCTAGAAGCAGATGTGAAAGACATTGTTGCACTAAGGCATTGTTTCATCTGTTGTTGGTCATTTCCTACTCCTGTAGCCTAAAGCCTAGTCTGGGCAAAGAGAAAGGTTATTCGTCGTAAAGGGCATTCGTCAAGTGAGTGAAAAGCGTAAAAGTTGATTTCTTTTACTGCGGGGGTAGGAGTGTTTTTGTCATCGATGGACAGGAAGCTATTACAATGTTTGATGATTCTCAGCTTCGTCAGCAAAGTTTTTTTTCTTCTGTCAAGTTCTTGGGTCTAGGTGTGGAATTAGTATGGACTTTTCTTTGCTCCTGTTGTAGTTTGTTCATATTATGGATGAAACAGTGGTTAGTTAGTGTTGGATTGCTAGGGATAGATAGAACCCTATCAAGCTCCTGCCACTAAAGGAATATAAACACAACACCATGTAAAGGGGCCAGTTGCAGAGTTGAGGAAAGCTCCACAAGGACCAAGAGAAGTGGTGAGATGCATGAACCAGTTGAACCGGATATTGGCAAATAGTGATTGACCTAAAAAAATGAGATGGAGCATGCACGCTCTTAGTAGTCTACCTTGTGGCGTGGAAAGCACCCTACACAGCCACTGAGTGGCGCCTAAGAGATAGTTGGACAGCCGCCTCTATCAACTGCCTTCGGTGTTGAATTCTGCAGAACTTGCTTTGAGAAGTTGAACTGGACTCTCAATATGAGACACCAAATGCTTCAGCTGTACAACAGCTCCAATTTTATTAGATGAGGCTCTATTCATGAAGTAGGGCATGGGATGGATGAGCTGGAAAAAGACACACTCAAGTATATGTATTATCAAACTCATTCTACGGAAAGTTTCAACTAAAAAACTGTTGGGAAATAAAAAATGCTAAAGTTTACATACCTGTTAGGTGAGTCCGTCTCCTCTGGCTGGTGAGGGTATATAAAATAACTTGTACTTGTAAGAACGCATACACAGGACAGACAGGACGAAAAATACGGACCAGATATTCAGAACACATTAAATCTCTTAGTAGGAACAAAGACGATTCAAACTTTGCCAACCACCTCAAAACAACTGGACATGAACCTACCAAAATACAGGACTGCACCATCTTACTACACAAACAATACAAAGGACGAAAACTGAACATATTAGAAAATATGGAAATTTATAAACAAAAAAACTTCAATGGACAGATCGTAAATGAACAAATCAACACAAAATGCGACACCATATTCACACCACTCAAAACAGTACACAAACGAAAACAACCAACTGACGGATTTACAGACCACCCTACACAAAAAAGACGTAAATTCCACAATTGACAGATCATACAAGACGTTCCATTAACCTCTAGGGGGTTTCCCCCTGAGGTACATGACCTCCTCTCCCCACCCATTAACTGACGCGCCATCATCCCTGTCACCTTTCTCTTTATATATAAACACCACGACCAACTGACTGACTCCATTACTGACTTAACAGCCAGACGATGATGTCTTTACATAGAAAGCGCTTGCCCACAGTAACTCACCAGCCAGAGGAGACGGACTCACCTAACAGGTACGTTAACTTTAGTAATTTGCCTACTGGCGGAATTGCTTAAATAAAAAATGCTTAGAGATTTGAGTAAAGGATTGAAAATAGAGGAAGTTTTCTAACGCAGTTCCCTTGGCTGCTGATGGCACTGCTTGTAATGTTAGGTGATGTATACGCCTGGCTTTAACGATATCGATGAGCCACCTGAACATTGCCCTCACAAATATTATCTTTCTGTAGGCGCTCCAAGTCGATGGCGTTTTGAACTGTCAGACTGAAGAATTTGTGTGACTCCCTTTCACTTTTGACTTAACCACTGCATGTTTTGCCACCCTTCGACATTAACCTCCTGCAACCTTTTTTTAATTTTGTTACTTCTTGTTTCTTACCGTTTTGTTGACTCTTACTTTTCTTTTTCTGGGTATTCTGTGTCCTCTTTACTGGCCAATTTCCCTGTCATTTTCTGTAAGTAATAAAAATATCCGTACGTCTTATTCTAATGTCACTCGATCGTTTTGGGAGTAACCCTCTTTCCCCAGTAAAACTTTTCGTTGCTGATGGGATCACTTGTCACCTGCACTTTTTTTTTTTCTCGTAACTGGCACTTTTTGACTTGGCTTTTGTATCGTTAATCCTGTTCTTCTGATTTTCCCAATAACTCACTTTAACTCAAGAATTCAGATATGGTAGGGGTAGACACTTCTTTGGTGCGTGCTACTTAGCAGTCACCGCAGTAACAACAAACCCTCGTATAAAAAGTATTATGGTCCCTCGTCTCTCTGTATCCCGTAGGAGCCAACATTTGCTCAGGATTTCTTAATTTATGCATTTTGTTAAAGTAAATGGACAGGGATGAATAAAAATCAAAATAGGTGGCGTTGGAGCCTAGACTACATGATGCTGGGTGGATTTAAAGCAACACTTGGGTGGTGATGCAGAAGATGCTGGTAGCTGACGCATCTCCTTGGCTTCTTCCTCGTAACACCTCCAAAACACAGTCATCATTGACATCAGAGGGGCGTTTGACAACCTGTGGTGGCCAGCGCTCGTCATTGAGCTTAATGGTTGAGGGACAAATAGAACTACTACAGACATGTCTCAGTTCAGAAACGGTTGAGAAGGAGTGTCCACAGGGCTCAGAACCCATTAAGTGCTCGGAACGTCACACAATGGTGCGAGCATGTCAAGCCGCAGGTGGCTGAGGAAAAATCCTTAAGTAAGTACTTATGAGTCCATATAAGTGAGAGTGGTGTTTCAGCCAATAGCTCCAGCCCATCACATGGTTTGCCTCATTATGAGCAATTAGCAAGGCCTCTTGGGGTGTGTCTTACCATGACACTCGTCTGGTACCTGTTGATTTGTCCATTGAGTATGTGGTGAATAAGTGAAGAGCGAAAAGGGAGCTTCTCTGGAGAAGTGGGTTGAGCCACACCACTGGGCAAGCTAGTTCTTTACAGGATATGGCGACTTCACTTCTTTTCTCTCGAACGCTCTCCATCCTGCACATCATTCTCCTCCGGTGTGAAGGATACATAAACCACGTTCAGTTCTACTCTAGTTCCTACAACAGTAAGCGACGATTTTCAGAAGAGCAACTAAACCTTCCAAATTTGTCCGGGACTAAGTAAGCTTATAACTGTTTTGCCCTGTTTGCGAAGAAGGTTGTTACAAAAAAACGTGGCCGTGGTTTGAATTCCCCTTTAAAACTGGCCCCCCAAATAAATAGTTAGGACAGATGGGAAACCAGATTAAGAACTCCTCCCAAATGGTACAGATTCCACATGGTAGCACATGAACTAAAAGCTAAATGACACCGGGGTTCAGTGAATGCTGAGCAAGTGCTCTGCCCAGACTCTTGCACGATAGCGAAACTGCAACCACCATGACTTTCGACTGAAAAAAAATACGGTTCCTTATCACTTGTTCCCTAATGAGTGCTAATTATCATTCATTCTAATAGGGAAACTGACCTGCTCCAACCTTCGTTTTCTGTCTGCTTCAACCCTCCAAGATATTTCGCCATGTGCCTGCAAAATCTAAGCCTCCAGAGGCAACCTGGACCAAGTGGAAGCAGAAAAGGAAAGAGCTCTTTTAAATGTACTCTATCTTACTGAGCATACTGGGTGTCCGAGTATATGGTGTTGCCGTCTTCAAGAGACCTATCATCACACACGGCACTAGGTCGTTGTAGCAAGTTCTGTGTGTGTGATACTACTGGTAAGAGGGAGGAGACTTGATATCTGTTTAACCATCACCTTGTATTCACTTTACACTACTTCACCAAATTTCTTCCTCATTTCGTTCACAGAGGGTGTTCTACTCCTCACTTTATGTGAATAGTTCAATCTAAACCTACCAATTAGTTACTGAACAGTTAACATGAACGTGTACTTAACATCAGTGAGAGGCGTTTCACTTTGATCGTACGTTAACAATCGATCAAGTATCCCAGCCCCAACTAGGGCTGGCACCAGTCGAGCGTTTTAGCATATATATAATATATAAATATATATATAATTGGTACAAATAATTGTGTATGTGAGAGACCTCCCCTGAAGACGATACGTACCAGGCGTGGGGTTGTCAGTGTAACAATCGAAACTAGTGTGACGAAGAGGTTTGGAGATGCTTTTGAAGAGCTGCTGACTAAGGCAAAAATTACGGCAATCGCGCCGGGGATTCGATCCACAATCCGAGAATTATGAATCGACCGTCTAACCGCAAGACCACGATGAACCGCTTGCCTTTGATAGGAGTCAGTCAGCACATCTCCCCCCTCGTCTATTAACCGCTACTCCTGGAGCGAACTCATTTTTTAGGGAAAGAATTTTACGAGAGTTGAGCGAATCCCCGGAAAATCCGATCTTTGATTCGAGAAAGGCTACAAGGAAAGTCTTCGTTCCCTCGCATTGTAGTAGGCGCGTCGCCCAGTCCACCTTCGCGCTGGAACTTTCACAGCGTCAGCGAATCCCGGACCCGAGAACTCGTCTTATTATTTTCTCTCTTAATTTTTTAATTTTTCTCTCGGGGCCTCTTCTTTTTCTTGGAAAGAAGAAATTCGACCACTAGTTGGGCGCCATTGTTACGGGGGGAAGGAAATTTGGAGATGCTTTTTGAAGAGCTGCTGACTAAGGCAAAAATTACGGCAATCGCGCCGGGGATTCGATCCACAATCCTCAATTAACGTCGAGAATTATGAATCGACCGTCTTACCGCAAGACCACGATGAACCGCTTGCCTTTGATAGGAGTCAGTCAGCACACTAGTGATAGTGTCGGAGGATGAAGGCAGTTGGAAGTACAGGTCTACGAAACGAAGATGCACATGAATATTCTCAACATGGAAGGCACCTGTTGACAGAATTGAATTTGTCCAGTCTGCCGCTGTTCTTCCCTTTTTCTGAGTATCCAAACCATTGCAACTCATTCCCAATTCCTCTCTCTCCTATTCAGTAAGGTACGAAACTTCCTGATTACTTCTGTGGTACTCCCCCACCATCACAACTTTAATGTAAGGTCACTTTGCACATTTTTGAAACGTATTCTCACAGTTTGAGCACAGATTGTGATATGTGGTGACTTAAGTAAACTAACATAATAGCCCTTCGTCCCGTGATTTAAACCCAAAACAAATGAAACTAAATTGATTCAACACTTCAGGATTAGGTGAAGATAACGTGCTTATGAAGAAGCAGAATACCGAGGAAAGATAAAATGCTTAGTTATAACTCTTGCACGAACGATACAATAGTGTCATTGAACAAATTAATAGGGTTTGTTAACTAGAGTCTTTTTGATTTCTCTCTTCCCTATCTCGCATGCAGAGACAGCCACTTAGTGTAGGCCTCACCTGGGCATACTGGGGGCTGGCTCCTCGTGATGCCGTTTGTACTGTGCTGTGAACGCAAATGAGTTTAAAGAGATGAACACGCGACAAAAAGAAAAGTTTTTTGGATGTCCAAAACTATGTCATGAAGAAAATTAATCGACTCTCAGGGCGACATCACAGATAAAAATAAAAACTTGACGACTTATCCTCCAGTCCTCACTGAGCTCATTACAAACAAACGAGATAGAAAGAAAATTTCTCTGAATGGACAAGATGGGATTCTTGATTCTTCAGTGATCGAGAAATCGGGACTATAGTCGTTCATACGAGCGAAGCGCAGACTGCCGACTCGAGGTGGAGCTGAATCAGCAATTCTGATTTGACTATAAGCATCATGCTGCTGATAGCTACAACAATAGAATGAATACGGATTCCTAAATGAACCTGGTGTTAACTGTTTCATAACTGTGGAGCATTAAGGTGAATATTCTAACTTCATTGCTTGCAGAGGGAAGGTGATTACATGCTTCAAGAGTGCTGACCCTGGCACAACTCATGGAATTCTCACTAGTAGATGGCTACTTAGTCTGTACAAGTCTTCAATCGGCAGATATTTTGAGGTGGTGCCTTCTTCAACCGCGACTAATATAACTCTTATGGGTGTTAAGGAACAGTCATTATGATAAGGAAACAAACCTGCCTGGTCTAACTGAGGGTGATGTGGGTCTGAGTCCTCTCTTCCCTCATTCGGTTGGTAGCGATTAGTGTAGAATATCGTCATAAAAAAATGTCGGGTTTTTTCTGTACCAGCTTAGCCAATATGTTCCAGGAAGAATCAAAGTCTTGCATTGAACATTATACACACTTTGAGCATAAGCATTGGGCGGGGGGGGGGGCTGGTTCCCTTCAAAGAGTGACCGACAGATGCACAGGAGAAGTGCAGAGCTGCTAAGAGGACCTCAGTCTGGAGAGAGAAAGTATATGGATGATATGTGGCCGGATGAGGTTGCAGCAGTTGGCCTTCAAGACTGTCTTGCGTTTCGTGAGAGAATGGTGAGGCAGTCTTATCGGGGAACATCCAGTTCCATGGGAAACAGAGAACATGAGGCTGCCCATAGGTGCCACACAATAGGCCCATCTGAGGCTGAAATGGGGGGTTTTCTTGGTTGCCACCAGTGAAATAGGGGGAGGGGAGAAGTATACTAGTAATCACTCACTGTCCTAAAATACAGCGACCTCACATACCACTGTCGTCTGTCGAACTCACTTCCATGATTTTCACTAGAAATGAAGAGGAGTACTCCTGCAAATCTATTGGTGGTTATAAAATATGAAAAGCGAATGAGCAAATATTAATTTATTGAAATGTCCACTGAGTTCCTGGTAGATGCTCTCAATGTCCACACAAACCACTCAAGACTGTAGTTTCTCCTATATTTTCCTCCACGTTGTGTCCTTAAACTTCACCCATATTGTAAAGTAGTAGCTTACTATCAGTTGACGCGTATTACCTCTGTGCTACAAGAGGTTCTTCTAGAATCGTTACAATAATCAAGTGACAGTAGTTAACAAGCGAATGAATCTGAAATGCTGGTAGACTGTTAATTCTTTTCATGATTTGGTACAAGACATCCATATTCCCTTAGCCAAGTCGTAATTTTCTGATTATCATTTCCTCCACCAACGTGTCGTCGTACTTCTTCCCCTAGTTTTGTAGTGTTTGAAACTATACGATGCACTGCTTGGCATGTTGCTTATTAGCCTGCACGCTAGCGCCCTTTCATCCCTCACCAATCACTCGATTTTTTTAATTTGAAAACTAATCTCTTCATTTTGTGTGTTTTTTTAATTTTTTTATAGGGATCAAAGAAGGTAAAGGCTCATGGAATCGGTGTTCACAAACCAGAAGAAATTGACGAGTTTGGGCAGCACGATTTGAAAGTGCTCTCCGACATGCTGGCAGATAAGCCATTCTTCTTTGGAGATGAGCCTACAAATGTGAGGGTTTAATAGCTTGTATTCAGTTTCTATTAGTGGTCATACGATGTCGTATTATTAGGTTCATAAAATCAATGTGCACAACAGAGTATCACGAATTTTCGACAGTAAATGACAAGACCCTGACTTGGCATTCAGTATGTTAAAAGTATGTATGTCATAGGGCGTCGCTCCAAAAAAGATGGACTGAAACTAGAAGGGGATAATGAGACCCACTGTGTAATATGTGGCCACAGTATGGTGGAAGGCGAAAAGATGGTAGTGCAGTCCAAGGAAAGCACCAGAAATTGCAGAAACAGCTTTGCCTTGCAACTACAGGGGCCATGAACAATTGCCCCACTACTGCAATAGAAGTGCTATTGAATATCTCACTCTTCTACATACACATTCAAAGGACCGCATACAAGGGAGCAGTAAGGCTTTTGCAGGACAATTCTATTGCCACCAAGGCAAAGACAAGCCCCCAAGGAACTGTGAAACAGTTCTAAATAGAAGAGGCAGCGGTCCTCGCTATTGATGTTATTGTGCCAGAGTGGAAGAATTGTCAAGTGTCATTCCGCATCTGCATTCACTCTTGGGAACAGTGGATGAGAGGGCTGTTCCCCGCTGAGGTGGGTGCACTGTCATGGTATCCTGACGGTTATTTGATGGGGTGCACTACTGGTCTGAGCATTGTAACACCCAATTTCTGCCTTGCTAAGCTGCTAGGAGATGCAACGATACGTGAAGCAGAAATTCTAGCCATTGAGATCCACGCACAATAGATCCTGGCAAAAGGACTCGAGGTTAAGCGATTCTATATATTCTCGGGTAGCTAGACTGACATACGAGTGTCTTCAGGTGCTCACATGACTCAGTGCCTAATCTTATTTGGATACTGGCCCATGGAGGGCAGTTAAAATGCAGATTGCTTTGCAGAAAGCCATCCAAATGATAATCCTGGTTATTGTGTCAGTTGGTAAAATGGAGAGCTGACGAAAACTGAATAAATAGTGGTGGCAATGGAGAGTGACTAGAGAGGAGTATATAACGAATAGCAATGGAATACATAGGGAGAATTGAGCGTCCTTACGAAGGTGTTTCTGTGGGGTAGATAAAGCAATGTATGGTAGGGTGAGGAACAATGTCGACGAATTGCACGGTCGGTAGAAATTGTTTATTCGCAGAAAGTTTTACGGACTAAACAATAATGCAATATGAAATACCGGCTAAGACACACCTGGCGATATGTCGCTTGTCTCAATATGTTGCTTATCTCTATCTGTCACCCAGGATTCAGAGGTCAAGCGATAGACTGGGTTGTGAGGATTGCAGGTTGGGACTGGCAGACATCCTAATCCACCCGACTCAATCATTAAAAGATTCGGCTAAACACTGTGTGCCCACTGATAATTAAGATTTTTCATTACTCGAGGAAGTGTACGATATTGTTTGGCTAAATGTTGATACTTTTCTTGGCTTCAAAAAGTGGACGATTACAAATGCAGAATCTGACTTACGATTTCCTGTTCAGTGCCAATTGGCATTGTTTTGTGCATTCAAGTTGTACGTTACTAAAACGCCTTTTTTCCCTCTTGTTGCAGCTCGATGTTGTCGCGTTTGCCAATCTCGCTCAGATTTACTTCGTCGACAAAGAGTTGAAGTACTCATTGCAAGAATACATGCAAGATAAGTGCCCCAACCTCGCTGGCCATGTCAACAGGATGAAGGAAAGGTGAGTTGATGGCACAAGCTGAGGAGTGCCACAGCGTATTAATAGTTTGTTATCCTTGAACTGCAATACTGACTGTTGACGATTTTACAGGTGCTTCCCCGACTGGGACGATATTTGCACGAACTTGGACCTCAACTCTCATCTGCCAAAGCCCCCCGCAGAAGAAAAAGAAAGCAAAGGAAAGGACGAGGAGAAAAAGGCTGAGAAGGAAGGAGACAATGAGTCCGATGAGAAAGAGAAGGTAATATTAGGTTATATTAATGTGTCGGAACTAATTGAGTAAAAGCAACTAGTCGAGATAATTGCAGCTTTTCAGAAAGTTGTGCTGAGGCTGCTGAAGGCCTGATTAACCCAGTACCGTCTCCCAGGTTCTCAGGCATTGCACTGCACGATGTAGGATCCACGGATCAACTCATCCACAGACCCTGTCAAATGTGAACCCCAACCTGCAAACCGTTGTGAAATCATGTGATTTCTCTGGGATGACAAATGCATTAAAGATATATGCTATGATTATATCACAGTCAATACTACTATCCAAAATCGACACAGTAGTGACACTCGTACGTTGAGGCATTGACGAGTTAAAAGTAAATGTTATGATTGAACTCTTACATGAGCAGGTGAAATCGAAATCCGTTGACTGGTTACTCAGTGAGCACATCGATGCTGCGACCTTGTTTGTCTCTAGTCCTGCTCTTTAGAGTGGACAAAAATAGTGGTAGCTCATAGTGTTCTTCTTTGGGTTTGGTGATGTGCACAAGATAGCTTTGTGGAGACCCAACCTGATAACAGCTGACGATGTTGTCTGGTTGCTATGTATGACGTAGCTCTCAATTTGTCCTCTTTTTAAATGCATTCTTTTTTTTCTGTTTTAACTTTTTCATTAATAAAACTACTTCATTCTCGCGTCCAAAGCTTTCCTCCTATATCTTCATAACCGAAGCTTTATCGCTCATGTCTTCTTCGGGAACCTCATCCAACCGCCTTATACATATGCATGTGCAGATATTTATGACTAGTATTTCTGCTTGATACATTCTGGTGACTTGGCAAGGCTGAACGATCCCCTAACTAGCCTCCCTCCCTCACCATCACAGAATGAACAATCAGTGCATCACAGCAGCGCGCTCGCCTCAGTTCAGAATGGCCATATCTCCCACCGCCCTGTACGGAGATGCAGATGAAAATAGTTACTCTCGGGCTCGTCAGTTGCGAAGATCACTCCAAGGTATGCGGCCCTTTGAATGCGTATGCGAAGGGGTGAGATATTTAATACGACTTCTATCATGGCAGGGGGGGGGGCAAGGCATACAAAGCAGCACAGCATTCCTTAAACTACCTGATAGCTTGTCGACTTCCACCATATAAAATGGTGGAGACGTAAGAACGCGTGGTTCTTTTATCTCCTTGTGGAGCCAGCCAATCCGTTATTTTTGGCAGCGCATATTCAGGTTAGTTGCTCGCCCAATGTCACCCCAGGATATTTCAAGTCAGTCGCCAGCCCAAGTCTCTCTTACCATAATTGTTAGACCTTGTTTGTAATAATTTGTTAATTAGGCATTTAGCCCGTGCTTATATTCAACAAATAAGACCGTATTTTTTCTTTTTCAGTCGGAAAAAGAGACGGAAAAAGAGAACGAAAAAGAAAGCGCTGACAAAGAAAATAAAGAGAAAGAAAAGGAGAACAAGTAAAGAGGAGGATGCTCCCCCCCCCTCTTTTAACATCTCCCCCCCCCCACCCCACCACCACCCCCTTAATTCTTGATTTTTTTTAGAATTGTCTGTACTGATTTTTAAAGGGAAAAAATATCCGTCGAATGTCATCCCCTCCCCCTTCCTTTTTAACTCACTTTGTCCTTATTTTTAGTAATTTTAAAGAAATGTATGAAAAAAAAATGGTGTAAAATATTTCCTACTTCTCCCATAACTCTTTTCCACCGTCTTTCTACTTCACCCTTTCTCTCATCTTTTCTGTTCATATTTTAAGCCCCCGGTTGTCAGTATACTTCCTTCTCCCCCTTCCCATTCATTCATTCCATCCCCACAACAGTCCTTTCCTCGATGAGGGAGAAGTTTGGAACGTTGAATGCATTTTATATACTTCACATCACTACCCGTGTTTAAAATGTCTTGTAAGCGCCACACAAATTTCGTGGACTTTTTAATTATAATATGCGTTCCTTGTTGTCGCGCTACCCGACAAACGCCTCTATGTGTCAATTTTTTTATTATTTTTTGAGCAAAACTTTTTTTTTCTTACGAAAACCTTTTTTTACTAATTTTATTTTTTAAGAACCGTTCAAAGTTGAAGTCAATTTTGTCGCAAATTTCTCTTGGATTTTTAACTGCAAAGTAGAGTCGAAACAACTCAAACCAAAAAACAAAAGTTTTTTTAATGGAATTACTTAGATAGATAGATTTGTAGGAGTCGGCAGCATTTTTGTACGAGGTTTTGATACTGAACAATTTTTCTCAAATTAAGTAGATGACGAAAGCGAAAATTATATGCAGGCGGGGTTTTACTATGTAATTGTTAAAAATTTGAAAAGCAAAAAAAGGAGGGCGTAAATTCTGTAACTCAATTAATTAGGGATATAAACGAAGTACTGAACTGAAAGTTAGGAAAAATTGTGGCTCCTTCAAAATGAAGTTTTTTTCGAAATTCGTGCGCCGCTTTTTTCGTGTTATTTTGTTGAAATTTGAACTAATTGGCATCCCTGTGTGTCGAACGAAGAATTTAGAGAGCGACAGGCAGCCAGTTGTGTTTCAACGCAATTTCATTGTCATAAAGTAATGAAATATTGAGTGGCTCTCGGACTTTGAAGAACGAGGGTGACCCCAGAACTGGTTCCCTTCTCTTCAACTTGAGTGATGATATTTACGAAAGGAACTGGTCTCCTCATGGGTCATGTGCATCTTTCAAGAAGTTCAAACTAGACTTCCAATCTGGTTTTGAATTCCGTATCAGAGAGCATAAATGCCGATTAGTAGAGAGTTGTTTCGAGCATGACTAGTTGAAGGGCCTGAGCTAGGTTCTTGATGTCTTCTTAAGCGATGAGTTGGTGGGGATAGGGACAAAGGTATCGGAAACATCAGATATGGTGACAATACAGGAGTTATTTCGATGAATGGTTTCAACTGGTGGAGCCAACTCTGACCTATTGGGTGCAGACGGCATCATGCGCTTTTGGCACTGGACAATGGTCACAGGTGCGCAGGAAAGCTGAACGAAAAACAGCTGGGCTCACCAAGTGCTGTATTTATTATTGGCATGTTACAGTTAGCATGTTTTCTGGTAGCTGCTCAACTAATGTTGCTTGAAGATGACACTTGTTTGACTGCAGAGAAGCAGGCTCATGACTAGAGAATTTCTGCTCTCCCAGTCGGAACCTTTCCTTTCTTGATTTGTGGCTAGTTTGTTTGGTGGGGGTGGGGGGGGTCCTTTTCACCTTGAAGATTCCACTGTAGAATGCTGTATCTTCCATGTTTTGAGGCGTCACTGGCTCTCTTGAGCACGTAATTTGAGATAATTAGAAAGTTGATGAGCGTTTGCTACGTTGTGTTAGTTTTTATATCTCCCAAGTACTGCATTCACGCTCCTCATACGACTGTTGCGCTCCACAGGCTTCCATTGTAGCTTAATCGATGGTGGCACTGTGCAGGGAAAAAATTAATGATCAAGACTGGGTGTAAGGATTTCAACTACTCACCTGCATTAGCCTTTATTAGGCTTAGTACTGTAACGACAAATGCGCTCGGTTCTCTCCAGGTTGCAGAAACCTCCTTTCATCCCTCTCTAAATTCTCAGCATCTTTGTTTAGTAATATGTGGTTCATTTTGTTTTCTTCTAATTTTGTGTAGCCTTCTGAGGTGTGCCGATGCTGGGGCTTGTAGGGGTTCTCCCGAAGAGCCAACATCTAAGGTCGTTTCATGGTAGCGTTGAATAGGCTGTTATGAATTTTACCACCAACCTTGTGCAAGCTCTGGCTGAGGACAGTGCAAGATAAGCTGTTAAGACTAGCTTTGTCACAGCATGTTCCAGAACTGAACTGTATTGACTATTCGAGCTCTTATCAAGTGAGACCTTTCTAGATATTCTGGTGTCAAGGGTGTTAGCTGTTCTGGTGTGAAGCTTGATGTAATTACTGGGAAGCGAGCGCTGCCACTAGCTGCTGATTAAAGCACGGTTGATGGGATTGTAGTTGGTTCCTCATTCCTTGTGTAATCGTATTTCCAGGTTACAGAGAGTTGCCTTTTGACACCAGTACTTAAATTGAAGCCCTGAATCCCAACCACAGAGTTATAAGTTCCAGTAGGCCATGGTGTGTCGGGCTTCAGAATCATTCGTATTTTCTTCATATTTGTGCCTCAATGATTCTTGAGCCCCAGGGGTCAGCTTCTCAAGCTCAGCTCATTATGAAATACGCTGCACGCTCTCAAGTTTTCAATAATTGATTTTTACGCGTCTGAAATGAATTTGCGGACGAAGTTCGAAAAAAATGTCACAATTGCTCAATTCCCCATTCCCCCCACCCCTGACTCGACAAACCACCGAAGCAAGATCAACCTTTTTTAAAAACTGCCACAACAAAATGCTCAAACCGCACATTTCCCGATTAATTAAAAACCGAAAACCAGATGGCTCGAAAAGGGACCACTGTCTCCCCCCCCCCCTCTTAACGCGCTCTCGACTGCAGTAGGAGTCACGAAATGTGAGAACTTGGAGACACGCACAAGACGATGAGGCAAGGTCAGACGTTCACTTCTTTAACTGTGACCCGACGAAAAATGTGAATTGAAATCTCAGTTGACTTCATCGTGAAGCTACGTATTGTCAGTTGTCTGAGAATTGCATCCAGTCTCTTCGGTGGCATCAAAATGTAGTTTATTGACGCTTGGATGGATGTGCATGTTCCTTTTGAGTTGTAGAGCGTTGGATAACCTGGTCCACGAATAATAGGCGCTTGAACGACCTTGCCTTTTGAGTCTTCTTTGATAAACTGCCAAAGTTAATGAAAATAGTGAAATCCGCTCTTAGGGAGTAGATGACGGGTGTGGCTTGTCATCAGTTTCGTAGGATGCACCTTCGTTACTTGAAGAAATTTTTGACCCACGATTCTTGTAAATTTGAAAGCGTTGAGATCCTAGAGACTTTTCAGCTCTTACAGTATGAAATTCCGAATGGCGAAACATCCAATGTCGCGATTGTGGGATTTTTGTACAAACTGCGTCTCGTAGCATTCTCGGGGCTGTTTCTTGAGATGAGCCGACAGCGCGTTTGCAAGGTGCTTTACTTCCATCGGAGGAAATTGCCAATGGAAGTTGTACAGTAAACATGATACAACTTCAATCCGCTTCGTGTACAGTTAGATTGGAACTCTATATAGTCTCACGCCTACCCAGCGACAACCAGAACATCACGAGCCTCACCTCGATGTGATCTCCAAAAACTCGTCACCTTCGTCATTGTGCGCGATCTCAGTTTCGCGAAGGCCCTCTGCACGTGCGAAGTAGAAGACGAATTAGTTACAAAAAAGAACCAAATTAGTCGAATTACGAGAAAAAATTTGAATTGAAGGGAAAACTATTAAAAACTGTCCATTAAATCGCTGCATTTAAAAACGGATGTTAATTATAATTAAACTTAATTGACGTAAATTAAAATGTAATTGTCGAGAAAAGGGAGAAAATCGTCGAAAATCATTTAACGAAAAAAAGTATCATTTCTATCTATCGATGTCTTATTCCTCCCCCTCTCCCGCCCTTCAATCCTTCTCTTTTATAAATTACAATTTTTTTAAGTAAAAAATTTATTTATACATTTTTTTAAAAAAAGTTTCTCATTAGGTTTGTATCATGACAATTCTACATAAAAACTCAAAAAATCAACCAAAAAAATTTTAAAAATCATTCAAAACCTGAAAAAAAATTTAATACTTTGAATATGAAAAAAAAAAAAATCGGCGCTTTTTTTGTGGTCCTACGCGTAGTACGTAAAACAAATATATTATAAATAGTTGTGTAAAATTTGTATAATTTTTAAGGTTTATTTTTTAGCGAGTTATGATGATTTATGATTATACAGTTATTGCGTTTTTTATATATATATAATATATATATTATATTATTATATCTTTGAAGCTTTACCCTCCCCTCCCCTTTCCCTTGTACACCCCCACCTCATCCTCCTCCAAACCCGCCATGTGCTTCTTTTTTTTCCTTTTTGAAAAAAGCCGATTAAATTACATGTGTATTGAAAGTACCACCGCTTTAGCGCTGCCCTGTTATGAATTGAAGCTGTATTTGTATTTTCACGTTGATCGCAGTTGCATTTTTTGTTCGATTTGTCCTTTCATCTTTTCCTCCTCCTCTTCCTTTTCTTACCTTCTGTGTCAATATACGTAATTATTGAACTATTGGTTGATTCAGTTACAAAAGTCGTTTTCTCGATAGTTGGGTCACGGATGGTCGTTTTTTTTTTTTAATCTTTGGATGTGCGGGGGGCTAATGAAATCACAATATGTGGGGCCTTGGTTATGTGTCCCCTCCTCCTGCTAATAGGGCAGGCGGAGGAAAGGTAATGGCTGCAGGGGATGTAGCTGGGTTCAGTGAAATATGTAACTAGTTATTCCCTCGAGGTTGCTGTATAATAAAGTGTGGGAGGGGGGGGGTAAAAGCGAATCACCTGAGGTGCAGTAGGGAGCTACAGTTTTCCAAAACTGGCCTACCCATCAACAATAAGGCGTATCAGTTAACCTCGGAGTTGCATCTCAGTTTCCCCAAGATGCCCAAGGCGATGAAGTTTCTGTTTGGAGCAGTTTACCACCTCATTTTGGGTTGGTGGCAGAATTCATTAGAGTCGTTCGCATTTCAAGTTGGTAAAAGAAAGTGAGAACACTCTTCACAAAACCAGTTACATGGGATGAGCACCAGGCCTACAGTCCTTATGTCTCACAAGTCCACACCTAACCTCCTAAGGACTGCCAGGTATTTCCTGAAAGATGTTGTTGCTTCCTTTGATGTCCACCATTTGTGTGTTCATTTTGGAGTACTCTGTGGTGATGCTCACTATCTGCCTTCAGTCCTTCGTCTCCATCTTCAGAAGGCCATGTCTTACATAGTGGGTTGGTCCTGAGGTAAAGCATTTGGAGTGCCCCACATTCTTCTGTAGTCTCGAATAATGAGGAAGTGCCCTATAGGTATAGTATAGTCGACAAACCGAGTCTGGCCAGGTGGCCCACCCTCTCATTTCCAGTGATCTCTTTGTACGCAGGAATTCAGTAGACGCAACTCTATTAGGATGAGCAACATCCTGCACTCTGTCCCCAGTTTTCGTGTTGTGCAGTAGCTCTTCAGCGCCTTGCCAAACGCTTGACCATCCATTATGTTGATAGTTTTATTGCTATACCCTTTATCGTGCGTTATTTCAGTCCTAGCAATGATAGCATAAATCTCTGCTTGAAAAACCGTCTGAGTGGGACCCAGGATCACTTACCCACTCTCCAGGGTTTTAGATCCATCTGTGTAGATGTTAATACTATTAGGAGGCTGGAATCGACGACTACCGCTCTTCCACAGGCTTCTGGTTTCACTTCGTAGTTCCTGTCTAACTCATACCTGGGCAATATTATATCAGTGATGATGCCAAGCTCTGTAAAGGTTTTTAAGATCATGAATACAGCCATTACTATCCTGTGGCACCTCAGTTGTTTCAAGGCAAGTCATTCTGTAACCTTCATGGCCTCTGCCTTGGCAAATATATCCAGGGGAGCTTTACTCTGATGTCTGAATTTCGATGGCATTGGTGCACTCAGGCGACCAAAAAGGACACGAGCTAATTCTCACTGTCTAAAGTTAATCCAGACATGTTCTTTGTGCGTTGGGTACGGGGCCAACACAACTTGATGCTTTTTACAGGTTGTTGACGTCAGTGAGAACGAGTGAGGTTCTGTGGAAGTGGAGTCGCATAATAGACCTTATTTGAATAGTAAGTTCACAGCGCAGAGTTTCAAACTTACCAAAGTTTGTTTACATTGGCTCACTAAAGGTGGGTATTGCATTAGTACTATACAAAACGAAGAGCATAGCACAGAGTAGTGGTGTGCTTCTCATTGTAGAAGCAGGAGGATTTGATCATGACGTATTCCTCGTACTAATGGCTACTGGAGGTCCCAATGTTTTGAGGATGACTAGTTCTGCAACATTAACTCAATCAGTGCTTAGACAGCAGATAAGTGACACTGTACCCCCCCCCCCCCACTCAACACTCTCATAGAGTGCATTCGACAAAGTTAGATGAGGTGTAAACACACGCATCCCCACTCTCCCAGGTCAATTGGGAACACACGAGAAACTGGAGGTTGTTCCTCGTTTCCAGCACATAGACAACTCCTTCCACGTTTTCACTTCTCTGGCTACTCCGGGAAAGTCTGGAGGGGCCTTAAAATTGATGAACCCGATGAAGAATTGTTCTGCCACTGACCTTCCATGAGAATGTGGCAAGGAACACGTAAGTATCCTAATTAATGAACTCGTTGATTTGGTTGAAAGAAAAGGGGGCTTTGAAATACTTGGAAAGTGGCCTATTCAGTGGTTGTGGCATAGTGTACTGAGGAGCTACGCTTGACTTCTGTCCTGAAACTAGTTAATGTCTGCCTTTTAGGCGCTTTCTGAAATGTTTTGTGGCACTTGAATGGTGTCAGATGCTTGTTCTGTAGTGGGATTGTTGGTGATTGCTGTGTGGAGAGCATACTAGTCTCTGAACTTCTGAAATCTTGCAGGCTTGTCGTTTTCATTCTGAATCACTCAGTCGATGCATTTCGCTACGATGAGTGAGAGAGCTCTAACAGCCTGCAGACCTACAACGTCTCTCCAATCTGTGCAATCAACAATCCAAAGCTAATTTTCGGGTTCGCCACTGGCTCTGGCTCGAGCTGCACCATTAGAGACATCTGGTCACTGCAGTGCTAACAAAGATCCAATTCCTTGATACTTCTGTTAATAATTAGAGTGTTGGAGTCTGATGAGAGTACTCTCGATTGCCCAATTCCTCTACTTGTAGCCCACATCTTCCTCGTATGCGTCAAAATTATTGTTGTTTTTTTTTAATTCTTTTAATTTACCAGTGCGAATTAAGTGACAACAAGCCAATAACCTGCTGTTGTGGAAAAGAAATGTAGCTGTCACCCCTCATCCCCCTCCAATTGTGACCTCCCTCCCTCGCTTTTTTCCTTAAATGGTTCTAAGTATAACTAAAGAAAAAAAACAACAACAAATGGAAACAATTGCCTAAAAAATGAGACAAAAACATTTTTAAAAATTACAAAACCTCGAAAAACTATTTGTATTTCTTTTAACCTCCTCCCGCTCAGAAGATATTGATTCGGTTGGTTGAGTCGTAGCTCCTCAGGCAGCGAGGTGCGAGATCATCTTCCAAGGGCAGCCTCTTGTACTCGAGATGGTGGCTGCTTGAAGTTGGGGCAATCCCTGGTCAGACAGCTTTTTCTTCTTTTTTTTTCCTACGCTTCCGGGGAGGGGAAATCTACAAAAGACACCCAAGTGGTTAGTGTCGGATTCTCACTAACTAAAACCCCTCCCCTGCGGTAGCCAGCCCGGTGGTTCTAAACCAGAAAGATGGGAGGCCAGCCTACGGATGCAAGGGGACTCATGCGTGATTGCGAGGGTGGACAGGGTTAGCGTGGAATGTGGGAGCAGGGCCTGCAGATGATGTCTGAGGCATTGGGAGCGTACTGTGTAAGACAGCTGAAGGACGGTTTGGGGAGACCCATTGCAGAGGTTGAGGTGTCCTCACTTAGTGAGGGGATGCTGGTTTCCTCCTGGAGCTGTCAGTTTCTGATGTAGCGGGTGGAGCAGAGAACCCCTTGGAGGGACTTCATGTAAGTGCTCTTGAGTCGGCAAGAGAGGAGGCTGTGCCCCAGACCAATGAGGAAGAACGGGCGGTGGAGCAAGATATGAGCTTGTGGATCAGGCCCTCATGCCAGATCCTGTCGAAGGGTTGTCGGGCATCCAGGAGAAGCATGGACGTGTGTCAGTACTCAGCAATATATTCGGTCACCCTGAGGAGCTGGTGGCAGTTTCAAAAGTCGGGGAGTACCTTGTTGGTGGAGATGAATCGTTGAGACGGGTCAGGATGATGGCTTCAGCAATCTTGCTCAGGGTGCAGAGAAGGCTGATGGGTCTGTAGCTAGCAGCTTTGTTGAAAGGCTTGCCTGCCTTGGGGATGTATTATGATTGTGGCCTCTTTGCATGCTGTAGGGAAGTATTGGAGGCACATGGATGCATTGACGATGCAACAGAGGGCTACTAAGTGGATCCTGGGGGACTCCATTAGAGATGCCATCGCTGCCAGGGGGCTTGTTGTTATTCAGACCTTTGATGGTTTTGCTGATTTCCTTCAGGGTAGTTGGTCTGAAGGCGGTGGGGTGTCCTTGTGGGAAGCTGTACTAAACAGTTGACCTCAGCGTGGAAACTGGTGTGGTCTTCATGGGAGGGGAAGGGGGAGCACTGTTCCTTGAGGGACTCAGCGAAGATGTTTGCCTTGTCGATCTCAGCAGAGTGTGAGGTATTGTTGTTGATGGGAGGTGGCGAGTGGCTGTCTGTTCCGTACGGATTTGACAATCTTCCAGCAGCGCTTAGGGTTGAGTTCAGCCTCAGCTATATACTTTTCGAAACTGGTATCTCTGGTGGCTTGTAGGGCAGCATTGAGCTCCCGCTTCAGGGCATTAAGCCTTGGTCGCAAGGATGAGAGACGGGTTCGTTGGGACAGCCTGCGCAAGCAGTTCTTCCTCCGGATCAGAGCTCTGATGTCCGGTGAGAGGCGGGGATGGGATTGGACTGCTGGGGAGAAGATTGTGGCGAGCCCTGTCTTGGATAATGGATATGACACAGGACAATCGAAGGTAGATCAGCTAAGCATTGTTTTGAGGTATGCAGTAATAGCCAGATCGGAAAATGCACAGCCAATTGACATAGAAGAAAAAGAAGTGTTTCTAGGCTTTAATGCAGCCATCAAACATGGCGCAGTTGATTTAGTCAACCAAGTGACAACATTTATCGACAAAAATATTGATTTAAAAAATGTGTGGGGCAAGGTGTTGAGCCAGTGTGATGAGTGGCGTGTATAATGGTGTACAGAAACATATTAAGGATATCCAGCTTAACGCAGAGTACGTATATTGTCCCATTCATAATTTAAATTTGGTGATAAATGATGCCGTTGGCAGTTGTGCGGAAATACGGATTTTTTTCGCAACTTTGCAAGATTTGTTTAACTTTTTGGGAATCAGCATCAAACGTTGTGATCTCCTGTCAAAATTCACTGGCGAATCGGACACCATTCTAAAAAAACTAAATCCGAATGGATGGTCCAGTAGGGTCAATACGATATCTGAAATAAAACATCGTTATTTTGATATTATCAAAGCATTCTCAGAAATAATTCTATAGAGTCCTAATAAAGATGAACTTAGTGAAGGAGAGAGTATTAAATTTTGAGTTCGCGTTGCTTTGCGAATTCATGCACAGCGTATTGAACGACATCAATTATGCATCCAAAACTTTAAAAAAATGCGACATCAATTTGGGCGAGGCACGTAAAGTTTTAGCAGAGACCAAAGCAAAGTTGCAAATGTATAGAAATGAATTCGAAATAATCAAGTGCAAAGCCAGTGAAAATGCAAGAAAATATGGTATTGATACCCATTTTCGAGAAAAAAGGCAAAGAAAAGTTGATGAATTAGCTGCTGACCACAGATTTTCAAACCGAGAAAAAATATTTAATATTAAGATTTTCAATAATGTACTAGACACAGTAATATCACAATTAGATTCACGTTTTATCGGTATGAGTGGAGTCGGTCGTATATTCGATTTTCTAACACCAACATTTTTATTACGTGTTGATGAAGCAACTTTACTACAAAAGTGTGACGAATACCGAAGAAAGTATTCAGATATAACAGACATTAGATTTTCACTTCCATTTATTAATATTTACCACCTAGATTTACCTCAACTAACTTCACGATGAGCAAATATGGAGTGCTAGAATGAGAACTCACGGAAGTATGTACAGCAACGTTATTATTCTTCACAATTGCTGTCACTTCTGCAGCAGCTGTAAGGTCATTTAGCAAATTAAAAATTATTCAAGAAATAATATGAGCCAAACTCGACTCCGACATTTATCGCTAGTAGCAATTGAAAACAAAACCTCATCAAGTCTGGAATTATACGAAGTCATAGATACTTTAGCGAAAACTAAAGCTAGGAAAAAATTGTAAATATAACTGTAGTTTAGTCAGATGGTAGGCCCAACCCATATATAATAAACCCTTGGATCTTCTCTGTTGGGTGCATGAGAGGGGGAGCTGAGGATCGCAATAAAACTGAAACTCGGTGAGCGTGAGGAAGACTGTATTATACGTGCGTACGGGATTGAGTAGAATTAAAATTGAGGTGAGATGGAGTACAATTGGGCGACACAAGGGCAGTACTCGGAACGCATGAACTGGCGAGGGCAACCGTGTGAGAAGTTACTGGGGCGGTAGTTGGAAGCAGAATGATTGTGGAAGAGCTCTGTCGTCGATAGGAAAATGACATTGGGGGAAAGAAATAAAGAAAGGGAAAAACCTAGGAAACAGGGCTGGAGGACCCGCAGGCGAGTGGCAGGTATTGAAATAGTTGGAGACAATTAGGCGGTCGGAGACAATGACGCGGGGAAGTCCGAGGTCAAAGACTCTGACCACTTCGACGCTTTGCGTCGAACATACTCCCCCGCGCTGTGGCAGCAGGATAACCCTTGAAGTGGGGTTACAGTGTTGTGTGGTAATGAACGTGAGTGAGGAGGACAGCGCTCATGAGGGCTGAGCTGGAGGACGTGGCAAGGCTGGGCTACCTGATGAACCAGAGCACAGGGAGATGAGGTGATGAGTGTGAGGCAATGATGTGGTGGTGAGTTGAACAGGGCAACAGAGACCTGGAGGTGCAAAAATGAGGATGAATGAGTGATCTCATAAGGAAGCACAGGAGGTGGTGGAAGGAGAATGAAAGGAGAGTAGGACAGCACAGACATAAAGAGGTTTAAGGTGTGGGCCACTAAGGCACCCTTTGGCTTCGACAACTTCCTCCGGACTTGACGAAGAAGACCGACAACGAGCCGCTGAATAGGAAAACTCAACTGGCCTGAGTTCGGGAAGATATTTGAACAGGAGATCATAAACATTAAAACACTGCAAATTATTACACAACGGTTTATTATTCTCATGAACAGCTTGACCTAGTATTACTGCTCCAACACCCATCCCATTCGATTCAGCATCGAAAAATACTAGTAAACCATATAAAACATGACCTGACTACAATGGAGCTACAGAAACTAAATATTCCCCCGGCGCCCGTTAACGTCTGTAGGCATTTATGATACGATGTAGGTATGTGCAGAGGAAGTGGCCCTAACCTTCCTCCGCCCCGTCGGGCAAAAAGTGTCGGGGAAATTGGGATGGGGACTTCCACCGAACCCGCAGCAACTGATACGATGTTGCGAGTCGAGTGGGTGGGTGGTTTTGATGAGATGGGAGGGAGTACTATCGACGAAACGTTGACTTCCGCTGTAGTTCCCGCGAGTTCTTTCAATTAGTTGACTCTAATAATTACTGTAATTTCCCTATACGCAGTTGTACACGTCTGATACTCATTTCATTCGACCCACGATGTAAAAATACCTTGAAAACGATACGAAACACAGCGTATTTGCGATTATACCGCGTTTTGTTAACCTTTTGTCCATAACAACTATGGGCTTTGTCCGACCGGTTTGCCGTGATGGCGGGCACAACTAGATACCAAATGGGATTTTTTTGCGGAAGAACGGATTTTTTAGACCGCGTTAAAGGCACAAAACGGTGGACATTGCAGATTTGGAATCCCCATGCCTTGAAACGTAAAGTATCAAATTTTGAGGAGGGGGTTGTAAAAAATTTTTCATGACCGAAAACATAGGGTTATTATTTAGAATGAATAATAAACCAAAAGCTAGCAACTACTTTAATTTATTCACCATTCCATATATCGCGAGGGCTCGTCCTCCGGATCAACTTTCCGTTGTGACCCTAGCGGCGAACGTGCAAACTAGTTTGGTTTACCCAAAGTCGTATAGGCTGCGCGGCTGAGGCGAAATCGGACGTTTCCCGGTAAAACTTTTCAAAACTCGAGCGCGTAAAATCAGTTTTTGAGCAGTTACTGTCAACTTTTAGTGAATCAATAGGAAAACTTGTTTTTCAACTTCTTAACAATTGTATCGATAACGTTGTACGTGAATTGGAGGCAATCACACGCTTTCTTCCCTCACTTGTTAACGATCTCAACCATTCCACGTTAGTTGTGTTGTACATTATCGTCAAACACCTTCTACCTCCGACTTTATTTATGGCCGAGGGATTCAGGCATGGCAGGATATTGTGCGATCCGTTAGACCTTTCCAACCCATTTCCTTTGCAATAAAATCGGGTTTACACCCTCATTAGTTCTTTATGCCAAATTACTCAATAATCAGAGCATGAGTACGACCAGCACAATAAATTCCGGATCTGTAAGCGATTCCGATTTCTGCCACCGTCAAGTGATGTTTCAAATCAACTGAATGAAAAATAAATTGAGTCCGCAGAATATACCACGAACAACAGTGAATTGACGTAAAGCTAAGGAAAGTTGTATGATGCATTGCACCAGATTTTTTCTCTTGTAATGAGTTTCATAGGTTACTTATTAGTTTTCGTGATTTTTTTTTTATAACTGCAGTTAGTTTCAATAATTTATTTTTGCAATTTTTATTTTTAAGTTAGAGATAAATAATATAGCCTTTTTGTTGTGCGAAGTTTTCCACTATTTTCTTAATTTGTTTCTGTTCGTTCAACCCCAATATTGGCGTAGCACAGTACATGAGGATTGTGTCACAGTAACACACACCCTTTGTGTCCTTGTAGTTGTTCGTAATTATGGAAATCTTGCCAGGGTAGTGACTTGGAGGTGTTGGCTGAAACGCCACCTTCCACCCAAATCTGACTCCTACGTGCTTTACTTCTCTCCCAAGGAGCCCATGGCTGCCAAAATTTATCGACTGGTTATTTTGGCTTTATGGCCATGTAACACACATTTGACTGCACACGTACTTGTAAAGTTTTTTTATTGAGCTTCGCCGCATCGTAGGGACTAAGCAAGTTTCCTGATACCTTCTCACTAACATCCTTTTGAACCCCGAGCACCTCGGTTACATCCTAAACGCACCAGCGCATTACAGTATTTGGCAGTAGAATGTCAAGAAACGTTCAGTTCGATACAATCTTTATTGCCACAAAGCTCCAAAGATTATTTTGTACACCTCAGGTAAGTACACAACGCACCTCCGCGTCACCTCGTTCAATTACAATACAAACCGGTCCACAAATTATTTGTTTGAGTTCAGACTGAGAGGCTTTGAGAACAATCTCTGCCTGATACTCGCTTGAATAAGGTTGATGGAACTATTCGTCGAAGTCTTTTATTACTCAAAGAAGCAACAACATTTTGTTACAAAAATAAATAGCATGCTAATAATATTAATAAATTTGTTCTTTATTCACGATTGCATTTCCCGACAATTTTACACGGGCATTTCACTTGTAATGTGCGACAAAGATGACGAGTTTGAACAAACCAGAGAACTGAGCTTAATCGAAGTACAACTGGTCGACCCCTTGTTTTGATACTGACAGGAGCAGGATCTGTGATTGTAAACTGAATGAACGAAAGTTAATGAACATAACGTCATTATTTCTATATGCGAAATGGTACAAGAGGGAGAAAACTAAATGAATTCTTAGACAAAATGCAGTTGCAAAAAGACTCACACGTTGTCGACAAAGGACGAGTTTTTTTTGTGAATAATCGAACTAACCAGAAAAATCGAACAGCTAATAATTACAGTAATTTGCTAATTATTAATGTAGAGAAAGTCAAGATTTGTCCAACTAACGTCACTAGTTTAGTACAAAATGAATTACAATGAATTGAACCTCTGAGATCGAAAGGAGCAAAAGAAAGTTTGAACAGCGTCGAAAAACACAAAACTTGAACATTGTGAAACGTGGAAGACCCAGACAGGATTTCAATGAATGATGGTTGTTAGAAAATCACAGTTCGTAAGCATCTTATTGTGGTGTAAGTAATCAATTAATGAAGAGGTTGTAGCTAGGACAACAGAGCAGGTCCAGGATAGTAATAAGGCGAGGCAGGAGTTACAAGATGGGCGCAAAGGTGAACAGGAATGAAAGAGAACTACCGACGGGTGTCACTTCCAACAGCCACCCTACCACACCTATCTATTTGTTACCATCCGTCGACTGCTCTGTTCTGGTTAATGTGAAATCCAGACGATCATTCCTCTTATTATGCCCTTTCTCTAGTTGTTGTTGTTCAGCCCTCGTCTGCAATTACTCAACTCAGTAGCAAACATAGCTCAATGGGTGTTATGGGACTGGCCAAGTAAATGGCTTGTTGTGTGCGAGCCTGTATGCTATTTTACCATAGGACAGGTTCGTCGAGTGCCTACCCAACTTGCTTCAGTGCCACCTCCAGTTATAGCCTTCCACTCTGGCTGTTTAGGCACTCAAACTGTGAAGCAGCGGACATCTGCTAGCCCACACCTAGGCAAACACGGTGAAGCACTGGGTGGCTGCTTTAGACACCAGCAATTGATGTTTCGTTTCTTTTTCCGGCAGTTGCACTCTGGCAGTTCTCGAACATCCACCGCCTGAACATAAGATGCTTGGAGAAAATGGCAGAACCAAATGAGGTCAAATTTGATATCTAGCCTGCAAGTCATCATGGGGCGCAGTGATAAGGGTATGAGCAGCATCCATCCAAAACTAATTATAGTTATCATAGTGATCAAAACAACAAATATTTTTCCCCCAAAAACGGCTGTAACGATTTAGATTCATTTTTTATATGGACAGCTTCCAATAAGGCAACTATACTATAAAATTCTCATCCGTGAGAAAATGACGAGAGCAGCACAATAAATTACCAAACATTTCTGTGAAAATCGAGTTAAGCGTAATTTTTTCCTTATAAACTCCGTTCAAATGTTACTAGGTTCTTCAGAAAAATTCAGGTGGTATACTCCAACTAAGTAACTATACGATGAGTATTTAATAACGCTCAAAAAATGTACAGGGGCTACCCCCGAAATTCCGTAATTTCAACCAGTGTGGTTTCACTTACTACCATTTCTAAACGTTTTTACCTGATAACCTGGTAAAAAGGTTATTATCCTTTTCAAATGAATCGGATTTACACTCTCATCAATTCTCTGTACACCACTCAATAATGGTCGAGGCACGTGTACAAGCAACACAATACATTAAGGATCAGTAAGCACTACCGTTTTCTGCCTCTGTGAAGTGATGATTCAAATGAACGAATGAAAAATAAATTGAGTCAGCAGAATAAGCCATGAACACAAGTAAATTGACGTAGAGCTAAGGAAAGTTGTGTTGCTACACACAAGATATTTTTAGAAGGATCGTGAAGACCATTTTGGAATAATCGGGTACGAACTCTTAGAAATGGTGATAGCGTGGTTGGAATTCTGGAATGTCTGTAGTAGCTCATATGTATGTTACAAACATTACTAAACTCTCATCGTGCATGCACTTTATTCGACTACCACCTCAATGTTGCAGAGGATTCTGGAAACATTCAAGCTAGCTTAATAAGGAAAAAACTGCGCTAAAATCGATTTATTGTGCTGCTCCCGTCATTTTCCCACAAACGAGAATTTTATGGTAGTTTGGAGCTGCCCATACAATAAGTTTAATCAAAATCGTTAAAGCCATTTTTGAGGGACAAAAAATTAGTGTTTTGATTATTCAGTAGGATAGTGTTTTTCAGACTAAGTAGGTCTTGCCATATAAAGATCTGGAGAGAAATCAATTTTTTACTTCGAATATCCAAGGAAAGTTAAAAACGATCAATCAGGTTTGGTATCACTCTCAGAACAGCTTGATGCTAGCGGAATCTACGGCAAAACGAGTAAATGCAGTTATTGCAACCTGGGGGGGGGGGGGTTACATTTTCCTGTCAACTGACGGGTTCTGACAAAACATAATTCGAACAACACTGCAGATTCAGAAGCCTGAGTATCGTGATGAGTTAACCACACACACCCGTCCATAAACTGTGGCTTCCCGGCGTCGAGGTCCTCATATCCACAAACATTGTCATCTCGGATCCTCATTGAGAAGAGCGAGAAAATAAAAAATGATGGAGGAGTGGGGGGTATTTGCATCTCAGAGGTTCAATCGGACGATCGTGAAGTTTTGCTACGTTTGAAAATAAATCAAAAGTAATTAAAACACCCAAAAGGATTTGAATTTCAAATACCACTCAATGGTTTACGACTGACACCATTAACAAATTCTTTTCTAAGTTCTTGAAGCTTTTTTTTGAAATTGACACAAAGTAACAAACTTCAAAAAGTAATCTTAAAAGTAAACAGACAAAAGTATGCAAAAGGCTTCGTGAAATCGGTCTCCAGTTTTTTTGTCGACGAATTGCAGAAAATCCAAAAGCGGACGCGTGAACGAATTAATTACCAAACATTTGTGAGAGAAGTTGACGGTGCCATTTGAAAAGCAAACAAACACGAGAGGCCCTGAGCAACAGCAATGGAAAACGATCAACAATTGAATCTTAACTGTTTAAAAGAACTGATCGACTAGCAACAATTAATAACGATCACGATATCTCAAGTTTGTAGAGCTATTTCGAAACGTACGACCTAATTAACGATTGAAATGTGGTTCAAACAACGTTTTCACTGCGAATGCAGGGGGCGAATATTTAGCGGTTCAATCGATAAGGCGATCAAATTTGAATCGACAAACGATTTGGCAAAGGGGGAAAAAAGGTCCCTTCTCAGAATGTGATTTTCAACTAGTTCTCTCTCTATCTGTCAGTCCACCTTCTAGAGACCATGAAATGTAACATGAGACGTGCACTGGGGGAGCTACGCAAGATAACAAGAGTCGAATCTCTCAAGAATATCGTGTTTGTTCCAAAACGGTGACTGCCCAAACGGAATTGTGTCAAGATTCCCAAGTAACTTACCAGATAGCAGCGCAAACTTATGGAGAAACAAAGTTAGTCGTTCCGACCATTTTGCACGTCGTCGATCCTTTTCGAAGTCCAAAACAGCAAATTTGGGACAAAACGGATGAACTAAATTTAGCTTGAATTTTGAGCTACATCGGTCAAAAAAGAGTATAGCTATCGTAATCATGATCCTTCATCGACTACCTCGTGCGGCTGGTAACTACGAAGTTGAAAGGCGAGCGCCATTCGGAATAGGTCGAGACGTTTAGTATTCTCTACAAGTGGCCACACACGATATAAGAACCACGAAAGAGCCTAACAGCCTCTACACCCAGGTATCCGCATTTGGAATCCTCGCAGTGGGACAACCTCGCGGAAGTAAGATGGAGAGGATTAGCCCTAAGGGCACACCTTGATAATCATGGTAGCCCCTGTTCCAGGTATGGCTGGGTGCAGTTTAATAAGTTGCGGCAAAGCTGTTGCAAGGTTTACAGTCAACCTAATGGGCAGAAACTAAAATGAAATCTCGTGAAAACTCACTCATCTTCCCATCACCTCTTTCTTTTTAGACACCTACTAAAAACCTGTTTTTGAGCCGACGAGTAGCTGAGACAAGTGCCTTGTCGATGCTAGGCAGCGTGTCATTGTGATCCCTTATAAATGGCTTTGGGAAGACTTGGACGAAATTCCGGAAAATTGTCCATTATTCCAGTACTGGCATTTATTTTGCGTCGAGTTGTTGTCCAGGTTTGCGTACCCAGTTTGTAAAGCTGTTAGTTTTAAATTATCATTACGATTCATTTTAATAACAGAGCCTTCCTTTTATTTTATATTCGTTTTAAATGCTATTATTTCGTTGTTATGGTTCATATGACTGGATCACTTAATTTTGATTACTCCCCAATATCGTCCATTTACGAGAGCCATTAGGCTGATAGTAACCGATTAAGGTTCATGCTGCTCACCCCATCTCGACACCAACCGTGAAAGAGAAAGTGTGGAAAATCTGGCAACCACAATCTGTCAGCATGCTACCAGACTTAGAGGCGCTCACGTTGAAAAGGGTGAGAATGACAGTGAATTCGTCTTGGAAGTGATCGAAAATAAATACTAAATAATAAATTTGTGTCTACACAAATATATTCCATTTTGCCAATATGACTCTTATATACTTCCGAATAGCTACAAAATCTCACAGAAGGACGCCCATAGAAAAGTTGTATAAATCCTTTGACATCACGTCCAGAAATCAATAAATAAGTTCAAGAAACACGAGGGCAAATGACTGCGTTATTTTTTAAATAAATTTGAGATTTGGATATTTATGTCCTCTTTGCGATGATGTCTTTACATCGAAAGCGCTCGCCCACAGTATCCCACCAGCCAGAGGAGACACTCACCTAACAGGTACGTCAACTTTAGTAAAAAGTAACTTCCTTGAAATGAAAATAATAATTTGTAATCACCAATCACACTAAAGAAGATTTCGCTCTGCTGCATCAATAAAAAAAGTAATCCCTACCCTTGTCTTTGAGTAATCCATATAATTAATCGACAAATACTCTATAAAAGCGTGGGTTCAGGCCGTATGTTAACATTTCCTGCTCCCTCTAAAGTAGAAATCACTAAACTACAAGCTTCACAGGTGTGACGCAGCATTAAAAAGAAAACCCCAAGTGCACGGCAGATGTATTGAATCCTCAAATCACCGACGAGGTGCGAGTATTTGGGCGTTTTTTAACGCTATGAAATCAAAATAATGATAAAATAGCACCGTCACCTTGACTTTAATTTAACATTTGAGCCAGAAAAAAACAAAAGTTTTGTTTTTGGACCGTTGTATTGTCAAACTAATCGCCAATTTCATTGCAACAACAAACTTACAAAACATCAAACGGTCAATTTCATGTTCAACGTGCGGATCGATGATGAGTTACTTTGATTTCTTCTCTGATTTAAATAAAATTCAACGAACAACAAAATCATAATAAAATGGTGAAGTTAGGAGCTTTCTTTGAAAGTGGTAGCGGTAAAGTGATGTAATTCATCTGAAATAGTGATTTAAAAAAATTGAGATTACTCGAATAGCGGCGATGAGATTTCATGCTGCGGTTGATGGAGGTCGTCGACAAAGAGTTGTGGGACGATTTCTCCCCGTCGATCGGAGTTCGGATCCGTCTGCGGGGGAACGGAACGGAGGTGCGTGCGATCACGGATTTTTTTTAAAAGAAAACAAATAGAAAATCTCAATGACAACGGAAAAGTCTCACTTCTCTTCAAATTCAATTAATCGGATAAGTAGGTTGAACTGCACGGCAAATCGTAGCGCCAGGACGCCCCGCGTGATAAGGAGAAACGGAACATCATTATTTAACATGACTTGATTTTTTTTTACTTCGATTCTAGCGCGACTTTGGGAACGAACTCGGCGGCGTTCGGATTGAGCGTGGACTTTTTGGCGAGCTCGACGTTATTCTCTCGGACTCTGAGATTGGAAAAGTCGCGGACGAAATCGGGATTTTTGTTGGAGGGCGCTGCGCTCCGCTCTTCTTCTTCCAACATCGACTCGATGCACTGCTTCATCAGGGCCTCCTCCTCTAATTGTTGCATAACCTCTTGGTCGAACTCTTCCTCGTTTTCCATCCACATGAACTCGGAAAAATCTCCGGGGTCCGGAGGTGAGCTCGGGGTACTACCGACGACCTGTTCCAATTCTTGGAGAACCTGTCTGTCGAACTCGTCTTGATTCTCCATCCACATGTACTCGGAAAAATCCGTCGGATCGTTGTTTGATGGGCCGGGGCTGCTCGGAGAGTCGTCCGAACTGACGGAGCTCGTCGCGTCCGCGTCGTTTTCCGGGATTTTCATCACGATTTCCAACAGCTTTAAGGGTGTTTGGTGAAGGAAAACAGCTGGCAGCTACCGAACCAACGATTAAACAGCGCACCCCGAAAAGTTTCTCACTTATGTCCCAATAACCTAAAACTCGCGATCCATCGGATTTTACAACGCAATCCCCTAAGCTTCTCAGGTTCACCGCGATGACCGCCATCGTCGCCTTCAACTTTCGCTGCAGTCTTCCCTTTAAACCGCGCATTCTGCCGGCAACATTTGAAACATTAATGAGCTTTTTAATTCTACTTTCTCAGCCAACAACAAATATCTGGTGCGACGCATCACACAACTTTCATTCGCAAATTCACAGGTTTTCATAAAGTTTGCTACTAATTCAATTCATTCATCACTCAGTTGATTTGAAAGTGGTCAAATATAACTTCTAGGTGATAGAAAGTAATAGCACATATAGTTCTGGAAATTACTGTGCGACCATTACTGAGCAATCAGTACACAGAGAATTGATGAGACTGCAAACATGATTTTTTTTTAGAACGATAACAACCATTGTTCCAACTGGTCAGCTGTGTACCGACCGACTTTCATTGAGGGCTCGTTGGCGAATATAGTCTAGTGGGAAAGACCAAGGTGCATAATCCAACGAAAGTTGGGCTATTGGATCAGAGCTCGTGATCGCTGTAATTTTTGCCTGAGTCAGCGGCTCTCCAAAACATTTCCAAACCCTCTCTCGTAATAAATGATATCAGAAGTTCCAAACTCCAACACGCTGCTTCATTACAAGAAAAAGAAGAGGGCTAGAGAAGAATTTATCGACCAGCAACAATTAACCATGTAGCCCCCTCATTCTTCGAATCTTTGATCGTATTTTCCAGGTAATTGCTGAACTATCAAAAATCTGTTCACTGAAGTCAAGGAGCAGTGGCTAACAGTGAGGGGGGAAATGTACTGATTGACTTGAATATGGGCACCCTAGCGAAAGTTAGGCTATTGGATTGGAGCTCGCAATCGCTGCAATTTTTTCCTGAGTCAGCGGCTCTTCATTCATTTCCAACCCCCCCCCCCTAAAACACTGTAGTAGCTTCTATTCATCGTTTATCAACCATCTCAATTTGTCTGAAGATTCTGGTAACATTCTAGCAGAGATTACAATGAAAAACTGTGCTAAAATCAATTTTCGTCAAAATGTTTGGTGATTTATTGTGCTGCTCTCGTCATTATCCCACAAATGAGAATCGTATGGTGTTGCTGAGACATATGGAGCTGACCATATAAAAAAATGGAATCAAAATCGATAAAGCAGTTTTTGACAACAAAAAAAAAATTAGTGTTTTGATCTCTGTGATAACTATGGTTAGTTGTTGAGTGGGTTTTGCTCTTTCCTTTATTTTGGCGTCTAACAGTAACCTGTGGGCTAGATATCAAGTTTGAACAATTTTTGTTCAGCCGTTTTCGCTCAATCGCGTTCACAGACACACATATGAAATAATCTTTTTTCCAAAGCTCATCGCAAATAGGACAGTGGTACCCAAAACTAGATAAATAATAATTATCGAAATGAGCATCCACATCATTACAGTTCTGGGTTCTTGCACACCTCATTGCTGTAGGCAGTGCCACCACACAATCAGCGTGGAAGTCTCATTAATCCCCTCTATAGATTATTCTATCGAGACACCTCCCAAAGAACAGCCTATAGGTCAACTCAATACGTTCGAAAGGAGCTCATAAAACGGTGTATGAATGTCGGTAGACCCATGATAAGTATTTGTGCCCTGAATGAGGTGAATGCCACTAAGGGTGTGTGGGGGTAAGGAGCCAAACGTATTCAAGTACCCTTAATGGCAGCCAAGCGAGACAAAACGGCCTACTCCTCTCAAGTTTTGGATGCGTAGGAACAAGTTTGAGTGCTATTTTCAATTTAACGTCTTTGTTTACCTTTGCCAACAGCACGAACTGGACAAGACTTTTTCACTATGAATATATATGGAGATCCAAGAAAACCCAGTTTAAAAATCATTGCAAATAAAATCATTAAAGAATCACTACATAATTAAGAAAAACTAGTTGAAAAGTCAAGTAAGGGGGGTTGTAAAATTGAGGAAAACTCTGGAAAAATGATTGATGTATGTTCACATTTTTCTGGGAAATAAAGATAATTGAAAAATGCTTATTGAATATTTGAAAACTCACTAAAAATAGTTGTTAATTGATACTAAATTATGCGGAGAATCGAGAAAATATAAACGGAATGGATTGTAGGGAACCTGTGGCACGAAGAGCAAAAAATAACTTATCCTTTACGGAATTACCAACACAACACATACTTCCGAATCGCAACTCACGTTCTTTACAGGGTAACCAACACAGCAAACCGCTTCCGAATCGCTTCTCATTTCCGTTACAGGGTAACCAACACAACCGAATCGCTTCTGCTGATAATGTTCGTTTGTTTATCTTCTTTAAAAACACGTGTGATGTCCAAATATACTTGCTTGAATTTATATTTGAGTTTTAAACGAACGTAGAAATGTCGCGAAATCTAATTGAAACGTAAATATAACTCATTATTCTTGATGTTGTTAATTACCAGTTGTTGATGTTAATTACCAGTTCTCTTTTGACGTGTTTTGTTTTTTTAGTTACGAGCCGTCGAATGTACTTAAGGAATTTTACACCGGTGGTGACGTACAGGTCGGTTATGTTGCAATTTCTTAAAATTGTATTTTTCATTTGCATTGCGTTGGTACATTAGATTTTAGTTTTGTGGTATTTCATTTTGTTGGCATGGAGTGGTAGAACCACGTCTCGTCAGACTAGGCGACGTAAGTCAACATCCTCAATTTAAACACTATAGGTATCCCCAGCTACAGTTTACGCCACTTGACGCCAGAGCACTGTTATGATGCAAGTTTGAGTAATCCGGTAATTTTATGAACATTGAAGCGTTTGGAAACTCGCAGCCAGTTAATTACGATCACAGACTGAGTTAAACTGTCCGCTTGCTTCGAGAAAAGTAACTCACCTCACAACTTTACTAGCCAGTAGTCCTGTGGCTTGATGACAAGTTTAAAATCCGTGTTTCATCGCTCTCAGGGCACTAACTGAGCTCGCCCTGTGTCATATGGAGGTTGTTCATCGCCCTGTAGTATCCTACAATGATTATGATTACTTATCTGGTTTCCTGGCAACGAGCTTATAAAGACGGGGAGAAAATAAAAAGGTCATTCTGGTGTTTACCTTTAAAGCGAATACTTATTCTGATTTCACATATTTAAATAAGTATATATTGTATACATTTTGGCGCAGTGCGTTAGGTACCGAATTACCGTTGAAGTACGTCAATTTTTCCAATATGGAGGTTGCTACAAAACCAGGACCGTTCAATCCACATATGGATGAAAATGCAGCGAGTCGCTGGTCAGCGTGGTTAGGCGAATTAGAAATGTTGTTAGTAGCTGCTGATATTACCAGTGATGTACGGAAACGCGCACTAATGTTAAATTGTGAGGTTCAAGAAATTTTTCGAAATTTGCAGGATGTAGGCCTTTCTTTCGAGGAGGCAAAAGAGAAGTTTACCAGTCACTTTGCTCCAAGAAAGAATGTTTTATACGAAATTTATAAATTACAGAAAGCCAAACAAGAATCATCGGAGTCCATTATGGAGTTTTATATTCGCTTGAGGAAAATGGCTGCTACTTGTGATTTTGCGGAAAGGACGGATTTTGAAATTAAAGTCAAATTTTGCTCGGCACCATTTCCGAAAATTTGAGGAAAGAAATATTTAAAAAATAAAATATGTCCCTTCAAAATGTTTTGGATTTTGGTAAGACTGAAGAGATAGTGAAAACTCATATTTCCTCGTTTTCTGGGTCTGGTTCTGATTTGGTGCAAAATGTTGCTCGTTCTTGTTTCAATTGTGGGGGTTCTTGGCTGCACAAAAGAGGGCAGCATTGTCCGCCAATGGGTAAACTTTGCAAGGCCTGCGGCAATTATAATCATTTTCCATACACAAAAAAACTGTTCAGCAAGGGAAAATGTCCCTCAGAAAGGGAAACAGGGAAGGGTTAAAACCCGAAAAAATCGTTCTGTAAATCAGGCTGTAGACGAGAGTTCCGAGTCATCTGTCACTGATTCTGATGCCGAATTGTCCCTGAATTTGCTGAACGTGGCCGAAAATAGGGGCATCCCAACAACGAGCCTGAAAGTTAGTGGTGTTTTAATCGACTTTGTTATAGACACTGGGTGTTCAGTGAACATAATTAAAAAAGCAAGTTACGAATATTTGATTAATCCGCCTCCTTTGAAACTTACTTGCTGTTCTCTCAAAGCTTATCAAGGCCTGGCTGTGAAGTTGCTTGGTGAATTTAAATGCGAATTTGTCATCAAAACTTGCGATGTGAGAGCTAAAGTGGTCGTTGTGGAGGTTGGGGACTCTACTGTCGCACTGTACTGTCGCACTCATTTCCACCTGAGGGAGAAATTAGAGGGGGAGATTAAAAAACTGATGAAACTTGATATAATTGAGAAGGCGGAAGGACCAGCATCCTGGGTGTCACCAGTCGTCATTGTACCAAATAAGGATGGTAGTGTGAGAGTTTCTGTGGGTATGAGGAAACTGAGCAAAGCTATACAAAGAGAACGCCATCCCATTACTACGTTTTCAGAAGTTGCAGCACTAATTAATGGGTATTTTCTAAACTGGATTTGAATAAGGGCTTCCATCAACTCAAACTAGATTCCGACTTACGCTCGATCACCACATTTGCAACTCACCTGGGTTTGTACAGGTACAAAAGACTCAGTTTTGGCATTAACTGAGCGCCTGAAATTTTTAATGCTGTAATACAGAAAAACTATTGCAAACATTCCAGGGTGTGTAAATGTAAGTGATGATATATTAATTTTTGCTGAGTCTGAAGATAAACACGATCGTATACTGCAAGCTGTTTTAGAAAGGTTGCAAGACGCTGGTCTTACGTTAAATGAGGAAAAGTGCTTGTTCAATCAGGATACCGTACCCTACTTAGGGTTTGTACTTTCACGAGAAGGAATTTCCGTGGACTGTAACAAGAAAAAGGCCATACTTAAATTGAAGCCCCCGATTGATGTTCACGGGATTAGTAGTTTCTTGGGCATGGTAAATTTTCTTACTAGATTTATACCAAATTTAGCTGATTTGACCAAACCCCTCCGGAACTTGGAAAAGAAGGACGCTGAATGGAAATGGGGGAAAAAAGGAACAAGTTTGTTTTGAGACAATAAAAAGAGAAGTTAGCAATGCCATTTCTATTGAGTACTTTGACAAACAGAAAGCTTTACATTAGTACACAGACACTGGACCCGAGGGCGTTGGTGCAATCTTAGCACAACCAGGTAATAAGGAACCTGCAATAATAGCATGTGCTTGCGTTAGTTTGTCCGATGTACAAAAAAGATATAGTCAAATTGAGAGAGAAATGTTGGGAGTGTCCTGGCCAACTCAATATTTTCACGACCACTTAGCAGGGGCAAAGTTGGTAATTCATACCGATCATAAGCCTCTTGTGTCACTGCTAAAAATATCTGGTGCGTTGCAACACACAACTTTCCTTAGCTCTACTTCAATTCGCTCGGGTACATGGCTTTTTTTCTACTTAGGGCCGCGTTCACCAACTGCGTTGATCTCGTTTAGAGACGATTAACAGCACATAACCCGCTCCCGCCACAAAAACGGTGTTCACCAGACTGGGTTAAGCTCTAGCCCTGATCAAGCGCTAACCCCAAAAAATTGTGCGTTTTGGCCCGGTTAGCTCTTATCTTTCTTTATCATGTTCTGATATTTGTCCGCCATTACCTCGCACTGCCGAGTATTCGCTTCTATTATTGTGAATAATTTTCGTATATTTTGGAATAATGATAATAAACAAAGATACTGTTTACTAGTGCTCAGTTATTTCAGTTGCTATTCCACTACGATGATAATCTAATATGTTGGGTTATCGTCATCTCACCCGGCGCCTCAAATGGCTATGAGCAGGATCCGACGACTTCTAGAAGTATGAATTTAAATTCTGTTGCGAACAAAAGTATTACGATCGTCGAAAACAAGTTGTTGTTTGCGTAAAATACGTGCTGAGCAGTTTCTGAAAAAACCAGTCGTCATATTGCCGTGTTAGAAAACACAAACGGCTAACCTGGGTGGATTTAGTAGCAGATAAGTAGGAAATGTTAAATAATACCACGCTTTTACTCACACATTAGTGTATTAAACAACTTTTATTAAACACGACAATTCTCCCTTCCTCATAAAAGTTCCTTGCTTGTAAAAGTTGTAACCTCATAATTTGGGTTTTTATTATTTCTTGCTCAGTTCTCATTTTCTTGTAGCGCTTCCGATTTTTCCTACACGCACAAAGCATTTTCCCGGACTACTTTGGCTTATTCCTGCAGCTCTTGCAGTTGTAGTACGCGTATTTTCACTTTAAGCTCCTCACAAAATTCAGCTTCGGCAGAGGTTAATGCGGCCACTTTGGTGTAAGACAATAATTAGAAACAATAATTTGGTCAAATCCAGATTATTGAGCATTGGGCATCTACGGGATACACGGTTTCGCGGCCGTTTACGTTTACATGACACTTGTTTACGGGACAAGATGTTGAACAGACGTCCAATTTCTTTACTTTAACTGAAACCTCATGAGTCCACTGCCTTCTCGATATGGCTTAATCGCAGCGTAATCACGTCTATGCTAACCGCATCCCACAGTGATCTCGGCTAGCGTGGTGGACACGAAAATGACTAGCCTTGATCAACTTATCTAGCCCTGATCAGTTGGATCACAACACTATACGGCAGCAGGAAGCGGTAGCGTTTACAGTTCCGGAATTTATTGCGCTGCTCGTACTCATTGCAGGACCATTATTGAGCAATTGGTGCACAGATAATTAATGTGGCTGTAAATGCGATTTTTTTAAAAAAAGGATAGTAATCACTTTTGCAGAGTTATTGGAAAATAACTGTTAGAACTGGTAGTAAGCGCAACGACAGTAGTTGAAATTCAGGAATTTCTGGAGTAATCCCCATGTATCTCATGAGCGTTTTTAAACACTCACCCTTCAGGTATTGGATTGGACTACAATACAAATTTTTTTAACATTCTACAAGAATTCCAGCGGAGTTTATAAGGAAAAAACTGCGCGAAAAACGCTATTGGTCGAAAATTGTGATAATTTATTGTGCTGCTCTCGTCATTTTCCCACAAATGGGAATTTTATGGTATAATTGGCTTATTGAGAGCTATCAATATAAAAAATTTAATCAAAATCGTTAGAGCCGTTTTTGAGAAAAAAAATATTTGGTGTTTTCATCACTATGATAACTATAGTTATCTTTCGGTGGATTTTGTTCAAACCGTTATTTTGGCGTCCCATGGTAACCTGCGGGCTAGATATCAAGTTTGAGCGGATTTGGTACGGTGGTTTTCTCTAAAAATCGTTCACAGACACACACAGACCATTTTCCCAAATAGTGTTTTTCGGACTCTGGGGGGTCTGAAACGTAAAGATCTGAAGAGAACTCAAAATTTTTTTTTCAGCCGATTACATAACTTTCCTTTCTACTTCGTAGAGCAAGGAAAGTAAAAACCGGACCTCAAAACTTTGGAAACCTTTGCCCGTTTGGAAAGACTCATTTTCAAGATGATTGGTTATGTCGTCACAGTCTCCCACATTTCTGGAAAAGACAACCCTTCCGACTATATGTCTCGTCATCCCATCAAGAATAAGGCCGCCTCAAGTGAAGAGGACTACATCAACCTTGTAACTACTGCACATTTACCTTCTCAACTATCTCGTAAAGACTTCGCGAAAGAGACCTTCGGTGACCTCATTTTGAAGAAAGTAATTGATGCTGTCCGCACTGGAAACTGGTCGGATCCAATTCTGGCTCAATATTGACCAATCAAGGACGAGATAGCGGTGACAAGTGACAACATAGTGGTGCGAGGATCTCGTCTAGTAATTCCTCCAAATTTGCAACAACGAGTCGTTAGACTCACTCACCGTGGCCATCAAGGGATTACCAAGTCGAAGGAGTTGTTGAAAAGCAAAGTTTGGTTCCCAAAGATGAATTCTCTCGTCGAAGATCTCGTTTCTAAATGCATCCTGTGTTGTGCCAACAATCACGGTTACAACCAGTTCCATTGGGCCCTTGGGAGTCCCTTTCTGTGTACTTTTCAAGACCTTCGTCGAATGGGCATTATGTGTGTGTAATCGTGGACGATTTCAGCAAAATTCAATCGCTGAACCTCTGAGTTCACTGAAAACAGACGATGTGACCAAACTTTTATTCAAAACTTTCTCATTGTTCCGATTACCAGGCACTATCAAGACTGACAATGGGGTTGAATTTGAAAGATTTTGCAGCAATCTTGGAGTAAAACATCACCGAGTTATGAGTCATTGGCCTGAAGCTAATGTCAGGGTTGAACACTTCATATTCAATTTAAACAAAACCATTCGTTCGGCTGAAATTGAAGGTCGTAATTGGGAAGAAGCTTTGCAGTAATATTTGTTGCAGTATCGTAATACACCGCATAGCTCGACTCGCATATCTCCTGCTAAAGTTCTTCTGAGGAATAACTTTAGGTCGTATCTACCTGGTATTGCGTAGAACATTTTGGCGACGGGATCGATGAACGATTAATTGCAAATGAAGAGAGTAATCGTCAGACAATGAAGGAATACGCCGACCAGAGATGAAACGTCAGAAATCATAGTCTCAAAGAGGGGGACAAGGTGCTGGTCAAACAGCAAAAACACAATAAGCTCAATAAACACCATACGACCCTACCCCATATCAAGTGAAAGATGTCAATGGAACGAAGATTACTGCAAGTCGGGATGGATCCGAAGTCACCCGAAACTCATCATTCATTCAAAAAATTCCGCCAGAAGAATCTAGGCTGGGAAACAACCAAGAAGAGCAGTCCGGAAAACTGAATGAAGAATTGAGCAGACCGTAGCTTTTGTGCGAGAAGACAACTAGAAATGGAAGAGTTGTGAAAATCCTACAATGATTATAATTACTTATCTGGTTTCCTGGCAACTAGCTGATAAAGACGGGAGAAAATAAAGAGGTCATTCTGATGTTTACCTTTAAAGCGAATACTTATTCAGATTTCACATATTCAATTAAGTATATATAGTATACAACACGCCCCTCTATAACTACCATTCTTTCTGCTGTCTCTCCATGGCTTCGCTGTTGAATTTTAACGCAGGGCTGGTCAACTGTTGTCTGACTGAGGCAGGGTCTGAAATATCTGTATAGTACCTGAAATTAAGGCGAAAATCGAAAATATTGCAACTCATAAACAAGAATCTTTGGTTAAATTCCGGAACAGTGGCCGTGGGTACATTTGGATGGAACTTGGGTTCGCGATTTGGAACGTTTACTATCGTCACACTGATACAGGTGAGCCTAACAGCATTAGTAAGAGTTGAGCGAGATTTGTCGTAAAAGTGAATGTAAACAACGCGCGCAAAACTAAGTCAACGTGAACACACAGTGCGCGCCTGATGCAACAAACACTGACGACCACAAAAATAATAAAAAATTTCTCTCACCTCTCAAGTTACGTATCGGAATTTTAGGGGAAGAAAGGCTGCTTTGATGGCTTCAAATAGCTCTGTCATTCATTCCTTCATGCACCACATTCAGGACACGCAGTCATCAGAGATGAAACCGACACTCATACACCAATCCACAACACTTTGCAAGCCTTTCTCTCTGAATCGATGAAACAAAGTCGTATTAATTTGCCTATCCATGGCTGGTCGAATTATAACTAACAAATAAACGCGAAGAGGGCAGTCCCCACTAAAGCAGAAGCCGGACGGACGTGCGCGAAACAAAATGAATACGCAACAAACGAATACGGACAATTGACGGAGTGTGGGATTAATGCAATGATTCCATAGTTCAAAGGTTAGTCGAGCGATTGAATTCGTATTTTGAAGCATACTAGTGCTAGACAGTTGCCAGTGACACACAGTAAAATTGGTGATGCATCCGGTGGCTGCAACTCGACAACTGAACGACGATATTTCGTTACAACTGAAATTTGCCGAAAGGGTGGGATTCATGGAATGATTTCATAGTTCAAGGTTTAGTCGAACGATTTAAGTCATATTTTGAAGAATACTAGCGCTAGACAGTTGCCAATGATGAAAGTTGTAACTAGCACCAGTATCAGTGCTCAGTTAAGCGTTCCGAACCGAAGAACCGGGCAAATGTCCTTGCTGCCATAGTTTTGGGATTTAACCTGAGTCTTCTAGACAAGTGTGATGCAGAGTGGTCTAGGGCAACAGCAGCCCTCATAATTTTATAGAAATGGGTGGTCCTGGGAAGCATCAGTCTAACATCCTGAAATACATTTGAAAGCGAGGATGGGAGGTGGATTATAGATGTATTGAAACAAAGGGCCAGTGGCACTAACTGTGCAAGCTTCTTGATGACCTACTAGTAGAGTACTGAGGAGGTCAGTGCGTTGCACCATACTCCTTCCTCATTTCGCATTAGTTTCCTTTTCACCCCTGGACAAGTGGAAGTGAAAAGGGAGGTTCCCCTCTGCTCTGGGACAAACTCCTTATGAACCTCTTCACTGAACGAAAACTTGTGTCGCTAGATGAATGGTAAACGAGATGAGAATCCTCGTCAAAGGGACGTGACATGTATGAATTTTGTTGTATGAAAGTCCATGAACGTCTGAGCAGAAAGTAGGTTTAGCCACTCCTACTTATGTCCTGCACCTCCAGTGTGGAGAAAAGAAGAAACAATGTGGTGCTGCATTATAGTTCCTGCAACAGTGAGCGATGATTGTTGGAAGAGCAGCCAAACCATCTGGCTCCCTCTGCTACTAAGCAAGCTTTTAACCATTTTGTCCACTGCAACCTCCATGAGTGTCGACTGATCTGTTATGAGTGTTAATGAATAGTCATTTTGATAAGGCCACACTTTGAACAGACCTGTGATCATGTCTGTAACAATTGTGTGACCTGGATGTACATCCAACTCACCTGGGAAGTGGGTCTTCATAAGTAAACTCAGTGTATGCTACATGTCTTGTAACTGACTGTGATTCCAATTACTAGTATTTAGTGTATTTCTTTAAAGTTCTTTTACTGCTTTATAATCTGGTTAAAGCTTCTCTTTATCACGCTCTCAACTAACACAACTGTTTTAATTCTTTTTCAATTTCTGACAACCTAAGTTGTCAAGGTGAAATTTAAAATATATACTTCACATTCAAAGTATACTAAATTCCCGTTGTCGTCTGATTCCAGTGGTCAAAAGATGGGCAGACTTTATATTGCCAATGCGGGCCAACTATTCAACTTGTCGATGTTTCGCAGTCCAAAGTGGTCAGTCACTTGGGTGAGATTGATGAATCTTTCGATGGTACTGCATCTGGAGACGACATATTGGCGTTCACGCTCAGTCAAGATGACCAGTTTATTGTAGCTGCTTGTAAAAGTGGGATGTTCAAAATATGGCTACTTGCAGGTTAGTTGTTACTTCAGTGTGTTTACATTCATTACAATAACTTCACGTTTAGTAAATAATTTCTGAAATCATCTATGTATTTGATTGTGCTTCGTGTTATGTAATGAGTGTGTATGTTAAGATTGACTACTGTCTACAGAGCATAAGCTATGTGTCATGTCATTCCAGATTTTCTCATTTGCACAATACAAATAGGGTATTCAGAAAGCACTGTTGCTTGTACTCGTATGCTAGTATGAGCTCCATTTGAATGTGTGTAAGTGTGGAAAGTCTTCAGAAAGACACTGCATGATGTATGGCTTTGAGTGCATGAAGTTTTACTCACTTAAACCTGCAGACACCCGTGTGCACATTGCCATGTATCCGTGGTGGTGGGGTGGGCTTTCAATGCTTGAGTTTGTGTGGAAAATTGATAACTGAACTAAAACCAAACTTATGCGCATGTGGGGGCCTTCCTTTGACCCTCAATGGACCAGTGAAAGGGGCTAGAATCAATACGCCTGAGGAGGAGCTTGCAGGACACTGATTCGAGAACCTCTCACTCATACCTCAACATGCACAACTGTTGAGCTCACTAGGGTACACTAGATTTGTCTGCTTATTTTCTGGTAGTTGTAAGGCCTATGTGTGAGGAAGGAGAGACTGATCCCTCCACCCATGATACAATGGAAGTGCTGATGCGGGGTGTCCCTGCTAACAACCTCCAAGCATTAAGAGTGCTTGACATCCACACTGCAGTGGGAGGTGGCGCGGAAATGGCCAAGGCACTTACGAGCTATATTTCCACTAAGAAGGAGTTGAAGCTACATGCAGCATCAGCCACCTAGGTCGCTTCCCACACATGCTATAGTGTGACTTGCAGACCGACCCAAAAAAAGAGAACTTGGCCTGACAAGTTGGTGAGCACAACCCTGCGTTAGGCTTGTGGCTGCAGGATGTCAGGCCCCTTTTCACAAAAAAAGCGGGGCAGTGCACCTCCAAATAGCTTGGTAATTTTCCGCCATCCTCAAGTACCAAACCCTCTCACAGTGCAACCAATTCCAGCATTATGGTCATCTGGCAGTTGCCTGCACAAGACCTGTGGTGTATGCCTGGTGCGCCATGGCACATCTTAACAAGCAGTCTAAGCGTGAGGTTCCTCTCAAGTGTGCTACTTGCGTCAAACGCAAATTACAACTGGTCTTGCACTCTACATGAGACGCACGCTGTACCATTTGTAACAGGGGAGATTAATATTGTTAGCAGTATCGCACTAGGTGAGTCGGGAAGTAGTACGATAGAAGCCAAATGCAATTCGAACGAGGAGTTTTATTCGTGAATTACATTCAGATATGTTTTACCACCACAAACTGGGAACTGGGTGGGAGCGAACGCAAGCGCAGGCAACACAGCGACGAGGGAACCGGCTTGGTTACAACTCATGGCAGCGAAGTATCGAGCGAATCGGGGCATTTGAGGTGCCTAGTCAGCATAAATGCCCCGGACGAGCCTCCGCTGAATCGAAGGGTTTGGTTCGTCCCGTTACACATTCGTCAGCGAGCAATTGCCCTCCAAGAGTCACAAGTGGATTATGAATAGGTTAAAAACAGTGATTACGCAGCGAATAAGCCATATTGAGAAGGCAGTGGACTAATGAGGTTACAGTAAAGTACAGAAATTGGGCATCCGTTTGACATCCCGTCCCGTAAACAAGTGTCATGTAAACATAAACGGCCGCATAACCGTGTATCCCGTCGATGCCCAATGCTCAATAATCCGGATTTGACCAAATTATTGTCATACAATGTTAACCTCTGCCGAAGCTGAAACTGGTGAAGAGCTTAAAGTGAAAATATGCGTACTACAACTGCAAGAGCTGCAGGAGAAAGCCAAATTAGTCCGGGAAAATGCTTTGTGCGTGTAGGAAAAATCGGAAGCAGTACAAGAAAATGAGAACTGAGCAAGAAATAATAAAAACCCAAATTATGAGGTTACAACTTTTGCAAGCAAAGAACTTTGATGAGGAAGGGACAATTGTCGTGTTTAATAAAAGTTATTTAATACACTAAAGTGTACGTAAAAGCGTGGTATTATTTAACATTTCCTACTTATCTGCTACTAAATCCAAGACATTTGCGTTTGGGTTTTCTAACATGGCAATATGACGACTGGTTTTTTCAGAAACTGCTCAGGACACATTTTACGCAAACAACTTGTTTTTGACGATCGCAATACTTTTGTCCGCAACAGAATTTAAGTTCATAACAAGTTAACAAAGCAAGCCTATAATAACCACTTTGCAGAGTTCGCAAAAAAGGAGATGGCTAAGAAACGTGGTCACTGTTGATCAGTCCATTTGAAACTTGCCACCCAAGTAAATAGTTAGATTAGGTGAGACAACAGAACTCCTACCAGACGATACGAGATTCCTCAGGTGGTCACCTCCGCACAGTCACACACGAGCGACAGCTCTCTATGGGGAGACTGGCCAAAGACCAAATACATGCCATACCTCCAGAGGTCTGCGTGTGGTGGATGCTGCAGGGGCCAGCCTTTTGCACATTAGCGAAACTGCAACTTCCATGACTGATATAACCCTCGTCGAGGGTTTAGGAACAGCCATCAAATAAAGAAACGGACTTATGTGCGTGAATGGGCAGGTTTTAGTTGAGGTTCTGTACATGTTACGTGAATTAACTGGTTACAAGATTCCTGTCAGAAGTGAGTATAGGGGAACTCAAACCGTTGTAGATACACGAGAATTTTGAATTTACATGAGTTTCACTCGTCTGATTATCCTTTAAATAGCCAAGCTTATGGTAATATTATTGTACCGCTCATTCTTTGGAACTCTCCCTCGCAAAACTGAATTTTTTTCTCTGCTTTCTATTTTTTTTTTTACTCGTAGAAAAAGCTGTTGTGAAGCACTGGAAAAGTATCCACAAAGGGCCTGTAGCAAAAGTTGCCTTAAGCCCGAATGGTGCTATTTTAGCATCTGGCGGGACGGATTCCACTATCAGGTTGTGGGACCTTCGACATCACGCTTGTTTGAAGACTCTTCGGGGAATTCAAGGAGTTACCAGGTTGGACGATTATTTTCCGTGATACTGAGCGCACACTGCTTCATGCAAGTTGTTGAGCGCTCAAAATGAATCAGCACATAACGATTTTGTCTATTTCCAGCGTTTTGAAAACTTATTTGAAAAATGACGCTCTGCTTATTTTTGGTGCTGCTGACGACGCAGTTATAAAAGTTTGGAATGTTGATGGATCCGAAATTAAAAAGTTCTCTGGACATTACAGTGTCGTAACAGAAATCCAATTAACTTTGGACTTTGCTAACGTCATAAGGTAAATACATTGACTGTAAAACCTCATATTAACCTGTTAATCCCACAAACTAACTTTTATTCCTCGATTCTATTAACGGCTGTTGGGTACCTCAAGTACAATGTTGCTGTGTAAGACCTGACTAGCTGTTCTGCTCATGGCTTCTTCAAAGCCTATGTGCTATCCTCAAAGTTAGAGAACTGGTCATGTTTTTTGTTTTTGGAATTTACCAGGCGTCCCTGTTAATTCTAAGGCGGGAAATACACTCACAAATTGTTTAAAATGCATTAACATATGGAACATACAATGTTTCCAGTTATTTGTTGACTTGGCCATTGAGTATGTAATAGACAAGTGGAAAGTGAAAAGGGAGATTCTTCCACTCTTTGCTGAACTGTCTACACCTCTGCATTGAATGAAAACTTATCGCATTATATGAACAGGTGATAGATAATTGCCAAATGAGATGGGAATCATCGTTAAAGGGATGTGACACATACGAGTTTTTTCCTACATACGTGAGTACCTCTGAGCTAGTGGGTTAAGGCAGACTACTGGATTAGCCAGTTCCTTACGGCACATGGTAAGTTTAATGCATGACGCCACTTCTTTTCTCTCTTAGAATGTCCATGTTTTGGCGAAATAATAATAATTGTAAAGTACTTGGGGAATTCCTTTACAGAATTATCCGCGTACAGGACACGAGTGAAAGTCGTGTCAGGGCCCAAAAGACGAACAAGTTAAATATACTCAATTATACTCACTTGATGTAAATAAACAAAATAATGCCTCTCTGGAAAGTACTGGGAAATGAAATTATAAACCAAATAGGATCCACTTGAATTTAATCAGGAAAATATCTCGTGCGTAGCAACACACAACTTTCCGCCACCCCTTTGAGAGCGAACACCACCTACATAATGCTGCGCAATATTCTCGTTCAACGCATTTCTACGGAAACATTTATGGAGAACAAAATGTAGGGACTAGTTGCTGAGACTACTCCATAAGTTTGATCGAAATCGTTAGAGCCATTTTTGAGAAAATTTGAAAACCAATAAATTAATATTCGACAAATCTCCTTTTCTGAGTTAACTTGGCTTATATCTCCGTTCAACATATATATATATATATTATTAAGTAATGATTTTAGCTGGTTAGTTCTGCTACGTAGGCGGTTGAGTAAGAGAGTTATGTGAGCGTTGAAAGTAAGACGGCGATCCAATATGACACCCAAATATTTGTAGGTTTGCGTGGTGGGGATGGTATGTGTCTGGTAATGTAATGGTGGGTCATGTCTTTTTCTGTTATAGGTGTAGGTAACAGAACACGATTTTGTTGGATTGACTTTTATCCGCCACTTATTGCACCATTGTCCAAATTCCGTCATAATTGTCTGCAGCATTTCCGTTGCAGCCTCCAGGTCTGGCGCCCAGACAGCGTAAAGGAAGTCATCAGCGTATAGTGCTGAGAAATGAGGAGGGGAGGATAGTGGTAGGTCGTAGCAGTAGATAGAGTAAAGATATGTGGCCCATAGGCTGCCCTGGGGGACTCCAGCTCGAATGATTCTCATTGTTGATGACTCCCCCTTGTACTGTTACGACAAATGTACGTCCAGACAAATAAGAGGCCAGGAGTGAGTAAAGATTGTATGGCAAGTGTGGCTGAATTTTGTGTAGAAGACCCTCATGCCAGGTGCTGTCGAACGCTTTTTCAACGTTGAAAAAAGCAGTGTGACATACCTCTTTTCTGTGATAGGTATTTTTTACGTATGTAGTGAAGCATGCAGCTGAAGAGGACAGGAGTGTACCTTTCGGAAACCAAACTGCTCGTTTGGGATAAGATGAGACGTATACAGGAGGAGGGTTGGCAACACCAGGCGCTCTAATAGTTTGGAGAGGATTGACAGTAAGCTGCTGGGACGGTAGGAAGAAGGATCATTATCTGGCTTATCTGGTTTAGGAATCATACCAGAGGGTCTCATAGGCTGAGGTGAAAAGATTCGCTACATGAGCGAGTAATCGTCTTGGTGCTTTAGCGAGTAGTGGTTGGACAATTAGATCAGTACCGGGAGCTTTCCGACCCGAGGATTGTTTGATGGCCTCTTTTACGTTTTTAGGTGAGAAATATATGAGGGGTGATACAACGTGGTTCGCCCACAGTACCCATTGGGCCACCGCCCCATTGTTGGATTTCTCTGTCACTAGTTAAAAGGACTGTGAGAGAACATGCCAGAAGACTGCATCAGACAATCTGGAACGCTGCAGGAGTAAGACACTCCAAACATTTTGTCTCAGAGCAAACAAGTGAGACAAGACACAGCCTTCTGAGGATGGAGAGGAAGGACTTAAAGCAGGTTGTTGGGATCATAACAGGGCACTGCAGAATGAACAAACATATGTATGTTATGGGTACAGCTAACACCCCTCGATGCAGATGGTGTGGCACGGATGAAGAAACTTCCAATCATGTCCTGGCCCAGTGCCAGAGACTTGAGAGGGAGCGACTTTTGGTCTTTGGCACCACTTCTCCCAGGATGGATACCAACGAAGACTCCTTCAGGAACTACGTGGCTTTCCTCAGAAAGCTAGGCATCGACCTGTAAGACACTAGGACTGGCACAATAGGCCATCTGGCCACGGTGCACATCTCATCACTGGGACTAAAGTCAGAAGATTATATATATATAGATATACATCACTCCAAAATAGACTCCTTATATATAAAACTCTTATCCGCTCTATCTGGACATATGCCCTAGAAATCTGGGGCAGTTGTTCCCGATCACAGTTTCGTCGCATAGAACAGCAGCAAAACAACATGTTGCAAAAAAGGATAGTTCACGCTCCACCTTTGGTACGCAACGAGACCCTTTATAATGATCTGCATATTGACCTACCCTACTTATTCCTGCGTAAACACCTCACCAGCTTTGTCTCCCGCAACCTCGACCATCATAACCCTCCAGTCAACGAAGGGTTCCAACCCCCATCACGCCGTAGACTCACTAGCCCGAGGCATATCACCGACCTGTTGATCCCATGATCAAAGAGTCAACCGCATTTTGTGTTGAACTCACATTTATGTCGTATACCCAGTGAAAATTCTTAGTGTCTTAGTTTAGCTCAGTTATCTACAGATTACGCAATACAATGCTCAGTATGTGTCCAGCCACCATGTTTGGCTGTACATCTAAAGCGTTAATTTAAAGCGAATAATATATCCCATAGAGGAATATTACAAATGTAATAGTCTCTTAATAAATGGAAAAAAAGAGCAGGCCTTAGCTGCGATGCAAAATGAGTCAGGCTGGGCCTGCAGCTTCGAAAGTTCACTGGAAACCCTCCTTGAGAAGGCGTTCCCTGACGACCAAGTAGCTCGAGATACTGAAGCCCAGAGGGCAGCAAGCTGATCATAGACCCCCGAGTGAGTCCGACAACAACAGGCAACAGGCGACCTCGGCAGGGCCCTTGCAACCTAAAATCCCAACAAATCTCCTGGGCGAGATAGAATAGAAAGCAATATGCTAAGGAAGGCTGAGCAGACAATCTCCAGCAGACTCCTTAATTTATTTTACGACTGTCTGCAGGTCGGCCAGCGCTCTTTAATGAGCTTAAAGGTAGGGGAATACCCCCCCCCACCTGTACTCGCTCATCAGAAGTTATCTGACAGACAGAACTGCTACGATCAAATGCAGGCATGTCTCCGTCCGGGGAAAGATTGAGAAGGGGTGCCCACAGGGCTCAGTTCTTGGACTAGCACTCTGTAATGACTTCTTCGAAAGTCTTCTCAGGAAACTCATGGAGACTGACTGCGAGCTGTACGCCTATGTGGATGACTTGACTGTGCTGATCTTTGCAGAGTCAGTCCGCCAAATTGAAGAAAAAACTCACCATTTGCTCCGCACTGTCACCCAATGGTGCGAGCATGTCGAGATGCAGGCGGCTGAGGAAATAACCCAACAAATCCTCTTGAAAGGAAAAGTGTATAATCAACCCTCAATACGCGTTGGCGGTCACAGGCTCCTTCTTGAAAAGAACGTCAAGTATTTAGGAGTGAATATTGGTGAGAGGTGGGGCTTCAACCAACACCTTCAGTCCCTTAAAGCCACTACCATTGCAAGGTTTGTCTCAATGCATGCATTTACTAAGGCCACTTGGGGTGTGTGTTAGCATGACACTATTCTCATGTATTAGGCAATCTATCTAGGTGTGATTGGCTACTACCTCATTGTCTGGGGTAGCTAACTAACAGTCAATCAAAAGAGAGTATTGGCCCAATCCCAGAGAGCTGTGCTCCTGTGGATCACCAAGGCCTACAAGACTGTATCAACAGAAGCACTCCAGGTGATCACTGGTCAGCTACCAGTTGATTTGGCCATTTAGTGCATGGTTCACAAGTGGAGAGTGAAACGAGACCATCCCCCGCTTTAAGCTGAACTCTGTGCTGATCTCACCACAGAACAGAACCTTGCCGCTATCGACGAATGGGCGTTAGAGAAATGGCAAGTGTTTGTTAGGGGCAATAGGCCTTTGAGAGGACAGGGAAATTAAAAAACCTCCAACCTGCTTTGCTCCTAACTATATTTACAAAAAATTAAAATAAAATAGATTCGCTTTCTTTTAAAATAAAATTGCAAATAAAAGGAAAGGAAATGAATATAATTGTTCGACCTTCTGATAGATGAATTGTGGCGTCTGCGTATGTGGGGCCCCTTTTTGTTGGAGATAAAATGCGTAGATCTTGTAGAACTTGATTCTTCGGAATTGTCTTCGCTTGAGAGCTCCAGCAAGGAATGTATAGTTGTAAATTATTACACGTCAAACAACCTGCTAAGAGAATTTTAAGCTTTAGAATTGACAAAAAGTTAAGATCGTGTCGCATGGGCAGATGATAATCGAAGAATGGCGGCTGTGGTTGACTTCTGGTCGCGGCTGACTAGTTTTTAAATCACTTCACTTTCACAGTAACTTGGCCACATTTACTTTATACAAAAAAAAAGAAGAAAATATATTTCAACAAAATAAATAAATATTCCTAGTTTATATAGGCAGGAGCAGGAACCTATTGTGGAGGCCCTGACCTACCATGAGTGCCTAAACAGCAAGCGAGATGGGAATCTTCGTCAAAGGCATGTGACACTTATGAGTTCTTCTCCAATATTAGTGACATCACTGATATTACCCGGTAAGCCTTCAGCAATCCACAGAGTGTTTGGTTTGGTGATAGTCAATGACCTTCTATCACTTAGTTGTTGAGCAACATTTCCTGAAAACGCATGGGCGAAACGAGGACGACTATTCCGTTGTCAGCCTTCCATCATGGGGAAATGGCAAGCGAGGTGGGAATTCTCGCCAAAGGGACGTGACATGTATGAGTTCTTCCCCAAAATCCGTGAACATCGTTCAAGAAAATGGGTTGAGCCAGTTCCTCAAGGGACACATGGTGACTTCAATGCGCGGCTCCACTTCTTTTCTCTTAAAGACTCCATTATGCACATCTTGTGCCTCCAGAGTAGAGGAAACAAGAAACCACGCGCTGCCCCACTGTAGTTTCTACAACAGAGAGCGACGGTTGTTGGGTGGGCAAACGAACTTAGCAGCATTGACTGCTACAAAGCAAGCCTATAACCATTTTGCAGAGTTCGCGAAAAAGGTGATTGCTAAGAAACGTGGTCATAGTTGATCTGTCCTTTTGAAACTTGCCACCCAAGTAAATAGTTAGATTAGGTGGGAAACTGGATTAAGAACTCCTCCCGACGGTACGGGATTCCTCAGGTGGTAGGTCTGTTTCCCTATTTGATGACTGTTCCTAAACCCTCGACGAGGGTTATATCAGTCATGGAAGTTGCAGTTTCGCTAATATGCAAGAGGCCCGCCTCTGCAGCATCCACCGAACTCAGAGGTGCAGAGGTACAGCAGGTATTTGGTCGTTAGCCATTCTCCAGGGAGAGAGCTGTTGCCCATGTGTTACTTACTGCATGGAGGTGACCACCTGAGGCCGGCTTTTGCACAATACTGAAATCGTAATCCACATGACTTTCGACCGATATAACTTTCTTATGAGTGGTAAGGATCAGTCGTTATGATCAGGAAATAGACCAGGTGGTCATCTCAGGATCCTCTACCTGATCCTGAAGTAGAATCGTGAAGGGTTTTGATGCTCTTTTGTTTATATTCCTGTGTTACTCAGTTCTTGCGATTAATGACGGAAATACTGGCTTGCATTGCAAAGGCTTCTCCCTCATTGTATAACACAGTGATGGCTAGCAAATACGTATACACAGCTTTTGGGCACATGATGTACGAGTAGCAGATCCCTTGGCACTGTAGTAGGCATTAGCGTTGTTCACCTTCCAGAATCGGACTAAGTAGCTTGGTAAATAAGTATTAGTTAGGTCAGTTAGCAAACAGAAAGAGTGTAATTAATGTGGTGGGATGGCAGTCGCAATAGCAGGAACAGTGAGTTAACACATGCGAATCTCATGTGCTCCTTCAAAGTGGGGTAATTCTGATGTATAACCTATCACCCAGGTTTACTAAATTTCGTTTAACCGAAGGTACCTGGGTTTACGTTTGCAGGTTGAAATTTCTTAGTACATCACAACAGGTGGCCATTCTTGGAGAGGCGTACCAATAATTTTCATTTTGTTTTCCAGTTGTAGTCGTGATAGAGTCGTCATTTTATGGAACTTTGATTCGTGCGAACAGATCAACGTCCTGCCAATGTACGAATCCATCGAAGGGATGATACTTTTACCAAAACAAATCTTCCTACCGAACGTAGAAGTTGAAATGAGCGGAGGAATTTACGTTGCAGTTGGTGGTGCGAATGGTGAGTCAAGTGCATCTGAGTGTTTTGTAACTCATCTTGGTATTCAGTAAATTTAATTTTTTGCCTGGTGCAGACTTTTCTGCAAGCTCATCATCTTCTAGCGAGAAATTGAGTCTCAACGATTGATTTTTTAAGAATGGGAAATGGAAGGGTGAAAGAGGCTAGAATCAATAAAAAATGCCACTTGTGCCTCTTCCTCTAGCTCACCAAGCTCGACCCCCTCCCCCCCCCCGTAGTAGTAGTCCGGGCAACCGTGCTACTGCAAGATTTGTGTCATGTCCAGATTATTCACAAATGTGGGACTAATGCGTGACCTCATCACCCACTGCCGCTTCGAAATTTCAAAGCTGGTCTTAGAAGCAAGTCACCCCCCCCCCCTCCCCCCACTACAAAAGTGCCTCCACCCTTGACCCCCTGCGGGAAACCTTGGTGGTTGTTGAGAGGGAAGAGCTCCCCAGCAGCCTGTGCAGCCATCGCCATCAGCCCCCCAAGCTCAAGGCGCTCCACAACAACAAAATTAAAATAAGAGGGCTGCTCCTCTTAAAAAACTCCATTCTAAAAACCCATGACAAACCATAGAAGTAGTGAGGCCTATGTGTGAGGAAGGAGAGGCTGGTCCCGCCCCCCCCCTGATATGATGGGGGTGCACTGATGCGGGCTGTTCCTACTAAGGACCTCCGAGTGCTTGACGTCCACACCGCATAAGAGGTAGCGCCGTCATCGTGACAGAAACTCTGTAAATGGCCTCGCTAGGTCGCTTCCCACGCCTGCGATCGTGCAACCAACAAAAAGAGGACCTGGCCCAATAGGTTTTTGAGCACAACCCTGCATTAGGCTCCAGCTAGTACAGGATTCCTTAGCCATCTCCTTCTTCGCGAACTCTGCAAAATGGTTATAGGCTTGCTTTGTAGCAGTAAATGCTGATAAGTTCGTTTGCCCTCCCAAAAACCGTCGCTCACTATTGTACCAACTACAGTGGAGCAGCACATGGTTTCTTGTTTCCTCCGCACTGGAGGCACAAGACGTGCATGAGGGAGAAACTTTCAGAGAAAAGAGGTGGAGCCGCGCATTGAAGTCACCATGTCCGTGAGGAACTGGCTCGTCCAGTGGTTTGGCTCAACTAATTTTCAAAAAGACGATCGCGGATTTCGGGGAAGACGAGGACTCCCAGTGCCCATTCGTCGATGGCGGCAAGTTTCTGTTCTGTGGTGAGATCCGCACAGAGTTCAGCCCAAAGCGGGGGAAGCTCCTGTTTCACTCTCCACTTGTCAACCATGCACTCAACGGCCAAATCAACTGCTAACTGACCAGTGATCACCTGCTTTTGTTGATACAGTCTAATAGGCCTTGGTGATCCACAGGAGCACAGCCCCCTGGGATTCGGACAATACTCTCTCTCTTTTAATTGACTGTTTGTTAGCTGCCCCAGACAACAGGGCAGTAGCTAATCACGCCTAGATAGATGGCCTTATACATGAAGATAATGTCATAGTAATACACACCCCATGTGGCCTTGGTAATTGCACGCAGTGAGGCAAACCTTGCAATGGTAGTGCCTTTGAGGGACTGAAGGTGTTGGTTGAAACCCCACCTCTCCCTATATTCACTTCTAGATACTTGACGTGCTTATTCCTCCGGTGGTCACCTACGTGCAGTCACACACGGGTAACAGCTCTCTACTGGGAGACTGGCTAACAACCAAATACCTGCCGTACCTCCGCAGGTCTGTGTTCGGTTGATGCTGCAGTGGCCGGCTTCTTGCATATTAGCGAAACCGCAACTCCCATGACTGATATAACCCTCGTCGAAGGAAGGAAGGAGGGAGGGTTTAGGAACAGCAATCAAATAAGGAAACGGACTTGTGTGCGTGAATGGGCAGGTTTCAGTTGAGGTAACTCAGGAATATAAACAAAAGAGCATCAAAACCTCTCATTTCTTTACGTAGAGGATCCTGAGATGACCACCAGGTCTATTTACTCATCAAAATGACAGATCCTTACCACTCATAAGAAAGATATATCAGTCGAAAGTCATGTGGGTTACGATTTCATTATTGTGCAAAAGCCCAGGCACTCAGGTCTGTTTCTTTATTTGATGATTGTTCCTAAACCCCTTGACGAGGTTTATATCAGTCATGGAAGTTGCTGTTTCGCTAATATGCAAGAGGCCGGCCTCAGGTGGTCACCTCCTTGCGGTAACACACGGGCAACAGCTCTCTACTGGGAGACTGGCTAACAACCAAATACCTGCCGTACCTCCGCAGGTCTGAGTTCGGTGGATGCTGCAGAGGCTTGCCTCCTGCATATTAGCGAAACTGCAACTTCCATGACTGCTTTAACCCTCGTCAAGGGTTTAGGAACAATCATCAAATAAGGAAACAGACCCGGCCTCCTTAATTTATTTAATGACTGCAGGTCTGACAATTCCTCACTCAGTGGAAGTCTGCACGTGCCGTAACTCTTCAAAATGGAGGTGACCACAATCAGTGAGGCTCGCGGAGACTGCTCAGTCTCCTCTGCATATTAGGCAAAACATTGGAAATCTTGATGTTGCAGTCCCTCGAAGGAGTCTTTGGCCGCAACCTAACAGGCAGGCAATACTTGTGTACTGAAGGAAGGCCCAAGCAGTATGTCATTGTCGAAATTCGGCATGTTTCCCTGCTGGCTCCGGATAAGTACGTCGTAGCAGTTCTGATTGACATCAAGGGAGTGTTTGACAACCTTTGGTAGCCAGCGCTTCTCAATGAGCTTATTAAATGATTGCATGCAACGATTGCCGTGCAGCCTGTACTTGCTGGCTTCCTGGAAATGAGAAACCACATGCTGCTTCATCGTACTTTCTCCAACAGTGAGGGACAGTTGTTTGGAGAGCAGACGAACTTAGCATCATTGACTGCTTCCAAGTATGCCTATAACTGTATTGCCAAGTTCGCGAAGAGGGTGATGGCTAAGAATTCTCTACCAGTCTCTACCAGATGACTGGCTATTGACCAAATACTTGCAGTACCTCTGCTGATCTGAGTTCTGTGGATGCTGGAGGGACCAGCCTCGTGCATATCAGCGATACCACATCATTCATGACTGAGATACTCGTCCAGGGTGTAGGAACAGTCGTCACGTAAATAAACAGACCTGTATGTGTTCATGTGTAGGGTAGGTTAAAATAGGTAGAGTGGAGGCAGTCCCAGGGGGGATGAATATCGAGTAGTCCTCCTCTCCCTGCTGTTGGGAATGCGTGCAATTTAAGAGCTGTATGTATTTATGTTGTGAATGAGTTAGTTAGAGTGTGTGGTACGGGTTGTGACCAAGGGTGGTCGAATATTGAGTAGTTTAACCTTGGCTCGTCGAATAAGGGATCGCAGTTCAGGCTAGGATCAACAAGACAGGAAGCAAGTCCAATCCCCTGAATCTCTATGGAGATAAAGCTCTCGGCTATTCGGGCACCGAGGCCTGCTACTCTTGCAGGTCCGGAGGTTGCTTAAGTCGCAGCCAAATTTTGGCGGGGGCTATGGTCTCGCTGGGAGTTCCCAAAGTTATTTTGAGTGCTGCGGGGGAGAGGTAGAGGCCACCTACACTCTCCCTACAGCCAGGGTTTTTCATACACTCGTTTATACTTGTCACGTGTGAGGGTGAATGCCACAGATCCAATGCGAGACCTAGCTACCAACTATCTGGCCAACATAACCAGGCTGTTCACGAAAGTTGAGTGCTACCCAGCATCTGGGGCCCCACTGCCCCATTGTGGGAAACGGAGAAGCTGCACAAGGCAGTGACCCAGCAGCCCACTTAGCTAATGCCATTAGCAGTCAGAGGTAAACAGGCCCCAAATGCACAGCTGTGTCCCACTGTGCAGGCTAACCAAAGAACGATGGTAGGACCACAGCGGTGGTATGCTTAAAGTCCCTACAGCCTAGTGCCTAGAACCCATGATATAGTGCATCGAGTTTGGCTTGAGAGCGTCTCACTCATGAGTCCACCAACCTCACCATGTAGTTACTAAAATGTTCAACACTTGCGAAGGCAAATCAGACTGTATTGCACTGTTCTTAGACACTCAGGCTGGACCTGTAGCATCGAAGGTTCGCTCAAAACCCTCCTTTCAAAAGTGTTCCCTAGTGACAATAGTTCTATGTACAGAAGTCTTAAGAGTGGCAAGGGAACAGATCACGGAATCTCCGAACAAACCAGATATCTCATTCTGGGCAACAAGCAGCCTTGGCAGGACCCTTATGCTAGTCCTTCTTAATTTATTTAATGACTCTCTGCAGGTTGGACTGTTGATCACTCAGTAGAAATCTGCCCCTCTTCAAAAGGGAGGCGATTGCTATCAGGCCATTTAGGGGTACTAAGGGAACGTCCTCGCAAAATCTCATTGTTGTAACCGTTATGTTTCGCTTTAAGCACTGGCCAAGTACGTTGTAGCAGTTTTCATAGACACCAGAGGAGCATTTGACAACCTATGGTGGCCAGTGCTCCTCAATAAGCTTAAAGTACGTGGAATTCCAGGCAACCTATCCTTGCCTATCAGAAGTTACCTGACAAATAAAACCACTGCAATCGAATGGAGACATTTCTATTAACTTTGGGACTTATGACGATTAATAAGGTGTGAGGGATTACGTCAAGGGTGAGGGAGAAAACAGAATATTGAGGAAAAGAAGAATTAAATGGTTTTCCACTCGTTTGGTTCGTTTGAGAGGTCAAACCCAATTTTAAATCTAACTTGCGTATCAAAAGGCCTGAAAGTGGTTTAGGCGTTGACGATAAAGAAGCAAAACAACACGGCATCAGACAGAACAGGAGCTCTCAGGCTCACGCAACAAAGTGAGCACATCTTCTCTTATTTTCTTTTTTTCCCGCACGAAATAGGGCGCTTCTACTTTTGGTTTATTATTCATTCTGAATAATATTGGTTTATTATTCATTCTGAATAATAACCCTATGTTTTCGGTCACGAAAAATTTTTTACAACCCCCCCTCAAAATTTGATACTTTACGTTTCATGACATGGAGATTCCAAATTTGTAATGTCCGTCCGCTGTCCCCCGTCCCCTCGTCCCCCCGTCCCCTGTCCCCGTCCCCGTCCGCCGTCCGGGCTGTTTTGTGCCTTTAACGTGGTCTAAAAATTCGTTCTTTCGCCCAAAAATCCGATTTGGTATCTAGTTGTGCCCGCCATCTCCGCAGAATCCGATCGACGGGCCCGCGGGTTGTAATGGGCAAAAAACGGTTAAAAATTAACGAAACGCAGTATAACGCGTTACGCCTTGAAGTCCCTCGCTTCCCGCCCATCAAAAGCGATCGTCACTGGTCCGCAACACCGCTGCCCGCCACCCTTTCCACTCGACTCACAGCGTTCGCCCAATTAGCGCCGGGTTTTTTTTTTTTTTTTGTCTTCCCTAGAAGCGCTCGTGTTTCGTATATAACCTTTGGCACTACGATTTGTCTCTTTATCGTCCGATTGCCTTGTTCTCGTCTTCACCTCCACGAATGACTCTTTCTCTCCGTCTCAACGGTAGCAAAATATCTGTTATCTTCGATTGAACTTTTCATTATTCGCTTATTTTTGGTTTATTTATTAATAGTTCGTTCGTTTCATTTTTTTTTTGTTTATTTTAATATTACGATTCAGTTCTTTTCGGCCTTTTTTTGGGTTTCATTATGATATTTTTCGATGCTGAATCGAACAGGATGGGTCTCGGAGCATTAATGCTAGGTCAAGCTGATTATCCGAATAATAAACCGTTGTGTAATAATTTGCAGCGTTTTTCTATTCTAAAATTATCTAATTATCTTTTCGAATTGTTTTCTTTTTTTAAGGCTTGGTACGGATTTGGGATGTACTCAATGCCAAAGAGCTGTACGAGCAAAAAGATTCGTTGATAGCCAAAGCGAAGGATGAAGACACATGCGCCATCGCTCGTCTACTCTACAACGAATCGTCTTCTCAATTTGCCATCGTTTCCGTCGATCACAATATTTTTTTGCTCGACCTTCACTCTTTCAACTGCTCAAAACAGGTTCATCATATTTTTGCTCAATATTTGCGTTTACGTGCTGGTTGGTTACAAAAGAGAGGGATGGAAAGTAAATATGGTCGTAGAAATGTGGCCTTGAATGTTGGACGAAAGAGAGACCTGTAACATATTGTACGCTGTTTAATCTCGCATTCACAATAGATTCACTAGAAAGAGTTGAGATTAGTGTGTAAGAGAGAGAGAAATTAATTAAGTCAGTGCTCATCCATGAACTTGGAGGTTTTACCAGAAAACTTTTTTCTTTTTTGTAACTTTATTAAGACCAGTATTTATAAATATAAATATGCCTTAATGTTGTGATGGAACACAGTGTTTTTTCTAAAACCGTTGATTACGCATTTACTCAGTACAAGGTGATACTAGTGATAATTGACGTTGAAGGTGATGGCCTACTACATTCCTGCAATATTTAAAATATGGTGGGGCTACCACAAAACTGCAGAAGTACTGAGAAGTTTTAAGATTCTACTACTCCACTATTCTAGAGTGGATCAAAAGTAATTGGCAGGAAGCTATGGGGTTTAGAGGTAATGAGGGTGGAAGTTGTGAGGGGGTTTTCCAGAGAACAAGCGTCTCCGGAAATTACTCTAATCTCCCCTACACCCAAATCCTGGTGGCGACTGAGAAAACGCCCATTGCGCCCTATGGTACATGAGCTGCCTCATGTCCTCTCAGTTCTACTCCCTGGACGGGTGAGTGACCAAGCACATCCCGCTAATAGGTAGCCCTGCACTCTCCTTCCTGTACTGGGACTAACCAAACCCTTACATTCAGCGGAGGCTCGTCTGGGGCATTTGTGCTGACTGGGCACCTCAAATGCCCCAATTTGCTCGAGGCTTCGCTGCCGTCAGTTGTAACTGAGCGGTTTTCTCGTCGCCCGAGCTCGTGTTCGCCCCCACCCAGTTGCCTGTTTGCGGTGGTTAGACTTACGTGACTGTAATTAAGAATAAAACTCCTTGTTCGAATTGCATTCGGTTTCTATTGTGCTACTTCCCGACTCACCTAGTGCGATACCGCTTTCTATATTAATCCCCCTCGTAACATTCCTCTTGCGTCCTTTTATTGTTAACTTTCAGACCTCTGCTCTTTGGGAAACTTCCTTCTCCCGTTTCGTAGCGTTATTTATAATCGATCGTTTTCATTTTTTTCAACTACTTTTAACTTCCTTTCATTCATTTCGAAACAGCTATTTGGCTTCAGCGACGAAGTTCTGGATGTTGCGTTGGTCGGAAAAGATGAAAGTCACATTGCAGTGGCCACAAACAGTGCTGACATAAAAGTGTACAAGCTCGCAGACATGAATTGTCAGCTGTTGCGCGGGCATACGGATTTCGTTATGGCATTAACTAATTGTAAGGCAATGCCTGAAGTATTTGCTTCGGCGTCAAAGGTTAGTAATTACACACAAGTCGATTTAGTTCTGTAATGTGTTTTGAGTTTCCTCTGTTTTTGGCTGTTAGAAGTGGAAGGTTTAGTTCCAGGTTTGTGGATGAATTTTATATCATGGCCTAGCGCTGTCGTGTTAAACACATTTAGAGGAACTGAAGACATTCATTGGCCATTACAAAGAAAATACAGTCCATTTGTCAGCTTTTTAGTTAGGGACAAGTTTACTTCACGCTTTTCTCACGCCATAGGTGAATAAAAACAGCCCAGAAACGCCTTTTGAAACCACTTTTCTCAAAAATAGCTCTTGGTGCGTTGTAAGAGCACAACTATGCGTCATAATCTGTATAGTCGCAAGTCACATAGACTCAGCATGACTTGAATTGACTTCTGAGCGGAAAACAGGCAAGTACCCAACGAGTTTATTCTCAAATTGTGAGAAATAAGTGTGAAATGTCAAGTGGGACGCATAAACCACAGGTGGGACCTTCCTCAGTCCACGTGCATTCGACTGTTTTACTGGTTACGTGTGGTTGAACAGGAGCCTGCTCAGGTATGAAGTGCTAAATGCGTGGCTTCATTCAAAATGGTTGGTGCAATAGATACACGTGTAACCGAATAAAAATTTAAGGCCTGCTGTAAATTACCTACATGTTGGTTCCACAATAAAGGAAGCTATTTAAGTTTAAATGATCTGATTATGCAAACCCACAACTCATATCAGCAGCGCTCCTGATAGTTTTAAGGTAGGCAACCCGCAATGCTCAAGCAGGCTCCTGTTAAGTTTCCCTCTCTAGCTCATTCTGCCTTTTCCTCCCACTTAGTGTGTAATGTTCTGTTACTTCATCAACCTCAAGTTCTAACAAGAAAAAGAGGTACGTTGAGGCTTGCCTACCTCCACAATTTAAGGCACTTCGTCGAAATTTGTTGGAGGTTGGCATAACCAAGGAAATTTGAGAGCTGTAGTGATTCCTTACATAACTCGATCTGAATGCCTAGTTTGCCACCCAACTAGAGCTTGCTTTTTGAAGTGGACTAATGTTTTTTCGAATTGATTGTCAGGGAATTTAGTTTATGTTCAATCGACTGCAGACAACCCTTTCCCAAGTATTTTTTGTCACTTTAACCTAGGGAAGAGAATATGCAAGCTATGCGTTAAGTACATTTGTTAACTGCGTAAGTAGTGTTAACAACATTCGATGTTTTGATCGCTATGATAATTATAATTAGTTTGAGGTCGATTTTGCTCATATTATTTTGGCGTCCCGTGGTACTAACAGGTTCCTACACGTCGAATTGTACGACTTTTGAGCTTTTCAAAATCAAATTTGGAGCACTTCGGATTATTGCTGGTGAACAAACTTAGAGAAAGAATTCGAACAATTTTTGATGCAATTTTGAAACGAAGATCGTGGCCTATTTACGTTAACCTCAACCAATTAATACATTTACTATAACATAGGTTCTTTTTTGTTTAGGACACAACTATAAAATTGTGGCAGTTTCTGGAAAACGAACGCATAGTGTGCATTTCTAGCATCATATCGCACAGTAAGACGGCGACCAGCGTCAAATTTGCTGAATGCACCTCAAAACTATTGGTTTCAGGAAGCGAAGACACAACTTTGAAAGTGTGGAAAGTGCCAAAAATTAAAAAAACAGGTAATTGTTCGTATTATTGTTTGGGTGTGATATATATAGTCAAGTGACTATCTTATTGTGGTATAAGGGGCTACATTTCATTGTTTGACGTTAACAGGCGAGAAGGTGACTATTGTGAACATCAAAGGACTCATAGCTCACGAGAAGGATGTCAATGGTGTCGCTGTGTCCCCCAATGACCAAATTGTTGCTTCTGCTTCGATGGACAAAACAGCAAAGGTTGAATTTGTTACTCTTTACTTTTCCCTCTTTGGGTCGATCTCTTCGTATCCTTTGTGTGATTAAATTAGAGTTCAACTTTAATCATCTAAGGTGCGAATATGTTGATAGGTTAATGTGGCGCCTATCGTGCAGAACACCGAGAAGAGTGGGGAACACTTGATAAAAGAAAATCCACAAATATTGGTGTGATTTGTATTATTTATAAAACAACTTTGAGTGAAAAACGAAAATTGAACATAGAAATTGTTGAACGACCAGAAAAGTATTAAAAATTGATTACTAGTACATTCAGCTCCATTTCAGAGGGGTAAATGCAGCACTCGGTTCCAGATTGGATGGAGACCAAATCCCCTAATGATCTTTAAATTTTGTCTACTAGGGCAGGGGGACTACAAAGCAGCAGGGGTGTGAAACTCAATTTTGCTGAGGGACATATATTAAATGTAGAATGTCTAGGCAGGCTGGATTCAAATTTTTTTAAATGTACTAAATTAATATAACATTTTATTTATTTAATAATGCAAAATATTTTCACAATCACTACTTAGGAGTACAACTAAAATCCTCCGACTATATCGCTTCGATTTCTCGACTCAACTGACTCACATATCGATAAGGAAGGCTCTAGTCTAACCCGAAGTGTGTGGAATATTCTTTCTACTTGTTGCTAAGAGATGGCGTCAATCTTTCTTTCTTGTCTAGGCAGCGCCACCCTTGAAATTACTTATTAATGTAGTGTGCGCATTTTTAAACATCTACAGAGGAATCAAATGATTCTGTGGACAGAAAAAAAAACGTAATTCTTCTTTCTGTGATACTTTGCAATCGAGGGGCGTATCTTTGACATGACTGATGTATAGGCCATGACGTACCTATGGGATTCTGAAGGAATACGTTTTCATGGCCACGGATTTCTGACCACTAGACTTTTTGGAAGCCATGAGGGCGTGAAATAATGGGGCAATATCAGCGTTCGAGAGAGTTACCTGGACACAGCGTGGTAGTTTCACATTGAATGGCCAGGCAGTGAGGGAAAGAGTACACTCTCGCTCAATGAACGGGGGGATTCAGATTGATAGAAAGGTCGTCCTTTCTTAAACCACCAAAGTGCATGACACGTATGTATTTTTCCAAAAATCCATGAACGTCTTAGAGGAAAGTGAGGGATTGAGCCTTATCAGAGGATGAGCTAGTTCCTTACAGGACATGGCAACTTCAATGTGCGGCTTCAATTTGTTTCCTGCATATCTTGCTCCTCCAGTTTGGAGGAAACCAGAAACCTAGTTATAGTTCCTACAACAGTGAATGACAGTTGTTGAAGAGCAGTCAAACGTTCCAGCTTTGACTGCTACTAAGCTAGTTTATGACCAAAAGAACTGTGGCTGCAGTAGATCTTTGGAAAAACAGGGGGGAAACCAGTTTAAGAACTCCTGCCAGGCGTTACCGATTTTCCAGGGTCATACCTGGTAACACATGCGCATCAGTTTATCGGGAGGCTGGCTAAATGACATGCATGATAGCGAAACTGTAACCTCCATGACTTTCAACTGATACAAATGTCGTATGAGTGTTAATGAACAGTCATTTTGATAAGGAAACAAACTTGAGTCTTCTGAAACTGTTAATTAAAAATTACTTACTTTTGTTTAAAACAATTATTTAAATTATAGAACAATTGATAAAAAAATTATTTAATTTTGTAAAAAAAAGTGTCAATCCTTGTTAGCTGGATTGGACTGGGACTGTGTTGTAATGAATGGGCGTTTATTGTCATTAAAATGTTGATTTTGATGTTGTAGCTATGGGCGATGAAAGACCTTTCCCCTCTTGGAACTCTAAAGGGTCACAAAAGAGGAGTTTGGTCCATAGCTTTTTCACCTTTCGACCAGGTTGTCTTAACGTGTTCGGCAGATACAGTAGTCAAAGTATGGTCCATCGGCGATCTCTCTTGCCTAAAAGTGCGTCTCGTTTCCAGTCAACTTTTGTATGTTCCGACTCAAACCTCCAAAGTGTCAAAGATAAACGATAATTTTTTCTGTTCACAGACTTTGGAAGGACATGAATCGTCGGTGATGCGAGCTATATTTTTGAATTCGGGGTTTCAAATAATCAGTGGAGGCGGCGACGGTTTGCTCAAATTGTGGTCAGTGAAAACTGCTGAGGTCGTATCAGCGTTTGATAAGCATCAAGGAAAGATCTGGGCTCTGGCAGGTAAGGCTCTCGGGGATTGTTCGATCTGCGTGATGAAGGGCACATTCCATAATCTACCATGCAGTTAGCTGCCTGGTTTATATATTGTGATGGTCAAATAAGAGTTAAGATGCAGCAGCTTATCCATTGCTGTAGAAGGGAAGGCCTTCAGTTGATTGTCGGGTGCAATGCCAATGCACACAATGAGGGATGGGGTGGCAGCATAGACACAAATGAAAGTGGTGAATCCCTTCTTGACTACTTACTGTGCAATGGAATGGTGGTGGACAATAGGGGAGCACGCACTTTTGTTATGTGTAGGAGTACTGGACATTACAGTCTCAAGTAACTTCTATGCCAGTAGAATAATAGATAGGCATGTCTCAAGGGAAACCTCAATGTCTGACCATCGGGTGGTTATGTTCAGGCTGAGGTTCCGAAATAGTGTGACAGAGACATATTGGAACCCCAAAAAACAAGGATTGGGTTCTGCACAGCTGTGTCTTTAGCCTCCAGTTTGGAGAGCTACAGCTAGGAGATGCTAACGGCCGAAGGTGTGGAAAGGGCGACAGATCAGCTCTATGCAGCTATGGTAGAGGCATATGAAGAGAGGTGCGAGTTGAAAACCCGAAGATCCAATAGGGAGGTCCCTTGGTGGAACAAGGAACTGGATAGGCTTCGGAAGGAAACTAGGAGGCTTTTCAACAGGGCAAAGAAACAGGGTGAGTGGGATGCACACGATCAAGGTCCAATACTGGTGAAGCTTTTCAGGGCGAGTTGTGTCCTAGGGTACATACCCACTATGTGGAGGAAGGTGAAGGTGGTCTGTATACCAAAGCCTGTGGCTCTGCCCCATCAGTATCATGTCCTTCGTGTTGAAAACAATGGAGAAGATAGAGTGCCCATTAATAAGGGAGTACTATCTCACTCATAACCACCATTCGAAGTTCCCAGCATGCCTATCAGAGGGGGACTGCTCGGAATGAATTGGCGACAGTGCTGGAGGATGCTCTGAGATCCAGAGGGGATGCGCTGTGCTGCTTTCTGGATATTGAGGGGGGGCTTTGACAATACGTCATATGTCTCAATTACGGCTGCGGCTTTCCTACTGATGTGTAGATCCTTACCTGATTTCTTGGACCAAGGCGATGCTGACGACCTGGTAATTATAATCAGGGGTAAATTCGTGAGTGTAATCAGCGAATGCATGCAGCATGCACTGAATACCCTATAGAGATGGTGTATTGGGCAAGGACTGTTTGTCAATCCAAACAAAACGAGTGTGGTCCCATTCACTAGAAGGTACAGCCTTGCGCTGCAGGAACTCGCACTGGGCGGTAAGGTGGTGAAGATCAAGTACCCGGGAGTTTCCCTTGATAGGAAGCTCACTTGGGCCACGCACTTGAAAAAAGTCTTACAGTGGGCGTCGGTAGTGATGTAGGCGGGGCCCCTGGGATGATCCGGTGGCTGTACACTGCGGTTGTTGAGCCTGTAGTCACTTGATCCTTGACAGGGTGAAGGTAAAGGGCCCCTCGCTGCATGTGGCAGACTCAATGCCCGCGAGGTTCAACTTCGCGCTACCCTTTCGGATGCTCATTCATGAGCAATCCAGGTGGGAAGGGGGAGTTCTCATGTTTGAGGCTGGGGCCCTGGTACATTACACTGATGGCTCGGTGCAGGGTGACCATGCAGGGGCAGGTATCTTTGGGCCGAGAATTAGAGCAGCGACTCCATTGGATTTGCTGACCAGTGTTCCAGGCACAGGTGGCTGCAGCGACAGTCTGTGTGGGTGGTGAGGTTAGTCTTCCATCATGGCAGGTGTGGGAGTGTCTGACTGGACTGAAGGCCCTGGCTGGGGGCAACAGCGTAACTCTGTGTTGGGGGCTGGGGATCAGGGCATAAAACGAAACGACCTGGTGGGCTGGCAAAGAAGGGATCGGTGCTGATCCCTTTCGGTACTGAGTTCTTAGTTCAGACTACCAGGAGCCACCTATGTAGAGAGGTTGGCAAATGGGAGGATAGGTACAGGTGTTCGTTCGTGTTCATATACTTGTAAAATTAATCGATGAAAGAAAAATGACGGGAATAAAATTGACTTGAAAAAGAAACAAATAATTCGGCTAAAGAATAATTATAATTTGTACATTGAGGACCTGAGAAACTAACTAATATTCTTAAAAAATAAAATGGAATAATGTCCCCAGAAAATTCGTAAAAATAAAAGTCTGGCCTGATCGAGGTTCGAACGCGTGCTGCAACCAGGAGTTAGTGCAGGGACGGTGTAAGTTGGGAGGCGGGATCGTTCCAACAGCAGGTGCAGAAGTAGTTGTTCGGTCTGCAGACGGTCTGATTCCGAGAAATGGTCACCCTCAGGTATGTCGAGTCGGAAGTCGGTGGACTCGACGAAGGCGAAATTCGTTACGCCGTTAAGACCAAATTAGTGAGTTTGGCGTTGAAAGGCCGAATTTTATAGACAAATTCGGTTGTCTCGAGAATCTGAAGCGAGCGGCAAAGTCGGAGAGATCGCAATATCAAGACTGAGCCCGTCGACCGCGGCGATGAGAGTCGTGAAGCTTCCGATTCAAGTTGCTTCTTGTAGAGAATCCTAAAAGGGGGCAATCGGGCGCGGCTGCCGAGCACGTAAACAAACGGTTGAAAGAGAACAAAAAAAATGAAACTAAACTGTCTTGAACAACAGGTATGCAGGTTCTTCGGGGTGGGGCTAGAGGCAGCATAGCATGTGTTGTGCATATGCGATGGACTCATGGCATCGTGCCCCTTTGGGAGGCCCTTTCTTCAGCCGGAAGTGGTGGCGAATGCAGAACTTGAGGATGTCCTCTGCTTTGTGCAAGGGTGGTGGGGGCGTATAAGTGACATAGCACCAAGTGAGCCCAGTGCCGTAGGGCCTGGGGGTGCCATGTCACCCTGCAGTCAGGGCTCCAAAACACTGCTGCCGTATTCCCTGCGCGTCGTATGAGCCGACTAAAAGGGACAGCCGGGTGGGCCCAGCTAGAATGACAACCTCATATCTACGCCCCCCCCCCCCCTAGTAAAAACAACATGACAAAGTCAGTTAAAACATCAGCAGGTAACAAAAACGCCACCTGCGCTTCTTCCTCAGGCTCTCAAGCTCGACCCCCCCCCTTCCCCCTCTAGTAGCCCAGGCAACCTGGCTACAACAACCAGTAGACACCAAGTGGACCCTATCCCACTGCGGGAAACAGTGGTGGCTGTCGTGAGGTGAACGCGTTCCCTGACGATCAAGTAGCTCGAAATACTGAAGCCCAGAGGTCAGCAAGGGAGCTGATCATGGATCCTCCGAATGAGCTTGACATCCCATTGTGGACAACAGGCGACCTCGGCAGGGCCCTTGCGACCTTAAAGCCCAACCAATCTCCTGGGCCATATAGAATATGCTGAGGAGGGCTGAGCGGACAATCTCCAGCAGCCTCCTTAATTTATTTAATGACTGTCTGCAGGTCGGACAGTTCCACACTCAATGGAAGTCTGCGCGTGTTGTCACTCTTCAAAAGGGAGGCGACCGCAATCAGTCAGACCCGAGATCATGGAGACTACTCAGCCTTATTTCCATATTAGGCAAAACACTAGAAATCTTAATGTTGCAGTCCCTTGTAGGAGTCTTTGGCCTCAACCTCACAGGCAGGCAATATGAGTGTACCGAAGGAAGGTCCACATGTCGAAATTTGGGGTGTTTCCCAGCTGGCACTAGCTAAGTACGTCGTAGCAGTTCTGATTGAAACCAGGGGAGAGTTTGACTACCTTTGGTGGCCAGCGCTCTTTAATGAGCTTAAAGGTAGGGGAAACCTCCGCAACCTGTACTCGCATGTCAGAAGTTACCTGACAGACAGAACTACAATGATCGAATGCAGGCATGTCTCTGTCCAGAGAAAGATTGAGAAGGTCGACGAGGGTTATATCAGTCATGGAAGTTGCGGTTTCGCTAATATGCAAGAGGCCTGTCTCTGCAGCATCCACCGAACTCAGACCTGTGGAGGTACGGCAGGTATTTGGTCGTTAAACAGTCTCCCGGTAGACAGCTGTTGCCCGTTTGTTACCACGTGGAGGTGACCACCTGAGGACCGTCTGGGAGGAGTTCTTAATCTGGTTTCCCACCTGAACTAACTAATTACTTGAGTGGCAAGTTTCAAGAGGACAGATCAACTACGACCACGTTTCTTAGCCATCACCTTTTTCGCGAAATGGTGATAGGCTTGCTTTGTAGCAGTAAATGCTGCTAAGTTCGTTTGCCCTCCCAACAACTGTCGCTCACTGTTGTGAAGCTACAGTGGAGCAGCACATGGTTTCTTGTTTCCTCCGCACTGGAGGCGCAAGGCGTGCATGACGGGGAGAGTCTTTGATAGAAAAGAAGTGGAGCCGCACATTGAAGTCACCATGTCCCGTGAGGAACTGGCTCGTCCAGTGGCTCAAACCATTTTCTTGAAAGACGTTCACAGATGTTGGGGAAGAACTCATACGTTTCACATCCTTTTCAAGGCTTGCCATTTCTCTAACGCCCAATGCAAATGCCCCGCATACGGGAAACGTTGCAATAAATGCAACAAATTCAATCATTTCGAGAGCATTTGTGAATCACTATGTAAACGCAGGCGCAACAACCGACCTCGGACCCAAAAACACATGCCAGGACACTCAGTCAAAAGATTGGATGAGAGTGACTCGGATTTGGAAAGCAAAGCAACCTATGACAGCGAAGACATTTCATACAGTTCAGACGCATTCAAAATAGAGGTTGTCAATAACTTCGATTTCAAGACTAGGCGACAGTGGATAGCCAAATTGGATTTCTACAGCAAGAATAATGTCAAAGCTATAATGTGTCAACTGGATAGAGGTGCCACTGTGAATGTTTGCGAAGCCAGCACATTGAGGAAGGTTTTTGGAAATAAAATAGAAATAAGGAAACGCAAAACAACTATAAGGTGCTTCGGTGGTAGCACAATCAAACCAATCGGTGAAGTGATTTTGACAGTCGCTAGCAAGAATGCAAAATGTGATCTTACATTCCAAGTTGTGGACAACCACAAGCATGGTGAAGAGATGCCGATAATATCCGCTGAGGGCTGTGAAAAACTAGCTTTAGTCCAACTAACAGCCGACGTGAGATTTATGGGCAACACTGATGACGCTCAGAGTATTTTGGATGAATACAAGGATGTATTTAGAGGCATCGGGTGACTAGAAGAAGAATGCACCCTTAGTGTAAACCCAAATGTACAGCCAGTGAAACAGAAACCCCGTCGCATTCCAGTTCCTCTGAGGGGGGAGGTAAGGAAGAAATTATACGAGCTAGTAAAGTATCAGATTATAACAAAAGAAACAGGCCCAACGGATTGGATAAGTAATCTGGTTGTCGTGAAAACACCTAAAAAATTACGTCTCTGTCTTGATCCTTTACACCTGAATCGTGCCCTGCACCGCACTGAATACGAAATACCCACGATTGAGAGCTTGACGCCTGAGCTGAATGGAGCGCGTTTATTCACTGTGGTTGATCCCAAGGATGGATTTTGGAACTTGAAACTAACCACTGATAGTTCGAAACTAACAACTTTTTGGACTCCATTCGGCCGATACAGATTCCTGAGACTCCCATTTGGTCTATGTGTTTCTAGTGACATATACCAGTGCAGGCTACACGAAGTTTTCGAAGGGGTGGAAGATGTGATTGTCATTCAAGATGATATACTTGTGATCGGGAGAGGTGATACGGATGAAGAGGCGTCAACGAACCATGACAGAGCACTCTAGAAACTCAAGAAACAAGGGCAAAGCAGGCGAACCTTAGATTCAACAAAGATAAAATAAAATTGAAGCAAAGAGAAGTCCGCTATATGGGGCATATTATCACTCCAGATGGGCTGAAAGCAGACCCTGGAATAGTGGCAGCCATTGAACAGATGCCTTACCCTGTAGATGTCACTCAGGTGAAAAGCTTCATTGGTATGGCGACATATCTATCAAAATTCGTGCCACACTTGTCAACTCTCTGTGAACCTCTCCAGTCTCTGACTAGAAAGGATCAAGAATGGATATTTGGGGAAGAGCAAAAACAGGCAGTAGACATGGTAAAAGAGATCATCTAAGGTCCCAATCCTGGCTTACTTGGATCCAACAAAAGCCATCACATTACAAAGTGATGCATCAAATGACGGACTCGGGGCAGTGATCCTTCAAGATGGTCGTCCAGTGGCATACGCCTCACGAAGCCTTCGCCCAGGTGAGAGGCAGTATGCACAGATTGTGAAGGAATGCTTGTCAATCCTCTTTGCTTGCACCAGGTTCTCTCAGCTTATCACGGGGTGTGGCAGAATCACAGCTCTGACAGACCACCGCCCACTTGAAACAATCTTTGAGAAGTCTATCCTAGAAGCCCCGATCCAACTTCAAAGAATGATGATGAGGCTCCAGCGCTACCACTTGAAAGTAAAATTCATAAGTGGCTCCAAGATGTTTCTGTTAGATCCCTTATCAAGAATGAAGCTGCCTGACAGTCAACAGGAGGGACGACTAGATGAGGTATACCATATAGAGGAGAGAATCGCCACGGAAATTGAGTCCATCAGAATTCCCGAGTCTTTACATCGAAAGCGCTTGCCACCAGCAACACACCAGCTAGAGGAGACGGACTCACCTAACAGATACGTAAACTTTAATAATTTGCCTTCTGGCGGACATAACCCTATTGCTTTAATGTGAATATAACCCATATGAGTTTGGATAAGGTAAAACAAGCAACAGCTACAGATGATGTCTTGCCTCTGTTAGCATCAGTTATAAAAGAGGGGTGGCCCGTAGTGAAGGAGAGACTACCAGACAACTTACACGAGTATTGGGACATTAGGAACGACCTGGTAGTACAAGATGGTGTAGTCTTCAAAGGCAACCAAATTGTTGTGCCAAAATCTCTAAGAGCGGAATTCATTAGAAAAATACACCTATGTCACTTAGGTCAAAACGCCTCGCTGAGAAGAGCTAGAGACACACTATTGGCCATTCATGAATTCACAAGTGAAAGACGTCATAAAAAATTGCACTACATGCCAAGAGCATGCCCCAAGTCAAACTAAAACACCAATGAAAACGCACAAGATACCTGCCTTACCATGGGAAAGGGTTTCTATGGACACATTTATATATCAGAAATGTCAGTATATAGTCATGGTAGATGCATACTCAGACTATTTTGAGGTAGATCGCTTGCCAAACATCACCACTAAAGCCATAGTAGAATTTTGCAAAAAGCAATTTGCAAGACATGAAACACCACAAATCCTCATCACTGACAACGCTCCTCAACTGGTTTCTGCAGAATTTGGCAAATTCTCACGGGAGTGGGAATTTTTACACTCCACGTCATCACCACACCACTGTCGGGGAAACGGAAAAGCAGAGTCTGCAGTCAAAATAGCGAAAACCATGCTTAGAAAATGCGACAAAGACAACATTGACATATACTCAGCACTCCTAGAATGGTGTAACACCCCAGCAGTGGACATGGAGTCAAGCCTGGTACAAAGACTCATGTCAAGGCGTACCAGAAACCAAATTCCAATGGCAAAGGAGTTACTCATTCCAGAGATTGTCCCAGAAGTGCAGGACATGATCGCACAGAAGAGACGTCAGACAAAGCATCATTATGATAAGACAACTGAGTCTTTACCAGAGCTGGAAATTGGGCAAGAGGTTTGGGTGAAGCCAAGTGAGGGAAGATTATGGAAACCTGCAGCGGTAGAAAAAAAAAATTCGGAAACGGAGCATCATATGCCGTTCAGACAGATGGTAAATTGGTCAGGAGAGATAGGACGTGGCTAAAACTACAAAATAACTCACCCAATCTCCTCCCACGAAGGTCAGTCAAAATACAAAACTCTTCAGAGAAACCAAGAAAGGAAGAAACGCTTATTGAGAATAGATCGAGTTCGGCAACGCATACATCTAATGACATCATCGAAGAGAACTTCAACCAATTTGGACTCCAAACCATCCAAATATGAAACGCCACCCTCTAACACAATACAAGACCAAAAAGTCAAGCCATCCTCTGCACCAAAAGAACAACCGAAAGCCAGCAGATATGGAAGACATTACGTCACTAGCAAAAAACTGAAATACGAAAAATAACCATAACATTTACAATCATGTTATCTATATAGATATTTAAAAAAATAATAATAATAATAATTCAGCCAAGTCTCAATATAATTTAATGTAGTTAATCATTCCAAATAATACAGGTTGTCATTTGTCGTTTATACACTTACTTAACTGAATATTATCTTGATGCATGTAACGTGTTTATTTATATATATTTATATAAAGGAATTGTTTGGGCATCAAATTGTAGATGCAACAACAACAGAATGATAACGCATGACAATAGAAATGGTGCCGTTCCGGGAGATGTTACATGCTTTTAATTACTAATTTATACCCCTATCTACCAACTAATGGAATGATACTATTTAGTATTATGTTCTTCAAACAGAAAATGTACCTAACGGGAACAGGGATTACTGTCAAACGAATGTGAAAAATGTTGCCAGATTCGAAAATTGCATGCCTAATTAACCACATTCTTTGTATGGCACAGTGAGTAAAGACGAAAAGACGTTGATCACGGGAGGCTCAGATTCAAGACTGATATTCTGGAATGACGTCACAGAAGAAAAGAAAGTCGAAGAGTCGCGAAAACTTCAAGAATCCGCTTTGAAGGAACAGAAGCTCACCAATCTTTTGAAGGAAGATGATCTCCTTAGTGCCTTGCAGCTTGCACTATCGCTTGATAAGCCAGCTATGGTTCTGAAGATAGTTCAAGGTAATGTCTGTGGGTTGGTCTTGGTGGTGGGTTCCTCTTTCTATTAATTGAATGTTTTTGGGTTCGTGTGCCATAACCCGACACTACAAATTTCAAGACAGAAATCCTGACACGGCACCATCTTTTTCAGTTCTTACTTGCATCCCCATCGTCCTTCCCAAGCAACCTCATCACAACTTCCATTGCTTGGATTCGACTTAACAATAGGTGTAAGGTTATGAAGTGCTGTGCCACTTCAAGAGCAAGGTTTTTTTTTTTAACTTTCTGCATCCTAAATGGTAAGGAAACTGTTGTAATCAGTGAAAAGAGTTGGTTGTTATTGTAATAGAATTATAGGCTTTATTCCACTTAAATCTTACGTAAAATGAGAAGCGTAAATTTGGAAACTAAGTATACAAACTTGTAGCTAGGAAACGCGATATAACATACAAGGCATATCCACAAAGTAAGTGTACTGAAGGTCCCGTAGGTCGTAGGGAATTTTTTTTGCTATGTTGGGCACACTGTCATGTAGCGTGACTCCTCCCCTCCGATACAAGACCAAAATGAGGTCAGTACGTTGAAAACTGTGGTCTCAGGAGCATTTCTTGTGAAAGATGTCGATCGACTCTGTCGCCAAGTGCGAAATCTGCGCGGTCATCCGGTACCTCGTTGTTAAGGAGAAATCCCCGATTGAAATTTTTAATGAGGTAAAGGCAATTTATGGTGAAGGACACATGAATCGTACGAGTGTGTACAAGTGGTGTAGGGAGTTTAAGAACGGTCGTACGAATGTGCATGACGAATTGAGGAGTGGGAGACCGTCGATTGTGACTGACAAACTTGTGGAAAAGATTGAGAATGCGGTCCGTGGCGATCGCAGATTGACTCTGGACGAAATTTCTACGAAGTGTCCTGAAATATCCAGATCTTTGCTGCACGAAACAATAACAGAAAACCTCGGATTTCATGAACTGTGTGCAAGATGGGTCCCAAAACAACTGACTGAACAACACAAGTTGAATCGAGTGCAGGCCTCTAAAGAGATTTTGGAACGGTATGAACTGGAGGGTGATGATTTCCTCAAGTGTATTGTTACTGAAGATGAGACTTGGGTTGCACACTATACTCCAGAAACCAAGAGACAGTCCGAACAGTGGCGTCACACCACTTCACCCTCACACAGTCAAGAGAGACAGTTGTCTCTCGTCCATCAGGTGGACGCACGTGGGAGTAATTAGGGTTCGCCTCAAGGAGTTCTACTTGCACAATGGCTGGATCGTACTTGCTTCCAGGAGGTGGTAGACTTTTTATCAGCACTTGTCCAGGCGTCGATAGCCATGTTGGTAGGGACAGCCGGGGTTAGCTTATCTGCGCGGATGATTGAACAACCTCTCATGGGGAGTTGAGTTAGTGGCTGAGCATAGGAGCGATCTAATTGAGTTGAGTGTAGAGCTTGAGGCAGAACCTGTTCCCACTGTCTTGTGTCCAACCCTGCAGAACGGAGAGCCATCTGTGTGCTTGCCAGCTAAATGGTTCAAACGAGGCTACTTCAGAGGTGAATGAGACTATCATTCTGATTCAAGCCGAGTCAAAATACTGTAAATATTCAAAGTACACTTACCAGTTCGAAGTTCTTTTAGTGATAGTAAAAGCTTTAAAGTCAATTAAACAATACGAGAAATAAAGAAATATCACTGTGTACTCGTTGTAAGACAAATCAGTTTTCGATACGACGCAATACCTATACGGAAGCGATGTGCGAATAGGAAAGGGGGATGAGGCGAAGCCGAGACACCATCGGGAACCTTATCTGGTAATCACCTACTAGAGTGCGTCACACATTCCACATGTGAGTCAAGTTGTACATACGAAATATACCACGCACCACAGTAATCAACAAACATTCAGGGTCAATTATTTGAACGAGCAAATAGTACTCCAATTCAAAAGAGCCAGCAGGCTCAAAGTATTAATCACTCACATCGATTTTGATTGAACCGGCATCCCCTATAGTTGTCCAAATTTGGACTATGCCTCACTTCAGAAACCTTATTCCGACAGTGCTTTTCCAAATTATGGCATTGTGCCGTTCAATCTGCCCACTACCTCTAGGGTTGTCAAGGTCGTTCGACTCGTAGCACTTCCTTGCGATATCAGAAAAGTTTTGAGCTCGGCTGACATGAAAGTTGATCTACGATCTGAATGCATGTACGCTGGCATGCCAAATGTCAAAAACAAGTTCCTCAATGATCGATCACTGTAGATGCGAACAAATTTGAGCAGGGAAAGGCAGAGGGGAACGACAATATTCATCTACGATTGTAAGTAGGTTCTGATTTTTTGTCAATGTAGGAAGGGGCCCTTTAAAATCCAGGTTCAGCCTCTCAAAAGGTATTGTGGATTTGATGAGAACACCTTCAGTCTTGAAAAATTTAGGTTTTAGCTCCGCGCAATCTTGACAGCGAGAGGTTATCCGATTCACATCTTCAACAGAATATGGAAGATTTTTGCATCTGATAAAATGGGTCATCGTAGTAACCCCCGGATGACACATTGTTTTGTGCAGTTCTATCAGATCTGAAGTCGATGCTGTAGCACAGACCCTAGACAGCGTATCAGCAACTACATTTGCTTTTTTTGCACGACAGAGAATTTCGTATTTAAAACATGGTGAGTCGAGGCGCCAACGCATAATTTTGTCGTTTTTAATTTTGCTGTGCCTAGCGTTGCCGAACATGAAAGAAACTGACCTTTGATCCGTGATGTTTTGAAAAGGCCAGCCTATCAAATAGTGACGCCACTTGCGAAGGGATTCAACTATTGCTGCCGCATCCTTTTCTACTGCCGGCTGTTGCAGCTCCGATTCTGATAGTGTCCTTGAAAAAAAGCAACGGGTCAACCTTCTTGTGACAGTGTTGCTGCAATAGCAAAGTCCGATGCATCTGTTTCAACTGTGAAAGGTAGTTTGTCATCTATTGCTGTCAATGCTGCTTTTGCAATGTCAGCTTTCAATGTTTCTATGATGATTAGTAAGTTTTCTGACAATCGAAACGACTTGGCTAACACGAGCGGACGAATCTTTTCCGAAAACTTAGGAATCCATTTTGAAAAACGAGCAAACATGCCCATAACTCTTCTTAGTTGTTTCATATCGCTAGGGGTCGAAATCTCACGAAGTGGTCGTAAGCGGTCTTCGTCTTGTGTGACAGCGTTATTCGCAATGTTGTAACCGAGTAAATTAATGTTTGTTTGAGAAAATTTGGATTTTTCTTCATTAAGAGTAAGATTATACTTTTTTGTGGCTGCGAGGAAAGCTTTAAGGTTCATGTGATGATCGTCCTGTCTGTGTCTTACCACAGACTGTGACATCGTCAAGGTATGCATAGGTTTCTTTTAATTTCTCTTTCCTTATGATTTTATGAATAAATTCTTGAAATGCAGGCACACCGTTTGTTATGCCAAATGGAATTCTTTTGAATTGATAAAGAACATCACAACTCACTTTTAAAAATACGTCCTTGATGGTATGCTGATTTCAAGTTAATATTGCTGAAGTAGTTATTTTGTGCGACTTGTTCAATAATCTTCTCAATTTTCGGAATGGGATAGGCATGTATCAGCGTGTACCTATTGATGGTTTGGGAGTAGTCGATACACATCCTCTTCTTCCGAACTTCACTCTTGACAACAAGAACCTGGGCTCTCCATGGGGATGTGCTCTCTTCAATGACTTCTTCATCAATAAGTTTTTGAGCTTCCGATTTAATGCATTCTGCGTCTTCTTTGGAATAATGGCGAGATTTAATAGCAATGGGCCGGCAATCTGGCAATAAATTAGCAAATAGTGACACAGGCTTGGAATAGGGACGGTAGCTTCAGCTATATTACAAATTAGGAGGGGCGCCTTTGTGCCTCCTAATTTCATCTCAAGGATGGAGTGAGTAGAAAGTAAATCATGACCTATTATGACATCTGTACAAAGGTTCTTCATGATCAAGAGCTTTACTTACCCGTATGTATATCCTTGAAGTTCTATTCTTACTTCACCATACACTTCTACTTTGGAAGAAAGAGTTGAGCTGGCCATGGTTATTCGCTCATTAGAGGAATTGGAATGGGCATTACACTTGTTCAATAGGGTTTGGTCAATGAAGCTAGATGAGCTTCCTGTGTCAACTAAGGCAGAGCAGTGATAATTATTAATATTAACAGGAACTGTAGCCTTACTTAGGGATAAGGATAAGGAAGCAGCTAATGTGGCTCCAATAGTCTTACTTGGTCCTGACATTTTTTAATCAACATTGCTTTTGCAAGCAGACGAATAATGACCCAGCTTGTTGCATTTTTCAAGTCTCTCCCTTGGCTGGACATTTGCTTCTAGGATGGCGCTTACCTCCACAAAAATAACACGATAACTTGTGGAGAGCAGCTATTGCATTCAGTTTCTCCGTCAAACCAGTTTCTGAACTGCTAGCTGCTGCAGAAAAACTACCACTGGGTTTAGAATAGTAAAGAGAATTAAGTTGGGCCCCCCCACTCTAAAGCTCTAGCTTGGTTGGTTGCTTGTTTGAGCGTGAGTGTCAAGTTCTCTAGAAGGCGTTGTCAGATCATACTAGATGAATGCATCACGGATGTACTTATTTCTATATTTCTGAGCAGTAACGTTCTGGAACGTGCATTCCAGCCCAAGGACGTGTAAAGCCTGATCATCAGACTCACCAGAGTTTTGTTTCTGAGTCGCTATGTGCAGTGTCAAGCATAAATCTCGTTTTTGAGCTTAATGTAAATCCCGTCTAATGCTCCGAGAGTCTGCAAATCTGTCTTATATAAATGGACAGATTTATACTAATTTATAAATGGAAGAAGTCAGGAAGTTAGTAAGCACTTTCAACTTTACCTCTTCTGCTATTGGATTCTCTGTTGCGTTCATTTCATCCAGGAAGTTGACGAATGTTTGCTTCCAGTGCAGATAATCTTCTTGAGCACAACTTCAGGATGGGTCGGTTGAGATGAGAGCCGCTCGGGACGAAGGTATTTGTCCATTGTAGTTTCGAGTTTAAGTGGAATAAATTGTAATAAGAAAGCCGTAGAATTATCGGCTTTATTCCACTTAAATCTTACGTAAAATGAGAAGAGTAAATTTGTAAACTAAGTATACAAACTTGTAGCTAGGAAACGCGATATAACATGTGATTATAACAGTTATGTCACCACATTTTGAGACCTCCAGAATTGGAAAAGTCTCATATCGACCCCTGGTCAGTGTGTAGTCAACTTTCGACTAATATAACTCTCTTCGAGGGTTCAGGAACTGTCATATTGATAAGGAAACAGTTCTGTGTAGTGAACTTTATGGGCGAAAGACTGAAATGGTTTAATTAGTAATGAACATATTATTAAATTTATCGCCTATAATCTTTACGAAACACGGAATGTAGAAATAGTTTTAAACAGCAAACTTTACTAGAACGAACGAGAGAACGTGTGAAAGCTGAGTTTCCAAGCGTCTTTAAAACAAGTGCCAATAATAATGACCACATGAGCGGTCCGTATCTAAATTGTGAGAATACAAAATTCAACACTTTCCCTTATTCGAATAATTTGGAGACACGATTTAGCAAAAGTTAACGAAAATGTTAAAAATTGACGTGACATAAGGCCCAATAAATATAAAAACCTGATGTGAGCCAGAGGCTTAGTTAATAAATCAGCTAATTGAAATTCCGATTCGACGTGCAACACTTCCAACACTTTCGCTTTGATACGGTCTTGAATGGAAAAATGTTTTCTTTGTATGTGTTTCGATTTTGAATGAAATTCCGGATTTTCTGTGAGACGTCTCGCGAGCCTCATTGTCCATGCGAAAAACAGGTAATGATGTTCGACTGATTAGTTCGTTCAGGAAGCTCAAAATCCAGATTATTTCTTTCGATGCTGCATTCGCAGTGATTAGTTTGGCTTTGCAAGGGGACTAGCTGTTGATGCTGGCTAAACCAACTGATAGCTGCATCCGCGAATATTACAACCACGCCACTTGTGGATCTGTAGGTAGAATGGCAACTGGCAAAGTCGGTATCGCGGTGGCAGCCAATTAGACGAGTTTGTTGGTTACAGCGTTTAATAATTTTAAATCCTTCGTACCAGCAAGGTATTGGAAACATTTTTCGACTCGCCTGACGTCGTCAATTGTAGCATTATCTAATAAACGGGATAAAACACTGACGGTGAAAGCTATATCAAAACGAGTACCTCTAGCTAGATACAGGACTGCCAGCAGCTGAACGATAGGGAAAATTGACAGGTACTGCTTTCCCTGGACCTGGACTTCCTAGTTTGTCCATGGGTAGGACTTAATAGGGTTGCACTCAGACGTATTAAATCTTCTCAATAAACGTGGACTGGCCTACAGCAATGTCTCCGTCAATTTTTGATGTTTCAAGGCCGAGAAAATAAGACAGTTCTTTGGAGATGATTTTGAAACTTACATACAACCGAGTACAAACGAGTAACTTGACTGAACTGGAAGGTGTCTTGGTAGTAGATGCCAGGTCTTCATGCACACACTTGTATCACCATTCTCACTCGATATCTATCGATGGTGCCGTAAGGGTGACATTTCTGACGAAAAACTCATTTGTTGTTAATGGGGAAGTTCGTTTGAATGCATAGACTCCATTTCAATTTCCATGGCCTTCTTCCATTCGTCCTTATTTTCAAGTTCCATCGCTTCGTTCCAAACTTCGTGAGGACTCTTATTCTTAATCGATGATTTTCCCGTTGCATTTAGGAAGTATCCAGCTGTAATAACGATTTCTGCCCAGATGTCTTCAGGAAACGCAACTTGTGGGTTGTAGTACAGGGTGAGCCATAACAAATGGTGCCGTTTCGAAGGGGTGCTGCATGCCTTGTAGTGGGGTTAACGACCTGGGAGGGGTCTCATTGTGCCCGGGCAGTGGTCCCGTTTTCAGTCGTTACAATGGTTTGGAGCAGAGAGCAACGAGGTTTCGTCATTCGTACGTTTTTTGAAAGTGGCCGTTCGTTCATCGCCACCCAGCGGCGGGCCTTCTGACTGCATTACAACATCCCACGTCGTGATCCCGTCCCTCACTGCAATGTTATCGCACGTTGGGTTCAAGCATTGGAAGAAATTGGTTCCACAGTAAGGCGTAGAGGTGCGGGAAGACCAAGAAACGCAAGAACACCTGAAAATTTGGCTCGAGTGAGAGCAGCAGTGGAACAGTCGCCTCAGCACTCTGCTCGGAGGCACGCAGTAGGACTGAACATCTCCAACACCTCACTAAGGAGGATTTTGCACATGGACTTGTCATTCCATCCGTACAAGATTATGATTGTTCAGGAATTGTCACCTCCAGACTACCAAAACCGCTTGAATCGATGCCAAGAGATGATAAACCGCATCCACCAACGTCCACTTCTTTCAGTTCGGACGAAGCCCACTTCCATCTCTCTGGAGCGGTTAATAAACAAAATTTCCGCTATTGGTGTGACCGCAACCCAAGACAAATTCACGAGAGACCTCTCCACTCCCCGAAAGTCACTGTCTGGTGTGCCATTTCAAAATTTGGGGTGATTGGGCCTTATTTTTTCGAGGAGGATGGAAGGACTGTTACCGTCAATGCTCAGCGTTATCTTTTCATGCTGGAAAGATTTTTGAACCCGAATTGAACCAGTTAGCTGAAGAAGAGGATCTGGGGGATATTTGGTTTCAGCAAGATGGGGCTACGGCCCACACAGCGCAAATCTCAATGGTGAAACTGCGGCAGATGTTCCCCGCACGCCTCGTCTCTCTCAGGGGTGACTTGGGGTGGCCGGCAAGATCGCCAGATTTGAGTGCGTGTGATTTTTTCCTGTGGGGCTACTTGAAGGAAAAGGTGTTCAAACATCGACCTCACACCATGGAAGACCTCAAGATTCGAATCAGGGAAGAAATCGCCGCGATTCCCATCGAAATGTGCCAGAGGGCGGTTGAAAATTTCAGGAATCGCCTACATCAGTGCGTCGCTGCTGAGGGCGCCCACCTTCCTGATGTAATTTTCAGGACTTAATCTACCGAAATGGGGTGATGTATGGTGTTCAATAAAACAAACCGTAATCTTCTAAGTTGCACCGTTTTTTTTAAATCGCCCTTTGAAATTACACCGTTTGTTATGGCTCACCCTCTATTTGAATGTTCGAGCGATTTCGACAATGGCTCGATTTTCCCATTCAACTGTTCCATTTTGCTGAGGTGAATACGGTGCAGTGAGTCGTTAGGTTACTCCAAGTTCGTGAAGTATATTCCGAACCTCTTCGTTGTCGAATTCCCCTCCATGGTTGCTGAGAAGTTCTCTCATTTGATGACCAACTGCTTTAGCTTTTGCCAATACTTCTCAAATGGCTTCCTTCACGGCCTATTTTTCATGCGCGACAAAACAATAACCAAAATGAGAAAAATAATCTTTGATCACAATCAAGTATTGTCGCCCATTGATGATTTGGGGTTCGATGAACTGGCTGCTAAGACAGGGCAATAGCACAGGATGGGCTCTACCTGTCCAACTCGCTGCAAAATCTGCATTCAACTGCCTCTGATTTGTTAATGTGATATCTAAGTGGGCAGTGCCTGGTGAGGAAGCTAGTAGGACTCTTAGTTCCCATCTGGTGAGTCTAAGCATTGCCTTTGCCCTCGAGTAGGTCCTAGTCATGGCTGGCCATACCAGTGGGCGTGTTTTTCCTGTGTCTCATTGGGTTGCCTGCTGATTTAGGTAACTTCGTTGCTTCTATGTGAGGCTCAGGCACAATGAGTAGGAATTCTGCCCTCTTTTCCACTAGGCTGTCTGCATTTTTATTGCCCTATGAGATGATGTCCAAATAAGGGAAGGCCTATTATGGGAACTGATTTGTTTGAGCGCCTGAATACATTCCCGCCAGCCTGGATTTGAAGGTGTAGGCTGAGATGAGCTTTAAGGTAAACTGACTGTCCGACAACATATATAGGTATAGCTGGAACACAATAACGGCTCAGTTTGTTTTGAAGAGCACAATAAACGCTCCAAAAAGGACTCCTAGACGGAGCCACTAACGTGAAGATTCCACAGCACTAACTAGTCCTGCTCGGAAAATACTAGCCATTCAATAGACATCGGTTCCTTTAGTTTATTCAGACTAAAAACCGCAAATCTCTGTCGGAAATAAATGGAGGGAAAATAATGATCCGTATTACACGTACTGTTTATATTACTTATTTATTATTATTCCGTATTACTTTCCAATATTTTCTAGCGAGGCAATCGCCACACTCTCCTCATCCAATAATCTAGTAGGAGCCTAAAGTACACAAATCTAAATATCTATTTTAAAAATGTACGATTAATTCCTGTATTTTGATCAACTTTGATTAATGACAGTCAAGACAATTGTACCGAGGAGGTGGGGGTTTGGAGATGTTCGGGGAAACGCTGACTCAGGCAAAATTACAGCGATCACGAACTCCTCTGATCCATTGCTCAACTTTTGTCGTGATTATGAACCATCGTCTTTAACCACTAGACTGCGATCGCGAAGTGCCTTTAGTGGGAGTATGTCGGTGCACAATTACACAACTGACTTCATCAACCGACTACCATTCTGAATGAATCATAGTTTTGCTTGCGATCTGGGTCTCGACCCACAGTCGATACAGAGCAGACTGAGGCAGTTGAACTGCTGCCTCAAGGTCCAAATTTCACTGACGTATGGTAATCTATGAATAAAACAACCGAATGTATTTCAGGCGTCATAGACAAAGGAGAGTCTAAACTCGAAAACACAGTCAAGGATCTTTCCAGACCGGAAAAGGAGGATCTTCTGAAGTACGTAGCCCATTGGAACACCAACAGCAAAACTTGCTACCCTGCTCAGGTACTTCCTTTGATTATTTATTGTTGATCGATTGATCTATGTAAAGAATAAGCGAGTTATCAAGCGTCAATTTTTTTTATTATCGAATTTACGTGGAAATTCTCTCAAGAAAAACAAGCGTCCGCCAAAATGGCATCCTTTATTGAATCCGAAGTTTTAATGATTTTTGGTATGTGAAAACAATCTCATCGCCACAAGATAAGGTGGAAGTATCTGCAGAACGACTGGAAGATCAATTCACGCCACCCACCGACTGATTTTGGTTTCTGTTGATATAGGTAATTCTTAATTAGTTTCCAACAGACTGAAGAGTCCCTCCCCTTTTCTTAACTACCTCGATTGGTTGATTTCTGTTCGTTGTCGTATTCTGGTCTGTGCCGCCATTGAAAAAGGTAATGTCTTGTGTTCTCGCGTTGTTCAATTAAAATCAAGTTTCTGTTAAAATTCTTTCTTTTTCACTCTGCCCAACAACAGTTTATTATTCATTCTGAATAATTAGGTACTTTTGGTACCCCCTCCCCCTTCAAAATTTGGTACTTTGTTTCAAGACATGGGGATTCTAAATCTGCAATGTCCGTCCATCGTTGTCCGGTCCATTTTGTGCCTTTAACGTTGTCTAAAAAATTCGTTCTTTCGCACAAAAATCCCATTTGGTATCTAGTTGTGCCTGCCTGCTCGTCAACCCGATCGGACGAAGCCCATGGTTGTTATGGGCAAAAAACCGTTGAAAAATTAACAAAAACGCATTTTGGCAGTTTTATCGCAAGAGAATAATAAACCGTTGTGTAATAATTTGCAGCGTTTTTTAAATTATCTTTTGAAAATGATGACTTAAATTTATTCAGAACACAAGAACCGACTTCAACGAGATTAATACAACGACTGACTTGACCTGTTAGGTAGGAGAGGAGCTGACAGAAGTTCTGTGCACAGCACAAGAAACTAATTCAACATTATCTGCATTACACCGAAACATTGAAATGAAAATATCAGCAGCAGAAGAAGAAGTTTGAAGCTGCGATGCCTTTCGAAATATAAATTTTGTACGCCGAGGGTCTTTGTTCGGGTACAGGTCGTAAAAGAACTTTAAGACAGAATAAACAATACACTAAGTCAAACGTAGTGCTTTGATCCGCTATCGCCGATGTTATTACATCCAGTGGGGTCAGAGAGGAAATAAACAAACAAAAAACCTCCCAAAAAAAAGAAAAAAGAAATCAAGGAAAACTAGAAAATGAATTGATGCAAAGGTAAGTAAAGGTGCTCGGGAATCAGAACTAGAGACCTGAAATGATTCATGTGTTATGAGACTGTAGTGAAGCAACCGGCTTTCCTCAAAGGTCGGAAATGGACAACTAAAATTTGTAAAAATTTTGGACACATATTATGGTGAAACGAAAAACACTCAGCTTCCTTGAATAACTCATATGGAAAATTAACTAGAAAAACGTTAGGTACGACCCCCAACTTTCCTCAGGTCTACCTAAATTCACAGGTTTTCATGGCTTTTGCTAATTCAATCTATTTCTCACTAAGTTCATTTGAACTTGGTTCCAGAATTCATTGTGGTGATCTTACTTGTGCCATTACTATTATTACTCATACAGTATACATTGACGTTACAAATCGAAACGAGGGCAACTCACATATCCTGACACTGCTCCGTGTTCATTTCTGATCAGCTGACAGGGTAGTCCCCTTGGTTGCACTTGATCTGCGAGCACATGTTGGATATGGAGGTTTACAATCCACTTTACATTTAGGACATTTGCGAAGCCTGTGTCCATTCGAATCACAATATTCACTGTTGGTTTTGTTCGATTCACTTTTAAGTTTTTGCGACCTCCACTAGTATTGTATCCGCCATAGAAGACGTTGAATTTCGACGCTGGAGCTACATTTTGCTGCTGAAAAATTAGAGCCGATGAGATGTCTTGAATTGTCATGCCGTCATTTGCTTTCATAAGAAGGTAGCTTGACTTGAAGAACTTTGGGAGTAGTGAAAGATTTTCGAAACGAAGAGCAATTCGAGATAAGCGTCAATCGTTTCAACGTTTACAGACCAGTAGTGACTTTGCAGTGTTGATTTTTAACACAAGATAGCACAGTTGGGGCTTCGTCGTACATGCTAAAACCGATCATTCGCAGACACAGACTATTTTCCCAAATAGTGTTTTTCGGACTCAGTAGGGTAAAACGTAAAGATCTGAAGAAAACTCAAACTTTTTTTCAGCCGATTACATAACGTTCTCTTTGCTACCTTCTTATGAAAGCAAATGACGGCATGACAATTCAAAACATCTCATCGGCTCTAATTTTTCACCAGCGAAATGTAGCTCCAGCGTCGAAATCAAACATTGAGGAAACTATCAGAAAAAACTCAACGGTCAACGTTTTTAGCCCTTGGACTTTTTTTTGGACAAGGTTTTTAGCTCTTGGACTAAATGACACACGAAACTGAAACCCATAATCTGAGGGCTTTTTTCAATGTACGTAGCGAGAATAAGTTGATGCGAACACAATACTTTAATGAAACCCGATTCATACAAAAAAAGACTTGGAACGAAATTTGACCATGAAAAAAAGAACGAAATTTGACCAAAACAAAAAGAACGAAAATATGAGACCATATCTGATCAAATATGAGAACGTTTGTGTTGAAGACTCGAGAATAATAATTTCCGCGAGTGGGAAAATCCAGGTCCGACAGTAACTTATGTATTGACTTTTTTCTTGAAGTCTACTCGCTCCATCTCCCTTTACACTCGAGTTATCCCTTTGTTTTGGTCTCAACCTAACCTAACTAAAATATATATAAAAGAATGTGTCCATGTGAAAAAGTGTAGCGTACTGAACTGCAACCCAACCTGTTTTTCCAATTCTAAAATTCAACAGTAACAATCACGGTTTCCAAATTATAGAGTAAAAACTATGGGGAATCGTAGTAAGTGGATGAAATTCCGGAATTTCTAGAGCAGCTCCTATAGGTCCTTGAGCATTATTAAACAGAAATCGTATAGGTATTTAATTGGACTACACATCCATTTGTCTTAAGGTTTTCGTAACATTTGAGCGGACTTTATAAGGAAAAAACTGTACCTAAATTGATATTTCTTTAAACGTTTGGTAATTTGCTATGCTGCTCTCGTCTCGTTGTCATTTAACAATAATAACTCAGAAACTTGGTACACGCTGCTTCGAAGGATAGAAAAGTATTGCGATCTTGTTGCTCGTAAAATAAATTTTCTTCAGAACTTCACGTTTTGATGCCCATTGAATCGAAAACCAATTCAGCCAATAGTTTTTGTGGTTCGATTGGTACGGATTTTAATGACTTCCGTTTAATTATGTCCTCCGGCCGAGGTAATATAAACATATCTAGAAAATGTCACATTATCTTGTCCCGAAAAGTAAGAGGAAGGTGGTGTATGACAAAGGAAGAGAACGTGCGATTGCACGTAAAATGTTCTTCGCACAATTTTTGAGCGATCGATGAACGAGCCACCCCGTCAATAAGACATAAGTTGACAATAATAACACAAAGATCGATTTCGCAAACTCGACTTTTGAAAAGTGAGAATCTATCCCTCGCGCTCTCCAATACAATAGTTGTCGCATTGGCTGTTGGTGGCGCCCTTGGCGCTAAAGCTCGTTGCAGCTTTTGATCTCCTGTTCCAAATCCTCCTCCCGGCCAGTCGACAAGAATCGACCAATTTGGCGCTCGAAGTCAAACACGAAGGAAAATTAATTGTGCCTCTAAAAATGTTTATGTACATCTTTCAAAATCTTAGTGGTTTATCTCCTTGACTCACAATCTCAACCCAACACATCAAAAACCCTGCAAATTATTACACAATGGTTTATTATTCTCATGAACCGCTTGACCTAGTGTTACGGCTACGAGACCCATCCCATTCAATTCAGTATCGAATACTAGTAAACCATACGAAACATGACCTGGCTACAATCGAACTACGGAAACTAAATACTGTAGTTCCCGCGTTATACTGCGTTTCGTTAATTTGTTTAACCATTTTTTGCCCATAACAACCATGGGCTTCGTCCGATCAGATTGCCGAGATGGTGGGCACAACTAGATACCAAATGGGATTTTTGTGCGAAAGAACGAATTTTTTAGACCACGTTAAAGGCACAAAACGGCCTGGACGGGGGACGGCGGATGGACATTGCAAATTTGGAATCTCCATGCCTTGAAACGTAAAATATCATATTTTGAGGGGGGGTTGTAAAAAATTTTTCGTGACTGAAAACATAGGGTTATTATTCAGAATGAATAATAAACCAAAAGGTGAAATAGAAAAAACCTCACGTCTACTACTGGGTATGGTGAAATTACAGTAATTATAGTGAGCCAAAGTCTACAAATTGATAAAATTCGTGGGACAATAACTACAGCGAAACTAATCGTTTAATCGTTCGTACTCCTTCCCTCCCATCGCATCAAAACCACCCACCCGCTCTACTCGCCGCATAGTGCCAATTGCCTACAGGCGCCTGGAATATTTAGTTTTCGTCGTGCCGTTGTAGTCAGGGCATGTTTCGTGTGGTTTACTGGTCTTTTCTCAGACTCCATCAAGCTGTTCAAGAGAATAATAAACCATTGCGGAATAATTTGCAGGGTTTTTTTTTGTTTGCCTGAGGCCACACATTGGGCCTATTGCGACGAAGTCCTTTACCGAATAAAATGTGCATTCAAATGCCTCTGATTTGCTGCACTTGTTGATGTGGTATCATCGCTTCTAGGTGTGGATCAGGCCCAATGTATAAGGATTCTATGCCCTTTTTTGCAAGACAGTCATCCTTTTCTTTGCCAGTTGTGGTCTGTATGAGCTAGTACCCAAATAAGGGAAATCTGAGCCGTTTGAGCTCCTGATGACATTCCCATGTCAACCTGGATCTGAAAGTGTAGGCAGAGATGGACTGTCTAAGAATATGTTAATCCGCTTACCCTTGAGTCATTTAGTGAGGGTTTCGTGTGTGCAGATATTTATGGCTAGAATTTCAGGTAGATATATTACTGTGTAGGCTCGCTCCCTCTCAGTACCATCAATATACCTCAAGCTACTCTAAGAAGATTATTTTTTTAGCATCAAGGAGACAGGGACCTAGTGGCGGAGAAGATCGATGAATGAACCTCATTCAGTGGTGATCAAATTGACCTGGTAGATAAATCACGAAGATGGCATGAAGATTAAGGCTGTAGTTTTCTATAGAGCCGGAGATTTGGTTGATGTGAAGGTGTTTGTGAGATTGACTGAGCTGCGTTATTAAGGGTGTTGTTTTGTTCGACATCAACAGCTGCCACTCGCAGTATGAAAATTGTGATGTACTGATTGTGACTATTCACGCGTTTTAAATAAATGGTGAACACGCATTCCTCGGAAATCTCAAGCAACCTCTGGCCAGCCAGTCTTGCTTATCAATCCAGCAACTCAAATCCTCGTTTTGGTTCAACTTTACTGATCGCGACCAGTTACCATTTGTGATCACCGACGTCACTACTCCCGAGCTGTACTGACCTGTGTTGTGCCCAATGCGATTTTGCGTCTGGACCCTGAAACCTCCAATTTTGGCTATTTTGTGGGATTGAGTCAAGTCCGTCCAGCTTTCCGCAATTTTAGTGGAGCGTACAATGACCCAGGTAACCCCGTTCTGTTGTCACTGTCTGTCTGCAAACATCGCCTCAGTTGCCATTTATTTTCAACAGTTGAGAACTTTAGTTTTTTCGTTGTTTGATTTGGCTTACGTTTCAGTTCTTATTTCCCCTTTGTTATTAAATTAATTTTTCCATTGGCCATTTTCAATTAAGTCCTCTTTAATTTGCGCTTCCTTTTATTTCGATTTGACCCTCTCCCTGGCACAGTAAATGCAAAATTAAATTGAAAGTAAATGCAAAAGAGATCCCATCAGCTGAAGCTCAGGAAAAATGCCAGCCACAAGAATATCGAACCCTCCCGTTGGCAGATGCTGTCAAAGTGAACAGTTCTGTGGGAATACCTATCGTAACAAAAATAAACCCACAGTACAGTAACCAAATGTTCTTTTTATTATGTTTTGTCTTGTTTCAGGTCCTCATTGGCTGTATGATGGGTGACCTCATATCAGGCGAACTTGCAATAACTAAGCATGTGCTCGAAAGTCTCATCCCATACACCGAAAAACATTTCCAGAGACTCTCCACTCTGTTGCAAGATGCCCACCTCGTGGAATATATGAGAATACTTATGAAACCGAGCGCGATCGACGTTGAAATGACTGTTGTATAATTGAAACGTGTTTTTACTTCAGATGTACATACTCTTGTATAAAGTTGTACATAAAGGCTTTTATAAAACGGTCTACTTCAGATAATGGCGCCCATTGTAACTGTTATTAAACTACCATTATGGTGGTAACTTATTGGACTACCAAACCCGAGTTTTTTTAATTAAAACACTACCATCATACAATCGGGTTTTATAGGAGGAAATGTCTGGGTCGTAGCAACACACAACTTTCCGCAAAGTGCGAAGAGTATTGAAATTTGATCACTGTTTTAAAGTAGTAAATTTGTATTTAAAACAGAATGCAAAAAAGAGAAACATTTAAGAACGAGATAAACGACACGACACAATTTTTTACCGACATTTTTGGGAGAGAATTTGCTCTTGTTTACGGTTTTGTTGTGCACAAAAGCTTTTGCTCCAAAAATTTTGAAGTGTCGAGCGGAAGGGATACGCCCTGTCCATTTGTGGAAAGGCGTGTCTCCATCTATGGATCGTGATGGGGAGCGGTTGAGCAAGTAGTTTGCTGTGTTTATTGCTTCAGCCCAAAATATTTCAGGTAATTTTGCTTCAAGAAGTAAACACCTAGCGCGGTCCAGTAGTGTGCGATTTTTTCGCTCTGCGAGTCCATTTTGTTCGGGTGTTCCTGGCGCCGATAATCTCCGTTGGATGCCACATTGCCTGAGAAATTCGTCAAAAATTTTGTTGCAATATTCAGCTCTGCCATTATCACTTTGCAGGTATTTAATTTTCTTGCCTGTCATGTTTTCGACGAGATTTTTGTATGTCTTAAAATGTTCAATAACTTCGTTTTTGTTCTTCATGAAATAAATCATTGAATATCTTGAGTATTCGTCGATGAATGAGACAAAGTATCGAGCTCCACCTGGTGAAGGGATTCGAAATGGTCCCCATACATCTGAGTGTACGATTTCGAGGAGTTCCAGATTTTTTGTTTGTTCGCTGGAGGTATATTGAACTCTTGTGAACTTTCCTCGTATACACGTTTCACAGTCTCCCAATCTTGCAGAGGGATTAAAATTTAATCCATCAAGGAGTTTTCTTTTTGCTGCGAGTTTCATGTTGGCTTCGTTTAGATGACCCAACTTTTTGTGCCAATACATGATTTTGTTGTCGACTATAAAATTTGATGTTTCGGCTTTTGAAGATGATGAATCGATAGTTTTTAAATAGTAAAGTCCATTTTCTGCTCGTTTAGCATCAACGATGATGTCTCCCCGTTGATCTACAACTTGAGCGATTGACTTTTTGAAAATTACATTGTATCCCTTGTCGGTGATTTTTCCTACTGACAAGAGATTCGTAGTCAAATTTGGAACGTAAAGAGTTTCTGGCAAATGAACGTTAGAGCATTGGTTTTTCTTTAAATTTAGTGTGACAGTTCCTGTGCCGTCTATCAGGGTGGTTGCCTCTTTAGAAGCAAGTTTCAATTCACCCGATGATTTTAGTTTGTCCAATGTTTCGAAGTCCGACAAGGCAGAGCACATGTGGGAAGTACAACCACTGTCAAGGCACCATGAATTATTTTAGTTTGTGTATTAGAGGATAAACACTGTTCCACCTTGAATGTTGTTTCATTTTTCTTCCCCGTTTTCTTGTACCAACAGTCCTTTGTCATATGTCCAAATTTTGAGCAAGTATCGCACTTTGGTTTTAATTCAGGCGACTGATTTTTGTTGCTGTTGTTTTTACGTCGTTGATTGTTGAATCGTTTTCCGAAAAATGCTCCCTCAGCTATTGAATTGTTCTTATTTCGCGCTTCATATTCCTCCATTATTTTTATTTTCAAATTTTCTGTTGACGGGAGTTCATCACGCGATTCGATAGCAATCCTGAAGTTTTCAAATGATGGTGGAAGAGAGTACAACATCATTATGCTCAACAAATCATTATTAATGTTGATGTCCATTTCTGCAAGTTTGTCGACGGTGTCACAAAATTTATTCAAATGGTCGCGAATATCTTCCTGTTCATTCATTTTGTGAAGGATCAGGAATTTCAATAAAGTAGCCTTTCGGGCAGGTCCCTTACTTTGATAGATGTTCGACAGAGTATCCCAAACTTGCTTCGATGTTTGGCAGTTTTTTATTTGTTTTAATTCTGATGGTGAAATTATCAGAATTAATTCCGATCGAGCGTTCAAGTCATTTTTGTCCCAGTCTGCAGTATTTATGCCATCCCCACTTTCGTTTTCCGGTCTTCGTTTTGTACCCGAAACGTAGTCCCATAAGCCAGAACGTATGAGAAGTGCTTGTGCTTGCAACTTCCACGTATCAAAATTGTTCCGCTTCAGTGGTTCAATTGTGTAAGAATTCATGGCACTAATACTAATACTTACAGATTCACAGTTGTTGAATTGTGGTCTGGGCCCATAACCTATTGAAATTTGATCACTGTTTCAATAATATTTTCGCTCAGGAGCTCTAGAGTATTGATGTTATTTGCAGAGGCATTATCAATAATTTCTAACAAAACTTTATCAAGTGATGAAGAAACCAGCAGTAGAATCTACCAGCAACCAGCCTCTGAAATTGAAGAATCCGAAGAAGAAGAAACAAATGAAGACATTGAAGAGTCAATGACTACAGAAAAACCTACAAGCAAAGATGATGGAGAAACAAGACCTCAACGAAACAAAACCCGACCAAATTGGTTTTCGGACTATTACACATCTTTTCTATCTGAGAATGGCGATTTCTTATCTGAAAATGCTCCTGAATGGAATGAAGCAATAACCCAAGAAATTAAGTCCCACTTAAAATATGGAACATGGGTTATCGTGGATAAGAAACCAGAACACAAACCAATTGCCTACAAGTTTGTTCTCAAAGACAAACATAATCCAGATTGGTATTTTTCTCAGAAGTCGATTTTTCGAGCTTGAGTCCCGCTTCCATGGGTGAAGAAACTGGCTTGCAATTTTTCATGTTGAACTTTTCGAGAAGTTCATCGATGTATTTGGTTTGGCTCATAAAAATTTCATTATTTTTTAAGAAGAACTGAATCCCTAAACAGTAATTCAGATCACCCATTTCTCGAATTTCAAGCGATTTTTGTAATTGCTTCTTAATTTTCTCAGCGAACGTTGTACTTGTAGAAGCGACAACGATATCGTCAACGTAGACTGAAATGATCATTTTTTCATTATTCTTGGTCAGGATATATATGCAGGGGTCAGCGTTGGACGGTTTGAAACCTATCATCTTCAAGATGTCGTCTAGTTTCTTAAACCATTGCCGCCCCGCCTGTTTCAGACCGTAGAGAGCTCGTTTCAAAAGACAAACTTTTTCTTTACTCCCTTTTTTCATGTCTGATAACATTTGTTTCGCCTTGGCCAAAAGTTCCGAATTTTCATTTGAACTCTCTTGAAGAATTATGTTTACCAAAAATTGTTCAAGGCAGGCAGGTTTTTTCATATAAATTTCTTCTTCAAGTTCAGCATTGAGATATGCTGTGGATACGTCCATTTGCGTGACGTGGAGATTTTCTTCGATAGCAACACCAAGGAGCATGCGAATGGAACTCATTTTTGTAACTGGTGCGAACGTTTCCGAATAATCGACGTTCAACCGCTGAGTGTATCCGCAAGCTACAAGACGTGCTTTCTTTCGTTCTAAAGTAGGGATGTTAAAGTTTTGAACGAAATTGATAATTTTTCTTGGGTTATTGCTTCATTCCATTCAGGAGCATTTTCAGATAAGAAATCGCCATTCTCAGATAGAAAAGATGTGTAATAGTCCGAAAACCAATTTGGTCGGGTTTTGTTTCGTTGAGGTCTTGTTTCTCCATCATCTTTGCTTGTAGGTTTTTCTGTAGTCATTGACTCTTCAATGTCTTCATTTGTTTCTTCTTCTTCGGATTCTTCAATTTCAGAGGCTGGTTGCTGGTAGATTCTACTGCTGGTTTCTTCATCACTTGATAAAGTTTTGTTAGAAATTATCTCGATGTCACTGCAAATAACATCAATACTCTAGAGCTCCTGAGCGAAAATATCGATGAAGACAGTGATCAAATTTCAATAAAGAGTGCTCCATTTATTGAATTTCTACGGAAATGTTACAGGGAACAAAACTTGGAAATTTAAGGGGTAGGTTGCCCACGAAAAGTAACTGAGAAGGATTGGCAAGTGTGCAGACGCCTTATGTTTGATTATGCGAAGCCACGACTCTTATCAGCAGTGTCCCTGACAGTTTGAAGGTAGGCAACCCACCGTGCTTGAGCAAGGTCCTGTTTATTCTTTTTGCAACCTCAATCACTTCCAGTTCCTCTATAAAACGCTGCGCTCTACCAAGAAAAAGAGGTAGTTGAACAGGAGACTGTTGGAGCGTTGTGGGTTGCCAGTCTCCACAATTGAAGGCTCCTGGTTGAAATGTGTTGTAGATTTTCATCAAAGAAACTTAAGGAGTGTGGTGATTCACTCAATCTGCATGTCTACTTGCTCACCTAGCGAGAAGTTTACTTTTTGAAGTTGTTGCACACAGAACTGAAAATGATGTTTCTCAGTAACACATAAAGCTGGTTTGAAGGACCACAGAAGAAATACTAACTAGAATTAATGAGTAGAAACTTTAAGGCTCCTTGTAGAAATACGTTGTAGGTTTGCATAACGATAGAAAATTGAGGTGTGGCAGTGAGCCTTATAAAGTAGAACCTTGGAGTAGGCTTCTGTTTGTTCTTTCTCCGTCCGGTATTCACGAAAATAATCATTTAAATAAATATTCCTGAGTAAAACGACACACACAGGGAAAAGTTCAGAAATCACTTGCATGTGACAACTCAATAATGACACGCCGAGCGTCTTATCGCCATTCTTCAAAAAGTTGCGCGTTTGTCAGGAAATTATTCTGAAAAAACGTTATTCGAGCAGGTAAAGCTTCCAAAAAATAACTTTTTGTGCGGCCAAAGTATCAGTAAATTCTAGATTTTGGTTAAATAACGCATGTAGTGGAATTTAATTGAAAAAATGTATCGCAGAAGAAATATACTTCCACTCTTAATAACGTATGGTTTTCAAATAGACTGTACCAGATAAAACAATAAATAAACATATTGTTGGAAAGACAATAACAACTAACACTTAATGTTTTATAAAAACGCCTTAAATCTAAATTTTTAGTCCATTTGGTTTATTATTCATTCTGAATAATAACCCTATGTTTTCAGTCACGAAAATTTTTTTACAACCTCCCCTCAAAATTTGATACTTTACGTTTCAAGACATGGAGATTCCAAATTTGCAATGTCCGTCCGGAGCGGTTTGTGCCTTTAACGTGGTCTAAAAAATTCGTTCTTTCGCCCAAAAATCCGATTTGGTATCTAGTTGTGCCCGCCATCTCGGCAATCCGATCGGACGAAGCCCGTGGTTGTAATGGGCAAAAAACGGTTAAAAAACTTAACGAAACGCAGTACAACGCGGGAGCTACAGCGTTTCGTCGTTTGAACTCCCGCCCGTCTCATTAAAAAAGCAACCGCGCTGGAGGCGAGCGAGTGCGTCCCTCCCAACGACACCGCCACCTCAACTTCCCTTTCACTTCGAGCGCCCCCGTTCCAACTTCCCGGACGTTTTGGTTTTAATACGATTCAATTTATTTAGATTCTTTCGTTTCATTCTCATTTTGGTTTTTTTCATTGATTTTTAGTTAAATGTTGATATTAGTATTTAGCGTGCATGTTTTCATACTAAAATTCAGTTTTTTCTAGATACTATCGTTTTTTTTTTGTTTATTTTAATATTACGATTCAGTTCTTTTCGACCTTTTTTTGGGTTTCATTATGATATTTTTGGATGCTGAATCGAACAGGATGGGTCTTGGAGCATTAATGCTAGGTCAAGCTGAATATCCTAATAATAAACAGTTGTGTAATAATTTGCAGGGTTAATCTATTTATCCAATGTCCTTTTGTGTACGTGAATAACTCCGTTTCTGACAACCCAACACTTGTCTTTCAACACGACACCATCTTTCTCTGTTTTTACTTGTCTCCTCGTCTTCTTTTTGTAGCAACCACATCACAATTTCCGTTGCTTGGATTAGACACAACAATAATGTTCGCTATTCTCCAAACCAAGGCAACGCCACGTTATTTGTCTCAAAACTCTTCGTTTTCGTTCAAACTTGAAGGATACAATCGCTGATATAATACGCACAGTACGCCATGTCACTCAATGAGGACAACAGAGAGTTCAAAAATGCAGTCAGAGACATTTCTTTCAGAGCGATGTTTCTCGAGTCAGAAATGGGTGAGTTGAATGAAACTTTCGTGTGTGCGTTGAATAGTCCCTGTATTCAGATTTGTTCAGAGGCGTGTGAATCTGCTGTAGACAGAACTGCCTTTTTAAAATGGACTGTAAAGGTATCAGCCCAGAACTGAGCAAACTGTGAAAAGATATTATACTCGTCAAAAGTTATCTGACAAATCGAATGATATGATCGAATGCTCAGTTGGAAGAATGATGAAGAAAGGGTGCCCAAAAACCACCAAAAGTTTGGAGATATTAGTTCTACACAGTACGTTGAAAAAAGTTGGTGTGATTTTGGAAAAACATTCATCCATTCAATAGTATCTATTTTGTCCCCTTCACAGTAATTCCCCTCAGTTTTTAACACATTTATGGTAGTGTCTGTACAACTACCCCAAGCGCTTAGCAAAACTACTTCTTGTTACGTTATTCAGTTTCACCTTCGATGCCGTCTTTATCAACCCAGTTGTGGCTCGTCGTCTTTTCATCAACAGGCTCCTTGAGTTTTGAAAGCAGGAATAAGTCACAAGGAGGCCAGGTCTGAGGAATGAAGCGAGTGCTGCATCATTAGTGTTGTTTTTGGCCCAACATTCCAGAATATGTGAACAGGGGATTTTATTCATCGACCTGCCTCAAGCCTTGATCATCTGTAAAGCTTTGGTCCAAGGTAGGGTTCGCCCTAGCCACACTCAACGAGTCTGAGCACTACATTTTGTTTTTCACGCGAAGTTTTGTACAGATTTTGTGGAATGGACAAAAATCTGAGACAAACGTGCAATCTAACTGATGAGGATGCTATGCCGCTCAATGGCTATAAACACGTAGTCAGGTAAAAGGTAAAATTACCACATTACGATGCCTGGTCAGATGTTATTCTCGAGAGAACAGCCAGTTCAGTCTGATGTCTCTCCGTGAGCCGATGAAAGCTTTTTGATGCGAATAACTTCCTCTCGCCTTCTTGCTCACTCGGTGCTGTGAAACCATGTTTATGAAATCTACAACATGGAAACACCAATTTAAATAACTTTCAATTACAGACAGAGTCAGGTGCTGCGAGTGGGTCAGGCGGCTGAGTTTAGTGCCCAACTCTGACTTCGAAAACGCGAAGCTCCGAAATGATTACATTCAACTCCTGAGAATTGTTGTTCGGAGTGGAGCACTCCACGGGCTCTTCACAGAAACGCCTCCACTCGGGGTACTTAAGCCGATCAATGAAGCCGTCGTAAGCCTCTTGTATATGAATGACTACATTCCCTAGTATTATTAATGGTGTTGTGTACTCGGCGTGTCGCTGATGCGACAAGGCTTAGATAAAGCAGCCTGAGATCAACTCGTAAGAGACGTTTTCTTGTGGCGCGACATTATTGTAAGTGCCGAGGGAATAGGATTTCTTTAAAGGCAAAACACAACTACAACAGTCTGAGGGGGGGGGGGGCATGAAAGCAACTCTCAATTAGACAAAGAAACATCACTGATAGCTCCTTTGATCTTGGATTTATCGACAAGAGCCAACTTCAAAAAGGGGCACTTTATAACTCATTTAGAGCACCTCTCCTCCAACGTTCCAATAAAGCTTTATCTCGTTCTGCTGCCATCTCACGTTCCAATTCAACATTAGTTATAACTACCATAGAAACAGGCTGCTAAATTTATTGATTTTCTTCTCATATAATCCGCTCTGTAAGCCACTTTTCCCAACTTTTATAATTCTCTAGCGTTTAAGTGACTGCCTCGTAATAATAACAACCCTCCACCCCACCCCGTTGCGTTATGCACTCTGAATCTGCTCTCTATTTCAGGGAAGCAACATCATCAAGAACATCCCTCACATGTCTTCGGTTGGCCCAATTGCCCCATTCATCGCTCATAAGTCCCCAGACGGGCGAGCGTATGTCGCCATTAAAAGTATGCCGGGGAATGGGATTCTCTGTTACATGGCGGTTTCCCCTTACAGCTTAGAAGGTTAACGAGCATGTTACACTGCTGTTAAATAAAAACTTCCAAATTAAATCTGCAAACTCCCGCTTTTTTAATCCTCTAGCATTTAAGTGACCACCACGTAATAACAACCCACCACCATTGCACTATGCACTCTGAATCTGCTCTCTATTTAAGGGAAGCAACATTATCAAGAACATCCCTCACAGATCTCCGGTTGGCCCAATCGCTCCATTCATTGCTCAAAAGTCTCCAGACGGGCGAGTGTATATCGCCATTAAAAGTATGCTGGGGAATGGGATTCTCTGTTACATGGCAGTTTCCCCTGAGAGACTGGTACTGATCAGCATAGGAATCGACTACACAGTTTAAATGGTTGAAACCACTTTTATTTTTCAATTCAACGTTACGTTTAAACAATATAGTGCAAAAAATGAAAAATTAAAACAATAAGCCACAGCGAACGTAATATATGTTACAATACGATTTATAATTTCACTACCAAGTCAATTTCGGAGCGACATGTGGTTCGCTTATCGACAATTTTGGCAAAACTACACCAATTAACAAATTTTAAATGCATCGCCCTTTTTTGGCGCGAAAAGCCGAAACTGTGAAAGAGTTGGGCACGTATTGGAAACGTGAGCCTAAGAAGAAGGGAGGGGAGCACCAAATGAAGATTTAGACAAAAAACTATTGAGCCTGAGCAAAAAAAATGTGGGTTACACCTGAAGCAGAAATAACATGACGCCATTATAGACGGAATTCTACTCTTTTTTTTAAACGTTTTAATCAAAACTAATGAGTTCCGCAGTTTTTTCTTCTTTAGGTTGGGGGGCTTCGGGCCGTGAAGGCGCGTGTTGGGCCTGAGGAGGAAGACTTTGGGGAATCATATGAGGAGGAGGGCCCATAGACGTTGGAATATTACTAGAAGGGCCAGTGTGCGCCATCGGCGGAGCTCCGGGTTGGACGGAAATAGGAGCCCCCGGCTGATTTACCATGTGAGGGGGTCCCATATGAGGGTTGCCAGAATGTTGTGGACTCGGCCCCATAGGAGGAGCCATTGGATGAGTGGGCGGAACTCCCATCGCAGGGTGGTTCAGAGGTTGACCAGGCTGTTGCACTCCCGAATTCGTCGGGGGCATCCCTTGCGGCATCCCCATCGTATGTACGCCCCCTGTAACATAATCATTTGTAAATAAAGAAGTAAATGGTTAGTTCAACGATAAGTATTATTTAAAAAATGAGTGACAAACGAGACCTGGTGGCATTTGTGGAGGACCCAGAGGCCTGGGAACAGGATGGCCTGGAGGCATCATAGGCCTGGAGCCTCCTGGAACCATCATTCCTTGCTCTGGACCCATGACCATAGGGCCACCAGACATACTGAGTATTTGCTGAGCCATTAGTTGATCCACGGGTACTGAACCTACAACATTTTTACTGCCAATCACTCAACAATTCTGAACTAATGAAAATCAAATTATTATTTTACTGGAATATCTAAAGCAAGGAATACATTGTCAATGTTTGACTGCTACTTTAATGCAAAGTACGTATAGTTATGGAGTACTACACCCAGCAATACGCCTAGTTACGTCTGTTTTTTTCAGTAAGTAAACAAAATTCGGCTTAATCGTAAATTGATCTGTTTAACATTGTAAATGAAACACGCCAGGCCATTGCCTCAGACTCGCCTGCAAGCAGTGGTGTCCCTCCAATGACTAGCAGACGAAGTTTCCCAGCACTCCTTTACACTCACCTTAAAGCAGCTATGATTCCAGACTTAAGGTGGGCCGACCCAAGCACATTATCAGCTTTACTTTGGACTGTCAAAGCCCTTCCAGTCAGTTATCAATCTTTACAATGGTCACATCTTGGCTCACCCAATGTGTGGCAGTGTGTTAGATTTTTCATAGACTCTCAATGGCTGACGTAAGTAGAATTTCGTAGTTTTACTGATTACACACAGAAAAACAACAGGTTATGATTGAAAAAAATAAATAAATAAAACGCTTTCAAAGAACCTTTTTTTTAACCTGAGGGCGCATGAGACTAAGTTCCATGAGACGATGTCCGTTGCCCAATAAAGTATGTCGTACATACCAGCCCCTTTTAAGTAGCTGAGTACGTCTTTCACAGCAGACTACGCTATTGTTTGGGGATCAATGTACCCCTGAGAAAAATGTATGAAGCGCCTGACATTTAGGACATGGCACTAGCATAGAATGTGCCCTGCCTGTCCAACTCGCCGCACAATCTAAATTCAACCTCTGATTAAGACATCTCGTTGAGGTAACATCTAAATGGGCAGTGCCTGGTGAGGAAGCAAGTAAGGACTCGTAGTTCCGGTCTGGTTAGTCTAAGTATTGCCTTTGCCGTTGAACAGAAGAGCACTATGAGCCTTTTCGTCTGTTTTAGATGTGGCTGGCCATGCCAATGAGCGTGTTTTTCCTGTGCCACACTGAATCGCCTGGTGACTTTTCGTGGTGATGTGACCTGGTGCCATGGGTAAGAGATTTTGGTCTCCTGTTCGTAACGCAATCTGCATTTTCATTGTTCGAGTGGCCTCTATGAGCCAGTATTCAAATATGGAAGGCCTACTGTGGGTGCCGAGCTGTTTGAGCGCCTGAAGACATTCTCATGTCAATCTGAATCTCATAGTGTAGGCCTAGATGGCTCTTAAGGCAGCCTGGCTGTCTGAGAATATACGTATACATTCACTCAAGTTTGAATTGTTTTACTAGGATTTCCAGTGCGCACATATTTATGGCTAGAATTTCTGCTTGATATATTGTGGAATACTCTCCTAGCGCTAAGCAAGGCTGAAGTTGGGTCACTTCGCGGCACTGGCAAGGGAAGAGGCCGAGGAGTAGTGAGATGGGAATATCTTGTCAGCAAAAATGAAGCCGCGAATTTAGTGAGGGAAGCTTGATATACCTAATGGGACTAATCATAACTACGCGTAAATATAAATAGTACCACGAAAAATCTTACTTGGATTGTACGGTGGGAAATTGTGCTGTTGAGGAGGCCCTGGGAACCGCCCTGGCACCATATTTTCACTTCCATAGCCCCCTGCAACATGACGAAATATTGATAAAGCGCTTAATAATTCGTTCAAAGCCAAAGAGGGAGAATGTGAAAGGGGTAGGCTAACATTACTCATCAGATCAGCAGTTTTCATACCACGAGTCAAAGGTTCCTGAGGAACAAATGGATAAGACTTGCTCTATCAGAATACTTCCTGCCCCACTTCAGCAAACTGGCATCGCGAGAGTCTGGAGGGTGCTATAGGGCGCAGCAGAGGCCATTGCGTTCACCTATAGTATTCTGAAATCATCCCCCCCCCTCCAATGGATCACCTCTTGATTCTAGATGTAATTTGTCCTTCACGCTCCATTCCACTCTTCTTTCATTTTAATTTATTTAATGACATTAATGAATGAAATAAAGTGTGCTGCTGTACTGAGAACAAGTGTGGGGTGAAGGTATACGTGGCTGACCCCTGTGGCATGAAGGGATGAACGCCTTCAAACGCTCTTAAACTTAGCAAGAGCGCAAAAAGAGGCAGAAGCGAAGAAGAACTGATAGCATCTCTCATTCCTCAAGATTACTCCTGAGGGGAGAAAGGGGCATTTTGTGAGGAACCTATTTACCTCACGCAAATGCTGAGGGAACAAAGAAACATACAGAGCCTACATGCACAACAGGAGAAAAAGTAGAAACCCCTGCCTTGCGGACACCTGCCACCGGTCCCAAGCCATCCACAGTAGTCAGCACAATGTTGGAGAGTTGGAATGGGTGAAGAACCATGAGATTTTGTCAAAGAATGAGAGGAGCCAAATAAGAACTAGCTTCTGTCTCCCTTAGAGTGCTGAAGTGCCTGAGCAGACATTATACAGCAAAGTCGATGCCAGGGCGCATTTAGGCAAGGTGGGTGAGGATCAATAAATTCGGCTCATTCGAGAGTTGAAGGCCTATCATTGTTCATAACCATTCAACCATACCTGGCTGCATGTAAGGAAGTGCTGAGTAGGATCCCATTAGGTATTGTTGTTTTTGTTGTTCCTGCCGCAGCTGCATTTCCCTTTCTTGATCTTGAATCCGCTGGAGAGCCAGCTGCCTCTGGTACTGAACATAAAATTAGATGCAACATTGTAATTTCATAATCACATAATCATCACATCATGTATGTCACCCATGTAATCCCATTTTTAACCGATCCGTGACGACTTACGGCCAAATATTCTTGTTTCTTCTTCCTCATGATGTCCAATTTTTGAGCCATTTGAAGTTGTTTCTGTTTCTCAGCCAGTTCCGCCTCACGCCTCAGCTTTTCACGATGTTCCTCTCGTAAAGCATCCAAAGCAGCGCGAGCATCTTTCACTTGAGCGAGCTTGTCTTGAAGCCCTTCGTAATGAGCTAGAAACCCGAAAAGACAGACAAATTGAAGAGAGACGAGTTTGAGCCACGCCCCAAGTCGTTGGGGGTCTGCCTATACTACAACCTGTCACTGTCTGAATACACACATTGTCGACTTTTTATCGTACTCACCTCTACTCTCATCCTGCAGTTGAATGTAATGAAGAAGTTTGGAATGCATAGTGGTGATGTTGAAGAAGAGAGACTGAATCGACGTATCGTTACTGATGGAGCGACCTCGGCTCGAATTGCTTTTCATTCGGTTGATAAACATCTCGACGTTTGAACGAAGCGTATTGATAAAATCGTCCATTTTCTCATCTTCAACGCCGTTTTGATTCGGGAGAACCTGAGAAGTCTGAGGCTGCAAAGCAAACGAGACGTTTTTGGTGACGGAGAAGTTCAATATGAAACTTATATAAATGAACTCGATAGACCAAACACAAAACTTAGCTCCTACTATAAACGAATCCACGAAACCCCCGACGTAACGGCTATATGTGCGTCACAACAATAAACGGGTTTCAAAACTATTAGTATTTGGGCTATACCTGTTTCGAAGCCAGCTGAGAGGGAGCAGAAGCATTTCCAAACTCAGCGCTCTGCTGCTGCCAATAATTCCTGTTCATGTAGCGAGCCAATTCGGGATTGTCAGCCTCTGGAGACGTGCTCAACTGTAATAATGCAAGAAGTTTGAAAACAACCGTACACTTCCACTGTATTTCCTCACAACTCATAAATAAATACACTCGTTTTGGTTTATTTGGAAAATGATATTTCATCATTTTCACGTTGAGTCAGTCGTTCCCTCACATATGATGATGGTAGATGAGACAGTTCCTATATGACGTTTAAAATATCTGGTGCAACGCATCACACACCTTTCCTCAGCCTCAAATTCAACGACGTTTACTGCTGTAGTAACTGAGCCAACGTATCTTTCACTCAGTTTATGAGAGCCCATTCGAAATTAACCGTGTCCACAGCGAGAAACATGTCTGTTTCCCTATCATAATGACTGTTTGTGAATGAAGTCCAGCATAGGCCAAAATAGTTGAAATCTTGAGCTCAGAACTTTCGCACTCGCTCCTAACGAGAAATCCTTGTTTCAGACGTAACAGCCGATTGATATGGTTTACTGGTATTTTTCGATGCTAAATCGAATGAGACGAGTCTCTGAGGTGTGAGACTATGTCAAGCTATGCGAGAGAATAATTGCCCATTGTGTAATCATTTTCCACATTTTTACTTTCCTTGGCTCTACAAAGTAGAAAGGAAAGTTATGTTATCGACTGAAAAATTTTTTTTGAGTTCTCTTCAGATCTTTACGTTTCAGCCGAGTCCAAAAACCACTATTTGGGAAAATGGTCTGTGTGTGTGTGTGTGTCTGTGAACGATTTTTAGAGAACCACCGTATCAAATCCACTCAAACTTGATATCTCGCCTGCAGGTTACCATGGGACGCCAAAATAAGGGTATAGAGAAAACAACCGTACCGAATCAGCTGATACTTGATGTCCAGCCTACAGAATACCATGGGTCGCAAAAATAAGCGTATGGGCAAAATCCACCGAAAATTAACTATAGTTATCATAGTGATCAAAACACCAAATTTTTTTCTCAAAAACGGATCTAACGATTTAGATTAAATTTTTTATATTGATAGCTCCCAATATAGCTACTATACCATAAAATTCTCAATCGTGGGAAAATGACGAGAGCAGCACAATAATTATCAACACTTTTGACGAAAAGCGTTTTTTTCCTTATGAACTCCGCTGGAATATTAGTAGAATGTTTAAAAAAATTGGTATTGTAGTCCAATCCAATACCTATAGGGTGAGTGTTTAAAAACGCTCATGAGATACATGGGGCTCACTCCAGAAATTCCTGAGTTTCAACTACCGCCGTTTCGCTTACTACCAGTTCTTAAAGTTTTTACCCAATAACTCTGTCAAAGTGATTACTATCCTTCTTCAAAAAATTCGTGTGTACAGTCTCATTGATTATCTGTGTACCAATTGCTCAATAATGGTCTTGCAATGAGCACGAGCAGCACAATAAATTCCGGAACTGTAAGCGCCACCTCTTTCTGCTGCCGTGAAATGTTGTTTGACCATATTCAAAAGAACTGGGTGATAAATGAATGTGGGAATTGTGGTGACCAAAATAAGTTGACGCGCGCCTTCACCTTCAACTGAAAGCTTATTTATTATGACAATTTGAACGACAATATAACGGACTCAACATACGACTTTACAACGCTTAGTTTTTTCTCAATTAGATGCGACTACCACATGACTCGTAACTATGCAACAGACCAACGCGGACCAGCATCTCGGCTCCAATTTCTTCTTCACCTCTCTGCAAGAGGATGGCAGCATATATACATTCCACACTCGGTTATCCTGGCAGCTCCTCATCCTCGAGGATATTGGGCTGTCTTGATCATCGTCGTCGTCTTGTGCGGTTTCCACATCTTCATCGAGTAGGACATTGTATTCATCGTCAGTATCGTCATCAGGTATTCCAGCCACCCAAGGTTTCATGAATTCTGCCATTGATGTGGTATGTCTTGGCCCTTCACCGAAACCCACCTTGTCAACAGCATAGCGTTGATTAGCCATCACCTCCTTGATTCGATAGGGTCCAAGGTATTTATTCTGGAATTTTCCGCTTGGTTGTGTTCTACGAATAGCGACCAAATCTCCTTTCTTGTACAGCCTGGCTTTCTTACGTCGTTTTGTTGAATTGTCTTCTGTTTTCGTCTTGAGTGAGTTCGATCCTTCGTTTTGCTTCCATCCTAAGCGTGTCTCTGTCTTCTCCAAACATCGCGATGGTTTCTTCTTTGATAATCCTCCTCAATTCCGCAACATCATTGAGCCTCATTTCTCTACCAGTCAGCAATTGGAAAGGTGTGAAACAAGTAGAGCGACTTGGAGTAGAATTAATGATCTGCTGAGAGACTCCAACATGCTTCCACCAATTCTCAGGCTTCGGATCAGAAAGCTTCGTCAGTAGTGGTATTAGTATTCTGTTGATTCTCTCAACCTGTCCGTTACTTCTTGGAGCACCTGTTGTTATTAAATGATGCTCAATCCCTTCTACCTTGCAAAATTCAGCGAAGTCCTTTGAAGTGAAAGCACATCCTCGATCGCTAATGATGCATCTTGGATTGACAAAGAGCTCAGCCTGCTTTTTCAATCTAGATAGAACTTCTTGCTTACTTGTACTTTTCGTGGGATACAGCCACACATACTTCGCAAATGAGTCGATAACAACAAATATGTACTTGTAATTCTTCATCGTTGCAGCAAGAGGTCCAACGTGGTAAGCGCCAAGGTGATCAATGTGACACGTATCTAGCTGCTGTTCGTTCTTTTCAATTGGATGCAAAAATCCTTCTTGTTTTCCTCCTTTTTTCTCCCCTAGAATTCAGGGAATGCAACTGCGAATGACATTTTCGACCTTCTTTTTCATGTTTGGGAAGGGATAACCTTTTCTCAACAGCGCCATAGTCTTTCCCACTGAGAAATGACCTCTGGCATGAGCTGACTGTATGATTTCAGACTGCGTGCCCTTTGGAACAACATAGACATGCTCAGCTTCCTCTATTTCGAACAATACTCCATTTTTCATTACATAACCTGGCTTCTTTGCAACTATAATTGATTGTATTTCCTTATCCTTGTCTTGTACAACCTTAAATCGAGCAAGGAAACATGACTCACATTCTTCTTCAATCGTTAACACTTCTGGAATCGGGTATCTACTTAGTGCATCAACGTGTGGCATTTTACTTCCTGGTCGATGAATCACTTTGAAGTCAAAATCTTGCATGAGTAATGCCCATCTGGCAATTCGAATACAGATATCGAATTCATGATCATCTGAAAAGCTTGACAATCTGTGACAGTCCGAAAACGTATTCCCTGGAGGTAGATCCAGAATTTCTTCAACGCTCTTACAACAGCTAAGATTTCAAGCTGATAACTTATGTATGTGTGGGAGTTGTGCACCAACTGGAATAATACACAGGATGAAACTGCTGGTCAACATCATCGCGCTGCAGCAAAATCGCAGCACATCCGTATTTTGATGCATCTGTGTGAAGTTCTTTTTCAGCTCCCTGACGATAAAGTTGTAAGATATGGTGATCAGTAAGGCATCTCTTCAATGCATGAAATGCACTCAACTGCTCCTTCCCAAGCTCATAAGGAGCTGCACCTCTTTCTTAAGGAGAGACGTCAACGGACGAACGATCACTGAGAAGTTCAGGATAAACTTCCTAAAATAACCAGCCAAACCCAAGAAACTTTGTAGTGACTTGGCGTTCTTGGGCTCTGAAAAATCTTCGACAGCTTTGGACTTTAGTCTTGATGGTTCGACCATCCCATCTTTGATTAAATGGCCAAGGTATTCAACTTCTGTTTTAAGAAATTCGCACTTAGCCCAGTTAAACTCTAGACCATATTCAGCAGCACGGTTCAACACAACATTCAGCTTTATGACCCTCTTCCCTCGTCTTCGATGGGATAATAAAATAAAAACGCTTAGTTTTTTCTCAATCAGATGTGACTACCACATGACTCGTAACTACGCGAGAGACCAACGCGGACCAGCCATCTCGGCTCCAACTTCTTCTTCTTCTTCATGGGTTACCTCTCTGCAAGAGGATGACAGCATATCTACATTCCACATGAATTGATCAAGTAGAAAAAGCCATGTAAAAATTTAATTGGCGTAGAGCTAAGGAAAGCTGTGTGTTTCAACGCATCAGATATTTTTCTGTACTGCACAAGATTTGCTAATTTCTGTATATTGTATTCTGCCAGGGATGAGGTACGAGAGGGCATTAACCCATTCAATGCGGGACCTTCCTAACGCTCTACACTCCCCTACTGAAGACAAAAAAAAGGATTTTCGAGAGTGTACTTCTCTGGTGTATTGCGGCTCAGGTATAAGAGGTACGGAAAAACGGCGCATACTGGTGCACTAAGAAAATCATAATGAAGGCTATGCCATCCCACTGCAGCCCCAAAAGTAGAAGATCCCCCCTTCGAATACGAAAACGTACAGAGTGATGCGAGAGGGCCATGAGGTAATATTACCTCATCCGCATTGAATGGGTTAATCCTCCCTAGTTGTTTAAATAAAACGCATTACCAATCAATCTCGCAGTCTCTCTTAGTCCCTCCTCTCTCTCTCTCTCTCTCCCCTCTCTCTCTTTCTCTCTCTCTCTCTCTCCCTCTCTCTCTCTGCAAATTTATCTCTTTCATCTATAAAAATGATTCTAACTTACGTTGAACTTTGGTGGTGGAGAGTAAGACTTTGAGATTGAAGCAGGCGCACTTCTGGCTTTCTGTAATCATATAATCGGTTGTTATTCTAACAGTAAGGAAGTAACAATTTTAAAGGACAAAACTGCAATATAAGGTACGGAAGCTCACATGTTTAACTTCAGCTTCTGACTGAGACAACGCAATCGCCAGTTGAAGCTCTTCTTCTTCTTTGAGTTCAGCTTCAGATTTTCTTGGAGGAGGAGCCTGAGGGGAAAAGACGCAAATCATTCAATAAAAAACACTCGCCGTATTAAACCTCAAAAGTTCTCCCTCACTCAAGTTTCAAAGGTTCAATTATCATTTTTGATTTTCAGAATTCCAAATTACTAGGGAAGGGGGGCGGCATTTGACAACTTCGATTGCTACGGCACGAAACGTAATCAATTCAAGATTTTTTGACTGCCTGGAGCAAAAAGTCCTAATTGGCATTGGACTGGCAGTTGATTTCATCCAGTCAAATAGTACTTCAGCACAGGCCTAAATAGACGCAGAAACTACGTTCCCAACATTCCCTCAATGACGATTCATGTTTATGCTGCTCTGGTCGTTTCTCAAATGAAAATATTACATTACCATTAAGTTGTTTGGCATTGTGTCATCACAAAAAAACGACATCAAAATCCGTTAGGATCATTTCTGAGAAAAATATTTTGCAACGAATTACACAACTTTCCTTCCTAATTAATCCTAAGGAAAATAAAAATAATGGTTGGAAAATAGGGGAATGAAAAACAGTTTAAGGTCGACAGCTCTTTTCCATAACGTCACAGGGTACCTGCCACAACTGCACCTCCACTCCTCCAAGCTTCTGGGACAAGAAAAGACCATATACATATACGCGTAGCCAGGGAGGTCTTAGAGAGCCCACTATGTGATTGGTCTACCCCCGGACCTCCAACTCTACTTGATTTCCTTAGAAGTTACAATCAACCTCACCACACATCCGACACCATTCGTTGCGACGAATTTGAAAAGGCATCGAGCGGTGCATAGCAACACACAACTTTCCACCACCCCCTTGAGTTCGAAAACCAGCTACATATGCGGGTGCTATATCTTCATTCAACACATTTCTACAGAAACATTTATGAAGAACAAAATGTAGGGACTAGTTAGCTGAGAGTACTACGTAAGTTTGATCGAAATCGTTTTTGAGAAAATTGGAATGCCGATAAATTAATATTCGACAAATCTCCTTTTCTGAGTTAACTTGGCATATATCTCCGTTCAACATATATATACAGAAAAAATTATACAGAAAGAAATGTGGGTATCGGTGGCTAAAAGACACTCTGTAAGACCTATCACATCTGGTGAAGCAGTTACCCTGGAATTTACAGAAATGTGCGAAAAAACGCTATTTTCGACACATTTTGATTTTTATCTCAGTTCAATGGACTGTTAGAGGAACATTTATTAGAACAATATGTAGGTATTAACTATTTGAAACCTTCCTGAGAGTTTGGTGAAAATCGTTGAAGCCGTTTTGCAAAAAAGCGTAAAAACCCTATTTTTGCTTCATAGGCCTATATATCTCCGTTCACCGTATTTTTATGAAGATATGTATAGAGAAGAAAAGTTAGGTATTGATTAGTATAAGATAATTTGAAAGTTTGATCAAAATCGTTAGAGCCCTGTTCTTTAAAAGGCAGCGAAGCAGAAAAAGAATCAAAATTGAATCTAGTTAAGTTGTTTAGTTAAAATTGAGAAAACAAGAGAAGAAATTTGGGATAAAGGAACTTTGTAACTGAGAGGAAAATAACTGCATCAAACGAACGAACTCGATAAATTAAACACTTCTTCCTCAAGAAAATTACTAGTTCGGCCTTGACAAGAAAAAATTGAACCAAAAAAAGTCGGACCGTGATGCTGATGGAGGTGATAATTCTTCCTTCCGCTGAATGTAGGAAATCTTCACTTGGTGGCAGGAGTGGTGCACCAATGGCCGAAATAATTGGAATGCTGATGATCCAAAGAAAAGGTAGTGGGATGCTGATGACCCAAAGAAGGCGAAATCTTTGACGAGCACTCGTAGGACGCAGCTGACCTTACAATGGCAGAAGAAGAAAGTGAAGAGATGCTTGCAGCCCCATGCAACTGGCCAGCTTCGACAGGGGTGCTGGAAGATGAGTCACCAACTCCTGTCTGACCATCGAGACCGTGTTCGACTCCTTCATTTCTACCCGACTGCCGTAGTTAGGCGTAAACAAGCCCTTTATGAGAAAAATGGTAGTGGGAAAACACTAGTTTTTGGTACAATTTCGTCCCCCCCTCTCCCCTTCACATCGACTGAAATCGCCCATAACCTTACTTTGGTGTCTACGAACAAAATAAAGAAGAACCAGCCTATACCCTGAGTTTCTTCAGAATACGAATCTTCGTTTTTCAGCCACACCACTGACACTGGGGTAAAAAGAAAACTTCTCTGACAAGATCACAGAAGGCTTGAAAGGTGCAGCACGATGGATAAATCCAGCAAATAGTCATGCAGCATCAAGAACATAGAACCAGCCAGAAGCTATAATACAGCACAGTAGTTCAATTTTACCGAAAGTAGCAAAACAAAAGCCACGATCATTCAGCGGAAAAATTAGATCAACATTTTTTAGGGATTAATACAGCGAACAAAAGAACCGACCTCGAAGTATCTCATTACTCACAGACGGGGGAAGTGCTCAACAAGTGATAAGACTGAGCTGACCGACCAAAGCTATCTTCAACCTTCGGCTTTAGCAAGTCGATTGAATGATAAACGCGATAAAACGTGGACATTTTCGTAGCCAAAATCGAGCGAAAATAAACGTAGAAAAATGCAGTTAAATATCTGGTGCCAATTAGTGAAAATAGTTAGGAAGAAACCACCAGCTGCCTTACTGACTCATTGAATGGTCTACGTGAACTTCTCAATTTGCAATTTGCAGGTCGTTTCTAATGCTGCATTGAATTAATACGAAGAGAATAACAAAAATTGACTGATAGAACTCGCGTTGAGAAAATGCACAATTGATTGAACTGAACAATATCTGGTGCAATGTATGCCACAACTTCTTTTGACTCCAGCAACTAATCAAATCTGTTCTTCATTCAGTTTATAACAACGACAGACAGAGGGGATTACAGTTCTGGAATTTATTGTGCTGCTACTATTTGTGCCACGATCATTATTGAGAAATCAGTTCACAGGTGGTTTAACACATTTAGCCCGTCCTCCGTGGGGCTGATCAGCGTCCTCCAGTCCCATTATATCTGTTTGCAACCTGGCTTGGGCCAGTCATTCAGTCCTGACTTGACTATGTCTCGTCCCTTTGTACCTTTCCAGACACCTTTAGGAGCAGTCGCCTCTGAATTTAACTGTTAGTGCATGTACTACAGTTAGGGTAAGTAATTTTGAGTTTTCCTTACTTTCTTTGGTTTTCTAATACATTTCAAGTAATATTTAAAAATATTTAATTTAATTTAATCCTCTTCGGCACAGAATTGGCCGAGCAAGGTCATGGCCCTTAGCCCTATCGGAATTATTAGAGCTATAAAATTCCCCCCTCCCCACAAACAAAAAGGTGTTTCATTTACTTAATTTACATTTCAATAGGTAAATTGACACTTACTTGACTTTGTTGGGCCAAAGAACTGTTGAGATATTCAGCTGGCAGAGCATCACTTTTTGCAGTGGGCGTAGTTGAGGGTCTGAAAACGCAATTAGATCATTACTTTTTAGCATTTGTAACAAACGAAAAAGTAGGGTCTTATGTGACACTTAGTGCATATTGTGATTTGGTAATTTTTAGTGTCGTCGCCAACAAATAGTACTGTAGCATTGTTCATCCTTCTTTCTTGGTCCTGATTCGTCTCGAGACGTCTGATAATGTGATCCTGATGAGGTACATGGATGACACAGCGGCAATCATTATTGGTCATATGTTGCATTCAGTCCAGATAAAGCTGGAGCGAGAAATGCGACGGGTGAGAGAATGAATGGGAGCTCATGGGCTCCTCCTGCAGAAGACGAAGTTAGTCTTGGTGAAGATTTGAAGCATGGAGACTCTCCTCCCATTTGTGTAGAGACCAAGGAGCTACAAATAGGGTAAGCAGTTCGATATTTTGGTGGATAACAAACCATGTGGTTTCCACATCCAATAACCAGCAGATAAAGATAAATGTTAAGTACACTGTCATGCCTAACTTTATCTCTAGAGATGTTACAGCTATCATGGTAGGGGAGAATTCGTCAGAGGGAGCAGTCAGGACAGTGTTGGCATCTGCCTATTTCCCACACGACGCGAATGCCCCACCGGAAGAGGTAAGAAGATTGGTAAGTTATTGTAAAAACCACCAACTTCAACTCATAATTGGCTGTGACGCAAACGCTCATAACGTTGTCTGGGGGAGCATGGACACCAACTTTAGAGGGGAGTGCCTCCTGGACTATCTTGCAGGGCATGAACTGGAGATCCTTAACAGGGGCAATACCTCCACTTTCGTCACAAGGACAAGGGAAGAGGTGCTTGACCTCACCATCTCCAGCCGTTTCATAGCCAGCAGAATCAAAGACTGGCGAGTACTGGACGAACCATCACATCACTGTCTGATCACAGGATTATTCTGTTCAGTCTGGGATTCGGTTCCCAAGTACGGGAAACTTTTCGTATTCCCAAAAACACAGACTGGCCACTTTACCAAACCCAGCTCTTCTCAGAACTGGGAGGTATGGACAGGGAAATCCACTCAGTGGAAGACCTGGACACTATGGCCAGCCTTATGCAAGGGGCGATTATTCGCTCCTATGAGGACAATTGCCCATCCCGTACCCACATGACCAACGGTGAGGCCCGATGGTGGAATGAGGAGTTAGGGAAGCTAAGGTCCTCAACGAGGAGGCTCTTCAACAGGGCTAAAAGAACAGGGGATTGGGTGGCCTACCGGCAATCCCTTACAAGCTACAGTAAGGCCATTAGAAGAGCAAAGAGGAAATCCTGGAGGGATTTCTGCAGCGGGATAGCAAGTGTCTCTGGAGCCTCAAGGCTGCAGAAAGCGCTCTCCATGGATAAACCTCAAGAAGTAGGCCTAATCAGGAAGATGGACGGAACGTTTATGAAGGATGCGAGGGAAACCCTGGAGGTGTTGGTGAACGCCCACTTTCCGGGGTGCACCATCATTGGCGAAGGGGCTACCGCCCCACCCCAGGAGCGAAGCAGGGAACGCCCGCACCTGCGCAGGCTCCTGGGGTACGTGAATCGCACCTTCACCCACGAAAGGGTCAAATGGGCGGTAAATTCTTTCAAGCCCTATAAGTCCCCCGGGGGGGATGGGGTGTTCCCGGCCTTGCTTCAGCAGGGCTTGGGGGCTCTACTTCCCCTACTGGTTAAGACTTTCAAAGCCAGCTTTCTACTGGCCCATGTGCCCTATTCATGGAGAGGGACGAGGCTTGTGTTTTTGCCTAAAGCAAGCAGTGACTCCTCGACTGCAAAATCACAGAGACCCATAAGCCTCTCCTCCTTTCTCCTGAAGGCAATGGAAAAGATCATGGATCTGGTCTTCAAGGAAATTCTTGAAACTAAGCCCCTCTCGAGGGCACAGCATGCCTATCTGAGGGGCAGGTCAGCTGAGACCGCTCTTATCGAGCTGGTCTCATTGGTTGACGAGGCCCTTCAGACAAGGGAGGTGGCATTGTGCTGCTTCATGGACGTGGGGGGTGCCTTTGATAACACCTCCTTCGGCTCCATGGAAGCAAGAGCAGCACAGAGGGGAATAGAACCCCAGGCCGTGAAATGGACTATGTCCATGCTTAGGAGTAGGGAAATCACAGCCCGGCTAGGGGAAGACAGCATCACAGTGGTTCCCACACGAGGCTGCCCCCAAGGGGGGGTACTCTCTCCCCTCCTGTGGCTACTGGTGTCCGACGAGCTGCTGGAAACACTGCAGCTTGAAGGCTACGAAGTGGTCGCATATGCGGATGACCTTGTAGTTCTGGTAAGAGGCAAATTTGCCTCCACGGTGTCTGAAAGGATGCAAGGAGCTATAGATATCATCCAAAGATGGTGCGCCAAGGAAGGACTTTTTATAAATCCGTCCAAGACCACCACGGTTTCCTTCACTAGACGAAGAAACCTTGATATAGTACCACCCATAATGCAAGGAGAAAGGCTCCAGATAATGAAGGAGGTGAAATACCTCGGGGTGATACTGGACCAGCAGCTCACATGGAACTCGCATGTGAGATATGCGCTGCATAAGGCAACTACAGCCCTTTGGGCTTGTAGGAGGCTGTGCAGCAAATCCTGGGGCATAACTCCAAAAATGATGGAGTGGCTCTTTAAGGGGATAATAAGGCCCCGCGTTACGTATGCCTCCACGGTGTGGTGGAAGGCGACACGCCGGCTGGCAGTACAAGGAAAACTCCAACAACTGCAGCGGCAGGCGTGTCTTGCTATCACAGGGGCCATGGGTACATGCCCTACTGCTGCAATGGAAGTCCTTCTGAACATCTCACCTCTACATATACACATCCAGAGGACCGCCTACCTGGGGGCGGCAAGGCTTTGCAGACAGGGAAAATTTCCACCAGGGCTAAGGCGAGCCTCCACAGAACAACCAAACAGTTTGAGATAGAAGAGGCAGCAGTCCTTGCTACTGACGTCATGCCAGAGCAGAAGAATTTTCGGCTGCCATTTAGCGTCAGCGTTCACTCACGGAACGGTGGGAGAAGGAGACATTCCGGACCGAGGTGGGCGCTGCAGTGGTATACCGATGGTTCAGTTAAGGAAGGCCGAGCAGGGCTGGGCATTGTAGGGCCTAACTACAGTCTTGCAAAGCCGCTGGGGAGTACGCCACGATATTTCAAGCGGAAATCCTAGCCATAAAGATCTGCGCAGAAGAGATCCTGAACAAAGGACTCAAGGGCAAGCGGATCTACATTTTCTCAGACAGCCAGGCCGCCCTAAAGGCCATTGCAGCCTATAGTTTTAGGTCTAAGCTGGCATGGGAATGCCTCCATGCGCTCAAGCAGCTCGGCGCCCGTAACAGGCTCTCCCTCATTTGGGTGCCGGCTCACAGGGGCATGAGGGCAATGAAAAGGCTGACCGCCTTGCGAAAAGGGGTACAGAAACCCTACCCATCGGGCCTGAGCCACACGTGGGATTGACGAAAAGTCACCTAAACCGTCTGGTTGCTCGATGGGAGATACAGGAAAATGGCGCCCATTGGCATCGCCAGCCACGACTACGACAGGCAAAAAGGCTTGTAACGCCTTCCTGTCAAAGGGCTAAGGCGATGCTGACACTCTCCAGACAAGATCTGAGAGTACTGATAAGCTTCCTCACCGGGCACTGCCCACTCAGATATCACCTCAACAAGATGGGCATCTCAGAGGCGGTGGAATGCAGACTTTGCGGTGAGGAGGATGAGACAGCAGAGATCCTATGTGAATGCCCTGCTCTGGCAGCAAAACGCTTTGAATACTTCGGTCAGGGGACCACTGAACCCCAAACCGTAGCGGATTCTGCGGTGAAGGACATACTCGGCTTCCTAAGGGGGGCGGGTATGTACGACGCCTTCTACTAAGAAAGGGCCAGTGTCACAATAGGCCCATATGTGGCCGCAGTGACAAAGGGACTTGTCCCACACGCCCTCGGGTAAAAAAAAAAAAAAAAAAAAAAAATGTGGTTTCCACATCCAATAACCAGCAGATAAAGCTGCCAAAGTTACAAGTTAAGTTTCTCATTGGGTGGCCAACAGGAGTGAGCCATGAGCAAGCATGAGGAGAGTGCTCATGAGTGTCGTACACTCCATCGTCTTATATAGGATGATGTGTGGGCATATACACTAAGCATTGCCTACCAGAAGACAGCAGTCCAGAAGAGGTGCGCTCGTTCCGCACAGAAGGCAATATTGATGGTAGCAGGAGATACCCCAATCCACCTTCTGGCACCCAAGTGGAAAGACCCATCAAGGGGGCACCCTGAAACTGGCTACCAGAAGAAAAGGAGTAGAGATGTGACCCTTGGGAGGTGGTAAGACAAGTGGGACACAGGTCACATGCAGACCAGGGACAAAGCAGCACCTGGCCCATAATTTCTACCTATACTATAGTATTCCTCACGGGACTTGGAGCATTTAAGGCGTACCTGCACCAAACTGGTCACCATGTTGCACCGAGTTGGCTAAAAGCCTAAACTGCCTACACCACAGGGCAATGGTGGATGATGCTTCCCATGCCACCTTCTTGTGCCAAAGGTGGGAAGGCTGGCAGCACATGGTGGAGGAACCCGCTCACACCAGAGGTATTCGTCTGCACCAATGCAAAATGCCGATGAAAACTAGAGATGTGTTGCCCGAGCAATGCTCAGCCAAATGAGGATGAAGCCTGCAGATATGAGGCAAGTATCTCACAGAAATGAAAAATGAACACATGGAGGAAAAACCACTCCTGAACAGAATGGGAATGGTGGCATGGTGCAAGATTTTTGTGAGACGAGTAAGAAGAGCTGTCATTATAACGAGGCGTGAGGGCCAACCTAATGCCATTCACGTAGGTGCTGCTGCCCCCCCCCCCTCAACACCAACTATAGGAAAGAATGTTGGGCCTGACTCTGAATGTGGGCCTCTGCACTATACCATCATCATAGTATCAAGGTTTTCTCAGCAAACAACAGTGGTGCAGTTCAACTTACTTGTTGAACTGTTCGTAGCAGTTAATGCACACTCTCACTTCCTTCTCGTAACCAAATTTAGGTATGATGCTCGATTTTGGCGTGCACAGCGAGCAAAAAACTTGTCCACACGCTCTGCAGTGATGCTAGAAGACAAAAAAATTTTACATTGCATTAACAATTTCGCTGAAGTGACCTATTACAAATAACGAAGAAAACGTCCAACCTACTTTTCTCAGTAAAACCGAAAAGTGAGCTCTGCACCTATGGCAGCACTCACCATCGGCCCATTCGGGAGCAGTGTCGGCGGAAAACATGGCGTCACTTTCTTTCAGCGCAGGAAATTTGTAGCTGTCCGTTTTCAAAATGTTGACCGTATCCTGAAACGAAAGCTTACGTCACTCGATAAACTCAAGGGGGAAAAAGAAGAGGAAACATTTTGGGTAACAGATTGAAACATGCTCTTGATAACGTGTAGGCAGAATACTAATTGAGTGGGAATAACGCCAACTTCGCTAAGATCAGAATTGAGTGTAAAGAGCGATTCAGTAGGTTAACGGTAATGCACTTAAAGATTAAACTCATTCATAAGAATGGAGGGTTGTGTGCTGCTCCGTGCTTGATATTCATCAGTAACTCTATCACTTACTTGACGGAAAATTACCTAAAATAGATAAAAACTCTCTCGAGCACAACAACAGAGTAACGACTATTCGAGGTCAGTTGGATTACTGACCGAAGGAGGGTCTTCTCCACTGAAACTAAATTGGATGAACTTGCCACCACCCCACCCCCCACCCGATGCAGACTATTTCAACGTCTCGTGAGCTCGATCCCACCCTTCTATCGTAAGGTGAGCCAATTAGCTGTGCGTTTCAATCAGCAGATAGACGAATACTTTGCATACAAACTTTATTGAACTCTAGAACGTCAGGAAAGTATCTTACCTCTGCACAGTACTCGACTGAAATTAAAAAGAAAGTTTTTGTTGTTGTTGTATTTCCTCTACACAAATGGTAAGAAAATTAAGGCAATAAAAGAGTCGCGTTATCTTCAGATATTTCGAGGCTCACTGAATCGAAAAAACTAATTTAGGCGTGTGGCCTGTGAGAAATTAGATTTGGCTGAATTTGGCGAATCAATGACTCTGGTTCTTCATTGTATCGTTCGAGATTTTTTGAAGGCCTGAACGTTACGAACAATATTCATCAATAGGTGGGAAGAACAGGGATAAAATGTATTAAAAATGAGGGATTTTTAGCATTTTTCTCGAGAACTGCTGTAACGATTTCGACTAAACTTTCAAATTATCTTCTACTAGACAGTCCCTACCTTTTGAAATCCATAAATGTACGTTAGAACTCGGTGAACGGAAATATAGGCCTATGGAGTGAAATGAGATTTTTTCAAGTTAATGAAAAATCGCCGCAAATTGTAACATTACACCCAATCTAATGCATTCACATAAACCCAAGTTCAGAACGCAACAGTTTGGTTAGTTATCAGCTACCCGATAGATGGAAAGGCGTGAAACAGATTCAATCATACAACAGCACCAGCAACATCAGTTGCCTGTCAGCCAATGAAGTGAGAAACCATATTGTAATTTCGTTGGCCTAATTAAGAACGATTCTGAAAACTATGAACATTAAACTTTATTAAGAACTATCAATAAACAATTCATCTGCGAACGCGTAAAACATAATCCCCGTTATCCCAAGTTTTTGGTTTCTAATCACGCGTTGTCAACGTTAGACTTGGAAACCTCACAAAACTTTTCCCCCTTCTTCCCGAAGAAAGGAGTCAAGCGATCAATATGTACCACCTTGTAGGTCCTTCCTTTTTGGATGCGCACAACTACATCATTCAGCGTATGGATAACTTGATAAGGTCCCTCCTATGGACACATTAGCTTGGGGTTCCGCCCTCTTACGCACTTTGGGTTATGTAGCCAAACTTGTTGTCCAATCTGATATTTTCTGCCATGGGTAGCTCGAGTGCGATCATACCTTCGCTTCATTTCTTCAGCTTGGACACGAAGATTTTCCCTGGCACGGTCATGAGCTTCAGCAAGGCGAGCTCGAAGGTCAGAGGCGTATGCGTGTACTTCCTCTTCCTCTGGAGGTCGTCCAAGGAGTAATTCTAGCGGCAGAGTTAGCTCTTGCCCGAATAATAGGTATGCTGGGGAGTACCCAGTTGAAGCATGTTCAGAGGCACAGTACGCAAGCAGTGCAATTGGCAGCTGTCTGTCCCAGTCAGTCTGGGGGTCCTCTATCATGCAACCCAACCATTCATACAGCGTTCTGTGCATCCGTTCAACCGCTCTGTCACTTTGTGGGTGAAGTGGGGTGGTCTTAGTTTTGTGGGCGCCCAGTTGATCCAAGACTGCTCGCATCAGTTTCGACTCGAAATTGCAGCTCTGGTCAGAATGGATTTTTCTTGAGACTCCAAACCTAGTGACGACAGGTTCAATGAGGGTTTGTACAACCGTCTCGGCCTGCTGGTCTGGTAGATGAATAGCCTCTGGCCATTTCGTGAAGTGATCCACGATAGTCAAAATGTATCGGTTTCCATGATTTGTCTTGGGGAGAGGTCCCATCACGTCAATTCCCACTCGCTGAAAAGGAGTTCCTGCGACGTACATTTTCAGTGGGGCATGCCCACACCGACCTTCCCCATGTCTCTTTCCACACTTTTCGCAACTTCGGTACCATTCCCTCACATCTCAATGCATCCCGACCCAGTACACATGTCTGCGCAGTTGCCCTAGCATTCTCTTTTCATCCACATGTCTGCGCAGTTGCCCTAGCATTCTCTTTTCATCCACATGTCTGCGCAGTTGCCCTAGCATTCTCTTTTCATCCACATGGGCAGGCCCATGTGCTTGTTGCATTACACCATCTCGCAAGTTGTGGGGTACTAAAAATTGTTCTCTGGTCAACTGGCCTTTTGGGTTTTCCCACTTCCAGTAAAGAACACCGTCGATCAAATGGAGGGAATCAAACATCGCTCACAGTGCTTTCGTCTCTTGCGATTTATCGACTACTTGCTCCCAGTGTGGTTGGGTACCCGTACCCAACCTGGATATGACTGGGGACAACTGAGGATCATCCATCTGTTGGAGTTTCAACTCTTCTGAAGCCAATTGATCCATCAATGTAAGGCCAAGTATAGTCAACTCATCTGGTGCACTTGCAGTAGTCTCATGAGCCTCCCTCCTCTCACAGTAACCACAATTGTTCTGTGCGCCATGGCCTTTGGGATAGTGCATCTGCATTTTCGTGTTGAGATCCATTTGTCCATCTAGATTTATGAAGTGCATCAGCCACGTAAGAGAGGCATGGTCAGTTCTTATGGTTAAACTACCCATATCGAGGCCATAGGGCTCAAAGAACTTTAAAGCCTCCACAACGGCAAGTAGCTCTTTCCTCGTCACACAGTAATTGTGCTGGGTTTTTGACAGGCACTTGCTGAAGTCAGCAATGACTGTTTGCTTCCTCTCGTGGGTCTGAGACAGAACTGCCCCAATAGAAACATCGCTAGCATCGGCATACGGGATAAATGGTTCTCCAGCTCGAATGTGACCCAACACTGGTGCTTGCTGCAGCTTAAGGGTGTCAAACGCTACCTGGCATTCTCGTGGCCACATGAAGTCCTCATAGTTTTCTGCTCGATATAATGGCATCATTAATTCAGCCAAGTGAGGAACGAATTGTCGGTAATATGAGCACAGACCCACAAAGGAACGAATCTCTGCAGTAGATACTGGAGTAGGCCAACTTAAATTGCCTCCACCTTTCTCAGATCTATCATTACGCCCTGGGGAGTGACTACATGGCCAAGATACATCACGGTTCGTTGTAGAAACGAACATTTCTCAGCATTGAGCTTTAGATTAGCTTCCTTCAACTCCGTAAGTACTGCCTTCAATTTAGATACGTGTTCATCAACAGTTGGTGTGTGAATGAGTACGTCATCAAGATTAACTACAACAGACCCTTGGTCAATGTACTCCTTCAGGACCTAGTGCATGACCCTCTGGAATGTAACAGGAGCATTAGTCAATCCAAATGGTATGACAGTGAATTCCCATAACCCAATGGGGAAATGAGCCAGGCCTCAGCAGGCCTGCCGGCTCATTAGTCCGTGATATGCACTCGACTCGACGCTGCGAGTGGTTGAGGTCGTGTGCAGCGGAGTCGCGGTGCGGGTTGCGCGTTAAGGGCTGACAGTAGTCAGCTCCTGGATCTCAGTCTGATTGGAGGGGGGGCACCACGTCTCCAGGCCTTTGCGCCTGTTTGCCCATGCCTGCGTGTAGACGTGAAATCTGCCCACCGCTGCCTTGTCGGGGAGGAGCTGGGCTGCCTTGCCCATTGAGGGAACGCTCTATCCGAGCGTCGCTGTATAGAGGGTAGGAGAAGAACGTGGGCCGCGTTCTCTGCGGCCCCTCCACAGGGGCCGTTGGTGAAGTGGTGGCGCTTAAAGAAATGCAGCCGCTCGTTGAAGGCGCCATGGCCCGAGAGCAGCTGCACTGCCACAAAGGACGGCTGCCACCAGCCCATCCGCAGGCGCCTCTCGACTGAGGGGAGGAGGCTGTGAATGTGCCGCGCTGTTGTGCCATTGTCCCAGCGTGCCTGCCACATGACCACTATGGCGTCTAAGCGACACTCAGTTTCCGCTCGATCGAGACTTCTTCCTGAAGTGAGGGGACCAGGGTCTGGAGTGGCCCTCGGTACTCCCCGATGCAGTTTCGCTTGGCGCACGACTGAAAAACTATGAGGTCCAGGGGTGCAAGCATTTGAAGGGCAAGATGGGATGTGGTGCGGTACACCGGCAGGACGGCCAGGAGGATATCCCGTTGCATGGTGAGTGCCAATTGCCTGTCTCGTTGCATGGGGTGCACCCACGATGTTGCCGCCAAGTATCGCACCACGGGAATAAACACGGCCCGGTACTATTGATGCCGGGTGTAAGCGGAGGCTCCCCAGGTTGGCCCTGCTAGGGATCTTACTTGGGCAGTGAGGGCGGAGCATTCGGACCTCAAGAAGGCCATGTGCTTGGCTGGGCACCCACGGGGGCAGAAAACGGTGTCCCCACGGCGACCCTTGAGCCTCCAGCCAGCTCCACTCGCTGCGGGGGTATGGAGGGGCCCGAGCGAAGGACCACAAGTTGCGTCTTTGCGGGGGACAGCCGGAGGTGGACCCGATTGCACCAACCCAGGACTAGGCGCATGGCCTGCCACAGGTGGAGCCTGATCAGGCCGAGGTGCGCTGCCTCAACCACAAACGTCACGTCGTCAACAAAGGCGATGGGTGCGTAACCGTTGCGGTGGAGGAGGCGGAGTAGAGGGTCGAGCAGGACTGCCCACAAAATTGTGGACACCCTGAGGTGACATTCAGGGTTGCCCTTTGGTCGCCTGTGCCAGTGGTGGCCACCCGGTCTTCAAGGAAGCTCGATATGAGTCCGAAGAGGTTTGGCAGTAGAGGCATGCGCTGCAGTGAGCCGAGCACCGCCAGCCACCAAAGGCGCCGCTCACATCCAGGAAGGCTGCCACGACTATGTGCCGGCTACTGGTGTGGACCATCCCCTAGAGACAGCGGATTGTGTCCTCTGTTCTGCAGCCAGATACACCCCCGAACTGGTGCTCGTGGATGGCAGCGTGAATGATGCCACGGATGGAGGCAAGCACCAGTCTCTCCAGCCACTTGCCCTCGATTGGCAAGAGGCTGATTGGCCGAAAGGCATTGGCTGCAAGGGGGACTCGCTGCCGTCTTTTTGTAAAGAAGATGACGGCGGCCCGCTGGAGGCGGCGGGGGAAGTACCCGAGGGTGAGGCAGGCATTAAACAGACTGGTGGACCTCTCTGTGATGGTGGCCGGTGCGTGCTGGTATGCTGCTGCGTATGTCATGGTGGGCCCCACCGGCCCGGGAGATTTGAGAGGGGCTATGGCATGCAGCGCCTCTCGTACGTCCGCAAACGTCCAAAGGGGGCAGTTGATTACTGCAGGCGGGATCAGGCCGCCTCTCTGTCCATCCGGTCAGCCTGTGTGTCATTGGCGGCGTCATCGGGAGGGAAGGCGGCAGCGAGTCGAGGCGGGTTGGCCTCACGAATGGACGCGTTGGCAGGGAGGCCGTAGGGTGGCACGGACGGCAGGGGGTTGATGGCTCTACGGGCGAGTTTGTAGGGAGAGGCCCATGGATGGTTCGAGAGCTCGTGAGTGGTGAATCTACGCCATGAGGTGCGTTTGGCTCTGCGGATTCGCCGGGCGTCGCGATACTGGGCCATTAGCAGGTGGCAGCAGGCCGGGGTAGCTCGTGAGGCGGCGCACGCTGTCGCAGCTGGCCTGTACCTCGTCGCTCCACCAGGATACATGCCCTTTGAGGGGTGGCCACTGTGGGTACGGATCGTCGCGTGCTCCGCATGACTATGGCCGAGAGCGAAGTGAGGTCGGCGTCTATTGACAACTCCGTGTACTGGGTTGTGGTGGGGGACAGGTGTCAAGCCTTCCTCGACGCAGGTTGTGAGCTTTTGCCAGTCCGGTGAGGCAAAGTTCTGTCAGCATCGACAGTGAGTGCGAGGAGCACGCGCTGCGCTCAGGCGCTTGAACGTCCAGGTGAAGAGGGTGTGGTCGGCCCCCTCCACGTGCCGCTGTCTCCAGTTGGAAGCTGATAGGAGGAAGGACGTTGAGAAGACCATGTCTATGTGAGACGTCCCTTGGGTCCCCGTGAACGTCGGTTTGCCGGCCACGCCCAATGGCTGCAGGCCCGCCGCATTGACTATGGCCATGACCTCCGATCCCCGGGCATCAGCAACCACGGAACCACGGAACTCCTTGGTACAACTACAGCTGTGAGCTGGGGCTGGTGGGCTAGTGATGGCGGGGGTGCACAACGTGGGGGGCTGGAAAGTGTATGTGGCCTGTCAAGGCGCCGTGTGGCTCCTGCAAGAGGAGCAGGTGCAGAGGAGCGGTGAGGGCTAGTTGGTGCAGTAGGTGGTGCGGTGTAAAGCGCTTGCCTACGTTCAGGCACCCCATGAACAGGTCAGGCCTAGGCCTAGGTCTCCATGAGTCCTCCATCGCAGTTCGGGTCCCCCTCCGCCTGGGGTGCTCGGGCCTGTGCTATAATCCACACGGACGGACGGAGGCTCGTAGTGCCGCCAGATAGCTGGGGCACGTGTCCGCAGTCGCTGGGTGGTTCGTGGGCCTCTTGGATCTGGCACAGTTGACGCAGGAAACGACGCTGCGGTTCGGACAGTCCTGAGTGGCATGGCCTAAGGGACACTGGCCGCAGGCAGGTGCGGCTGTGCATTTGGCCATGCTATGGCCAAAACCCTGGCACTGGTGGCACCTTGTCAGGGAGACGTGGTCCCTCATTGGTAGGGCCAACCATCCCAGACGTAGCTTCTCGCGCAGCAAGCGCAAGCGGTCTAGGAGACCTCAAACACCCAAGAGGTGTAAGGTAGTCCCTTGCGACCTGTACGGTAGATGGGTAGTAGCTCGTCGTTGTGGTTTGCTAGGAAGGGATTGCTCTGCCTGAGGTCCCTCATGAGATCGTCGGGTGACAGAGAGGTCCCCTGAGCAACACTCGGGGCCGCTTGGTAGGCACAGAAGTTGCGTGGTCCCCGTTCACTTCCCTAGTGAGGGAGAGGATCTTATCCGCATCTTGTGGGGTCGCCACCTCAAGAGCCACACCTGATCCTGTTTTGCGAAAACGCTTGACGTTAATGTCGCTGAGGTCTGCAGCAACGATGGCGTCATACCAGGCTGCTGAGTCAGCCTGGGGGTCCTTGGGGCGCACAATGACGGTTGCTGTTGCATTGTCACGCGGGACAGGGCCGCCTCGCTTCGCTAGCCATTCTCAAATCTCACACTTGGGGGACTCAACGGTGGGAAGGGGCTGTGCAGCTCGCGTGGGGGCGATCGGAGATGGCTGGAGGGCGGATGGTTGTGGGCCTGAGGCCCAGGCTCGACGCCTCTTTCTCTTTCTTCCGCCTGCTGGCTGCCACTCAACGGAGGGTAGGGGCGCGGGTAGACCAGCGGCTCCAGCGGGGTTAGGGCCGGCCTGGGTACTGAGATTGCCTGTGGATGGCGATCTAATAGTACTCGGTCCTCTAGAGCACGGAGCCAGTCAGTAACAGGGGTGATGGCATCTTCCAGCGTCTGCTTGAGCACTGCCAGCAGTTCTTGCGAGGTGGTGGTGGGGGGTTCTGGGCCAACAGGGGTGGGTGAAGGGACATCTGCAGTTACTGTGGGAGGCGTTACACGGGATGCCATGTACTCCACAACGCAGACCATAGCGTCGATGTGATCAACAAGCGAGTCTAGAATTTGCACGGTTCTCTGGTGATTGAGAACGGCAGTGAGGACGCGACTTCGGAGCTCTTGTATAGTGCTGATCGCTTCTGTGTGGTCCTCTGGGACTTGCAGGTCCACAGCCTCCAGGGCAGAAGGGTCATGGGGGGGGGGGGAGTGTCCGCAGAAATTGCGCGAATGTTGCCAGCACCGTAGGTGGCCCCCGTGCACGAGTTGTGGGCTGACCAGCATCCCTCTAACAGGCAGTGTGAGCAGTGTGGGCTGACCAGCATCCCTGAAACACTGATTTTTCTCGATCTTTCTCCACCAATGGAATCTGCCGGTAGCCAGATTGTAAACCAAGAGTAGTGAACCACTCACTTCTTCCTAGTGTGTGCAGTGTGTGCGCAATGTGAGGCAGTGGGCGGGAATCTTTGATGGTAACTCCATTGACTTTTCTGTAATCAACACAAAATCTCCAGTCCCCTGTTTTCTTTTTCACCATAACAACTGGGCTGGCCCAAGAACTTCTCGATTTCACAATCACGCCTTGCTCCAACATCTTGTGCAGTTCTTCAGCAATAACCTTGTTTCTCACAGGGCACATTCGCTGCGGCTGTTGTTTAATAGGGCAGTGACCAGCAACATTGATTCTGTGTTCGCCAACCAGGCATCGTCCCAATTCTTGCTTATACGCTGCAAACAGTTCGATTCTCTTGCAGTAGATTAATGAATCTGTTGAGCTGGGTTCCAGTGAAGTCCTTCAACCCCTGGCTGTAAATGCTTGTTAGTTGATGTGTCGCTGCATCCAGATCTTGCTGTTCTGTTAAACACAGTTCGGAAATCTGCAGATGCGCCTCTTTCATCTCGTTTCCTTCCTTCAACCTGAGTTTTTGCCCTGCAATGGACACAGTCCCTTTGCCTACGTCAATAACACATCTTCTGTCTCGTAACAAATCAATTCCAACAATGCACTCGCCTTCTATGGGCGCCACTATAGCGTTGACCCTGCATCGAACTCGTTTTCTCAGATCCAATGGAATGACAGCCTTTCCTAAAATTGATGTTTTTCCCTCGTTGCAGTTCGCAAACAGACTTCAGAGCCGACTGGCTGAATAGTCAGTCCTGCCTTGGCTATCGCTTGTGGACTAACAAATGTATCTGACGCTCCGGTATCCACAACGAGGAGCATGGTACAGATCCCAAATGCCCACGAATTGTCAATGCAGTGCCGCCTCCAGCTCGATATAGAATGGCGTCTTCAGATCTGGGGGTTTCTTCTGGTGCCAAACTATACCCCTCTAGAATGGCCTTCTTCCGTTTCCCGTCTCTTCTTCCTCTTGTCTGCCGATTCATTCGCGGTCTTCTCTTGTTCGTAAGCCCCCGGTGGGACAATTACGGAGGTAGTGGACCGGTTGGTCACAGCGCCAACACAGCACTTTTGAGCGTTGTCTTTCAGTAACAAGAATCTTTCAGAGATCACTTTCAGGGTTTCTAGGTGCTTCATTACTGTGGACCTTCTTTGTGGTGATTCTTGCAACAGCTTCCATCCGTAGTGCAACAGTAAGGGCGTCCTTCATGGATTTAGGCCAAGCAGTAAGCACTGTAAGTTATTTGGCCTAATTAAGAACGATTCTGAAAACTATGAACATTAAACTTTATCAAGCAATAAACACTTCGTCCACGAACGCGTAAAACATTATCACCATTATCCCAAGTTTTTGGTTTCTAATCACGCGTCGTCAACGTTTCACTTGGAAACCTCACAAAACTTTTCCCCCTTCTTCCCGAAGAAACGAGTAAAGCGATCAATATGTACCACCTTGTAGGTCCTTCCTTTTTGGATGCACACTACTACATCATTCAACCTCACAACAATATATTGTCTTGAAAAGTAAGAAAAATTTGTAAATAGAAAGCGTCATGTGAAAATTGAACCTTAACGATTCTGATACGGCCGAACTTATACCCCGTTTCACTTAAATATGGGTTTACATTTGAACTGTAATTTATGTTTTGAAATTTAATTGACATACCTGGACAGCACGGTACTTCGGCGAGCTTCGAAAGGCGTGAGCCCAGGCCTGGAGCAGCTCGAGAAGCTTGTTTCTAACGCTTTCATGCGTAGTTGATCTGATGATGTCCCTCAAGAACTCCATGTATGCCTTCGTGCCGATTTCATCATGAATAGGAGAACCGCAGTTTTTGACTATTGACTCCAAAACCTGAAATAAGCAGAGTTGTCTAAGTTCATTTTCAGGGTAAATCGTGAGGAAAAATACTTTCTGTTGAGAAATCTCCAGTACCTTATTATTACTACAGATGTTTTGGGCTCAACAATGTTCTTCAATAAATTAATTTTTAGTCTCGTTCTTTAACAACACTCAAGGTTTTCTTTTTTCTCTTAAAAATAAGATTATCCCATATCCTCGACATTTTTGGTACCTCTGGTGAAGACATGGAAGGGATAATCAGGAAAATAAACGTTCTTCGGCGGATAGTCAGGGAGGCTATCGCAACAGTGGAAGCAGTGATTGCTAGAGGCGATGGTTCGGCCGTCCATCGAAGTTTTGGAGTCATGCAGAGGAGAGCGGTCAATAATGTTTGCTCTTGATGAAGACATTTCGGCAAGAATTATTGAAGATACAACGGTGATGGGTATGGCAGAAATTGACAAGGAGCTGGAGGAAATTGAAATGCCGCACAGCAGCGTGGTAGACGTAAGGGGGCAATACGATACGTACTTCCAAAGTACGACACCCCAAGTAAGTGATGCAATATTTAGTAATGTAGGACCATCGAAGAATATGAGGAATTTACAACTTCCAAAAATTGAGCTTAGGAAATTCGATGGATACATTAAGAATTGGTTGGCATTTTGGTCTCAATTTTCGAAGTTGGATGAAGATGAAAGTTTGTCTGCTGTTGATAAATTTGCTTATTTGCGAGATGCGATGGTTCCAGGTTCTCCAGCAGCTGATTTGGTGAACAGTTACGTACTTTCGGAGCAAAGTTACCCCAAAGTAGTGCAACATTTGAAAGCAAGATTTGCTAGAGATGGCTTACTTATTGAAACTTATGTGCGTGAGCTATTGTCACTAGTAATGCAAAATCAGAATGGACGAAGTATAGGTATAAGACCTCTTTTTGACAAACTAGAAACACAACTAAGGGCTTTAGAATCGCTAGGTCTATCGTCGAATAAGTTTGCTGCGATGTTGAAGCCACTAGTAGAGTCAGCACTTCCAGAAGAAATTTATAGGGCATGGGAACGATCTCGGACACTCCTCAGATTCGAAGATAATTCAAATCAAGAAGGTGAAGAATTAGAAGCTCTATTGCAATTTTTACGAGCTGAAGTAGAGAGTGAGCAACGAATATTACTAGCAAAAACAACTTTCGGAGAATCTAAAGAGCTTAGTATGCCTTACTCTGCCTCTTCATTTCATTCAGGTTCCGGTTTTAAAAAGGGAAATAAACCAGGGGCCAGTTCTCTTAATAAACCAGGAGCTAGTTCATATTCTGAAGCACCGAGTTCTAAAACGAATAGGAAGAGGGTCACAGGACAGGAATGGTCCTGTGTGTGGTGTGAGCGCAACTCCCATCAGTTTACAGAATGCTGTAAGGCCCACAGGTGGACTCTTAGTGCGAGGAGAGATTGGCTAAGTAAAAAAGGAGCGTGCTTTGTTTGCCTGAAGCTAGGCGGGCATTTAGCGTCAAATTGTAAGGCATTCGTTCAGTGTATGCTCTGTCCTGGTCGCCATTACACGATTTTGTGTTCAAAACATGTTGCAGCGTCAGATCAAAACACAACTTCGGCTCCATAAACCTCTGGGACTTCACAGGTAGAGGATGATGGGGAAAGGGAAAGTTTTGCAGTATTGTTGTCAAATCAGATGAGCCCCACGCTACTGCAAACGTTACAAGTCGCAATCAAGTCGAGAATGAAAGTTCAAATTGTTAGGGTTTTCTAGATTCGGGATCTCAAAGAAGCTATATCACAAAAGAGTTGGATTCAAACATGAATCTTGAGGCTGTAGGAGTGGAAAATTTAAGTCATAGTCTCTTTGGTGGGTTAGAAACCAAAGTTAGAACACATAAGAAATACAGAATTTCCCTGCAGGGTTTGAATCGGACAACTGACTTCATCCGTTCAGTATTAGACGGAGACAAAATATGCAGCTATGTGCCTCGATTAGCCAACAAGAACGTAATAGATCGTTTACGTCGGGCGAATATAATTTTGTCTGATGTTGGCCCAGATTCTCCACCTATTGACATATTACTCGGTGCGGATGTAATAGGAAATATGATGACTGGCACAATCATGCATTTAAATGATAATTTAATGGTTATTGAAACTTCTCTTGGTTGGACAATAATGGGCCCTACATTTAAAAACGCATCTCGAGTTACAGGTGTTTGGAAACCCTCGGGATATGTGATACAGATGAATGTAACAAGGATATAATCAAAAGGGAAGGAACAAGGCCGATATGAAGTTGCACTGCTGTGGAAGGCCAATAAACCCGGTCTTATATGTGTGGCGAACACCGGATTCGTTTATGTTGCCATCGTGATTGTATATACGTACGTGTAATTATTTCAGTCTCTTATCAACCACCAAACTAGTCACGTGAATATTCTTCTGAAATAAAAGTGAATATTATTTTCCGTTATCGAGACTCCTCATTGGTGACCCCGACGATTGAATGGAAATCAAACAACACTCGGAGGAGAAATGGTACTCCCACGGGACAACGCTCAGCTCAACGCAGAACTCCTAGCCCAGCTCGAGCAGCTTCGAAACGATAACCAGCGACTTAGTGATCAACTGGCGCAGCAGCAAAACCAACAACTCTACAACGTAGCAGCTGCACCCAATTATCAAAACATCGTGCCCGAACCAATCCACGCAGCAGCAGTACATTGCGTCGCTGTCAAATTGCCACCGTTTTGGACAGATCGACCAAGCCTGTGGTTCGCGCAAGCGGATTCTCAATTTTTTATCTCCAACATAACAAGCGAGGTAACAAAATTTCATTATGTTGTATCGCAATTAGAAACTCGCATAGCCGTGGAAGTTGAAGACGTCATCAATACGCCACTGGCTGATCACCCATACACGTATTTATTCGCTAAACTAATAGAACGCTTATCGGTTTCCAAAGAGCAGCGGGTGAGGCGACTCATCAGTGAAGAGGAGCTTGGCGTTCTCAAACCATCGCAATTTTTACGCCATTTGCGGACACTCGCCGGAACCGCAGTCATCCAAGACAATCTCTTGCGACAGCTTTGGCTCAGACGACTCCCAGAAAATGTCCAAGCTATTCTCACCACACAGCCAGAATTGACGTTGGAAAAGCTCTCAGAACTCGCTGAGAAAATCATCAAAGTGTCGCCAACAATCCCTAACCTCTCTGACTGAACCGCCTCTTCCGAACCGAATCCTCCTGACCAAACGCTTATTTACGCAATCGAAACACTCACTCAACAAATTGCTCAACTTTCTTCACGGAATCTCAGAAACCAAAGCCCGCGCTGCCACAACTACGGTCGATCACGCAGTAATGATCGAAACGTCTGAGGTGAATCCAACCCCTCTCGCCTGTGCTGGTATCATGAAAAATTCCAAGAAAAGGCACAAAAAATGCATTCAACCCTGCAGCTACAAATCGGGAAACCCCAATAGGAATGGCTAATCGTGAAGACGGCAACAAACTGCTCATCTCCAGGAAGCCATCTCTTTGTCACAGACCGTACATCAAAAAAGGATTTCTTGATCGATACTGGCTCCAACCTCGGTTGTTTCCCTCGTCGATTCCTAAATGAACGCCTCTCGGCTACCGATTTCGACTTGAGTGCAGCCAACAGCAGTAAGATCACAACTTACGGTTTTCGCACAATAAATCTAGAATCAGACTGGCGGCCTTGCGGTGATTACCGGCAACTCAATTGTCGCACAATTCCTAATCGTTACCCAGTATGCCATATCCACGACTTCACCTGCAATTTGGAAAGTTGCACAATATTTTCCAAAATCGACCTCGTCAAAGCTTACAACCAAATACCTGTTTTCAAAGATGATATTTGTAAAACAGCCATCACTACACCTTTTGGACTGTTTGAATTTCCTTTCATGACTTTCAGTCTCCGCAACGCAGGCCAAACTTTCCAACGTTTCATAGATGAAGTTCTACATGGGTTAAAGTTTTGTTACGCTTACATTGATGACATTCTTGTTTTCTTTAGATCTATTGAACAACACAAGCATCACCTTAAGATCTTATTTGAACGCCTCTTACGCTATGGAATCGTCATCAACGCATCAAAATGCGAGTTTGGCGTTCCAGAACTGGAGTTTATCGGGTATACTGTGTCATCTTCTGGAATCCGACCTCCTCAAGACCGAATCCTGGCCATCAAAGATTTTGCCTTACCTCAGACTGCACAAGACTTACGTCGTTTTCTAGGGATGATGGAGTTCTATTGCCGTTTTATTCCACATGCATCCGAATTCGAAGCACCCCTCCACGAAGCTATCAGCAAGCCTTTGCTCAAAGGTTCACAGAAAGTACCTTGGACACAAGCACTTGAAGAAGCTTTTCAAGCTTGTAAAAATTGTCTCTCTTCAGCCACTTTACTAGCTCACCCTCGAATTGGCGTGCCTCTGTTACGGGGGGAAGGAAATTTGGAGATGCTTTTGAAGAGCTGCTGACTAAGGCAAAAATTACGGCAATCGCGCCGGAGATTCGATCCACAACCCTCCACTTACGTCGAGAATTATGAATCGACCGTCTTACCGCAAGACCACGATGAACCGCTTCCTTTGATAGGAGTCAGCACATCTCCCCCCTCGTCTATTAACCGCTACTCCTGGAGCGGACTCCTTTAAGGAAAGAATTTACGAGAGTTGAGCGAATCCCCGGAAAATCCGATCTTTGATTCGAGAAACGAGAGGGCTACAAGGAAAGTCTTCGTTCTTTCGCATTGTAGTAGGCGCGTCGCCCATTTTACCTTCGCGCCGGAACTTTCACAGCGTCAGCGAATCCCGGACCCGAGAACTCGTCTCATTATTTTTCTCTCTTAATTTTTCTCTCGGGGCCTCTTCTTTTTCTTGGAAAGAAGAAATTCGACCATTAGTTGGGCGCCAATTGTTACGGGGGGAACGAAATTTGGAGATGCTTTTGAAGAGCTGCTGACTAAGGCAAAAATTACGGCAATCGCGCCGGAGATTCGATCCACAACCCTCAACTTACGTCGAGAATTATGAATCGACCGTCTTACCGCAAGACCACGATGAACCGCTTCCTTTGATAGGAGTCAGTCATCACACCTCTTGGTTTATTCACAGACGCCTCGAACCACGCCATCGGTGGTTGTCTTCAACAGCTGGTAAATAATTCTTGGCAACCACAAGCTTTTGGTTTATTATTCATTCTGAATAATAACCCTATGTTTTCGGTCACGAAAAATTTTTTACCACCCCCCCTCAAAATTTGATACTTTACGTTTCAAGACATGGAGATTCCAAATTTGCAATGTCCGTCCGCCGTCCGGGCCGTTTTGTGCTTTTAACGTGGTCTAAAAAATTCGTTCTTTCGCCCAAAAATCCGATTTGGTATCTAGTTGTGCCCGCCATCTCGGCAATCCGATCGGACGAAGCCCGTGGTTGTAATGGGCAAAAAACGGTTAAAAAACTTAACGAAACGCAGTACAACGCGGGAGCTACAAGCGTTTCGTCGTTTGAATTCCCTCCGCCCCGCCCGTCTCTTTAAAAAACCAACCGCTCTCGAGGCGGGTCGCTTCCCTCCCAACGACTCCGCCTCCCCCACTCGCCTTTCGCTTCGAGCGCCCCCGTTCCTATTTCCCCGACGTTTTGGTTTTAATACGATTCAATTTTTTTAGATTCTTTCGTTTCATTCTCATTTTGGTTTTTTTCATAGATTTTTGGTTAAATTTTGATAGTATTTAGCGTGCGTGTTTTCATATTAAAATTCAGTTTTTTCTAGATACTTGCGTTTTTTTTGTTTATTTTAATATTACGATTCAGTTCTTTTCGACCTTTTTTGGTTTATTATTCATTCTGAATAATAACCCTATGTTTTCGGTCACGAAAAATTTTTTACAACCCCCCCTCAAAATTTGATACTTTACGTTTCAAGACATGGAGATTCCAAATTTGCAATGTCCGTCCGCCGTCCCCGTCCCCGTCCCCGTCCGCCGTCCGGGCCGTTTGTGCCTTTAACGTGGTCTAAAAATTCGTTCTTTCGCCCAAAAATCCGATTTGGTATCTAGTTGTGCCCGCCATCTCGGCAATCCGATCGGACGAAGCCGTGGTTGTAATGGGCAAAAACGGTTAAAAAATTAACGAAACGCAGTACAACGCGGGAGCTACAAGCGTTTCGTCGTTTGAATTCCCTCCGCCCGCCCGTCTCATTAAAAACCAACCGCTCTCGAGGCGAGCGAGTGACCTCCCGCCGCTTCCCTCCCAACGACCGGTCTCTCCCCATTCGCCTTACTCTTCCAATTTCCCGACGTTTTCGTTTTAATACGATTCAATTTTTTAGATTCTTTCGTTTCATTCTCATTATGTTTTTTTCATAGATTTTTGGTTAAATTTTGATATTAGTATTTAGCGTGCATGTTTTCATATTAAAATTCAGTTTTTTCTAGATACTTTCGTGTTTTTTTTGTTTATTTTAATATTACGATTCAGTTCTTTTCGGCCTTTTTTTGGGTTTCATTATGATATTTTTCGATGCTGAATCGAACAGGATGGGTCTCGGAGCATTAATGCTAGGTCAAGCTGATTATCCGAATAATAAACCGTTGTGTAATAATTTGCAGCGTTTTTGGGTTTCATTATGATATTTTTCGATGCTGAATCGAACAGGATGGGTCTCGGAGCATTAATGCTAGGTCAAGCTGATTATCCGAATAATAAACCGTTGTGTAATAATTTGCAGGGTTTTTCTCAAAGAAGATGAGCAATAAGCAAGCAGAATCACCAGCATATTACCGAGAGCTCCTTGCTATCTATGAATCGGTCCAAGATTTTCGTCATCTTCTTGAAGGCCATCACTTGACAAGTTTTACTGACCATAAACCGTTGACGTACGTTTTTCAGCAGAAACGTGATAAATTTCCTCCCGTACAAAGAAATCAACTCTAATTTATTTCCGAATTTACAACAGATATCCAACATGTCACTGGAACACAGAACACCGTTGCCGATACACTCTCGTGTATAGAAGCCCACTAAAAAGCTCTGGATTACGAAGCACTTGTCAAAACTCAAGAGACAGACGAGGAACTGAAAGCCCACCTACGCAAATCTGAATCTCTTCAACTCAAAGAAATAAACATCCTCGGATCTACATCTGTGTACTGTGATGTGTCTTCTGGCAAACCGAGACCCTTTCTTCCAGCTACATTCCGCAGACGAGCATTCGAACAACTCCACAACCTCAGTCATCCTGGCGCCAGTACTACCATCAAGTTAGTAAGCGATCGTTTCATCTGGCCTTCAATTCGAAAGGATTGCCGTGCCTAGACTCGAGCTTGCCTTGAATGTCAATACACCAAAATCTCACGTCACGTCAAGTCTCCAATAGGCACCTTCGAACTTCCATCTCACCGTTTCTTCCATGTGCACGTCGATCTCATCGGCCCTTTACCTATTGCTCACTCCTTCAGGTACTGCTTGACTGTCGTCGACCGTTTTACTCGATGGCCCGAGGTCTACCCATTGGAAAATATCACTGCCGAATCCATAGCACAAGCATTTCTTTGTTGCTGGATTTCTCGTTTCGGCTGCCCTCAAATAGTCACTTCCGATAGAGGATCCCAATTCACATCGTTTCTTTTCCATGCTTTCAAGGACTATTTCGGTCAAGCACAAGCTCACTACCAGCTGGCACCCCACTGCCAACGGGCAAGTCGAATGCCTCCAACGGCCCTTGAAAGCTGCTACCATGGCCCACGCAAACACTAATTGGATTGAAGCACTTCCACTGGTTCTTCTCGGCATTTGCTCTGCTTTCAAAGCCGACATACACTCATCCTCAACCGAGCTCGTCTACGGCGAACCTCTTAGACTTCCTGGTGAGTTTTTCGCGGCCAACACTACGGGTTCCGAAGACATACCAACATTCCTCACCACTTTACGCGAATACGTGAGGCGACTGAGACCAACACCAACATCCAGACACGTAAACCATGGGTCTTTCATTTACAAAGAACTAGACCACTGTACTCACGCATTTTTACGGGAAGGACCAGAGAGACGATCCCTACAGCCACCTTACAGAGGGCCATACGAAATCATTGACCGCGACAAGAAAACAATAACTTTGACTTTAAAAATCAACAATAAACCGGACAAAGTCACGATCGACAGGGTTAAACCGGCTTTCTTTTGGAATGAGCAGGAAACACCGACATCATCACTAAAAAATACGCCTCATGAACCAGCAGCAACTACAACGAGTTCCAGAGATCTACCAGCATCATCATCACCAAAGCTTGAAACCACGACCCGTTCTGGTAGAAAGGTCCGATTTGCCGACCGTTTTCAACCCTGACCACATCGACTCTGCAGGGGGGTAGTATGGCGAACACCGAATTCGTTTATGTTGCCATCGTGATTGTATATACGTACGCGCAATTATTTCAGTCTCTTATCAACCACCAAACTACGTGAATATTCTTCTGGAATAAAAGTGAATATTATTTTCCGTTATCGAGACTCCTCATATGTAACAGATTAACAGCGGAAAAAATATTGATATCGACAACTAAGAATTTATTGCAAACGAGTAAGTTCCTAGACTACAGTAAAGTTTAGTTGGAGTGGGCAGAGTTAGGCATTATTGAACTGGTTCCAGACACAGAAGACAAGCACATAGGTTTCTATTTACCTGATAGGGCAATTATCAAGGAATCTAGCCAGTCGACAAAACTTCGACCAGTCTTTGATGCTTCCGCTAAAGACTATAATGGAGTTTCATTGAATTCTCAACTTGACAAAGGGCCTAATTTAATCAAGGATACACTGAAACTCTTATTTCTCTTTCGTAGAAGGGTACGGCTGACATTGCCAAAGCGTTCTTACAAATAAGTATTTTGCCAGAACACAGAAAATTTCTTAAATTTTTGTGGTGGGAGGACGAGAGAAATAAAATGATAGAATATTGGCATACAAGAGTAGTGTTTGGAGTCCCATCAAGTCCTTTCATTCTTAACGCAACCATTGAGCACCATATTAAAAATGCTCCTAATGAATTCAAGGAAGTAGCTAAAAAACTTCAAGGGACTTTTTATATGGATAATGTTGTGACAAGTGTGGATACCAGGATGAACTCATACAGCTTATGGACCAATCGCAAAAGTTAATGGAGTTAGGAAAGTTTGAGTTGAGGCAGTGGGCTAGCAGACCAATCTCGATAGGGCCTCCGTCTAGTGAGCCCTTATCGATATTAGGAGTTCATAGGGATAGAGCTAATGACGAGTTACTCGTGAACCGTAATCCAACCCATTCTTTAGGGCAGATCACAAAAAGAACAGTGTTGTCCATGGTTCATGCTTATTTTGATCCACTAGGGCTAATTTGTCCGTACACCTTGTGGCCAAGGTTGGTATTACAGGATGCTTGGGCGTCAAAAGGAGACTGGGATGATGATTTAGCGCTACATTTAAAGAAGAGGATAACTTCTTGGGTCCAAGTAGCAGAACTAATATCACAATGTAGGATAAAGAGAAGACTGACATTCGAGAAATGGGAGCAGGCAAGAGCGAGTCTTCATGTTTTTTTGTGATGCCAGACAGACTGCATATGCAACTTGCATTTTCCTAAGAGGTTTTTCAAGATTCTGTGCAAATACAATTCCTACGAGCCAAAACCAGGATTGCACCTAGGAAACACAAGTTGTCAATTCCTGAGTTGGAGCTTATGGCTGCACTCATTGGCGTTAGAATGTGGCGGAACTTAACTCAAGCATTGGAGTTCCCAGATTTCCCTACCTATTTTCGGAGTGATTCAAGGGTTGCACTGTACTGGATCAAAGGAGCTAGTGATTGGTTGGTATTTGTGAGTTACAAATCGGTGAGATAAGAAAATTGTCGAAGCCAAATGAGTGGTTTCATGTTCCTGGGGCGATAAATCATGCCGGTAAGTTGCCATCCAGAGGGTGTACCGCTAGAGTTTTGTTTGAGTTGAAATGGTGGGAAGGACCAGAATGGTTAATGTTGGAAGAGAATTGGCCCAAGGATAATTGTTTACAATATACCGGGGTAGCCAACCCTAATTTCTCTTGAATCAAAAAAAGCGGACTGTATTTTCAAACACCCCGGATCCGATCAAAATTAGTTCCTTCCCCCTTGTCTGTAAACTATGCCTCCGCCGATGCCGAGACCTCGCCGACCTGAAAAGGAAACAAATGCAGGAACTGAAAAATAGGAACTTGAGGGACTCACCTTTAAGAACGTGACAGAAGCTTTTCCCCGGCCGGGAAACACTGAACTTAGCTAGGAGAACCACTTCGTCGCGTCACAACTACACTTAGCGGAAGCTCCACAAAAAGGGGGGGTAAAAGATGATTAATATATCGCTATTTACACGTCAAAAAAATAACTCCGTCTCGATCGACCGCTCGATGGAAAGTAATAGGTGAGAAGGAAAGGATGGTGGTCTGTGGGAGGTGAGGCGGACACCTGGAGGGGAAAACGATAAGGGCCAGGCGGTGGGCCCCTGGGCGAATCGGCGGGAAGCAGCTTACGTTTCAAACAATAATACAGAGCTTGGTGAGGGAGACCAAGAAGAGGTCAATAGAGAGGTCTCCAAGGGTAAAGCTGCTACTGTGTTGGCAGCAGGGAGTCAAAACATAGAGTGTGGTCTACCTGAATTTTCTAAGTTCGTGAGAATTGTTACGTCTGTAGAAACAATGTTAAGGTGTTCTCAAGACAGGAGAACGCAGTAAGCCATTTACTAGTGAAGAGTTGGCTGAAGCCGAAAAACGTGTTTTTAGAGTAGTTCAGAAAGCTTACGTTCGAGGGGGAACAAATTTTACAAAAGATTGGGAAACATTTTGGGACGTAGAAGGACTACCAAGACTGAAAACTAGGTTGGTATTCAGTGAAGAGCCAGACGATTTTAAGAACCCTATTTTGCTACCAGGGGGAAACCGTGTAATACAAGTATTCGTTTGAGAACAACATTTCGCACTCCACCATGCAGGAGTTCGAACAATGTTGTCAGTTTTGCGCGGCAGATTCTGGATCACAGATATACGCAGAATTCTCAAACGTGTCATTAGAAACTGCAAAGAATGCAAACGACAAAGTGCTAAGCCAATAGACTCCTTTTGCACTGTTGCCAAAGGACAGAGTTCAGCAATCAGCAGTTTTCGAGGTAATAGGCATTGACTACGCCGGACCTCTATACTTGAGGGGAGGAGGGAAAGCTTGGGTAGTGCTTTTTACTTGTGCAGTTTATCGAGCTGTACACCTGGAGGCAGTTACATCTTTGTCCACCCAAGGTTTTTTGGAAGCACTGCGACGGTTCATTGTACGCAGTCCATCCATGATATATACAGACAATGGCACACAATTTTTAGGTACAAATAACGCGTTGCTCAAAATTAACTGGGAAATGGTAATAACAGGTGCAAATGTTAGAGCCATCAAATGGAATTTCATTCCGCCCTTGGTGGGGTGGTTTCTGGGAAAGGATGATTGGCATGATGAAACAACTGCTGAGACGCAATTTAGGAAGAGCCATCGTAACATATGAAGAGATTGTTACAATTCTTTGTGACGTGGAGGCAGCGGCTACTGGTGTTCAAGATCTGGACCAAATCGTGAAGCGTACGTTCAGGAACGAATATCTAGCTCTGCTGATCAACCGAGGGAAACCTCAACCTTTGCATGTTCAGTCAGGAGACGTCGTACTAGTGAAATTTGAAGACAAGAAGCGTGTTGATTGGCCAATGGGACTTGTTCTCGATATTCTGCCAGGCACTGATGGGCACGCCCGAGTTGCGAAATTGCGTATGTCGGAAAAGCGGGAGCTCGTACGTCCTCTTCATTGCTTAGTCCCTGTTGAAGTCGCGTCTGAAGAAAAATTGTGGCCAACAAGTGTCAAGAACGAAGAACGAAGAGTGGCGGAAGAGGGCGAGGAATCCATTGAAGCAACAGTCCAGACGAAGAGTGGAAGAAGGATTCGGAAGCCTGAGCGATTTCGATTATGATTTTTTTTGGTGGGGATTGTTGAGAAATCTCCAGTACCTTATTATTACTACAGATGTTTTGGGTTCAACGGTGTTATTCAATAAATGTTCACCAAAGTTGATTTCAGCTTCTTTGTTGAGTCTTTCACGTTTTCGGCAAAGGTCACTTCCGTCAGTCGAGCAAGTGCTGCATGAATCACACCCAAGCCTGATCCATCATGACACGGGTTTGTAGGGCCATCATTACGTCACCCATTACCGACTCTCATCGTTCTTCATTTTTTCTCGTTATTCGCCTTCTACAACTCGTACCGTTCTCTTACCTTGTCCACCTCGCTCGTCCTCGCGTTATTCTACCTCCAGGAGGCCACGCTTTTGAAGACGGGTAAAAACCTTTGGCACATTGCCTGGTACCAGCGGATAAAGGTATTGTGCTCAATATATAAGCTATTCACGTCACGTCCGCAAGTCACCATCTCGCTCGTCTTTTCGTCCGCGACGTCACGACACACCACAAACATTCATTTTTACTTTCCGCTACCCGAAGGGAAGGAAAGTATAGTAATCGGCCTAAAAAAAAAATTTGGGTTTTCTTCAGATCTTTACGTTTCAGACCCTACTGAGTCTAAAAAACCTAATTTCGGCGCGTGGTCCGTGTGTATGTGTGTGTGTGTGTGTGTCTGTAGTTCGATTTGCGGGAGAACGGCTGATCCGATTGAGCTGGTTCTTTTTTTGTTTGTTATTTTTTGTAGACACCAAAATAAGGTTATGGACGATTTCGGCCGGTGGGAAGGGGGGTGGGGGGACGAAAATGTACCAAAAACTAGGGTTTTTCGCATTTTTCTCGAAAACGGCTCTAACGATTTTGATTAAACTTTCAAATTATCTTCTACTAATCAATGCCTAACTTTTCTTCTCTATACATATCTCCATGAACGGAGATACAGGCCCATGAAGCAAAAACAGGTTTTTTACGCTTTTTGGCAAAACGGCTTCGGCGATTTTCACCAAACTCACAGGATGTTTTCAAATAGTTAATACCTACATATTGTTCTGAATAAATGTTCCTCTGACAGTCCATTGAGCAGAGATAAAAATCAAAATGTGTCGAAAATAACGTTTTTTCGAACACTTCCGTAAATTCCAGGGTAACTGCTTCACCAGATGTGATAAATCCCAATGGAGTGTCTTTTAGTCTTCCATACCAACATTTCGTTCTCCATAATTATTTCTGTATATATATGTTGAACGGAGATGTAAGCCAAGTTAACTCAGAAAAGGAGATTTGTCGAATATTAATTTATCGGTATTCCAATTTTCTCAAAAACGGCTCTAACGATTTCGATCAAACTTACGGAGTACTCTCAGCTAACTAGTCCCTACATTTTGTTTTCTATAAAAGTTTCTGTAGAAATGCGTTGAACGAAGATATAGCGCCCGCCTATGTAGCTGGTGTTCTAACTTAAAGGGGTGGCGGAAAGTTGTGTGTTGCTACGCACCAGATATTTATTTTCCGATTACGTTACCTTGTTTAATTTCAAAAGAAGTGATTTCATTTATTTTTGTATTGCCTCAAGTTATACCTTCGGTGGGCCCACACAATATCATTGGTTTTGCTTTGTAAAAATACAGTCCACACAACACACGTTGAGAAGTTTACTTGGGCGTATCGCTCGTCCAATCCTAGATCATCATTTTGGTTTCTCCGAACCGGATTTAATTACGTATGATTTATAATTTTAATCGCCGTGTGGTGTTTGTCGTTGTGCGTGATCGCTAGCTATCGTGAAAATAATTATAACCACGTGGTTTTGAGATTACGATCGAGTGTATACTGAGTTTTTTTTTCAGTAATTGATTTAATCTTGCTCTAAATTGCGTACATTCGTGTTTGAGCAACAGTGATTAGTCACAAACGGAACTGCATCGTATTTCATTTTGTTTTTGTTGTGCGTTCATCCCTTCAAATAAGTTACTTTGTAATAGGTTGTTCAGTGGGTTATAGCCATGTCGGTCATTTCAGACGAGGAATTTAAATCAAAGAGTGTTACTTTGTATAAAAAACTGTACCAAACTTATTTGAAAATTAAAGTGATTGCCGAGCAAGGTAGAAACGCCCAAAAGGACTCCACCAAACTATTCCTTTTTAAAGGGATGTTTAAGGAGTGTAAGTGTCACTACGATAAGTTTAATAAACTTTGGGAAGAACTAATAGATCTATATTCCGATGCTAATAAAATTGATAGTTTCCCGGGTGAAAGGGAACAAAAACTCATGACCCACAATCATAATGATTATTACGAATGTCAGGCTATTTACGAAACATTATGCCCACCTTCTACTGTGGTATCTCCGGTTGCCAGTGCTGAATCGGCTATGAGGCTTTCTCAAAATATGTCCTCCCGCGCTCGCCTACCCACGATTAAATTAATTCAATTTAATGGCGATTTTGCGCTTTGGCCTATGTTCCGAGACACATTCATCTCGATCGTGCATAATGATCCCGATATTCCAGTGATTGAAAAATTTCATTATTTAATCTCATCGTTGAAGGATGCTGCTCTTTCACTAATTAAAGGCATACCTGTACAAGAAACGGAGTACAAAAGAGCCTGGGAGACAATCTTAAATACTTACAATAATAAAAGATTATTGGCCACGCATTATTTAAATAACATAATAAACTTTAAACCTTTGCCTTCTAAACCGTCGCTTGCTCTTCTCAAAAGCTTTGCATCAACCATGACAGATAATTTTGCTGCGTATAGGCTTCTTGGTGTGGAACATTCTGAAGAGTTCATATTTTTATCTCTTGCCATTCGAGCTCTAGATTTGCAAACCCGACAAGACTTCGAAAGGCGGTATGTAAACGAAGAATTTCCCACTTTCACACAACTTGTTGAGTTCGTCAACCAAGAGTGTCGTAGTATAGAGCTCTCCAACCCCACGCTTGAACCTTTGAAACATTCACCACAATCTCATGCTCCCAAACCACATTCACCAAGGTCTGCATTTTTTTGTGGGTAAAGGCTCTAAAAGGGCCACACCAAACCATTCTGTGAACCAGAAGGGTCACACCAGCGTTCCGCTACCTTGCCCAATATGTCGTACGTCCCATTACCTGTTCCATTGTGAGACATTTCGCAATTCAACACCTCGCCAACGATTTGATTCATTGCGGAATTGGCGCGGTTGCAAAAATTGCTTGTCGGATGCACATTTTACACAAAATTGTAAATCTTCATCACTGTGTCGAACATGTTCAAAGAAACATCACACCTGGCTACACTTGCCATCCGATTCTGACGGTGCTTCCGCTCCCTCCCACGGTGACAACATAAGTACGCCTTCCACCTCTACTAGTTCTCCTTCCGATTCAGATGCAGTCGCTCTGTTAGGGGGGACTATGGACTCTGTTGGGGTTTTGCTTGGCACAGCAATCGTCAACATTGTTGACGTTAGTGGCGTTCCACAGTCAGTGAGAGCCGTTGTAGATGGAGGCAGCCAGTTTTCATTCATAACTAACGAATGTAAAGTTCGGCTAGGTCTGGACTCACGAGGTTATCACAAAACCATCACTGGCCTTGGGGAATCGCAACTGGGGAATGGAGGAGTACTTGACTGCACACTACTGGCTAACGAAACCTCTTTTGAAACTGAAGCTGTAGTGGTGCCTAGTATCACTAGTTACCTTCCTCACATCTCTCTACCTCGGCATTTCGTTAACTCCCTTAAAAATTTTGTTCTGGCAGACCCCTCCTTTCACAAGCCTGGTCCAATAGAATTTTTGCTTGGGGCAGACTTGTTCTTTGAAATCATCGTAGGCCCACATGTGACGGTGTGCAGTGACATGCCTAAGTTGCTTCCAACAGTCTTTGGACACATTGTGGCGGGGAAATATCAACGCCCAGCAGTAAGAAAGTCATGTCTCTTTACTAAACAATCGTCGGACATATCTGATCTTATTTCAAAATTCTGGTCAGTCGAAGAAGTCGCCACCGGTCCAATAGTCTCTGACGAAGATAAATGGTGTGAGGAGCATTACAAGACTACTACGGTTAGAGAAAAGTCAGGCAGATATGTAGTCAAATTACCCTTTAAGCGTTTCCCGCTACCAGATTTGAAAGCCTCTCATCATATTGCTCTAAGACGATTCTTGAATTTAGAAACAAAATTGTCGAAAAACCCAGATTTTAGAAAGTCGTACGACGAATTTATGAGAGAATATTATGAAATGGGCCACATGAAAGCTTCTCCTACAGTGGGGGAATACGTTATCCCACATCACGGAATTTGGACACGGGTTTGTAGGGCCATCATTACGTCACCCATTACCGACTCTCATCTTTCTTCATTTTTTCTCGTTATTCGCCTTCTACAACTCGTACCGTTCTCTTACCTTGTCCACCTCGCTCGTCCTCGCGTTATTCTACCTCCAGGAGGCCACGCTTTTGAAGACGGGTAAAAACCTTTGGCACATTGCCTGGTACCAGCGGATAAAGGTATTGTGCTCAATATATAAGCTATTCACGTCACGTCCGCAAGTCACCATCTCGCTCGTCTTTTCGTCCGCGACGTCACGACACACCACAAACATTCATTTTTATTTTCCGATTACGTTGCCTTGTTTAATTTTAAAAGAAGTGATTTCATTTATTTTTGTATTGCCTTAAGTTATACCTTCGGTGGGCCCACACAATATCATTGGTTTTGCTTTGTAAAAATACAGTCCACACAACACACGTTGAGAAGTTTACTTGGGCGTATCGCTCGTCCAATCCTAGATCAATAAATTACTTTTTAGTCTCGTTCTTTAACAACACTCAAGGTTTTCTTTTTTCTCTTAAAAATAAGATTATCCTATATCCTCGACATTTTCGATTAGAACTGCTGTTCCTTTTAGAACGAAAGTGGTCGACTCACATTCAGCGAAAACAGAGCAACGTGCGGATTCGTTTGTGTCATTTTCTTCTTGATGGCTTGCAACGCAGCTTTAGGCCTGCAAGACATGTAATCTGGATTAGTCACGCACAAAAAATAATTTAACTCAAATAATTCTGGGTTAACTGTGGCACATTCTGACATGTATTATTTACTTCATTCCCTATATTTTTTGTTTCTCTCTTCTGGAAGACTATTCTTTACTTTCCTTGGCTCTGTGAAGTGGAATGGAAAGTTATGAAATCGGCTACTGAGTCCAAAAAACACTGGTGTGAGTAAAATTCTCCAAAAACAAACTACAGATATCATCTGTGTACTGATTGCTCAGTAATGTATAAGGCACACATAGAAGCACCACAATAAATTCCGCAACCATTAGTGCTATCACTTTCTACCACTGTGGAGCTACATTTGACCAAGATCACATGAACTGAGTGTAAAATACCATTAGACCACTACTAATTACCGAATTAGTAGCAAACGCCATAAAAACCATTGAACTGACGTAAAGCTAAGGGAAAGTTGTGTGATGCATAACACCTAAAGTTTTGATTTCCCTAAAACTTTCACTGAACTCAATTTCCCAACAAAGGTTGAATTCGAATGTCTGGGCTGCGACATTATGCTTAAATAAGGCTCTAACTCAGAACTCTAAGTTGATAGCAGCTAGTTGATAGCAGCTAGTTGATAGCAGCTAGTTTCAAGTATTATCATTGGCCACCACCAAATATGAAACGAACCACACAACTCGCAGGTAACTATGAAATCAAGCTGCAAACTTTCGTCCCTTAGTTTACAACTTGCTGCCTCAGTGATCACCCGTATTTTGTCTCCCCTACACATCTTCAACGTGGATCCTAAAATGTTGTTTCTGCCTTCATGAGCCGTATTTGCGATTTTTGAACCAGGCATGAATAGGACACATCTTTGATTCATGTATGAATGAAATTGGAAGGCTCGGGGAGTGATGTCACTTTCATCTCAGACAAGTACGCTTGTCCTGAATGTGGTGAAACGACCATGGATGATATTGCGAAGCCATCAAAACGACCTACCCCCCCTCAACATTCGAAAGAGAGTGCACTCCAGTAATATTCAAACTAGCTGACTGTTGCATTTCACGCACATCGTTTATATTCCTCTTCTGTTAGAGTTACTCTACATTGCGTCTCTTAACATAACTTTTAACGTGAAACGCCACCTTTCATATCGTTCGAATGCAAAGATTTTCACTTTCTCTTTCAACTTTTTACTAAATTTTTGAAACAATACCCTCTCATTCGTGCAACCTTTCAATGAGTGAGTGAAGTTATAATTATACTTACTGGACATCTCCTTGACGAATCATGTCACATATCTTGAGGATTGCAGGCCAATCGGGTTCAAGTTGTAATTGACTGGTTGCTTTCTCTGAAAAGAAATTTACACAAATTTATTCATTGGGCATCAATTGGTTTTGGAGGTACCGAAAGTGTAGCGATTCAATTTTGAGGGTGAAGTGTGGACTATCGACATGAATGTAAATGTATAACTGTCATTCTGAGAGTGTTTCAGAGCCCCTATAACGCTTAACAGGGCGGGGGAGGGGAATTTCCATGAAATCCAGTGAGTTGTCTAGGTTCTTTACATATACGTCCCCAAACAGTTCCAGAGTGTGTAAAACGCACTCTCATCACGGTACTCAAAATTTGTGCGCAACGGACTACCAAAAACGTCGAGCTTCGATATCTTCAGAATAGTTTAACCATTGATGCAAGGATGGCACCCTTTACATGTGGTGGGTGAAGGATGTAAGGGCTCTGTCGTTACTGGAAAAAGACAATGCATGGTCCTGGCCGTACCACAAAGGATATCTAAAATATCAAACCACCACAACATGGAGGAAGGGCTCTCACATTGAAATGAACCAGAACTGTCGTCACTGGAACGCCAAGTGGTACAAGATAAAGAAGAAGGATACGACTGCAGTGGGCCGACGAGTTGGAAGATGCGGCATGCTTAGGACACGGAAACTGGGGATCGTTGGTCCGATACAAAGAGGTATAGCGTGGGTGTACCCTGAGACTTTAATTTGAAGCTTGTTGCTATCACCAAGAACCAAGGAAGTTTATAGTTTAGTACGACGGCTTTTGTCAGCTGTTCATTTATTGCGAATATTGTTCCTCTAACTTCGCGTAGTGTGCTACTCCTTAAACTCATTCTATTGCGTTGCATTTCAAGAGGAAGCAACAATTTATCACACGAGACGCAGCTCCGCCTCTACTTCACTGCCGTACCATATAAAAACCCCGCTGAACTAGCAACGCACCAATAAATTACCAAGACATTCATATCGAATCACAATTCTTCGATTTGAATTGATCAACTTTTATCGAACTCTTGAATACAACGCAAGCTACTGTTTATCATCGAAGAGCCAACAATTACGCTTTCCCGGCTCTTCACCATTCGATCATATGTGACTTCTTTGGGCCAATCTTCGGGATCAATCATACTATCCACCACACTGTTCTTCCATTTTGAACCACAAACTGGGGTATCCAGAAACTTGTTTTTCGTGTTGACGCACAGCCCGAAACTGAATCATAATGAACAAAACGAAGACAACTCACCGAGAAGCTTTTCGAAGCTCATTTGACGAAACATTTCGACTTGTTCATTCACTTCGCGGGGCCACGGGAAACAAAATATGGGAGTTGCCTCTCTTCTCTTATGTAACGATGAACTAAGCTCAATTGAAAGTTTAATAAAGATAAACGACAACGAAGATGATAAGGTGCGCGAACCACAAATGAATTGCCAACTGCAGCCAGGACTACCCGACAGCTGATAAATGACTCAAGTCGAAGGACCTGACGTTGAAGTGCCGATCGGGGGTTGCACGAAGGAGCGCTGGGATCGCTTGTGAAGTTGAACGCGTTCTCGAACGAGAAGTCGTTCTCAGTCAAGCTCTTAACAAGTACGAAAGATAGCTGAAGTCATTTTAACTGAGATTCTAGCTCACTGCTCCTCACGGGGAACCGATCTTGGGGAACCGCATTCGACCTATAAAACTTTATCATACCGTATTTTAACCCATTCAATACGGCGGCCATATTGAGATCCCTATGCAGTATACTGCTTAGTTTTTCATAAACGGCCGTCACTGACGGCACAACTTTTTCTACGTATATGGCTTAGTTAATTTTTGTATGGGCTTGAAAAAATAGTTTCAAAATTCTAATATGTCTAATTAGTGTATAAATTGACGAGCGCCTCGGGGCGCCCGCAGTCATAGCTAATGTGTAGGTAGGCAATCACGCAAAACACAAACAGCTATGACTGCAAGCGCCCCGAGGCGCTCGTCATTTTGTACACGAATTGGGCCATTGGAACTTCGAAACAATTATTTCAAGCCTAAAATAATACACTAATCCATAAGGTACTTTCAGAAGGTAAGTTGTATTGAATAAGGTGTAATTATAAAGAGAGGAAAACATTTTTTTTTCAATAAAATTACAAGTATTTATTACAAAAAAGTATTTATAACATAGAAATCGTTCGTAAATTTTTACATAGGTAGTAAATAGTACTTGTAAACATTAAGCAATTAATTTCCATCAATGGTCATATTTTTGTGGAAATTTACAAAACAATTTTCGATACATAAAGCAGGTGTATCAGGACAAGCTGGACAGGATACGAAGAAGTTCCTCGTCAGTCATCGCTTTTCTTTGCATTGGCTCACCAACTTTGGGTTGTTTGGTGCTGAAAAAAAGCATTATTACAGTGATTATCATTATTAAAAAATCAATACAAATTCATCATCGTAATTTTAATGTTAGTGGAACGTAAAAATCTGCAAACCTTGAAGTTGAGGGTTGTGGCTCCTCACTCGCCCTCTTTTTCCTCCTCGAGTACGAAGCATCTGCTTAAAAATAGGTATATATTAGCTTATTATTAAGTAATAAGTTTAAATTATACGTCCAAATGTAAAGATAATGGAGTTTTACTTACCCTAATTTGGGAACTATGCAGTTTCTAAAGGAAACGTCAGATTCAGAAACGGCAAACTGCAGAATGTTCAGAATGTTGTTAGGAGTGACTGCCAGTAAATAACGGGCTTCCACAAGTGACTGGAACGGTCTGAAGCACATTTGAAACTAAAGAAAACCGAGCGTCTCGGGGCGCTCGCCGTCATTGGGTAAGGGGCGGAAGAGCGCCTCGAGGCGCTTGCCGTCACCAGGTATAACATTGGAGAGCGCCCCAGGGCGCTCTCCGTATTGAATGGGTTAAAGTCGAATTGAATAACACACATCATAACTGTTGCGCTATGGAATCATACCTGATCTAATCTAGTGATTTGGGGTACCACTGAAGTTTTATAGGTCGAATGCGGTTCCCAAAGATTGGTTCCCCGTGAGGAGCAGTGAGCTAGGATCGGAGCTAGCCAGAAAACTGTTGAAAGTAGCAGCTCTCGTCGAGTTTTTTTTTTTTTTTTTTTTTTTTTAATTATAATATTTATTGTTTGAGCCTGTTACATAATATTGTATCATACCTCATTGACATGTGTGTAAGCACTTAAATTGCTAATCTTTTTAGTTCTAAATCAAGTTATCTGACGTTGGCTTTTACTCGGTTGGAGGCGTGAGGAAATCTAGGATATGCCGAGGTCTGGTTAGTCTTCTATCGTTGAAGGGTGCAAAGCCACTTGTGACAAGCGGGTTGAAATGGTCGGAATAATTTCTGTGGAGCTTTTGCATACAGAAGCGACGGAGTTCAGATGGCGATTCCAATGCGAAGTCCTTATAAATTGTTGCATTCCTCACAAATGGTGGGGTGTGGATGATGTTGCGCTGCAGCGTGATGTTCTGCTGGGCCTCGAGTCTCCTAAATTGGGAATCCGAGCACGTCCCCCAGATAGCTAGACCGTAAGTCCAAATCGGACGAACTAAGGTTTTATATAGAATGATTTTGTTGGACAGTGATAGGTTATGGTTGTTGAGGAGTGGCTTTAGTTGGTTCGTTCTACTTTTCGTCCGCTTAATGACGTCTGAGATGTGGTCTTGGAATGTTAAGCGACGGTCTAGGATGACTCCTAAATATTTGTGGGTTGAGGCGAGGGGTAGTTGGTAGTCATTATAAAACAATGGCACTTCTTGGAACCTCCGACGGTATGAGAACGTCACGGTAACAGATTTGGCAGGGTTAATTTTGAGTCTCCATTTAGTGCACCACTGCCCGAGTTTGTGGATAAACAAACACATTGTAGGACATGGGAAGCTTCGTCCTGATCAGGTCGGCTAACGGCGTAAACTAGGTCGTCTGCAAAGAGCCCAGAAAATTCGGGAGTGGCAGGAAGCGGTATGTCATGGCAATACAGAGTGTAAAGATAAGGGCCAAGGGCACTTCCCTGAGGAACTGATGCTCTAATCATTCGAACTGACGACGTCTCATTTGCGACATTGACAACAAATGTTCGAGCGTCCAGATAGCTTTTGAGTAAGTCGAAAATGTTTTTTGGGAGGTGGGGCTTTAGCTTGATCAGAAGACCAGTGTGCCACACTCTATCGAACGCCTGTTCTGCATCAAAAAAAGTGGTTTTACAGATTTCTTTTTTTTGATAAGAATTTTTTATGAAATTTACGAGTCGTTGGAGCTGCAGAGGACAGGAGTGGGATTCTCTAAATCCGAATTGTTGATTAGGAACCAGTTGCCCAGTAAAGCGCTTGAGGAGCGGGAGAAGCAATCGCTCAAATATTTTCGCCAGGAGAGAAAGTAAACTAATCGGCCGATATGACTCTTTTTCGTTTTCTGACTTACCCGGCTTTAAGATCATAATAATCTTGGCATGTTTCCATTTATTTGGGAAATAGCTCAAGCGAAACGCTGCATTATATATCTCCGTTAGCCACGTGATGACTTTCCTCGGAGCATGTTTGAGTAGTGGCTGCACGAGCAGGTCTACTCCTGGAGCCTTTCGAGGAGATGAGTGATAGATTATTTTCATCACTTCTTTGGGAGAAAAGAACGCAGCTATCGAGGGAAAGTATGAATCACAGTCGGATGGAGACGCCAGGCTGGATTGGTGAGGTGTGAATCTATCTTCGAGCATGTCAGCAAACACATCAGCCTTTTCCTTGGGTAAAGATATCCAATGGCTACCATTTCTGAGTTGGGGTATATCTCTTTGACACTTGGTGAGCATTTTTGTCTTTCGAAACAGTGACCCGTTTTGACTTACCAGCGACAGAATTTCTTCCCTTGCCAGAACACTTCTCAAATTTGCTTCTTCATAGCTGAGGGCGTTGCTGAGTTTATTGAAGCGTTGTTTGTCGCTCAAGTTACCCGAACGAAGCCACTCTCTCCTGGCTTTTTTTCGTTCAGTCCAAATTACTTGGACATGTGAAGGAAAGCTAAGGTTAACTTTTGGTTTTGGAAGAGATTTTGATCGAGCATATTTGGCAGCTTCGGCTATCAGGGCCGTTAATTGATCAACTGCTATGTCAATTTCCACCACCGTCCTTAAAGCCTGCGATGGTCGTATTTCTTGAAACAAGTACGCCTTATATTTCGCCCAGTCCATGGGGTATTGTATGAGCGTTGGTTTAGTGAGGACAGTTTTGGGCATGGAATGGAGCACTGCGTGGAGAGGCAAGTGGTCAGAGCTCAAGTCATACCTGACGTGAGTATTGGTTATCTTTTTATTCAAACCTTTGTGTATAAATAAATCTAAATGAGTTGGTCGTACACCCGTCCTTGGGTCATATCTGGTGGGAACTCCAGCATGTTCTATCCCACAATTATACCGTCTAATCCAAGCATCAATGAGTTTGCCATAGCTGTTAGCTTTTAGTGAGTTCCACCTTTGATGCTTGGCATTCAGGTCTCCACCTACCAAGAACGTGGGACCAAGCTCGTGGATTACACCTGGTACTGGGCGGGAGCATTGCCCCCTCGCATGATTCCACATCTGGCATCTTTTGCAATGGATTGGGCCTGGTCTGGGTCGGTATTCTTCCATTTTACAAGAAATATACGCAAGTTGACTGATGGAGAGTAATTTATCATAATTTTCGGTTGGGGGCACATCTATATAATATATTGGCATATACGTGTCCTTATACTCTCCTGAGAGGCATTTTGCATTGACAACCTGTCGGCAGGAGACTCCATATTCGTTAAGTAAGCATTGAGCTATATAAGACGTATCCATGTTAGACGGGAAGCCTCGAAGAACCATTCGGTGTGGACGTTGTTCTTTTTGCAAGTAAGTGTGAAATTCAATATCTTTCTGCTCGGTAAATTTGGAGATGAACTCTCTATACTTCAATTGAGTGGTAGGAGTAATTCTGTACTCATTTCTTGCTAAAGTTTTGATGTAGGCTGTGTCATCGATATCTCGTATAAACGCAATAAATTCGGTAGTAGTTTTTGTTCCTTTGTAAGAGCAGGTGACCGTAAGTCCGGGTTTTTCTTTATTGACCGGGGCCTGATGGTTTTCGTTCATTTCGATGTCAGTATTGGTCTGATTCCGATCCTGTTCATTAGAATTGTCAATAGTTTGGAGAGGAGTGTATCGATTGGCAACTGTTACTGATGGATTAATATTATGTTTTTCGCGTGCGTATATGGCGGGTTTTCTCGTCAAATGACGTTTGTTTGGTGCTTTAAACGTGTCAGAGGCAGAAGCAGCGGTTGCATTAGAGGCCAGATCGAGGTTCAAGAGAGGATTTGTAATACTGGAATTAGCAGATGGGTCAATGGCAGAGGGTTTGGGCAACAACAAATCATTACTGTTCGTGTTGGACTCATCCTCTTCCTCAGAGTCTGTCATAACAATAAGAGATGAGACGAAAAGACTCACTTATCAACGGTGTTGATATCAAAGTCGATGAACTCGGTTGTAGATGGGTAGAGTGACAGAGATAACTCTTGTGAAAAAAGACAGAAGAGAAAGAAAGATAAGGGAGCTTCACTCACGCTGTTCACTGTTCAAACGAACACTGTTATCGTGAACCCTACGGTCAGGACAATGCATTTTACTTTCCTTGGCTGTACAAAGTAAAAACTAGAAAATGGGATTTTTGTGCGAAAGAACGAGTTTTTCAGACCACGTTTAAGGCATAAAACGGCCCGGACGGCGGACGGACATTGCAGATTTGGAATCCCCATGTCTTGAAACGTAAAGTATCAAATTTTGAGGGGGGGTTGTAAAAAACTTTTCGTGACCGAAAACAGGGTTATTATTCAGAATGAATAATTTTTTTTTTTTTTCGTGATTTATTATTGCAACTGAATATTAAAATACGATCCATCTAGCAATATTACATATCTTTTCAGACACTCCTTGAGGACCCGTTTACAATAAAACCAAGCCCCTTCGCATAACAGTTTATCGACAACACTGAGCTATACTTGTACTTCAACAGCACTAACTAAGTCCAGAGGTTTTTTCCGCTTGAGTCGTCGGAGTTCATCCTCGTTGTCCAAAACGTAGAGCATTTCCGGGTTTTCATGGTTGTGGAGACGTCGTTCATGCCTCCTTGAGTACCTTGCGATAATTTCGTGGACTGTTTCCATCCCCAAATCTCGATGAATATCATCGTTTCTCATGTACCAGGGCGCATGCACTATGCTTCTCAGTATTTTATTTTGGGAGGTTTGGATTTTGTTAATATTTGTTTTTTTGGCACAGCCCCATAGCTGAATTCCATAGGTCCATATAGGGCGAAGGATCTGTTATAAATAAGCAGTTTATTGTGGAGAGAGAGAGAGAGAGAGAGACGAGAATCCCTTCCCATCAACCAATACATCTTTCTGAATTTAATTCTAATTTCCTCTTTTTTCTTTTCTATGTGTTTTTTCCAGTTTAATTTGGAGTCGAGGGTCATACCTAAGTATTTGACTGCATCGGTATGGGGTATTTTATTTGAATTGATCTCAACATCCATGACAGGAATTTTTCAGTTAGTAAAGTTGATGTGAACTGATTTTGATTCATTTAACTTTATTCTCCACATCTTTGTCCACTTAGAAATCTCAGTAATTGACGTCTGTAGATTACTAGTTGCGGCTTCGACTTCATCATCTACTGAGAGGATAGCCGTATCATCAGCAAAAGTGGCAACAGTTGTACCTTCTTGTTGAGGTAAGTCCCGGGTATACAGAAGATAAAGGACTGGCCCTAGGACACTCCCTTGCGGGACCCCTGCTTTAATTGGCTTCAAGCCAGAGTATTGGTCATCTTGCTTCACCCTGAAATGTCTATTTTCAAGGTAAGATTTTAGCAGTAAGTAGTACTGTTTTGGGAGATCTCGGTGCAGTTTGTACTCCAGTCCCTCATGCCAAAGGCCTGTGCCACATCTAAAAATATGCTGGCACAGATTTTCTTACCTTCAAGGGCCTTTTCAATTATATTAGTTATTCGATGGACTTGATCTATAGTAGAGTGTTTTTGCCTGAATCCGAATTGATGGTTTGGGATCAAGTTTCTATCTTCAATTATGGGTTTGAGTCGTTTAAGAAGCAATTTTTCGAACAGTTTTGACATAACATTGGTCGATATCCCGTCTTCTCGTTTGGTGACTTCCCTGGTTTGGAGATCATGATGACTTCCGCAAATTTCCATTGGGAAGGTACGTATTTCAGTCTAAATGTAGCATTAATAATGTGAAGCAATTTTATCACTGCTTTATCGGGAAGCTCTTTCACAACACGACCTGATATCAGGTCGTAGCCGGGCGTATTTTAGCATTAATGTTGCTTTTTATTTCATCCTTAAGTTCTTTCAGTGTCACTGGGGCTATTTTGAGTTCGTCAGTTTTTTCCGTCTGGTATTTGATTTGGTAATGGTTGAAAAGTTTCGAAGAGATGTTCTGCAAAAAGATCAGCTTTCTCTTTATTGCTTCTGGCCCAAGTTCCATCCTCCTTTTTGATTGGAGGTAATGGGACTTTGGGTCGTTTCATGTTTTTGGTAACCTTGTAGAGGGAGTACTCTGTATCTTTCTCCGCAGTCAGCTTACTTAAAAAGTGATCTACTGTTTCATTCTCCATAGTTCTAATTAGGTGTTTAAGTTTGTTTTTTTTTGTTTTTTTTTTAGAATGAATAATAAAACAAAAAGTTACGCAATCGGCTGAAAAAAGTTTTTTGAGTTTTTGTCATATCTTTACGTTCCACTTCCTGCCGGATTGTCACCACCTTCCCCTCTGAGCTGGAGCTCTCGCATTATGAAATTGCGTTTCCTAAAAAATGGGACTAGGCTAGTTTTGTTGGTTATGCTGGTTGGATTGACATATAACCCATGCCAGCTACATCATCTTTGTACAGTATTCATGGCTAACTGCATCCGCTCGCCAATTACACTCGCAAATTTCCCTCTCATAATTATTATCAAGTTATCCGCATATGCTATTGCCCTGCAGCCCTCCTCCTCCAACATCTCCAGGATGGTATCTGCAACTAGCAACCAGAGCAAGGGGGAGAGTACCCCTCCCCACTGGTGGCATATGACGTGTTTTCAAATGACCCACCAATATCTAGAAAGCAACACAAAGCGCTTTCTCCCACCTCCAATGTGTTCTCCAGCTGGGTCATGAATTCATTAAGAGCAGTCTCGGTAGATTTTCCCCTCTGATAGGCGTGCTGGGAACAGTGGATGGGTATACGAGCAAGATAGTTTTCCCTTATATCGAGACCTACTATCTTCTCCATGGCTTTTAGCAGGAAGGACCCGGGAGCCACCTGGCTTTGGTATGAAGACCACCCTCACCTTCCTCCAATTGTGGGTATGTATCCCAGGACATAGCTTGCTCTGAACACCTTCACCAACAGCGGCGCTAGGGTCCCCCTGCCATGCTGTAACATCGCAGGGGAAACCCCATCTGCCCCCGGAGTGTTGAAGGATTTAAAGGAGCTTATTGCCCATTTTATTTTATTGAGCGTAAACATTTCTCTGGAGGCACGCAGCAGCGCCTCCCTTTCATGCTTCTGGCAAGTGTATCCCTCATCCTCTAATTAAGGAGGGGTGCTTGGTTGGCACTCCATGCTGAGAGACCCTGGAAAATGAACTGCCATCAGCTCCCCCAGTATCTCCCCACTGCTCCCAGTGTACGCTCCACCTGCCTTTTGTATCAGGCCAATAATTGGCCTCTCTTACTTGGCAAGAATCTTCTGCACCATGGACAAGTCCTATATGCCTCAACAGAAGCTTTGCCAGGGTAGCCGTTAAGCCTCCTTAGAGCCTTGTTATATTCTGTGAGGGTGCCCTGTAGGCATCCCAATCACCAGATTTCTTTGCCCTATTAAAGCACCAACTCATTTTTACCTGGTGCCCTATTTGACTCCTGGGTTTTAAACGTGCAGCTTGCTCCATACGCCTCCTTTATAGCTGTATTAATCCTGATTGTTGCCTGCTCTACTTCTGCAGCAGTCTGCACCTCAAAGCTGAATCCTTCCAAACTCAATGAAAGGGTGCAGCTGTACAGAGCCCAGTCAGGGTTTTTTGGGTTTCGATAGGTCCTCCGATCCATGTTCTGAAAATCCAGCCGAAACATCACCAACCGGTGATCTGACATTGATGTCTCATGCAAGAGATCCCAGTCCACTATCCGACAGGCATAGAATTGGCTGGATATAGTTAAGTCCAGCCCCTGTCGCCTTCTACGAGAAATAAAAATAGGTGAGCACCACCACCTACTATTAAGTATGTAGTCAAGAAGGAGCTCACCTCTCTCATTTGTATTTGTGCTGCCACATGGCTGATTGTGGGCATTGGCATCACAGCCAATCATAAGCTGCAGACCTTCCCTTCTCCAGTAGTGCACCCGCTGCTGTACTCTTCTTGGGGGGACCTCCGTGCCATGAAGTAGGTTGACGCCACCACCAGTCTTCTTTGAGGTCCCCTCCCCTGGCCAGAAGAAGAAGTTCCTAGAACCAAATTCTGGGACCTTTAGGAAGTGTAAGTTGTTCCATACCACAACAGCCACCCTGAGGCAGCCTTCTGTATGGCAAAAGATCAACTTACCGACACTGGCTGCAATCCCCTTCACCCCCATGTCGTCTGCCCTAGAGACAAGTCACACTTCCTCCAGGTGGAGCTCCGGCCCCCCACCCCGTTGCTGCCTTTGTGCAGATTCACCAGGAGGAAGCTCAGCAGGCGTGGCCCCATCTATGCCCACACTGTCCCCCTCCAGCCCATGACGCCCTCTTCCGCCAAGAGCCGTGTGGCACTTCCACCCCATACCTGCCTGTAGTTCAGGTCAAACAGACCCCCTGTGCCCCTTTCTCTCTCACCACCACAGCCCGGACTCCACAGGCACCCCCACTACCCATAGCCCCTTCCCTCGGGACCCCAGGAGGAGGAGAGCCCACGAAGCACACTCCCGTTAAATATTTTATCGAAGCAAGTTTCATGCACTTCTTCCTAGTGATCCTTAGACTTGTACAAAAAAGCTACTCTTGAAGCCAAATGGTGAACCCTGAGCAACCCATTACGCATTCTTGCTCCTTGCCACTTAACATTTCACAAATGGGGCTGAATCGTTTCCAAATAGTTAGCAGAGACTTCATAATAAATGGCAATTGCTCTGTGTTGTTTGACCAAGTTCAAATTAACTGAGCGATAAATGAATTGAGTAAGTAGAAAAAAAGCCATGTACCCGAGTGAGTTGACGTAGAACTAAGGAAAGTTGTGTGTTGCAACGCACCAGATATTTATTTTAAACATTCTAGTAACACTTCAGTGGAATTTAAAAGGGGGAAAAACTGCGCTAAAACCGATTTTTGTAGAAAATTTTGATAGTTTATTGTGCTGCTCACGTCATTTTCCTACGAATGGGAATTGTATGGTTAATTGCCATATTGGGAGTTATCAATATGAAAAATGTAATCAAAATCGTGAGAGATCCAGTGGTCTGGCTCAACCCATTTTCTTGAAAGACGTTCACGGATGTTGGAGAAAAAACTCATACGTGTCACGCCCCTTTGACGAGTGTTCTCATCTCGCTTGCCATTTGTTTAACACTCATTCGTCGATGGCAGCAAGTTTCTGTTCTGTGGTGAGATCCGTATGGAGTTCTGCCCAAACCGGGGGAAGCTCCCGTTTCACTCTCCACTTGTCAACCATGCACTCTACAGCCAAATCAACTGGTAACTGACTAGTGATCACCTGGAGTGCTTCTGTTGAGACAGTCTTGTAGGCCTTGGTGATCCACAGGAGCGCAGCTCTCTGGGATTGGGCCAATACTCTCTTTTGATTGACTGTTAGTTTGCTACCCCAGACAACGGGGCAGTAGCCAATCACGCCTAGATAGATGGCCTTAGTAATGGCACGCAGTGAGGCAAACCTTGCAATGGTAGTGCCTTTAAGGGAATGGAGGTGTTGGTTGAAACCCCACCTCTCACCTATATTCACTCCTAAATACTTGACGTGCTTTTCAAGAAGGAGCCTGTGGCCGCCGAAGCGTATTGTGGGTGGATCCTATGTATGGTTCCTGTGGCGACACTGCAGCGTCTCTTGAGTGCATTTTGTAGCAACTCAGCCACAATTGGAGAACTCTTATTTGTGTTGTGCTGCAGGATTCGAACTGTTTTTAACCTATTCATAATCCACTCGTGACTCCTGGAGGGCAATCGGTCACTGACGAATGGTACAGCCTGCGAGATCTGTTGGCATTTGCGTTCGACGCAATTGGCACACTTGAGGGAAGCCTCACGCTTGCATTCCTTCCTCAGATGTGGCAAGGCGCACTAGGAACACACAACAGGTCTTATACAGGCCACTGCCAGGTGGCCATAGCGCTGTCATTTGTAGCGCTGTGTGGGGGCTTGGTAATTTTGGATGGCGCACCGCTGCCAGGCTATTTGGAGGTGCCTTGCCCCCTCTAGTTTTTGTGTAGGCTGGGTGATACCTCGATCACCCAATCCTTTTGTCTGCCACGCTTTTTCGTGAAAAGGGGCCTGACATCCCGTGGCTGCAAGCCTAACGCTGGGTTGTGCTCAACAACATGTTGGGCCAAGTCCTCTTTTGGTAGGTCGGTCCGCACATCCCACAATAGCTAGCAGGTGTGGTAAGCAACCCAGAGGGGCTGATGCTTGTAGCTTCAAACCTTCTTCGTGGAGATATGGCTAGTAAGAGCCATGGCCATTTCCGGCGTTTCCGTCACAATGACTGCAGTGCGGATGTCAAGCACTCGAACGGTTAGTGCTTGGAGATCCGTAGCAGGGACTCCCCGCATCAGGGGTGGAGGGACCAGCCTCTCCTTCCTCACACATACGCCTAACTACAACCACATTTTGTCGTGGATTTTTAGGAGGGAGTTTGGTAAGGGTTGTAGCCTTTTCATTTTTATTTTTGCCCTTTTTTTTGGGCTGAGGCGTAGACGGAGCGCTGCCCTCGGCCTGCACATCCTGCTTAGTTGGGGCGTTTTTCTTCTTCCCCCTGCGCTTCCTGGCCCTAGCCTGCCATTCAGCCTCAGCTCCATGACGAAGGGAGGAGGGCACAGTAGCAGCTACTACTGCATATGAGGGGCCTGGGGTACTACCTTGGCTCGTTGGAGCTCCTTGAGCTTGGGGGGCTGGTGGCACTGGCTGCTGGGCAATTTCCCTATGCAGCTCTTCCCTCACGACAGCCGCCACAGTTTCCCGTTGGGGGGAGTGGCAGGAGGTGATGTAGTTGGGGGGGCACTAGCTTTGATAGCCAGCTTCGATGTTTCGAAGAGGCAGCTAGTGACGAGGTCCCGCATTGGTCCTGTCGCGTTGACCCTCATCCATGCCAGCTGGCCGTGCACAATTTGGACATACGCACAAATCTGCTCCGTGTCTGACAGGTTAGGGTCCACGGGGTGTCTAGTACTTGTAGTAGCCAGGTTGCTCGGGCTACTAGGCGGAGAAGGGGGAGATGAACGCGGTTTGCCCGGTTCTTTCCGCCCTTGTTTGTTTGGACAACGAGTAGGTTGCTCATCGTCCGAAGAGGGAGGAGTCGAGCTTGGCGAGCCTGAGGAAGAGGCGCAGGTGGCGTTTTTAATACCTGCTGATGTTTTAACTGGCTTTGTCATATTATTTTTACTTGGGAGGGGGGGGGAGATTAAAGAAGCAGACTGATATAGTGTACCTTTGTGAGTTCATTTGTTGTGTGTGTTAGTGGTATGAGCGAGAGGTGCTCGAAGCAGTGTCCTGGAAGCTCCCCCTCAGGCATATTTACCCCCTTTCGCTGGTCCGTTGAGGGTCAAAGGGAGGCCCCCACATGCTCCACAGCTACCAGTCCAGCCACCCACCAGGACTAAGACGCATGAAGGATTTTTCAGCTGCTGCTCAGAGTCAGCCCTCAGCCACTTGTGATGTTGTGAGCGGGACACACGCTATCAGGAATGCTGGTGGGACACACCACCCCGGGAACGCTTAAACCTGGTTTTCCCCCCTCCTTATTCCGAAGGCCGCATAGGGGGTATAGGGGATCGCTTGTAGGTGTTAGTGAGCTACTTCCAGGACTGTCTTTCGCTCATTATGAGTGTTGTAAGTCAATGTGTTCTGCCACATGAGCCGTTGCAGTGTATTTTGTATATGGAATATGTTGTGTATGTCAGTGCAGTGAGCTGTAAGCTCTTTCAAGTCTGGCTCATACGAACACGCAGGGAGTACGGCAGTGGAATTCTGTCCCCCTTCCTGCAGGGAAGGAAAAAGGAAAGTAAAATATCACGTTTAGTCTGGTCAATCCTCTGTATACCGATTTATCAATAATGGTCGTATAAGTAGCAGCACCACAATAAATTTCGGAACTATAAGAGCAATCACTTCCTACCACTGTGATGTGATGTTTTGCTAGTTCAATTGAACTCAATTAGAAGGAAAAGCCACGAAAACCATTGACCACTTTTATCTTTTTTTTCTAATTCACGCACATCTAAGTAGAATATTGTGCAGTTTCAGTGGCAAGGCATCGGTAACCGTAACAAATTAAATCTTACCTCATGCGAGAAGTTGTGTTGGGGAATGGAATGACCACGGTCCCCTCTCGAATCTCAAATCGAATCGACTGCGTAGCGGGATACGAGTAATTGGTGTAGTGGACGTAAATATATATAACGCATAGGCTGGCACGAAAGATTATAATAAACAATAATAATTCAGAACAGTAGAGTAAGTGGAGGACCGTTCGAAATTAAATAGTGAAATAAAAGGAAACTTCTGACCAGTTCGTCGTAGTAGAATAGATCGAGTGGCGTCGAAAATGAAGGAGGATTTTAGACAGGCAACCGGCGTTGGGCTCAGAAGCAGACTGACAAAGGCCCCGTCGCGTCGAAGTCACGTCGGATCGAGTCGGAGCGTTGTCGCGTGGCAAAAAGGTCGGCAGTCAGCGAGTTGGAGGCGACGATAAGCTCCTGTCGGAGTTTACAAACAGCCTCCACAATTGACGCTCCGTGTCGCAATTGGCGCCAACATACCGCCCACCAAATTGGGTACCAATTTATTTCTTGGAGTCATAGGCTGGGACGACCAGTGGGCGAAGAGGTATCAGCTTGGCGACTGGGCGTTTCAAGAGGGAAGTTCCGCAGCGAACAGTTGCGACACGAACCTGGTTATCGGTGCCAGGATATACAGAGGTGACCCGGCCTGTTGGCCAGTAGAGAGGTGGCACATTGGCTTCCTTTAGAAGTACCAGGTCTCCTACTCGGAGATTCTGGCTGGGAGTGGTCCACTTGGATCTCTGTTGCAAGTTGGAAAGATATTCAATCTTCCACCGTTTCCAGAGATGTTCGATGTGGCGTTTCACCAGCTGCCAGCGTGATAAGCGATTTTCAGGTACATCGAGTAAGGAGGGTTCTGGGTCTGCCATGAGGTGATCTCCAATGAGAAAGTGCCCAGGTGTGAGGAAGTCGGTCTCCTCAGGACTTGATGAAAGTGGGCAAAGTGGTCGAGAGTTGAGCATGCTTGCCACCTTGGCCAACAGAGTAGCTAGCTCTTCGTAGGTGAGGGGTACACTTCCACAGATTCGACGAAGATGTCCCTTGAAGCTCTTAACTGCCCCTTCCCACAAACCACCAAAATGAGGCGCATATGGTGGGATGAAATTCCACTCTATCCCCTTTTGATTCCCGTGATGTAGGATTGCTGTTTGGGTGTTATTCTGCTGAAACCAGTTCATTAACTCTTTCAGGCTAGCCGCAGCTCCTTTAAAGTTGCTCCCACAATCACTGTAAATAGTTTGCGGTTTCCCTCGAAGGCCAATGAAACGGTCAAGAGCAGCAAGAAAGGCTTCTGTAGACAGACTGGAAACGGCCTCAAGATGCACTGCCTTGGTCGCCATGCATACAAAGGCACAAACATACACCTTGGAGACAGTGGCCGTACGTCTTAGAGACTCTATGTCTATCGCTTCTATGTCGGGCAAGCCTTCGAAGCGATGGGATCCAATACTTCATCTGTATCAACGCCTGGAGAAGTCCTGGTCCTAGGTGTAGATGCACGCGATGGTAGTGGTCAACCAGCAGGGTAGTGAAGTGACATTTATTGGGTAACAGAATAGGATGACGATGATGATAAGATATGGAGGAGTTTTGTAGTCGACCGCCCACCCTGATGGCTCCCTTTGGGTCGATAAACGGCGATAACTTCGAAAATTGAGCCAACAGAGCATCGACTTTCGTTGGATTAGATGTGCGGAAGTGACTATGTTGAACAGCGATAACACATGTAAGTTCAGCGGCCCTGTATTCGTGAACCGTCAATGGTCCTAATTTTGGAGAAGTCGGATTTCGATGATTTCGAATCACACGCTGTAAGGTAGCCACCAAACTCAGCAGTCGAAATAACGATGAGAACTTCGTCATCCACGATGTGTCGCACTCGGAAGTAGTGGCGGTCAGCAGGGTCGTGTCAGAAACAGGTAGGGGTTTGACTTCGGTCATGTCGGTCAGCTCATAGGGTCCTGGGCATGGCCACATAGATGCAGGGGTCTGAAGCCAGTCCGGGCCCCGCCACCACAATTGGAAATGAGCTATTTCTTTGGGGGTTAAACCTCGTGAACTACAATCACTGGGGTTTTCTGCAGTGGCTACGTGCGACCAAGATGATGCAGGCATAGTGTCCAGAATTTGAACCACTCGGTTGGAAACAAAAGTTTTTAACTTGTGTGGTGGGGTATTGATCCAGCCTAGCACAATTGTCGAGTCAGTGAAGAATCGGGGAGGCAGTACGGGAGTTGGCAAACGTCGAAGGAACTCATGTAAGGAGGAATAGGTTTTAGAGAGGAGCACAGCTCCTTGTAGCTCTAGACGAGGAACACTGAGAGGTTTAGTAGGCGCAAGTTTAGATTTTGCTAACAGTAGAGACGAGACGATCTCTTGATCATTGTGAACCCGTATGTAGATTGAGGCGCTGTAGCCTTTGATCGAGGCATCGGAGAAGCCCACGATATGGTAGGCCATAGATACAGTTGGAAAAACCAATCGTGGAATGTTAACCTCTGACAGACAAGGGAGCTCCTGAATAAAATGTGTCCATGCGTGTTCGATGGATTCAGGAATGCGTTCATCCCAGTTGATGTTAGCCTTCCATAATTCCTGGAGGAAGGTTTTAGCGAGGAACACTACTGGCGATAGGAAACCCAAGGGATCGTATATCTTTGCGACAGTTGAAAGCATAGTTCTTTTCGAAACGATACCAGTAGGAACACTGACGTGGTAGGAAAATGAGTCAGGGCCTGGATGCCACTGGAGTCCTAGTATTTTAACGTTTGTGTCGTCTTTAGGCGTCAATGACACAGATGGTAATGGAGAGGGAACGGAGACTGCTTGTAGTAACTCCTCTCGGTTGCTGGCCCACTTGCTCAGTTCGAATCCCCCTTTCGAAAGCAAGCCGATTAACTGGGTCTGGAGTTCTAAAGCATCTTCAAGGGTGGAAGCCCCGGTGACAAAGTCATCTATGTAGCGATCGGAACATAAAATTTCAGCTGCTTTCGGAAAGTGATGCCCTTCATCTTGATGGAGTTGTTGTAAAACTTGGAGCGCTAGGAACGGGGAATTGTTGACGCCATATGTTAATGTCAACAACTCGTAAAGTTTGACGGGCTCGTATGGGAAGGTACGCCAATAGATATGCTGGTATGGTCGGTCTGCAGGATGGACGAGGATCTGGCGATACATCTTTACGATATCCGCCACAAAAGCCACCTTGTGGCGACGAAAACATAGGAGCAGCACCTTGATATCGGTCTGTAATTTGGGTCCAACTGCAAGTTTATCATTGAGTGAGCCATTTGTTGACCGTGCACTTGCATTGAACACGACCCGAAACCTGGTTGGGGTACATGGTTTGGCAATGGAATGGTGCGGTATTATGTAGAGGGAAGGTGAAGACGTTTCTCTCATATGTCCCAGGGAAAGGTACTCCTGCATGAAAGCCTGGTACTGCGCTGCCAGCTTGGAATCTTTGCGGAACTTGTTTTCCAAACTCTGAAGGCATTGCAAAGCCATGGGTTCCATGTTTCCTAATGTAGGCTTAGGATCCCGGAAAGGTAGGGAAACAACATAGCGTCCTGAAGATTCTCGATAATGAGAGCAGACGAGCTGCTGCTCACAAGCAGTTTCCTCAGGATCCTGAATCGGTTTTGTTACGATGGGCTCCTCAATTTCCCAGAATTTACGAAGTTCGTCCTGTAGATCCGGTACCGTAACTGAAAGCAAAACAGTGCTGGGCCCATTCTCATAGTTGGTTGGAGATACTCTACCCATTAGAATTCCCCCAAATATTGATGGAAATAATGAGGGTCGGCCCTGTCCTAAATCGATCTTCGTTCCAATCCAAATATCGGGAACTAAGTCACAACCCATGAGGCCGTCAACAGGTCGCATTTCCCAAAACTTGGGATCAGCCAGGTCATAATTGAGGTAGGGTTGATATTGTTCCCGAGTAAGATGAAAGTTGGGCAGGTCATGAGTGATGCGTGGTATGATTAGTGCCTCAGTGTTTAGTTCCTGGACACTACCTCGTGGTCGGAAACGACATCTCACAGAACCCCTGATACCAGAGTAGGAAGTATCTCCTAAGCACGAAACCATTTTAGGAGTACGTTTTATCTGTAGCCCCAACTTCGCAACACAACTATTCGTAAGGTACGTGTCTTGGGAACCACTATCGATCACCATCCTAATTGGTTGAAATTTGCCTTGGCCATCCTCTATTTCACATATAACTGTGCCTAATAAAATGTTCGGCTTACTCTTCGAGATCGTGTTCATGGAAATAGATGGCGCAGGGTTCAGACTATTCGCAGGTACGGAAGGGGTTGGAGCATCTTGCCTTCCTGTGTGGAGGTACGAGTGGTGCTTAGCAGAGCAAAATCGACAACTCCACTTGGACTTACAGGACTCAGTCGAATGATTGTAGGAGAGACAATTACTACAGCCTGTCCAATCCTGTAACCATATTAAGCGTTGTTGAGCAGACGCTTCCATAAACCTTAAACAATTTAAAATAGTGTGATTTTGCTTGCACACAATGCAGATGATTTTCGGGTTAGTTGTTTTCGAATTCACAACTTTATCATTTGCTAGAAGGTTAGTACGCGGACGCAAATTATAATTTGACTTGGGTGATTTTTCATTACTCGCGACTTTCGATTTTGGCAAACTGCTTGAAGGAGATTGAGAATTTGCCGTATTTTCATCAGCGAGTTGCAGTGCTAAGCACCGCGATCGAATGAAATCACTCAATTGGTCAAACGTTGGAAACTCCTCTTTGCTGTGAGTCTCAAACGCTTCACGAGTCCGTTGATCGAGGCACTTTACAGCCAGATGAAATAAAATGAAGCTGGCGGGATTCGGAATTTCTAACCTTTCGAAAGCATGAATATTTTCACATACTTTGGTAAGAAATAACTGAAGGGTCCCGACTGATGATTTTCCCTGTATTGGGCGAAAATTGATCAGCTCATTTAGATAAGCCGTAGCCACAAGGCGTTTTTTATCGTAGGTTGCCACAAGATTCCTCCATACTAGCTCGTAATTGTCGGCAGTAACGGGCATTCTATTGACGATCGCCGCGGCGGGTCCACTCACCGCTCGTATCAAATAATGGAATTTGCGCACTCGGTTGATCGATGGGTCATCATGAACGATCGAACAATACGCGTCCTTAAATTTTGGCCAGTTTAAAATATGGCCGTCGAATGGGGGAAGAGACAGCTGCGGTAAATGGGAAAAGCTAGAGAATGTTTCGCTGAGGGAAACGTTCGCAACTGATGTTTCCGTGCAGCGAGCACTTTGGTTATTTTTCTTCTTTAACCGTTCGTAACTTGAATTGGCTTCGTGGTAATATCGCTTAGTGCTCGAAAAAAGTGAGTTTTCATTGGCATCAGGAAAACCTGAGAGATTGTGCTCGTCACATAAAGCATATATTTCATCCCACGTGTCTTCAAAACGGTCATAACATTTGGCAAGAGAAGTATACATGCCTAAAAATGAATCGTACTGATCGGGATTTGTCAAAGCACTGCGGCCTTTGTCATTTGTTACTTTAACATCGGCAGCCAAACGTTGTAATTTTCGTCTTAGGCTCTTCAATTTAGCTTCGCTCATAGCCATGTTCTTAAATTTATTATAACTTTCGTATCAGTGCAAAGTTTCTGATCGTGGCTCAGAGGCACCAAAATTATGTTGGGGAATGGAATGACCACGGTCCCCTCTCGAATCTCAAATCGAATCGACTGCGTAGCGGGATACGAGTAATTGGTGTAGTGGACGTAAATATATATAACGCATAGGCTGGCACGAAAGATTATAATAAACAATAATAATTCAGAACAGTAAGCTAGAACAGTAGAGTAAGTGGAGGACCGTTCGAAATTAAATAGTGAAATAAAAGGAAACTTCTGACCAGTTCGTCGTAGTAGAATAGATCGAGTGGCGTCGAAAATGAAGGAGGATTTTAGACAGGCAACCGGCGTTGGGCTCAGAAGCAGACTGACAAAGGCCCCGTCGCGTCGAAGTCACGTCGGATCGAGTCGGAGCGTTGTCGCGTGGCAAAAAGGTCGGCAGTCAGCGAGTTGGAGGCGACGATAAGCTCCTGTCGGCGTTTACAAACAGCCTCCACAATTGACGCTCCGTGGCGCAATTGGCGCCAACAGTTGACATCACCTCCAGTGTGCTGATTTATCAACAGATGACGTGAAAGACGAGGCCTGATTTTTGGATTCCGAACAGCACACACTGTACGCACGACTGGAGCATGCCAGTCGATGCTCTTTACCCTCCACGCCCTAACATAACCGTCACAGCACTGCGCGAAACTTCTGTTTTCATTTTTAAAAAAGAAAAAAAATTCCACTCTCACGATTAGTTAATGACCTTCGCCCTTCAACGTAAAATCAAAATAAAAGAGCGAGGGAGAGGCACCGAAATTGACTAAAGAGGCGACGAGAGATTTAAATTGTATTTAAAGATACAGCCGTCGTAAAGAAACAGACAAAATTGAATTTTCGAACACGAGACATATTCGCATTCTAAGCTTTGGCAACGCACTCAATATACGAAAAAAACCTGCCGACCGTTATCAACAGCCGAAACAATCAACGTCGAAGTAAAGAATCACAAAAACAGTAGTGAATTTTGTTCCGAGCAATTTAAACAACCACCTCGCGACAATATCTTCCAAATTACTATAAAGAAAAACCCCTGACGGCGCCCGCCAAAGTCTTGGAAACTATAATATGTACAGCGATCGATATCGACAACCCCTCCCCCCCTCTGTGAAAGAATATTTGCAGACACTCCCGAATAAATCAACAATAATCGAAATTAAAAAAATAATCGGCAGGCGACGAAAACGAAATGCGTTAATATTTGACACAATATAATATGTACATTTTATTGAACTAAATAGCAAAAAACTTATAAAGACAAATAATCATAAATCGCATCACATACAACGCAATTGATCATAAACTTGAAGTCAACTGACATCATAATTGAGCTGAATGGGATGGGGAGTTGTGGGGCACGCTGCTGCTTCCTATATATATATATATATATATATATACCTGGTTTCCCGAATGCTATGAATACTGATGATCAACATTTGGGAGTCCCGATCTCATTGTGTTTCTATTATTTTCTTATGAATACGACAACGAAGTCGTCGATGTTTGCAAAACCATAAGTTAACCGCGCTGATGCAATTCAATTTCATGTTTTTGCCCCTATTGAGTTTTTTTAAGATCCCAGTCATTTCTGTATTTTTACAGTAATTACTGAGTGCGCCATATCCCTCGAGAAGCTAATTCAACTTCTATTTTACGTTTATTTAGTTTAATTACACATTTCCAAACAATTCCAAGTTGACAAGAGTCACTTTTTACGAAGACAGCAACACTGGTAACAGTTAGGGACAGGAGTTCATCAGTTCTTTTTTCTAGTATCTGTTCTGTTGTTTGACGTAGAAATTAGATGAGAATTAGAAAGGGTACGTACTGAGCTGGGACAAGATTTTTCTTGGAGACTCAGTAGAACAGCAACCAACATGAGTGGCGGGGGAGAGGGGTGGAGGAGGTACTAAACCGATACAGCAATTCTTTCCAGAGTTTCACGTGGGCTCTTCTTGTGGGGCCGACGAAATCCAACAGGGAATATTAAGCATTCCGCTGCCCACCTTAGGGTGTTAGTGAGAATAAAAGGATTAGTAGAATTGAAGTCGTAAGTTTTCTGCTGCTGAGATTATTGCAGATCAACCCCTCCACACACAACACGCGTGACGAGTAAAAGGAATATTTTGCAGTAACTAGTTCAGCATTTAAATTTCCGTGTTAAGTTCATCCGTTGGTCAGAATTAATTCTCAATTGTCGTTCAGTTGGGGAGTTAAGATCAAGTGAGAATTGTTTTGCGCCATACAAAGACCATATTCAGTAGATAACTTCAGTGCTTCTGTCACGCTTAGTGTGAGCGACACCATCACCATCAATGGCAGTAGAACTTAGCACAGAGCTCAACAACAAGCGGGCTCCACAAGGATAGTGGCTCAACTCAACTAACATAATTTAGTATTCAGGCACATATCTCAAACATTTCTATAAAGATCCAGTGATGCAAAACGCTGAGCCATTTTGTTCATTTTGACAAACCCCAACAAACAAATTTTGCTACAGGGTTAAAAGGTCACTGGAAGTTATATCAATCATGAGCCTGTTTTGAAGATGGTGAGTACAGAACGCCGTAATTATCAGACTTCATGCTGCAACGTCAAACTGGAATCCCTCATACCCCGTCCCACTCAACTTCAATTACAACGTAATACATTCATTAGGCGTTTGTTCCAACAGACTGTGCAGTCTTCTATCAGTTGAAAGCAACTCATGGGTTTATTCCATACTTATTAAAAATACTTTGCTTCAACTTGTTAACTTTAATGACAAAGGAAAACTCGTATTTTTGCGTGATTATTCAGCTAATCTTCACAATAAGCCGCTTTGACAATCGACATGAGAAATATGTGCAAAACATTCATACTTTTTTCACTGCCGTTCTAAGTCAAGGAATGATCAACAAGCGGAATTGTGTTGAACAAACCAGAAGAACTGAAAAATGGGGTTGCTACGCGGTTGATGAGGACTGGTATGTTTCAAATACTGCGACAAAAAAAAAAAACAGACGAGTGAACTTGTTAAGTCGGAAGGAATGCCGCTTTATGAGGAGGCCTGAACTGATATGTGGTTAGGTTTGTCGCCGCTCGAATGTTTGCGCCACATCAGGTAGTACAGCTTTTCCAGCCCCTCGGCATAGGCTTTGCAGTCGAAAAGAGGACTTTCGGAGCGAGTCGTCCACACTTTGGCTCGGATCGCTTTGAGGTATTCGCGGTCAGTTCCGAGGCGGATGGCGATGTCTTGATATTCTTGGCGGGAGCGGGCAATGAGCTCTGAGCAGCCAAGCGTTGCCAGTTGGGAGGCAGCTACTCGAGATGCCAAAGTCTCTCCTGAAACCAAACACCCATAAAATAACGCGACTGAGACGTTCAAACATTTAATAAGTCAACCTGGAATAAAATAAAAAATATCTTATGGCTAAGAATTGACGTCAATGCACTTGCCAAGTAGACACTCACATTTCAACTTAAGAATATGAATACTATTCCTCTGTCATGTTTCGTGTTGTATAGTAACCTATGGACAACACACTTAGAACAAAAGTAACTGCAAAGACTGAAAAACCGACCCACTCGAACTAAGTGCAGTATATAAAATAACTTGTACGTGTAAAAACGTGTACATAGGACAAACAGGACGAAAAATGCGTACCGGATATTCAGAACACATTAAATCTCTTAGTAGTGTTACGGAGGGGATTAATATTGAAGCGATATTGCACTAGTAGAGTCGGGGAGTTAGTACGATATCAAGCCAAACGCAATTGGAACAGAATTTTATTCGTGAATTACATTCGGAGAAGTTTTACCCACCACAGACAGAGGAACTGAGTGGGAGCGAACGCGAGCACAGGCCACATGGCGACGAGGCAACTGGCTCGGTTTCAACTGACTGCTGCAAAGTCTCGAGCGAATCGGGGCATTTGAGGTGCCTAGTCAGCATAAATGCCCCGGACGAGCCTCCACTGAATCGAAGGGTTTGGTTCATCCCGTTACAGTAGGAACAAAGACGACTCAAATTTTGCCAACCACCTCAAGACAACTGGGCATGAACAGACCAAAGTGCAGGACTGCTTACTACATAAACAATATAAAGGACGAAAACTGAACATATTAGAAAACATGGAAATCTATAAACAAGAAATAACACTACGCAATCCCAACACAACACCATCTCGTTCACCTTTCTCTTCCTACGTAAAGATCACGACGAAATAACTGACTTTAGTACTGATTTAATGATCAGACCATGGTGCCTTTACATCGAAAGCAGCACTCACCCACAATATCTCAGAGAAGACCGACTCACCATACAGGTAGGTTAACTTTAGTAATTTACCTACTGGCGGAACTGACCCAATTACTTTAATATTCTTTTTCATAGGAAGAGGCTCACACTCCATTGCAGCTAGGCGATGCTTCAAGGTCTGGATATTTCGTTCAGGTAGACCATTAGTCGATGGGTGGTCAGGGGCAATGAATCTTTGGGCAATACCAGGGGCCAAACAGAAGCTTTGAAATGGGTCACTGGTGAAAATTGTAGCATTGTCGCTAACAAGGATAACAGGGAATCCGTTTCTGGAAAAGACTTCCTGCATAAGGTCAATAGTTGAAGTAGATGTTGGCTCTAATGAGCATGGTAGGTAGGGCCTCAGCCCATTTCGACTTGGCGTCCACCAATTTTGATACAGTCCAGCACAATCAACATGGACACGTCTGTTTCCCTCTGGGCTCATCCATGGATGAAGGGGAGCCTTTGGTGGGCTATTTTGGATCTTAACACACTCTAAGCATTCTCGAACTAAACACTCAATTACTGGTGTGAACACCCAATGAAAAGAGCTGGCCCTTAGAAGCTCACAATGGATGTAAGGGCAGAGTGTGGATGATTTCATGCTGCCAGTATCAAACATGAACAAAGGAGCAGTGGCCTACCTCAATGCCACAAGAAACAGTAGAGAGCAGCCTGGCTAGACTGAATGGGTTCCCAAAAGCCATTCTGGACATCTCCCCCAGTAGTACACCAGTACCATGGAAGAATGGCTGCAATACAGTGACAAGAGACGTACGGGGTGGAGTTTGCTGGTACTAAGATCTGCGCTTGAGAAGAGGCGTTTGATGAAATAAAGGGCTCCTGCTAACTCTACGAGCCTGGCAGGAGTGTTGGAAGTCCTTGGAGTGAAAGAAGTGAACAGACTGCGATGATGAAAAAATCCTGCCCGGGACGAGGATACTAGAGGAAGTTTTTTTTCCCTGAATTATACGTCTATAGTCCAAGTAGTGAAGCGCTTGCAGCAAATTCGACAGGAAGCTTCTATTTTGGTTTTCTTACCACTACCTCACTATCACGATTCCATTTAATAATAAAATGAAAATTGTTATGGATGTCAGTTCGTTCAAAGTGAATGTCAAAGATTAAGAATTATTTGCTGACACCACCAACCCCACAAAGTGTCTAATTTAGTTACCAGGCAGCGTGACGACAGGTGTTCCGGTCCATAAGACATCCATCGAAGTTGTGTGGCCATTGCAAAGAGGAGTGTCAAGGCAGACGTCGGACAACTGCCCTCTTCGAACGTGCTCTTCTTTTGCTGCAACATTGCTGAAGATGATGCGATTGGGTGGCAATCCTAGAGAGGCAGCTGTAGCTTGAAGATGGCTTTCACCGACAGCAGGAAACCGCAGAAGCCACATGACGGAGTTAGGCACAGCTTTCAGAATCTGCAAATCAAATTAGACACGATTGTACCGACTTCTTTCTTTGCTGCTGTTTCTGTTGACTATCCACGGAACGTAAAAATTCACCAGAAAATGAGGTTCTCGGCATTTAAACTTCGTTTTTCAACGTTTTGACCATAACAATTCCAAAAATTTGTGACGCACCCACAGGTGTAATAGAATTTACAAGAGTGAAGAATTTAGTGTGAAGCTCTTCACCAGGTATTTCATTTCCAGTTCAAGGTGTTATTTAGTTTTTTTTCTTTTCAACAAATTTGGTTTTGGTTATCTGTATCTGGTTCTGCTCAAATCTTACTCTGTACCAGAATTAAATAGAAGGCTGCACTTACGTTGACCCACATCTGAAGCGTGTGAGGATCGATTTTGTACAGTTGGTTAAAATTACAGTAGACAACAGCATCATCCGGGAGTCCGTATTGTTGCCGCGTCGTGATGACAATTGACTGAGGCACTTCTTCGCCTGTGGCAGCTTTGTTGTTAGTTTGATTTGTTGCCAAACCATTCTGAACCACGACGCCGTTGAGAGAAGTTTGAATTTGACCAGAAGCGATCATGTTCTGTAACGATACCAGAGAAAACGTGCACTATTTCAACTGCCAAAGTGTTGCGTGTATCAAATGATGTTGCTCTGAATAACCCGTGTGGTCTGTACTAAAAATAATCTGTAATAAAAATTTTGTACTCTTCATACTACTTTCATTCATTGTTTATTAATGGAACTACCTCACTGTGTGGAACTTATTGAATTCTGAATACCAGCGGTAAACCTACCATAGATAGCTACCGATTACGAGTATCGATGTACATAACCTACAACAAGTTTTAACTTTCAGATACCATGTTGCGTTTTAACGGTTATGCAATTTATCCTACATATTTGAAAGTGTTCGCTCACAATTATTTCCTTTCTAAAGATAAAGACCATAAAAGGTTATGGGCCTAGTTACATAAGTGAATACTTTTCTCTTTTTATTGTCACAATTATGCAATCAGCTCGCGTCAGTAAAAAAAGAATGGCTAGTGCATCAACCAGCTATCCTCTTGTTGAAAACTTGATAGGTCACGAAAATTATAGCGACTGGAAATTCGCCATGCAGCATCTTCTCAAACTAGATTTACGGGGCGTCGTGCAAGAGGGTTGAGTGCTGATCCTAAAAAATAAATATGGAAGCTCACGGGGTCATCAGTCAAAGCCTTTTCCAAACTCTTCTCTCTAACGACCAGGTCTAAAGAAGGGTATTGTGTCCTGCTACTCTTTCTGCTACCAATTGGTATACTCTGAATACGTGCATGTGAAGTGGTTGGTCAAGGAGGGGTACAAAGTAGTAGGGTAAAATTGCATTATCTGGACTGTAGGGTTCACAGCAAGAGAACCAATAACCATCATTCAAATAACACTTCACACAAACAGTTGAGGGCGTTTGACCAAATATGAACAAGCGATGGCAATGGGTCAAATTGAGTAAATAATGGAATGTGAAATGTGCGCAAAATGCTCTAAAGTCATCTCAAATGTAAACAGATATATTCAATTAAAAATAGCGCTCACCTTTGTTTCCAAAGGCCAAACAATTATCGATCACGAGGGGGGGGGGGGATTAGTATATGAACTTCGGATGCTCTTGCATGACAGCAACATCACGACCTGTGACATGCTACAGACTTTCTAATACAGAGTAAAACTATAGCTAAACTTCATCGTAGAGCACTGTAGTGTCTACACTGGTAGATAACAGGAAAAGGACCTCCAATCAAGGATAAGAACGAATGTGAATCTGGCGGATCAGAAGACAATCAACTTTCGATGTATTTTCTACTTCAATAAAATATTCAAGAGAACGTGCTCAACACTTTTTCATTCAATACACAATAGACTGGCGACGAGCATAAATCGGATATTCAACTATGACTACCGACATCGACAGACTGGTGAGTTCAACTAATTTCTCAACAACTATGATATCATACATCGCAAGTCGACTGAACATGCAAATGTCGACTACCTCTCTCGAAACCCCATCAGCATGTCTAATCATGAAGATAAAAAAGTAGACCACACCTCAAAATTACAGGAGTGCATTATTAATCTTCTTACAACAGAGACTGTGACAGCACGCACTATTTCCTTAGAAACAGAAAAGGATGCAGAACTGGATGATCTTGTCAGTCGGCTGAAAGATGGTACAATAAATGATCCTGAGAACTCATTACAGAATGGGGTTGTCATGCGAGGGGACAGAGTGGTGGTTCCCAAGACGTTGCAACCCGCCATCCTGAAGCAGCTACACTCAACTCACTGTGGCATTGTTAAAATGAAGAATATCGCTCGATCATACTGTTTTTGGAGCACCATAAATTCAGATATTGAATCTATGGTCAAGGGATGTCGCCAATGTTGCATGAATAAAAACTCCCCCGAAAAAGCACCTATTCACCAATGGGACACGCCTAAAAAAGTGTGGCAACGAATCCATATGGACTATGCAGGTCCTTTCATGGGTTACTACTTTTTCATTGTGGATGCAATGTCAAAGTGGCCTGAAATTGTCCCTATAAGAAGCGCTCCTACTACTAGTCAGACCATTGATCTGCTAAAGGAGATATTCAGCAGAAAGGGTTCTCCAGAACAATTGGTCAGTGACAATGCATCCATTTTCAAATCAGTTTTATTCATGGATTTCTGTAAAGAATATGGGATTCATCAAGCATTCATTGCACCTGGACACTCAGCCACCAATGGCCAGGCAGAACGCTACTGCCAAATCTTAAAGAAATGCATGGACATGAAAGGGTCAATTAATGAAAAAGTGCTGGAAATACTCCTGAAATACCGCCCAACGCCATTATCAGATGGGCTCACACCAGCTTTCAAAATGACAGGCCGAAACTTAAGAACTAGATTGGACCTCATCCGCCCTTTGCAACCTGTTTCACAAGAAGAAGTTCAGGAACAACCTCATACTAAGAGAGTCTTCTCGTTGGGTGAATGAGTACAATAGAGAAATTATACCCGATCTAGAGTGTGGAAGTTCAGCACAATAGTGGAAAAATTCGGGGCGTCTTCACTACCTTGTGGAGCTTGATGACGGATATGTCGTAAAGCGTCATCTGGACCAACTGCAGTCGTGTGAGGTTGATAAGGGTTCAATCAAGGCCTCACCACTCGAGAATTTTTCATCGCCTCGAAATGTAGCGGCTGAACTGCCTGTTCAACAACAATCCAACCACGATCATTACCAAGGCCTACCACTGTTCGATCCACATCCTTCCTTGAATGACACTGAACTCCGGAAATCTATCCCTATCAAGGACTCTACAGCAACTCCTCCCAAAGAAACCGTGCCGAATAAAAACTCACCAAGAGCCAGTGTACTGGAACCCCGAGTCACTGAGAGAGTAATCTCAGAAACTGTACCTGGGGTGAGGAGATCTGAATGAACAAAGAAGCCTGTCACCAAACTAAATCTATAAACTAGTAGATTGCTATGTTATCGTTTGATACAAAGTGTAATTAATTTTCTTTTGATGAGCTGTATGCAGACATCTGCAGTAAATAAGGACTCTTTCTTTTCTTTTTCTTTATTTAAAAAAAAATCTAATCTTCATTTACATTTGCATTAAGGGGGGGGAAGAGTGTAGTGTCTACACTGGTAGATAACAGGAAAAGGACCTCCAATCAAGGATAAGAACGAATGTGAATCCGGCGGATCAGAAGACAATCAACTTTCGATGTATTTTCTACTTCAATAAAATATTCAAGAGAACGTGCTCAACACTTTTTCATTCAATACACAATAAGCACGAAGATCGCACATTCGGATACAACGCAAATCAGGCTTTTGAGAAGTGCAAAAGAAACAAAAAACGAAATAACAGAAACTCTACCTCAATAGGTGTGGTGGTAGGGAGTTGTGCAACTTTCAAAGAAATCTCGACTGGTCGGCTCGTTTTACTGGTGTCAGTAACGGGCACGACCACTTCTCTGATCTCCTTCACATCAGTATTTTCGATCATTGGCGACAAATCAGCTGCGTTTATTACTGCGATGTTGTCAGCCAATTCTGTGTTACCTGTTTGCTGTGAACAAAACATCGAAAAATTAATAAACAAGTGTATGGGAGCTGAAAAAAGTTGAGACAAAGCATAATATGAGTCCATCCAGAAATTTGAAGAGTCCATTGACAAAAAGTTTGCCTCATAGTCATATCAGAGGATGAACTTGTACTTGTGATTGTTATTAATGAACCATTTAATCCGTTCTTTCTTTTATTCTTCATTTCCAAATATTGACATTACAGCCCCAAACAAACACTAGTTTACACCAAATTATTTAGATTTTATAAAGTATGGAGCTCTTTATTTATTTCTTTTCTTCATTTTACTAATAAATCAGAGATATTGATTAAAATTTTGATGCCTTGCCTCTAGTTAAAAATTAGACCAATATCTGATCGGACATAGAAGTGTTTCCTGCCTTACTGATACCAATATAAATATCTGACTACAAATAAGCGTGTTCAATCAGCTGATAATACGAATGCATATAAAGACCACAGTAACTTACCTTATCAGTCAATATGAGACGCTCCTTCAAATGAGGGAACATTTGTTTGTGGTCGCCGATGAAGTACGTGTGTGGCATAAACGCTAATTTTTCGCTGTACTGCGAAGCCAATTCAAGCGGAGACGTGACGGCGTCAGTTATGAGATAATCCATGAAAGAGGCGCCACTCGTTCCAGGGTATCCAAGCCACATGACTTGAATAGGGGCTGGTCGAAGGGCGAAGATTTCATTGCGAGCTCCTTTGGTGTAGCCATTCATGTTGACCAGGATGTGGATACCGTCGGAGTTGATCCTGTCTGCGGCCTTCCCATTACACGGGATCTGTGAGTGAATAATGGAAGAAAAACAAATCAATAGAAGTGAGAATATATCTAGTTGAGAACCTCTCGATGTACCCAAACTGTGCCTGCTTTGTCGTCAAAAATCCCATCAAATTGCTGAAGGAAAGGAACTACACGCCTAATTTTAAAGGATTTCCCAGTACCTTAACTGTGGCCAAGTTACGCATAAGGTCTGATCAAATGGTCCATATGACAGCAGTTGTATTTTTCCTACTTGCGATGACGACTGTCTTTGTGGTAAGATCAACTATAACAGATCCACTATGGTCTCTGATGGTAGCCTGCACTAGAACGGTGGTGTGCGTGGTAAGCAAATCACCCTGCAGTCGGGGGTCCAGAATTCCGCTGACGTATTCCCTGCGTGTCGTATGAGCCGACTAAAAGGGACAGCCGGGTGGGCCCAGCTTGAAAGACAACCTCACCTCTATGAGGTCCCCACAAGATTACATCCAACGAGGCTTAACTGTGGCTGGGCGTCACAGTGTACTCTGTCGCCACACTGTGCTCACCCTGCAGTAGGGGGTCCAGAATTCCACTGCCGTACTCCCTGCGTGTTCGTATAAGCCGGACTAAAAGGGACACAACTTACACTTCATTCACATACATGACACACTGGGAACCCCCTACCTTTAGCTGGGATCGCAGAACACACCCCCCGCAGGAAGGGGTACAGAATTCTCCTGCCGTATCCTCTGCGTGGTCGTTAAAACCGGCCTTAAAGGGGCTTAAAGCTCACGACACTGACATACACAACATATTCCAGATACTAAATACACTGCAACGGCTTGCGTGGCAGAACACACTCACTTGAAACACTCATAATGAGCGAAAGACAGTCCTGGAAGTAGCTCACTAACACCTAGGAGCGAATCTCTATATAGGTGCGGCCTTCGGAATGAGGAGGGGGAAAAACCAGGTTTGAGCGTTCCTGGGGCGGCTGATAGCGTGTGTCCCGCTCACCACATCACTAGTGGCCGAGGGCTGACTCTGAGCAGCAGCCGAAAAATCCCTCATGCGTCTTAGTGCCGGTGGGTCGCGCGACAGGAGGCTGCGGCGCATGTGGGGGACTCCCTTTGACCCTCAACGGACCAGCGAAAGGGGCTAGAATCAATATGCCTGAGGGAGCTTCCAGGACACTGCCACGAGCACCTCTCGCTCATACCACGAACACACACAACAAATGAACTCACAAGGATACACTACACCAGTCCGCTTCTTTAATCACCCCCCCCCTCCCAAATAAGTAAAAAACATGACAAAGTCAACTAAAACATCAGCAGGTAATAAAAACGCCACCTGCGCCTCTTCCTCAGGCTCGCCAAGCTCGACTCCTCCCTCTTCGGACGATGAGCAACCTACTCGTTGTCCAAACAAACAAGGGCGGAAAGAACCGGGCAAACCGCGTTCATCTCCCCCTTCTCCCCCTAGTAGCCCGGGCAACCCGGCTACTACAAGCACACGACACAGCGTGGACCCTAAACTGTCGGACATGGAGCAAATTTGCGCATACGTCCAAATCATCCACGGCCAGCTGGCACGGATGAGGGCCAACGCGACAGGACCTATGCGGGACCTCGTAACTAGTTGCCTCTTCGAAATTTCGAAGCTGGCTATAAAGCTAATGCCCCCAACGACATCGCCCCCTGCCACTCCCCTGCGGGAAACTGTGGCGGCTGTCGTGAGGGAAGAGCTGCGTGAGGGCAATTGCCCAGCAGCCAGTGCCACCAGCCCCCAAACTCGAGGAGCAACAACGAGCCAGGGTAGTACCCCAGGCCCCTCATATGCGGCAGTAGCCGCTACTGCGCCTTCCTCCCCTCATGGAGCTGAGGCGGAATGGCAGCCTGCCAGGGCCAGGAAGCGCAGAGGGAAGCAGAAACAGGCCCCAACTAAGCAGGAAGTGCAGGCCGAGGGCAGCGCCCGCCTATGCCTCCGCCCAAAAACAAGGGCAAAAATAAAAATAAAAACCAAAATAAAAAGCCTCCACCGCTTGCCAAACTCCCCTAAAACCCACGACAAAACGTGGTAGTGGTTAGCGGACATGTGAGGAGGGCGAGGCTGGTCCCTCCAACCCTGACGCAATGGAAGCGCTTATGCGGGGTGTCCCTGCTACGGACCTCCAAGCTCTGAGTGTCCGAGTGCTAGACATCCGCACCGCAGTAGGAGGTGGCGCCGTCATTGTGTGGAAACGCCAGAAATGGCCAAGGCGCTCACGAGCCACATTTCCACAAAAAGGAGTTGAAGCTCCGCGTCAGCCCCTGGGTCGTTTCCCACGCCTGCTGCTGTGCGGCGTGCGGACCGACCTTCAAAGAGGACTTGGCCCAACAAGTTGTTGAGCACAACCCTGCGTTAGGCTTGCAGCCGCAGGATGTCAGGCCTCTCTTCACCAACAAGCGGGGCAGACAGAAGGATTGGGCGATTGAGGCATCACCCAGCCTGTACAAAAAACTAGAGGGAGCAGGGCACCTCCAAATAGCCTGGCAGGGGTGCGCCATACGCAAGTACCAAGCCCCCACTCAGTGCCACAAATGCCAGCGCTATGGCCACCTGGCAGTGGCCTGTACAAGACCTGTTGTGTGCGCCTGGTGCGCCTTGCCACATCTGAGTAAGGAATGCAAGCGTGATGCTCCCCTCAAGTGTGCCAATTGCGTCGAACGCAAAATCCAACAGGTCGCACACTCTACACGAGACGCACGCTGTACCATTCGTCAGCGAGCGATTGCCCTCCAGGAGTCACGAGTGGATTATGAATAGGTCAAAAACAGTTCGAATCCTTCAGCACAACACAAATAAGAGTTGCCCAGTTATGGCTGAGTTGCTGCAAAATGCACTCAAGAAACGCTGCAGTGTCCTCGCCATACAGGAACCGTACATAGGATCCAAAACTCTTGGTCTCGGATCGCAGGCGCGAGTGGTGGCTGGAGCAAGAACGGGAGCCAAGGCAGCAGTAGCCTGCATCGACCCGTCCATTGACATGCTCGCACTCACTCACCTGAACAGCCAGCACTTGGCCGCTGTGCTCATCCGAGCCGGTGGCTTTGAGCTGGTTGTAATATCATTTACAGGCAATTTGGCGCACCAGTTGCCAACAGCCTTGAACCACTCGGCGGGCGCTAGCAGGCCTACCAGGGCGACCCTGCGTGGCCTGTGCTGATGCAAACGCCAGATCACCATTGTGGGGATCCCCAACCCTGGATGGGGCGGGCGAGGCGTATATAGAGCTGCTCACCAGGTACAACTTGGTTGTTGCCAACGACCCCATGACTGAGGCGACCTATGATGGCCCGGGAGGAAGGTCGTGTATAGACGTCACAGCCGTGTCCTACACCCTGCTACTCAAATTGAAGGGTTGGCGAGTCGTACCAGGTGCAACGCAGAGCGATCACATGGTTATTGACTTTGCCATTACGGATGATAACATCCTCTGCAAAGACACGCGTGAAAAGCGATTCCGCACAAAAAATGCTGACTGGCCGCAATTCTTTAGGGTACTGGAAGGTGAACTGCGTGCCGCAGACACCGACCTAATAGTGCAAGCATCCACACCTGAAGAGGTGGACAGCCAAGTGGACACATTTACCACAGCACTGCACTCTGCTGGGCTCTCTGTACTTGGCCAACAGAAGCACAGGGCGATCAAAGTCCCATGGTGGACTGAGGAACTTAATCCCCTCAAGCAAAGTGCAAATAGAGCCAGAAGGATGTACCAAAACACTCGTGACCCTGATGCCAGAGCAACACTCCGAACTGCCTTCATCCAAGAGAAGAAGGCCTTCCACCGCGCCATCAAACGAGCCAAACCGCAAGGCTGGCGAAATTTTGTGGAAGCGGAGAGCTCTGAGAACCCCTGGGGCAGACACTACAAGTCCTCCATAGGAAAAGCAAATGTAGAGCAGGTCTTAGCTGCGATGCAAAATGAGTCAGGCTGGGCCTGCAGTATCGAACGTTCACTGGAAACCCTCCTTGAGAAGGCGTTCCCAGATGACCAACTAGCTCGAGACACTGAAGCCCAGAGGGCAGCAAGGGAGCTGATCATGGCCCCCCCGAGCGAGCCCGACATCCCATTGTGGACAACAGGCGACCTCGGCAGGGCTCTTGCGACCTTAAAGCCCAACAAATCTCCTGGGCCAGATAAAATAGAAAGCAATATGCTAAGGAAGGCTGAGCGGACAATCTCCAGCGGTCTCCTTAATTTATTTAATGACTGTCTGCAGGTCGGACAGTTCCCCACTCAGTGGAAGTCTGCGCGCGTTGTCACTCTTCAAAAGGGAGGCGACCGCAATCAGTCGGACCCGCGATCATGGAGACCACTCAGCCTTCTTTCCATATTAGGCAAAACACTAGAAATCTTGATGTTGCAGTCCCTCGAAGGAGTCTTTGGCCGCAACCTCACAGGCAGGCAATACGGGTGTACCAAAGGAAGGTCCACGCAGGATGTCATTGTCGAGATTCGGCGTGTTTCCCTGCTGGCACCGGCTAAGTACGTTGTAGCAGTTCTGATTGACATCAGAGGAGCGTTTGACAACCTTTGGTGGCCAGCGCTCCTTAATGAGCTCAAAGGTAGGGGAATCCCCCGCAACCTGTACTCGCTCGTCAGAAGCTACCTGACAGACAGAACTGCTACGATCGAAAGTAGGCATGTCTCCGTCCGGAGAAAGATTGAGAAGGGGTGCCCACAGGGCTCGGTCCTAGGACCAGCACTCTGGAATGCCTTCTTCGAAGGTCTTCTCAGGAAACTCATGGAGACTGACTGCGAGCCGTACGCCTATGTGGATGACTTGACTGTGCTGATCTTTGCAGAGTCAGTCCGCCAAATTGAAGAAAAAACCCACCACGTGCTCCGCACTGTCAACCAATGGTGCGAGCACGTCAAGATGCAGGTGGCTGAGGAAAAACCCAGCTAATCCTCTTGAAGGGAAAGTGAATAATCCACCCACAATACGCTTTGGCGGCCACAGGCTCCTTCTTGAAAAGCACGTCAAGTATTTAGGAGTGAATATAGGTGAGAGGTGGGGTTTCAACCAACACCTCCAGTCCCTTAAAGGCACTACCATTGCAAGGTTTGCCTCACTGCGTGCCATTACTAAGGCCACTTGGGGTGTGTGTTACCACGACACCATCCTCATGTATAAGGCCATCTATTTAGGTGTGATTGGCTACTGCCCTGTTGTCTGGGGTAGCAAACTAACAGTCAATCAAAAGAGAGTATTGGCCCAATCCCAGAGAGCCGCTCCTGTGGATCACCAAGGCCTACAAGACTGTATCAACGGAAGCACTCCAGGTGATCACTGGTCAGTTACCAGTTGATTTGGCTGTTGAGTGCATGATTGACAAGTGGAGAGTGAAGCAGGAGCTTCCCCGCTTTGGGCTGAACTCCGTGCGGATCTCACCACAGAACAGAAACTTGCCGCCATCGATGAATGGGCTCTAGAGAAATGGCAAGCGAGATGGGAATCCTCGTCAAAGGGACGTGATACGTATGAGTTCTTCCCCAACATCCGTGAACGTCTTTCTAGAAAATGGGTTGAGCCAGACCACTGGATGAGCCAGTTCCTCACGGGACATGGTGACTTCAATGCGCGGCTCCACTTCTTTTCTCTGAAAGACTCTCCATTATGCACATCTTGTGCCTCCAGTGCGGAGGAAACAAGAAACCATGTGCTGCTCCACTGTAGTTTCTACAACAGTGAGCGACGGTTGTTGAGAGGGCAAACGAACTTAGCAGCTTTGACTGCTACAAAGGAAGCCTATAACCATTTTGCAAAGTTCGCAAAGAAGGTAATGGCTAAGAAACGTGGTTATAGTTGATCAGTCCTTTTGAAACTTGCCACCCAAGTAAACAGTAAGATCAGGTAGGGAACCAGATTAAGAACTACTCCCAGATGGTGCGGGATTCCTCAGGTGGTCACCTCCGCGCGGTAACACACGGGCAACAGCTCTCTACGGTGAGACTGGCTAACGACCACATACCTGCCGTACCTCCACAGGTCTGAGTTCGGTGGATGCTGCAGGGGCCGGCCTCTTGCATATTAGCGAAACCGCAACTTCTATGACTGATATAACCCTCGTCGAGGGTTCAGGTACAGTCACCGAATAAAGAAACAGACCCGGTGTGTGTAGATGTTACAGCTACGTCTCATCCCCTACTGCTTAAAAATAACGGGTTGGCGAGTCACACCAGGAGCAATGCCAAGCAATCACCTGGTCACTGATTTTCCCATTGCAGACGGAAACATTCACGACAGACAAAAGAAAAACTATGCCTCAGAGTATAAATAGAACTAGAAGAATGTCCTAGCAGACTCATGGCCTTGATGCCAGCGCCACACACTGAACTGCTTTCATCCAGGAGAAAAAGGCCTTCTACCGCACTATCCAATGACGAGGCTGCCAGCATTTTGTGGGAGCAAAGATCCCTTGGGCAAGCACTAAAAGTCCTCCATAGGAAATGATAACATAGTGTGGAGTCAGAACTCGGCTCGTGAACTTGCAGAAAGGCAAGGGAGTGGGATGCACCACCTCGAACGTCGCAAAAACGCAGGAAGTAGTAGCAGGCTGCACGCTGGAGCGTGGAGAAGCCATCTCTGAAGAGGATAGCGAATTGCCATCTCGACCCTTTCCACACAGGAAAATATACCAGGCTGACTTATTTCTTTGATTTCTGGGCATCCCATTGGATCCCAGACGCAGGTGCGTCATAAACCATATAATTACAACACTGTAAAGTTATTTTCTCCTGTTTGAAGAAGTTTACTTTTATTTTTGTGTGAGCCCTAGCGAGGGAATAGGACGATAGGTCCCCAACCTCTGAGAGCCTTTTTGACATTTTATGTCTTTACTTTGCTACATGAACACGAAAATATAACGCGAGAGATGTGACGCTGTTTTTAACGGGGTGTTAACGGAAATAAAACCCTGCAAATTATTACACAATGGTTTATTATTCTCATGAACAGCTTGACCTAATATTACTGCTCCCCCATCCATTCGATTTAGCATCGAATACTAGTAAACCATACAAAACATGACCTGACTACAATGGAACTATGGAAATTAAAAATATTCCCCCAGCGCCAGGAGCCCGTAAACGTCTGATCCGATGGAGGGGTGGGACGAGGGCTTCCAGTGAACCCTCGCTCGGCAATTGGCAGGACGTTGCGAGTCGAGCGGGCCTTGAAAACGATACCAAACACGGCTTATTTGCGATTATACTGCGTTTCGTTAATTTGTTTAACCATTTTTTGACCATAACAACCATGGGCTTCGTCTGATCGGATTGCCGAAATGGCGGGCACAACTAGATACCAAATGGGATTTTTGCGCAAAAGAACGAATTTTTTAGACCACGTTAAAGGCACAAAACGGCCCGGACGGCGGACGGACATTGCTAATTTAGAATCCCCATGTCTTGAAACGTAAAGTATCAAATTTTGAGGGGGGGGGTTGTGAAAAATTGTTTGTGACCGAAAACATAGGGTTATTATTCAGAATGAATAATAAACCAAAAAACAACGGAAATTAGAACCTCACAATTGAGAAGCAATGAGAGAGTTTTAGCTGCAATGCAAAGTGACTCAGGCTGGGCCGGTATCATCAAAGGTTAACTGGAAACCAACCTTTCACAGGCGTTCCCCACAAAAAGGTATGTTTCCTTACTTGATGACTTTTCCTAAACCCTCGACACAGGATTATATTAGTCATGAAAGTTGCAGTTTCGCTAATACGCAAGGGGCCGGCCTCTGCAGCATCCACCAAACTCAGACCTGCGGAGGTACAGCAGGTATTTTTTTTTTTTTTTACCCGAGGGCGTGTGGGACAAGTCCCTTTGTCACTGCGGCCACATATGGGCCTATTGTGACACTGGCCCTTTCTTAGTAGAAGGCGTCGTACATACCCGCCCCCCTTAGGAAGCCGAGTACACAGCAGGTATTTGGTCGTTAGCCAGTCTCCCGGTAGAGCTGTTTTGCCCGTGTGTTACCGCGCAGAGGTGAACACCTGAGGAATCCTGTACCGTCGGGGAGGAGTTCTTAATCTGGTTTCCCACCTGATCTAACAATTTACTTGGGTGGCAAGTTTCAAAAGGACAGATCAACTATGACCACATTTCTTAGCCATTACCTTCTTCGCGAACTCTGCAAAATGGTTATAGGCTAGCTTTGTAGCAGTCAATGCTGCTAAGTTCGTTTGCCCTCCCAACAACCGTTGCTCACTCTTCTAGAAACTACAGTTTCTTGTTTCCTCCGCACTGGAGGCACAAGACGTGCATAATGGAGAGTCTGAGAGAAATGAAGTGGAGCCGCGCATTGAAGTCACCATGTCCCGTGAGGAACTGGCTCGCCCAGTGGTCTGGCTCAACCCATTTTCTTGAAAGATGTTCACGGATGTTGGGGAAGAAATCATACGTGTCACGCCCCTTTGACGAGTATTCTCATCTCGCTTGCCATTTCTTTAACGCCCATTCGTCGATGGCGGCAAGTTTCTGTTCTGTGGTGAGATCCGTACGGAGTTCTGCCCAAACCGGGGGAAGCTCCCGTTTCACTCTCCACTTGTCAACCATGCACTCAATGGCCAAATCAACTGGTAACTGATCAGTGATCACCTGGAGTGCTTCTGTTGAGACAGTCTTGTAGGCCTTGGTGATCCACAGGAGCGCAGCTCTCTGGGATTGGGCCAATACTCTCTTTTGATTGACTGTTAGTTTGCTACCCCACACAACGGGGCAGTAGCCAATCACGCCTAGATATATGGCCTTATACATGAGGATAGTGACATGGTAACACACACCCCAAGTGGCCTTAGTAATGTCACGCAGTGAGGCAAACCTTGCAATGGTAGTGCCTTGGGAATGGAGGTGTTGGTTGAAACCCCACCTCTCACCCATATTCACTCCTAAATACTTGACGTGCTTTTCAAGAAGGAGCCTGTGGCCGCCAAAGCGTATTGTCAGAGGATTATTCATGTGCATCTTGACATGCTCGCACCATTGGGTGATGGTGCGGAGCGTGTGTTAGGTTTTTTCTTCGATTTGGAGGACTGACTCTGCAAAGATCAGCACAGTCCACATAGGCCTATGGCTCGCAGTCAGTCTCCATGAGTCTCCTGAGAAGACCTCCGAAGAAGGCATTCCAGAGTGGTGGTCCTAGGACCGAGCCCCCTAGGCACCCCTTCTCAATCTTCCTCTGAACGGAGACATGTCTGCATTGAATCGTAGCAGTTCTGTCTGTCAAGTAACTTTTGACGATTGCATACAGGTTGCGGGGGATTCCCCTACCTTTAAGCTCTTTAAGGAGCACTGGCCACCAAAGGTTGTCAAACGTTCCTCTGATGGCAATCAGAACTGCTACGACGTACTAGCCAGCAGGGAAACACGCCAAATTTCGACAATGACATCCTGCGTGGACCTTCCTTTGGTACACCCGTATTGCCTACCTGTGAGGTTGCGGCCAAAGACTCCTTCGAGGGACTGCAAAATAAAGCTTTCTAGTGTTTTGCCTAATATGGAAAGAAGGCTGAGTGGTCTCCATGACCGCGGGTCTGACTGATTGTGGTCGCCTCCCTTTTGAAGAGTGACAACACGCGCTGACTTCCACTGAGTGGGGAACGGTCCGATCTGCAGACAGTCATTAAATAAATTACGGAGGCCGCTGGAGATTGTCTGCTCAGCCTTCCTTAGTACATTGCTTTCTATTTTATCTGGCCCAGGAGATTTGTTGGGCTCGTTCGGAGGGTCCATGACCAGCTCCCTTGCTGCCCTCTGGGCTTCAGTGTCTCGAGCTACTTGGTCGTCAGGGAACGCCTTCTCAACGAGGGTTTCCAGTGAACTTTCGATGCTGCAGGCCCAGCCTGACTCACTTTGCATCGCAGCTAAGACCTGCTCTACATTTGCTTTTCCTATGGAGGACTTGTAATGTCTGCTCCAGGGGTTCTCAGAGCTCACCGATTCCACAAAATTTTGCCAGCCTTGCCGCTTGGCTCGTTTGATGGCACGGTAGAAGCCCTTCTTCTCTTGGATGAAGGCTGTTCAGAGTGTTGCTCTGGTATCAGGGTCACGAGTGTGTTGGTACATCCTTCTGGCTCTATTTACACTTTGCTTGAGGGGATTAAGTTCCTCAGTCCACCATGGGACTTTGATCGCCCTGAGCTTCTGTTGCTCACATACAGAGAGCCCAGCAGAGTGCAGTGCTGTGGTAAATATGTCTGCGACACGCAGTTCACCTTCCAGTACCATACAGAATTGTGGTCAGTCGGCATTTTTGGTGCGGAATCACTTTTCACGCGTGTCTTTGCAGAAGATGTTGTCATCTGTGATGGCAAAGTCTCTGCGTTGCACCTGGTACGCCTCGCCAATCCTGCAATTTGAGTAGCAGGGTGTGAGACACGACTGTGACGTCTATAACGACCTTCCTCCCGGACCATCGCCTCTGTCGTGGGGTTGTTGGCAACAACGAAGTTGTATCTGGTGAACAGCTCTATTTATGCCTCGCCCGCCAAATCAAGGGTTGGGGATCCCCACAATGGTGATCGGGCGTTTGCATCAGTACAGACTATGCAGGGTCGTCCTGATAGGCCTGCTAGAGCCCACTCGAGTGGTTGAAGGCTGTTGGCAACTGGTGCGCCAAATTCCGCCAGCGCTGGCATTTGTAGCACTGTCTGGGGGCTTGGTACTTTCGAGTGCGCACCGCTGCCAGGCTATTTGGAGATGCCTTGCCCTCTCTAGTTTTTTGTGTAGACTGGGTGATACCTCAATCACCCAATCCTTTTGTCTGCCACACTTTTTCGTGAAAAGGGGCCTGACATCCTGTGGCTGCAAGCCTAACACAGGGTTGTGCTCAACAACTTGTTGGGCCAAGTCCTCTTTTTGTAGGTCGGTCCACACGTCAAACAATAGCAGGCATGGGAAGCGACACAGGGGGGCTGATGCTTGTAGCTTCAACTCCTTCATCGTGGAGATATGGCTCGTAAGCGCCTCGGCCATTTCCGGCGTTTCCGTCACAATGACGGCGCCACCTCCCACTGCATTGCGGATGTCAAGCACTCGGACGCCTAGTGCTTGGAGGTCCGTAGCAGGGACACCCCGCATCAGGGTGCCTAACTACTACTAAGTTTTGTCTTGGATTTTTAGGGGGAGGGGTGTAGCCTTTTTATTTTTATTTTTGTTTTTCCCCTTGTTTTTGGGCGGAGGCGTAGGCGCTGCCCTCGGCCTGCACGCCCTGCTTAGTTGGGGCCTTTTTCTTCTTCCCCCTGCACTTCCTGGCCCTGGCAGACTGCCATTCAGCCTCAGCTCCGTGAGGGAGGAAAGAGGGCATAGTAGCGGCTACTGCTGCATACAGGGGGCCTGAGGTACTACCTTGGCTCGTTGGAGCTCCTTGAGCTTGGGGGGCTGGTGGCACTGGCTGCTGGGCAATTGCCCTACGTAGCTCTTCCCTCACGACAGCCGCCACAGTTTCCCATAGGGGGGGGGGAGTGGCAGGGGGTGATGTTGTTGGTGGGGCACTAGCTTTGATAGCCAGCTTCGATATTTCGAAGACAGTTAGTGACGAGGTACCGCATTGGTGCCGTCGCGTTGACTCTCATCCGTGCCAGCTGGCCGTGCACAATTTGGCCATACGCACAAATCTGGTCCACGGGGTGTCTAGTACTTGTAGTAGCCAGGTTGCTCGGGCTACTAGGCGGAGAAGGGGGAGATGAACGCGGTTTGCCCGGTTCTTTCCGCCCTTGTTTGTTTGGACGACGAGTAGGTTGCTCATCGTCCGAAGAGGGAGGGGTCGAGCTTGGCAAGCCCGAGGAAGAGGCGCAGGTGGCGTTTTTATTACCTGCTGATGTTTTAACTGACTTTGTCATGTTATTTTGACTATTGGGGGGGGGGGGAGATAAAGAAGTAGACTGGTGTAGTGTACCCTTGTGAGTTCATTTGTTGTGTGTTAGTGGTATGAGTGAAAGGTGCTCGAAGCAGTGTCCTGGAAGCTCCCCCTCAGGCATATTGATTCTAGCTTCTTTCCCTGGTTCGTTGAGGCTCAAAGGGAGGCCCCACATGCGCCGCAGCTGCCAGCCCGGCTACACAGTGGTGATGTGGTGAGTGGGACAAACACTATCAGCCGCCCCAGGAACGCTCAAACCTGGTTTTTCCCCCTCCTCATTCCAAAAGCCGCACCAATATAGGAGAATGTCCTTAGATGTCAGTGAGCTACTTCCAGGACTATCTTTCACCCATTATGAGTGTTTTAAGTCAATGTGTTTTGCCACATAAGCCATTCCAGCGTTGTTTGTAGCTGGTATGTGTTGCGTATATCAGGGTCATGAGCTTCAAGCCCCTTTAAGGCCGGCTTTTACGGCCACGCAGAGGATACGGCAGGAGAATTCTGTTCCCCTTCCTGCGGGGGGTGTGTTCTGTGATCCCAGGGGTTTCCCAGTGTGTCATGTATGTGGAAGAAGTGTAAGTTGTGTCCCTTTAGGTCTGGCTCATACGAACACGCAGGGAGTACGGCAGTGGAATTCTGGAACCCCAACTGCAGGGTGAGCACAGTGTGACGACAAGTACACTGTGACGCCAGCCACAGTTAAGCCTCGTTGGTTGTAATCCTGCGGGGACCTTGTAGAGGTGAGGTTGTCATTCCCGCTGGGCCCACCCAGCTGTCCCTTTTAGTCGGCTCATAAAACACACAGGGAATACGTCAGCGTTATTCTGGACCCCCGACTGCAGGGCGATTCCCCACAAACATAGTAACTCTAGATACAGAAGCCCAGAGGTAAAGGAGGTGATCATAACCATCCGTACAAGCCATTGTGGACAACAGCCGACCTTGGCAGGGTCCTTGCTACCTTAAGCTCAATGATTCCTCCGGGCCACATAGATTAGAAAACAATATGCTAAGGTAGATTGAGTATTCCATCTCCTGTAGCCTTCTAAATTTACTTAATGACTGTCTGCAGGTCAGGCAGTTGTACACTCAATGCAAATCTGCACGTCTTGTCACTCTTCAAAAGGGAGGCGATCACAAATCAGTCAGACTCACAATCATGCTACTCAGCTAATGAGATCATGATGCTGCAATCCCTAGGAGGAATTTCTGGCCCCAACCTCATAGGCAGTCAATATGGGTGTACTAAAGGAAAGCCACACACATGGATCATGCACAGAAATTTGTTGGATTCAGTAGTCTTTAAAATGTAATTCTTACCCTTTGGGCAATGGAAAGTAAAAACGCCATTTGGGAAAATGTGTAGGAACACAATAAAAAAATTACCTGCGAAAGGTCGATGAAATGTTCCGCCTCTTTGGAAATTTTTGTTCTGAATGTCGTTCCATCATCAGCACTCAACGCGTAGCAGAATATTTCGACGTTGCGTTTATTGTGGAGACCGGGTACTGATTGCATCAAATGGGAAGTTGGATGGTTTCCAAAGTCGGAGGAAACGTAGCCAATTCTCAAACGCCCAACAGCGTCCTTAGGATGTATGTAGGGTATTTTATGCAAAACGTGGATCTGAAAAAAACGTACAGTCAAGTACACGGAGCATAACATAATATTTATCATATGTCTAATTGAAACACTTAATGTGGTAACTAATTGGGACTGATGACTGTAATTTCGATGGGACTCACAGAACAAGTTTTACCACTAGCTCAAACTACACCGTCTGTGGCTGTAAAATTCACTGTTGTTGGGTTTGTTCTCAGAGGTAGATTGGTTCGGTGTCTTTTGCCCGAAGAGTGGTCCTCTGTATTTACAAACAATCCCTTTCCTTTTCCCATGTCCCCTCTTTTACCTTTTTACATCTCATTTTCCCTCACATTTCGTCGTCTGCCGCTCGCCAGCATCTTGCTTTTTCCAAGACGAAATCTTATTTTTTATTTGTGCTGTGGTTTTTTTGGAAGTGTTCCATCACTCTCAACACGTAATTCAATTGAAATTACGTCGCCTCCAAGACTGAGACCTGGTATTTTATTGTCCAGGGAGCACAGGTTGGTGAGTCCCATAATTTATTTCCTAGTTTGTAGATTTACTGAGGGTGGTTTCTCGGGGTGCTTGGTTTTCGGATTGGGGCTTCTGATTCTGAGAGTAAACCCACCACAATATTTGGAGGACACTTTGCATATGGTTTTATTTTCATTTTATTACAGTCCACTTGATAATAAGCAAAAAAAGTGACTACTTACCCTTCATTGTTCTCTACAACTGTGCATACTACTGTCGCGGCATCCTCGATAGTAGAATCTCCTAATGCTTAGAGCCTCATCAGCTCTGGTAACCTGGATACACCACTTAGTGTGAATCTCGTCAGAATTGAGGTACCTGTATTAGGCTGAACTTCATCAAAAAGCAGAAAACTGGCCTCTTGTATTGGGAAGAGGGGGGTGGTGGGTTATCAGCATCCATGAGGAGACCATCAAAGTCGTTTGTCACACATCTAGAGAAATAGTACCCATAAGGCCGAAGTATAATCTCTCAGCAAGGCGTGAAACACGATGCTCAAAAGAAGCTATTTTAACACTTGTTCCTATCTGATATGTTGAAGAGATAGCAGTGATAACATGGAACTGGAACACCACAGAGCAACTGTATCTTAATTCTTTGAAAGGAATCTCGTGATCTACAAAGCGATTTCAACTGGCAGCTAGCCCTACTCCTGGTACATACAGCTACAACTTTGGACAATGTGGAACACCAGGTTGTCATTTAGGCAGTCTCCCGGTAGGCAGCTGTTGCCTCTGTGTCACATAGGGAATCCTGTAGCATCTGGAAGGAGTTCTTAATCTGGATTCCCACCCGATCTAACTATTTACTTGGGTGGCAGGTTTCAAAGGGAGAGATCAACTGTGGCCACGTTTTTATATCATAACCTTCTTCGTGAACTGGGTAAAATGGTTATAAGCTTGCTTAATAACAGTCAAAGCTGTGAGGATCGGCTGCTCTTCCAACAACTGTTGTGCAGGATGGAGAGGCTTAGAGAGAAAAGCTACTGCATCCCATAAGTAACTGGCTAGTTCAGTTGTCTGCCTCAACCCTTTTCTCCCAAGATGTTCACGGATGTTGGGAAAAACCTCATATGTGAATGCCCCTTTGACAGGAATTACCATTTCGCTTGACATGTAAATAGCATTTCTACCTTTGCTTTGACAGATACGGGAAGACATTCATATCACAGTGCTTTGCAGATAACTGTAAGCTAACAAGTAGCCCACTACTGGTAGTGTTTCTATGGCTTCAACATCTTTAAGTAAGCTATTTCGAATTATTGTGTAGCTCATTTGGAGCTGTTAAGTCACCATTTTGCTGAAACAAAACTCATTGTTCTACCCGATTTTTGTGCTTACATTATTGTTGGCCATGATCTATTAAAACAGCATTCAGAGCTCAGAGTCTCTTTTAGTGGAACCAAACCTCCATTGACAGTCAATTGCTTAGCTCCAGCGAAGATAGAACCTCCTCCCCTTTTGGAATTCCTAACCACTTTCCCCTTGCCTCTGGAAGCTATATCAGACTTTGACCAGCTCAGAACTGAAATTTCCAAAGCAGCGGTGAGCACCATAGACGATACGGAACCATTTATAATCGCCTGACTTCGCAATTTCAAAGGCGGGTTTTTTCTCACAAAAGTGACTGACAGCGAGCGTAACCGTTCAACCGTCGAAAAAGAAGCTACTACTAACTCGGAAGATTCTTCTAAATCATAAGTGACCACCGTTCTGTGTCGTTCGAGCGTTTCACGTTCGATATGACACATCACAATAAAATCAAGAACGAGAAAATACAGAGGTGGCAGTTGGATATGCCGTGTTATAATTATGAGATAATATATAGGCCGGGAAGACAGAACCTGGTAGTGGATATATTCTCTAGGGCATGTAACGCCAATCAGACCAATTATATTCCCTTCACTGTGACTTTTGTCGTCCTGGGGTGACGAGAATGGTTCATTGGGTAAGAACTCGTAATTTGCCCTATTCAGTCGAGGACATTAAAAATATGATCTTGCAACACTGTGAAACCTCAATTTTACAAGAAATCAAGGAACAAATACCTGTTGTAGATCGTTGATCCAAGATTCCCTTTTGCATATCCTTGTCCCAACATGAACTCTTCAACTGTAATCGACTGCCTGACTAGCCTTTTCACCACTTTCGGTTTATATTCCTACATGCACACTGACCGAGGAACCTCATTCACGTCGAAGGAGCTGCAGAAGTTTCTTCACACCCGAGTGGTTCGAAATCTCATTACCTACAAGATCGAGCGTGTCCTATCCTATGCTATCTGTAATAGCTGCTCATCATCCCAAAGCACCAAAAAAGCTTGCTTTGTGACATAGGCGAAAAAGTGTGGAAAACCCCTCCAGCAACTCTCAGGCAGTCATTACATTACTAAAGTTAACGTACCTGTTAGGTGAGTCTGTCTCTTCTGGCTTGTGAGTTACTGTGAGCCTGTGGACAGTAACTCACAAGCCAGAAGAGACATACTCACCTAACAGGTACGTTAACTTTAGTAATTTGCCTACTCGCGGAGATAACCCAAGTCATTACATTATCGACCGCCACACTCGCATAGATATAGAAAACATCTGGGATCCCTGTTAAGCATCATCAATTCATTTCCAAGCCTCATTTCAACACAGATTCGTTTTCAAATTGGAAAAAAACCATACCCCAAGCTCATCAATCTAAGCCAGAGATCAGATTTGAGGAAAATTTACTTAAAAATGGCTGCACTATAACGGTCTATTATAGAAATACAGTTACAGCCAATTTGTATTTGATTTCTCTCAAACTCTCACCTTCAATACGAAATAAGAGATGATCATGTTCATCTGTCTTGTCTCAATTGTCAATTGTGTTGACTCACACGCAAGCTTCCTTTCTAGCATACCTCATTCCCAAGTCAAGAAGCTCTTGCCACCAATGAGACTTGCTGAGATCTGCCAATGATCTCTTTCACATTGCCCTCCTTGCCACCTCTTTAAGGTTGTACAGCTCATTCTCTATTTTCGATTCTCTCTAACATTGTTATTGTAATGTCTGTAAGTCTATCAATAAACTCGACTGCCATGAAACGGGAAAATTTTAAACAAAAGACTCTACTTAGACTCGCGAAATAACGTTCCTTCCTATTAAGAGGGGAAGAACATGACACAATTAAATCACCTTTTCAAGGCAGAGGTTGGCGTGTCGTGCGGCGATAGCTTTTCGAAATTCGTGGGAAAGAGGGTACAACATTGAGTGATGAGGGTGGACAGAAGGAAGTCGATTTTTCTCAAGCTGTTCGGCGACTATGGAGACCAATTTCTTCATACGAACATCGTAATCCGTCCAATCACACACTATTTGAAGGCAATGAGCCAAATTGCAGTAGGCATCGGGGAAATCTGGCTTCAGTTTGAGTGCTGTGCGGTATGACTGAATGGCTTCAGGGATGTTTCCAGAATCCTGAAAGGAAAAATGAGCTAGTCTTATTAAATTGGCAGAGCATTTGACTAGTAAGTAGGTTTGGAAAATTTGTTGTCAAGGTCTGACACAGAACCTACTAAAGAAATTGGGTTATGTCCGCCAGTAGGCAAATTACTAAAGTTAACGTACCTGTTAGTGAGTCCGTCTCCTCTGGCTTGTGAGTTACTGTGGGCAAGCGCTTTCGATGTAAAGACATCATCGTCTGGCCGTTAAGTCAGTACTGGAGTCAGTCAGTTGGTCGTGGTCTTTATATACAAAGAGAAAGGGCCTTTCCAGAGTGCTGGTCCTAAGACCGAGCCCTGTGGGCACCCCTTCTCAATCTTTCTCCGGACGGAGACATGCCTACTTTCGATAGTAGCAGTTCTGTCTGTCAGGTAGCTTCTGACGAGCGAGTACAGGTTGCGGGGGATTCCCCTACCTTTGAGCTCATTAAGGAGCGCTGGCCACCAAAGGTTGTCAAACGCTCCTCTGATGTCAATCAGAACTGCTACAACGTACTTAGCCGGTGCCAGCAGGGAGACACGCCGAATCTCGACAATGACATCCTGCGTGGACCTTCCTTTGGTACACCCGTATTGCCTGCCTGTGAGCTACTGATGAATACTCCTAGAGAATACTTAAAAATTTATTATATTATTACTTTAAGCCCGATTTTAACGGCCTGATATCAAGGCCACTATTATTATTGTTTGGGCCTCGTTGCGAGACGGCAAGCTCGGCATCCAGAGACATGTTTTCTCTTGCCCATCGTCTTCCCCCGCCACTCCTAGCTTCTTCCGACGAGCAGCGTGAGGCGGAAACCAGTGCTTTTCGCGTCGTCTTCCGCCCTGGACCTTCGTTATTTTTCCTCCTTGAGTTTGGGGGCTGGTGGCACTGGCTGCTGGGCAATTGCCCCTCACGCAGCTCTTCCTCACGACAGCCGCCACAGTTTCCCGCAGGGGAGTGGCAGGGGCGATGTCGTTGGGGGCATTAGCTTTTATAGCCAGCTTCGAAATTTCGAAGAGGCAACTAGTTACGAGGTCCCGCATAGGTCCTGTCGCGTTGCCCTCATCCGTGCCAGCTGGCCGTGGATGATTTGGACGTATGCGCAAATTTGCTCCATGTCCGACAGTTTAGGGTCCACGCTGTGTCGTGTGCTTGTAGTAGCCGGGTTGCCCGGGCTACTAGGGGGGAGAAGGGGAGATGAACGCGGTTTGCCCGGTTCTTTCCGGGCCCTTGTTTGTTTGGACGACGAGTAGGTTGCTCATCGTCCGAAGAGGGAGGGGTCGAGCTTGGCGAGCCCGAGGAAGAGGCAGGTGGCGTTTTTATTACCTGCTGAAGTTTTAGTTGACTTTGTCATGTTTTACTTATTTGGGGGATTAAAGAAGCAGACTGGTGTAGTGTATCCTTGTGAGTTCATTTGGTGTGTGTGTTAGTGGTATGAGCGAGAGGTGCTCGAGGCAGTGTCCTGAAGCTCCCCTCAGGCATATTGATTCTAGCCCCTTTCGCTGGTCCGCTGAGGGTCAAAGGAGGCCCCCACATGCGCCGCAGCTGCCAGTCCGCCACCCACCGGGACTAAGACGCATGAGGGATTTTTCGGCTGCTGCTCAGAGTCAGCCCTCGGCCACTCTACACACACACACACACACACACACACACACACACACGCACACACACACACACACACACACACACACACACACACACACACACACACACACACACACCACAAACTACAGTCCAGCTAGTAGCTAATGCTCCACACGACCAAACAAAGTGGTCTAATCCAGTGCATAATTTAATTGAAGGGAAATTACCTATTTGTAGTTACAGTTGTGTAACCGAATTGTTACATCAATTTAATCTTTGCCTTTCGATTCACATTTTTAATTCTTTTCTCGCCAAGTTCTCTTTAATTTATTTAGCGTAATAGCAATAATATTATTTTTTGGTGCATCAAATTAAGTGCTCAACAAAACAATCCTTATTCACTCATTGTTCCTTCATCCACATTATTTCTTGCCTAGCCTTTGTTCGGGTTCCTCCGGGTTGTCGCGATCAGTGTCAACTCGGCTAAATCAAATGGCACATTCCAAGCAGGTTGAGCTGGCGAGGTTCAAATCGCTCATGAGTAAGCTTGATCGCCAGTGGTTAAGGGCGCAACGAGCATTCGACCTGATTGCTTCGTTGCCTGAGAAATTGGATGTGTTTTTGATGCGGGCAGAACAAGTAGTAGAAGCTTACCATCGTTTTGAGGATATTCTCACAGAACTGGCGGAGATGGCAACAGTTTCTGAGGAATTTACAGTCGACATAGTGGGTAAAAGTACCGCTTTCGATGATCTTTACGTCGATATCGAACGAAGCTCCGAGTGGTCTTTTCGCCGGCTGAGAAAGATTTGTCGGGTGTTAGTCTGAATAGTTCGCTTTTGTCTGAACCCAAACGTCAATCCGAAATCGGTAGAATTGTAACCCAATTTTGAACGTTCCGAGTCCCGGTTACGTGCGACATTAAATCCATGTTCAGATGCATTTTATTACACGAGGAAGACTGTGTATTTCAGCATTTTTTATGGCGGTTTACTCCTACCGACCCTATAACTGAATGGGAACTCCGCACCATAACATTTGGGGTAACAAGTAGTCCGTGGCTGGCACTCGGAACCATTCAGCAATTAATAAGGGACGAGGGCCCATTGTACCCTAGAGCTGCGCGTGTACTTCAAAATAGTACTTATATTGATGATTCCTTCTTTGGGGCCTCGACTGAACGTGAAGCGCAATCTATATGTGCCAAATTGGTCGCCTTATGCAGAGCAGGGGGATTCGAGCTGGGCAAATGAGCAAGTACGTCTTCCTCAATAATGGAGGAGTTTTCAGGGAATCCACATGAATTTCCTCTACCCTCGGAAACCGCCTCACCCATTAAGGTTGTTGGGTGCAAGAATGGGGGAGTTGGGGATAGCAATAAAACCGGAACTTGGTGAGCGTGAGGAGGACTGTATTATACGTGCTTGCGGAATTGAGTAGAATTAGAATTGAGGTGAGATGGAGTACAACCTGGGAGACAAGGGCAGTACTTGGAACGCGTGAACTGGCAACCGTGTGAGAGAGTGAGAAGTGACTGGGGCGGTAGTTGAAAGCGGAATGATTTTAGAAGAGCTCTGTCATCGATAGGAAAATGAAATTGGGATAAAGAAATAAAGAAAGGGGAAAACCTAGAAAAGGGGGCTGGGGGCCCGCAGCTAAGGGATTTCCGCAGGTGAGGGTCAGGTATTGAAATGGTTTGAGACAATGACGCGGGGAAGTCCGAGGTCAAAGACTCGGACCACTTCGACGCTTTGCGTCAAACAAAGGTTTTAGGACTTATATGGGATCCTACTCTGGACGTTTTCCACTATCGCTTAAGGGAATGTAACGAGCCTGTAACCAAAAGAGGGATTCTGTCGCAGCTAGCCCGCATCTACGACGAATGGTTATTTAGCACCTGTAACTTTCGCTATCAAAGCTTTCCTCCAGGAGTTGTGGTCGTCCAAGCTAAGGTGGGACGATTCCCTGCCTGACCACTTTTCAACGACGTGGCTCGGTTTCTTGAGCGAATTTCCTGAGTTGGGTAGGATACGAATTCCTAGATACGTCTTGATTGAGCCATACATAAAACTACAAGTGGTAGGTTTTTCCGATGCCAGTTTCGCTGGCATGGCGGCGGCTATTTACTTGCGGGTGGAGAGTGAACATCAGATATGTGTTCATCTACTACGTGCCCGAACTAGAGTGGCTCCATTGAAGGCGTGGTCCATTAATCGTTTGGAGTTGGGAGGCGCTTGCCTTTTGGCCAAGCTCGTGGAATTAACGCTACCGCTCTCCCCCACGATTTCAGTCTTCGACCTAGTTTGTCTGACACACTCTACTATAGCCCTAAGTTGGATCGGGACTCCACCTCACAGACTTACTACTTATGTTGCCAATCGTGTGACTAACACACATGAAGCTTGTCCGGAGGCGGTGTGGCGAATTTAATGCAGCAGATCCGGCAAGTCGGGGTTTGATACCCTCGCAATTGGTACAGTGTAGCCTTTGGTGGAATGGCCCGAAATTCCTTTATTCGCCTATGGACCAATGGCCAATTAAAAAACCGGAATCATCATCTTTATCATCATCATCCCAGAGCTGAAAGCCACCTCTTATTCCGTGTTCGTGGTCTCTAAGGATTATTCGTTTTTTGTTGACTTCCTCCAGCACTCCAACTCTCTATTGAAACTGCAACGTCGATTCTCTCACGTCGTACGTTTCGCCTACAATCTTTTCATGAAGAAGCAGAAGTGTCCTCCTAGTGAATGGCTTCGAGGGCCCATTGCATCAACGGAATATCGAGAAGCTCTATTGGTTTTCATTGAAGTAACAACCCAGCATCACTACTTCCGAAAGGAATCCACAGCCATCGAAAACGGCCAGGACTGCTCGAAAGCAATGGCTCATCTCTCACCGTTCCTATCATCAACAGGATTTTGCTGGTGGGGGGCCGGCTGCAATTTTCTGCGTTACCAGAGCGCGCTAAGCACCTATTTCTCCTCCCTCGTGAGTCACACTTGGCCGCACTCCTATGCCACCATTACCACACCTACTCAGGTCATGGCGGCCCACGACTAGTTCAGTCACTCATCCTTCAAGAATTTTGGATAGTTGGACTGAGAAGACTAATTCGTCAATGAATCTTCTAATGCATGATCTGCTCGAAATGGCGGCATAAGAAAACAGTGCAGGCCAGAATGGCGCCACTGCCGGCGTGTTACTCCTTCATGATGTTTCACGAACACGGCTGTGGATTTTGGAGGTCCTTACATGATTCGGAGCACCACAGGATGCCACAGCAAAGTGGAGAAATTTCACACATCGGTCTTCGTTTGCATGAGTATCAAGGCAGTGCATATAGAGTCAGTGAGCGCCCTTTCAACATCCGCCTTTCTGGCGGCGTTAGACCGTTTTACCAGGCGAGGTCTCCCTTCTCGGATCGTATCTGATCAAGGGCGAAACTTCAGGGGGGCTTCGCGGGAAATGGAAGAGGTTTGGAATTTTCTTTCCGAATCCGAAGATGAAATACTGGCAGCATTGGCCCCCAGGGAAATACACTGGAAGTTCAACCCCCCTTATGCTTCAAATTGTTCCGGATTAGTGGAGGCTGGAATCAAGTCAACCAAGCACCACCTTCAACGGCTAATGGGAGACCAGGTCCTCACTATCGAAGAGTTCAACACCGTTTTACATCGCATAGAAGCGATTCTAAATTCCAGACCGTTGAACGAACTGTCTTCTTCCCCTAATGATATGGAAGCATTGACTCCTGGTCATTTTCTTACTGGCGCACCTCTGCTCGCCCGCCCTGAGATCGACGTACTGGATACCCCCACAAATCGCCTGGATCGTTGGCAATTTACCCGGCAGATTGTTCAAGGGTTTTGGCGACGATGGAGCAAGGAGTACTTTCATACTCAAATCCATCGCCCAAAATGGACCAAGGATACACAGACTGCCAGTGTTGGAGATCTGGTTTATTGGTATACGCGTGACTCACCACCGAATCAGTGGCCAATCGGCCGTATCACTGAGTTGATGCCTGGTCGTGATGGGAGAGTGCAGGTTGCGGGTATTCGGACCTCAAAGGGGAATATTGTGCGCCCCTTAAACCTCACTCGTTATTCCTATGTACTCTTTGTTATCCTAATTTATTCCTATTTTCCATGTTGGCACTTATTTATTAACTTGAAAGTAAAATTCATATTTAGGGAAAGGTGGGAACATTCAACACAGACTACTTACACCAATTTTTATGCCGTAACTCAGACTCATATGGCACGGCATATCCACCATTGCCCTGCAGTGCAGGCAGTTTTGACATGCAGACTCCAATTCGGTACGTCCCTAGAGAAACTGGGGCTGTGCCCACCTCTCCCAGGCGCTGCCTGTTCTAGCCTGTGTCGAACTGTCTTGTCAGATCCCAATATAGTCACAGCCGTCCTCCTTTTCTTCTGGTGGCCGTACTACAGTCGCCCCCTTGATGAGTGGAAGGTGGATTGGGATGGCACCCACAACCATCAACACTGTCACCTGAGAATCTGTACAATACGAACAAACAATACGAAGGACCTCCTCCGCACCACTGCCATCTGCTTTCAGTGGTAGGCTATGCTCAGTCTATCATCCGAGCATTACTCATCATTGCCCCGCAGTGCAGGCAGTTTGGGTTTGCTTTCTGTTGTGTTGTTTATAATAATAATCATTATTATTCTGGACAGCAATTTAGAATAATTGTTGAAACGTTAGAACATCGTACTTTACTGACAACTGAGAATAGAAACATATGTTGCGCTCAGCTTTATTGAAATTTCAACTCGTAAATCTGTTAAGATTTACTAAAAATAAATGTCTAGACCACTTTCTTGCTCGAATGCTCGTAACGTAATAAGTTTATTATAAACACAAAATGTGATTGATACAATGGAGTCGTAACTAACGAAACACGTGATCAATTTTCATGTGAAGCCGACAAAAAGTTTAAAAACGACAGTGACTCAAACTGCCACATCTTAAGAAGCTTGAACGGCTGATCACTTCATGCGACGTGGAGGTTTAATGCAAAACCAGATGTTCATTCACTGGCAGTGCTCTACTGGATTAATATGTACTGTGCTGACTGACTCCTATTAAAGGCAAGCGGTTGATCGTGGTCTAGTGGTTAAGACAGTCGATTCATAATTCTCGACGTAAGTTGAGGATTGTGGATCGAATCTCCGGTGCGATTGCCGTAATTTTTGCCTGAGTCAGCAGCTCTTCAAAAGCATCTCCAAACCTCAGTACAGTACATAGCACTTTCCATGCCATCTTCTCTTGCCAAAGGTGGGCAAACTGGCAGTGCATGGTGCAGGGCAACGTCAGCCAGCTCACACTAGAGGCATTTGGCGCATTGCTCAATTTACCAGTGCACAGCCAGAAGAGGACAGAGCTTGCTTATCTGGACCTTATCTCACGGGGATGATGAATGAAGACCTAGAGGAAAAGAACCTGAGCAGTAAGGGAGGATGCAAGAGAAAGCCAGCATGCTGCAAAATTCTCATCAGGGTGAAGAGGACAAAAAGAGCGCCGTGAAGGCAAACCTAATGCAATGTGCTGAACAGTTCCCAGTTGGTTTTCAATATGCAGAAATAAATCCATGGGGCCACTAGGAGCAGACCCCCCTTTCTACCACTTGAATACTGATTCTTTTGAGACCATAATCGATAACGATTCATTTGCTAACCTATACAGTGTTACCATCAAGTTGTGTTGGTTGCAAACAAGAGAAATAGTCATACATCTCCTACACAAAGTGAAGAATGAAATTGCCTTCTAGATCGAGTGAGGTGACATTTCAAATATACATTCTTTTTGGCCAGAACTTTCCAACCAGAAATTCTAGGGTTGTACCGAAGAGACTTGACAAACAATGACTGGTTTTCACTATGCTATATGCTATGTCTCACTAAAGGAATGATAATGTAAATCATGAATAAAATTGATGCCAGAGACACCATTGGGTGGAAGAAGCAGTCGCTTTAATTAATTAAAAAACAGAATCTGCCTAGTGTAATGCGAAAAACGAAGCCAGGGTGAGGGTTCATATATGCGTTTGAACGCCTCATTCAAAAACGCTACGGGAAGGGAGGGGACCTAGCCTGCAATGCTATACAAGTTTAATTAGGACATGCATTGCAGTTTCTTCTTCCGTGGCTTTCCACAAGGACCAATAATCCGGCAAAAAGTTGTATTCAGTATTCAATGATTGCACATGACAATACGTACTTTATGTATAGATGCGAGATTACTGTGAGCATCAGCAAAGGCCGGGTTGATTTGAATAGCTCGTGTATAGCACTGAAGCGCTCCTTGAATGTCTTGCATCTCCTTGAGGGTGTTGCCCATGTTGGAGTAAGCATCGGCAAACGTCGGTTGAATACGAATGGCTTCTTTGTAATGCATCAGAGCTTCGTTAAGTTTGCCTTGTTGTTGAAGAACTGAAGCCAGATTGGAGTGTGCTGCAGCAAATTCTGGAAACACCTGCAACAGGAAGTGGCCGTAACAAATGTTGGTTCAGTTAGGCAAACAGATTTGGCAGTTAAGTACTAGCTGGTGGGTTTTATGTCCCCTAAAAAATTTAAAGTCGGCAGTATTTACTTCTAAAGCTTTAAGATACAGTCTGGTGGCTTCTTCGATATAACCCTGTTCACGTTTGATGTTGGCCAAATTATTGAGAGAGTCTGCATGCGTCGGGCAGAGGCGGAGGGCTGTGTTGTAACAGTCTTCAGCCTCAACCACCTGCAATAACAAATAATCAATGTAACTGAAGACTGCTGTTAAGACCCAAGGCACATTTAATTAAATGCAGTTCACGAAGTTTTGTCACCTGTCCTTTCTCTTTGAGCGCGTTGGCCAAATTACAATAAGCATCGGGAAAGTTAGGTTGAAGCTCGATGGCGCGTCTATAGGTGTCAATCGCCAAGTCTATGAGACTGAAAATGAATAAAATGGATTTTATGAACGCTACCTTAACGTGATGGTATCAATTTGAAGGACCTAGTGAATAAGTGGTACTGGAAGGCAGGATAGTCTAATTGAAGTTGGAGAGGGAGACGCCTGGGTTTTTGTCTACGGGAAACCTCCCATGGAGGAGTGTCATCACCTCTGCTTTAGTTACTAGTTTAGTTACCCTTCTAAAGTTGTTGGAGGACTACAAGGTGATATAATATACGAATAAAGTTGAATAGTAGTCATTAGTTCTCATTGGAAAGTATGAGAGTGCGGAACTGAATGAAATGGCAAAACACTCCCAGGAACACTAAACGGAAGTCGTGAGATGAACCAGAAGGCTACAAAGGGCACTGAATGTATACTCCCAGGGTGCTCGGGAAGAACAACTGGCTCTCTTCTTGAGCTGTCCCTAAGGTAGATCAATACACCAGAAGTGTGCATGACGAAAGTAGTTGACTATTCCTGGATAAGAAAGCTGCTGTGAAGCAATTGACATATGATTGAAAGAAAGAAAGAAAGAGAGAATCAGATAAAAACGAATTTTCGTTTAGTCAGGCTCCATGTGGTTTGAAGGTCGGAGGCCACTTATCAGTCAGTGTCTGACAAAATGTAGCTGTAAGCACCGCCAAATAATGGGCATTTTTGCGAATGAAACTTGAATTTCACTCCAACAAAACTTAACCGTGAACAGAAAGCAGCCCCCAAGATTGCTCAGCTGTGGCTCCACAGGGAATGGAGAGTATCCTCAAATATGTGGAGGGTGCTGGAAGATTCCAGAATCCACTCTAGGAACCAAAGTGGAGGGGAATGGGCTCACTGTGACCATAACCTTAGTCACCATTCCCTCGGCTATGGCTGGCGCCCTGCAATCGTCTTACTCTGCACTACTTGCCAACTGTTGAACATCAGTGCCCTGTGAACGATTGTTTTCCACATCTGGGAAAACCATCACTCCCAGTAGGAATCGTTTTAGTGGCATGCTCATCACCAAACTTTTATTCCTTTCATGTGGATGATCAGTTAAGGATCCAGTAAATTCTGACAAGCCTGCTGTTTTAATAAATCTCTTTTTAAAATAGTGCAGAAAAAAACATTTCCCCCCCCCCTTTTTTTGTAGGAGTAAGAAACCTACAACACTAATGTTTTCACTTCCAATCTTGAAAAAAAATTTTTTTTAAAACAATTTTGTTCAAATTAACTTCAAGTTCCAATTCGGAGTCGATATTTTACTAATTTCCAACCTCTAATATCTAAGCTGTGAAGGATATATTTAGGTTTATTCCGATTCTGATTCTTCACACACCCTGCGACGTATCAATCTAGCCTCTCCGTTATCAGCCAGTGTTTTCCTCCCTCGTTTAAATATTGTTGGATGACGTGAGGAAGCCTCTGTTTATTAACCCCCTTGCCCTGAGATTGTCTTTCATAACAATCCGATCAAATTAAGTTGGATTTGATTAAATATTGAAAGGAGTTCGATTAATTTATTTCGTTTCTATTTATTCCATTAAATTCAAAGTGGGTCTTATTAAGTTCTTAGTTTCATTTCATTGTTTTCTCTTCATGAAGAGTCATTTATTTATTCGATATTTGATATTTGAGGTGAGTTTAATGAGTTCTTGTCTGATTACGTATAATGCGCTGAGACACGAACTATTGTAGTACAGAACCACTAGACACATCATATTTTACTAATTTCCAATCTCTAATATCTAAGCAGAACAGGAGAGAGCCACACAGATCTCTGCAATGTTTTCGAAGTGCTGGAAACGTTAAAATTCGCAATAGAGAGAGCTTGACTATTGACCACTCAACCTCCACATTACCTTTGTTCCACTTTAATAAAATCTTGGCCACACAACAAGAATGTGGAATGTCAAGATATTGAAAATTGAACCTCAGGTCCTCAGCCCTGACAGTGGTACGATTAGTCCTGCTACACTAACAATATAAACCAAAGTATTTGACAAAGAAGCCGTACCCCTGTTCGTAGTAGACGCAGGCAAGGTTGCCATGGACGACGGCGTTGTTAGGGCTGAGGTTGAGAGCCCTCAAATAGGCTGCTACCGCTCTGAAAAATAAAGAAAATAGAAAGTTATTTAGCATCTTAAAGCAATAGTTGCACGCGACAACAATACATTTTAAATACGCAATAGATTATTCAAGGCACCTGTACTGGGAGGTGAACTGTTGCAAAATCTTGGATTCGTTAGAGTGGCGGTTGGCCACCCTTTACCGGCAAAAGGCGCCTCACAAGGAAGTTATCCCGACAGAGGGCGCTAGCCGTGAGCCACAGACTACTCTTGGAGGGGATAGCATGAGAGAGGACTACCCCCTCCAAGAAAACGTACATAAGGGCCTGCCGCAAGAACAAACCACTCTCCCCCACCCTCTTCAACATCTTCTGCCACGACATGTCCATGAGAAGATCATCACTGCACAATATGTGGATGACGTAGCTCTCCTCTACACCTCCAAAACCAAGCTGCACTGCGCCACAGTCATGAATAAGTTCCTGCCGTCCCCGCTCAGCTGGTACCACAAATGGGGACTACGCCTCAACGAATCCAAATCTGAAGCAGTCTTCTCCTCCCGCCGTAACATCCCCCCCCCCCAAACATCCAAGTGGGAAGCCACCCAATCCCTTGGAAACACCAGGCCAAGTACCTCGGTGTCATCTTTGAATGGAAACTCAACTGGTACAGGCAAACCCTCGCAGTTCGTGCCAAAATCAACGGAGCCTTCACTGCCCTCCAGCCGTTCTTCAACAACAGAAAGGTCTCACATCCAACGAAAATCCGTGTCTTCAACACCATCATCAGGAGAATCAGCACTACGCTATCCCCGTCTGGGGCACGGCCTCATCCCTTCGCCAACTTGAGGGCACCTACATGAAGTCCCTTCGAGGAGTCCTCCGCTCACCCTGCTACATTAGAAACCGGCAGCTCCTGAAGGAAACAGGCCTCCCCTCGCTAAGCGAAGCCGCCGCAACCTACGCCCTCAACCTCCGCAACTCAGTGGTGGGTCACCCAACCCGTCCATCAGCTGCCTCACACAATATGCCCCAAACGCCTCGTCCGTAGGCCCTGCTCCCTCATACCACGCTAACCCCAACCTGCCCTCCCCGCATCGCAAATGCGCATGAGTCCCCCTGCATCTGCAGGCCGGCCAGAACCATCGTTCTGGTTTAGAACCTCCAGGTTGGCAACCGAGGGGGAGGGGGACGTTTCGACGCCCAAGAAACTCGTCCCTCGTCTCACCCTTCGCCAACCCTCCCTGTGAGGAGCCGTCCCTCGTCTCACACTTTGCCAACCGGCAGAGACAGGACCTACAAACATTTTCAACTGGCAGAGACAGGACCCACAACAATTTCGTCGACCCTTTTTAAGGCCACACCCTTGAAAAGGGGGACCGCGACAGTAAGGAAATGTGAAACGAATTCAGAAAGAAACAATTTTCACTCTCTACTTCTTCTGCGATCGACCGCAATAGGTTCATTTTCTACGAAAATTTTGTAGGATGGTGCTAATTGAAAGTCGAGGCGAATGTACACACTGAAGTTTCGGAGCAGCTCTTTTGGATCACAAAATGAAGTAGTTGCCAAAAAAGTGAACATAAAGAAATGAAAACCTATCGATTGGATCGGGCAGAGTCCCTTAACGTTAAGATGTTCTGTTGTCCACGAGCGTTTTCCCCTTTTTTACTTTCCGCTACCCGAAGGGAAGGAAAGTATAGTAATCGGCCCAAAAAAAAAATTTGAGTTTTCTTCAGATCTTTACGTTTCAGACCCTACTGAGTCTAAAAAACCTAATTTCGTCGCGTGGTCCGTGTGTATGTGTGTGTGTATGTGTGTGTGTGTGTGTGTGTCTGTAGTTCGATTTGCGGGAGAACGGCTGATCCGATTGAGCTGGTTCTTTTTTTGTTTTGTTCGTTATTTTTTGTAGACACCAAAATAAGGTTATGGGCGATTTCTGCCGATCGGAAGGGGGGTGGGGGGACGAAAATGTACCAAAAACTAGGGTTTTTCGCATTTTTCTCGAAAACGGCTCTAACGATTTTGATTAAACTTTCAAATTATCTTCTCCTAATCAATACCTAACTTTTCTTCTCTATACATATCTCCATGAAAATACGGTGAACGGAGATAATGACCTATGAAGCAAAAATAGGTTTTTTAAGCTTTTTGGCAAAATGACTTCAACGATTATCATCAAACTCTCAGGATATTTTCGAATAGTTAATACCTACATATTGTTCTCAATAAATGTTCCTGTGACGGTCCATTGAACAGAGATAAAAATCAAAATGTGTCGAAAATAACGTTTTTTCTAACATTTCCGTAAATTCCAGGGTAACTTCTTTACCAGGTGTGATAAATTCTAATGGAGTGTCTTCAAGTCACCCATACCAACATTTCGTTCTCTATAATTATTTCTGTATGTATATGTTGAACGGAGATATAAGCCAAGTTAACTCAGAAAAGGAGATTTGTCGAATATTAATTTATCGGTATTCCAATTTTCTCAAAAACGGCTCTAACGATTTCGATCAAACTTTCGGAGTACTCTCAGCTAACTAGTCCCTACATTTTGTTCTCGATAAATGTTCCTGTAAAAATGCGTTGAACGAAGATATAGCGCCCGCCTATCTAGGTGGTGTTCGAACTTAAAGGGGTGGCGGAAAGTTGTGTGTTGCTACGCACCAGATATTTCACATAAGTAATTCAAAACTCGTAACTGCAAACATTCGTAGGAAACTACAATTTACTACCATAACCTAATCAATTCGTAAATACATTATTACTTGTTGGCACCTACCCCCAGTGGCATACTTACCCAGAATTGGGGGGGGGGGGGATAGTATTTTCAAATTTAGTTGTAGTTTTTTATTTACAAAAAACCAAATGAATTGTTGAATTACGGGAGCAGGAGATATGAGCTAGCAAAATGTTCACAATCCCACGGGTTGTTCTCCATAAGGTGCTTCAACAACTTCATGTGCCTGAACTTTCTCCTTCCCGAAAACCATGACTTCTCCCAAACTTGTCTTTTTTTGGCTTAGCGGTATTATGGGCGATAAAAAAATACCCGCCGCAAAAGCCGCTAATTTATGATTTTTTTTACTACGGACAGTCACTAACCCCATGGCATCAACTTACGGAACCTGTGACCGATCTGGAAATATTTCAGATTCGACCGATTACTCGAGTCTGCCAGACGAACGTCGGTGACAGACCTGAATCTGTAAGATTTTATCCCACGAACGAACAGATGACATCGGGCACTTGGCAGGTGGCAGATCTCGGGCATGAAAGATGGACCGATAAGTTTTTCGTGTTAAGGGGCAACGACCGATCTCATCGGTCACTCCAGATCGTTAGCGATATCTGTCAGATGAGATCGGGCGACCAAATCTGCCGCAGACGTCTGCTCGTGTATGGCTGGCTAATGGCCGGATTCAGGTCTGTCACCGACGTTCGTCTGACTCGAGTTATCGGTCAAATCCGAAATATTTAACAGATCGGTCACACATTCCGTAAGTTGATGCCATGGGGTTAGTGACTGTTCGTAGTAAAAAAAGCGTAAATTAGCGGCTTTTGCGGCGGGTATTTTTTTTGCCCATAAAACGGCTAAGCAAAAAAAAAGACAAGTTTTGGAGAAGTCATGGGTTTCGGAAAAGAGAAAGTTCGGGCACATGAAGTTGTCGGCGCACCTTAGGGAGAACAACCCGCGGGATTGTGAACATTTTGCTAGCTCATCTCCCCGGCTCCCGTAATTCAATTCATTTGGTTTTTGTAAATAAAAAACTACAACTAAATTTGAAAATACTATCCCCCCCCCCCAATTCTGGGTAAGTATGCCACTGGGGGTAGGTGCCAACAAGTAATAATGTATTTACGAATTTATTAGGTTGTGGGGAGATCGTTTTTTGTAGTTACGAAAATTGTAGTTTCCTACGAATGTTTGCAGTTACGAGTTTTGAACTACTTATGTGAAAACAGGGGAAAACACTCGTGGACAACAGAACATCTAAATTCAATCGAACAGTTCTTTGAACCACAGACATCGCTTCCGAGAGAAGTCTGCAGGTTAAGGGGGACGCCCGACTACCATCTGCCAGATTTGAACTCTCGCAGATATCTCTGGTCGATTTTCACATCTTTCATCATTTTTTAATCGTTTAAAAACGCGATATCTGTCGCAGATATCTGCTCGTGTATGGCTGGCTAATAGGTCGGGCACAACAGGATTTCAGATCACAGTGCTAATCCTGAGGGAGACAGTTCAATAATAGTAAGACCCTTCTCAGCAGCACCAGATCATTTCACGTCCAATATGAAACGCAAGGGGCTTCGGTCAGCCCGGGCGTGAAGGGGTTTTTCAGCCTGAGGCTTCTATTAAAACGGCCACCCTTCATTAAGGCCGGAGATCTTACCTCTTTCCCATGGTCACGCCCTTTCAACTCCTCTCAGTTACAATCCCTAGGACCCATTCCTTTCTCCCCAAATTAAACCCAAATGGCGGAAGATGAGAGAAAATCCGGATGAAAGCCGGGGCTCCCAAACACAACTCTTCACTTCATTTCGCCCGACCCGGTGTTAATTAATAATTAGCAATTCAAGCGAGAACAGACATTTAGTTGAAAATTATTTTTGCAGAAAACAGAAATAACGTTATAACCTTATATAACTTTATAAGTTGTGAAGGTAACTCAACGGACTACCAACGAGATTTTGTTTTTGAGAACGATAGACGTCTCACGTTAATTTGCAAGTAGAACACTGAATTTCAGCTCATTTGTTTCAGCCATTTGTCTTCAATTACGTTCATGGACATATAATTTTCTCGGACTCAAAAGCTATTGACATTGTTACGGGCAAGATCGGATTAAGCCATGATCTGGAACACCGGAGCCGCTTCTATCGGGCAGAGCCGTTCATAAGCAGCTCCGACTCAATCTGAAGAGGAAGAAAACTGCTGAAGGACAGGGGGAGAGGGGGGACTGCATTGCCACGATCGGGAGGTTAGGAAAATCGGGTCCGTGGCGCGAAACGAGGCCGATCGGCCTATTCCTCTTCCAGACTCCTGCGGCATCACTTCGTTCTTCTTTCTATATCTATACCTGTGGGCTTTGGCAATTGCTGTGGAACGGACCCTATTACACGGATATATTTGGAAGGAAGTGTTGTTTATTGAGAGACACCCGAATAACCATAGTATAACAACATGTAAAAATCAGAAGAAACATTTTTTAAAAACCACACCCACGTGCGACGCACAATACAACTTTCCTAGCCCCCGTGTGCATTCAGCGAATTTCCTGACTGTAGCAACTAATCGAATCCGTTTTTCATCCTGTTAATAACAACGTTCTCCATGAAAACTGGTGGAATTTAGGGTTCCAGAATTTATTGTTTTCGTACTCTTGCGATGTACATTGTTGAGTAAAAGTACACAGATAACCAATGAGACTATAAACTTGTTTTTGAACGATTATAATCACTGTTCCAGAATAAAACTGCGAAAACCAAGAAGATCTGAAGAAAACCCAACTTTTTTTGACACGATTACTATACTTTGGGCCGCGGAAAGTAAAAAGCGCATGTATTTTATTAAACCGTTAATAGATGGTTAATTAAATGGAAATTATGTAGCAGTGCTCAGTGAACACCGGCAGAAAGCAACTCAGTCCACAAGGATGGTGGTCCACCTGGACAGCCGAAGTGGAGTGGGAAGGTGTAGGTTTCAAGTTATACAGCATAGGGACTAAGGCAGCAGGGGAGCTCTAACGGTTTTTATTGTTGTTTCAACGAGACACGATAGTTTTTCTTTTCTCATCAAGGCTGACATAAGTAGAAGTTGGTGCAAGGGCGCTAGGAGAGGACGCATGGTTGTTGTAGTCGTTTGAACCACAACCGGCGCATCCTTCCAAATAACTATCGGAGCAACGAAATTCTCGGCAATGAAATGCAATCGAAAAACGTCGACAGATAATCCATTATCGACAACTCTGACGATTCAATTGAACTCGCTATTGGAGGGCAGTTGATGAAATCGTCCCATCGGGCGGATCCTCTTCCTTCGGGTTATCGCCAATTTCGTTCTAAATCCAACCGGTCGCAGTCGCAATCTAATCGCCAGCTCATAAATCGTCCGATCCAAAGGGTGTGGCCTCAGGCCGGAGGAGACAGCGAGGTAATTGAGTCCGCTTCGATTTGGAAGCCGTGCAATGAACTGTTCCCGATTCACTTACTTGAGACCCTCGACTCAACGCCGGTCGTTATATCGGATCCAACATACCAGTTTAAATCGAAAATTAATGGAAAATGAATTACGTTAGGAGATGGGCCAATCACCTAGGATTCATTATCATTTAAAGGGCAACTTCAAAAAGCTATGCAAAACGCATGAACAAAACAGTGAGTTCAAAGGTTGATAGGAAAAATTGCACGAAAGAAGTCTACGTAGACGTGGACTAAAACCACTGTAACCACACCACGATTCTCCTTTAATTACCTCCTACTCAGCACACCTGTTTACCTTTTTTGTAACCCTACGAAGCAGCAAGAGCCTATTCAATCGTCAAAGTGTAGTTGAGTCTCTTAAAAGGTTTAACCTATGACGAAAGTCCTGATTGATGATTTATTAGTTATTGAGAAATACCGGGTTCTAGCTAGGAGCGTTCTCAAGGTGTGGCGAGATCTAGATGTCTAGTTTCTACGAGCTGCTTCCATCGCTGGGAACCACCTGGTGTCAACTCAAGCTGCAGCACGGTCTACTCCTCCTCTTGACACAATTGCTTCCGAGTTGACTTTCGTGGGGTTGGCTGTGAGGAGGCTGATGAGTCTCGTTGGAACGGTCCACTCCGCTTGCCAAGCCTCCCACACCTTATCATATGCACGCTGATTTACTAGAATAACTGGCTCTACTCTCTCACTCGTACACACACACAGGTCTGTTTCCTTGTTTGATGACTGTTGACGGGAGTTATATAAGTCATGGAAGTTGCAGTTTCGCTAATGTGCAAGAAGCCGGCCTCTGCAGCATCCACCGAACTCAGACCTGTGGAGGTACGGCAGGTATTTGGTCATTAGCCAGTCTCCCGGTAGAGAGCTGTTTCCCGTGTGTGACCACGCGGAGGTGACCACCTGAGGAATCACCCTGCAGTCGGGGGTCCAGAATAACGCTGACGTATTCCCTGCATGTCGTATGAGCCGACTAAAAGGGACAGCCAGGTGGGCCCAGCTTGAAAGACAACCTCACCTCTATGAGGTCCCCGCAGGATTACATCCAACGAGGCTTAACTGTGGCTGGGCGTCGCAGTGTACTCTGTCGCCACACTGTGCTAACCCTGCAGTTGGGGGTCCAGAATTCCACTGCCGTACTCCCTGCGTGTTCGTATAAGCCGGACTAAAATGGACACAACTTACACTTCATTCACATACATGACACACTGGGAACCCCCTACCTTTAGCTGGGATCGCAGAACACAGCCCCCGCAGGAAGGGGGACCGAATTCTCCTGCCGTATCCTCTGCGTGGCCGTTAAATCCGGCCTTAAAGGGGCTTAAAGCTCACGACACTGACATACACAACATATTCCAGATACAAAATACACTGCAACGGCTTGCGCGGCAGAACACATTACCTAAAACACTCATAATGAGCGAAAGACAGTCCTGGAAGTAGCTCACTAACACCTTTGAGCGATCCCCTATATAGGTGCGGCCTTCGGAATGTGGAGGGGGAAAAACCAGGTTTGAGCGTTCCTGGGGCGGCTGATAGCGTGTGTCCCGCTCACCACATCACTAGTGGCCGAGGGCTGACTCTGAGCAGCAGGTGAACAATCCCTCATGCGTCTTAGTCCCGGTGGGTGGCCGGACTGGCAGCTACGGCGCATGTGGGGGGCCTCCCTTTGACCCTCAACGGACCAGCGAAAGGGGCTAGAATCAATATGCCTGAGGGGGAGCTTCCAGGACACTGCCTCGAGCACCTCTCGCTCATACCACTAACACACACAACAAATGAACTCACAAGGATACACTACACGAGTCTGCTTCTTTAATCCCCCCCCCTCCACCACAAATTAGTAAAAATAAAATGACAAAGTCACATAAAATAATAGCAGGTAATAAAAACGGCACCTGCGCCTCTTCCCCGGGCTCGCCAAGCTCGACCCCTCCCTCTTCGGACGATGAGCAATCTACTCGTCGTCCAAACAAACAAGGGCGGAAAGAACCGGGCAAACCGCGTTCATCTCCCCCTTCTCCCCCTAGTAGCCCGGGCAACCCGGCTACTACATGCACTCGACGCCCCGTTGACCCTAATCTGTCGGACATGGAGCAGATTTGTGCATATGTCCAAATCATCCACGGCCAGCTGGCACGGATGAGGGTCAACGCGACAGGACCTATGCGGGACCTCGTCACTAGTTGCCTCTTCGAAATTTCGAAGCTGGCTATAAAAGCTAATGCCCCCCAACGATATCGCCCCCTGCCACTCCCCCCCAGTGGGAAACTTTGGCAGCTGTCGTGAGGGAAGAGCTGCGTAGGGCAATTACCCAGCAGCCAGTGTCACCAGCCACCCAAACTCAAGGAGCTTCAACGAGCCAGGGTAGTACCCCAGGCCCCTCATGCGGCAGTAGCCGCTACTGCGCCATCCTCCCCCCCTCATGGAGCTGCGGCTGAATGGCAGTCTGCCAGGGCCAGGAAGCACATAGGAAAGCAGAAACAGGCCCCAACTAAGCAGGACGTGCAGGCCGAGGGCAGCGCCCCGCCTACGCCTCCGCCCAAAAACAAGGGCAAAAATATAAATAAAAACAAAAATAAAAAGCCTCCACTGCTTGCCAAACTCCCCCCTATAAACCCACGACAAAACGTGGTAGTGGTTAGGCGGACATGTGAGGAAGGAGAGGCTGGTCCCTCCAACCCTGATGCAATGGAAGCGCTTATGCGGGGTGCCCCTGCTACGGACCTCCAAGCTCTAAGTGTCCGAGTGTTGGACATCCGCACCGCAGTAGGAGGTGGCGCCGTCATTGTGACAGAAACGCCAGAAATGGCCAAGGCGCTCACGAGCCACATTTCCACGAAAAGGGAGTTGAAGCTCCAAGCGTCAGCCCTATGCTGCTATTGTGCGACGTGCAGACTGACCTACAAAAAGAGGACTTGGCCCAACAAGTTTTTGAACACAACCCTGCGTTAGGCTTGCAGCCGCAGGACGTCAGGCCTCTCTTCACCAAAAAGCGTGGCAGACAGAAGGATTGGGTGATTGAGGTATCACCCAGCCTATACAAAAAACTAGAGGGGGCAAGGCACCTCCAAATATCCTGGCAGCGGTGCGCCATACGAAAGTACCAAGCCCCCACTCAGTGCTACAAATGCCAGCGCTATGGCCACCTGGCAGTGGCCTGTACAAGACCTGTTGTCTGCGCCTGGTGCGCCTTGCCACATCTGAGTAAGGAATGCAAGCGCGATGCTCCCCTCAAGTGTGCCAATTGCGTCGAACGCAAAATCCAACAGGTCGCACACTCTACACGAGACGCACGCTGTACCATTCGTCAGTGAGCGATTGCCCACCAGGAGTCACGAGTGGAATATGAATAGGTCAAAAACAGTTCGAATCCTTCAGCACAACACCAGTTATGGCAGAGTTGCTGCAAATGCACTCAAGAAACGCTGCAGTGTTCTTGCCATACAGGAACCATACATAGGATCCAAAACTCTAGCTTTGGGATCGCAGGCACGAGTGGTGGCTGGAGCAAGAACAGGAGCCAAGGCAGCAGTGGCCTGCATTGACCCGTCCATTGACATGCTCGCACTCACTCACCTGAACAGCCAGCACTTGGCCGCTGTGCTCATCCGAGCCGGTGGCTTTGAGCTGGCTGTAATATCATTTTACAGGCAATTTGGCGCACCAGTTCAACCACTTGAGCAAGCTCTAGCAGGCCTATCAGGACGACCCTACATAGTCTGTGCCGATGCAAATGCCAGATCACCATTGTGGGGATCCCCAACCCAGGATGGGGTGGGCGAGGCGTATATTGAGCTGCTCACCAGGTACAACATGGTTGTTGCCGACGACCCCATGACTGAGGCGACCTATGATGGTCCGGGAGGAAGGTCGTGTAAAGACGTCACAGCCGTGTCTCACACCCTGCTACTCAAATTGCAGGGTTGGCGAGTCGTACCAGGTGCAACGCAGAGCGATCACTTGGTTATTGACTTTGCCATCACGGATAACAACATCCTTTGCAAAGACACGCGTGAAAAGCGATTCCGCACAAAAAATGCTGACTGGCCACAATTCTGTAGGGTACTGGAAGGTGATCTGCGTGCCGCAGACACCGACCTAATAGCGCAAGCATCCACACCTGAAGAGGTGGACAGCAAAGTGGACATATTTACCACAGCACTGTGCTCTGCTGGGCTCTCTGTACTTGGCCAACAGAAGCACAGGGCGATCAAAGTCCCATGGTGGACTGAGGAACTTAATCCCCTCAAGCAAAGTGCAAATAGAGCCAGAAGGAAGTACCAAAACACTCGTGACCCTGATGCCAGAGCAACACTCCGAACTGCCTTCATCGAAGAGAAGAAGGCCTTCCACCGCGCCATCAAACGAGCCAAACGGCAAGGCTGGCGAAATTTTGTGGAAGCGGAGAGCTCTGAGAACCCCTGGGGCAGACACTACAAGTCCTCCATAGGAAAAGCAAATGTAGAGCAGGTCTTAGCTGCGATGCAAAATGAGTCAGGCTAGGCCTGCAGCATCGAACGTTCACTGGAAACCCTCCTTGAGAAGGCGTTCCCAGATGACCAAGTAGCTCGAGACACTGAAGCCCAGAGGGCAGCAAGGGAGCTGATCATGGACCCTCCGAACGAGCCCGACATCCCACTGTGGACAACAGGCGACCTCAGCAGGGCTCTTGCGACCTTAAAGCCCAACAAATCTCCTGGGCCAGATAAAATAGAAAGCAATATGCTAAGGAAGGCTGAGCGGACGATCTCCAGCGGACGATCTCCAGCGGCCTCCTTAATTTATATAATGACTGTCTGTAGTCGGACAGTTCCCAGCTCAGTGGAAGTCTGCGCGTGTTGTCACTCTTCAAAAGGGAGGCGACCGCAATCAGTCAGACCCGCGATCATGGAGACCACTCAGCCTTCTTTCCATATTAGGCAAAACGCTAGAAATCTTGATGTTGCAGTCCCTCGAAGGAGTCTTTGGCCGCAACCTCACAGGTAGGCAATACGGGTGTACCAAAGGAAGGTCCACGCAGGATGTCATTGTCGAGATTCGGCGTGTTTCCCTGCTGGCACCGGCTAAGTACGTCGTAGCAGTTCTGATTGCCATCAGAGGAGCGTTTGACAACCTTTGCTGGCCAGCGCTCCTTAATGAGCTCAAAGGTAGGGGAATCCCCCGCAACCTGTACTCGCTCGTCAGAAGTCACCTGGCAGACAGAACACTGCTACGATCGAAAGCAGGCATGTCTCCGTCCGGAAAAAGATTGAGAAGGGGTGCCCACAGGGCTCGGTCCTAGGACCAGCACTCTGGAATGCCTTCTTCGAAGGTCTTCTCAGGAAACTCATGGAGACTGACTGCGAGCCGTACGCCTATGTGGATGACTTGACTGTGGTGATCTTTGCAGAGTCAGTCCGCCAAATTGAAGAAAAATCCCACCACGTGCTCCGCACTGTCAACCAATGGTGCGAGCATGTCAAGATGCAGGTGGCTGAGGAAAAGACCCAGCTAATCCTCTTGAAGGGGAAAGTGAATAATCCACCCACAATACGCTTTGGCGGCCACAGGCTTCTTCTTGAAAAGCACGTCAAGTATTTAGGAGTGAATATAGGTGAGAGGTGGGGTTTCAACCAACACCTCCAGTCCCTTAAAGGCACTACCATTGCAAGGTTTGCCTCACTGCGTGCCACTACTAAGGCCACTTGGGGTGTGTGTTACCACGACACTATCCTCATGTATAAGGCCATATATCTAGGTGTGATTGGCTACTGCCCTGTTGTCTGGGGTAGCAAACTAACAGTCAGTCAAAAGAGAGTATTGGCCCAATCCCAGAGAGCCGCGCTCCTGTGGATCACCAAGGCCTACGAGACTGTATCAACAGAAGCACTCCAGGTGATCACTGGTCAGTTACCAGTTGATTTGGCTGTTGAGTGCATGATTGACAAGTGGAGAGTGAAACGGGCTGAACTCCGTGCGGATCTCACCACAGAACAGAAACTTGCCGCCATCGATGAATGGGCTCTAGAGAAATGGCAAGCGAGATGGGAATCCTCGTCAAAGGGACGTGATACATATGAGTTCTTCCCCAACATCCGTGAACGTCTTTCTAGAAAATGGGTTGAGCCAGACCACTGGACGAGCCAGTTCCTCACGGGACCTGGTGACTTCAATGCGCGGCTCCACTTCTTTTCTCTAAAAGGCTCTCCATTATGCACGTCTTGTGCCTCCAGTGCGGAGGATACAAGAAACCATGTGCTGCTCCACTGTAGTTTCTACAACAGTGAGCGACGGTTGTTGGGAGGGCAAACGAACTTAGCAGCATTGACTGCTACAAAGGAAGCCCATAACCATTTTGCAAAGTTCGCAAAGAAGGTGATGGCTAAGAAACGTGGTTATAGTTGATCTGCCCTTTTGAAACTTGCCACCCAAGTAAAAAGTAAGATCAGGTAGGGAACAAGATTAAGAACTACTCCCAGATGGTACGGGATTCCTCAGGTGGTCACCTCCGCGCGGTAACACACGGGCAACAGCTCTCTACGGTGAGACTGGCTAACGACCAAATACCTGCCGTACCTCCACAGGTCTGAGTTCGGTGGATGCTGCAGGGGCCGGCCTCTTGCATATTAGCGAAACCGCAACTTCTATGACTGATATAATCCTCGTCGAGGGTTTAGGTACAGTCATCAAATAAAGAAACAGACCTGACCACCTGAGGAATCCCGTACCGTCTGGGAGGAGTTCTTAATCTGGGCCCCATCTGATCCAACTATTTACTTGGGTGGCAAGTTTCAAAAGGACAGATCAACCATGACCACGTTTCTTAGCGATCATCTTTTTGAGAAAGCTCGCTGTTGTAGAAACTGCAGTGTGTAGCAGCACGTGGTTTCTTCTTTCCTCTGCACTGGAAGCGCAAGACGTGCTTGACGGAGAGTCTTTGAGAGAAAAGAAGTGGAGCCGCGCATTGAAGTCACCATGTCCCGTGAGGAACTGGCTCGTCCAGTGGTCTGGCTCAACCCATTTTCTTGAAAGACGTTCACGGATGTTGGAGAAGAACTCATACGTGTCACGCCCCTTTGACGAGTATTCTCATCTCGCTTGCCATTTCTTTAACGCCCATTCGTCAATGGCGGTAAGTTTCTGTTCTGTGGTGAGATCCGTACGGAGTTCAACACAAAGCGGGGGAAGCTCCCGTTTCACTCTCCACTTGTCAACCATGCACTCAATGGCCAAATCAACTGGTAACTGATCAGTGATCACCTGGAGTGCTTCTGTTGAGACAGTCTTGTAGGCCTTGGTGATCCACAGGAGCGCAGCTATCTGAGATTGGGCCAATACTCTCTTTTGATTGACTTAGTTTGCTACCCCAGACAACAGGGCAGTAGCCAATCACGCCTAGATAGATGGCCTTATACATGAGGATAGTGACATGGTAACACACACCCTAAGTGGCCTTAGTAATGGCACGCAGTGAGGCAAAACTTGCAATGGTAGTGCCTTGGGACTGGAGGTGTTGGTTGAAACCCCACCTCTCACCCACATTCACTCCTAAATAAAGTAGACCGACCCCCATGGACATTTCCCAACACTTTTTGTACTCTTAATGGAAACGTTTGATGGGAGGGCAAAGCTCAACGAAGCAAAAACGGCAACTCCTCAAAACTAGGAAGAAATGAAGACAAGAGAAGCAAATTACATTACGGAGGATCCTTTTCCGCGAATTGAACCTTGAACCGGAGGATCCTTTTCCGCGACTTGAACCTTGAACCGTAAATAAGCGTCCAAGACAGACGGAAAGGGGGTCGGGGGTCGGGGTGAAGAGCAAACTCGTTAGGCAAATGGAACAGCCTTACATTAAGAGGAAGAGAGAAAAAACCCCGCAAATTATTACAGAACGGTTTATTATTCTCATGAACAGCTTGACCTAGTATTACTGCTCCGAGACCCATCCCATTCGATTCAGCATCGAAAAATACCAGTAAACTATACGAAACACGACCTGACTACAATGGAACTACGAAAAAGTCGAGCGGGCGGGTGGTTTTGATGAGACGGAACGTTTACTTCCGCGGTAGTCCCCGCGAGTTCTTTCAATTAGTTGACTTTGGCTCACTATAATTACAGTAATTTCACTATGCGCAGTTGTACACGTCTGATAATCATTCCATTCGACCCAGGATGTAAAAAAAAACCGAAAACGATACGAAACACAGCGTATTTGCATTAAACTGCGTTTTGTTAACTTTTTTAACCATTTTTCTCCATAACAACCATGGGCTTCGCCCGATCGGATTGCCGAGATGGCGGGCACAACTAGTTACCAAATGGGATTTTTGTGCGAAAAAACGGATTAGACCACGTTAAAGGCACAAAACGGTCCGGACGGGGGACATTGCAGATTGGGAATCCCCATGTCTTGAAACATTAAGTACCAAATTTTGAGGGAGGGGGGGGGGGTCGTAAACAATTTTTCCTGACCGAAAACATAGGGTTATTATTCAGAATAAATAATAAACCAAAAGCGCATCTGCTAAAATGCATTTTGATTTAGTTTTATTAGGACTGTTTGATTCCATAGTGCAGAAGTTTCACGGTTCATTTCGACAGTAGAGTGCGTTAGTCATGGAACAGTTGAGACGGAACTAACGTCCACTCTTGCAATAGTGAGCTGTACTCGTGAAACCCACGGTTCGGCCAATGCAATTCGTCCCAAACTGTATTAATTTGCTTATCCGAGGCTGGCCGAAAAATAGCAACCAACCCTGAAGAGGGTAGTGGGGACTGCACTGAAGTCTGAGGGCGCGAAGAAAAGAGTGGAAAGCCACGGTCGACAGATACAGACCAAATACCGTCAATCATGAACGACGACTTACCGAACTGGAGGACGATACTTGGATTATGACTGAAAAATCGGTATTCACATTTTGATTCCATAATTACTTGGTTAGTCGAGTGCTTGAATTTGAATGAACTCAAGCGCTAAACAGCAGCCAGCGATAACAGTTGTAACTAGCAGCTATTAGTAGAGAGAGAGAGGTTGATTGAGGTTAGATTTATCCACTTGGGTGAGTTAGGGCCGTTAGGGTGTACTTGAGAATTTTAAATAGCATTAAACTTCTTTCTCTCCTTGATTTTAGGAAACCCAAGCTTCGCAAAGTAAGGTAAGTACCTCTCCACTGAACGAAATAAATTGCGATTAAATTGCAAGCGTAATACATTTTATGAATAAATTGCAAGCGAGATGGGAACCCTCATCAAACGGACCTGACATCTGTGAACGTCTTGAGAGAAAGTGGGTTGAGCCAGACCACTGGATAAGTCCAGCTTTGACTGCTACTTGGCAAGCAATACGTGGCTGCAGTTTATATGCCTTTGACACTTGCTACCAACTAAATAGTTATATCAGGCTGGAGACCAGATTCTGAACTCCTCCCAGATGGTATGGATTTCCCATGGCCCCATCTCCACAGGGAACAGCTCTCTACAGGCTGGCGAAATTACAACATGCCCGTGCTTCCATAGGTCTGTGTTCCGTGGATGCTGAGAGAGTACCCTTGCTCTTGCATGAGAGCGAAACTACCACCTCCTTTACATTCCTCTGGTATTACTTTCTTACGAGTGTCAAAGAATATTCGTTTTTATTATGTGTGTATGTGAGAGAGAAAATCCCCACCCCCACCCACTACCCGTCTTATGGTGGAGAGAGCAGATCTCAACGCACCTGTAATTCAGTTTCCTAAGAGAATTTTGGCAAGTCTCGCAATAGAGCCCATCTAGTTTCTTTAAGTACCCCATACTAAGCAAAGCCGTATTTATGCAGCTAAAGCAACAGTTCCTAAGGGCATGGGACCACATTTCTGAGAAGGGGAGCACTGCCATCACAGAATTTCCAAACTGAACAAGGGGGAGCCAAAAATTTGAGAGTAAGGAATCGCAAATTCAACAGACTGATCACCAACATCTCTCATACGAACCATCCGGCCATTGAAAACAACGGGAGGTATCACAGTAATCAAAACACCAAATTTTGCTCTCTCAAAAACGGCTCAAATGGTCTTTCTCAATGATATTATTTCTCTTTTATTGAGGATGGAAGCTAGCGCACATCGAGCTTTTCTTGACTCTCAGAAGGAGATGGCCCTTTTTCGCTGTAACTGCAACTTCGCTTGGGTTAATTCTTCTCATCTGTGGGAGGAAACAGTAGGCCCCATTCTCTACACCTTACAAGGCAGGCACTGTTTGAGCTAGACACGTAATAACTATAGTTAGTTTTGGGTCGATTTCGCTCATACTCTTATTTTGGCGTCCCATCGCGACAGGCTAAATATCAAACTTAGGCTGATTTGGTTGGGCCATTCTCTCTCAATCACGTTCATAGAAGAAACACAGACCGGTTTCCGAAATGAGGGGTTTTCGGACTCAAGCTATTGACACCTAAAGATCTGAAGAAAACTCGAAATCGTTATGTAAAGGAAAGTAAAAACGCTCCAAAATATTCTATCGTTGTCCTTGGGATCAAAACACGCTCTTGATAATTTAAATGGAAATGTTTCACTTTTCCAGTAGCTCGAGTTTAGAATGAGCTACACGCCTGTTTATTAGTTGGTTGAAGAAAGTTATGTGATTTCTCATAAGGGATAAATAATTTCACTACGCAACCACCTAAACAACGCCTTCGCTCGTTATCTCAGTTGTTTGTTATCCGAGTTGCTAATCGACGAAAGGAGTCTCCTTGACGTTGACACGACGCCTCAACCGATCAGTCGAGCGCCGATCTTTCCAAACTCCGTAACTCGCCGACGACGATGTTCAAATTGTTCGCCTCGTCCGAAATTGTTGTCACACTTCCGGGATATTCAGTGAATAGTTAAGAACCACAGCAAATCGCTCACGAACCGTGAACAAATGGGAAAATTATGTTATTTGTTTTGTTGTCCTCCGATTCCGTCGAGGATCGCAGGGAAACTCGCGTTCGGACCTCCGCCTCCGTCGTACCGGTTCGAGAAGAGCGAAGACGAGGGAAATTTGATGCAAGTTGTGTTCGAGCCTCACGCGGACTGGATGTACGGCGAAAGGGAGCGGCAAAGCATCGAAGGGTTTTACGTGAAAACGTCCCGAGGAAACAAAGTCGGTTGTATGTTCATTCGAGCGACGGCAAATCCTCGTTTTGTGATCGTCTACTCGCACGGCAACGCGGTGGACATGGGACAAATGTGTAGTTTCTACTACGGTATCGCTTGCCACATGAGGTGTAACGTTTTCAGCTACGACTATTCGGGCTACGGCGTTAGCACAGGTCGCCCTTCAGAGAAAAACATGTACGCCGACGTGATGGCCGCTTGGAAGGCCCTGTCCACTGTTTTCGGCGTTCGCGAGGAACAGACGATTTTGTACGGGCAGAGCATCGGGACGGTGCCAACGATTTACCTCGGAACGAGAACTCATCCCAAAGCCGTCGTTCTTCACTCGCCGTTCACGTCCGGCCTTCGGCTGCTCATCCCGAGCACCAAGAAAACCAATTGCTGCGACGTGTTTCCCAACATAGACCGAGTACCGCGGATTTCCTCTCCGGTTTTGGTCATACACGGGACCCACGACGAAATCATCGACTTGTCCCACGCCGTTCAGATCTATCAGAGCTGCAGCATTCCTCTCGCTCCGCTATTCGTCGAGGGTGCCGGTCACAACGACGTCGACCTCTATGACGAGTACTTGGACAGGATGAAGAGGCTCATTTGCATCGAGCTACCGGCCATGTGACCCCCCAGCCATCCCCTCTACGTACACTTCGTTCTCTTTTCTAATTTTATACGAAATAAGTAAAACGCTATTTAAATTATTCAAGTATTAAGCGTTGAAAACATTTGTATTTTATATATTATTTGTAGTGAATACATTAATTATTATGTGTATTTATCACATTAATGACGTACCACCCAATTCAATAGTTTATCAAACATAAACAATAATATTTTGAAAGAACAACGACGAGAGAGCAAGCAGGGGCTTATCAGCGCAATACATTCTCGGCTCTTCATGGCGCGAATCGTGGGCTGATACACTGAGCATTGTCAACCACACGAAGCAGATGACAGTGGTGCAGAGGAGGTGCACTCCCTGTGCTGCTTGCTCTTATCACACACTTTCTCAGGAGCTGCTCAGTCAGCTCTATAGTGAGGCGGATTTGTATCTTACCCAGTTCCTCACGGGACATGGAGCATTTAGGGCGTGCCTGCATCAAATCAGTAAGGTTGCCAGCCCCAACAGCGTGCACTGCAGGGCATGATGATACTTCCTGTGCTATCTTCTTGTACGTTCTTGCACATCCTTCGTTGACTCCAGCTCTACCACTCAGAATCTGCAACTCAGTACCTCTGACTTCCCAATCTAGGCCAGGTGGTACCTTAGTGGGCAAGTCCCTTGAACTGTTCACATACCATCTGTATAATTTCCCTCGCCAGACTGAGGACTCTCTGTTCACTTTCCGGAGAGTTTAATTAACTACCTTGACTACATATCCCGCCGATAGGCAGCCCTGAATTTTTCCTCGGACTTGCCATCCTCCCTATTCAAGTGGCTCATGGTGGTCCCTACGAAGGGCTCAGGTGGCATCGGGAGAAGTGCATATCAATCTCTATTACTATTATTCTGATGAAGGTTGATGATTTAGTTGTCCCGCTTTAGAAAGTCGAATGTTTTCGACCACCGTACACAAAAGCACGTTGCGGTTAATTAAGGAAGATTCATCCAAAAAACAATTAAGTAATTATTTATCCTAAAACTTCCTACATTAATGACAGACATTTACCTTGGAACAAAATAATTAGTAAGGAGCTGTAATTGATAGTTTGTTACGCAAAATGTTAAATTAACGATCGTCTCCCTAAAAAATTTGCGCAAAACTCAAAACTACATAGCGCTAATAGGACAAAATCCCTTGATGTTCGAGAAGATGAGACCATGTCAGCACTTGGATAGGAGTTGAGAATCCTCTGACTCTCACAACGACACCCTAATAACTTTCGTTTCGAGGAAAGTTGGGCGAAGCTACTCATTTAAAGACTTCGCTTCTTCGCAAAATTTCATGACATGACAAACCTGGAACGGCGCTTTCTTGGCGGTTCGACGGATATGGTGGAAGAAGTGGGGAAAAGAGGGAGAGAGACTAAAAAGGGAAATGCTGGGTTGAAGAGGTTCCAAGTAACGACGACCTGGTATCGATTGGTCGAAGTTTGCTCGCAACCAAAGGGAATATTTGAGTCTGTTCTGCAGCTACGTTCCCTCGCTCCATTGAAGATTTGGTACAACTATTTTGGCTACAAACGCCCTTATTCGCTGCCGAGATTCAGCGCTTGTTGTTTTGGGAGACACACGGGCACCTGGCAAGGCTTCCAGCCACGTCTAGGGAATTTATACTTGTAGGGTATTAAGACGGGTACTCAACGGAGACGGACGGGATCATATGTGGATCATATGTGGCCTGTTCACAGGTCACTGTCCGCTGAGGTAACACCTTGCAAATATTGGCAAGTGCGAGGTACAGGTATGCAGGTTCTGCGAGGTAGGGCTAGTTGACAATGGATGTACTGCGAAGGTTGATAATTGGTAATACCATGATATAAAATAATTTACTCTCCGCGACTATATGATTAGTCGTTGACTGGATATATGTCAAGATAGGTCAGAAGTTGGCAAAATTTAAACTATCGTTTCTCTAATTTTCTCAAAATATAACAACTATTTTTAAAGAAATTTTAAGGAACTGCACAGGAATATTGACATTGGCCAGTGGATATTACAGGTACGCATATTCTATACGAGGCAGGGGTGGTTCCAGAGCAAGTGTGCATACTGTGTATGCATCTGGAATGTTTGACAGCTCGTTCCCACAGCTGTAAGGTTGAAGCTACACGCATCAGCCCCCCTGGGTCACTTCCTCCACCTGCTATTGTGTGACATGCGGATTGACCTACAAAAAGAGGGCCTGGCCCACCAAGTTGTTGAACACAACCCTGTGTTAGGCTTGCTGCCTTGAATGTTAGGCCTCTTTTCACAAAAAAGCATGGTAGACAGAAGGATTGGGTGAACAAGGTATCACCCGGCCTACACAAAAAACTAAAGGGGGCAAGGCACCTCCAAATAGCTTGGCAGCGGTGCACCATCCACAAGTCCAAGCCCCCACACAGTACTACAAATGCCAGCATTATGGCCACCTGTCAGTAGCCTGCACAAGAACTGTGGTGTGTGCCTGGTGCTCTATGCCACATCTGAGTAAGGAGAGCAAGTGTGCCAATTACAACAACAGGTCTCACGCTCTATACGAGACGCACGCTGTACCATTCGTCAGCAAGCAACTGACCTCCAGGAGTCATGAGTGGATTATGAATAGGTTAAAAACATTTCGAATCCTTCAGCACAACACAAATGAGAGTTTCCCGGTTATGGCTGAATGGCTGCAAAGTGCACTCAAGAAACGCTGCAGTGTTCTCCCCATACAGGAACCATACATAGGATCCAAAACTCTTGGTCTGGGACCGCAGGCACAAGTGGTGGCTGGAGCAAGAACAGGACCCAAGGCTGGCATTGACCCATCCATCAACATGCCCGCACTCATCCACCTGAACAGCCAGCACTTAGTCACTGTGCTCATCCGAGCTGGTGGCTTGGAGCTGATTGTAATATGATTGTGCATGCAATTTGGTGCACCAGTTGCCAACAGCCTTCAACCACTCAAGCGGACTTAGCAGGCCATTCAGGACGACCCTGCATAGTCTGTGCTGATGAAAACGCCAGATCACCATTGTCGGGATCCCCAACCATCAACCGGGAGACTGGCTAATGACCAAATACCTGCTGTACCTCTGCCAGTCTGAGTTCGGAGGATGCTCTTGCACATTACCGAAATCACAACTTCCATGACTGATATAACCCTCATCGACAGTTTAGGAACAGTCATCAAATAAGGAAACATCCCTGTGTGTTCAATATCTGTGTATGGGAAAGCGGGTTGAGATATTTCGTTGCAGGACAGGCAACTTCAATGATTGGCTCCCTATCTTTTCCCTCACGGACTTTCCATTCTGCGTGTCTTGCATCTCCACTACTCAACAAACAAGAAACAGTGAGTGACAGTTGTTGGAAGAGCAGCCAAAGCTTCCAGCTGTGACTCACACTAAGCAAGCTCATAGCTGTTTTGTAAAGAAGGTTGGAAACGGGCAAAGTTGATCTCTCCCATTGAAAAGTGCAACCCAAGCTTAATAGTTGGACCAGGTGAGTTGGATTTGGGAGAGATCTTCTCCCATATGGCCCGCCTAAACACAGCTCTCTCCTGGGAAACTGGTTGAGTGACAGCCTGCTGTGCCAATGTATGCCTCGGTTCGTCGGATGCTGGGTGTGTGCCTGCATTCGTACATGCTGGCGAAATTGCATCTTCCGTGACTTCGACTGATATATTGACATCTTGATAAGGAAACAAACCAGCTGGGCAACTAATCTCTCTGAATGGATATCAAGATTTCTGACGGTGGCACAATCAATCGAAAAGACAACAAATCTGCTGGAGAGTTGGGGATGTGTTGTGGGGAGACGACTCTAAGAGCATGATGCTCATTGAGAACTAGGGATGAAATTAGAACGGCATAAGGGTATTCATTGACAACCCAGTAGGCCCTTCACACAATCGGTGGGTGCAAAGTAAGGATTCTGCTGCCAACTAGAGTGGTAGGAGGGCGCTTTGCAGACGAGATTTCAGGTTCACAACTGTAAACTTCCACCCACACACTTGAGCCTCGACATAGTCGTGCATGATTAGCATAATACTGAATGGTTGTGAGGTAAATAATTTGTGTTAATTATTCAACTAACAGCTGTCAGCACTCAAGAGTTTATTGGGCTGCTCCTGATTAACTTCGGTGAATAACCAGCATGGATAATTATGTAGATTATAAAGATACGAGCACAGCTTTTATACCATTTATACAACGAAGTACGTTCTTAAATCAAGCAGCAACCCAGAAATTCCATCCAGCTTTCGTTTTCCAACTCACCAGTCACCTCAAGTGAGAATCCAAGTTAGAGAACTTACAAATATTCAAAACTGTTATTAGTAAGAAAGAATGAGACAAGAACTCAGTGATCAACACTGAGAGATTCTACTGCCCAGCTTTCGATCAGAGTTCTACCAACCCAGGAGCCTACTATCTAGGAAAGTGTGGGCCTTATACCAGCTCGAATCTTTCCTGTTTTACCATATTTGAAGTAGGTGGCTTAAGGTTGCGAAGTATCATAGATCATGATTGTGATCCGTAAATATACAGTGTCAGTCAGGAAGCACTTGAGGCACTGGCTTTTTCTACAGGGCTAGTTAGGGAATGCTCGACTGATCTGAAGACCCTGGCAAAGAAGAACGCTTAAACATTGTGTTGGGTGCCAAGTCGTAGAGTAGTGAAAGGGAATGATAAGGCCAACAGACTGTCGAGAAACGGATCTGCACTGCTCCCTGTAGGACCAGAACCCTTCATAGGGACCACCAAGAGCCACTTGAATAAGGAGGTTGGCTAGTGGGAGGGGAGGTGCAGGGCGGCCTATTAGCGGCATGTACATGGAGGATTACAAGAGGTACAGTCGAGGTTATTTATTAGACTACGGAGAGCAATCGAGAGAGAAGTCCTCAGAATGGAAAGATATAGTATACGGATGGAACACTTCCACCTGCCCAAAATGAACAGAGTTACAGATTCTGCGAGGTGTAGCTGGAGTCCGGGGAGCTGTACTATTTAATTGTGAGGAATGGCCTCAGAGTGCAAAGGGTGTCACTGCTACCACCAGATGAGGTTGCCTTGCATTTCTAACGAGAATGATGGGGCGTCACATCAGCATACATCTGCTCATCATACACGCTCCTCATGGACACCACAATATAGACCACTCATCTGAAGTTGCAGTGGGGGGTTTTCTCGGGTGCTACCAGTAAACTCATGAGCTTGACAAATCATCCCTGTAGCTTCTTAGTACTGGACTACAATATTTTAGCCACATACTGGCGACGTGAGAAACAACAAGCGTTACTTCAACAAGACCGTCTTTCCTGGCTGGTGGTGTAGAGCGGGATAGCACTATTGATGTAACTAGACCATTACCCATTTCACACCACCACAATCAAATTCGCAAGCCCCTAGACACATGTCCCACCTACTTCTAACGTACGTGATTGTTTCTCTTTTGGGGTTCGAGAGCCAAACAGGTCAAGTGACCATTGAATACTGATTCTGAGCCCCCAAATACAACAACTTCCACTTATTTCTTTCCCTACTACATTTAAACAAAGCAAACAACAAGTTCTAATCACATTTCTTTGTGTATTTAGAGATTCGCAACAATTGAATAGGTGATAACAACCACCAACGTCACGTTTTGCTGCAGAAGTGATTCGATTGCGCAATTCGTTCATATCTCGTCTGGAAACACCGTCGCCCCACATTTTTCGTTACTCAACTCAACGTTCGCGTCAAGGCCACACTAAAAAAAAAAAGCAATAAACCATTTTCTGGAGTCCCCCCCCCCCCCGTTACCTGAATCCACTTCGTCGCGAAAAAGAAAAATAACTCGTAGGGATGAGAGAGACGTAGAAACCTACCATTTAAACCTCGCTTAACTCAAAAACTTGATATACCGAAGCAGCTCAGGGAGTGGAGATGTTTCCTGTGCAGAACGTGAAATCCCTCTTGAAGCAGCGGAAATCTCACATCTCCACCGAAATAATTGTTCAGTTTGTTAAGGGTTATTTCACTGCATTCGGCCTCCAGAAGAGAGGCTTTAGTTCAATTACATTCAAGTTCGATCAATTCCTCTCCTTAGGGTATCAACCTTAAAATCGGCTGAGGTGGAACATTTTATACTTGGTCTGCCTGGGTTTTTACGGTGAATAAACAAAACAGTTCGTCTGTTCAAATATTTTCACATATTGGTTTAACAACCGAGCAGACTGGACAGGAACAATTTCTTATGGGCTGAATTCACAGGTTTAGGTATTGGTCAGACTTACACTACCCAAGTGGAAGGCTTTTGAATGATTGACTGCCCAGTTCATCCAGGGAGCGGCTCACGTTAAATTTTCGAATTATCTCGTACTTGTTGAGCAGAGACTTACATGTCTATTGGGCGGCAAGAAAGATAGCAATCAATAACCAAATGCTAACCGTTTCTACGATAAACGAGAAATTATATTGTACGAAATTGAAACGAACTGAGTGAAAAATTGATTGGATTAGTAGTAGCTACAAGTATAATAATCGTTGAATGCGCGCGAGGCTAAGGTAATGTTACGGAGCAAATTAGTGATATCGCACTATGTGAGTCAGGGAGCTAGTACGATATCAACCGGATGTAATTGGAACACGGAGTTTTACCAACGAGGGAACCGCTCAGTTACAACTGACGACAGCGAAGTTTCGAGCAAATCAGGACATTTGAGGTGTCCAGTCAGCACAAATGCGCCGGACGACTGTTCGTTAACACTAATAAGGGAATCATCAGTCGAAAGTCGTAGAGGTTGCTGTATTGCTGTCGTGCAACAGCCGAGGCGCTCGCTCAGCATCCATCAAACCTGTGGAGGTACGACAGGTTATTATTTAGTCAGTCTCACGGCAGAGAGCTGTTGTCAATGAGTTACCAAGGATATGTATGACCCTAGAGAATTCCTACCATCCGAGACGAGTTCTTAACCTAGTTTTCGGCCTGATCTGACTATTTACTTGGATGGCATGTTTCAAAGGGCCACATCAACTGGGATCATTATAAGCCCGCTTAGTAGCACTCGAACAGCAGTTTGGCTGTTCTTCCAACAACTGTCGCTCACTGTTGCAGGAACTACAAGCAGAGCCCGCGGCTCTTTGCTGGAGGCGCAAGTCATGCAGGATCGAGATTCTTTGAGAGAAACGCAATGTAGCCGTTTGGAGTCACGATGTCCAGAAAGGAACTAGCTCAACCCACTTTCTCTCAGACATTCACAGATGTGGTGGAAAAAACTCATACGTGTTACGTCGATTTGACGAGGACTCCCATCTCGCTTGTAATTTATATAACCACAGTAAATTCTGGAACTGTGAACATGTGCACTATCACTTTCAACCTCTGTGAAGTTATATTTTACCTAATTTAAATGAGCTGAGTGAAAAATGAATTGAAAATTAGTAGCAATAGCCATGAAAACCAGTCAATTTACGTAGAGCTCAGGAAAGTTGCGTGATGGGTCGCACGTGATGTCAATAGCGATAGCTGTCATGTTCAACGAAACTTCGCAAGAGAGCCGAAGAGGTACTGCCGTTCTCTCATAAAATGGGCTACACACACGTAAACAGTAATTGGGTTTTTCGAAAGGCTTCAAACTGAACAATTGTTTTGTCCCAAAATGTTTCCAGGTGAGTAAAAGTACAGAACAAATGTTGAAACAGGCCATTGTCAAGAGAGAAAGAGCTGGCAAATCAAAACTGAGCGGTACGAAAGTCAACAAAGAAATGTGCAGCCAAACAATAGATGAGAGTCGGCTGATTGGCAAAAGAAGAGGAGCAGAATACATAAGAAAGCGATTGAAGGACAGACGTCTGTAATAGCAACGACCCAGTTAGAGTTGATCAGAAGTTGTCACCGTTGATTTGTCGACTAACTGCGGCGTCAATTGTATTTGAGGCAAATACTAACACGCCCGAACATCACTCTCTCTCGGCTTCAAAGAGAAATATGGACTAACAAAAACTGTGCAAACGGCGACCCTGTCAATTACGATTGCCGCACGAGCGAAAACAATACCGTGGAACCTTTAGAAAAGAGACCAGCTCATTCAATAGTTAGTTGAGCTTTCAACCAGTATTTCGGCTTCACTCGACCGCACATCGAAAGTTTATTCGACGAATTGATACAATTGTATGGCAATGAAAGTACGAGAGAAGTAGGATTATTCGCGCCTGTCCCTCCCCAACAAGATAGTGAGGTACGAGAAACGAGAAATTTGTCACCACATGATTGAAAAGCCCCGAACGACCCATTTAACGACAAATTGCTTGAAACGCCACACGCCCGTCTCAGCCTTTGTGTACCGGATGAAATAATGGGTTTTGCACCGACTAGGGCTGTGACATATATATCGATTGGAATTGTACTAAAGAGGAAAATTACTCACTTTGATTCACTGTTGCGATAATTTATCAATTTGTTGTTCAAATGCCTGGTTACGTTCAACATTCTACCTCATTCCGGGAATTCTAAGATACGCTACATGTACAAGCCCTGTAACTTGTTAGTAATCTGAAAGCACACTGTGAATTTGATCAAAATTACAAGAGCTGTATTTCGAGAAACGGACTTTCATGTTACCGTTGGAAGAATCCCCTTTCTGAAGTACTTTGACTAGTACACACCTTTCGACGGATTATAGAAATAGTTGAAGGGGAAAAAAATGTGGGTACGTGTTGCTATAAGACACTTAGTCAGGGGATCGTGTGAAAAAACAACTCAACTGTGAAAAATGTGAAGGCGTTCAAATAGCACTGTTTTTTTTTTTTTTTTTTTTTTTGTGCACAATGACTTTGTTCCCTATTTTTGGGGAACATTTATTACGTTGGAGAGTTGGTGAAGTGTCGACGAATACAAGAGTCGATTGGCAAGAGTTTTTGGGGGCCATAAGATCACTCTAGCGGTCATAGCAGCTCCAACTAAGAATCTGTGTGAAGATCCATGGCGCACTACACAGTAACGAACTGCAAATTTCAAATACAAAACACTCCCATTTTAAACTCCCTCCTCCCTTCTAGATGCCCCAAACACATCATGAATGCTGCATCAGTGGCTAATTATAGTAACAACATACTCTCGTTCATTTTCAAGGGCAACGCGATTGTTTACAACTAAACGTAAAACTCTGCTCCTACCTTCAACAGGTTCAAGAGAAATTCGATCCCTTACCTCAAACAAAAAACAACATACGATCAGTTTGGGTAGTAATGGGACTTCTTTTGGCTATACACATGAGCTGTCACTCACTAAGATTCATTTTCAGGGGACAGAGCCTGACCTAATTGCCAAAATCAACGCGACATTGTAATCTAAATACTGGGAATGGACTTCATTTTGATAGCTAAGTTAAGTAGAAAACTGGGCATTCGTAATCACATTGAAAAATTTAGATGCCACTGTAAGCTCAACAAACAACATTCGGATATGAAGAAGCGCCCAAAGATTTCAGATTGGGACACGTATTTGTCAGGGAAAAGGATGTCGTCGGCCAAGGAAATGAATTGAATGCGCCACCTACCTTCGTGGCAAACTGCCCTGAACTGTGAAGTACTCAGCACAGTTCCATACCTTCAGTTTATACCTTCGTCCTAGCGTTACCTTGACTGTCGTTACCTGACCTAAACTTTTTTTCCAAAGCGGAAGTTCTCAAATATTGTTTGACGCCCTTCCAATGTGCTTCAAGTGGTACAACCAGCCATCCTTCTACATTGACGCAGTTACAAGATATATAGTGAACGTAGATAGTATTATTTCGGTTCGTTGGGAATATGAACACCAAAATTCGTTGAGGAGGGACAATCAAATGAGTAAAAACATATAATGCGGAACTCATGACACACAATGCCGTTCGTGCATTAAAAGTCCTCCTATTCAAGCGTTATTCATTGATCGAGATAAAGGGCGCAGTCAACATTTAATTTTGCAGATGCAGATTGCAACACAACTCGGAACTAGACAAACAAATGGAACTTTTGCGCGAAAGAACGGATTTTGTAACGGACCATGTTAACCGCAAACTATGGCATGGACATTGTCACAGTCTCTTACCTACACTCCTGAGCAATATGGAACTCTGGGTGCCCGGTATCGTCAGGTCATCAAAATGGCTCTTGTCTTTTGGATTCGTTGTAGGTTGGAATACGTGACCTACCTCCAAGTCATAGAACAGCGAGCATCGACATTTGTCCCCCACCGAATGGCGCCTTGGGAAACTCGAGCGTCTTTCCTAAGATGTGTTTTTTCTTCCCCCTCCTCTTTCTACCACTCCCATTACCACCTTATCAACCCTGAAACTCAGAGTGACATTTGCGCTTAGCTCTGGTTCCTACTCTCAGCAGCACTCTTCAATGACTTATGTAATAACCTTTTCGCTACTTCATATCAAGTGAACCAATATGGGCCTCTCCTCCACTCATCATGTTCTACAATTTATTCTTTATACTCAACCTCAAGCTATCCTAATCGTGCACCCAGCATTCAGAATGGATAATATACAAAAACACTGCAAATTATTACACAACGGTTTATTATTCTCATGAACAGGTTGACCTAGTATTACTGATCCAACACCCATCCCATTCGGTTCAGCATCGAAAAATACTACGAAACCGACCATACGAAACATGAAATAAACCATACGAAACATGACCCGACTACAATGGAACTACGGAAACTAAATATTACCCCGGCGCCAGGAGCCCGTAAACGTGCGAGGCGAGCGAGCGGGTGTTTTTGATGAGACGGGAGGGAGAGAGTACTAACGATGATACCTAGACTTCCGCTGTAGTTCCCGCGAGTTCTTTCAATTAGTTGACTCTAATAATTACTGTCATTTCCCTATACACAGTTGTACACGCCTGATACCTATTCCATTCGACCCACGATGTAAAAATACCTAGAAAACGATACGAAACATGGCGTATTATGCCGCGTTTTGTTAATTTTTTTAACCATTTTTGGTCCATAACAACCATGGGCTTCGTCCGATCGGATTGCCAAGATGGCGGGCACAACTAGATACCAAATGGGAATTTTGTGCGAAAGATCGGATTTTTCATACCACGTTAAAGGCACAAAACGGCCCAGACGGCGGACGGACATTGCAGATTTGGAATCCCCATGTCTTCAAACGTGAAGTATCAAATTTTGAGGCGGGGGTTGTAACAAATTTTTCGTGACTGAAAACGTAGGGTTATTATTCAGAATGAATAATAAACCAAAACCTGCACTAAACCCGATTTTCGTATTAATATAATATTTCATAATTTAATGGGCTGATTTCGTCACTTTCACACGGATAACAATTTAATATTACCGTTTTGTAATCTAGAGCTGAAAAAACGAAATAAGTATTAAGGGTTCCCATCACGATGATAAGAGTAGATAGTTTGAAGCCAATATCACTCATACCCCAATTTTGGCGTCCTACATCAATCTGCAAGGTAAATGTCAAATTTAGGCTGTTTCAGTCCGAGCATTCTCTCGACTTGCGAGGCGAGCGAGTGGGTGGTTTTGATGAGACGGGAGGGAGTGCTAACGACGAAACATTGACTTCCTCTGTAGTTCCCGTGAGTTCTTTCAATTAGTTGACCTCTAATAATTACTGTAATTTCCCTATACGCAGTTGTACACGCCTGATACTCATTCCATTCGACCCAGGATGTAATGAGCGGGGCGTAGCAACACACTACTTTCCGCCACCCCTTTAAGTTCGAACACCAGCTGCATATGCGGGCGCTATATCTTCGTTCAACGCATTTCTACAGGAACATTTATGGAGAACAAAATGTAGGGACTAGTTAGCTGAGAGTACTCTGAAAGTTTGATCGAAATCGTTAGAGCCGTTTTTGAGACAATTGGAATACCGATAAATTAATATTCGAAAAATCTCCTTTTCTGAGTTAACTTGGCTTATATCTCCGTTCAACATATATATACAGAAATAATTATGCAGAACGAAATGTTAGTATGGGTGACTAAAAGACACTTCATTAAGATTTATCACATCTGGTGGAGAAGTTACCCTGGAATTTACGGAAATGTTCGAAAAAACGTTATTTTCGACACATTTTGATTATTATCTTTGTCCAATGGAACGTCTGAGGAACAACTATTGAAAATCATCTTGAAAGTTTGGTGATAATCGTTGAAGCCGTTTTGCCAAAAAGCGTAAAAAAACCTATTTTGGCTTCATAGGCCTATATCTCCGTTCACCGTATTTTCATGGAGATATGTATAGAGAATAAAAGTTAGGTATTGATTAGTAGAAGATAATTTCTAAGTTTAATCAAAATCGTTAGAGCCGTTTTCGAGAAAAAGGCGAAAAACCCTAGTTCGTCCCTCCCCCCTTCCGATCGGCCGAAATCGTCCATAACCTTATTTTCGTGTATACAAAAAATAACGTAAAAAACAAAAAAGAACCAGCTCAATCGAATCAGCCGTTCTCCCGCAACTCTGTTTCCTTATTTAATGACTGTACCTAAACCCTCGACGAATGTGTGACCGCGCAGAGGTGACCACCTGAGGGATCCCGTACTGTCTGGGAGGAGTTCATAATCTGGTTTCCCACCTGATCTAACTGTGTACTTGAGTGGCAAGTTTCAAAAGGACAGATCAACTATGACCACGTTTCTTGGCCATCACCTTCTTTGCGAACTCTGCAAAATGGTTAAAGGCTAGCATTGTAGCAGTCAGTGCTGCTAAGTTCGTCTGCCCTGCCAACAACCATCGCTCACTGTTGTAGAAACTACAGTGGAGCAGCACATGGTTTCTTGTTTCCTCCACACTGGAGGCACAAGACGTGCATAATGGAGAGTCATTCAGAGAAAAGAAGTGGATTGAAGTCAACATGTCCCATGAGGAACTGGCTCGTCCAGTGGTTAGGCTCAACCCATTTTCTTGAAAGACATTCACGGATGTTGAGGAAGAACTCATACGTGTCACACCCCTTTGACGAGGATTCCCTTCTTGCTTGCCATTTCTCTAACGCCCATTTGTCGATTGCAGCAAGTTTTCGTTGATAAAGTCTTGTAGGCCTTGGTGATCCACAGGAGCGCAGCTCTCTGGGATTGCCCAAATACTCTCTTTTGATTGACTGTTAGTTTGCTACCCCAGAGAACGGGGCAGTAGCTAATCACGCCTAGATAGATGGCCTTATACATGAGGGTAGTGTCATGGTAACACACACCCCAAGTGGCCTTGGTAATTGCACACAGTGAGGCAAATCTTGCAATGGTAGTGCCTTTAAGGGACTGGAGGTATTGGCTCCTTCTTCATGGAAATATGGCTCGTAAGCGCCATGAGTTTCCGTCATAATGACAGCGTCACCTCCCACTGCGGTGTGAATGTCAAGCACTTGGACACTTAGCGTTTGGAGGTCCTACACTTTGACACCCCGCATCAGCCCTTCCATTGCATCAGGACCAGCCTCTCGTTCCTCACACATAGGCCTAACTACTACCACGTTCTGTTGTGGGTTTCTTTGGGGGAATTCGGTAAGCGGGGGAGGTTTATAAATTTTTGTTTCTGTTTTTACTTTTGCCCTTGTTTTTGGGCGGGTCCCTCAGCCTGCACGTCCTACTTGTCTTGGGGTCTTTTCCTTCTTCCCCCTGCGCATCCTGGCCCTGGCAGGCTGCCATTGAGCCTAGGCAGCATTAGGGTCCACAGGGTGTCTAACACTCATAGTAGCCATGTTACCTGTGACTTTGTCACATGTTGGTTTTACTAATAAGGGGGGGGGGGAATATTAAAGAGGCAGACTGAATTAGTGTAGTGTACCCTCGCTAACCCTCAGGCATATTGATACTAGCCCCTTTCGCTGATCCGTTGAGGGTCAAAGGGAGGCCCCCACTGGGACTAAGGCGCATGAGGGATTTTTCGGCTGCTTCTCCGAGTCAGCCCTCAGCCACTGGTGATGTGGTGAGCGGGACACACGCTATCAGCCACCCCAGCAACGCTCAAACCTGGTTTTCCCCCCTCCTCATTCCGAAGACCCCACCTATGTAGGGGATCGCTCGTAGATGTTAGTGAGCTACTTTCAGGACTGTCTTTCGCTCCTTATGAGTGTTCTAAGTCAATGTGTTCTGCCACGTAAGCCGTTGCAGTGTTGTTTGTATCTGGAATATGTTGCGTATGTTAATTTAAGCCCCTTGAAGGCCGGCTTTTACGGCCACGCAGAGGATACGGCAGGAGAATTCTGTCCCCCTTCATGCAGGGGGTGTGTTCTGCAATCCCAGCTCAAGATAGGAGGTTGTCATGTATGTGGAAGAAGTGTAAGTTGTGTCCCTTCAAGTCTGGCTCATACGAACACGCAGGGAGTATGGCAGTGGAATTCTGGACCTTCAAATGCAGGGTGAACACACACACACGGCTTTTTTTAGACTCAGTAGGCCTCAAAACGTAAAGATTTGAAGAAAACTTAAAATTTGTTATTGACTCGATTACTATACTTTCCTTTCCCTTTGGAGTAGCGGAAAGTAATACCGAATGGGCCTGTTTTCGTACCAGAATAAATTTGTAGATACATTTGAGTACCAGATTGCATTTGTACTGACGTTGGTAAAAATTTGGCAAGACACGCAGTACGAAGATTCGATGAAGCTCCGATAACAATCTACTCTGAAACTAGTTGCCTCTAGAACTTTTTTCCAAGTAAAACACTCCTATCCACTTAACAGGCAAATATTGATCGAGTTAATCAATTATTAGCAGATCGACGAAGGTTAACCGAGTTTCTTGGTAGAAAAAGAGATGCGCAGGTCGCTCGTTTTCGCGTATCTTTTTAATATACCCCAGACCCCAAAGGAGTTTGCCACCAGAACTAGCTGGCCGTCTCTTTTCACGCTTCAAAGATTCCTATTTGCTGTCTCTCTCCTCGAAATACCTTCCTTGGCTCTACAAAGTAGAAAAGAAAGTTATTTAAACAGCAGGAAAAAAAAATTGATTTTTTTTCAGATCTTTACGTTTCAGACCCTACTTACTGAATCCGAAAAACACTATTTGGGAAAATAGTCTGTATGTCTGTGTATGTGCGTCTGTAAACGATTTTTAGAGAAAACGACCGTACCAAATCAGCTCAAACTTGATATTTAGCCCGCAGGTTACCATGTGACGCCAAAATAAGGGTATTTTGCTCATCCACCGAAAGTTAACTACCGTTGTCATAGTGATCAAAACACCAAATTTTCTTTTCTCAAAAGCTGCTCTAACGATTTTGATAATTTTTTATATTGACGGCTCCCAATACCGTAAAATTCCCATTTTTGGGAAAATGAAGAGCAGCACAATAAATTATCAAAATTTTCGACGAAATTTGGTTTTAGTGCGGTTTTTCCTTATAAACTCCGCTGAAATGTTACTAGAATGGTGAGAAAAAAAATTGGTGTAGTCCAATCCAATATCTATAAGGTTAGCGTTTGAAAAGATAAGATATAAGGGGGTTAGTCCAGAAATTCCGGAATTTCAACTACCACCGTTTCGCTTACTACCAGTTTTGAAGGTTTTTACCCGATAACTCTGCAAATGTGATTACTATCATCCTCTTCAAAAAAATCGTGTTAACAGCCTCTTCGACTCGCGGTGTACCGATTGCTCAATAATGGTCCAGGAATGAGTACGAGCAGCACAATCAACTCTGGAACTGCCCGCTTCCTGCTGCTGTTAAGTGTTGTTTGACCAAGTTCAGATGAATTGAGTGATAAATGAATTGATTAAGTAGAAAAAGCTATGTAGAAAGTGATTGTCGTTGAGCTAAGGAAAATTGTGTGTTGCAACACACCAGATATTTTATTTTGTTATTTGTACGGGAAGGGTTTTGATCTTTTTCCAACGCTTTTGCTGACAAAATTTTCTGATTCTTCGTTACCCCAGTGACTCCAATCTGCAACAACTAAAGTAGTACTTTCGGTTATTTTACTGTCGAATAACCAGACCGAAGAACGGGCATTTGCACCGAATAATGAACTACAGTTTAGTCATAATTGATTTTTTTGAACTCGGGTCTGTTTGTCACTCTCTGAGCGAGCTCGCACAGGGCTCTTCGACTTGGTGTGGTGGTGGCCTGCCCTGCTGTGTTGAGCTCCCTTCAAGGCTTCTCCTTGCCGCCCAAACCTGCTGCTCGCGAGCTTTTTTGAGGATAGGGTGGTCTCCACTGGCTATGGTCATCGACGAGCTCACTTGCAGGTCACTCCTGGCTGTCGAGGGGGGAGGGGTGAGGTGGCTTACCTCCTGCTGCGTCTCCTCGTTCGCCCCCCTTTGCATATGTTAACATAGATGTTACAGTGGCGATGGATAACCTTTGTTTAAAGGTTTGGTCAAGAAATCAGCTGGCATTTCATCAGTTTTAATGTACATAATTTTCACGACGTTCTCATACACCGTTTGTGGAATGAACTTGTTTCGAATGCCGATGTGTTTTGTTCTTGAGTGATACACAGGGTTAGCAATTAACATCTGCGCCCCCTGGCTATCATAGCACACACACGTTGGGCTATTAATCGGAAATCCCATATCGCTCGACAATCTCCTCAAGTACACATCTTCTTTTACAGCATCTGATATACTTGAGTACTCAGCTTCCACACTCGATAAAGCCACCGTTCTTTGCTTTTTCGACGACGACGTCACAGCTGCTCCTGACAGTTTAAAAATGAAACCACTGTATGATCTTTGATCGACGGTACAATTCCCCCAATCTGCGTCTACGAATCTTATGAGTTGGTCGTGCGTCCTCGTATACGTCAACTTGTAATCAAGTGTGCCTTGAAGATAGCGATCCAATGTACTTTCGGAATAATTCGCGTTAAACTGGCTGAGAAAATTAACGCGTGCTCCCATAGTAAGGTACATTAGTGAGCCTATCAAACTTCTATAAGGAGGATTGCTCCTCATCGAATTTGGCGGGGTTTTAGGCTCTTCAAACTTACAATTGATGTCCAGTGGAGTGCCCAGAGATTACAGAATTCCATTTTGAATTTCTTCAAAATTTCCTGTGCATATTTCCTCTGTAAGATGTGAATCACTCCTTCATCTGGCATATAATCGAATTCAAGACCTAGGCAGTAGAGAATTCGCCCCAAATCTTTCATCTTGAAATTTTCACCCAACCGTTTCTTCAACACGTTCAATTTTGATATGTTTTTCGAAGCGAATACAATGTCGCCCTCGCAGCTGCTTGAATTGCTCCGAGAGTACGTTTCATGGTAATCCACTCATCGTTGCTGTGTATAACCTTTGGTTAGTAGACAAGCTTTTCGTCTTTCAAGCTCACCAGATGCAGTATACTTATCGCACAGAACTAATCTGGATCCAACTGCCTTTTGATTTATTGGTTTCTTCTCCATGGTCGGGGTTTTACTTAGAATGAGAGACGAAAATTCTTTCTTCTTCTCTTTGTTCTGAAGATTGAGATGTACTAGGTTCGAGAATTTTCTGTTGTGCAGCGATGAGTCTACGGACTTTCTTTCGTCGGTCTTCACCAATTTTGGACTCCCCCTTCCTCTAACCATCGTAGTTTCTTCCATTCTCTCTTCGTGTAGAACATCTAGATAACTCGGTTGATTGATGTCTCCATTCTCTTCAGGTGTTATCGTTGCATTACTATTTACATTTTCTACTTCATTGTTCACATGTTCTAATTCTGTTGAAAAGTCTATTTGAATTTCTTCACAAGGTCTTCAAGATTTTCTTCTTCAATGGCCTGCAATTGGTTCGGCTCAACTCGTCTACGAATTTCAGGTCCCTCGTCACGACAATTTTTCTATTATTCGGATCCCAAACTCGATAGGCTTTTGCAGTAATGGAGTATCCTACGAAGATACACTCGTGTGCTCTTGGTGCCCAACATGTGAGCTCGACTTCAAAAGTTCGAAAATATGAAACTTTCGGAGTTTTCCCAAACCACATTGCGGATGGAATTTTCCCATTCCGGATGAAGGACATCTTTTCTGAATATGTACTGCCGTCGCCACAGCCTCAGCCCAGAAACTATGAGGTAACTTAGAATCCAAGTGCATGCAACGAACCATGTTCAAAATAGTCCTATGTCCCCTTTCTGAAATTCCGTTTCGTGGAGGAGTTTTAGGGACTGTCCTATCCCCCAACTTTCAAGATAATCTTTAAATGCTTTACTTGCATATTCACCTCCGTTATCGGATTGTAGATACTTGGTTTTTGTGCCTTTCTGACTTTCACAGAATTGTTTGTATGCCTTGAAAGCATTCAATGTTTCGCTCTTCGCTTTCAAAAAAGTTACTGCACAGAATCTTGTAGCTTCGCCTATAAAAGTTACATAATACAAAGAATTGCCATTCGATTTCGAATGAACGATTTTACGGTGACTCAACGATCAGCGATGGACGGTGATTTCTTAGGAAATGGAGTTTCTGCCATCTTACCGCAAATTCATGTTTCGCAATTTTTCATTCACTCCGCATTTTCATTACTTTCGTTCACCATCTTCTTGAGGTCATTCTCGTTTAAATGTCCGAAACGATTGCCCATCAGTTTCGACAATTTTGTGCGTTTTTCTTCACCTTGCCTAGCCACTTCGTATGCTTCCTTTACGAAATACAATCCATTAACTCTTATGGCAAAAAAAATTCTCTCACGTTCTAATAAACAGTGACGCCTTCATCTTTGTGAACAGAACTGTGCAGCCATTGGCTGCAATTTTTGCCACAGACAATAGTCCCATTCTGAGATCTGGAACGTATAAGGTATCTTTCAGTTTGATATGGGGGTCACTGCGAGTACGTTCTGCAAGCGAGAGGAGTGGCCGCCAGTACAGATACATATTCTACCAACATCTGGAATGGTGGTGTGGGTTGGGTTCCTTTGAGATACCACTGGCGACTGGTTACTAGCTAGTAATCACTTGCCGTCCCTCAGTGCAGTCTAATAGTCCTTACTGATCAAGGGGGTCCCTCTTGGGTGTAGGGCCACTGCTTGTTTGATCGATCTCGTAGAATCACAGTGTTTATCGCTTCCACCAAAATAGCCTATTAATGGATGTCTGTCTAGGGTCATTTGAATTTTTTTCTCAACCCCCGTGACGTGTTAGTGCCACAATGCGATAACTTCAAGCTAATTGTGGGACCTCCGTTTTCCTGCTAGTAGACGTGTACTGCAACTGCTCCGTCCTGAAACTTTCTACTAGCTAGAGGGATACAGAGGCCAAAACTAACGATGCCGAACAAACGAAGAAAGAGGATGCAGTGATATACATTTTCAAACCTGACGTCGGCCTTGACCCTTTCATTTGTTCCGGTGAACGTTCTCCTAATTGCGTCCGAATGCGTTTCAACAACTGCCTCATTCGTCACTTTCAAGAAAAATTACCATTTCAGTTCACGTTTAATAACAATGGTATCGATCATTGTTTGCGGCTACGTTAAACAATCAATTAGCTATTACATTGTACTTTTGTCCAGACAAGTAATCGATGGTGATGGTGTGATGAACCTCTTAACAATTCAACCGGAGGATTTCTCGCCACTAGATCCCCCTCCCGTTGGAGGAAGCTACAAGGCCAACCAACAACAAACGCAATGAAACATGTAACACAGCTAATTATAAATTGCAATATGTCTCACTTGTATTCCGATAATAAAATGTCGCGAGTGGCGATTAACAAAAGAGCCGTTATTTGTAAGACGTTAAACGAGCGATCAAAAAGGGACAAACAAGACGTCAAGAATGATGATCCTATCCAACAGGATTGTTTCGCCTCTAAAGCTGGGCCAATGGAGGGAAGTCAGGCGATATTAAAGCAAGAGGAAAAAGTGTCGAAGTAGGTCTTCCACTCCATTCCGCCGGCACCTTTTCATCACCTGAACGGATTGGTGTGTTTCATCGTAAAATAATAATCAATCTAAACGCGCCTTCGCAGATATGGGCGAATGCCAACAGAATTTATCCTTTTACGACGACCGTTTGTACGTCAAACATGGAAAACTCAAACGAACGAGGCTGAAACGTCGGTTTCTTAATAGAAGACCTCACACGCCGAGGAACCATCGAAGTGGTTAAATGACGAGAGTAGACGAAAGCGAATTCGTTCATTAGTGACATTTCGCCACGCCACACGCCTTTGTCATCCCAGTCTTCGCTAAGAGTGTATGTAAATAGCAACAATTGTGTATGTGTATGGAATGAATGGTAGGTTGAACGTGTAAGTGGGGACCACAACTAGTCCCTTTAAGGAGGCACAGGGATGAGACTGGGTCAGTTTACTTAGTGAAAGGTGTGCGAAAGGTAAATTGAATGTTGGGTTGAATGTAACTTATTTGGTGTGGACGTGTTATTAATGATGTTTTTCTTCCTTTCAGTACTTACACCATATTAACGAGAGGTATGGACTAGTAAATTTAGTGTAACGAGGAGAATCTAATTATATATACAGATTTTTTGTGAATGCTTATATAGGTTGTAAATACCAATTATAGAGGATGGTTGTGAAACCTGTAACCTAGGGGAATGGAAGAGAGGGCCTCATGACCCTAATTCCTCGAGGTGGTAAATTAAAATCATCTCTCTCTCTGTCTGTATATCCAAAAAGTAGTTGTCGATAAATAACACGATGTGACAGATGTCATGACAGAATGTTAGCACGCTCAAAAGCCCAATAAGTTGCTGAGACATTGAATTCACTAGCTAGATGATCGACGTTCGCTACAAGCATCGAGACTAACTCATTATTCTTAGGAACACCAGTAGTAAGTTTAACAGGAGTAGTCGAATTACCGAGACTAAGAGCCAAGGCAAAGCAGTTTTTCCTGGCTACCCGACGATGAGCCCCCATGTCATTTGTACTGGATATTGACTCAAAATATTAAACTGAAAGTCGCGTAAAAAGTAGAATTTCCGTCGAATCGATATTTACGAGCGTCAGTTCAATCATAACTGAATACCAAGGGGATCGATACTAATTCTCCTAAGGGCCGCCCCTCTGGGAAAGCTCACAAATAAACTTCAGAGAGGGGAGAGAACCTCTTTAGAAAGAGGAGGCGGAAACTTGGTCCAATTCCAAAAAGCGGTTTCGTCCTCTCGTCTTCCGATATAAATGAATTTTGGCCTCCCGACTTTCATAACTGAAATACCTGCCGCTCCTAAGAAAAGTAAACCGAGCTAAGTAAGTTCGCTTCTGAAAAACTAGAAACTCATTACGTCGCTGCCCTTTTGTGGAAAATATACCAAAATCACGGGCTGATTCATTACGACCCCTAAAACATGAAAATACTCACACAGGTATACACCCTCATTTGTACCAATGCGGACGACTACAAACACATAAGACGAAACAGTTCAACTTTGCACTACTAATTTAACCACAGAACCATGCACCGAAACCAGGTTTTACCGATTCAGTATTTCTCAAAATACTTAAAGGGGTGAGCGAAGAAAACAATTTTTCGCTTTTTATATTCTAGATATATCTTAACGGATAGTTTTGTTTGCGAGATTTTGTGGTCATTCACGACAACGTCGACAAGATCGAAGAAAGACTAATTCTGTCACAACGGAGTCACATGTTGAAGTTCGAACATTTTCACAATATTCCACCTACTTTATTTTTGCGAGGGGGTTGAAAACCACCCGAAGTATAAGCCAACCATAACCGAGTGCTTAGCGTACGGGTCTGTATAGACACGACACCTCCACCTGCTCCATAGCGATTGAAAGATGGCTATCAAAAATGCAGGATAGCGCACAGCGCTCATAAATAAAATTACTATGAACGCCACAGTAGCTTACCTAATGCCTCGCCTATCAAATCGAGTTCGGCGGGGCACGCGCTAACGATAACAGGAGTTAGGAGCACGGACATATCACTTTCCACAGTTTGGCGTTGGCTGAAACATCGCACTATTAACGCTGTGTCAATTTAGGGTGCCTCCTGAAACGAATCAATCGACTGAAAACCTTTGGCATCCAAAAAACGTCTGTTTGTTTGCAGCCAATTCAATAATTGAACGAAACTGAAGAGTCGAATCGGTAATGACCGGCTCCTCCGTGTGTTCAAGTTATTGAGTTGTTGACAAGAGGTAGTCTTTAGAAAGAAAACACAAAATCAATACTCTCCCGGGGATTGTCACAAGTCGAGTCTAGTTGGCAACGCGATCACCCACGCGTTCGAACGTTCTAGTGTCAATACAATGAACGCATCACGTTAAATGAGGTTTTATCGCCTGAGATAGTGGCCAACACGACACCTCCAAGAGTGGCGCCAATTTTATAATTTGAGTTGGATTCGTCAATCATTAGAAATTAAACCGAATTAATTAAATGTACAAAAAGTTCCTTAGCAATTTGGCAGTCAAATGGTTCACTAAAATCAGTTTGAAATACTTTGGCAGCTCCAACAAAAGACGTTTGGGACCAATTTTTGCGAGAACAGAAACGAAACTAGGCCGCGCACACTTTACAAAACTAGCGTCAATTATATAAGTGTGAGATAAGTGAGTCGAGAAGGAATTGCGTAAAAAAGTTATCCCAGCTCATATTCATAAATACATAAACAAGGTTTTATTAAAATGATAAGTTTAATCGTTTAAAATTTTGAGTCGGCTTTCTCAATGTGAGTAGAACTTTCATTCCACGAAAGAAGTAACGTTATGTAAATCTCTCTTTCTTTCTCTCCTCCTCTATCTCTCAATCCATCTGTCTCTCTTTCTCAATCAATGTCTCTGGCCCAGACTGGGACGTTGTTCAAAGTGCTGAGATACAGGACGAACGGGAGAATGAATTCACGTTAGTGTCGCAGGTGCATAATAGGGACACGAGGAATGCCAGAACTTCGATGCAGCTTCCATCTCACACGGCTGCGGTCTACGCTGGGTCGTTTCTGGTGCAAATCGAATAAAAGATGAGGATTTGTTTAACCTGAAGCTAAGCGCTTTCAAAGGAAAACGTTTTAAAAATATCTGGTGCGTTGCAACACACAACTTTTCTTAGCTCTACGTCAATTCACTCATGTACTTTTTCTACTCGATCAATTCATTTGAACTTGGTCAAACAACACTTCATGGCAGCCGAAAACGGTAGCGTTTACAGTCCCGGAATTTATTGTGCTGCTCATACTCATCCCCACACCATTATTGAGCAATCACTCAACGGCCAAATCCACTGGTAACTGACCACTGCTCACCTGAAGTGCTGTTAATACCGTCTTGTAGGCCTTGGTGATCCACAGAAGCGCAGCCCTCTGGGACTGGGCCAATACTCTATTCTGATTGACTGTTAGTTGCTACCCCAGACAACGGGGCAACTGGGGTGGTAGCCAATCATGCCTAGATATATGGCCTTATATATGAGGATAGTATCATGGTAACACACACCCAAGTTGCCTTAGTAATTGCACGCAGAGAGGCAAACTTTGCAATGGTAGTGCCTTTAAGGGACTGGAGGTGTTGGTTGAAGCCCCACCTCTCACCTATAGTCACTCCTAAATACCTGATGTGCTTTTCAAGAAGGAGCCAGTGTCCGCCAAAGACTATTGAGGGTTGATTAGTCTGCAAGCATCAGCACAGTCAAGTCATGCACATAGGCGTATGGCTCGCAGTCAGTCTCCATGTCCTCCTGAAAAGACCTTGAAGAAACCATTCCAGAGTGCTGGTCCAAGGTCTGAGACCTGTGGGCACCCCTTCTCAATCTTTCTCTGAACAGAGACATGTCTGCATTCGATCGTAGCAGTTCTGTCATCAGGTAACTTCTGACGAGCGAGTACAGGCTGCGGGGGATTCCCCTACCTTTAAGCTTGTTAAGTAGCGCTGACCACCAAAGGTTGTCAAACGCTCCCCTGATGTCAATCAGAACTGCTACGACGTACTTAGCCAGTGCCAGCAGGGAAACATGCTGAATTTCGACAATGACATCCTACATGGACCTTCCTTTGGTGAGGCTGCAGCCAAAGAATCCTTTGAGGGACATCAAGATTTCTAATGTTTTACCTATATGGAAAAAAAGGCTGAGCGGTCTCCATGTTCTGACTGATCGCAGTCGCCTCCCTTTTGAAGAGTAATAACATACGCAGACTTTCACTGATTGGGGACCTGTCCAACCTGCAGACAGTAATTAACTAAATTAAGGAGGCCACTCAGCCTTCCTTAGCATATTGCTTTCTATTCTATCTGGCCCAGGAGATTTGTTGGGCTTTAAGATCGCAAGGGCCCTGCCGAGGTCGCCTGTCGTCCACAATGGGATGCCGGGCTCATTCGGAGGATCCGTGATCAGCTCCCTTACTGTCCTCTGGGCTTCAGTATCTCGAACTACATGGTCGTCAGGGAACACCTCAAGGAGTTTCCAGTGAACTTTCGATGCTGCTAGCCCAGCCTGACTCATTTCGCATCGCAGCTAAGACCTGCTCTACATTTGCTTTTCCTATGGAGGACTTGTAGTGTCTGCCCCAGGGGTTCTCAGAGCTCTCCGCTTCCACAAAATTTCGCCAGCCTTGCCGTTTGGCTCGTTTGATGGCGCGGTGGAAGGCCTTCTTCTCTTCGATGAAGGCAGTTCGGAGTGTTGCTCTGGCATCAGGGTCACGAGTGTTTTGGTACTTCCTTCTGGCTCTATTTGCACTTTGCTTGAGGGGATTAAGTTCCTCAGTCCACCATGGGACTTTGATCGCCCTGTGCTTCTGTTGCCCAAGTACAGTGGTATGGTAAATACCTCCCCTTTGCTGTCCACCTCACACTTGCACTCCTTGCTCAGACGTGGCATAGAGCACCAGGTGCACACCACAGTTCTCATGCAGGCTACTGCCAGCTGGCCATAACGCTGGCATTTGTAGCACTGTGTGGGGGCGTGGTACTTGTGGATGGCGTACCGCTGCCAGGCTATTTCGAGGTGCCTTGCCCCCTTTAGTTTTTTGCGTAGGCCACACCGTAGGTGACACCTCGTTCATACAATCCTTCTCTCTGCCATTAATCACGGCCTGACATCAAAAGCAGAAAGCCCAACGCAACTTTTTGGGCCAGCGCCTCTTTTTGTAGGTCGGTCTGCACATCGCACAATAGCAGGCATAGGAAGCGACCTAGGGGGGGCTGATGCTTGTAGCTTCAACTCCTTCTTGGTGGAAATATGGCTCGTAAGGGCCTTGGCCATTTCCAGAATTTCCGCCACAATGCAGCACCACCTCTCACTGCAGTGCGGATGTCAAGCACTCAGACGCTTAATGCTTGGAGGTCCTTGGCAGGAACACTCAGCACCAGCACTTCCATCGCTTCAGGGGTGGAGGGACCAGCCTCTCCTTCCTCACATATAGGCCTAAGTACTACCAAGTTTTGTCGTGGGTTTTTAGGGGGGGAGGGGTGGTGGTAAATGGTGGAGCCTTTTCATTTTTATTTTTGGCCTTGTTTTTGGGTGGAGGCGAGGGCACATCCTGCTTTTTTGGGGTCTTTTGTTTTTTCCTCTGCGCTTCCTGGCCCTGGCAGGCTGCCATTCAGCCTCGGCTCCATGATGGAGGGAGGAGGGCTCAGTAACGGCTATTGCTACATATGAGGGGCCTGGGTACTCATCGGCGGCTCGGTAGAGAGGGCACTCACTTTGATAGCCAGCTTCGAGATTTCGGAGAGGCAGCGGGTGACGAGGTGGCGCATTGACCCTCATTTGTGCCAGGTGGCCATGAATAATTTGGACGTACGCACAAATCTGTTGTTCTATATCTGACATATTAGGGTTCACTGGGTGTCTACTAAATGTAGTAGCCTGGGTGCCTGTGTTACGTGGGGGGGGGGGGAGGCGCTTGCCTGGTTCCTTCCGCCCTTGTTTGTTTGGACGACGAGACGGTTGCTCATCGTCCGAAGAGGGAGAGGTCGAGAGCAATAGAGCAAGCCCGAGGATGATGAGTAGGTGGCGCTTTTATTAGCTGCTGATGTTTAAACTGACTTTGTCATGTTGTTTTTACTAGTGAGGGGTGGGGGGAGAGAGAGAGAGAAGAGAGAGAGAGAGAGAGAGATTAAAGAAGCAGCCTAATGTATGTACCCTTGTGAGTTCATTTGTTGTGTGTTTGTGGTATGAGTGAGAGATGCTCGAAGCAGTGAACTGGAAGCTCCTCCTCAGGCATATTGACTTAAGCCCCTTTTCGCAGGTCCCTTGAGGGTCAAAGGGAGAACTCCACATGCGCCGCTACTGCCAGTCCGTCCACCCACTGGGACTGAGACACAATCTCTCTCTCAATCTATATATCTTTCTCTCACTCAATCTATCTACCTCTCACTCTCTCTCTCTCCAGTCCACAGGGCCTGCTAAATTTTTATTACCTTTTTTGCATTTAGGTTAGAAATGATGTAGAGAAGAGGAGAAATAACACAGTACTCGCCCTTCCCCAACCTGAGTTTGAGTTGGTGTTTGATATGCGGTGAAATGAAGCATACATTCACTCTCACACACACACAAACACAAGGTGAATAATATCCTCCCTTTCCTTTAAACCGGGCGGTGACTGCTTTCTGGTAAATTGGAACTTTTGTCCATTTGAGTGTCAATTTAGTGCTTTGCCAATCGTTACAGTTAGAATAGTCAGGGGATCAGAAGAGACAGTCTGTGGTACCTGCTGCCTTGGGTTCTCCAGATTTCCCTACCGGAACAACCAATTAGCTCTCAGGCCTTGCACCATGAAGCAAGAGCTGTGGATGTCCACACCACACTACTTCACTTACATCCTACTCAATAATGACATTATTATTAGGTTGTGTGCTAACCACCTTTCCAGTTTGACAGTCTTCCTCGAACGGGCTCGGAAACAATAACCCACTGTTATTGGCCAACACTCGAAACAATGAATGGGGGAGAAATTACAATACAATTATCCTCTCTCAATTCGCAATATCCTTTGCAATCCCCTCAATTCACATTCCAATCGTTGTACTCTCTGACACGTCTTTCTTTCACAACTACCTGCCCGTTCTCTTGACAAAGGAGCAGCCAACCCCTAATTTTAAATTCGGCAGAAAGAAAGAAGAATTTTTACGATATACCCGAGAAAATATCTTGATCGAAAAAGAAAAGGTCAGTGAGGCACAATTTCAGTGTATGAGCTTTTACGAGTTTAACGTTATTGAATAACAATTTTAGATCTCCATTGGACAATGATCCACTGAGCATAATCTTCTTGAATGTGTGAAAAACAAGGGCAGTGAGCTCTTCGCGTTGAAACTAATGGGAAACCCCCAACAGCAGGCGGACCATCATCAGAATAAATAGACACTCAAGGAGTGGGGCAAAGAGGAGTTGAGTTGAAACATTGTGAGGTCTGAGATGCGGACTATGGCTTCATTGTGGAAGCTATTATCTCCGATTCATGAAAACTCCGTCGAGAACTATATCTTCTACCGTTTTCCCCTGACCATTAAAAGAATTAAGTGACCTCCCAAAAACGTTTATCTGATTGGCTGTTTATTGTCTGTGTCGCATTATTAATGGTGTTGAGATAAGCCATGAAGTACAGGAATCGAGGAAGATGTTGAAATAGGGATTGGCATGGAGCTAGTAATTGGACATCAATGTAAAGCGTCAGCACGGCCAATTTGGGCAATGTGAAGAGCAACGAGATGAGGACACCAACAGGAGTTGAAATAGGCGTGTAGCAGTACAAAGTGAAGTATTGAATGTTGAAACGGTTATAGGTTTGGTGTTAAGAACGGATTCAGCAGAGGTGATTGAATGGGAAATTTAACACTAGTGGAAGCAAGAACATTGAAAGGGATACGAAGTGGGGTCCTGTGAGGTTCAAGAAGGGAGTTAGGGAGGCATTAAGAAAGTTGGAGTGGCATGAGTAACAAGAGGCTACTCTGTAGGCGTTCCAACACACGGAAACTCTCATTTGTTCTCTTATATCTTGCCATCTGCACTTCTTCTTGGAAAGTGTTATATACTACATTTTACTCAATTTAGTAAGTAAGATTTGAACCCAGAGGTACAATAGGTAAGCCAAGGAGTCATCACTATTTCATTCAAAATTTATTATATTTTATTATTAAATGTAATTATACTAAACGGGACTGTTGCTTTGTGGAGTAACGAGCGTATCAATTTAAAGAAATTAAGGCCGAAGAAAGACATTGGATAAGTCGAGTAATAATACCCACGGGACAAACACAAAATGAGCACGCTGGTGTATTTATGGGAGATGACACTGAAATAGTGGGAGACAAGACTGATCAATTGAGCTTGGCAATAAAGTGACTGTTGCCTGAGGTAGCTGTCTGAGTAGTGGAATATAAGGGATGCACGAAAATAGGTGTAGGAACACGAGGAAGAGGAGGGGTCTTAGAAATCAACTGGTGGAACAAATTAATTTCTCCTGCGGCTATTTATATCTCCACTCAACTCAGTTCCTTCCCTCCATTCTACTCCACTCCGCATCACTTCAGTTCACACCCTCGAAATATGATTGGATTAATTTTGTATCGTCGGTAATCTGAATCAATAGGTATGCAGAGAGAGAGAGAGAGAGAGAGAGAGAGAGAGAGAGAGAGAGAGATTGGTTGAAGGTTTTTATTTCATTATCAGGGTAAGTTAGGGCCTTAGGGGCCCTCTCTTCCACCTACCCTGAAACGATGTACAAGTTTTTCCTCTTGAGTACTTCAATTATTAACTAGCAATTGAAAATTCCTGCGTAAAAATAAAATAATTTCCCTTCCTTATACTACTTTAGGTACTTTTTCGATAACATAGTTTTAAAATTGTTCTTGAAAACATCAAAATTCAAATTTAGGTTAAATATTCCGAGGTTCAGGTATTAAAGAAATTGGGTTATATCCGCCAGTAGGCAAATTACTAAAGTTAACGTACCTGTTAGGTGAGTCCGTCTCCTCTGGCTTGTGAGTTACTGTGGGCAAGCGCTTTCGATGTAAAGACATCATCGTCTGGCCGTTAAGTCAGTACTCAGTACTCAGTACTGACTTAACGGCCAGACGATGATGTCTTTACATCGAAAGCACTTGCCCACAGTAACTCACAAGCCAGAGGAGACGGACTCACCTAACAGGTACGTTAACTTTAGTTCCGAGGTTCACATTGTATAATTTTGATGCTCGAGTCGAGAAGCTTCTTCCGAACAAATTCGTTCGATGTGATCGGATAAGGGGAACTTTATTTCTGCCACGCGTATTCTGGGTATCGAGGAAGATAAAATTTTGAAGGATGTAAAGTGGACGGTAGTGCTTGAAAGTTTTGAAGATCAGAGTTCCCATCAGGAGTCGTTTTCTCTCTTTGATCTTTAGCCAGTCTAGCCGGGGAATAATGGGGCGTCACATGCTCATCCAGGCGGAGTCTTAGAGCGAAACGGAGTGCTGCATTTTCAGCCCTCTGCAGCTGCATTTCGGCACCATTTAAGCCACAAGTTGCCCCTGCAGCAGTCAAAAAATGGCCAAACGAGGCTCTGGACAAGTTGCAGCTGTACATTGATTGGGAAGTCGGCGGCCAGTCTACGCAATTGGTAAATTGCTTGAAAAGGACGATTACACGTTGCTGTGACTTTCGCATCCCATGAGTGTGCTCTGGATCGTAATCCCCAGGACTTTAGCATTCTCGACATATTCCAAGGGAGTACCACCCAGAGACACGCACTTCGCTACAGTCTGATCTTTTTATTCAACAGTTTTTGGTAGCCTGTAAGCATTGCTTTGGTTTTCCCAACGTTGATTCTTCACACCAAATCGCCACTCTTGACAATTCGGAGCGCAAAATATCCGCGGTCTCATTGATGCTCCTGATGTTACAGGACCTGTAAAATTGAAGATTGTCAGCGTACGCCATGTGCCTTCTGAAAATACGAGAGACAAAGATATAGTGTAGAGGATGAAGCATAGCGCCGACAACACCGACCCTTGGGGTGATCCTACATCGAGATCTCCCCATCTCAACAACTTGCCATTGTTTCCTTTTACCGGCAGATGCCTTCCTGACAGATACGACTCAAACCACAACAACAGTGAGCCCGACACACCGACAGATCGCAGTATGGAAACCAGTATATCTCTTCGGATAGGGTCGAACGCTGCTGAGAAATCTACGAGGACCATACTTATCACTTTCTTCGAGTCCATCACCAATCCAATGTTATTCAACATTCCAACGAGCGCCGTCTCCATACTGAAACCAGTCCTATAAGCTGGCTCGAAAGGGTCCAGCATGTTGTGTCGATCTACATATGCCCGCAGCTCCTGATACACCAGCCACCAGCTTGTCGAGAACTTTACCCAAAGCAGTGATATCGCACGAAAATCATCAACAGAGCTCAAAGATGTCGACTTTGGTAGGGGTTTGATTATGGTTTTCATCCAGAAGTCCGGGTATACTCCAGTCTGCAGTGATTGATTAAAGATATGCGTGAGGGTGGGGATGATTGCATCTGCGAGCATCTGTAGGACTTCTACTGAGATCCCATCCGCACCAACTGCTTTTGACTTCACGTTGAAGAGAGTTCTTTTAACGATTTCCTCCGAAAGGCATTAGGAGGGGCTCACGCTGTGGCTTCTGGTTGTCGTACCGATTGATGTCAGGAGACGCTGGCCTATTCGGGAAACGGCAAAAATGCAGGCACAGTTCGTCGAGCGAGACCGGACTCTACCTCCTTCACCCCGATACCAACGCTGCGCATGATCTTCCAGAACTCCTTGGAATCTTTGTTTATTTTGAAAAGATCGTGACAGTATTGTATTTTGGCATTTCTGAGCATTTGTTAGGTTTTGTTTTGGAGTTTTTTATATATACTGTGCGCCTGCTGATCTTTAGTTTTCCGAAATTTTGCATATTCTTAATCGCGTTCCGCCATTAATTCACGAATGTCAGAGCTGGTCCAGGGAGCAGGCCGATGTTTAGTTTTGATGCGGACCAATGGACAGTATTTATCGTATAATTAGAGGATTATGACGTTGAACAGCCTGACCTTATTATTCAAATTTGGCTCGTCATGAACTCTCACCCAATTTACTGAGTTTGCATCGTCTAGAAGGGCCTGCTTATCAATATCACGCCTGTCCCTGATCTCAATGTATTTGCATTCTGCCTTCTTCGAATTTAAACATAGAGAGCAACAAATTAGATCATGTCGCGCTAAACCGGGTGCTGGTAACTGCGAAAAATTATTGACAATATTCACAACATCTACGATGATGAGGTCAAGAAGCGTACTGGAGTTGGCTGTGTGCTGGGTTGAGCCGAGAGGAAGATGTTCCAAGGAGTGTATTTTTAAAATTCCACGAAACTGGCGGCTGTAGGCGGAGTCGAAGAGCAAATCTGTATTGAAATCGCCAAGAACGACGATGTGGTTATGAGAAATTTAACCGATTTTCGGGGGGCGATAAACAACTCCTACAACCAGTTTTCCAGCCCTGTGCTCCAGTTCGATGAATATGAATTCGGGACTCTTTGAATCGAAGGTGAGCTGCAAAGGATTTTAAATTTAAGCTTGGAGTGGACTAGCAAGGCTACACCACACCTTCCAAGGCCTGAACGATCATTCCGCACCCCCATGTAATCGTGGATCTTGACAGAGTTCGAAGGGATATCAGGTTTCAAAAACGTTTCGGAAATAGCAATGACGTCGAACAAGTTTCCTTTGAAAATGTCTACTATCTCTTCCAAGTGTGAAATAACACTCAGCGTTAACATGGGCTAAATTAACGTTTTTCTGACAAGCCCAAATTGCGCCTGTAAAACTCTATTTATCCCAACCATGGCGAAGCATTGAAGGGGAGCGCAACCTTAGCGAACCAATAATATTCTTTCTCGACGATTTCTCGACATCACGGGAAAGGCACAATGTTTGCACAAAAAACAAATACAACACAAAAAAACATATTGACTTTGATGAGTTCAGTAAAAAAGCAAGATCGAAGCCGTAAAACGAAAAAACCCTGCAAATTATTACACAACGGTTTATTATTCGGATAATCAGCTGGACCTAGCATTAATGCTCCGAGACCCATCCCGTTCGATTCAGCATCGAAAAATATCAAAATGAAACCCAAAAAAAGGTCGAAAAGAACTGAATCGTAATATTAAAATAAACAAAAAAAAACGAAAGTATCTAGAAAAAACTGAATTTTAATATGAAAACACGCACGCTAAATACTAATATCAAAATGTAACCAAAAATCTACGAAAAAAACCAAAATGAGAATGAAACGAAAGAAAGGGGGGGTTGTAACAAATTTTTCGTGACCGAATATATTCAGAATGAATAATAAACCAAAAATATATGGGGGTCTCAGGTTGGAAGGGGAGAACTTTTCGAGAACTCCCGTTTTGGTTTATTATTCATTCTGAATAATAACCCTATGTTTTCGGTCACGAAAAATTTTTTACAATCCCCCCTCAAAATTTGATACTTTACGTTTCAAGACATGGAGATTCCAAATTTGCAATGTCCGTCCGCCGTCCGGGCCGTTTTGTGCCTTTAACGTGGTCCAAAAAATTCGTTCTTTCGCACAAAAATCCAATTTGGTATCTAGTTGTGCCCGCCATCTCGGCAATCCGATCGGACGAAGCCCATGGTTGTTATGGGCAAAAAACGGTTAAAAAAATTAACGAAACGCAGTACTACGCGGGAACACAACGGAAGTCGTTTGAACTTCCACCCCTCCCGCCCATCTCAACGAAATCGCCGCTCACCTCCTCATCTGGCAACGCCGCCCCCTCGCGTCGTCGCAACGCAACGCTCTCGCCCGCCCGGCGGCCCGCTCTACGATTTCTCGTCTTCACCTCCACGAATGACTGTTTCGCTCCTTCTCAACTATTTCCGTTAGCAAAATATCTGTTATCTTCGATTGAACTTTTCATTAGCCAGCCATACACGAGCAGATATCTGCGACAGATATCGCGTTTTTAAACGATATCGGTGGGAAAGATCTGTGCGTTAGTGGGCGTTAAAAAATGATGAAAGATGTGAAAATCGACCAGAGATATCTGCGAGAGTTCAAATCTGGCCGATGGTAGTCGGGCGTCCCCCTTAACCTGCAGACTACTCGGAAGCGATGTCTGTGGTTCAAAGAACTGTTCGATTGGATCGGGCAGTCACTTAACGTTAAGATGTTCTGTTGTCCACGAGTGTTTTCCCCTGTTTTCACATAAGTAATTCAAAACTCATAACTGCAAACATTCGTAGGAAACTACAATTTTCGTAACTACAAAAAACGATCTCCCCACAACCTAATAAATTCGTAAATACGTTATTACTTGTTGGCACCTACCCCCAGTGGCATACTTACCCAGAATTGGGGGGGGGGGAATAGTATTTTCAAATTTAGTTGTAGTTTTTTATTTACAAAAACCAAATGAATTGAATTACGGGAGCCGGGGAGATGAGCTAGCAAAATGTTCAAAATCCCGCGGGTTGTTCTCCCCAAGGTGCGCCAACAACTTCATGTGCCCGAACTTTCTCCTTTCCGAAACCCATGACTTCTCCCAAACTTGTCTTTTTTTTGGCTTAGCCGTTTTATGGGCAATAAAAAAATACCCGCCGCAAAAGCCGCTAATTTACGCTTTTTACTTTCCTTGGCTCTACGAAGTAGAAAGTAAAGTTATGTAATCGGCTGAAAAAGAATTTTGAGTTTTCTTCAGATCTTTACGTTTCAGAGCCCTCCTGAGTCCGAAAAACACTATTTGGGAAAATGGTCTGTGTGTATGTGTGACTGTATACGATTTTTAGAGAATACCACCGTACCAAATCAACTCAAACTTGATATCTCGCCCGCAGGTCATCATGGGACGCCAAAATAAGGGTATGAACAAATCCACCGAAAGTTAACTATAGTTATCATAGTGATCAAAACACAAAATTTTTTTCACAAAAACCACTCTTACGATTTTGATTACGTTTTCAATATTGGTAGCTCTTAACATGATAATTATACCATAAAATTCCCATTTGTGGGAAAATGACGAGAGCAGCACAATAAATTATCAAAGTTTTCGACGAAATTGATTTTAGCGCGGTTTTTAGAGAAAACAACCGTACCAAATCAGCTGAAACGTGATGTCTGGCCTCACGGGTTACTATTGGACGCAAAAATAAGGTATGGGCAAAATCCACGAAAGTTAACTATAGTTATCATGGTGATCAAAACACCTTTTTTTTCTCAAAAACCGCTCTAACGATTTTGATTAAATTTTTTATATAGATAGCTCTTAATAAGATAATTATACCATAAAATTCCCATTTGTGGGAAAATGACGAGAGCAGCAAAATAAATTATCAATTATCAAAAGCGTTTTTGCCGCGGTTTTTCCTTTTAAACCCCGCTGGAATGTTAGTAGAATGGTAAAGAAAAATTGGTACTGTAGTCCAATCCAACACCTATAGGTGAGTATTTAAAAACGCTCATGAGATACATGGGGCTCACTCTAGAAAATCCTGAATTTCAACTACCGCCGTTTTGCTTAATACCAGTTCTAACAATTATTACCCAATAAATCTGCAAAAGTGATTGCTATCCTCCTTCAAAATCCGTGTTTACAGCCTCATTAATTTTCTGGGTACCATTTGCTCAATAATGGTCCTGGAATGAGTACGAGCAGCACAATAAATTCTTTAACTGTAATCGCTGCCGCTTCATGCTGCCGTAAAACGTTGTTTGACCAAGTTCAAATTAACTGAGTGATAAATGAATTGATTAAATAGAATTAGCCAAGTACAAAGTGAATTGTTGTAGAGCTAAGGAAAGTTGTGTGTTGCAACGCACCAGATATTTTTACTACGAACAGTCACTAACCCCATGGCATCAACTTACGAAATGTGTGACCGATCTGGAAAATATTTCGGACTCGACCGATAACTCGAGTCTGCCAGACGAACGTCGGTGACAGACCTGAATCTGTCAGATTTCGTCCCACGAACGAACAGATGACATCTGGCACTGGTCAGCTGACAGATCTCGGGCATGAAAGATCGGCCGATAAGTTTTTCGTGTTAAGGGCCAACGACCGATCTCATCGGTCACTCCAGATCGTTAGCGATATCTGTCAGATGAGATCGGGCGACCAAATCTGCCGCAAATATCTGCTCGTGTATGGCTGGCTAATATTCGTTTATTTATGGTTTATTTATTTAATAGTTCGTTTCATTTTTTTTTGGTTTTAATACGATTCAATTTTTTTAGATTCTTTCGTTTCATTCTCATTTTGGTTTTTTTCGTAGATTTTTGGTTACATTTTGATATTAGTATTTAGCGTGGGTGTTTTCATATTAAAATTCAGTTTTTTCTAGATACTTTTTTTTTTTTTTGTTTATTTTAATATTACGATTCAGTTCTTTTCGACCTTTTTTGGGGTTTCATTTTGATCTTTTTCGATGCTGAATCGAACGGGATGGGTCTCGGAGCATTAATGTTAGGTCAAGCTGATTATCCGAATAATAAACCGTTGTGTAATAATTTGCAGGGTTTTTTGACGGAGGGTTCATCAGATCCCGTGCCGCACGAATCAGCAGCGGCTGAGCTCACTCATCCTTTTTCAAATAAATGTTGCCATTTGAGACCCAGGTAAATTTGAAGCACCACTCCTTCCTTTTTACTTTTGCGTCATTTAGCAATTTTCTTCTTGAAGTGCACAGGCTATGATTAACAGGATCTCCTACTATAAACTCTAAGTCCCGTGTGGTCAAATTTCTTCGACGGCGTGAGGCTGCCATAAACTGGTCTTTATAAATTTTCCTCAAAAACATGACAAAAATTGATCCGGGATAAGGTCTTCTGGGGGGTTGACGTCTTCGAAAACAATTGTCGACCATCTGCTCCGTAATATTGACATTTAGGGAGGTACCAATGCGACGAACAATGTCAAGTACGTTCTCATTGGGGAGCACCGGAATACCACTTATCTCGACGCACTTTGTTAAGTTTAGCTGCTCATAATCGGCGACTTTGACCTCAAGTTCGCGAACACAGGCTTCCATTAAGGCACATTTGTCTGTGATATTAGCGAAGGTAGCGTTAAGAGAGATCAATTTCGAATCTAACGAGTTGATCTTGGCACTATTTTCTTCAATTATGTCCGAGTATCGGTTTAGGTGATCCTTCTGGTCTTTAATCTCGACTTTGACCTCGGATTGTCGCCGGTCGAAACGATGGGCTACCTTGGACTCTGCACGCATTTCATTAATCACATCAAGTAACTCAGAAGAACTAACCCATCAGTCAAGACTCGACTTAGCGCTGTGTTTATCCCCCGCCTCCACACACCGGTCTTGCGATATTGAGCCCTTCCTTCCTTTGTTACACGCGGTACAAAAAAATGGCTTCTTACTGTCTCTAAAGAAGGCGTATTCTTCGTTCTTCTTTTGTCAAATGTTGGCAGTCAATGTGGCAGGTAAGCAAGCATGTTAGAAACAGAATCCGATACGCGTTGTACCGCACTGTTTTGAACTCATTTTACCCACAATGTTGAATGAAAAACCCTGGAGCGTTTCGATAACGACGCTCACTCAACAAAAAAGAGAGAGCGAGAGCGAGAGATGAATATCCGTGTTGTTGAACTGACATCCACTCACCGTCGTCGCTGCAGTATTGACATCAGTTTAAGAAGAGTTAGGGCCGGTTTATCAATGTCATTTGCTAGCTTGACTAAAGGTTGACTAAGTCAAATCGTTCGTTCGTTAACTCCCGAAGACGCGTTCATCAATTCACTTTGACACCACGTTAGCGCTAGCTGTTAGTTATGTTTGTTGGCAGCCATTTTCGGTTGTGTTTCGCTAGCCTCGTTCTGTTTTCGTTTGCGCTTTCGCGATTTTATTACTATTCTATTCTATTGGGTTTTCGTCACCTAAATTTTAAATCATTGCATTAACAATGGACTTTGGCTACGATCTGTCTGACTCTGATTTCTCTGACAAAGAGGTATACGCGTTTCTTGAGTGGGAGAGAAGGCCGTACCAGGTCCGTCTGAGAATTGAATATTTTGACACACTCGACGACGTAGATTTCCATTCTAGGTTCCGGTTGTTGAATGAAACAACGGAGTTTGTACTTTCACTAATTCGAACGCAAATAGAATCGCCAATCAATCGCAATCACGCAATTACGCCTATGACGAAACTCCTCTTAACGCTCAAGTTCTACGGTCTCGGTAAGTACATACCTAATATTTTATCGACCTACCACGTTACTTATGTGCATGATATAACTTACGTCAAGTTCGAAAAGTAATTAAGAGCTTTCATCGAATGTTAACGTTTCAATTCTGTTAGTCCAAATGTCTGGGTTCGACTAATCACGAGTTCTCTAGTCCCCTCTTACGTTCAGCGCAATGCACTAATAATGCAGCATAGTGCAATGGTGTTCACAATGTGTACGTATAATTTGATAAAGAAGAACGTCGAGGAATCTATAGTTATCCCTAATTACATTATGTCATTGTTTGAGTAACCAATAATGAGTCACGTTTGACGAGACTATGCCAAGACGATTATGTTGTGGGAAGTTGTTTTGATTCTTTTGGAATTAGCTGTTTGAATGCCGTAATTTGGTTGTTGCTGATTATGATTGAAATTCTATTTCGTACCTTATTGGATTCCCAACACGAATTTGACGTGAACGATGACGGTGATAATTCTCTCAATCGTGTCCACAATTGCACACACCATGTTCTGAAATGGGGGCTTTGGAAAAGTTTGAAACGTAAATATTTGAAGAAAACTCAATCAAATTGTCTTTGTGGCCAATCAAGTAGCTCTCATCCTACTTTAATGAGGCTGTATAAAGAAAATGGGCATTACAATTCAATGCGATTATTCGTGTACATTTTAGAATTATGTGGTAGTAGAGCACATAAATAACCATTTTTGTTTTCTCTTTGCAGGTTCGATGCTAATAGCTGTAGGCGACTTTTGTGGCGTTAGTAAAACTCCTGGCTCCCACATTGTGAAACTAGTTTCCCAGACCGCTGTTCATTTGCCCCTACTTTCTTAAAGACGATATTCGGAGAAGAAAAAATCTCAAAAGCCCAAAGAGCATTTTACCACTGGGCTAGAATGGTCCAGACCACTGGTGTTATCGACTGTACACACGTGAAAATGTCAATTTGGGTGAAACACACCGCACATTTGGTGTTGAGAAGCATCATGTATCGTTTTTCAAATTTTTTAAAGTTGCTTGGTGTATGATTAATTTTGAATAATACATGTGACGTTTTCTGTAAGGAACATTTTTTACTTATGCTTGCCCCACTCACGACGGAAAGTTATAAAATCGACGGAAAAAATCACGACAAACACTTAACAAAAATAATCACAATACGAAAAATGAGCTACACAATAAGTAGAGGAGTAAGAAAAGAATTGGAAAAAAAGAGAAAAGTATCAAGTAAGATCACAAATATATTATTTAACAATTCTGCAACTGATATTTTGGGTATTCGAATGAAAATGTCAAATAATGAAATCGACAGGCGGCAAATGAAGGCGGCCCAATGGTACCAACTCTCCACCACGTTGTTTTGGAGGAAAACTCGCCAAGTCGCCTCTTCGTTCGAGGGATTCTCGTTTGAGCGTGGTGGCAGCCCTTCTTCCCCGCGTTAAAACTCTCGCTAGCTAACTATTAGTCAATTGCCGATTGATAAACGCGATCCGAGCTCAAGAATTTTTTCACTCCATGATTATCGTTTACAGATCGCTACCTAATCAACGTTTTAACTAAAGAATTGATAAACCGGCCCTAAGCCCAAGACTGCAATCCAGAGACACATTATTTACGCGACCAGCTCAAGTTCTCTGAGATCTACCAATCGCTGTTACAGTCGACGAGATTAGCCAGCCATACACGAGCAGATATCTGCGACAGATATCGCGTTTTTAAACGATATCTGTGGGAAAGATCTGTGCGTTAGTGGGCGTTAAAAAATGATGAAAGATGTGAAAATCGACCAGAGATATCTGCGATAGTTCAAATCTGGCAGATGGTAGTCGGGCGTCCCCCTTAACCTGCAGACTTCTCGGAAGTGATGTCTGTGGTTCGATTGGATCGGGCAGAGTCCCTTAACGTTAAGATGTTCTGTTGTCCACGAGTGTTTTCCCCTGTTTTCACATAAGTAATTCAAAACTCGTAACTGCAAACATTCGTAGGAAACTACAATTTTCGTAACTACAAAAAAACGATCTCCCACAACCTAATAAATTCGTAAATACATTATTACTTGTTGGCACCTACCCCAGTGGCATACTTACCCAGAATTGGGGAGGGTAGTATTTTCAAATGTAGTTGTGGTTTTTATTTACAAAAACCAAATGAATTGAATTATGCGGGAGCCGGAGATATGAGCTAGCAAAATGTTCACAATCCCGCGGTTGTTCCCCTAAGGTGCTTCAACAACTTCATGTGCCCGAACTTTCTCCTCTCCGAAACCCATGACTTCTCCCAATCTTGTCTTTTTTTTGGCTTAGCCGTTTTATGGGCAATGAAAAAAATACACGCCGCAAAATCCGCTAATTTACGCTTTTTTTTACTATGGACAGTCACTAACCCCATAGCATCAACTTACAGAATGTGTGACCGATCTGGAAAAAATTTCGGATTCGACCGATAACTCGAGTCTGCCAGACGAACGTCGGTGACAGACCTGAATCTGTCAGATTTCATCCCACGAACGGACAGATGACATCGGGCACTGGTCAGGTGACAGATCTCGGGCATGAAAGATCGGCCGATAAGTTTTTCGTGTTAAGGGGCAACGACCGATCTCATCGGTCACTCCAGATCGTTAGCGATATCTGTCAGATGAGATCAGGCGACCAAATCTGCCGCAGATATCTGCTCGTGTATGGCTGGCTATTGTTAAGGGTCGTCAGTATGCGCATTAAGGAAATGTATAAACGAAGAAGTTCTAAAGCGCTAATCGGATTTCATCTTCGATAATTTGGTGGTTGAACTGGATGTTCTTTGCCATCAAGGCCATAGAAGACATACATTTAAACAAACCGTCTCTCGAGGTTTCTCTTTGGAATTGGTTGTTTAATAAACTCTCTAACCAAATTCCTAATCGCAGCCTCAAAATGCAATTAATTATAGTATGCATACCCTGGCAGTGCACCCAACAGAGTGAATCCTTGATTCAGAAAATTTACAATGAAGAGTAACTCTCTCACGTTTTGCCAGATGTGGATGAGCTGGTGTAATAGATGACAAATCTGCACACTGCAATTGTAATCCCCCCATATAACGTTATTACACATAACAGATAAAATCTGGCTCCTTTGTTTTCCTCTGATTACATTAAGCGCTTTTCAACTTAGACAACTAATCCAATACATTTTTCAATTGGTAAAACATAGATCTACGTTTTAAATAGAATCTGGTAGCGCTTGAAGTTTCCGAATTTATTGAGTAGCTTATACCTTATTAAGCATGAGGTACCCAGAGAATTCTTGATACTGTTTAAGAGTCATCAGGTAAAACCTGTGAAGAATAGTAGTAAGCGACACTGAGGTTTCTGAGACTGATTCCTGTATGAACGGAATTTATAAAGAGAAAATTGTGGTAAACTCGATTTTCGTCCACATTCGCGATAATTTATCAGGCTGCTCTCGTAATTATCCCGCGCATGAAAAATGAATGACCACCAGTTAAGGTACGACCCGAGCAACACGCGGGTTGTGGTACTGCGGAAAACGCCTGCTGACGCATCTCCACAGCAGTTTTCTTGCTCCACACACCACGCCAGGGCACGGTCAATGCTGCAACCCTGATGTTACCTCCACGAGCTTCCATCACCACCATACCAAGATCCGTTCTGTCGTATTTGCGCTTCTTGGCATGCCAAGTTAATGCAAGATCCCGGCCACAAGATACTACCTGGACATCCAGGATCCAGGAGTAGACTGGTGGGGGCAAACGTCAACGATGTCAGGCCTCAGTCCTTCTCCAGAGACAACCCAGTATTGCCACTCTCTCGACTTCCCAGCCCTCAGATTACAATGCACCTGTAACCTGCTTGCAGACCGCATCATGACGCTTGACACAGCCCCCATGAGTATGCAGACACACCTGCATCACATGATTCAGTGACTCAAACAGGTGCACGATAGGCACTACAGCGAGCATTCACATTACGACCCCGGCCTCTTGTACACACACACACACACACACACACACACACACACACACACACACACACACACACACACACACACACACACACACACACACACACACACCTTTTTCCAAAATGATGTTTTCGGACTCAGGAGCCCTTGAAATAGAAAGATCTGATGATCAGCCAATTACGCAACATTCCATTCTACTTGGAGCTACGGAAAGTAAAAACACTGTGGAGTTCCTCTGAGTTAACCTAAAAACAGGGGACATCGTTTGTTGAATCAGTTATGGAAATGACAGAGACAGTTATTTCAACGATGAATGCTATGTTATTGTATTGAACGGAAGAAGGCACACTTCAGGCACAAATGAAAACTGGAATTAGACGTCCCCCAAATTGACGTCACTAAAGAAAAATGGATACTTTTAAAGACTAAAAGCGTACTTATCGAAAAACTTATTCATGTATTGGAAAAGTCTGAATATTTACTGGGTAAGTGAACTAGACAACTGAAGATTGGATAAGAATGAAATAAACGAGAGTAAGCAGATAATATATTTGTTAGCAGTTCGATATTTGGGTATGGTGGCCGATAGCAAGTTGCCGTTTGGTTTCCACATCCGACAAGAAGCACAGAAAGCTGCCCCAACAACTATGGTTCTTTTCTTTAAAATAGCCAACGTGGGAGGGCTACTTGCAAGCATAATGAGGGTACTTACGAATGTGGTACACTCCTTCTACACGGACTGATACACTGAGCATTGCCAGCCACTGGAAGTAGATAGCAGAGATACAGAAGCCCAAGATTAGTGGTAAGGAGCCATTCCGCAGAAGACAACAAAGTCAGCCAACGAGCCTAACAGAATCAGGCTCGGCAAGTGAGCATGGCGTCCAGAGTAGAGCCTGGCAACTGTATCACTAGTGCTGCCAGTAGCAGACATGGCCCTATAGGAGCTGCGCCTTTCCTACTCCAGAGAGTAAAGGCCCTCCTGGACTGCAACAGGGGTGGGGAATCTGAGGATGGGTACCCACAACCAACGAACTCACACCTTCCCACAAATGCCAATGGACACAGGTGGTAATAATAAGCAGGTTGCCTTCTGAGCAGACGAGCTGGGCAACCACTTTGTCCAGCATGCAGTCTATCCGAAGCACATGCAGGCAGACATGCGGGTGACGATCCAGGTTCCTCACAGAGGCGAAGAAGGAGATGATTAGTTCCTCCTTCAACAAGGCGATGGAGCCAGTAATGGCTACACCAGAGGATGCCACTACTGTCCTCCAGTACAGCAGGCTGGAGAACGAAGCCCTTCTCAGAGCAGTCAAAAGTGACCTGCAAGAGCAGAATTCAAGTGTCTCAGGTGACCTGCTCAGAGTAACCTCTGGAAGAAAGAGTTGCCAGTATGGATGAAACTGTGCAACGGGGTAGAGAGGAGATACAGGTGGCATTAAAGGAGCTGCACCAGAGAGTCCAACACCCGCAACTACCACACCCTAGCATTGGGCTTCCTCCTCTCTCCCTGATCCAGGGTCGGGTGCAGCAACCGACCCACCAGTCAGCCCCAGGGGTGCATACTCCCTTCGGCCTTCCGGCCTCGGCTCCCCTCGCACAGGCTCAAGTCATACAGCATGAGCCATTCCAACCCACAGGATGGCCACCAGCTCTGACCAACCACCCAGCAGTACCAACACCCTACGCCCTATCCTGCACAGTGCGATTCTTCCACCATCATGTCTCAGGCATTGTCTGGGCTGTCATGGTACGCGGCTTCTCAGAAACCCGCCGCAGTGGAAGCATGGGTTTGAAAGCATTGTACCGAGTTAAGGCCCTTGAGAGCTAGGAGTTAGTGTTCCAGTACCAGTACCTTGCAGGGATCGAGAACAAAGACATGGAGAAAAGATTGCTTCTGAACCCCTGAAACTGCTAGGCAGTATGCGAATGGTGGCGCGCTGCACGATTCTCGTGATTGTGAAGAGGACGAGAAAGCTGCCCCCCCCCCCCATGATTAACTTGTGTCAAAGCCACACCAAGATCATCTTGTGTCACAGTTTTCGACTTCGTCTTTCATTAAACTTTAAATTTCAATGTGTACTAAGCAACGTACACATTTGAGAGAATGGCCTGAGTGTTCGATTCATACCAGCTTCATCAGTCTCGTTGAGCCTCTGCTATCGCTTGAGACGTCACAATAAAGTGTTGAGCGAAATAGTCGTATTTAACACAACGATCACCTTGGGATGAATCTTGTTCTTCACAACGCCTCTGACACATTTTACGTATGGACATCTAACAATTGTGCACTGTTGCAGCATTTCAAACGTGAGAAAGGGAGCCGTAGAAAAACGTGAACAACCAATTGTTATCGATTTTCCTTGTAAATCCAGCACAGACAATCTCGAAAAGGTCAAATTGGTAGTCGCGCTAACACTAAGATTTTAATAGAGATTGAGGATAATGGAGAAATGCTTACGCATATCCGCTCTTTGGTTTCAAAGTATCTCTCCCATAAGTTCCACGAGAAGAGTGTTCCCATAAGTTCACTGTACTGCATCTAGGACCCCCCCGTTTCAATACGGCAATTTAATTAACAGGTTGACACGTCATTTTTTCTCTCTTCGATGGTTTGAAAAAGAATTGACGAGAGAAGCGAATCAACAGCGCAATCATTTCAACCTCAGGGTGCCTCAATAGAACCCAACCCATGATATCGAGCCGATAAATATCTTACATTAAGTGACCAGAATACGAACAGTCGGGTGGTTTCAACTGAATTGAATCATCTATTAGAAAAGGGTATCCGAAGTGAAAGATTAATTGCGCTGCGCATTGCTAAGCATTTATTCAAACACCTATCTCCGTGCATGATAAACTTCAATTGGAGAAGAGCTTGCGATTTTAAAACGAACGACCCCCTCCATACCTAAACCCAAATACTGAAGACAGGATAGAGATATGAGTAGGAATTTATGGGACACAAGGGGGTTTCTGAATAAGTGAACTGGGTTGTGGAGACGAGACCAGAGAGTGAGTGAGTAGCACAAGTGCTGAAAGTTGGAATTTAAGAAGTGAGAAGTGAATATTTTGGTAAGTTCAAACAAGGAAAACATTTGTCGGTAGGAGACAAGTAAGATTTTCCCTCAGCTATAATTTAAATGGCTTCAGACGAGAAGGAGCCGTCGAGCTCAGAGCTTCCCATTAAGGGCACGAGCATCAAATTAATTTGGCCTGAGCTGAACAGTGATCAAAAAGACCAAGTTTTTTTCCTCAAAAACGGCTATTACGATTTCCATTCATTGTTTTGTACAGACAGCTCTACACAGTTATTATTAACTTAGAACCGATGTTGAAGAGTGGTCTTGACAGTGACAGATCAGGCCTCCTCCAAAAAAGTGGGGCTCCTCGTCGGCAAACTATTTTTGTGTATTGTACAAAAACAGACCGAGTCAAGAGCGAATGAATGTTTTGAGTGAGCCTGACTTTCAACCTCTGGTCATTGGGCAAGCATCGGCGGCGACTGCTCGTTTCAGACGACGGAGGCGATCGATGCGAGATAACGAGTGAAGAGTAAATAAAGAAAATAATAAACGCGAGGAATGGAAAGAGAAAAACAAGAGATTAGAGGGGGACAATAACAGGCCCTAGCAACAAAGTTCGTGGGATGAGTGGCGGAACGACTGCTGGGACCATAATGACTTAGTAAGTGGATAGCCGTTACGAGGGACGATGCCCACTTGACACACAAAAAGACATGTCAACGGCACCGCGCCCAGGGGTTGACGAATTTCATTTTAGTTCCATCCCTCGAGTCAAATCCAGCCAAGTAATTCCAACTAAATGTTATTAATCGTTATTGTCGCTGGACCCTCCAGCTTCCATTACCTTAGTTTATTTATCCCAAAGAATCCTTGTGAACTAATAGGAATTGTCAAAGTTCACGGTTTCTCGTTAAATGGAGCTAATCCCTGTTGGACAGATTGGAGGCTAATGGGGTCTAGAGTTCAGCATCGTCAACGCTTGATGTGAAATAGCTACCGCAGAAAGTTTTCGTATCGTCGTCGACCTTCAAGCTTACATTAACGGAAAGTTGGATCACATTACGTCATGTGTTTATGGAATAAATTCAGACGTGCCGCTCATAGCACGTACTTGATTGCAATAATGATTGCCACGGTGATCTTTGGGCACTGAAAGATCCTGTTTAAGGTAGACAACAGTTACATCCTATCTAAGCATAGAGGTATGAAATGACCCCTATAGGCGGCACTAGCTATTTGAGAGCACCCATAAGTTTGATCAAAATCGTTAGAGCCGATATCGACAAAAACGTGAAACCTCTCTTCATTTTTGTACGTTTTGGTTCCCACACTTCCCTTTCAATTTATGGGAATTGCTCAGAAACTCATTTTCAGGACTTCAAAAGAATCACAAGTAAAACAAAAAGAACTGGCCCGATCAACCGTTCTCATTCTAATCTATTACGAACACTAGAGCACGGAGACGCTGAAATGAGTTTTTTTTCTCGATTTAGTGGGCCTTGAGGCTTTTTGTACAACAACAATACTTTCATTGACTTTCGGGTAGCAGGAAGTAAAAGCAGCCCCCTTCTACAAATAACAAGAAACTGCAATAAGTTGAGAAGCAGTCTAATAAAACGGGAAACTCCATCCACCATTCCTTAGTTCATGAAGTCCATTTTTATGTCAGTAGTATCCCAACCACCTGGTAAATCGCAATGAGCTAGAAAACACCCTTCCCACATTGAGTTACCACTTTCCAACTAGCCCTCTTGATAAGTGCGAGTAAGGTGGAAAAACGCTGATTTCCAGAAAATCCGGATATAACGGGAAACTCCGTTCACCATCTTGGAAGTCATAAATTTCTCGCTTTTTCTGTTCCTGCCTCTTTCTTGGGCACATCTCAAAAAAGCAATTTCCCCTATGGCAATTTCTACTCTCGGACCAGTTCTTTCAAGAACAATCCGGGTTTTAGAGGAGAAATCCTAAAAAATTCCAATAAGATGTGATTTGTCCACCACTTATTTTAAACGTCATTACTAAGAAAAAAAAACACTAATACGGTTATTTTCGGTGTGTGTGATAATTACGCTGCTCTCGTCATTTTTCCATAAATGAAAGTGTTCGATGCCCCCCAATTGTTTGGATTTGCCACTTGGGGTTATTTTTGAGGGAACTAAATTTGACGTTTTCATCACTTCACGTGTAGTTATGTTTGAAACGATTTTGCTCATACACTCATTATTGAGTCATTGTTGATGAGCAGGCAGAATATTACATTTGTTGTAGCCACTCTCTCCCAATGTCCATCACCGACCATTTTCTCAAATGTGTTTTTTAGCCTCGGAAGCCATTGATACGTCAAGATCTTTAATAGTTAATTTGATAACCTTCCTTCCTCATTCACGGATTTTAGTTTCTCTGTGAAATCTGTTTGGTAGATGGAATACTGGTGCCCCATAATGGTCATGCCAGGCAAGCTAATCAGATATTTACCGATGAGCGATCCAGTCAAGCGATGAGTACACGGAAGCTTATCGCAATCCTATGGCAACTAGACCTTCTATTACTACTACTCGGGCCTACATCCGTAATTTCATCTTGTTCCGTAATCACACAACGAGAAGCTATCCATATTTACGTTAAAATCATGTTTCAATTCAGAAGTTTCGTAAGCCAATATATGACGGATTTGTATAACGAGTGATGGGAAAGCGGGAGAGCGTAGGCCTTGTTTTGGCGCGAGTCCCTCCCTCATTCTCAGCAACTACAAGTCATCTACGCATCTCCAACCGCCGCACTCCCTTCATTCTGTATTCAGAGTAAATCGGATCACCTACGTTGGAAAATGGGTTGAGGCGAAAAACCAAGTTTAAATAGTATCAGGACGACCGGACACTACGCAACATTGTTTGTAGTTGCGACGTTGAGAGAACGGGAAATTCCAACATTATTTTGGACATTCATGAAATTCAGGGCAGCGTAAATAAGTAAAGCCACAGCCAAAACACAGCAAGCGACATCAAAAAACATATCTTTTGTTTCGTTAGAAACGTTTTGCCTGAATATCGATGCGGGTAGTGAAAACGATATAAGTTAACAAAATCCAGATCAAGCGCCAAGGCAATAAAACAAAAGAAAAGCTGCGGGGAAGAGGAGCAATTCAAAGGGAGGTTCAAGCCAATCGACACGGAATGAACAAAAACTAATTATTGTGGACCTTTTGATCCATCGTTTGATCCAAGCGAGGCAGCCGGTTTGGTGATCGTTGATATCCGGAGGGGGAGGCTTGTTGGGGAGAATGGTAATGATAGTGTACACGATGATGCACTGATAGTCCATCTCCGTTGCATGATCACGTTTTCATTTGAAAAATATATGGTTAAAAAAATTTTTTGTACGATAAATATAGAATTATTGTAGACGGAAGTATGATGAGTTGTAAGATGTTGACGTCTTGGTCTCGGGATGATAATACATAGGCCCTTTTCACAAGAACGGCGAGCTTGCGGAGGTTTGTAACGAGCGACTGGGGCGTTGCAGGTTGCCCATAGGGTTTGTCTGCTTGGAGCCTTTTCGATGTTGGAGGGGAAGCAAAATTGAAGGAAGTGGGGGTCGGGTCCCCGAGAAGGTGTTTCCATGGAGATCAACTTCGAGTTACCTCCCCTGGCTCTGGCTCAACCCCCCACCCCCCGCGAGAGACTTCTGCGAAAACAGACAGCGGAGACCACGAAATCAACGATTTCTCGGCGGACACGACACACAACTTTCTCACCTTCAACCCTCAACAACCGAGTGTCTTGGGCACTAAACACCAAATCGTTCCAACTTAGATGTAATATACCGAGAAACATCAAGCGCGACGCGTCTCGCAACTTCCCTCTGCCCCACAATTTTTCTTGCCCAGCAAATGGTCAAATAGCGTTTATATCAACTTTGACCGGAGCATCAGCTAATAGATCTTTTTCTCTTAGCTTACCAACAAAACGGCACGTCTAATTCAAGTACGAGTATAGGTAGACCCATAGTTATAGAGATAGTAGTCTCATGGAGGTCTGGAGCTCTGTGCCCTCAACAAGATTAATGAAGAACTACGCGGAACGACAAAACACACGATACATTATTTCCTAATTGACTACTAAAAGAAATACCATCACACAACTTTCCTCAGTTCCACGTACATTTATGAATTTTTACTCGTCTAACAACTAATCCAATGTATAAGCCCAATATCCCATTCCTACAGGGCCGATCGAGCCATTTGTGAAGAAAAAAAATCATTAGTGCTTTAATTACTATGATAACTATAGTTAGTTTTGGGCGGATGTTGCTCATACCCTTTGACGTCCCACGGTAACCTGTCAGCTAGCTATCAAGTTTGAGCCGATTTGGTACAGCCTTTTTCACTCAATCGTTTGCAGAAACGTGATTGAGCATGGGGTAAGCCAAGGCTATGTATGGATGATGGCCTTACGTTTTGTAGTGCCTACCTTACTCTTAGAGGGCCCGATTGGAATGTTTGAAGGTGAAGGGAAAATAGGAGGAACTATAGAACGCCATAAGGGCAGTGGGGGAGCGGGTCTTGGTTTGAACTCTAGGGTCCTTGAGTACGAGATGCCTCAGCCCAACTCAAGAGGGCTGCTTTTTAAGGAAATGGCTGCACACAGTACAGGACACAAACGGCCAGCTCACAACTGGGGCATTCGTCCACTCCACATTGAATGTGGAGGAAAACTGGAGATACGTTGTTGAATTTGTCAGAGCAGTGCTCATCAGCCTGAGGAGCTAGCCCAGTATTTCGCAAGGATGGAAGACGAAGACATAGAGGAAAGAGCGCCTTGTACAGTGGTGGGCAGTATGGGAGGATGTATGGTAATGACAGCACGCTGTAAGATTTTTGTGAAGGTGAAGAGAACGAGAAAGAAGAGCTGCCATCGAAGAGGGGAGGGAACCTACCTGATGCAATAACTAAACGGCTCTGGGCTGGTTCTCAATACGCTGAAGTAAATTCTTACGTCCAACAAAACAAAAAACTTGCTTAACGTTCCGGAATTTATTACCTTGCCCTTATTTGGGGGTTCGTTTATGGGTGTTCACGCGCCAAATCACTACGCAGAATTTCGTCTTTGTTTTGTCTGCCCGGTTGTTGCCTAGCTGTTTTCCCTTTGGACCCGGCACGCGCCCTAGGGAGAATCGGTTCTGCGTACTGTACCACCCCTCTTCTGTTCCCCACCTGCCTTCAGCACCGTCTTCACTTCACTTCTGCCTTCCGTCCTGCCGTATCCTCTGCGTGGTCGTTAAATCCGGCCTTAAAGGGGCTTAAAGCTCACGACACTGACATACACAACATATTCCAGATACTAAATACACTGCAACGGCTTGCGTGGCAGAACACATTCACTTGAAACACTCATAATGAGCGAAAGACAGTCCTGGAAGTAGCTCACTAACACCTTTGAGCGATCCCCTATATAGGTGCGGCCTTCGGAATGAGGAGGGGGAAAAACCAGGTTTGAGCGTTCCTGGGGCGGCTGATAGCGTGTGTCCCGCTCACCACATCACTAGTGGCCGAGGGCTGACTCTGAGCAGCAGCCGAAAAATCCCTCATGCGTCTTAGTCCCGGTGGGTGGCCGGACTGGCAGCTGCGGCGCATGTGGGGGCCTCCCTTTGACCCTCAACGGACCAGCGAAAGGGGCTAGAATCAATATGCCTGAGGGGGAGCTTCCAGGACACTGCCTCGAGCACCTCTCGCTCATACCACTAACACACACAACAAATGAACTCACAAGGATACACTACACCAGTCTGCTTCTTTAATCTCCCCCCCCCCATTAGTAAAAATAACATGACAAAGTCAACTAAAACTTCAGCAGGTAATAAAAACGCCACCTGCGCCTCTTCCTCGGGCTCGCCAAGCTCGACCCCTCCCTCTTCGGACGATGAGCAACCTACTCGTCGTCCAAACAAACAAGGGCGGAAAGAACCGGGCAAACCGCATTCATCTCCCCCTTCTCCCCCTAGTAAGCCGGCCAACCCCGCTACTACAAGCACACGACACAGCGTGGACCCTAAACTGTCGGACATGGAGCAAATTTGCGCATACGTCCAAATCATCCACGGCCAGCTGGCACGGATGAGGGCCAACGCGACAGGACCTATGCGGGACCTCGTAACTAGTTGCCTCTTCGAAATTTCGAAGCTGGCTATAAAGCTAATGCCCCCAACGACATCGCCCCTGCCGCTCCCCCCCTGCGGGAAACTGTGGCGGCTGTCGTGAGGGAAGAGCTGCGTAGGGCAATTGCCCAGCAGCCAGTGCCACCAGCCCCCCAAACTCGAGGAGCAACAACGAGCCAGGGTAGTACCCCAGGCCCTCATATGCGGCAGTAGCCGCTACTGCGCCTTCCTCCCCTCATGGAGCTGAGGCGGAATGGCAGCCTGCCAGGGCCAGGAAGCGCAGAGGGAAGAATAAACAGGCCCCAACTAAGCAGGAAGTGCAGGCCGAGGGCAGCGCCCCGCCTACGCCTCTGCCCAAAAACAAGGGCAAAAGTAAAAATAAAAACCAAAATAAAAAGCCTCCACCGCTTGCCAAACTTCCCCCTAAAAACCCGCGACAAAACGTGGTAGTGGTTAGGCGGACATGTGAGGAAGGAGAGGCTGGTCCCTCCAACCCTGACGCAATGGAAGCGCTTATGCGGGGTGTCCCTGCTACGGACCTTCAAGCACTAAGCGTCCGAGTGCTAGACATCCGCACCGCAGTAGGAGGTGGCGCCGTCATTGTGACAGAAACGCCAGAAATGGCCAAGGCGCTCACGAGCCACATTTCCACAAAAAAGGAGTTGAAGCTCCAAGCGTCAGCCCCCCTGGGTCGTTTCCCACGCCTGCTGCTGTGCGACGTGCGGACTGACCTTCAAAAAGAGGACTTGGCCCAACAAGTTGTTGAGCACAACCCTGCGTTAGGCTTGCAGCCGCAGGACGTCAGGCCTCTCTTCACCAAAAAGCGTGGCAGACAGAAGGATTGGGTGATTGAGGTATCACCCAGCCTGTACAAAAAACTAGAGGGGGCAAGGCACCTCCAAATAGCCTGGCAGCGGTGCGCCATACGAAAGTACCAAGCCCCCACTCAGTGCTACAAATGCCAGCGCTATGGCCACCTGGCAGTGGCCTGTACAAGACCTGTTGTGTGCGCCTGGTGCGCCTTGCCACATCTGAGTAAGGAATGCAAGCGTGATGCTCCTCAAATGTGCCAATTGCGTCGAACGCAAATCCAACAGGTTGCACACTCCACACGAGACGCACGCTGTACCATTCGTCAGCGAGCAATTGCCCTCCAGGAGTCACGAGTGGATTATGAATAGGTCAAAAACAGTTCGAATCCTTCAGCACAACACCAATAAGAGTTGCCCAGTTATGGCTGAGTTGCTGCAAAATGCACTCAAGAAACGCTGCAGTGTTCTCGCCATACAGGAATCATACATAGGATCCAAAACTCTTGGTCTGGGATCGCAGGCACGCAGTGGTGGCTGGAGCAAGAACGGAGCCAAGGCAGCAGTGGCCTGCATCGGCCCGTCCAGTGACATGCTCGCACTCACTCACCTGAACAGCCAGCACTTGGCCGCTGTGCTCATCCGAGCCGGTGGCTTTGAGCTGGTTGTAATATCATTTTACAGGCAATTTGGCGCACCAGTTGCCAACAGCCTTGAACCACTCGAGCGGGCTCTAGCAGGCCTATCAGGACGACCCTGCATAGTCTGTGCCGATGCAAACGCCAGATCACCATTCTGGGGATCCCCAACCCTGGATGGGGCGGGCGAGGCGTATATAGAGCTGCTCACCAGGTACAACTTGGTTGTTGCCAACGACCCCATGACTGAGGCGACCTATGATGGCCCGGGAGGAAGGTCGTGTATAGACGTCACAGCCGTGTCCCACACCCTGCTACTCAAATTGAAGGGTTGGCGAGTCGCATTCAGGTGCAACGCAGAGCGATCACATGGTTATTGACTTTGCCATTACGGATGATAACATCCTCTGCAAAGACACGCGTGAAAAGCGATTCCGCACAAAAAATGCTGACTGGCCGCAATTCCTTAGGGTACTGGAAGGTGAACTGCGTGCCGCAGACACCGACCTAATAGTGCAAGCATCCACACCTGAAGAGGTGGACAGCAAAGTGGACACATTTACCACAGCACTGCACTCTGCTGGGCTCTCTGTACTTGGCCAACAGAAGCACAGGGCGATCAAAGTCCCATGGTGGACTGGGGAACTAAATCCCTCAAGCAAAGTGCAAATAGAGCCAGAAGGATGTACCAAAACACTCGTGACCCTGATGCCAGAGCAACACTCCGAACTGCCTTCATCCAAGAGAAGAAGGCCTTCCACCGCGCCATCAAACGAGCCAAACGGCAAGGCTGGCGAAATTTTGTGGAAGCGGAGAGCTCTGAGAACCCCTGGGGCAGACACTACAAGTCCTCCATAGGAAAAGCAAATGTAGAGCAGGTCTTAGCTGCGATGCAAAATGAGTCAGGCTGGGCCTGCAGTATCGAACGTTCACTGGAAACCCTCCTTGAGAAGGCGTTCCCAGATGACCAACTAGCTCGAGACACTGAAGCCCAGAGGGCAGCAAGGGATCATGGACCCTCCGAACGAGCCCGACATCCCATTGTGGACAACAGGCGACCTCGGCAGGGCTCTTGCGACCTTAAAGCCCAACAAATCTCCTGGGCCAGATAAAATAGAAAGCAATATGCTAAGGAAGGCTGAGCGGACAATCTCCAGCGGTCTCCTTAATTTATTTAATGACTGTCTGCAGGTCGGACAGTTCCCCACTCAGTGGAAGTCTGCGCGCGTTGTCACTCTTCAAAAGGGAGGCGACCGCAATCAGACGAACCGGCGACCATGGAGACCACTCAGCCTTCTTTCCATATTAGGCAAAACACTAGAAATCTTGATGTTGCAGTCCCTCGAAGGAGTCTTTGGCCGCAACCTCACAGGCAGGCAATACGGGTGTACCAAAGGAAGGTCCACGCAGGATGTCATTGTCGAGATTCGGCGTGTTTCCTGCTGGCACCGGCTAAGTACGTCGTAGCAGTTCTGATTGACATCAGAGGGGGGTTTGAGAACCTTTGGTGGCCAGCGCTCCTTAATGAACTCAAAGGTAGGGGAATCCCCGGCAACCTGTACTCGCTCGTCAGAAGTTACCTGACAGACAGAACTGCTACGATCGAAAGTAGGCATGTCTCCGTCCGGAGAAAGATTGAGAAGGGGTGCCCACAGGGCTCGGTCCTAGGACCAGCACTCTGGAATGCCTTCTTGAAGGTCTTCTCAGGAAACTCATGGAGACTGACTGCGAGCCGTGCGCCTATGTGGATGACTTGACTGTGCTGATCTTTGCAGAGTCAGTCCGCCAAATTGAAGAAAAACCCACCACGTGCTCCGCACTGTCAACCAATGGTGCGAGCACGTCAAGATGCAGGTGGCTGAGGAAAAACCCAGCTAATCCTCTTGAAGGGGAAAGTGAATAATCCACCCACAATACGCTTTGGCGGCCACAGGCTCCTTCTTGAAAAGCACGTCAAGTATTTAGGAGTGAATATAGGTGAGAGGTGGGGTTTCAACCAACACCTCCAGTCCCTTAAAGGCACTACCATTGCAAGGTTTGCCTCACTGCGTGCCATTACTAAGGCCACTTGGGGTGTGTGTTACCACGACACCATCCTCATGTATAAGGCCATCTATTTAGGTGTGATTGGCTACTGCCCTGTTGTCTGGGGTAGCAAACTAACAGTCAATCAAAAGAGAGTATTGGCCCAATCCCAGAGAGCCGCGCTCCTGTGGATCACCAAGGCCTACAAGACTGTATCAACGGAAGCACTCCAGGTGATCACTGGTCAGTTACCAGTTGATTTGGCTGTTGAGTGCATGATTGACAAGTGGAGAGTGAAACAGGAGCTTCCCCGCTTTGGGCTGAACTCCGTGCGGATCTCACCACAGAACAGAAACTTGCCGCCATCGATGAATGGGCTCTAGAGAAATGGCAAGCGAGATGGGAATCCTCGTCAAAGGGACGTGATACGTATGAGTTCTTCCCCAACATCCGTGAACGTCTTTCTAGAAAATGGGTTGAGCCAGACCACTGGACGAGCCAGTTCCTCACGGACATGGTCACTTCAATGCGCGGCTCCACTTCTTTTCTCTGAAAGACTCTCCATTATGCACGTCTTGTGCCTCCAGTGTGGAGGAAACAAGAAACCATGTGCTGCTCCACTGTAGTTTCTACAACAGTGAGCGACGGTTGTTGAGAGGGCAAACGAACTTAGCAGCTTTGACTGCTACAAAGGAAGCCTATAACCATTTTGCAAAGTTCGCAAAGAAGGTAATGGCTAAGAAACGTGGTTATAGTTGATCAGTCCTTTTGAAACTTGCCACCCAAGTAAACAGTAAGATCAGGTAGGGAACCAGATTAAGAACTACTCCCAGATGGTACGGGATTCCTCAGGAGGACACCTCCGCGGTAACACACGGGCAACAGCTCTCACGGTGAGACTGGCTAATGACCACATACCTGCCGTGCCTCCACAGGTCTGAGTTCGTGGATGCTGCAGGGGCCGGCCTCTTGCATATTAGCGAAACCGCAACTTCTATGACTGATATAACCCTCGTCGAGGGTTTAGGTACAGTCATGAAATAAAGAAACAGATCTGTGTCTGTAGTTCGATTTGCGGGAGAACGGCTGTTCCGATTGAGCTGGTTCTTTTTTTGTTTTGTTCGTTATTTTTTGTAGACACCAAAATAAGGTTATGGACGATTTCGGTCGATGGGAAGGGGGGGTGGGGGACGAAAATGTACCAAAAACTAGGGTTTTTCGCATTTTTCTCAAAAACGGCTCTAACGATTTTGATTAAACTTTCAAATTATCTTCTCCTAATCAATACCTAACTTTTCTTCTCCATACATATCTCCATGAAAATACGGTGAACGGAGATATAGGCCCATGAAGCAAAAATAGGTTTTTTACGCTTTTTGGCAAAACGACTTCAGCGATTTTCACCAAACTCACAGGATGTTTTCAAATAGTTATTACCTACATATTCTTTTCAATAAATGTTCCTGTGGTGGTCCATTGAACAGAGATAAAAATCAAAATGTGTCAAAAATAACGTTTTTTCGAACATTTCCTTGAATTCCAGGGTAACTTTTTCACCAGATGTGATAAATTTTAATGGAGTGTCTTTTAGTCACCCATACCAACATTTCGTTCTGTATAATTATTTCTGTATACATATGTTGAACGGAGATATAAGCCATGTTAACTCATAAAAGGAGATTTGTCGAATATTAATTTATCGGTATTCCAATTTTGTCAAAAACGGCTCTAACGATTTCGATCAAACTTACGGAGTACTCTCAGATAACTATTCCGTACATTTAGTTCTCCATAAATGTTCCTGTAAAAATGCGTTGAACGAAGATATAGCACCCGCATATGTAGCTGGTGTTCGAACTTAAAGGGGCGGTGGAAAGTCGTGTGTTGCTACGCACCAGATATTTTAAGCACTCATTCTTCCTGTCATCGGAGAATTTCTGCCTATCGCCTCTGCTCATCGGTCGACCCTCATCGTCTTCGCAAGTGCCTCACAAAGACAGACAATCAAAGTGTTTTTTCTTATATTTAAATTCCCTCTTGGTTGCCATAGGTAATTGGTTTAATTTTCATGTAGAAATTACCCCACTTATGCGCAAACGATTTGTTGGTAGCAGAACGTGGTTAATTTTAATTTTTTTTGTTTGTAATATGTGTTATTTTGCTTGTCTGTCGTTTAAGTTTATCTTAAAATTAGCACACAACCTAAACGCATTACGTCCTTCTGACTTATTTGAATTTTACGAACCTAAACGTAGTGATTTGTCGCGTGAACAATGGGACTGAAAACGAGATTTATGTTCATCATTCTACAGTTATAGCATAAATACTGGAGAAGTCTTTTCAATTGAATGGCAGTAGCCTGAATTCCGGAATTTATATGGTGATTACTAATTATCTGAATCGGCCACACACCTTTCTTGATTGGCTAGGATAAAAGGCTCACATTGCAGTGGCACAATGCAATACCAAGAAGTCTCATGTTATGAATGAAATATGCGACATGGGCAGGACCGGCGAAAGATAATTTTAGCTCAGGAGCCCGAGACCTACGTCAACGAGGAGACAAGTTAGAAATTGGCTTTCGACTTTTTCTGCTGTGTCCCGGAGTCGAGTGGTCTTCTGACGAAGATCCCGTACAGTATATTTTTAGGAGAGCAGGAGAGGTCTCAGCCACACGCTAAACGGAGGAGTGACGTGATTCTAGCTTTGATGTTCAGGACGAAGAATGGCTCGGAAATTTGTTGGTATCGAAGAAAGAAGGGCATGACAAGAAAATTATAGTGATCGTAACTCCAGGATTCCCCTTCACAAAAGATGAAATTTGAATGTAGCAATCTCTCCACTTGTCATACATTTCACGTGACTCGAGGCTGAATATATTAATAGCCATTCTACAATAGCATTACCATCCCCCTTTTCTAAATATCTGGTGCGTAGCAACACACTACTTTCCGCCACCCCTTTAAGTTCGAACACCACCTACATATGCGAGCGCTATATCTTCTTTCAACGCATTTCTACAGGAACATTTATGGAGAACAAAATGTACGTACTAGTTAGCTGAAAGTACTCCGCAAGTTTGATCGAAATCGTTAGAGCCGTTTTTGAGAAAATTGGAATACCGATAAATTAATATTCGACAAATCTCCTTTTCTGAGTTAACTTGGCTTATATCTCCGTTCAACATATATATACAGAAATAATTATACGGAACGAAATGCTGGTATGGGTGACTAGAAGACACTCGATTAGGGTTTATCACATCTGGTGAAGAAGTTACCCTGGAATTTACGGAAATGTTCGAAAAAACGTTTTTAACTATTTGAAAACATCCTGTGAGTTTGGTGAAAATCGCTGAAGCCGTTTGGCCAAAAAGCGTAAAAAACCTATTTTTGCTTCAGGGGCCCATATCTCCGTTCACCGTATTTTCATGGAGATATGTATGCAGAAGAAAAGTTAGGTATTGATTAGGAGAAGATAATGTGAAAGTTTAATCAAAATCGTTAGAGCCGTTTTCGAGAAAAATGCGAAAAACCCTAGTTTTTGGTACATTTTCGTCCACCACCCCCCCTTCCCATCGGCCGAAATCGTCCATAACCTTATTTTGGTGTCTACAAAAAATAACGAACAAAACAAAAAAAGAACCAGCTCAATCGGATCAGCCGTTCTCCCGCAAATCGAACTACAGACACACAGACATACACACACACGGACCTCGCTCCGAAATTAGGTTTTTTAGACTCAGTAGGGTCTGAAACGTAAAGATCTGAAGAAAACCCAAATTTTTTTTTTGGGCCGATTACTATACTTTCCTTCCCTTCGGGTAGCGGAAAGTAATACGGCTAATCCTAATCTTTGGACGAGCCAACCAAGTACCCCACACCTATCATATGCAACAGTAGCCTGCCAGGGAGGAAACCCAGGGGGGAAAAGGATCCCACAAAAGGTGGATGTGTTGGCTGAGGGCAGCGCCACCCAAAAACAAGGTGCTAACACACACAAAAAAACAAAAAAAAACAGGGTTCCTTCTCTGGTAGTGGTGAGGCTTGCAGCCGCACAATGTCAGGCCCCATTTCACAAAAAAAGAGGGACAGACAGAAGGATTTGGTGATCGAAGTGTCACCCGGCCTATAAAAAAAACTAGACGGGGCAAGGCACCTCCAAATAGTCTTGCAATGGTGCACTATCAGGACAACCCAGCATAGGCTGCACTGATGGAAACGCCAGAATATCATTGTAGGAATCGCTGAGCCTGGATAGGGCGGGTGAGGAGTATACTTGGTTGTTACCAACGACCCCATGACTGAGGCGACCTGTGATGGGCCAGGAGGAAGGTCTTGTATGATGTCACAGCTGTGTCTCACACCCAGCTACTCAAATTGCTGGGCTGGTGAGTCATACCAGGTGCAACGTAAATTGATCACAGTGAGCGACAGTTGTTGGGAGGCCAGACGAAATCAGCAGCATTGACTACTACAAAGCACGCCTATAACCATTTTGCCGAGTTCACCAAGGTGATGGCTAAGAACCTACCGTACCTCCACAGGTCCTGAGTTCAGTGGATGCTGCAGGGGTCTTGCATATCAGCGAAACTGCAACTTGCATAGCTGATATAACGCTCGTCAAGGGTTTAGTAGGAACAGTCATCAAATAAGGAAACAGACCAGTGTGTGTGTGTGTGTGTGTGTGTGTGTGTGTGTATATGCTATCACCCTGCAGTCGGGGGTCCAGAATTCCGCTGACGTATTCCCTGCGTGTCGTATGAGCCGACTAAAAGGGACAGCCGGGTGGGCCCAGCTTGAAAGACAACCTCACCTCTATGAGGTCCCCGCAGGATTACATCCAACGAGGCTTAACTGTGGCTGGGCGTCACAGTGTACTCTGTCGCCACACTGTGCTCACCCTGCAGTAGGGGGTCCAGAATTCCACTGCCGTACTCCCTGCGTGTTCGTATAAGCCGGACTAAAAGGGACACAACTTACACTTCATTCACATACATGACACACTGGGAACCCCCTACCTTTAGCTGGGATCGCAGAACACACCCCCCGCAGGAAGGGGGACAGAATTCTCCTGCCGTATCCTCTGCGTGGTCGTTAAATCCGGCCTTAAAGGGGCTTAAAGCTCACGACACTGACATACACAACATATTCCAGATACTAAATACACTGCAACGGCTTGCGTGGCAGAACACATTCACTTGAAACACTCATAATGAGCGAAAGACAGTCCTGGAAGTAGCTCGCTAACACCTTTGAGCGATCCCCTATATAGGTGCGGCCTTCGGAATGAGGAGGGAAAAACCAGGTTTGAGCGTTCCTGGGGCGGCTGATAGCGTGTGTCCCGCTCACCACATCACTAGTGGCCGAGGGCTGACTCTGAGCAGCAGCCGAAAAATCCCTCATGCGTCTTAGTCCCGGTGGGTGGCGGACTGGCAGCTGCGGCGCATGTGGGGGCCTCCCTTTGACCCTCAACGGACCAGCGAAAGGGGCTAGAATCAATATGCCAGAGGGGAGCTTCCAGGACACTGCCTCGAGCACCTCTCGCTCATACCACTAACACACACACCAAATGAACTCACAAGGATACACTACACCAGTCTGCTTCTTTAATCCCCCATATTAGTAAAAATAAAATGACAAAGTCAACTAAAACTTCAGCAGGTAATAAAAACGCCACCTGCGCCTCTTCCTCGGGCTCGCCAAGCTCGACCCCTCCCTCTTCGGACGATGAGCAACCTACTCGTCAGTCCAAACAAACAAGGGCGGAAAGAACCGGGCAAACCGCGTTCATCTCCCCTCCTCCCTCTAGTAGCCCGGGCAACCCGGCTACTACAAGCACACGACACAGCGTGGACCCTAAACTGTCGGACATGGAGCAAATTTGCGCATACGTCCAAATCATCCACGGCCAGCTGGCACGGATGAGGGCCAACGCGACAGGACCTATGCGGGACCTCGTAACTAGTTGCCTCTTCGAAATTTCGAAGCTGGCTATAAAGCTAATGCCCCCCCAACGACATCGCCCCCTGCCACTCCCCCCCTGCGGGAAACTGTGGCGGCTGTCGTGAGGGAAGAGCTGCGTAGGGCAATTGCCCAGCAGCCAGTGCCACCAGCCCCCCAAACTCGAGGAGCAACAACGAGCCAGGGTAGTACCCCAGGCCCTCATATGCGGCAGTAGCCGCTACTGCGCCTTCCTCCCTCATGGAGCTGAGGCGGAATGGCAGTCTGCCAGGGCCAGGAAGCGCAGAGGGAAGAATAAAGGCCCCAACTAAACAGGCCGAGGCCAGCGCCCCGCCTACGCCTCTGCCCAAAAACAAGGGCAAAAGTAAAAATAAAAGTAAAAATAAAAAGCCTCCACCGCTTGCCAAACTTCCCCCTAAAAACCCGCGACAAAACGTGGTAGTGGTTAGGCGGACATGTGAGGAAGGAGAGGCTGGTCCCTCCAACCCTGACGCAATGGAAGCCCTTATGCGGGGTGTCCCTGCTACGGACCTTCAAGCACTAAGCGTCCGAGTGCTAGACATCCGCACCGCAGTGGGAGGTGGCGCCGTCATTGTGACAGAAACGCCAGAAATGGCCAAGGCGCTCACGAGCCACATTTCCACAAAAAGGAGTTGAAGCTCCAAGCGCCAGCCCCCTGGGTCGTTTCCCACGCCTGCTATTGTGCGACGTGCGGATTGACCTTCAAAGAGGACTTGGCCCAACAAGTTGTTGAGCACAACCCTGCGTTAGGCTTGCAGCCGCAGGACGTCAGGCCTCTCTTCACCAAAAAGCGTGGCAGACAGAAGGATTGGGTGATAGAGGTATCACCCAGCCTATACAAAACTAGAGGGCAAGGCACCTCCAAATAGCCTGGCAGCGTGCGCCATACGAAAGTACCAAGCCCCCACTCAGTGCTACAAATGCCAGCGCTATGGCCACCTGGCAGTGGCCTGTACAAGACCTGTTGTGTGCGCCTGGTGCGCCTTGCCACATCTGAGTAAGGAATGCAAGCGTGATGCTCCCCTCAAATGTGCCAATTGCGTCGAACGCAAAATCCAACAGGTTGCACACTCCACACGAGACGCACGCTGTACCATTCGTCAGCGAGCAATTGCCCTCCAGGAGTCACGAGTGGATTATGAATAGGTCAAAAACAGTTCGAATCCTTCAGCACAACACCAATAAGAGTTGCCCAGTTATGGCTGAGTTGCTGCAAAATGCACTCAAGAAACGCTGCAGTGTTCTCGCCATACAGGAATCATACATAGGATCCAAAACTCTTGGTCTGGGATCGCAGGCACGAGTGGTGGCTGGAGCAAGAACGGGAGCCAAGGCAGCAGTGGCCTGCATCGACCCGTCCATTGACATGCTCGCACTCACTCACCTGAACAGCCAGCACTTGGCCGCTGTGCTCATCCGAGCCGGTGGCTTTGAGCTGGTTGTAATATCATTTTACAGGCAATTTGCCGCGCCAGTTCCCAACAGCCTTGAACCACTCGAGCGGGCTCTAGCAGGCCTATCAGGACGACCCTGCATAGTCTGTGCCGATGCAAATGCCAGATCACCATTGTGGGGATCCCCAACCCTGGATGGGGCGGGCGAGGCGTATATAGAGCTGCTCACCAGGTACAACTTGATTGTTGCCAACGACCCCATGACTGAGGCGACCTATGATGGTCCGGGAGGAAGGTCGTGTATAGACGTCACAGCCGTGTCTCACACCCTGCTACTCAAATTGCAGGGTTGGCGAGTCGTACCAGGTGCAACGCAGAGCGATCACATGGTTATTGACTTTGCCATCACGGATGACAACATCCTCTGCAAAGACACGCGTGAAAAGCGATTCCGCACAAAAATGCTGACTAGCCACAATTCTGTAGGGTACTGGAAGGTGAACTGATGCGTCGCGGACACCCGATCTAATAGCGCAAGCATCCACACCTGAAGAGGTGGACAGCAAAGTGGACATATTTACCACAGCACTGCACTCTGCTGGGCTCTCTGTACTTGGCCAACAGAAGCACAGGGCGATCAAAGTCCCATGGTGGACTGAGGAACTAAATCCTCAAGCAAAGTGCAAATAGAGCCAGAAGGATGTACCAAAACACTCGTGACCCTGATGCCAGAGCAACACTCCGAACTGCCTTCATCCAAGAGAAGAAGGCCTTCCACCGCGCCATCAAACGAGCCAAACGGCAAGGCTGGCGAAATTTTGTGGAAGTGGAGAGCTCTGAGAACCCTGGGGCAGACACTACAAGTCCTCCATAGGAAAAGCAAATGTAGAGCAGGTCTTAGCTGCGATGCAAAATGAGTCAGGCTGGGCCTGCAGCATCGAACGTTCACTGGAAACCCTCCTTGAGAAGGCGTTCCCAGATGACTAAGTAGCTCGAGACACTGAAGCCCAGAGGGCAGCAAGGAGCTGATCATGGACCCTCCGAACGAGCCCGACATCCCACTGTGGACAACAGGCGACCTCGGCAGGGCCCTTGCGACCTTAAAGCCCAACAAATCCCCTGGGCCGGATAAAATAGAAAGCAATATGCTAAGGAAGGCTGAGCGAACGATCTCCAGCGGCCTCCTTAATTTATATAATGACTGTCTGCTGGTCGGACAGTTCCCCACTCAGTGGAAGACTGCGCGTGTTGTCACTCTTCAAAAGGAGGCGACCGCAATCAGTCGGACCCGCGATCATGGAGACCACTCAGCCTTCTTTCCATATTAGGCAAAACACTAGAAATCTTGATGTTGCAGTCCCTCGAAGGAGTCTTTGGCCGCAACCTCACAGGCAGGCAATACGGGTGTACCAAAGGAAGGTCCACGCAGGATGTCATTGTCGAGATCCGGCGTGTTTCCCTGCTGGCACCGGCTAAGTACGTCGTAGCAGTTCTGATTGACATCAGAGGGGCGTTTGACAACCTTTGGTGGCCAGCGCTCCTTAATGAACTCAAAGGTAGGGGAATCCCCCGCAACCTGTACTCGCTCGTCAGAAGTTACCTGACAGACAGAACTGCTACGATCGAAAGTAGGCATGTCTCCGTCCAGAGAAAGATTGAGAAGGGGTGCCCACAGGGCTCGATCCTAGGACCAGCACTCTGGAATGCCTTCTTCGAAGGTCTTCTCAGGAAACTCATGGAGACTGACTGCGAGCCGTACGCCTATGTGGATGACTTGACTGTGCTGATCTTTGCAGAGTCAGTCCGCCAAATTGAAGAAAAACCCACCACGTGCTCCGCACTGTCAACCAATGGTGCGAGCATGTCAAGATGCAGGTGGCTGAGGAAAAAACCCAGCTAATCCTCTTGAAGGGGAAAGTGAATAATCCACCCACAATACGCTTTGGCGGCCACAGGCTCCTTCTTGAAAAGCATGTCAAGTATTTAGGAGTGAATATAGGTGAGAGGTGGGGTTTCAACCAACACCTCCAGTCCCTTAAAGGCACTACCATTGCAAGGTTTGCCTCACTGCGTGCTACTGCATTACTAAGGCCACTTGGGGTGTGTGTTACCACGACACCATCCTCATGTATAAGGCCATCTATTTAGGTGTGATTGGCTACTGCCCCGTTGTCTGGGGTAGCAAACTAACAGTCAATCAAAAGAGAGTATTGGCCCAATCCCAGAGAGCTGCGCTCCTGTGGATCACCAAGGCCTACAAGACTGTATCAACGGAAGCACTCCAGGTGATCACTGGTCAGTTACCAGTTGATTTGGCTGTTGAGTGCATGATTGACAAGTGGAGAGTGAAACGGAGCTTCCCCCGCTTTGGGCTGAACTCCGTGCGGAGCTCACCACAGAACAGAAACTTGCCGCCATCGATGAATGGGCTCTAGAGAAATGGCAAGCGAGATGGGAATCCTCGTCAAAGGGACGTGATACGTATGAGTTCTTCCCCAACATCCGTGAACGTCTTTCTAGAAAATGGGTTGAGCCAGACCACTGGACGAGCCAGTTCCTCACGGGACATGGTGACTTCAATGCGCGGCTCCACTTCTTTTCTCTGACTCTCCATTATGCACGTCTTGTGCCTCCAGTGCGGAGGAAACAAGAAACCATGTGCTGCTCCACTGTAGTTTCTACAACAGTGAGCGACGGTTGTTGGGAGGGCAAACGAACTTAGCAGCTTTGACTGCTACAAAGGAAGCCTATAATCATTTTGCAAAGTTCGCAAAGAAGGTAATGGCTAAGAAACGTGGTTATAGTTGATCAGTCCTTTTGAAACTTGCCACCCAAGTAAACAGTAAGATCAGGTAGGGAACCAGATTAAGAACTACTCCCAGATGGTACGGGATTCCTCAGGTGGTCACCTCCGCGCGGGAACACACGGGCAACAGCTCTCTACGGTGAGACTGGCTAACGACCAAATACCTGCCGTACCTCCACAGGTCTGAGTTCGGTAGATGCTGCAGGGGCCGGCCTCTTGCATATTAGCGAAACCGCAACTACTATGACTGATATAACCCTCGTCGAGGGTTTAGGTACAGTCATCAAATAAAGAAACAGACCTGTGTGTATATGCTAAGGAAGGCTGAGCGGACAATCTCCAGCGGTCTCCTTAATTTATTTAATGACTGTCTGCAGGTCGGACAGTTCCCCACTCAGTGGAAGTCTGCGCGCGTTGTCACTCTTCAAAAGGGAGGCGACCGCAATCAGTCGGACCCGCGATCATGGAGACCACTCAGCCTTCTTTCCATATTAGGCAAAACACTAGAAATCTTGATGTTGCAGTCCCTCGAAGGAGTCTTTGGCCGCAACCTCACAGGCAGGCAATACGGGTGTACCAAAGGAAGGTCCACGCAGGATGTCATTGTCGAGATTCGGCGTGTTTCTGCTGGCACCGGCTAAGCACGTCGTAGCAGTTCTGATTGACATCAGAGGAGCGTTTGACAACCTTTGGTGGCCAGCGCTCCTTAATGAACTCAAAGGTAGGGGAATCCCCCGCAACCTGTACTCGCTCGTCAGAAGTTACCTGACAGACAGAACTGCTACGATCGAAAGTAGGCATGTCTCCGTCAGGAGAAAGATTGAGAAGGGGTGCCCACAGGGCTCGGTCCTAGGACCAGCACTCTGGAATGCCTTCTTCAAGGTCTTCTCAGGAAACTCATGGAGACTGACTGCGAGCCGTGACGCCTATGTGGATGACTTGACTGTGCTGATCTTTGCAGAGTCAGTCCGCCAAATTGAAGAAAACCCACCACGTGCTCCGCACTGTCAACCAATGGTGCGAGCACGTCAAGATGCAGGTGGCTGAGGAAAAAACCCAGCTAATCCTCTTGAAGGGGAAAGTGAATAATCCACCCACAATACGCTTTGGCGGCCACAGGCTCCTTCTTGAAAAGCACGTCAAGTATTTAGGAGTGAATATAGGTGAGAGGTGGGGTTTCAACCAACACCTCCAGTCCCTTAAAGGCACTACCATTGCAAGGTTTGCCTCACTGCGTGCCATTACTAAGGCCACTTGGGGTGTGTGTTACCACGACACCATCCTCATGTATAAGGCCATCTATTTAGGTGTGATTGGCTACTGCCCTGTTGTCTGGGGTAGCAAACTAACAGTCAATCAAAAGAGAGTATTGGCCCAATCCCAGAGAGCCGCGCTCCTGTGGATCACCAAGGCCTACAAGACTGTATCAACGGAAGCACTCCAGGTGATCACTGGTCAGTTACCAGTTGATTTGGCTGTTGAGTGCATGATTGACAAGTGGAGAGTGAAACGGAGCTTCCCCGCTTTGGGCTGAACTCCGTGCGGATCTCACCACAGAACAGAAACTTGCCGCCATCGATGAATGGGCTCTAGAGAAATGGCAAGCGAGATGGGAATCCTCGTCAAAGGGACGTGATACGTATGAGTTCTTCCCCAACATCCGTGAACGTCTTTCTAGAAAATGGGTTGAGCCAGACCACTGGACGAGCCAGTTCCTCACGGGACATGGTCACTTCAATGCGCGGCTCCACTTCTTTTCTCTGAAAGACTCTCCATTATGCACGTCTTGTGCCTCCAGTGCGGAGGAAACAAGAAACCATGTGCTGCTCCACTGTAGTTTCTACAACAGTGAGCGACGGTTGTTGAGAGGGCAAACGAACTTAGCAGCTTTGACTGCTACAAAGGAAGCCTATAACCATTTTGCAAAGTTCGCAAAGAAGGTAATGGCTAAGAAACGTGGTTATAGTTGATCAGTCCTTTTGAAACTTGCCACCCCAGTAAACAGTAAGATCAGGTAGGGAACCAGATTAAGAACTACTCCCAGATGGTACGGGATTCCTCAGGTGGTCACCTCCGCGCGGTAACACACGGGCAACAGCTCTCTACGGTGAGACTGGCTAACGACCACATACCTGCCGTACCTCCACAGGTCTGAGTTCGGTGGATGCTGCAGGGGCCGGCCTCTTGCATATTAGCGAAACCGCAACTTCTATGACTGATATAACCCTCGTCGAGGGTTTAGGTACAGTCATGAAATAAAGAAACAGATCTGTGTGTATCTTTAGTTCGATTTGCAGAATAATGGCTGAATCGATTGAGATGGTCCTTTTGTTGTTTTCATTATTTTTTTAGACGCCAAAATAAGGTTATCTATGATTTCAGCCTATGGGAAAGGTAGGTGGGGGACAAAAATGCACCAAAAACTAGGGATTTTAGCATTTTCTCGAAAACGGCTGTAACGATTTTGATCAAACTTTCGAATTATCTTCTACTAGTTAGTACAAAACTTTTCTTCTCTATAGTTATCTCCATGAAAATACAGTGAACGGAGATATAGGCATATGAAGCACAAATAGGTTTTTTACGCTTTTTGACAAAATGGCTTCAACAATATTCACCAAACTCACAGGAGGTATTCGAACAGTTAATACCTATATATTGTTCTGAGTAAATGTTCCTCTGGCAGTCTATGGAACAAAGATAAAAACCAAAATATGTCGAAAATAATGGTGTTTCTAACATTTCCGGTAGTTCCGGGGTAACTGCTTCACCATATATGATCAATCTTACAGAGTGTCTTCTAGCCACCCATACCCACATTTCGTTCTCTATGATTATTTCTGTATATATCAGTTGAACGGAGATATAGTACACATTCGAACTGTCTACAATAAATCCAAGTCTGACTTGATCAACCTGGCGTACTATCTTAATGGTAACTGATACCCACATTTCCTACCACGCTACTATTTCGGCAACCACCCATTTGAACGGAGACATTAGCCAAAATAAGTCAGAAAATTAGATTCTCCATACATTTCAAAGTTCGTTTTTCAAATTTTCTCAACAACTTCCTCAACCATTGTGGCCTAATTCATAGGTCAATCAGACACAACGAGTAACGTTGTATTCGCCAGAGCTATTAAATGATATAGCGTCTGTATAGTACGTCATTGTATTTGTAGGAGGACGAATAGAAAAACAAACAGGATTTTCATTTTCAGCTTACTCTAAACTGTATTACGTTGCACAGGGGCAGCTGGATTTATGTCTCCCCGACTGTTTCGCAGAGATACGAACAATTCTCGAAATTGTTTTATCGAATAAGGAGGGAAAGGAAAGAGGCAGCGTCGTCCACTCCAATTCTCACTAAACCCTCACACGAACTTTTCGGTTCGCTTCCCTCCTGATTGATGTTCTCTCTAACTCCGCGGTCCTTGTGGATCATTTTTCATCAGTTTCCCTCTCAACCTAATGGGAATCTTCGTGTCTGTCCACATCCATTCAACTACAATAACAATCTATGTCATCGTCAAGGCTGACTTACACTGTCTTTGGGCAAACATACGCTTGACCGACTGGAACTGAGTTTTCTCAGGCTGGATTTTGTAAACAGTGATGCGTAATTGTTGTCAACATACTGACATTAATGGCATCAAGTAAGCACAATGAGGTGTGATTTCTATGTACGCATATGAACAAGTTCGACGAGATTTGATGTTTAAAAAAAGTTAATTTATTGATAAAGCCAGGTGCGATGCATCACACAAATTTTCGAAGCTGTAGTTAAATTCACTGGTTTTCATGGCTTTTACTACTAATCCAATCCATTTGAACTTGGTCAAACATGCCTCCATGCTGGTAGAAAGTGATAGCTCTTTTAGTTGCAGAATTTATTGAGGTGCTTCTACTTTCACCATGACCACTACTGAGCACTTGGTAACTAGAGAATTAATGACAAGAATAATAATCACAGTTACAGAATTATTGGGAAACACTTTGAACGCTAATAAGCTTTGTGGCTAACAAGCGAAATTAGTAAGTGAAATGGCGGGGTTTGAATATATGTTATGAACGTAATCAAACGCTCATCGAATAGGTACTTGATTGGACTATTACCTCATTTTTCTCAAGATTCTAGTAACAGTTGCGTGAAACTTAAAAGGAAAAATCAATTTCTGTCGAATGTTTGGTAATTTATTGTACTGCTTCAGTCATTTTCCCACAAATAGGATTTTTAGGGGTCGGGTCATTTGGAGGGGTCTATACCAAAAATTTAATTAGAATCGTTAAAGCCGTTTTTGAGAAAAAAAATTTAGTGTTTTGATCACAATGATAACAACTATGGTTAGTTTGAGACGGATTTGGCTTATACCCCTATTTTGACGTCATGTGGTAACCTGACAGCTAGATTTCAAGTTTGAACTGATTTGATTCTGCCTTTTTCTCTCAATGGCGTTCACAGACCTGTTCTTAGGACTCTGTGGGCCTTGCAACTCAAAATTTTTGTTTTCAGCTCGTAGGTGCATAGCCATACACAACTTTCTGCAATCCACGTAAAGCTGATGACATGTACGGGCGCTTTATGTTCATCCCATTTGTATAGAACTGTTCATACAGAATGAAGGTACTAGTTAAGCTAGAAGTACCCTGTATGTTTGATCGAAAGCTGTACAGCCACTTTTGAGAAAATTAGAAAAAACCGATACATTAATGTACGACAAAGCTAGTTTTCCGAGCTATCATGGCTCATGTTTCCGTTCAACAGATAGTTACAGAAAAAGTTACAGCGATCAAACCTAGTGAAGCAGTTATTCTAGAAATGATGAAGTTGTTCAAAAACGCTATTTTCGACAAATTTGATTTTCACCTTTGTTCAATGGACTGTCAGAGGAACATTTATCAAGAATAATATATAAGTATTAACTATTAGAAGACATCCTGTGAATTTGGTGAAAATCGTTTAGCCAGTAAGTATTAAAAACCTATTTTTGCTTTATGGATATGATAAGTTAGGTACTAACAGGTAGAAGAAAATATGAAAGTTTAATCACTATCGTTAAAGTCGTATCTGAGACAAATACGAAAACCCCAAGTTTTTTGTACAGTTTACAATACTTTCCATACCCTTTAGTAGTGGAACGTAAAAACTCTGCAAATTATTACACAACGGTCCATTATTCTCATGAACAGCTTGACCTGGTATTACCGCTCAGAGACCCAACCCATTCGATTCAGCATCGAAAAATACCAGTAAACAATACGAAACATGGCCTGACTAACGGAACGGCGAAAACTAAATATTCCAGGCGCCTGTAGGTGGTTTTGATGAAACGGAGGGAGGGAGTACAAACAACGAAACATTTACTTCCGCTGTAGTTCCTGCGAGTTCTTTCAATTAGCAGACTTTGGCTAACTATAATGACTGTAATTTCACTATACGCAGTTGTACACGTCTGATACTCATTCCATTCGACCCAGGATGTAAAAATACCTTGAAAACTATACCAAACACGGCTTATAACTGCGTGCATTAAACTGCGTTTTGTTAATTTTTTGAACCATTTTTTGCCCATAACAACCACGGGCTTCGTCCGATCAGATTGCCGAGATGGGGGCACAACTAGTTACCAAATGGGATTTTTGTGCGAAAGAACAGATTTTTTAGACCACGTTACGGCGGACGGACATTGCAGATATGGAATCCTCATGTCTTGAAACGTTCAAGTATCAGATTTTGAGGGGGGGTTGTAAAAAAAATGTTCCTGACCGAAAACAATGAATGAATGATAAACCCAAACTGAGAGTAATTATCTTTTCGAGACAGAATCCGTTAAAGGTACCAGAGCCAGCTCAATTGGATCAGCCGTTCTCCCAAAAATTGAACTACAGCCATACTCATGTGGACTATTAAAGAAATTGGGTTATGTCCGCCAGTAGGCAAATTACTAAAGTTAACGTACCTGTCAGGTGAGTCCGTCTCCTCTGGCTTGTGAGTTACTGTGGGCAAGCGTTTTCGTGTGGACTACGTGGCGTAATTAGGTTTTTTGGATTCAGTAAGCCTTTAAATGTAAGCTCTGAAGAAAATAAGACTTTTTTGACACAATTGCAATACTTTCTCTTACCCTTTGAGTAGAGGAACGTAAAGACTATGAGTAATTATCTTTTCGAGACAGAATCCGTTTAAGGTAAGTCAGTTTCGAGGATTAAGCGATCAGTGCTATTAACAAACTCAGAGGGTTTTTATACGCATTGACTGGTACATATACCGAACGTAATAAGTTCTAAATGTTAATCCCAAATCCAACTGCCTCTAGTATCGTTGTTACATGTTACATGCCAGTACGTTTTCCAGATGCCATGACATATTAGTGTATGATTTCAGTCATGGATATCGGCACAAAGATCACGAAATGGTGAACGCTTGCATATGAAAAATTGTAAAATTTATCAACTTGAACTTTCATTTAAAATAAATCTCAGTCGCTAGATACGATAAAACATCATAATATGAAATGTATATTATACAACTGGGTAAGAAAAGCCGAGAAACTGGAGCACCACTTAGCAAGGGTAAAGGACCCTTGTGAGAACAATCCAATTAACTCCTTGTAAGCGGTGATTGCTTCTTCAGTGGGCACTGATGTACCTACATCATCATTTTCTGTTCGCAGCGAGTGGTTTTATAACTAAGTCCCTCTATTGCACATCGTTAAGGGACTGCAGCAGTCTCAGGTGATTAAGTGAGACTGGCTTCCACTATTTAGTAAGACCCTAAGCACACGAGGTCTCCCATCAGAGCCGATACGAGTTTCTCTTCGGCGATACGAGAAGGATTGAATCAGCAAGGAATAGAATGGAGGCTGAAACCCCCCCCCCCCCCTGCTCCCAATTTTGGCGGGATATGGGAGGCCAACATCAAGAGTGTGAAGACTCATCTCCCAAAGATTATTGGCCCTCAAATTCTCACCTTTGAGGAAATGACGACAGTATTAGTGCAAATAGAGGCCTTACTGAACAGCAGACCCCTTTGTGTTCTGTTTGACGACCCTACAGCACCTTCTGCTCTCACTCCTGCCCATTTTCTGATGCTTGGCTCCCCCCCTGCAATATATTCCTTCCCAAAACTTCAACGATCTGGAACGCTATCAACGTGTAGATTGGATATTACAGCACTATTGGCGACGATGGAACCAAGAGTATTTACACAATCTTCAGCAGCGACCCAAATGAGGTGAAAACTCAGCTTGTTCAGGGCCCAGTGGTAATGGTCATGCGAGAGAACACGTCTCCCCTCCACTGGCCCTTAGGTATAGTCGATGAGGTTTCCCTTCCAGCGATGGCACTGTACGAGTTGGGCACTGGATGTTAGTACTCCCAGTGGTGAAGTTGTGTATTTTGCAGTTGCAACTCAATAAACCCACCTTACCACGCTCTACCAATTCCTTGTTATCTTTATTGTTGTTATTGTTGAACCTTACTCACCCACCAAACTAGCTATATCTATTCATCTTGTTCTGATGACTATAAGGATTGTAAAGGTCTGGACAAGCCTTTAGGGTGGGGGGGGAGTGGTTGCACCTGCTAGTCTGCCTTGGTGGTTTTGCGGCTCAGCTTTTGGGTTGTAGTTAGAGAAAACCTCAATAGAGAGCATGTGCTGGCCCTTTTTGGCACTGGTCATTGACTGACCTGACAAGCGAATCTTTACATGATTCATTATGCGTCTGAGATCAGTTGGCTCTGTCTGAAAGTTATAAGTCTCTCAACACCCTTGAGTGCTATATAAATTTTTCCTTCTTCTTTCCCTGATTCTCTCTTTCCATTTCCTAATCCTTCTTTAACAGCTGGATCGCAACGTTCTGGTAACTGGAGCCATTGACAATTAGGTGAGTCGATCTTTCCGTTTTTCTATACAGTCCACTTATTACTACCCCCTCAAGATTGATTTTGGGTTAAAATCGGAAATCTTACCTGTCGAAAATTCGTGCTTCTTTCAACACGTTGCCTAGATTGATGTAGGCGTCAAGGAAATTGGGGTCCAGAGCAACAGCTTTTTCGAAATGATGAATCGCCAACCAGGTTTCTCCTTGGGCGTTGAACACACATCCAAGGTTACTCCAAGCAACAGCGAAGTCAGGCCTCGTCTCAATGGCCTTGAGATAACACGCCTGAGGCAAAAATTGAAGGTGGGAATTGGAAAGGAAAATGAGGTAGGGAGATGGAAACGAAACAAAAGAGCATTAGATATGAAAATATTGCCAAGAACAATGACAAAAAGAATAATCTCACCAATCGAAGGGCAACAAAAACGAAATCAATTAATACTTATGCGAGCAGCAGGGTTCGTCGAAGCCACACACGACAAGAGTAACTGCAGGGTGTGCCTTCGAGTTCACGCGGGATTTGCAGCGAGTACGGTAGGCAGCACAACTCCACCACGTTCAACTTAAATATGGCGCCCGTCAGCTAAAACGCCAGTTCTACATTGAACTGAAACAAAAAGCAGCACGCGTTTCGGTGGAGCTGTCTTGCCATTGTGAGGTGCAATGCGAGCGATGGCAAGGAAAGGAGGAGGAAATATTGCGAGCCGGACGCCCTACCGCGACCTTACGAGAGGTGAGATTGTAAATGTGATGACAATCTGTAAATGAAAACACATTTAGATTATTAAGGCCAGTCTCTTAGGGGAACACAGTTTTAAAGAGAAGAACAAGCACACCAAACAGCACATTGAAAATAGCTTTCACTCTGAAAAATATTGGAATAAATTAGTTAGCAAGAAATTCTCGTTGATGCAAACGGTTTATCAAGAAGAAAGAACATTTAATCTTTTGGATCCTTTCAAACCAAGAGACTGGCCAATTGGTACTTTACCTTCAATGGCGATAACACCTCTACACACGTTGATGGGAGTGTGCACCTCACTCTTCACCCCTAGTATTCAGAGATCAGGAAAAATAAGAAAACTATTAATCAAGTGTGGTACCGTTGTCAATAGGCTATATTCAACAGGCAATCACAAGTGAAGTAGTGGAGTGCATATCTGTTCAAATAACAATTCAATCCTAGAACATAGCAGAAAATAAATTATTAGCTTTGGCCAAAAAGAAAAACTACTAAGCAAAAGAAAAGATGTTTCAACTATGTATCATCAAGTGCTAATTAACTGAATGATTCCATATAAACAATGTACACGTTGAAAGTGACGAAATGTAACTCACAATAGTTAGAATGTGCCAGCTTTTGAGATGTAACTTGATCAAACAGAATCCTCAAGAATGAGCTAACCTAAACTGTCATTACATCTGGGCTGAATTGGGTCACGTGTTTGTGAAAGAAACGAATTGGTGTAGCGGGTCGACTATGTATAACGCTTAAGATGATTCTGAAACCATTTGCAATGCATCACGCAACTTTCCTGGCCCCATGTACATTCGGCGATTTTTTTAACTCTAGCTACTAATCAGATCTGTTTTTCATTATGTTTATAATAACATTGAAAGACTGTCTACAAGATGAACTTTTAGAAATGGTAGTAAGTGAAATGCCAGTGCATCATAAGAATTGAACGTATAACAATGAGTACGTTTTTATTTCGTTAAGTTTGCGTTAGAAGAACATGGTACAACGAGGAACACAATGAATTCCGCATATGCACTGTGCATACAGCACCTACCCATTAGATACTGAATAAGCTGCAAATTATACTTCCACTACGCTAAATTAGTTGCTCATTCTAATTATACAGATTCAAAAATGTATGATTCAGAAGTTATAAAACTCATTGAGTGACTAGCAAGTGTATCAAAAGTAGCTCTTAACTATTGTAAGTTAACTTGTAAGACAAGTTGGCTTGAAAGGGGCAGCAATTGACAGGGTGGACACTAGGGCGCCATACATTTCGCGGGAGGAGCATGAATTAACGAAGTAACTAACCGCACTGCCTAAACCCTGCGCCCCACAAAGTGGACAGGAATTTCGCACGAGAATGATGCTTAATGTGAGAAGGAGTAGAACGAGTAGAGTTTTAGTGGGTGGGGTGGATAGAAGCACTGAATGTTAGGCGACCTTAGGGTAAAGAGCAAACAACCGCTACAGTTTTCACTTGAAAAAACATAACTGTTTTACTGCTCAGGTCGAATTTTCTACCTTTAGACCCAACAACCTCAAGCAACTTCCATAGATGGGGTAGTGAATATCGAAACCATCAGAGAGAAATTCACAAGGTACTGAAGGTTTCAACTTCGTTATCAAAAGTGTTAGTAAATATTGAAGATGTGGTACTCCAAGATCAACTCTGAGCAATATTCACTGAGATCTCGTTTAAAATATCAATGCATAATATTTTGATAGCAAAATCGGACTGCAAAGGCTGAATCGGATTTATAAGGTTCGTGTGTAGAGTGAGAAGATTGTACGTAAGTCCCCTAGACCAGAAAAGTTTCAAATGGGTCCGTTTCCTTATCAAAATAACTGTTCCTCAACACTCATAAGAAGAGCGAGAATGTGGTGAGGTTCCTCAGCCCTTCCTGTTTGCCCTCGCCTCACTGTGTCCAGCCTCCCCTACATACCAAAGAGCGATGATGTGGAAAGGGCTGCTCAGGGTTCCTCGTTCGTCCTGTCTTCGCTCCACATCACATCACTCAAGCGCAGTTTTTGTACCACATGTCAAAGAATCACAAGGAACAAGTAGGTGTGCATGAGATTCACTCTGCCAGGATACTTAGTGAAAACATGGATCCCCATTCTTTGCTTAGACCACTTCGACAAATAGGCACTGTGAGGATACCCTGCAAGAGTCAGGAGGGAGCGTAACATTCAACCACAACCATCGACCTTAAAAAGCTTTCTATTCATCATCGTCCAGTATTAGCTCGCAAGCAATGAACTACAACTAGATAGCAGAGAAAGTGTGAGGCTCCCCAAAAGTGCCAATTCCGTACAACGCAAATTACAATGGGTCTCGCACGCTGTAGCATTCGTCAGCGAGCAATTGCCCTCCAGGAGTCATGATTGGAATATGAATAGGCTAAAAACAGTTCGATTCCATCAGTACAACGTGAATAAGAGTTCCCCGGTTATATCTGAGTTGCTGCAAAATGCACTAAAAAACGCTGTAGTGTTCTCTCCATAAACAAACTGTACACCAGGCCTGCTTCCTTATTGATGACTGTTCCTAAACCCTTGATGATGGTTACATCAGCCATAGAAGTTGCAGTTTTGCTAATGCGCAAGAGGGCAGCCTCTACAACATCCACCAAACTCAAACCGTATCCTGTACCGTCTGGGAGGAGTTTCTAATCTGGTTTCCCACCTGATCTAACTCTGTACTCGAGTGGCAAGTTTCAAAAGGGCAGATCAACTATGACCACATTTCTTAGCCACCACCTTCTTCGCGAACTGTGCAAAATGGTTATAGGCTAGCTCTGTAGTAGTCAATGCTGCTAAGTTCGTTTGCCCTACCAACAACTGTCGCTCACTGTTGTAGAAACTACAGTGGAGCAGCACATGGTTTCTTGTTTCCTCTGCACTGGAGGCACAAGACGTGCAAAAGGGAGAGTCTTTCAGAGAAAAGAAGTGGAGCAGCGCATTGAAGTCACCATGTCCCGTGAGGAACTGGCTCGTTCAATGGTCCGGCTCACACATTTTCTTGAAAGACGTTCACGGATTGGGGAAGAACTCATACGTATCACGTCCCTTCGACGATTCCCATTTTGCTTGCCATTTCTGTAGCGCCCATTCGTCAATGGCAGCAAGTTTCTGTTCTGTGGTGAGATCCGCACGGAGATCAGCCCAAAGCGGGGGAAGCTCCCATTTCCCTTTCCACTTGTCAATCATGCACTCAATGGCCAAATCAACTGGTAACTGACCAGTGATCACCTGTAGGGCTTGGTGATCCACAGGAGCGCAGCTCTCTGGGATTGGGCCAATACTCTCTTTTGATTGACTGTAAGTTTGCTACCCCAGACCATGGGGCAGTAGCCAAATCACGCCTAGATAGATGGCCTTATACATGAGGATAGTGTCATGGTAACACACACCCCAGGTTGCCTTTGTAACTGCACACAGTGAGACAAACCTTGCAATGGTAGTGCCTTTAAGGGACTGGAGGTGTTGGTTGAAACCAAACCTCTCACCTATATTCACTCCTAAATACTTGATGTGCTTTTCAAGAAGAAGCCTGTGGCCGCCAATGCGTTTTGTGGGGGTTTTATCCTCAGCCACCTGCATCTTGACATGCTCGCACCATTGGGTGACGGTGCGGAGCACGTGGTGGGTTTTTTCTTCGATTTGGCAGCCTGACTCTCCAAAGATCAGCACAGTCAAGTCATCCACATAGGCGTATAGCTCGCAGTCAGTCTCCATGAGTCTCCTGAGAAGACCTTCAAAGAAGGCATCCCAGAATGGTGGTCCAAGGACTGAGCCCTGTGGGCACCCCTTCTCAATCTTTCTCTGAACGGAGACATGTCTGTATTCGATCGTAGCAGTTCTGTCTGTTAGGTAACTTCTGACGAGCAAGTACAGGTTGCGGGGGATTCCCCTACCTTTGAGCTCTTCAAGGAGCGCTGGCCACCAAAGGTTGTCAAACCCTCCTCTGATGTCAATGTCCTACGACGTACTTAGCCAATGCCAGCAGGGAAACACGCCGAATTTCGACAACGACAACCTGCGTGGACCTTTCTTTGGTACACCCGTATTGCCTGCCTGTGAGGTTGCGGCCACAGGCTCCTTCGAGGGACTGCAACATCAAGATTTCTAGTATTTTGCCTAATATGGAAAGCGGAGTGGTCTCCATGATCACAAGTCTGACTGATTGCAGTCGCCTCCCTTTTGAAGAGTGACAACACGCACAGACTTCCACTGAGTGGGGAACGGTCCGACCTGCAGACAGTCATTGAATAAATTAAGGAGGCCGCTGGAGATTGTCCGCTCAGCCTTCCTTAGCATATTACTTTCTGTTTTATCTGGCCCAAGAGATTTGCTGGGCTTCAAGGTCGCAAAGGCCCTGCAGAGGTCGCCTTTTGTCCACAATGGGATGTCGAGCTCGTTCGGAGGGTCCATGATCAGCCCCCTTGCAGCCCTCTGGGCATCAGTGTCTCGAGCTACTTGGTCATCAGGGAACGCCTTCTCAAGGAGGGTTTCCAGTGAACTTTTTGATGCTGCAGGCCCAGCCTGACTCATTTTGCACCGCATCAAAGACCTGCTCTAAGTTGGCTTTTCCTATGGAGGACTTGTAATGTCCGCCCCAAGGGTTCTCTGCTTTCACAAAATTTCGCCAGTTTGGCGCGCTGGAAAGCCTTCTTCTCTTGGCATCAGGGTCACTAGTGTGTTGGTACATCCTCCTGGCTCTATTTACACCTCGCTTGAGGGAATTAAGTTCGTCAGTCCACCATGGCACTTTGATCGCTCTGCGCTTCTGTTGCCCAAGTACAGAGAGCTCAGCAGAGTGCAGTGCTGTGGTATATATGTACACTTTGCTGTCCACCTCTTCAGGTGTTGATGCTTGCACTATTAGGTCGGTGTCTGCGGCATGCAGTTCACCTTCCAGTACCCTAGAGAATTGTGGCCAGTCAGCATTTTTTGTACGGAATCGCTTTTCACACATGTCTTTGCAGAGGATGTTGTCATCTGTGATGGCAATGTCAATAACCATGTGATCTCTCTGCTTTGCACCAGGTACGACCCGCCAACCCTACAATTTGAGTAGTAGGGTGTGAGACACGGCTGTGACGTCTATAACGACCTTCCTCCCAGACTATCATAGGTCGCCTCAGTCGTGGGGTCGTTGGCAACAACCAAGTTATACCTGGTGAGAGACCCCATATATGCCTCACCCGGGTTGGGATCCCCACAATGGTGATCTGGCATTTGCATCAGCACATACTATGCAGGGTCATCCTGATAGTCCTGCTAGAGCTCGCTTGACTGGTTATAGGCTGTCACTCTGCAGTTGGGGGTTCAGAATACCGCTGCCGCATTCCCAGCGTGTGGTTGGTGTGCTAAGCCTGCTTGAGTGCTTGAAGGCTGTTGGCAACTGCAATTGGTGCGCCAAATTGCCTGCACAATCATATTACAACCAGCTCAAAGCCAACAGCCAAGTGCTGACAGTTCAGGTGGATGAGTGCGGGCATGTGAAAGGACGGGTCAATGCAGGCCACTGCTGCCTTGGCTCCCGTTCTTACTCCAGCCACTACTTGTGCCTGCGATCCCAGACCAAGAGTTTTGGATCTTATGTATGGTTCCTGTATGGTGAGAACACAGCAGTGTTTCTTGAGTGCATTTTGCAGCAACTCAGCCATAACTGGAGAACTCTTATTTGTGTTGTGCTGAAGGATTCGAACTGTTTTTAATCTATTCATAATCCACTCGTGACTCCTGGAGGGCAATTGCTCGCTGATGAATGGTACAGCGAGTGTCTTGTGTAGAGTGCGAGACCTGTTGGCATTTGCATTTGGCGCAATTGGCACACTTGAGGGGAGCCTCACGCTTGCATTCCTTGCTCAGATGTGGCAAGGCACACCAGGCGCACACAACAGGTCTCGTACAGGATACTGCCAGGTGGCCATAGCGCTGGCATTTGTAGCACTGTGTGGGGGCTAGGTACCGCTGCCAGGCTATTTGGAGGTGCCTTGCCCCCTCTAGTTTTTTGTGTAGGCTGGGTGATACCTCGATCACCCAATCCTTCTGTCTGCCCCGCTTTTTAGTGTAAAGTGGCAAGCCTAACGCAGGGTTGAGCTCAACAACTTGTTGGGCCAGGTCCACTTTTTGTAGGTCGGTCCGCACGTCAAACAATAGCAGGCGTGGGAAACGACCCAGGGGGGCTGACGCTTGGAGCTTCAACTCCTTTTTTGTGGAAATGTGGCTCGTGAGCGCCTTGGCCATTTCTGGCGTTTCCGTTACAATGACGGCGCCACCTCCTACTGCGGTGCGGATGTCTAGCACTCGGACGCTTAGAGCTTGGAGGTCCGTAGCAGGGACACCCCGCATCAGCGCTTCAATTGCATCAGGGGTGGAGGGACCAGCCTCTCCTTCCTCACATGTTCGACTAACCACTACCACGTTTTGTCATGGGGTTTTAGGGGGAAGTTTGTTAAGGGGTGGAGACTTTATATTTTTGTTTTTCCCCTTGTTTTTGGGCGGAGGTGTGGGCAGGGCCTGCCCTCAGCCTGCATGTCCTGCTTTGTTGGGACCTTTTTCCCCCTGCGCTTCCTGGCCCTTGCAGGCTGCCATTCGGCCTCAGCTCAATGAGGGAGGAAGGAGGGCTCAGTAGCGGCTACTTCTGCATATGAGTGGCCTGAGGCACTCCTCTGGGTCAGGAGAGCTCCTCGAGCTTGGGGGGCTGGTGGCACTGGCTGCTGGGTAATTGCCCTCCGGAGCTCTTCCCACACGACAGCTGCCACGATTTCCCGCAGGGGGTTAGTGGCAGGGGGCGATGTCATTAGGGGGGGGGGGGCACTTGCTTTGATGGCCAGCTTTGATATTTCTATGCGGCAGTGGGTGACGAGGTCACGCATTGGTCCAGTCGCGTTGACCCTCATACGTACCAGCTGGCCATGAATAATTTGGACACAGACACAAATCTGCTCCATGTCCGACAGGTTAGGGTCAACTGGGTGTCTACTGCTTGTAGTAGCCAGGTTGCCCGGGCTACTAGAAAGGGGGGGAAGGGGGAGGTGAAGGCGCTTTGCCTCGTTCTTTCCACCCTTGTTTGTTCGGACGACGAGTAGGTTGCTCATCATCCGAAGAAGGAGGCGTCGAGCTTGGCGACTCTGAGGAAGTGGCGCAGGTGGCGTTTTTATTACCTGCTGATGTTTTAATCGACTTTGTCATGTTGTTTTTATTAAGGGGGGGGGGGAGAGATGAAAGAAGCAGACTGACGTAGTGTACCCTTGTGAGTTCATTTGTTGTGTGTGTTTGTGGTATGAGAGTGAGAGAGGTGCTCGAAGCAGTGTACTGGATGCTCCTCCACAGGCATATTGATTCTAGCCCCTTCCGCTGGTTCATTGAGGGTCAATTGGAGGCTCCACATGCGCTGCAGCTGCCAGTGTGCCCATCGTCTTCGGAACCAGAGAATATAATGTATCTCGTGACACAGCCACAAGGTTGCCTTCCCTCCTTTGTTTGTTGACTGCATTTTCACTCATGAAGAGTTAACTGCCGGAACTTAACGACCCCAACGAGCTCAATCTTGTTCCCTCCCTGCCATGTTGAGTATTTCCGTGTCATGAGCATTACGCCCCTTTAATTCCGGCTTTTATGACCACCCAGAGGATATGGTAGGAGAATTCTGTCTCCCTTCCTGCGATCCCATCTCAATTACGCACGTTGGATGTACTCCTATGGGGACCTCGTAGAGATGAAGTTGCCATTCTAGCTGGGCCCACCCAGCTGCCCTTTTAGTCAGCTAATACGACACGCAGGGAATACGGCAGCGGTATTTGGAACCCCCATCTGCAGAGTGACAGCCTACAACCAGTCAAGCGAGCTCTAGCAGGACTATCAGGACGACCCTGCATAGTATGTGGTGATGCAAACGCCAGATCACCATTGTGGTCGTGTATAGACGCCACAGTCATCTCACACCCTGCTACTCAAATTGTAGGGTTGGCGGGTCGTACCAGGTGCAAGGCAGAGCGATCACATGGTTATTAACATTGCCATTACAGATGCTAACATCCACTGCTAAGACACGCATGAAAAGCGATTCCGCACAAAAAATGCTGACTTTCTACAATTCTCTAGGGTACAAGAAGGTGCACTGCATGCTGCAAACACTGACCTAATAGTGAAAGCTGCCACACCGGAAGAGGTAGACAGCAAAGTGGACATACTTACCATGTCCACGGTTTTCTTTTCTCTGAAAGACTCTCCCTTATGCACGTCTTGTGCCTCCAGTGCAGAGGAAACAAGAAACCATGTGCTGCTCCACTGTAGTTTCTACAACGGTGAGCGACGGTTGTTGGGAGGGCAAACGAACTTAGTAGCATTGGCTGCTACAAAGCAAGGCTATAACCATTTTGCTAAGTTTGCGAAGATGGTGATGGCTAAGAAATGTGGTCACAGTTTGTCCATATCAGAAATACCCAAGTAAATAGGTATATAAGGTGGGAAACCAGATTAGGAACTCCTCCCAGATGGCAAGGGATTCCTCAGATGGTTACATCCGCGCAGTCACACATGGGCAACAGCTCTCTACCATCTGTCATATGAGCGGGATTTAGAAAAAAAACTGTTCTAAAATCGTTTTTTCCTGTAATGTTTAATATTATTGTACTTTCCTCGACATTTTCCCATGGACAGTACTTTTATATAATTGCTAGATGTACGCACACAAAATTTGATTAAAATCGTTGGATCCACGTTCTGAAGAAAAAAATATTTGGCGTTTTGATGACTATATTAGTTTTGAATTATTTCGCTCATACCCTCATTTTCGTGTTCCATCTCAATGAGCAGGCTGATATCCAATTTGAGTTGATTTGGTTCAGCCTTTTCTTATAATTGCTTCCATAAGAAACGGGGTTTCACGGATTCAAGAGGTCTTTAAAACATTCAAGATTTGACGAAGAGAAATTTTATTTTAATTAGAGAAATGGCTCTAATAAGTTTGAATTTTGATTCATACTCGCATAAACGTTTCAGTGAAAATGGGTCTATGATGTCCACTTTAATCAGGGATGTCGTTCAAACTAACAGAACTGACTAAGTGGTTAACCATGCACATCGTGCTCCATAAATACTTCTCTTAGAAAAACATCAGGTATGGCATCACAACTTTCCTTAGCTCAACGTAAATTCACTGGTTGTCATGATTTTCTCTACTAATTCAATACAATTTTCACTCAGTTAATTTGAACTTGGTCAAACATAACTCCACTGTGGTCGTAAGTGATAGCCCTTATGGTTCCAGAATGTTTTGTGGTGTTAGTACTTGTAGCAATACCATTACTGAGTAACCTGACTGCAGAGAATTATTGAGATTGTGATCACAATTTTATTGGAAAGAAAATGGCCATTGTTCCAGGATTTTCGGCTAAAAATTTAAGAAATGGGACTAAGTGATACAGTAGGGGTTGAAATTCCCGCATTTCTAGAGTATCCCTGACATATGTTATGAGCGTTATTAAACACTCCTTACGTACGTACTTCATTGGACTACCATGTCCACTATTTGGATATTCTGGTAATTTGAGCTGAGTTTACAAAAAGAAAGAACAGCGGTAAAATCGGCTTTCATTGAAGTGTTTGGTAATTTATTAAGCGTTTTCCCACATATGAGAATTTTATGGGGTTGTCACACAATTTGGAGCAACCCATACAAAAAATTTAATCATAATCGTTTATATTTATGAGTAGATAATTGTTTTGATGGTTAGCTTTGGGAAGATTTTGCTCATACCCTTATTTTGGCGTGCCATGGTAACCTGCAGGCCAGATATCAAGTTTGAGCTGATTTCGTTCAGCCGTTTCTGCTCTATCACTGTAGCGTAGACACACATACACTCACACACTCCATTTTCCCAAATAGTGTTTTTCGAACTCAATAGGCGTTAAAATGTAAAAACCTGAAGAGAACTCTAAGTGTAAGGAATTAGGAATAAGAAACAAAGTTGCTAAATTGAAGGAGTACGGGTGTCATAATATCGAATATTATATAATAAATACTTACAGCGCACGTAATCCAACAAAAGAAAGTATAAATTAGCTTGGATGAAGTTACCTAGAATCTTCGAAGGCAGACGAGGTTGTCTTTTTGTCTCGACAACAAATACTAAAAATCAAAATGCATAAACAAAAGAAGGGAAAGGGAACGTAGGAAGAGGGGAAAAGCTGCCACGGAAAATGACAACAGGACAGGTCTCGTTTGGCAGTTGAGGAAATATCCCTGCTCGCATATAAAATGTTTAATTTAGAAGATAACGAACCAAAACATATTAAAATCCACGAGAGTGCTAAAGAACGTCTGCTTCCTCTTTGGAATAAAGGAACGAAACAGGCGGCTTTAACTGAACGGCTACTCAATAGGCGAATATTGGGAGAATTTTGAGGAATGTCAAAGGACAAGGACGAAGATGGAAACGTTGCAAAAAAAGAAACCAATAAACGTAACAGAAAAGGCGATAAGAAATGGAATAAAAGCCACCTGTTTGGGTAGGAGAGCGAGCAGCACGACACTTAATTACGCCAAGCAAAAATTGAATGTTTCGAGTTTAACGAAATTCGAAGATGACGTAGGTGAAGAGAACAAGCATTTCCCGAATAAGAACAACGTTGAAGTGATTAAGTGTCGTTGAAACATTGCGTGCGAGCATGTAGCAGAAACCCTTTCCAATGCCTCACGTGCATTACATATAAGTAAGGGCAGTACAACGATGCGCTGAGCCTAGTGGCAAGCTTTAATCATCTTCGCCCGATTAAATTAAATGCACGTGAAGCTCTCCCGACAACACATTAACAAAAAAGAAACACATTAAAATCTTAAAAGATCACAAGTAACAAGTACAACCATCTGCTTTTTACATGTCTTGAAACTTGAGCAAAAACCACTCTGTTGCTTGAGGACAGTTCACTCCAGTTACCACACGTGTCATGATCATGTAACTTCACTTCAAATTAAAAAAATGTAATTTACACAATTTTGTAAAATGCATTAGCACCCGAATTCGCTGTCCCCTAGCAAATAAATGCGCGCAGCAAGAGGGAGCAGAGTCCAAAGGTAACAGGAAAAAGGCTTCCTTGCACAGTAAAATACATCTACGAGGCAAAACGTCCACGTGTGTTGAAATGTTTGACTACACACGAGCAGTTTCGGGGGTTTAAAAAGCATTCAGAAGGGGGGGGGGGATGGGGAGAGGAAATTTTGAACTAAAAGTTGCATTTACCTTGGCCTCTTCAAGACGAGCTAGTGCTTTCAATAGGTTACCCAAATCACTGCGGACACAATACAAATCCTGCAACAAACATGGAGGTAATGTAACCTCAACGGAGCATATTCAGCGTAAGACTAAATGGACTAATTACAATCTATCTCAGCTCGTGAGCCTTCAAAAACATTTTTTGTCGAATTGCGTAGAAAATAAATCTATTGCAATATCTTTTCCTGTGTACAGATCCACAATCTTCGAGAAATACCGAAAGTTAATGTAGAGGAAACATTTTCATCAAGAATCCTTTTTTTTTCTCCCTAGGGCGTGCGGGATAAGTCCCTTTGTCACTGTGGTCACGTATGGGCCGATTGTGACACTGACTATTGCGTATAGAGTCTCTAGATTGTTAGATTATCCGTATGAGCACCAATTTTGTGGTTTTGTGATAAATAGCATTAACACCTGCGTACGGTTCGGGATATGCACCCTTGGGAGATAAATAGCCACTTCTTGGGAATGAGTTGAGGCGTGAGTAAACGGTTATGTTGAAGTGTAATCGTACAACGTCAAAAACAAAATATATATAAGTCACTTCAACAGAGAATCTGGCCCAGGCACATCACAACGCAAATCGCTGGGGAAAGATAAATATTGAGAACAAATAACGTTCAAACCAGTCTCTTGAATGTCGCGGTGACAAAGGTGCCGCGGAAGGAACCGAAAGGAAAAAACCGGGATTGGGAATAAGATAATACTACGGAGCGCACAGAAAAAAACAGGTCGGGGAACGATCGCAAAAATCGGGAATAATAATAAGAGGGTAGCAACAACAACCACAACGACAATAATGAAAGTGAATAAGGACGGCAATTGATAATGAGGTAAACAGTTTGATATCGCGGCTACAAGTGCGTTCCATTTGTGAAAATATACGGCGGATACACTAACCCTTTCTTAGTAAAAGGCGTCTTACATACCCACCCCCCTTAGGAAGCCAAGTACGGCCTTCACCGCAGAATCCGCTATGGTTTGGGGTTCAATGGTCCCCTGACACACATTCACATAGGATATGCGCTGCCGTATCGTCCTCCTTGCCGCAAAGTCTGCATTCCACTGCCTCTGAGATGCCCATCTTGTTGAGGTGATATCTGAGTGGGCAGTGCCCGGTAAGGAAGCTTATCAGAACTCTCAGATCCTGTCTGGAGAGTGTCAGCATCGCCTTCGCCCTTTGACAGGAAGGAGTGACGAGCCTTTTCACCTGTCTTAGTCGTGGCTGGCGATGCCAATGGGCGCTGTTTTCCTGTGCCTCCCATGGAGCGACCAGACAGTTTAGGCGACTCTTCGTCAAACCCACATGTGGTTCAGGCCTGATGGGTAGGGATTCTGTACCCCTTTTCGTAAGGTGGTCAGCCTTTTCATTGCCCTCATGCCCCCTATGAGCCGACACCCAGATGAGGGAGAGCCTGTTACGCGCTATTTGAGCACATGAAGGCAATCCCATGCTAGCTTAGACCTAAAACTATAGGCTGCGATCTACGGTTCATTTTGCATAGTCCCATGATGATTCCCACTATCTGCCTCAAGTCGGTCGCCTCCATCATGAGAAGCCTACGTCTTATAGTACACTGGTCCAGAGATAAAGCATTGTAGTGCCCCATTCATGCCGCATTCTAGGCAGTTTAATGCATTTTTCCAGAATATTCTATCACAGCTTCCTTGGGCCCCACAATGGTAAAGTGGTGGAATAGGTACAGTAGACGAATCGATTCAGGCCAGATGGTGTGCCTTCTCGTTTCCAGTGTTTGCTTTATGCTCAGGAATTCAATAAACGTTAACTCTTTAAGAGTTTGCGAAGAAGTTGAGCCACATCCTGCACTCCCCCGCCAGTTTTTACGTTGGGCATTATGATCACCCCAGCAATGATAGCATAAACCTGGGCTTGAAAAAACATTAGAAGTAAAGCCCAGGGCAATGTACGTCTCATTCCTCCCAGCTTTATTGAGTTAAGAAAATAACATAGTTGAATAGTGAAATAATTAATTAATAGAACTAGAAAAGATGCAACCGATATCCATGACGATGAACAATCACAACTGAAGTTAAATTCAATACATTCTCCCCTCCTAGGAGAAAGTAACATAGTCCTTCAATTACGAGGGTGGGCGGCGATTTCTAGCTGGGCGAAGAGGCTCATTCGTGGTTTGCGCAGGTATCTCTTGACTCAGAGAAGTTTCCTCCAAGATGTTGACATTCTCAGAGTTGTTTAGGGTATTCTCTGCTTCTTGGACCTGATTTGCAGGCGACGGGTGGGGCTGAGTGTGCGAGTGCGACGGAGAGCTTGGTGGAGTGAGATTCTGAGCAGGAGATGAGGATGCAGGGCTACCATTTTCAATTAGACTCATATCTCCACGTGGGGCTAAATGCTTGAGGGAGACAGTATCTTCTCGACCAGATGAGTGGCGAACTAATGCATATTCGAGATTGGCTTCTAACAACTCCACTTCTTCGACCCGTTGCTCATATTTGTAAGATCTATTGAATCTTTTGAGAAGGACAACTCCTGGCTCGCTAAGCCATGTAGGCAAGGCACATCCATAGTTTGACCGGCGATGATGCTTGAACATTCTCTCATGTGGAGTGCAATTTGTGGCAGTGCACAATAGAGATCGAATAGCATGTAAGGATTCAGGTAAAACTTGCTCCCATCTAGTATTTTTCAAGTTCCTGCTCTTCAGTGCAAGCAAGACAGCTTTCCACACAATGCCATTGTACTTCTCAAGTTGACCGTAGGCCTGGGGATTGTAAAGTGTTGAGTGACTTGTAGTTACGCCTCGAGAATGGAGAAATTAGACAAGAAAGAAGCACCACGATTCGAATGTATACACCTGGCATCCCAAACGTTGTGAATACCTCCGTGAAACACTTAATAACCGTCGAAGCACCAAGATCCTTACAGGGGAAAGCAAAAGGAAATCGTGAGCATTCATCAACAATTGTTAAGATGTAAGGGCGGCTTGTTGATGTTGGCAGACGTCCTTTGAATTCGACACTGACTCTTTCAAACGGTTGGGTAGCTTTTATCAACACTCCTAACCTCTTTCGATAGTACCTAGGCATTATTTCAGCACAGATGGGGCATGCAAGTGTCATTCTGCGGACTTCTTCAAGAGTATTTGGTAGGTTATGGCTCCGGATCCAATGGAACATGCAAGTTACGCCTGGGTGACATAAGGCATTATCCATAGTGAATAGCGATTCAGTGTTGACTGCACTACAGATTCTTGATAGTGTGTCTGCTACAACATTATACTTTCCAGGCCTATAACTGATGTCAAAATTGAAAACGGAGATGTCCAAACGCCAGCGCATGATTTTGTCATTCTTTATTTTGCTCGAGTGTTTCAAATTGAATATAAATGATAAAGCTTCTTGATCTGTTACAATTGTTTAGTGTCGACCAATGGGAAAATGCCGCCACTTTCTCAAACATTCTACAATTGCAGCTGCCTCTTTCTCAATTGCAGGATGCTTCTTCTCACTTGTTGATAAAGTTCTCGAGAAAAACGCATCAGGACGATTCCTTTGTGAAAGTGTAGCCACTATGGCAGAGTCAGAGGCATCTGTTTCAACCTGCAGGGGAACTCCACCTTCAACTGTTGCAATGATTGCCTGTGCAATATCCTTCTTTAAAGCTTCAAAACATTCCACCGCGTTTGGAGAAAGAGGAAATGACTTGCATTCAACTAAAGGTCGTATTTTAACGGAGAATTTAGATATCCGTTTGGAGTAATGAGCAAACATCCGTAGGACCCTCTGCAAGGATTTTGAATTTTCTGAGCAAAGCAAAGACTTCATTCTGTCAGGGTCTGGCCTGATGGTGTGATTCGCAATTTGGTGGCCTAAGATAGTTATTGAGTATAGTGAATAGTTGCACTTTGCATCATTTAGAGTTATTCCATATTTTTTGACAGCGGATAAGAAATTCTGCAAATTTTGATCGTGGCCCACCTTAGAAATCCCACACACAGTCACATCAGCAATATAAGCATATACACCTTGTATTTTCTCATCATGTATAATCTTGTTGATGAAGCGCTGAAAACCAGCCACACTGTTTGTCAATCCAAAAGCAATCACACGGAATTGATAAAGGGAACCAACAGCTTCAAATGCAGTAAATGGTCGGTCTGCCTCGTGGATTGGAACTTGATGATAAGCACTCTTGAGGTCTAAGGTGCTGAATATTGAATACTGAGCAATTTCGGAAACCATTTAATCTATGTTGGGTACTGGGTAAACATCAAGAAGTGTGAATTTGTTAACTCACCCTACAGTCGGCGGTCCAGAATACCGCTGACGTATTCCCAGAGTGTCGTATGAGCCAACTAAAAGGACAGCCGGGTGGGCCCAGCCGGAATGACCTCACTTCTATGAGGTCCCTGCAGGATTACATCCAACGAGGCTTAACTGTGGCTGGGCGTCATAGTGTATTCTGTCGCCACACTGTGCTCATGCTGCAATTGGGGGTCCAGAATTCCGCTGCCGAACTCCCTGCGTGTTCGTATAAGCCAGACTAAAAGGGACACAACTTACACTTCTTCCACATACATGACACACTGGGAACCCCCCACCTTGAGCTGGCATCGCAGAACACACCCCCCGCAGGAAGGGAGACGGAATTCTCCAGCCGTATCCTCTGCGTGGCCGTAAAAGCCAGCCTTAAAAGGGCTTGAAGCTCACAACATATTCCAGATACTAAATACACTGCAAGGCTTGCGTGGCAGAACACATTGACTTAAAACACTCATAATGAGCGAAAGACAGTCCTGGAAGTAGCTCACTAACACCTATGAGCGATCCCCTATACAGGTGCGGCCTTTGGAATGAGGAGGGGGAAAAACCAGGTTTGAGCGTTCCTGGGGCGGCTGATAGCTCCCGCTCACAACATCACCAGTGGCTGAGGGCTGACTCTGAGCAGCAGGTGAACAATCCCTCATGCGTCTTAGTCCTGGTGGGTGGCCGGACTGGCAGCTGTGGCACATATGGGGGCCTCCCTTTGACCCTCAACGAACCAGCGAAAGGGGCTAGAATCAATATACCTGAGGGAGAGCTTCCAGGACACTGCTTCGAGCACCTCTCACTCATACCACTAACACACACAACAAATGAACTCACAAGGATACACTACATCAGTCTGCTTCTTTAATCCCCCCCAAATTAGTAAAAATAACATGACAAAATCAGTTAAAACATTAGCAGGTAATAAAAACGCCACCTGCGTCTCTTCCTCCTTGCCCAGCACCCAGTGTCACCAGCCCCCCAAGCTCAAGGAGCTCCAATGAGCCAGTAGTACCCCAGCAGTAGCCGCTACTGCGCCCTCCCCCCTCCCTCATGGAGCTGAGGCTGAATGGCAGTCTGTCAGGGCCAGGAAGCGCAGGGGGAAGAAGAAAAAGGCCCCAACTAAGCAGGACGTGCAGGCCGAGGGCAGTACACCCACGCCAACGCCCAAAAACATGGGCAAAAATAAAAATAACAACAAAAATAAGAATCCTCCACCGCCTACCAAACTCCCCCCTAAAACCCCATGACAAAACGTGGTAGTGGTTAGGCGTACGTGTGAGGAAGGAGAGGCTGGTCCCTCCACCCCTGATGCAATGGAAGCGCTGATGCGGGGTGTCCCTGCTACGGATCTCCAAGCACTAAGCGTCCGAGTGCTTGACATCCGCACCGCAGTGGGAGGTGGCACTGTCATTTGGCCAAGGCACTTACGAGCCATATCTCCACGAAGAAGGAGTTGAAGCTACAAGCATCGGCCCACCTGGGTCGCTTCCCACGCCTGCTATTGTGGGTGGATTATTCACTTTTCCTTTCAAGAGGATTAACTGGGTTTTATCCTCAGCCACCTGCATCTTGTACGCATAGGCGTATGGCTTGCAGTCAGTCTCCATGAGTCTCCTGAGAAGACCTTCGAAGAAGGCATCCCAGAATGCTGGTCCAAGGACCGAGCCCTGTGGGCACCCCTTCTCAATCTTTCTCTGAACGAAGACATGCCTGCATTCGATCTCAGCAGTTCTGTCTGTCAGGTAACATCTGACGAGCGAGTACAGGTTCCAGGAGATTCCCCTACCATTGAGCTCATTAAGGAGCGCTGGCCACCAAAGGTTGTCAAACGCTCCTCTGGTGTCAATCAGAACTGCTATGACGTACTTAGCCAGTGCCAGCAGGGAAACACGCTGAATTTCGACAGTTTACTTTTCTCTGAAAGAGTCTCCCTTATGCACGTCTTGTGCCTCCAGTGCAGAGGAAACAAGAAACCATGTGCTGCTCTACTGTAGTTTCTAAAACAGTGAGTGATGGTTGTTGGGAGGGCAAACGAACTTAGCAGCATTGACTGCTACAAAGCTAGCCTATAACCATTTTGCAGAGTTCGCGAAGAAGGTGATGGCTAAGAAACGTGGTCATAGTTGATCTGTCCTTTTGAAACTTGCCACCCAAGTAAATAGTTAGATCAGGTAGGAAACCTGATTAAGAACTCCTCCCAGATGGTACGGGATTCCTCAGGTGGTCACACACTGGCAACAGCTCTCCACCGGGAGACTGGCTAACCAAATACCTGCTACATCCACAGGTCTGAGTTCAGTGGATGCTGCAGGGGCCGGCCTCTTGCATATTAGCTAAACCGCAACTTCCATGACTGATATAACCCTCGTCGAGAGTTTAGGTACAGTCATCAAATAAGGAAACAGACCTGTGAATTTGTTAATAGTTTGAGAATAATCTATGCACATTCGTCTTTTATGATTTTCATTCTCAACAACAAGAACCTGGGCATGCCAAGGAGACTGGCTTTCTTCGATGATACCAGCAGACAGTAATTGTTCAACTTCCTGGCGAATGAATGACAATCCCTTGCTGTAGACTTAGTAGCTATGGGTTTGATATAGTCAGTAAGATTACTGAATCGACGCACAGGTTCAATATTCACCTGCGCGACACTACATATTGAAAGGGGAGGCTCAGAACCCTCGAACATTACATTAATGCTTTCGTGGTCTTTGAAAACATCGTGGCCAATGAGGACGTCGGCACATAAATTTGATAAGACTGAGAGCTTCAATTTCGGATATGAATGGTCTAGTAACTTTAGATCTGTTATTATGTAACTTTGTATGATTGCTGAGTAACTCGTCGAACTTTGCTAGCTTCTGGGATGATTGGAATTTTATACGAGGAAACAAATTCCTCAATTGCTACAAATTGCTGCTAGAACTGCCAGTATCGATCTGACAGTTGGCTTTTAGCTGTTTCCCAAAAGTTCCCTGTACAACTGCCTAGCGTAGCAGGCTAGGATTGGCAGCAATGAGTGTAGCTGCAGTATCCTGATCACTACCTATCAAGGCGAACGTAGTTTTCTTTCTGAGATTAGCTGGACAGACAATAGCAAAATGCCCTTTTCTCTGACAGGATTGACATGACGAATCACGTGCAGGACACTCAGAACGGGGGTCTCGCTTTCCCACAGAACCAACATGATTCCTGCTTGTATCTGATAGTATTATGCCTATTCAAAGCCATGATAGCTTCCTTATACTTGTCTCAGGAACTTCAGTGCTAGTGGATGCAGATGTCGAGGGATGTGAGGCATAATACTGAGCATGCCTACTACCAGATTCAATTGCTCGAGCTTTCTCTATGGCAATTTCCAAAGGGAGCGTATTATTTTCCAATAGACGTTTACGTACCTCCGCAGATGAAATACCATTTATAAACGAATCTCTAATCAAGTCAGCACGATTGCCATCTGCTGTGACAGGTTTGAAGTTGCATTCCTTACTAAGAGTTTTGAGTGCTTGCACATATTGATCGATAGATTCATCAGCTTGCTGCTTCCTAGTCAGTAAGCAAAATCGAGCGATGACTTCGTTTTTTGGTTTAATGTAAAGATTGCTCAAGGTTTCAATAGTAGTGTAGCTAGAGCAATCGGAAATGAATTCATATACTGAATATCATAGGAAATTTATCAATAAGTTTTTCTTATTAACTTCAGGAATGTCTGGTTCTAATTCTTTTAGTAGTTTTCAAACGTCACAAACCAATGTGACCATTCTTTGCTAGCTAATGGAGCGTCTGGTAGCGTATCGAAACGACGTGGCTTCAAAGTTTTCTCCATGAATGTTCTTAACTGAATAAATTGTAATGATTCAACTCAAACGTGAGCTTTATTCAGTTAAGAACATAACATAGTTGAATAGTGAAATAATGAATTAATAGAACTAGAAAAGATGCAACCGATATCCATGACGATGTAACAATCACAACTGGAGTTAACTTCACTACACAGGGTTTTAGATTCTTCTGTGTATATTGAATCATCAGGAGCATATTCCATAGGTGTTCTCTATGCACTTCGTATTTCCCGTTGTACTCGTACCTGGGCACTATCTATGTCAGTGATTATGCCAAGCTCCTTCGTAATGGCATCATAAATTGACAGGTACCCACTACTAGGCTGTGAAATCTCAACTACATGTCAGTGTGTAAGCCACCTTCAGAGCTTCAGCAATAAAATATTTCAAGGGGAAACTGTGTGATGAGTGTTGCATGCGTCTTTCCTGCGTATATCTTTGAGTAAAGTGTCGAAATGGATTCAACAGTGACCACGTTTTACCTAGACATTATTTTATTCCCAATTTAACAGAAATGTAACTCACTCAGCGCTGACAGGTTTGACTGCCTATCTAACAACTGCTACTAGTATTGTAGAAGCTACAAAGGAACAGAACATAGTTTCTTGATTCGTTCGGTCTTGATTAGGGTGGGTTAGTCAGTTTATGAAAACCAACTTTTATTTTCAACTGCAGTTCTATCAGCATAGAATTGGCTCATGCAATTCTTGCAAAATCTACCTTACCCTAACATTGGATGGTAATCTGGACAGTATGGAAGGAAGCGCCATTTAACGAACACTTTAAAATACCAAGCATGTATGATAATAATGTAAGCACAAATCATACTGGGTTGTACTGCAGCGCAGTAACGTAGGCTTGTACGGCTTGTTCCATGTCTCCCGCAGCAACTAGAGCAGCTGCAAGATTGATATACCCATCGATGAAATCTGGTTTCAGTCGTACAGCGTGCCTGTAGTTGTCCAGAGCTTCTTGGAGTTGACCACGCTCTTTAAAAACATTCCCCAAGTTGCTGTAAGCTTCAGCAAGAAGCGGATTTTGTTTAATAGCGAGTGTGCTGAAGTGTGCAGACCTGAAACAATCCAAAGACACTGATCATATTGTACATGATTGTTGTATCTCAAGTTTGCATTCGTGTCTATTGAGAATACGACAGGGAATAAGCCAAACGGCAGATTTTTTCTTCACTTCTATAAAAATAACAGTTTTTCGAAAGCACCAATTCGAATTCCACCATTGAATGTTCACAATGTCTGCCATTGGTTGTTGATGGCTGGCAGCTCCTTTTAGCGAGATATCGTCCAACCTACAAAAACAGCAACCCTTTCATGTGGCAATCCCACCTTAGGATGGTTGGGAGGCACTAGCACAAGTATGCACAGTGAAATCACTTATTTCCCTTCCATTCAGGGTTCTGAGCTAAACATAATTCAAGTCCCAACACAGCTTTGCTTAGGTTAATATAAATTATTTTAGATGGAATATTAAACGCATGCTCTATTCACTGTACAGGGGTTTACTGGGAGAATAATTTAATGAATGAGAATAAGATCCTAACAACAGGAATTCATAAAACCAGTAGTGTTCCAGAAGATTCAATGTAATTTTCTCTGCCAAGATTAGATTCTTTCATTCCATTCCCAATGCAAAATCAATACAATTGAACATAAACTCACTTTTCGAGGCGCCGACACTGAAAGTGAATAGAAGATAAAAGAAGAAGGACGCCTGTGTTGTTTGTTTCCTGTCTCCACAACTGCATACAGTGGCGCTCTGCATTTTCGTAATCGCTAGCTTGGTATTCACGATGAGCCAATTCTAAGAGACCTGCAACATATTCACTATTATCAACAGTTGTCGAAAGATATTTCATGTAAAATTAAATATCCACCACGTATGAGAACAATCAATCTTTGTGTGTCATAAGGAATACAGTCCTAACTTCCACAATTCACACTCAGCAGAAATTGTGAGACAAGTAGCTACACAAAATAAACTAAACCGTCAATATCACAGTTTTCCTCGCATCCTGTTGAATTCAACTTCATTCAACGAATTCCAACAGAATAGTTCATGAGGACCAACAGGAGGGTGGTAATAGGAAAACACTACTCCCCCCTCCCGATCGCCAATCCTAATCGTTTGATGTTTGTGAGAAATACCAAAAATAAATGTTGGCACATTCAAGAAGATCTCATTCTCTGACACGTTTTGGCTGATACAATCACCTAACAGATGATCACGCGTCAGTTCGAACACAATAGGGATAAAATTGCATAAACTGGACTGAAGAGGTTCACGAGTACAGTTCAAGGCAAAATATCTGGTGCGTTGCAACACACAACTTTCCATAGCACTACGCCAATTCACTTTCTATATGGCTTAGTCTACTTAATCAATTCATTTACCACTCATTTCATTTGAACTTGATCAAACAACGCTTTACAGCAGCATGAAGCGACAGCGCTTGCAGCTCCAGAATTTATTGTGCTGCTCGTACTCATTCCAGGACCATTATTGAGCAATTGGTTCATAGATAATTGATTAGGCTGTAAATACAAATTTTTTGAAGAAGGATAGTAATTACTTTTGCAGAGTTATTGGGTAAAAATGTTTTGAACTGGTAGTTAGCGAAAAGGCAGTAGTTGAAATTCAGGAATTTCTGGATTGACCCCCATGTATTTCATGAGCGTTTTTAAACACTCGCCCTTTAGGTATTGAATTGGACTACAATACCAATTTTGTTCAACATTCTTGGGGAGTTTATAAGGAAAAAACTGCGCTAAAAACGCTGTTCGTCGAAAAGTTTGATAATTTATTGTGCTGCTCTCGTCATTTACCCACAAATGGGAATTTTATGGTATAATTGCCTTATTTAGAGCTATCAATATAAAAAATTGAATCAAAATCGTTAGAGCCGTTTTTGAGAAAAAAAATTGGGGTTTTGATCACTATCATAACTACAGGTAACTTTCGGTGGATTTTGCTCAGACCCTTATTTTTGCGTCCCATGGTAATCTGTAGGCTAAGCATCAAGTTTCAGCAGATTTGGTACGATTGTTTCCTCTAAAAACCGCGCTAAAATCGAATTCGTCGAAAGTTTTGGTAATTTATTGTGCTGCTCCCCCCGCTGATGATGCAGCAGCTGATCCATTACTGCAGAAGGGAAGACCTTCAGTTGATTGTCGGGTGCGACGCCAATGCACATAACACGGCATGGGGCAGCACAGACACAAATGAAAGAGGTGAGTCCCTTCTTGACTACTTACTGTGCAATGAAATGGTGGTGGTTAATAGAGGGAGCACGCCAACTTTTGTTACACGCAGGCGGAGGGAGGTGCTGGACATCACGGTCTCAAGTACCTTCTATGCCAGCAGAATAACAGATTGGCATGTCTCTGGGGAAACTTCAATGTCTGACCACCGGATGGTGAGGTTCAGGCTGCGGTTCCCTGATAGCGTGACGGAGACATATCGGAACACCAAGAACACGGATTGGGTTCTGTACAGCAGTGTGTTGGCCTCCAGTTTGGAGAGCTACAGCTGTGAAATGCAAACTGTCGAAGGTGTAGAAAGGGCGACAAGGGAGATCTGCACAGCTATGGTAGAGGCGTATGAAGAAAGCTGCGAGTTGAAAACCCGAAGATCCAATAGGGAGGTTCCTTGGTGGAACAAGGAACTGGAAAGGCTTTGGAAGGAAACGAGGAGGCTCTTTAACAGAGCAAAAAAGAAGGGTGAGTGGGACGCATATAGAGGTTCCCTCACAGCGTACAATAAAGCCCTTAGACAGGCTAAAAGGAAATCCTGGAGAGACTTCTGTGGGGGCATGAAAGACTTGTCTACCATGTCCAAGGTACAGAAGATCCTCTCTAGAGAAGAGAGGCCGCAAATCGGTTTTCTCCTGAAGGCAGGGGGAACATACACAAGGGGCAGCAAGGAGACCTTGGAGGAGCTACTGACAGCTCACTTCCCAGGGTCTCAAAGCCTGCAGTGGGGAGATAGCCACCACCATCAGCTGAGCGCCAATGGGGGTACCTGTCATGGGCAATCAAGGAACCCACTGCTAGCTGCAGCCTCCAGAGAAATGTTCACACTTAATAAGGTTAAATGGGCTATTGGTTCATTTAAACCTTACAAGGCGCCAGGTGCGGATGGGATCTTCCCAGCCATGTTGCAGCATGGTAGGGAGGCTCTGGGTCTGATACTGGTGAGGCTTTTCAGGGCGAGCTATGTCCTTGGGTACATACCCACCATGTGGAGGAAGGTGAAGGTGGTCTTTATACCAAAGCCGGGTGGCTCCTCAGCCCTGGCTAAGGGCTACCGCCCCATCAGTCTCATGTCCTTCGTGTTGAAAACAATGGAGAAGATAGTGTGCCTATCAATAAAGGAGTACTATCTTACTCAGAACCCCATTCGGAGTTCCCAGCATGCCTATCAGAGGGGGAGATCCACTGAGACTGCTCTGAACGAACTGGCAACAGTGCTGGAGGATACTCTGAGATCCGGAGAGATTGCGCTGTGCTGCTTTCTGGATATTGGGGGGGCTTTCGACAATACGTCGTATGCCTCAATTACGGCTGCGGCTCGTAGGAAGGGAGTAGATCCTTACCTAATCTCTTGGACCAACGAGATGCTGAGTAGCAGGGCGGTCTTCTCGGAGTTGGGGGGAGAGACACTCTCTGTGGTGCCCACCAGGGGATGCCCACAGGGGGGGGGGTGCTCTCCCCTCTCCTCTGGTTACTAGTATCTGATACCCTTCTTGAGCTGCTGGAGGAGGAGGGCTACAAGGTAATAGGATACGCGGATGACCTGGTAATTATAGTCAGGGGTAAATTCGCGAGTGTAATCAGTGAATGCATGCAGCATGCACTGAATACCCTACAGACATAGTGCAATGGGCAAGGACTGTTTGTCAATCCAGACAAAACGAGCCTGATCCCATTCACCAGAAGGCGCAGCCTTACGCTGCGGGAACTCAGGCTGGGTGGCAAGGTGGTGAAGATCCAGCATGAGATCAAGTACTTGGGAGTCTTTCTTGATGGTAAGCTCTCTTGGGCCACACACGTGAAAAAAGCCTTACAGCGGGCGTCGGTGGCGATGTGGGCAGCTCAAAGAATGGTGGGGAAGACATGGGGGCTGAGGCCTGGGATGATCCGGTGGTTGTACACTGCGGTTCTTAGGCCTGTAGTCACCTATGGAGCCTTGATCTGGTGGACTAGGGTGGAAAACAAAACAGTGCAGTTGCAGCTAAATAAACTGCAGCGTAGGGCGTGTCTAGCCATTACAGGCTGTATGACAACATGCCCTACAGCTGCACTGGAGGTCTTGCTAGATTTATCTCCACTCCACATACATGTTAAAAGGATGGCGTTCCTCCAGGCTGCGCGTATGTTGGAGTTGGGTCTGATCATGCGGGGGAGGAGGAGTTCCTGCCACTTGATCCTTGACAAGGTGAAGGTGGGGGGGCCTGAACTGCATGTGGTAGACTCAATGCCCGCGAGGTTCAACTTCACGCTACCCTTTCGGATACTCATTCATGAACGATCCAGGTGGGTAGGGGGAGCTCCCGCTTTCGAAGCTGGGGCCCTGGTATACTACACTGATGGCTCGGTGCGGGGTGGCCTTGCAGGGCAGGCATCTTTGGGCCGAGGATCAGAGCAGCGATCCCATTGGGGTCGCTGGCCACGGTGTTCCAGGCAGAGGTGGCTGCGGTGACAGTCTGTGTGCAGCGGCTGCTGCAGAGGGGACTGAAGCGGCAGAGAATCTACATCATGGTGGACAGTCAGGCCACTCTCAAGGCCTTAGCCTCATACTGTCTTACATCGTGGCAGGTGTGGGAGTGTCTGACTGGACTGAAGGCCCTGGCCGAGGACAACAGTGTAACACTGTGTTGGGTGCCAGAGCATCAGGGTATAGAGGGAAACGAACGGGCTGATAGGTTGGCTAAGAAGGGATCAGAGCAGATCCCTATTGGCCCTGAGCCCTTTGTTGGGACTACCAGGAGCCACCTACGTAGAGAGGTTGGCAAATGGGAGGACCGGTGCAGGGGCTGCCCGGCCTTAGACAGTCAAAACTCTTCATCCGGCTCTCCAGAGGGAGGTCCAAGGAGGTGCTTGCACTGGGGAGGAAGGATATGAGGATCATATGTGGCCTGTTCACAGGTCACTGTCCGCTGAGGTACCACCTTGCAAAAATTGGCAAGTGCGAGGTACAGGTATGCAGGTTCTGTGAGGTAGGGCTAGACACGGCAGAGCACGTGCTGTGCGTATGCGATGGACTCGCGGCATCGCGCCGTTCTGTGTTTGGGAGGCCCTTTCTTCAGCCCGAAGAGGTGGCAAATGCAGAACTTGCGGATATCCTCCGCTTTGTGCGGGGGTGGTGGGGGCGCATAGGTGACGTCACACCAAGTGAGACCAGTGCCGTGGGGCCTGGGGGTGGTGCAGGTGGGCCATGATCCGAGTATCATGGACGCCCTTACAATAGGCCCGTTTGTGGCTGCAGTAAGGGTATTGCCTGCATCCACCCTTTATTTAAAAAAAAAAAGAAAAAAAAAGCATCAAGTTTCAGCAGATTTGGTACGATTGTTTCCTCTAAAAACCGCGCTAAAATCGAATTCGTCGAAAGTTTTGGTAATTAATGGTGCTGCTCTCGTCATTTTCCCACAAATGAGAATTTTATAGGATAAATTGCACTATTGAGAGTTATCAATATCAAAAATTTAATCAAAATCGTTAGAGCCGTTTTTTAGAAAAAAAATATTTGGTGTTTTGATCACTATGATAACTATAGTTAACTTTCGGTGGATGTTGCTCACACCCTTATTTTGCGTCCCATAGTAACCTGCGGGCTAGATATCAAGTTTGAGCTGATTTGATACGGGCGTTTTCTCTAAAAACACAGACACACATACACACACAGACCATTTTCCCAGTGTTTTTCGGACTCAGGAGGGTCTGAAACGTAAAGATCTGAAGAAAACTCAATTTTTTTTCAACCGATTACATAACTTTCCTTTCTACTTTGTAGAGCCAAGGAAAGTAAAACGTTTTCAATAACCATTCATTGTATAAGTTCATGATAAAAGCTTCTAGTAACAGTAGAGACCGATTGACCAAACCTTAACAAATTATGGCAAAACGTGAAAATGAATACATAACGGTAGGTGAAATGCACTTGAAAAGTAATGAAAGTCACCCCTACTAATAACGGTTGCGATAGATTAAATATCTGGTGCGTAGCAACACACAACTTTCTGTCGCCCCTTTAAGTTCGACACATTTTGATTTTTATCTCTGTTCAATGGACCGTCACAGGAACATTTATTGAAAAGAATATGTAGGAATTAACTATTCGAAAACATCCTGTGAGTTTGGTGAAAATCGCTGAAGCCGTTTTGCCAAAAAGCGTAAAAAACCTATTTTAGCTTCAGGGGCCCATATCTCCGTTCACCGTATTGTCATGGAGATATGTATAGAGAAGAAAAGTTAGGTATTGATTAGGAGAAGATAATTTGAAAGTTTAATTAAAATCGTTAGAGCCGTTTTCGAGAAAAATGCGAAAAACCGTAGTTTTTGGTACATTTTCGTCCCCCTCACCCCTTCCCACCGGCCGAAATCGTCCATAACCTTATTTTGGTGTCTACAAAAAATAATGAACAAAACAAAAGAGAACCAGCTCAATCGGATCAGTCGTTCTCCTGCAAATCGACCTAGACACACACACACACACACACACACACACAGGTCTGTTTCTTTATTTGATGACTGTACCTAAACCCTCGACGAGGGTTATATCAGTCATAGAAGTTGCGGTTTCGCTAATATGCAAGAGGCCGGCCCCTGCAGCATCCACCGAACTCAGACCTGTGGAGATACGGCAGGTATTTGGTCGTTAGCCAGTCTCACCGTAGAGAGCTGTTGCCCGTGTGTTACCGCGCGGAGGTGACCACCTGAGGAATCCCGTACCATCTGGGAGTAGTTCTTAATCTGGTTCCCTACCTGATCTTACTGTTTACTTGGGTGGCAAGTTTCAAAAGGACTGATCAACTATAACCACGTTTCTTAGCCATTACCTTCTTTGCGAACTTTGCAAAATGATTATAGGCTTCCTTTGTAGCAGTCAAAGCTGCTAAGTTCGTTTGCCCTCCCAACAACCGTCGCTCACTGTTGTAGAAACTACAGTGGAGCAGCACATGGTTTCTTGTTTCCTCCGCACTGGAGGCACAAGACGTGCATAATGGAGAGTCTTTCAGAGAAAAGAAGTGAGGCCGCGCATTGAAGTCACCATGTCCCGTGAGGAACTGGCTCGTCCAGTGGTCTGGCTCAACCCATTTTCTAGAAAGACGTTCACGGATGTTGGGGAAGACCTCATACGTATCACGTCCCTTTGACGAGGATTCCCATCTCGCTTGCCATTTCTCTAGAGCCCATTCATCGATGGCGGCAAGTTTCTGTTCTGTGGTGAGATCCGCACGGAGTTCAGCCCAATGCGGGGGAAGCTCCCGTTTCACTCTCCACTTGTCAATCATGCACTCAACAGCCAAATCAACTGGTAACTGACCAGTGATCACCTGGAGTGCTTCTGTTGATACAGTCTTGTAGGCCTTGGTGATCCACAGGAGCGCAGCTCTCTGGGATTGGGCCAATACTCTCTTTTGATTGACTGTTAGTTTGCTACCCCAGACAACGGGGCAGTAGCCAATCACACCTAAATAAATGGCCTTATACATGAGGATGGTGTCATAGTAACACACACCCCAAGTGGCCTTAGTAATGGCACGCAGTGAGGCAAACCTTGCAATGGTAGTGCCTTTAAGGGACTGGAGGTGTTGGTTGAAACCCCACCTCTCACCTATATTCACTCCTGAATACTTGACGTGCTTTTCAAGAGGGAGCCTGTGGCCGCCAAATCGTATTGTGGGTGGATTATTCACTTTCCCCTTCAAGAGGATTAGCTGGGTTTTTTTCCTCAGCCACCTGCATCTTGACGAGCTCGCACCATTGGTTGACAGTGCGGAGCACGTGGTGGGATTTTTCTTCAATTTGGCGGACTGACTCTGCAAAGATCACCACAGTCAAGTCATCCACGTAGGCATATAGCTCGCAGTCAGTCTCCATGAGTCTCCTGAGACTACCTTCGAAGAAGGCATTCCTGAGTGCGGGTCCAAGGACCGAGCCCTGTGGGCACCCCTTCTCAATCCTACTCTGAACGGACAGATGTCTGCATTCGATCGTAGCAGTTCTGTCTGTCAGATAACTTCTGACGAGCAAGTACAGGTTGCAGAGGATTCCACTACCTTTCAGGTCATCAAGGAGCGCCAGCCACCAAAGGTTGTCAAATGCTCCCCTGATGTCAACTGCGAAGACATACTTAGCGAGTGCCAGCAGGGACACACGCCGAATCTCGACAATGACATCCTGCGTGGACCTTCCTTTGGTACACCCGTATTGCCTGCCTGTGAGGTTGCGGCCAAAGACTCCTTCGAGGGACTGCAACATCAAGATTTCTAGTGTTTTGCCTAATATGGAAAGAAGGCTGAGTGGTCTCCATGATCGCGGGTCTGACTGATTGCGGTCGCCCCCCTTTTGAAGGGTGACAACGCGCGCAGTCTTCCACTGAGTGGGGAACTGTCCGACCTGCAGACAGTCATTAAATAAATTAAGGAGGCCGCTGGAGATTGTCCACTCAGCCTTCCTTAGCATATTGCTTTCTATTTTATCTGGCCCAGGAGATTTGTTGGGCTTTAAGGTCGCAAGGGCCCTGCCGAGGTCGCCTGTTGTCCACAGTGGGATGTCGGGCTCGTTCGGAGGGTCCATGATCAGCTCCCTTGCTGCCCTCTGGGCTTCAGTGTCTCGAGCTACTTGGTCATCTGGGAACGCCTTCTCAAGGAGGGTTTCCAGTGAACTTTCGATGCTGCAGGCCCAGCCTGACTCATTTTGCATCACAGCTAAGACCTGCTCTACGTTTGCTTTACCTATGGAGGACTTGTAATGTCTGCCCCAGGGGTTCTCAGAGCTCTCCGCTTCCACAAAATTTCGCCAGCCTTGCCGTTTGGCTCGTTTGATGGCGCGGTGGAAGGCTTTCTTCTCTTGGATGAAGGCAGTTCGGAGTGTTGCTCTGGCATCAGGGTCACGAGTGTTTTGGTACATCCTTCTGGCTCTATTTACACTATGCTTGAGGGGATTAAGTTCCTCAGTCCACCATGGGACTTTGATCGCCCTGTGCTTCTGTTGGCCTAGTACAGAGAGCCCAGTAGAGTGCAGTGCTGTGGTCAATATGTCCACTTTGCTGTCCACCTCTTCAGGTGTGGATGCTTGCGCTATTAGGTCGGTGTCTGCAGCACGCAGTTCACCTTCCAGTACCCTACAGAATTGTGGCCAGTCAGCATTTTTTGTGCGGAATCGCTTTTCACGTGTGTCTTTGCAAAGGATGTTGTTATCCGTGATGGCAAAGTCAATAACCATGTGATCGCTCTGCGTTGCACCTGGTACGACTCGCCAACCCTGCAATTTGAGTAGCAGGGCGTGAGACACGGCTGTGACATCTATACACGACCTTCCTCCCGGACCATCATAGGTCGCCTCAGTCATGGGGTCGTTGGCAACAACCAAGTTGTACCTGGTGAGCAGCTCTATATACGCCTCGCCCGCCCCATCCAGGGTTGGGGATCCCCACAATGGTGATCTGGCGTTTGCATCAGCACAAACTATGCAGGGTCGTCCTGATAGGCCTGCTAGAGCCCGCTCCAGTGGTTGAAGGCTGTTGGCAACTGGTGCGCCGAATTGCCTGTAGAATGATATTACAACCAGCTCAAAGCCACAGGCTCGGATGAGCACAGCGGCCAAGTGCTGGCTGTTCAGGTGAGTGAGCGCGAGCATGTCAATGGACGGGTCAATGCAGGCCACTGCTGCCTTGGCTCCCGTTCTTGCTCCAGCCACCACTCGTGCCTGCGATCCCAGACCAAGAGTTTTGGATCCTATGTACGGTTCCTGTATGGCGAGAACACTGCAGCGTTCCTTGAGTGCATTTTGCAGCAACTCAGCCATAACTGGGGAACTCTTATTTGTGTTGTGCTGAAGGATTCGAACTGTTTTTGACATATTCATAATCCACTCGTGACTCCTGGAGGGCAATCGCTCGCTGACGAATGGTACAGCGTGCGTCTCGTGTAGAGTGTGCGACCTGTTGGATTTTGCGTTCGACGCAATTGGCACACTTGAGGGGAGCATCGCGCTTGCATTCCTTACTCAGATGTGGCAAGGCGCACCAGGCGAACACAACAGGTCTTGTACAGGCCACTGCCAGGTGGCCATAGCGCTGGCATTTGTAGCACTGAGTGGGGGCTTGGTAATTTCGTATGGCGCACCGCTGCCAGGCTATTTGGAGGTGCCTTGCCCCCTCTAGTTTTTTGTACAGGCTGGGTGATACCTGTATCACCCAATCCTTCTGTCTGCCACGCTTTTTGGTGAAGAGAGGCCTGACGTCCTGCGGCTGCAAGCCTAACGCAGGGTTGTGTTCAACAACTTGTTGGGCCAAGTCCTCTTTTTGTAGGTCAGTCCGCACGTCGCACAATAGCAGGCGTGGGAAACGACCCAGGGGGGCTGCACTTGGAGCTTCAACTCCTTTTTTGTGGAAATGTGGCTCGTGAGTGCCTTGGCCATTTCTGGCGTTTCCGTCACAATGACGGCGCCACCTCCTACTGCGTGCGGATGTCCAGCACTCGGACACTTAGAGCTTGGAGGTCCGTAGTAGGGACACCCCGCATAAGCGCTTCCATTGCATCAGGGTTGGAGTGACCAGCCTCTCCTTCCTCACATGTCCGCCTAACCACTACCACGTTTTGTCGCGGGTTTTTAGGGGGGAGTTTGGCATGCGGTGGAGGCTTTTTATTTCTGTTTTTATTTTTATTTCTGCCGTTGTTTTTGGGCGGAGGCGTAGGCGCCCCGCTGCCGCATATGAGGGGCCTGGGGTACTACCCGGGCTCATTGAAGCTCATTGAGTTTGGGGGGCTGGTGGCACTGGCTGCTGGGCAATTGCCCTACGCAGCTCTTCCCTCACGACAGCCGCCACAGTTTCCCGCAGGGGGGGGGGGGGAGTGGCAGGGGGCGATGTCGTTGGGGGGGCATTAGCTTTTATAGCCAGCTTCGGAATTTCGAAGAGGCAACTAGTGACGAGGTCCCGCATAGGTCCTGTCGCGTTGACCCTCATCCGTGCCAGCTGGCCATGGATGATTTGGACATATGCACAAATCTGCTCCATGTCCGACAGATTAGGGTCCACGGTGTGTCGTGTGCTTGTAGTAGCCGGGTTGCCCGGGCCTTTCCGCCCTTGTTTGTTTGGACGACGAGTAGATTGCTCATCGTCCGAAGAGGGAGGGGTCGAGCTTGGTGAGCCCGAGGAAGAGGCGCAGGTGGCGTTTTTATTACCTGTTATTGTTTTATGTGACTTTGTCATTTTATTTTTACTGATATGGGGGGGGGGGGATTAAAGAAGCAGACTGGTGTAGTGTATCCTTGTGAGTTCATTTGTTGTGTGTGTTAGTGGTATGAGCGAGAGGTGCTCGAGGCAGTGTCCTGGAAGCTCCCCCTCAGGCATATTGATTCTAGCCCCTTTCGCTGGTCCATTGAGGGTCAAAGGGAGGCCCCCACATGCGCCGCAGCTGCCAGTCCGGCCACCCACCGGGACTAAGACGCATGAGGGATTGTTCACCTGCTGCTCAGAGTCAGCCCTCAGCCACTGGTGATGTTGTGAGCGGGAGCTATCAGCCGCCCCAGGAACGCTCAAACCTGGTTTTTCCCCCTCCTCATTCCGAAGGCCGCACCTATAAAGGGGATCGCTCAAAGTTGTTAGTGAGCTACTTCCAGGACTGTCTTTCGCTCATTATGTGTGTTCTAAGTCAATGTGTTCTGCCACGCAAGCCGTTGCAGTGTATTTTGTATCTGGAATATGTTGTGTATGTCAGTGTCGTGAGCTTTAAGCCCCTTTAAGGCCGGATTTAACGGCCACGCAGAGGATACGGCAGGAGAATTCTGTCCCCCTTCCTGCGGGGGGTGTGTTCTGCGATCCCAGCTCAAGGTAGGGGGTTCCCAGTGTGTCATGTATGTGAATGAAGTGTAGGTTGTGTCCCTTTTAGTCTGGCTTATACGAACACGCAGGGAGTACGGCAGTGGAATTCTGCACCCCCAACTGCAGGGTGAGCACAGTGTGGCGACAGAGTACACTGTGACGCCCAGCCACAGTTAAGCCTCGTTGGATGTAATCCTGCGGGGACCTCGTAGAGGTGAGGTTGTCTTTCAAGCTGGACCCACCCGGCTGTCCCTTTTAGTCGGCTCATACGACACGCAGGGAATACGCCAGCGGTATTCTGGACCCCCGACTGCAGGGTGAACACACACACACACACACACGCGCACGCCGAAATTAGGTTTTGGTTTATTATTCATTCTGAATAATAACCCTATGTTTTCGGTCACGAAAAATTTTTTACAACCCCCCCTCAAAATTTGATACTTTACGTTTCAAGACTTGGAGATTCCATATTTGCAATGTCCGTCTGCCGTCCGGGCCGTGTTGTGCCTTTAACATGGTCTAAAAAATTCGTTCTTTCGCCCAAAAATCCGATTTGGTATCTAGTTGTGCCCGCCATCTCGACAATCCAATCGGACAAAGCCCGTGGTTGTAATGGGCAAAAAACGGTTAAAAAAATTAACGAAACGCAGTACAACGAGGGAGCTACAGCGTTTCGTCGTTTGAACTCCCTCCCGCCCCGCCTGTCTCATTAAAAAAGGAACCGCTCTCGAGGCGGAAGAGGGAGGAAGGCACGCTGAGTTGGTGTAAGAGGGAGGAAGGCACACTGGGGTGGTGCTAGTAGTGAGGAAGGCACACTGGGGTGGTGCAAGAGGGAGGAGGAAGGCACACTGGGGTGGTGCAAGAGGGAGGAGGAAGGCACACTGGGGTGGTGCAAGAGGGAGGAGGAAGGCACACTGGGGTGGTGCAAGAGGGAGGAAGGCACACTGGGGTGGTGCAAGAGGGAGGAGGAAGGCACACTGGGGTGGTGCAAGAGGGAGGAAGGCACACTGAGGTGGTGCAAGAGGGAGGAAGGCACACTGAGGTGGTGCAAGAGGGAGGAAGGCACACTGAGGTGGTGCAAGAGGGAGGAAGGCACGCTTGGGTGGTGCAAATAGGGAGGAAGGCACACTAGGGTGGTGCAAATAGGGAGGAAGGCACGCTAGGGTGGTGCAAATAGGGAGGAAGGCACGCTTCAGTGGTGCAGGTGGCGCTAGTGCATGTATGAGAATGCACACAGCAGTTGGGTAAATAGGGGAAAGCACATTGAAAGGGGCGATAGGGGCAATGCAGCGAGGTGGTGCAAATGGGGCTAACACTCTGGGGCAGTGAGAAGGAGAAAGCGTATGGGAGTGGTGCAAAATGGCACGTGCAGTGAGTAAAGGGTATGATTTGGGGCATGGGATTATGAGGCGAGACCTAGTCCTGTCCTGGGTGAATGCTCAGTGATACGAGGGATGATTACAATTCTGAGGTCGAGAAGGTAAGAAATGCTGCTAGGATAGAGCAGTGAGTAAGGTGGGAGGGTGAGGCAAGATGACAGGGTGCAAGAGAAACAGGATGTGAGGGCATAAGGCATTGTGAGGTTTGCACTATTAAGGAAGGATGCGAGCTGAGTGAAATTGTACCGGAGAGAAACGGATAGGGTTTAGGAAAACTACAGTTAGGGTTTGGAGAAGTGGGATGTAAAGACATGAAGGGCGTTGGGGCATGGGGAGCTAGTGATCAGGGCGACGCTTAGCTATGGGAGCAGAAAACAAGAAGGAGGATGAGACGAAAGCAGGTGTAATTAAACTATGTGAATGTAGTAAGGTAGTCAAAGGGGCCTTGGCGATGGCACTTGAATTTTGGGGTGATCAGGTGTGGAAGGTAGAAAGGGTAGAGGGAAGCTGTGCTGGTGTAGCATTGAAGGAACTGAATGTTAGGGTAAGATGGTGTGGGTTGTGGTAGGGTATAGCAGTTGGGGTTTAGATAAGGTAGGATGTGAAGACCTAAATGGCGTTGGGGCATGGGGTACTATGGATGAGGGCTGAGTTGAGTCGTAGGGGCGGAAAACCAGGTGGAAGGATGAGACAAAAGAAGGTGTAGATGATCTATGTGAATTTAGTGAGATGGTCAAAGGGGGCTTGGTGACAGCACTTAAAACTTTGGAATGTGGGCACGAGGTTCTGAGAGCAAATGTTTGTGTTGAGAGACTCGAAACACCAATACAATGCTTTTGTTCTGTGTGGGGGTGTGGATGCACATGTAGGAAAATGGCTGTGAGTTGTGTGATTCAAATGAGGATATGAGTGGAGCTGAGGCGTGACATATATAAAGGCCATTGGTGGATAGGGTGCGAGTAATGAAGGCTGAATAGTGTTGCAGGAGCAGAGTAACAGGTAGGAGGAAGAGACAAAGGGGTGTGGAGGCAAACTGTTTGATTGCAGAATGTTGGGCTTGGTGACAACACTTGGAATGCGGGTTGTAGGCACAAGGAGCTGAGAGGAAGTGTTTGTAATGAAGGCCTTGTAGAAACGATTTGAGCTCGGGCTGTGTGGAACTTTTAATGTGGGTTAGTGACTTAGGAGAATATGGTTGCGAGTTGCATAGATAAAGGTGGGAACCAAGAGGAGCTGAGGGCTGCCTCTGAAGAGGAGGAGCTGAAGGCTCGCTCCTATAATCTACTATGGGAAGCCAGTTCACGCTATTCCGAGACTTACCTTGTGTTACATTGGTCGGCGGCGATCTGAAGTTGGAAGAAGCAGACGTAGGTGGTTGACCAGCGGCGATGCGATCATTTCGAATTGGCGCTTGAATGGCGGGGCGATTTAGTGATGAGCCCAGCGAAGAGATCGTCAGGGGAGCGGCGAGTGACAGCAGCGGTGGTGATTTACTGCAGGGAGGCGAAGTTAGAGCCGGTGTGACAACGGATGGTGTCGGCGAGAGGCTGGTTGTGAGTTTCCATGTTGACGCGTGTGGAAGAGACAGAGGAGTTGCGGCGGGTGCCGGAAGACGAGAAGGCGCAGACACGATTATCTTTTCGCTGGTTGAAACGCGTAGTGAGCCTCGTGGCGTTAACGTTCGGTCCTGGATGCTCTAAAGTTAACGAAATCTGGCCCGGAGGACCAAATGTTGGGTGCACAAAAGGGGGAGTTGGGGATTGCAATAAAACTGGAACTCGGTGAGGGTGAGGAGGACTGTATTGCTGCACGTGCTTGCGGAATAGAGTAGAATTAGTATTGAGGTGAGATGGGGTACAACTGGGAGACAAGGGCAGTACTCAGAACGCGTGAACTGGCAACCGTGTGAGAGTGTGAGAAGTGACTGGGGCGGTAGTTGGAAGCGGAATGATTTTAGAAGAGCTCTGTCATCGATAGGAAAATGAAATTGGGAGAAAGAAATAAAGAAAGGGGAAAACCTAGAAAAGCGGGCTGGGGGGCCCGCAGGTGAGGGGCAGGTATGGAAATAGTTGGAAACAATTAGGCGGTTGGAGAGAAAATGACGCGGGGAAGTCCGAGGTCAAAGACTCTGACAACTTCGACGCTTTGCGTCGAACAGTAGCCATTAAATGCCTCCTCAGCCCTATACTCTTGTTATGGCATCCTCTGGGTTGTAGCTGCCCACAGGTCCACTATGCTGTTGGTATGGGCCCCACTATCAGAGCCCTTAACATACAACGACGTCAGGACCAATGTTTGTCAGGGATCAAACCGACATCCATACAGGTCTGATTCCTTGTTTGACGCCTGTTCCTAAACCCTCGACGAGCGTTAAGTCAGTCATGTAAGTTGCAGTTTCACTAATGTGCAAGAAGTTGGCCTCTGCAGCATCAACGAACTCAGACCTGCGGTCTGTGTGTTACCATTTGGAGGTGACCACCTGAGGAATCCCGCACTGTCTGGGTGGAGTTCTTAATCTGGTTTCCCACCTGATCTAACTATTTACTTGGGTGGCAAGTTTCAAATCGACAAATCAACCACATTTCCCAGCCATCACCATCTTCGCGAACCCTGCAAAATGGTTATAGCCTTGCTTTGTAGCAGTCAACGCTGTTAAACTCGTTTGCCCATCCAACAACCGTCGCTCATAGTTGTAGAAACTACAGTGGAGCAGCATGTGGTTTTGGGCCAATACTCTGTTTTGATTGACTGTTAGTTTGCTACCCCAGGCCATGGGGCAGTAGCCAATCACGCCTAGATAGATGGCCTTATACATGAGGATAGTGTCATGGTAACACACCCTAAGTGGCCTTTGTAACTGCACGCAGTGAGACAAACCTTGCAATGGTAGTGTCTGTTACCACTGGGATCAGAATGTCTCTTCCCCGGCCTCTAAAAGGTCGAGTTCAAAGAACACTTAACTTAGAATCAGTATTTTATTTACCAGGAGCAGAGGGAAATGAGACAAAATGCGAGATCTGAACTTCAAGCGTAACAGAGGAAGATTTATTGGAATTGTATAAATGAGGTTAAAATAAAGATATCCTACCTAAAGGGCCCTTAAAAATAAAGACTTAGCTTGAAAAGGAGTCCGGGGGTCATTCCAAGTATAAACGTCCAGGGATAAACGTATCCAAACCGAAACCGAAGATCTAAAGGCGATTTTGGGAAAATGAAATGGAGTCGGCGAAAACGTTTGGCGACGCGTGTAAAAATATCTGGTGCGTTGCAACACACAACTTTCCTTAGCTATACGTCAATTCACTTTGTACATGGCCAATTCGATTTAATCAATTCATTTATCACTCAGTTAATTTGAACTTGGTCAAATAACGCTTTACGGCAGCAGGAAGCGGTAGCGCTTACAGTTCCAGATTTTATTGTGCTGCTCGTACTCATTGCAGGACCCATATTGAGCAATCGGTACACAGATAATTAATGAGGCTGTAAACACGAATTTTTTGAAGTGGATAGTAATCACTTTTGTGGAGTTATTGGGTAATAACTGTTAGAACTGGTAGTAAGCGAAACGGGCGTAGTTGAAATTCAGGAATTTCTGGAGTGAGCCCCATGTATCTCATGAGCGTTTTCAAACACCCACCCTTTAGGTATTGGATTGGACAATACCAATTTTTTTTTAGCATTCTACTAACATTCCAGCGGACTTTATAAGGAAAAAACTGCGCTAAAAACGCTTTTGGTCGAAAATTTTGATAATTTATTGTGCTAACTGTAAAAATAGACAGGAGTTGTCACTTTGATCGCAAACGGGGTAATGATGGTGTCTGCGCAGCATTTCGGCACCTGCTATCTTGAAGGGGGAGGGGAAGCCTTGTTCTTTCAGTCTTGTTGTTCACCTTTCGTAAACAACAAGGTGCGAATCAACTTGAGCCAATGTTGATGGTGACCAGCTGTGAGATGCGGACGGTGACAAAGGTCAATTTAAATATAGCTCGCAGTCAGTCTCCATGAGTCTCCTGACACTACCTTCGAAGAAGGCATTCCTGAGTGCGGGTCCAAGGACCGAGCCCTGTGGGCACCCCTTCTCAATCCTTCTCTGAACGGACAGATGTCTGCATTCGATCGTAGCAGTTCTGTCTGTCAGATAACTTCTGACGAGCAAGTACAGGTTGCAGAGGATTCCACTACCTTTCAGGTCATCAAGGAGCGCCAGCCACCAAAGGTTGTCAAATGCTCCCCTGATGTCAACTGCGAAGACATACTTAGCGAGTGCCAGCAGGGAAATACGCCAAATTTCGACAATGACATCCTGCGTGGATCTTTTCTTTGGTACACCCCATTGCCTGCCATAAATTAAGGAGGCCGCTGGAGATTGTATGCTCAGCCTTCCTTAGCATATTACTTTCTATTCTACCTGGCCCAGGAGATATGTTGGGCTTTAAGGTGGCAAGGGCCCTGCCGAGGTCGCCTGTTGTCCACAATGGGATGTCGGGCTCGTTCGGAGGGTCCATGATCAACTCCCTCACTGCCCTCTGGGCTTCAGTATCTCGAGCTACTAGGTCATCAGGGAACGCCTTCTCAAGGAGGGTTTCCCGTGAACTTTCGATGCTGCAGGCCCAGCTTGACTCATTCTGCATCGCAGCCAAGACCAGCTCTACATTTGCTTTTCCTATGGAGGGCTTGTAATGTCTGCCTCAGGGTTCTCAGAGCTCTCTGCTTCCACTAAATTTCGCTGCCTTGGTGTTTGGCTCGTTTTATGGCGCGGTGGAAGGCCTTCTTCTCTTGGATGAAGGCAGTTCAGTGTGTGGCTTTGGCTTTGGCAGTGTGTTGGTACATCTTCGTGGCTCTATTTACATTTTGCATGACACGATGAAGTTTGTCAGTACATCATGCGACTTTGATTGCCCTGTGCTTCTGTTGCCCAAGTACAGAGAGCCCAGCAGAGTGCAGTGCTGTGGTAAATATGTACATTTTGCATCCCCACAATGGTGATCTGGCGTTTGCATCAGCACAGACTATGCAGGCTCGTCCTGATAGAGCCCAATCGAGTGGTTGTAGGCTGTTGGCAACTGGTGCGCCTAATTGCCTGTAAAATGATGTTACAACCAGCTCAAAGCCACAACGGCCAAGTCTGAGTGCGAGCATGTCAATGGATGGGTCTATTCAGGCCACTGGTGCCTTGGCTCCTGTTCTTGTTCCAGCCACCACTCGTGCCTGCAATCCTAGACCAGGAGTTTTGGTCCGATGTATGGATCCTGTATGGCGAGAACACTGCAGCATTTCTTGAGTGCACTTTGCAGCAACTCAGCCATAACCGGGGAACTCTTATTTGTGTTGTGCTGAGGGATTCGAACTGTTTTTAACCTATTCATAATCCACTTGTCTCCTGGAGGACGAAATTCGCAGACGAATGGTACAGCATGCGTTTCATGTTGAGTGTGGGAGCTTAGTATGTCACACCCCCGTAGTACATGGAGCTCACATAATCGATGAATCTATCAGGAGCCCCCACACCACGGAGGCAATCGGCCATGGCTTATCGTATCAAAAGCCTTGTGCAGGGCAACCATATGCAATTGCTTCTTTTTCTTACAGGCCAGGGAGAACCCTGTCTGAAGAATCGTAAGATTCTCGGCAGTACCATCTACTGGTCGGAATGCCCTCTGGACATTGCCAATGACACCAATCGCCTGGAGACGAGATGCCAGCACTTTTTGGAATCAACACAGACAAAACTGAATCGACCTGTAGCCCCCTGGCCCATCACCACTTTTCGTTGGTACAAAGACAGTTCGGGTACGTGACAATCCAGGTTTTCCCATGAAGATGATACCACAAGATTTGGAGACTTTGATGTACAAGAAGAGGTGACTTAAACAGGATATGATTTGAGTAAATAAGCGAACAAGAAGGGCACTAAAGGCGTGAAACTGGTTGTACAGGGAAGGAAGGAGAAATCCGAATTAGATGTTAATGAGAGGTGAAACAAGTGTCAATGGGAGAATTAGAGACGACTGTATCGTGAAAGGTGTTAGATGACTGGTGTTGGGGAACTGATGACGACCCACTTTTGCTAGACCTTGTAGGAGAATGAGTTTGGGAGGAGCTGCCTGTTGTGGAGAGGAATGAGAAAAAGAGGGGAGGAAATGATACTTTGGAATGTCCAGACGAAGCAGGAAATCCGTCTTCAATTGGAAATAACGGAAGGGGTGGAATTTCCATAGGTAACAATACAGGAGTTGATGATGAAGGTCTTTGGGGAAACAATGACTTCGCTGTTAATTTCGTGGGAGTGCTGTTAGGGCAGGTGCAGGAATTCTGAGGTCAAAAATACCCATAATGATTCAGCGTTTTGCATCGAACAAACCCGGCACTCATGTGCGATGTGTGTGTGTGTGATGCGTGTGTCCTTGAGGACTGAGAAACACATGATGCTGGTTAAGGACTCCCTAGAGGGAGCAGGGGCCTCTGCATACTCTTCAGGAATGTGTCTGAGGCTTCCAAAATGCTACAAACTCCTGAAGAGTAGGCAGAACATTGCCATGCCTGCACCTGTCCAGCACTTCTACCCGGATACCTCCTCCACAACTTCTCCTCCACCCGCCTCATCCTTTTAGCTGCCCTACCCTACGACCACTTGCAGGGGGCAGATTCGAGAAGTGCCGGCTGGATCTTGACATGCTCGCACCATTGGGTGTGGAGAATATGACGGGTTTTTTCTTCAATCTGGCAGATTGGCTCTACAAAGCTCAGCACAGTCAAGTCATCCACATAAGCATACAGCAAGCAGTCAGTCTCCAAGAGCCTCCTGAGAAAACCTTTGAAGAAGGCATTCCTGAGTGCTGGTCCAAGGGCCTAGCTCTGAGGGCCCCCCTTCCAAAAGTTGTAAAAAGCTCCCCTGATGTCAATCAGAACTGCTACGACGTACTTAGCCGAATCAAGATTTATAATGTTTTGCCTGCTCTGGCATCAGGGTCACGAATGTGTTGGTACATCTTACTGGCAATATTTACCCTTTGCTTCAGGGGATTAAGTTCGTCAGTCCTGTGCTTCTGTTGCCCAAGTACAGAGAGCCCAGCAGAGTGCAGTGCTGTGTAAATATCTCCACTTTGCTGTCCACCTCTTTAGGTGTGGCATCTTGCACTATTAGGTTGGTGTCAGCAGCCCACTGATCCCCCTCCAGTGCAGGGTAAGCACAGTGTGGCGACAGAGAATACTGTGACACCCAGTCACAGTTAAGCCTCGTAGAGGTGAGGTTGTCGTTCCGGCTGGGCCCACGTGGCTGTCCCTTTTAGTCGGCTCATATGACACACAGGTACGGGATATGGTAGCGGTATTCTGGACCCCTGACTGCAGGGTGAAAAGGTTGTTAACACTCCCCTGATGTCAATCGGAACAGCTATGACATACTTAGCCAGCGCCAGCTGGGAAACATGGCGAATTTCGACAATGACATCCTGTGTGGACCTTCCTTTGGTACACCCGTATTGTCTGCCAAAGACTTCTTCGAAGGACTGCAACATCATGATTTCTGATGTTCTGCCTAGTATGGAAAGAAGGCTGAGCAGTCTCCATGATCCCGGGTCTGACTAATTGTGTTCCACTCGAAGAGTGACGATACGAGAGTGAATTGTGTAGTACCCTACAGAATTATGGCCAGTCAGCATTTTTTGTGCGGAATCGCTTTTCACCAGCCCCACCCGCCAGCTCGACTCGCAATGTTGTGTCAATTGCCTGGAATTTGTAATTTTCGTCATTTCATATCGTGAACGGGCATTTTTCGATGCTGAATCGAATGGGATGGATCCCGGAAGTGTGAGACTAGGCTCTTCAAGGGAATAATAAACCGTTGTATAATAATTTGCAGGTTTTCATTTGTATCGAAGATCTTTGATATTGCAATTTCTATTTCTTAAATGTTTCCTGCGTTTAAATCAAATGGAAACGATTTCTCCTCATTTCTTCTCTCCTCTGTTTTCATTAGATACGATCTCAGTTGGTTCAGTCTGCATATGACTTCTCCTTTCATTCTCATATTAGTAGTTATCCATACAGATTGTCCCGGTTGGAGCTGGGATAACTCCATATTGCTCCATGCCGACAATCAAAATTTCTTTTTGATTTTAAGCATATGTGTTTTTCCTTATTCGTTAAAACCTCATTCTCAGGCTGTTTTGGTACCAAGTTTTCCATAGCGATTGGCACAGTCGTCCTTAGCTTTCTCCTCATTAATAGCTTTGATAGGTTGAACCGTTCTCTAACGAAGTAGAAGTATACTTCATGATGGATTCGTCCATGTCCTCACATTTTAAAAGAAAGTTTTTAGCATTGTGAACTTCAGATTCAATTAAACCGCTTGACTGAGGGAAAGCTGGACTACTGGTAAGATGTTCGAATCTTTACCTTTTAGCAAACGTTTTGAAATTGTTGTTGTTGACAGGTTGCCGTTGTATGATCTAATTCAGTGTGGAACGCCGTTTCCTGAAAAACATTTCTTCAGAGTGTCAACGATAGTCTGTGTCTTAGACAATGCTACTGCCACAACTTCTACGCCAACAAGAGACCACGCAAGAGATGGAAATGTCCTTGTCCTCCTGTAAATTTCCGACGTTCGCAGCAACAACCCTTGTTCCACTTTCCAGCGTCGAATGGACAACTCGTTCAGAGGTCTGAACTTTGTTGGGTACTTCATAGAAGACCTTCCCATCTACTCTCAGTTGCATGATGAACGCCTTCAGCATCTTCCGTCTTCGAGATTCTACGAGACAATTGGCTCACCATCAACGCAAAAAAGTCGCAATTTGGTCAATTTGAGGTGACCTATCTTGGCTACACCGTCAACGTAAGTGGCCCACCTGGTACTCACTAGCTGACCGCATCCAGGCCATCGCCGATTAGCCAAGGCATGAGACGATCAGTGACCTGCATCGGTTTCTTGGGATGACCAACTACTATCGCAAATCAATCCTGGAAGCATCCCAAATCCAGGCACCACTAACTTCCTCAAAAATGCAAAGAAAAGGGACAAAAATAAAGTTCACTGGACTCCAGCAGCTGCTGAAGCTTTTGAAGCCTGTAAGCATGGTGTCACACAAGACACGCGAAAAGCCTTTCTCTCACCTTCTTCCCGCCTTACTCTGAGAACTGATGCCTCAGACACAGCCATTGGGGACACTCTTGAACAACTTCAAAATAACGCCTGGCAACCTGGCCTTCTTCTCGTGGAAGTACCGCGCCTTCTTATGTGGGTACCTGAGCCCAGTGGAAACCAGGTACAGTCCATATGACTGGGAACTCTAGGCACACTTCCTCCTACCCAGACTCTACGAGTGCAGACGTGGGCCCTTAGGCCTTTGGAGTTTCTGAATGCCCGGCCACAGTACTGGCACAGGCAGTCATCCATCGTGGTGGAGATGGAGGAAGGGTAAGAGAATTAACACACATGGACCACCCAGCGAAATTACGTTTTTTAGACTCAGTAGGCATCAAAACATCAAGATCACAAAAATACCCAACTTTTTTTGACACTTTTACAATATGTTACAGGGGGAAATCATATTGAAAGCGGTATCGCACTAAGAGAGTTGGAAAGTTATTACGATATCAAGCCGAATGCAATTCGAACAAGGAATGGAAATTTGTGAATTACATTCGGAGATGTTTTACCACCACAAACTGGGAACTGGGTGGGAGCGAACGCTAGCGCAGACTACACAGCGACGAGGGAACTGGCTCGGTTACAACTGACAGCAGCGAAGTCTCGAGTGAATCGGGGCATTTGAGGTGCCCAGTCAGCATATAAGTTAGGTAACGTAAATTGTGGAGGTGTCCCTTTTTAAATTGTGGAGTTGCTAAAATCCCCTCCTGGTCGCGCCCCACGTACCGTGAGACGCGACGACAAAACTCAGTCTTCGTCGAATGTCTGTTGTGCGCTTCTCGCTCTCCTCCGATTTATCCGTGTACCCAGTCAAAAGGTATCAATAAAATTATAACAATTTTTAAAAACGGATTTTTCGCCTTCCCACACACACTGGCGCAGTCAGTTCCGCGCCTTCCCACACTTAACTGACACACGAAACACGAAATTTGCGAACGAATATCGCAAAAGTTTCGACCGAACTCTCAACTGGGAAGAATCAAGAGCGAACAACATCAGCACGCTTGTTCTGAAGATCATCGCACATTACGAGGGGAATATCGTAACTCCGTCGCGTCGCAGAACAAGCCAGCCCTCACACGAAGGAAAATCGTACCCCGAGGAGCTAGCGCCGAAGATTTGGCAACACAAGGGAATATTGTGGCCCAGCCGATCCGAAGCGAGACGACAGAACGAGACTCCGGAGAGATGTCTGCCGTTCTTCTGTAAGTACGACAACGCTCTTCGTGATTTAAACAGGACAATCCTTTGGGTCCCTAAGTTAAGTTCAATTCAAAAGAAAAGTAAAAGAAACAGTAGAGTAACGTAAAGAAATATTAAATTGATTATTATTGAAGAAAAGTAAAGTAAAAACGTTAAGCAACGCAAAGAAACATTTTAATTGATTATTCTTAATATTGAAGATTTTTTAAATTGTAATAGTTTTAAGATTTCCACTATTATTTTATTCTATTTGTGTATGTTCCACTGCTATTTTCATCAATTTGACTAATTTCGACGTTGTCTGAGGATCCCTGATTTTTAGAAAAGCCACGAAATTCCGAAACTAAAAGAACCAAGGCCACGCCCGAATCTTTCTGTCAAAAATCTTTTCAGAATTGATTTTTCGGACGCTATGGCTCATCATTCGGTCTCTGACATCCCCCTACCTCAAACACTGGTTAGCCACGTTTTACGGGACACAGAAAATGCCCCGAATGTTCTCCCCCCCTATTTTCGAACGACAAACTGCCCCCGAATCTTTAAACTGGCCGGAATTAAGGGCCGAATACTTGAGAATGATACCCGACTTCAAAGGCGAGAAATTGCTGTTGAATTCGTATCAAAAATTGCGATAGCCTATATTCTAAATTTCATAACCCCAATGATGAGGACTGTTTCCAAAACCGATATCTTTTCTCCACAATTCTCTCGAAAATTAACGGAGACACCATAAATAAAGTATTTTCTAACAACGTAGAATCGTATCCGCAGCTCCGACAAGTGCTGTTAAATGCTTATCTAGATCGATCCGATATTTATACACTTACTCTCGACCTTTGCGAGCTCTCTCAAAAACCCAATGAGGACTGTTTTGAATTTCACGATCGTTTAGTTGGAATTCTGAATTCGCAAATTGCTTATGTGCAAAATCACATGCCATCAGAAGCCCAGACGCTTATACGATTTGTCCAAAAACTCGCGTTACGAGCATTTTTACGTGGATTGAGAAATGGTGACTCTCTGCGAGCTAGAGGTCCCAGCACCTTGGACGAAGCAGTTAACATGCTTATTAACGAGCTCAATATGAAACGGAGGAGCGAGACAAGAGATAAGCCAAACTTCCCGTCTCAGCAGCAGCGACCGTTGCCTCTGAGAACTAATTCTTTTTATCGGCAGCCTGCTCCGGTTTCAAGAAACCAAACGCTACCGCCACAGCAAAATTATCTCCCGCAACAACCTAGCTATCCTCCTCGAGCCCCTTTTTCACACCAGCCATACAGGCCCCCGCAAACGTTTGCCCCTCGACCAGCCTTTCATAATCAATTCCCGAGACCAATGAATCAGACGAATCGTAATCCGTCAGGCCAAACGAAAACGTACGCCGCCCCTACGTCCGGTTAACATTAAAAATTCACATGTGAATCTCTCCAATATCTGCGAGACAGAGCCATACCAGTACGAGTATTATGAAGACCCGTATGCTTACTATCATGACCAGCAAAATAGCGCGGAAACAAATTTAAATTTTGAACATGAATTTGCCAATTTAATGATAAACTCTCAGGAACAGCTCCCCGAACACTCACCGAATCAACCGACTGTAGAAGCCCCTTTTTAGAGGACAAGAGCCTCCAGAGCGAGTCCATTTAATGAACCTCGCGAATAGGATCAACGAACTCCCGTATATCTTATCCAACCGAAATTTCAAAATTTTGATTGATACAGGAAGTTCGAAAAGTTACGTTAATCCCCGCATATCAGAAAAACACTTCTCGAATAAATTCAAAATTCCCCCTTTCTTGGTAAACACCGCTCACGGAACCTCTAAAATAAATTCTTGCACAAACGTTAAATGCGGAGAATTCTTCAAGATAAAGAATTTGACCCTGCCATTTCACGTATTTTACTTCCACGATAAATTTGATCTTTTATTGGGAATGGATAACTTGAAGAAAATCGATGCGACGATAGACCTCAAGAATAACGTTCTTCGAACACGATCGGTTTCTATCCCACTCCTGTACTCAGAGTTAAAAAACCCTGAATCCTGGATGATAGAGCCCCGTACGATCAAACAAATCAAAATTCAAATAGGAAATGTGAAAAACGGAGAAGGAGTTCTTGAATACCACAAAACCCCCTGCCTCGAAATTCCACAAAGCATTGTCAAAATAGAAAATTCTTGGGCTTACGTCCATGTAATAAATTCATCCGAAAAACAAGTGTCTGTGAAACAAGGAAAGCCTGTAAACGTTGAACCTCTCCAGCGAGAAAAACCAACTTGAACCATCTGGAAACGAAAAGCACTAAAACTACTAAAACTCCCCTAACTAAGTCGAAAATAGACTTCACAAAAGTACGTCTGAATCACTTGAATAGTGAAGAACGACGAGCAATTGTGAAACTTATTACCGATTATTCAGATTTATTCCAAGATGATGACCAACCCCTAACTTTCACAAAGCAAATCAAACATCATATCAGGACGACAGACGAAATTCCAGTATACGCCAAACCTTACAGATATCCCGAAGTTTTTAAGAAGGAAATCAAGAACCAAATAGACTCCATGTTAGGAACGGGAATATTAAGGCCTAGCTTTTCTGCGAATAATGCCCCCCCTTTGGGTCGTTCCCAAAAAGGCAGATGCTTCAGGAAAGCAGAAATACCGAATAGTGATCGATTTCCGGCAACTGAATGAGAAAACTATATCGGACAAATTTCCCCTCCCGAACATAACGGACTTGCTTGATCGCCTCGGAAGATGTCAATATTTCACCACGATTGACCTAGCTTCTGGCTTCCACCAAATCGAAATGGACGAAGCTAGCATTCCGAAAACTGCGTTTTCAGTAGACTCTGGCCATTATGAATTCACACGAATGGCTATGGGACTGAAAAACAGCCCGGCAACCTTCCAGAGACTGATGAACAACGTATTACGCGGTCTTAATAATGAAATCTGTCTTGTCTACCTCGACGATGTGTTAGTCTATAGCGCTAGTCTTCAAGAACATCTTGTAAGCTTGAAAAAGGTATTTGAGCGATTGCGTGAAGCGAACCTCAAAATACAGTTAGACAAAACAGAATTTCTCCGACGAGAAGTAGGTTATTTAGGCCATGTCATCAGTGCCGATGGAGTGAAACCGAACCCGGAAAAGATCAAAGCAATAAAAAATGTCCCTCTTCCTAGAACAACCAAAGAAATTAAAGCGTTTTTGGGACTCCTGGGATACTACCGAAAATTCGTTCAGGACTTTGCAAAACTCACTAAGCCTTTCACTCAATGTTTGAAAAAAGGAGCCACTATGGATCCAGAAAACCCCCAATATCTCGAATGCTTCGAAACTTGTAAAAATCTGTTGACAAACGATCCAATTTTGCAACATCCAGATTTCTCGCAACCCTTCAACTTGACAACGGACGCTTCAAACGTCGCACTAGGCGCAGTCCTGAGTCAGATAAAAAATGGAAAAGACCTCCCGATAACATACGCGAGCAGGACTCTGAATGAATCAGAGAAACGGCTCTCAACTATCGAGAAGGAATTACTAGCTGTCCTGTATGCCACGAAAACATTTCGACCCTATTTATACGGCCGGAAATTCACGCTTTACACGGACCATAAACCGCTTCAGTGGTTTAACTCATCCAAAGAACTCACCCCCAAACTGTTTAGATGGCGACTTAAACTAGAAGAATTCAAATACGAAATCAAATATAAACCTGGTTCAGCAAATCACGTAGCCGACGCTCTATCGAGAGTTGAGCTAAACACAAACGACAAAAATCCACTAGCCAATGAAAATCCTGATGAAATTGTCGACGAAATGTTACGAGATGCGTACGAGCAACTATTCACGCCATCCCCTGTGAATCAACAAGAAGGAGAGTCAATGCGAGTTAACGTTGGACCAGCCACCGAGAACGATGATTCGTTGTCAAACGTCACGGTACACTCGAACGTTGAAGGTAACACAAGTCGTACTATCCCCATCAATGAAGGAGCAATAAGCCACAGTATGAATCAAATAATAATAAGTCTTGTTAGCGCCAACCCCAAACCGGTAAAAATAGAAAAGAAATTCGAAACGAAAAGAAGAGTGCACCTTGAACTCACGAGAGGAAACATGGAGCGCGAAATTATAAATTTCGTCAAAGAATACGTTCAACCTAGGACTAAATATGGCCTTTACTTCAAAAACGACATCTACTCGGAATTCTCTAACATAATGCTCTCCAAATTCAAAGAATCAGAAATTAAATTTGTTAAATTTTCGAAATTATTGGGTCAATAAAATTATAACAATTTTTAAAAACGGATTTTTCGCCTTCCCACACTTAACTTATATGCCCCGGACGAGCCTCCGCTGAATCGAAGGGTTTGGTTCATCCCGTTACAAATACTTTCCTTTCCCTTTGGGGAGTGAAAAGTAAAAAAAACTCTCATTAATTACCTATAAGTTGTTCAATTAAGGCCGTGGCACAAGTAATTTCGTATCTTTAACGTTGTTTCTACTTAGAACGTCAAGCTACGACATCACAATATCCTTGAAATGCCAGGAATTACGTAATTTACTAGAGGCCCAAACAGATTCATATACAATGTTTAAGCAGCCCCACTATAATAATTATCGACCACTTTAGGAAGGAAACGAGTGGTCAACATTTATGGTTATAAAAATAACTGCGCTATCGATAATTCCCTTAATGTGAGGCAAATAAACACACAACGTAGTATCTTAATGTTAAAATAGATGAAGCGCCATGCAACAATAAATTGAAATGTGAAAAGTTAACCGCTCGTACCACTACAGGAATGAGACCACACGGGATACGTTATCCTACAGCAGGTACTAATTGAACGTAAAACTTACTGAGTTTGGGCGTTTGAGGGAGAACATCGTGAGCTGTGTTGACTAAATAAATAGTCTCGCCATTTCCTGAATTCATGCAAAACACAAAATGATAAAAGAAGGGCGGAAAAAACTCGCTAAATAACGAGTAGATGTCATGTGCAAAGATGGTCCATGTAAGAAGGGTCGAAATAGAAATGAGGATTTCATGCATTTTAATCAATTATAAAATCGAACTCCGAAAATGGAGAAGAATCTAAAGAAGCTCAAACTGTGGAAGTTTTAAATTAAATGGGAGCGTGTGATTGCGCTTTACAACGTACTTCAAAGCAACCATTTGCATGCTTGCTACAAGCTAAAGGCCAAGCTAACAAAACCAGTGTGAGGACTGCAGCTGCTGAGATTCAGGATTTAAATTAAATTAGTCCTACTATCTTTGCTTCTGAATTCGCCAACATTATTAGTCGTAGTAGTAACACATCGACGAAGAAAAATTTCAGGGACTCGCTTTATTCAAACAGCCCTACCCCCTTTTTTGGCCCACCATCTCAACTTTGTCAACTGCTCCCTGCCACTAGGAACTTCCATAGTTACGCAATGGGCTAGAGAAGAGAAAAAGATTCCAGCTTCTTGTGCCCACTACAATTTAAAATTCTGTGGCAGGAATGTTTAAATGAAGGGTGGATTTCAGGTTTCATCTTCCGCATCCAACGAGTAATGTGAGCACCACATACTTACCAAATGAATCACAAAACTGTCAAATGAAATAAAATTGAGGATCATCCAGATTCAACTCGTCATGCCTTTCGTTGGTCTGCCGTCTAGTCTTCTCAACACCAGCATAAATCCAAAATATAATGCATTTTCTATAGCGTTCAGGCTCACCCCTGAAGTTATGAAAGATTTTTTTTTCTTAAGACTTTTATTTTTTATTTTTTGAGAGAACACGTCTCAGACGAAACCAACCATGTCTTCCCACTCCTTTCTCCCTCCACCGCTTCCTTCAGGGCTCAGCCCACGTGGGACAGGGAAAGATAACATGCTCAGCATTGTTCACTGTGACTGGTGTGCAACTCCTACAGTAGGGTTCCCCTTTCTTCCCACTTTGAGGTGGTAGCTCAGAAGCTAGGTGATGTAAAGTTTACCTCTTCATCATTCCTCTCCACACAGGGACAGACCTAAGCAATAATAGTGGCAGTCTACCTCCCTGGCACGTTCACAGGGGCTCCCACCTCCTCCTCACCACACTCGATTTAGATAATCAAGGCTGATGCCCACATCCATTACAGCAACAATCTCTGTTGCGCCGGTAGTGTCAACCCATAACTCTGCTCTGTACACATTAGTTCCTTTTTAGCCTGTCCACCACAAAGAGGTCTTTGCAGTCACAGCCTTAATATGTACTAAAAAGCTCAGTCTGGTGTCAATCATAATAACATAAACTGGAGTGCCCCTTGTTTAATTGCAGGTTGGTGGGCAGGAGGCCCAGTCAAACACGCACAATAATACACCTTAGTAACAGGACTTCGAAGTACTACAGTAACGAGGAAAACGTAAACATTTGGAAATTTAGGGTTTGGAATACTAATACGTTCTTCCCTTACAAACCTTACAAATACTCAGCGTTTCCAAATAAATAGTAATCTACCTGAGCGAGCAGTGTACTGACTGGGCTTTACCCAAATCACTCCAACTAAACTTTCGTATAGAAACTACCTCCACTTCAGATCTGGCCACCATTACAAGGATCAGCCAGTGCAGTGTACAACTACAAGTTTACGAAGACCACCTAAATACCAATAAAATACTACGCTGGGTACACGTACGTTTTCAACTGTATGATTAGCGAATAAATTAGAATGAACGGAAATGTTTATGGTCACATTTTTGGTATTAAGTTTGATGAATTTTGCAGGGGATGCTAAAGATAGGCCCACAAACCTATAAAGCAAGCAAAAAGTACGTTCTCGTAGCTTTAGCGCCTTGTGAGATGGGATACTCGTTGAAGGGGTTAAATGTCAAATATTCGATAAGGTCGCGAATCCCGCAAACGGGTCAAACTGAACTAGCGGTTTTAAAAGGGATTAATAACTCCTAGAATAACTATTGGCAAAAAGTTCTGATAGATGTCAGCGATCAAATATTCGTTAGTTCAACGCTACACGCTAACTAGTGCCAATGCAAGCGGAAAACCCACGGCCAGTGCAAAAAATAACGCAGAGAAATGAAAGAGGTTAAAAAGTGCACAATGAAATTCTCACCACCGGAAGTAAGTTGTTGAATGTCATTCATTTTAAGAATGACATTGTTGCTGGGAATTGGATGTTGAGCACTCGGAGTTTGCTGGCCCTGCATGACCGATACCAATATTGAGGTACGAACGAACTAAAACACAAACGAGCGACACTTTCGAAACGGAGGAATCTGCAAACTGAGCCACTTTGACGTCGTTTTTGAGGTTTTAAATGACCGAAAATCTCGCGAGAAACGGGACAAACGAAAGGATACGATGTTTTTCTAAATTACACAGAGAGACTTGGAATTAACGGAAATCGAGTGAGAGGAAAACACCTTCCGAAATCGAATGCAGCTTGCAAACGGGGGACGGAAGTTTTCTTCTCAACTGGAAAAGGAGGAGTTCTATTTTAAGATGGCGGCCGCCGCTCCATCTTCTAAGGGAGCGCTGCAGTCACCCAATCGGCTCCTTTCCCCACAGCCCTGAAAATCGATTTCTTCCAGCGCCAAATTCAAAACGTCCGCTGGAATTCAATTCGGGAGTTTCTTCGTTCAATAGGAAACGACATCTTAATTGGAAGAGCGATATCACTTCCTGAGTTACTGACGCTGCCCCAAGCGTCTCACACCGTTCATTCAATATTCGCACACAATCTAAGACAAGTTACTTTTCCATTTGTCTGCATTTGAAATCAAAATTTCAATTTTTTTTGTATATTTTTTTTACATTTTTCGAGTCTCTGAGACATCAAAATATAAGTAGAAGAAAAGCCTGGAGGGATTTATCCCAGATTTTCACTGTATTTAAATTTCAGTTTTACTTCAGAAATATCAATAGATACTGTTCTTAGCTTTCAGAAGTACTTAAGAAATATCAATAGAAAGATTATTACTCTGTTTACCCCCACCAAATAGGAAGGAAAGTTGAGTCATCAACTGAACAATACTATTTTAAGTTTTCTTCAGATTTCTACAGTTTCGTTTCAGCCTGAAAAACCGTCAAATTCAATGTGCCAGACATGGAATAATATTAAGGCCATGGGCAGAACACTTTAACAGAGTGTTGTGTGCCAGGTTATAGATAAATAGATGGCTTGGGATGCCTCAGTTGCAGCCGAATGAAGTTTCAGGGATGGTTGTCTTGCATATTTTGCTAGAATGGTGGGGACAACGCATCAGGGAACACCTGCTCTATGGGAACTAGGGTGTAACATAGAGGACATTAGACAGCTCATGTATGCCACACAATCGGGCATCTGACCCACCCAACCTCCTAAAATCCAGAATTCAAACTGCCGTTATCTTGCTATCTTTGTTCACAATGTTTTCCCAGTAATTCTAAAACAGTTAGCCTTACAAAAAAACCCTGCAAATTATTACACAACGGTTTATTATTCTCATGAACAGCTTGACCTAGTATTACAGCTCCGAGACCCATTCCATTCGATTCAGCATCGAAAAATACTAGTAAACCATACGAAACATGACCTGACTACAATGGAACTACGAAAACTAAATATTCTCCCAGCGCCCGTAAACGTCTCTAGGCATTTATGATCTGATGTAGGGGTGTGCGGAGGAAGTTCCTGCCTCATCGGCTCTAACCTTCCTCCGCCCCGTCAGGCAAAAAGAATCGGAGAAATTGAGACAGGGACTTCCAGCGAACCCTCAGCAATTGACACAATGTTGTGAGTCGAGCGGGCAAGTGTTTTTGATGAGACGGGAGGGAGGGAGTACTAACGACGAAACGTTTACTTCCGCTGTAGTTCCCGCGAGTTCTTTCAATTAGTTGACTTTGGCTCGCTATAATTACTGTAATTTCACTATACGCAGTAGTACACATCTGATACTCATTCCATTCGACCCAGGATGTAAAAATACGTTGAAAACGATACGAAACACGACTTATTTGCGATTATACTGTGTTTCGTTAATTTTTTAAACTATTTTTTGCCCATAACAACCATGGGCTTCGTCCGATTGGATTGCCGAGATGGCGGACACAACTAGATACTAAATGGGATTTTTGTGCAAAAGAACGGATTTTTTAGACCAAGTTAAAGGCACAAAACGGCCGGATGGTGGACAAGGGACGATGGACGGGGGATGGCGGACGGACATTGCAAATTTGGAATCCCCATGTCTTGAAACAAAGAAGTATCAAATTTTGAGGGGGGGTTGTAAAAAAATACTAAAGTTAACGTACCTGTTAGGTGAGTCCGTCTCCTCTGGCTGGTGAGTTACTGTGGGCAAGCGCTTTCGATGTAAAGACATCATCCTCTAGCCGTTAAGTCAGTACTAGTAATTTGCCTACTGGCGGATATAATCCAATTGTTGTAAAAAAATTTTCGTTACCGAAAACATAGGGTTATTATTCAGAATGAATAATAAACCAAAGATATTCAAAAAACCTGCAAATTATTACACACCAGTTTGTTATTCTCTTGCACAGGATGACTCCACAGCTTGACATAGTCCCCCGTCCACAGCCTCTGAGACCCGTCTCATTCGATTCAACATCGAAAAATACTTTACCTAGTAGCAAGTACAGCAGTCAATAGCTTTTCTCTTTCAAGTGTTGATATTGAAGTTGCTGTTGCAGCACTGGTTAAACAATCATACTGGAACGTGTAGTGAGAGAGACAGATCCTCTTTTGGTTTATTATTCAATCTTAACGATACAACTATGTTTTCGGCCAGGAAAATTTTTTTACAACCCCCTCCCCCATAACATTTTCATACTTTACGTTTCAAGATTTTGGGATTCCACATCTGCAATGTCCATCCGCCGTCCGGGGCGTTTCCGTTTGGTATCTAGTTGTGCTCACCTGCTCGGCAATTCGATTGGATGAAGCCTATGGTTGTTATGGGCAAAGAATGGTCAAACAAATTAACGAAATCGTACTTTCGGCAGTTGTATCGCAAATACGCCATGTTCAGTATCGTTTTCTAGGTATTTTTAGATGCTAGGTCAAATGAAACATTTCTCAAAGGTGCCTGACTGCGCATAGACGGAAAAATAGAGAAATCACAGTAATTATAGTGATTTTACATTTATTTATTTTTATTTTACATTTATTTATTTTTTATTTTATTTATTATTTGTTTATAGGGATTTTACATAATTTATTTTATTATTTAGTTTTGATTACAGTAATTATAGCGTCTACTAAATGAAAGAACTCGAGGCACAACAACTACAGCGAAAGTAATCGTTTCATCTCCCTCCCATCTCATTAAAACCATCTGCCAGTTCGACTCGCAATATCATGCCAATCGCCTACAGGTGTCTACGGCTGTCTGGAATATTTAGTTCTCGTCGTTCCGTTGTAGTCAGGTCATGTTTCATATGGTGCGCTGGTATTTTTCGATGCTGAATCGAATGGATGGGTCTTGGAAGTGTGACACTATGCCAAACTGTGCAAGAGAATAATACACCATTGTGTAATAATTTGCAACGCTTTTATTTTCTACTTCAGCTAACACGATGTAGTCATACAAATTAGTTAGTGGTGGTGGTGGTGCATTCGAATTATTTGTTTGATGAACGATGTACTCATGACCACTGATAATAATTTGCAGAAATAAACTTCAACTAAACAGTCATCACGAACAAATCCCTCTTTTACGCTTTAAGATTGCGCCTTTCCCAACCAACTACAAATGAACCTTCAATGCAATTATGTTGTCCATTCATGAAACTTTCATATTTCGACGAGTAGAAAACAATTTTCTCCGAAATAATTCAGCCTCATCGCTGTCCAAGAAAATGCCTTCTTCTAATGCGCCTATTGAAAGTAGTTCTCGTTTGAACAGAACAAAGTCTGTTCAGTAGCAAACAATAATTCACCAGTATCATTGACGTACTACATGTGTGAGCCGACAGCTTCCTTTGAAATTGGTGGCCTTGAAAACTTGCCTTCAAAACCTTTACCAGCCAACACAAATTCTCATCGTAAGATTTTTCTCTCGAGGTACAACTTTTCCATAACGCAATGTGTCAACGCCAGTCAGGGTCGCCAAAATATTGAAAAATGTCGACAAGGCTGATATATGCAAAGAAATATATTTCTAATATTGTTATTTTAAAGTCTGGTAACTATTTTAGGTGTTATAACTTCCAGTTTGTGTAAATAAACAAACATGAAAAAAAAGTTTGGTTTAAAATGTTGGAGTTAGCTACGAAATGAGTCCAAGCAATCCATAGTTCATCCTCGAGCTGAACAGAAAGTATTCGCCTCCCAAGCATCATGATATGGCGTAGATCTCATTCTGAAAACAATTGGATATGTAGGACGCAGCATAACTTAGAAGTATATAATACAAATACCAGCCTAGGCCAACTAAATCAATATATTTACATTACTCAATTAAAATTACAGACCTATATTGTTCCAATTCGTTACTTGTCTTTTACATTATCACTAAGGACCAAATAAACGATGTCGAGAACTTACCAGCTAATAAGTTCAAACATTGAAGCTTTCACCACATCCACAAGTCCCTTTTATGTTGGGGTTATTGAAGACGAATTCTGCCGTCAGTTTACTCGAGACGTAATCCATTTCAGATCCTAAGAGGCTCAGTTGAGCTTTACGGTCAACCACAACGCAGACGCCTGTGCAAATATAATGAAGATGTGTCACTGGAGAGTACCAATTAAGTCTAACAGTAGCACGAAGGAAATTGTTCAAGGTTAATTCAATGCTGCATGGAAGACATGTACAGAAGCTTGGGCATTTCCCAATTTTAGCGCCCTTATTAATCAGGTGTCTTCAAATAATCAATATCTACAAACTCGTATTGTTCTCAATCAATATTCCCCTGACAGTCCAATGGACAGCGATAAAAATCAAAATGTGACGAAAATAATGGTCTTTTTAACATTTTCGAAATTTCCAGAGTAACTGCTTCAGTGGTTTTTATAAATCTTACAGAGTATCTTTTAGCAACCTATACCCACATTTTCTTCTCCACGATTATTTCTGTACCTACCAGTTGAACGGAGATATAAGCCATGATAGCTCGGAAAACGAGATTTGTCGAATATTAATTTATCGTTTTTCCGATTTTCTCAATAACAGCTCTAACGATTTCGATCAAACTTACAGAGTACTCTGAACTAATAACTAGTACATACGTTTGGTTCTGTATAAATGTTTCTGTAGGAATGCACTGAACGAAGATAGGTGGCGAATTTATGGTGGTTGTGGGAATTGTGTGTTGCCAGCCTCCACTCCATCAGACTACGCAAACTTCGAAGGCTAACTGGGTTTAGGGACAAATCGAGTCGCCTTGTAACACCACCACAGCTGATCCTGAATGAATCAAAGACCAACCACAGCGAGTGCCACATCACAGCCAGATGTCTGCAAAGCAAGCAGGCCCTTATAGCGCAACAACGGAATAGTGATGGAGAAAGATGAAACACTGAGTACCCCACATTGAACTGGAGCATGAATGTACACACGTGGGGTTCCCTGCTGAATGTCACGTCCCCAGACATCTCCCCTCCAACCTACATAGCCATCACACCCCTGCAGTACACAAAGCTCACACAATTGATGAGCCGATCAGAAACCACCACACCACGGAGGTAATCACCCAAGGCCTGGTGGCTTACTGAGTCAAAAACCTTAGCAACGTCCAGAGCAACTATGTGTGACAGCTTCTTTTTCTTCCAGGCCTGGGACAGCACTGTCCGCAGAATCATGAGATTATCAGCAGTACCATCCACAGGCCAGAAACATCGTCCACAGAAAGACCAAGATCAGAAACAGCCCTCCTTGCCTGACTAAGCAAGTGATTATTCTCATACCCATTCACTCTACTCACCTACTCAGGAAGCCTATACAGCCAATGCTGGAACCCAGATGCTACCTGCTTCAGCTCCATGAGTTTCCAACTCCGCGATACAAAGATCTGTCCTCTCATAGTTGTGCCTCTTTAATTGAGCCGAACACGGGTGCTGTGAACGCGACCATAGAACAATAGTTGAAGCAGCCAGAACCCTGATGCATGCTAATGAGAATATACCACAGGATTTGTGGGCTGAAAAGATAAATACCGCTACGTATATCAACAGAACTGGTGTTTCTGGAGTTGAGGGAATATCTCCTTATGAATTGTGGGTCAGAAAAAAGCCTGATATAAAACATCTATGGATTATAGGGTGTACATGTTACGCTCATATTCCAAAGAAATTTAGAGGAAAGATGAGCAAGAAAGCCGAAAAATGCATTTTGATAGGTTAAGATGAAAATGATGGATATAGAATTGGGTCTCCTGGAAGGATAAAGTTGTTGAGATCTAGGGACGTAACGTTTGATGAATGACCGTTGAAAGAGATGGAAAACTCAGATAAAAATGATCAAAATGGATCAGAAGAATCTGTTGTTGATTTTCGTCATTTTTCAGAAATTAAAGAAGACAAAAATCCTGCTAGCCAAGAAATACGACCAGCCACATCAGAAGAACCAGAAGAGGGGGGACACGACACTTGGTATGATCAAAATAATGAAGGTTTTGATAGAGTACTAAGAGATCGTGAAACTCTTAGGCCACATGGAAGGTATGGTTTTGACGCATTAATTATGTTTGGCGAAAATGAAATTCTAAAATCAGATGAACCAAAGAGTTATTGGGGAGCTGTGCATAGTAAAAACCAAGAAAATTGGAAAAGTGCAATGCAAAATGAAATTGATTCGTTAAATGCCTATAATACTTGGTCACTTACTGAACTACCTGCAGGAAAGAGAGCCATACCAACCAAATGGGTATACAAAGTTAAAATGAACCCAGATGGTACCGTTGAACGTTTCAAAGCAAGGTTAGTAGTATGCAGTTTCTCTCAAAAACAAGGCGTCGATTATGAAGAGACTTTTTCACCAGTTGCTAGAGCAAGTACTGTAAAGACTTTGCTTAGTGTAGCAGCTAGTCAAAATTTGCACTTGTTGCAGTTTGATGTCTCAACAGCATTCTTGTATGGTGATTTGAAAGAAGAAATTTACGTAAAGCAACCTGAAGGTTACTGTGAGGGTACTAAGCGAGTATGTAAATTGAATCGAAGTCTGTATGGGCTGAAACAAGCTCCACGTTGCTGGAATCAGAAATTTGCAGCATATTTGTTCAAAATTGGGTTCAAACAAAGTGATGCTGACCCATGCTTATTCGTTGAACAATCAAAATGCACAAAAATCATGGTGGTATTGTATGTGGATGATTGGTTAGTAGCGTCAAAATTGGAAGAGGATTTGAATATATTTGTGAATGATTTGAAACGAGAGTTTGAAATAACGACGAAACCAGCATCTTTCTTCCTTGGATTTGAAATTGAGCAGAGTGATGGTGTGGTTACTGTAAGTCAAAGCTCTTACTGTAGAAAGTTGCTTGAAAAATTCGGTATGGAGAATTGCCGCACAGCTGCCATACCAATCGTAAAGGATGGGGAAGAAATTATCACATGCGATTCAAAACCAGATAACACAACAATAGAAGGGGAAAGACAAGAGACAGAAACCTATTTCCCTATCGGCAAGCTGTAGGAGCTCTAATGTAATTGATGATAGGGACACGCCCAGACATTGCGTTTGCTGTCAGCATCGTGTCAAGGACATTGGAAAACCCTACGTGGAAGAATTGGGTGCATGTAAAACGCATTTTTTGTTACTTGAAGGGAACGATGAGTTTCGGTTAGAAATATACGGTTGGAGATAAATCTTTGGTCTGTTACAGTGATTCCGAACATGGAGGCAACGTCACTACACGCCGCTCAACAACAGGCGTTGTTGTGCTGATGTCACATGCTGCGATTTCATGGCTGAGCCAGCGTCAATGTTCGGTCATGATTTCAACCACAGGTGCAGAAATAGTTGCAGCCAGTGAAGGTTCCAAGGAAGCTATCTGGTTGAAACGAGTGTTGAAAGACATGGACCACGTGGAAGGTCGACCTGTGCTACGAATGGATAATGAATGGGCCATCAACCTCGCTCATAATCGACAGTTTCACCGTCCAACCAAGCATATTCACATTCGTCATTTTTTCGTCAGAGAGCAAGTGACAAATGGGTAACTGGATATTGAGAAGGTGGACTCAGTGGACCAACTTGCCGATATACTCACGAAGCCTCTTGGAAGTGTTAGATTCCGCCTACTCCGAGAGAAGCTAGGGGTCGTCAATGTTAGGAAAAATTGATTCTAAATTGGGGTTCAAAATTTTCTAATTTGGGGGGATGTAGAAGTACGTGTCTACACTAAATTATTCTTTTTAGAATCCTGGCTTAAACACACGTTGATAGAAGCATGACAACATATTGAATTTATTTTTATTAAAGAAATACGAATTGCTCATGATTTTTTCGTTTGTGACTGAAATGTTTGTTTCTTGTCTTTAATAATTTTTCAATTGACGCCCATGTAGTCTAACATACCACACGTCACATTCCTATTACAGTGTTAACAAGTAACTCGCCTCTTCAGATTCTATGATGCCTTAGAAAACGGTTATGCTGCAGTAATCTATGTAACAACACAATGCCACCGAAAGACCAGCAGCCATATTGGAAAAGCAAGAAGCAAGGTAGATTTCCTTCAAGTCAGAACATCCCTCAATTTGAGTTGAATGGTGCAGGTCTGTTTCCTTACTTCGCTAATGTGCAAGAGTGTGCTAATGTGCAGCATCCACCGAACTCAGACCCGCAGAGGTATGGCAGGTATTTAGTTGCTAGCCAGTCTCACGGTAGAAAGCTGTTGCTGTGAATGCGCACAGGTAACCCACCTGAGAAATCCTGTACTGTCTGGGAGGAGTTCTTAATCCGGTTTCCCACCTGATCCAACTATTTACTTGGGTGGTAAGTTTCAAAAGGATAAAGCAACTGGGACCACTTTTCTTAGCCCTCACATTCTTCGCAAACTCGGTGAAACTGTTATTTTCTGAAAGACGTTCACGGATGTTGATGGAGAACATACACGTGTCGTAACCCCTTGACGAGGATTCCCATCTCGCTTGCCATTTCTCTAATGCCCATTCGTCGATGGCGGCAAGTTTTCGTTCTGTGGTGAGATCTGCACATAGTTCAGCCCAAAGCAGTGAAAGCTCGTTTCACTCTCCACTCATCAATCATACACTCAACAGCCAAGTCAACTGGTAACTGACCAGTGATTACCGAGAATGCACCACAGGAGGCAAACCATGAAATGATAGGTGTTGATTGAAGCCCCACCTCTCACCTATACTCACTCCTAACTACTTGATTTGCTTTTCAAGGAGGAGCCTGTGGCTGCCAAAGTGTATTGAGGGTTGTATCATGTATTAGTTCATCAATTAGGCCGAGGAATAAAAGAGCACGCGCACATGAAGAGATGATTATATTCGGAATACAAAAAATGATCACAGCAACAACAACAGCGTAGGAAGGTTGCACATGAACGACAGAACCACTGTAGACACAAACACATGGGCACTACATTCTCCCCCACTACATAACAGTAACAAGAGCAAAAACAACGTAACAGACATTAATATATGTAGCAGGAACTTCAGTTAGGCAAAAAACAGCACCAGGGACTCAACTTTACCCCACTCAGAAACGGAGAACATCTGGATCACGGAGCCTCTCTGGCAGCCTCCTGGCTCGAACAAGACGGGTAACGGAACTCAGAGGTGTGGTAGGAGGAACCAATGGTGCCGGAGCTGCGCATGGGGGCATGACCCTAGGTGGAGAACCCTGACAACGTGGAGAGCAAGACTGGTTTTGGGGAGGAAGACGCGGAACTCGAAAAGACTGAGTCGGACCAAAAGAAACCGTCTTCTTGACTTGTGTATCCCTGAGCTGATCAATATGACGCTTCAGCGTCCTCCCAGAACTGTCCAGATGAACAAGATAGTGTCGCTGACCGTACCTTCTCAAAATATCACCAAACTCCCAAATAGAGTTGACAATGCGTATCTGCACCCTCTCCCCCACACGGAAGAATCTCTTGGTAACCTGCGTGGCTTGTGAAGTACGCGACACAGCCGGTAGAAAGGCGTCCAAGCGGGTGCGGAATCTGCACTTCAGATAGAATTTAGCTGGTGAACTTCTGCTGGCCAGTGGCGTTGCCCTATAGCGAAACAATATCCTCCTGATCTTCTCCTGCATAGGAATGTCCTCAATGGAAGCAGCACGTAGCTTATTTTTGAGCGTTTGTATATTCCGCTCAGCCAGACCATTTGTGGCTGGATGACCAGGCGCAATAAACTTCTGGTGTGTGCCATTACAACGCCAATATTTACGAAATGGGTCACTTTGGAAAATAGAAGCATTGTCTGACACCAGGGAAGATGGAAACCCGTGCACTGCAAAAATCTTGTCTAGGAGTGAAACAGTTGAGGCAGTGGAAGGTGCATCCCTAAGTGGTTCAACCTCAGCCCATTTGGAATTAGCATCAATACAAACCAACAAATGATGCCCCTGGAAAGGCCTGGCAAAATCAATGTGGACACGTTCCCCATTCTCTGAAGGCTCATCCCAAGGGTGATTAGGAGCTTTAGGTGGGTCTGCTCTGGTGAGTGCACACTGTTCACAACCCTTTACAAGGTGCTCAACCTGCCAATCACTATTAGGCAATATACATATTTGCGGGCGAGCTGCTTCATCTTTACAATCCCTAGGTGGGTATCATGAAGCTCAGCCAGCACCTGAGCACGAAGGGAAGCCGGCACAACTATGCGGCCCTGGCGAAAAAGAGTCCCCTCATAAAGCGTGTATTCAGAATCAACACACTCACTCTTGAGGTGCCCAATAATTTCCTTGAGTTCGGGATCCTTCCTGGTCTCCTCACGAATTGACTCAAAAGTCACATCATGACTCGAAATTTGCAAAATCTGCTCACTGCAAACACAATTAACCTCTTCTCCAATTAATACATCTGTGGCTGTAAAACGCTGAGCTATTGGAGCACGTGACAAACAGTCAACGTTCTCATTCTCCTTACCAGCCTTGAATTGAACCTTATAGTCAGACCCTGAGAGAGAAGATGCATAATGGAGAAGTCTGGCACTTTTCATCTTTGGTAAGCTCTTATTATGTTGAAAAATTCTCACAAGCGGCTCGTTGTCATTGACAAGGGTGAATGGTCTTCCAAAAACATAAACCCAAAAAACTAAATAACCCCAAAAACTATAGCGAGAGCCTCCCTGTCCAATCGGCTGTAATTAGTCTCTGATGATGTCAGTGAGTGGGAGGCATATGCGATTGGACGTTCCACCCCAGCAGGTAAGTTTTGTGCACATTCATCCAATGTAGCACCATGGCTGATTCATTCATCAAAGTAGGCTTCTGACTTGGGCACCCCATGAAGTACTTGTGAAATTATCCTGTTGAACTCAGCCGGTGCAGTCTTAATACCGAAACTGAGGCGGTTCATCTTATACAGACCCCTGTGTGTAGCAATAGTCTGTATTTGGGCACTTTCTGGACAAACTTTAATATGTATGTAGACCTTAAACAAATCCATCTTGCAAAAATATATAGACCCTCGCAAGCAATGCAGCACATCCTCTATCCTTCTTATAGGGAAACTTGCAGAGATCAGTCTCTCGTTGACACCACATTTGTAGTCCACGCACAAACAGACTCCACCATCTGCCTTGGGTATTACTACGAGAGGTGAGCCCCAATCACTGGTGGTAATTGGAGTTATAATACCTGAACTCTCAAGAGAATCCAATTCCCTCTCAACACGTGCCCTCAATGAATAAGGGAGGTGACGCTCTCTAGTAAAGATGGGTTTAACACCTTGTCGTAGCTGCAATTTTACCTCACAGCTCAGCACACACCCAATTTTTTCAGAAAATACGTTCGGAAACTCAGCAAATATTTCTTGTTGCATGTTAGCCGGAGTAATCGAAGATGGTATAGTCACTGACTGCACTATATTTTCAATCTCTTTGAATTCAATACCAAGGTCCCTTATCCACTGTCGACCCAGCAATGCAGTATGACCTGATGGAACAATGAACAACTGCTTGCATTTCTACCTTTATAAGCGACTGTAACAGACACCTTCCCTTTAGGCTGTATTACACTCCCAGAATATGAGCTGAATATTATATTAGATGATTGAAGTGGCAACTGTAAACCAAGCCTGGTAAAATCAACCTCATCCAAAAGCGAACAACCTGTGCCAGAATCAACCTCCATGCTTTGAGGCTTACCATTGATAAAAACTTCGACAATGTACTTGTCATCCGGAACAACCTTGAACAAATCAACAACTTCAGTCTGAAGGCAGGAAATACCATACGAATGATCAGCATCTACATGTGTGACTGAACTTGCGGAATCAGACCGATTAAACTTCAGGTTCTGAGAATGTGTGACTATACAAACACGTGCTACATACCCCCTACAGTTACAGGAGGAACAATGAACTGCGTTATTGTCCAAGCGACATTCAGCCACTCTGTGCGAACTTTTGGCGCATCTAGTACACAGGTCCTGGATCCCCAATGCCTTATAATCGATACGACTCCTGCTGTGCGAACGACTTTTGGCTCCTGGTGTTGGAAGCCTATCATTACGAAAACCAGGGCTAGGTGAGCGGTAATGGCTCCTTGAATTGTTACCATTTCGAGAATTGTGGCTAAAACTGCGGCGTTGTGATGAACCTGTGACGTGGAACGTGTCACTGCGATAAGTAGCGGGACCTGAGTTTGATTCTTTAGCCAGCTCAGCACTCTCAATGCGGGCGGCTTCCAAAGTGGTAGCTTTTCCTAATGTACCACCTGACTCCCTAACGTACGTAAATCGAGGATTGTGGATCGAATCTCAGGCGCGATTGCCGTAATTTTTGCCTGAGTCAGCAGATCCCCAAAAACGTCTCCAAACCCCCCTCGTAACACTAAAATCTTGTCAAAACTAGCAACCATGGACTGCAACAATTGCTCACGTATCCAATTATCACGTAATCCTCTTATGAACTGAGCTCTAAGACACATGTCATTCAATGAAACAGCTCCCTTACATGAACATTCTACCTTGAATTCACAAACATCCAAATCCTGCTGTAGAGCAGCAACAAATTCCGATATAGATTGACCTTCCTTCTGATGAATATTTAGGAAATAATGTTGGGAAACAATCATGCTTCTCTAGGGCTGAACATTTTTTCAAGTTCTGCAACAAGAGATTCTATCTCGTGATTGATTTATCAGGGCCAAGAAAGGTAGCGAGAGCATTATAATGTGTAGACCCAACTGAACCACATAATAATTGAGCTTTCTTCCCATTATCAGACAGGTTTTTCATGGTGCAATAATTGTCGAATCTTTCAATATAGCATGTAAATTTCTCCTAGCGAGGATCGACATTTTCTAACAGGCCCACCTTGGAAAGGTTATCCTTATCAGGCTCCATGTGTAGCTGCTGAACCAGCGTTTTAACTAAAGCTTCCTGCGAGGCAGTAAACGCTTCCATGAATTTTTTTAATTGAGCTTCATTCATTCCTGCTATTCATGCGTGACAACGTGAAAATAAAAGGTATACTAGAGCACACGCACATGAAGAGATGATTATATTCAGAATACAAAAAAGGATCACAGCAGCAACAACAGCGTAGGAAGGTTGCACAAGAACGACAGAACCACTGCAGACACAAACACATAGACACTACAGGTTGGTTATTCCTGGTTGCCCACTCTGCCACATCCCCTGGAACTTTATGTTGCAAACAGAGTCGTCAGTATACTGCAACAAACTGCACTGCTTTATTGGTACTACACGAGCTCTGCTCAGAACCCAGTTGACCCTGCATACTAAGGACTCTCCTCCAGGAATTTAATAGCACGTGAGCTTACGTGTAACAGGCCCGGTTTCATCTTAAAAGACCCCCACTTCTGTCTGGCTACAACTTCTCCACTGATGATGGCAACGCCCTATATCTCAATGAGCTTAATATGATTACCCCAAGCACTCTGCTGATAACCTTGGACTCCAGGAACATTATTCCACACTTAATGATAATAAGCATACAAGATAGTATTTGCTTACGCTTTGCAATTTATGCGCAGTTGAATTGCTGCAAATACATTATTGGCCCTCTGGAGCCATGGAGCTAGTTGAGGTACTGTACTCTCTAATCAAGTTACTCAGTGACCGGCATTATAACAAGGACATTCACTTGATCTCGAAGGCAGCACTGAAGGCTTTCTGAGGGTTTTAGGCATTGATCGATGAGGGATTTGTTGCAAAGGAACCAGATTTTGTGGGCACCTCTATACCTCTATTACTTCAGTATAAGAATTGCTCGCCTCTATGGAGAGGAACATCCACAATCAACTTGCTGGTCGACAAATCGAATAGCATTTCAGAGTAGCAGCAGCTTCTCATTTCAATGGCAGCGCAGAAGCAGGGATGAAGTCTGCCAAGTTCCACTTAAATAAGGTATAAGGTAGCCTTTTCATAACTTACGAAGAACTTAAACCCTAATAATTTGAGCCGAAGCCGTCGTCCTCTGGGAGCAATCTGCTGATCCCAATGAGGTGGATTATTTGAATCTGGGGCACTTTTTGGTGGGAGCTCCACTCGTTACGGTACCTGAACACAGTCTGTTTCACCTTTCCCAGAGCAGATTATCCAGCAATGAATTAAGCCTTCCTGGAAATGTTGGATGGGTGAATCCATACCAACCCTAATACACTGCTCCAAATGGATTGATGCACAATAGAATTGCATGCCTGGTGACATTGGGTTGCTGTGTAAGGAGCACTTGCTGCCCCAGCAATGGCCCATTGGGCATACTGTGGAGAATTCTACAACTGCATCAAATATCATCCACTTCATTACTGATTTAGGTATTCATAGATTTTATGCTTGCAAGACTCGAGGAATTTCATCCTGGGGAGTGTGTTTCAAACTTCCCACCTCAGCGGTGTGCCAGGCAATTACGCAAATTTTCCTACGCCCCATTTTTTTGTTCATTCCTTTCGCTTCTTGGTCACTTTCTTTACGAGGCCTGTCCACGATGTTTAATTATTATTTTTTCACAGATTTCCATCCTCTGGGAGTTATTATTTCTTTCTTTTCACAAGACATTTTACTTATTTTCAATTTGTCGCTCCCCATTTTCTTCCCTTTCGTATTTTTTTCTTTAACCCAATCAGCGCGGGCTGCAAAAGGGGGAACAACCTCCCATCCTGAAGTAGAGTTTTTGTGACATGTCTCAAAGAGAGGGACGTGGTAATATTACTACACCCGCACGGCACGCAAACCCGGCGGTAGTAATATTACCACACCCGCACTGGATGGGTTAACAGAAAAAACGTGAGCTGCGCCCCACATTAGTTTCTTATGCCTCTTTGTCCTCCCACATTTTCTTCTCCGACAAATTCCAACCAAAATTACAGATTCCAGTCCACAACCACCAACATTCTCCCCACTTAATCCTCATTTCACGACATCTACAATGTAGTTGAAGACTTCCTCTGCGTTTGAACACTGGGTAAACAGAAACATTATTTGAACTTTAACGCGAATTCAGAAAAAAATCGTGTTGTCAGTTCCATAAATTACCTGTGGACTGGTTACTCAAAGACGGCTCCAATAATTTAATAAAATTATTAACATAAGTAGTAATAACCCAATAAATCACCACATTAAGGGACATTAAACACTACCAGTTTCTACATAGAAAGTTATGTTCGACCAAGTTCATACAAACAGAATATCCTTGAGCATTAGAGGTTTGAGTCGAACGTCGTTAACGCAAAACTGCTGTGTTAATCGAAGTATGACAGATCAGTCACTTACCATCTTGGATAACTTCTTCGTCCATTTTATTTTTCTGTAAGCAGTAATCGAGAGTGTAGCTCAAACCATTGCAACCTCTTTGGCGCACTCCCACTTTTACTCCAATCTAGAAAACCATGTATGAATTCAAACATCTTTAGGCGAATCACAAATTCAAAAATGTCATAGCAAAGGCGAAACTATTTGAGGCGTTTTCTCCATTCCACTATCAGGCTCTGTGGTTCACACAGAGACATTCAATTCAAGAGAGGCATTGTTGGGTAGAATGTACATCAACAAGAATCAACACCTCACATGGATCAACCTCAAGAGGAATCCCAGGTAGCTCAAACAACAGTCAAACTGTATTTACTCAATGCTACACATCATGGAAGTGATCCTTGACAAAACAGGAAATTAATTGTTTCAGCTCCTTTCTTCAGGGGACCTTTGTTTTCGCGTCTGGGTCGTCAAAATTCCAACACTTTAAATACTTTTCAACTGTTTCCATGCTGCATAACAATTTCAACTTTCGGGGCTTACTTGGAAGCACCAAAGTACACTTTGGGTTTTGACTGTGAGCACCTCACCAATCAACATAACATATCTGTCTTACTCATACACTCATGGGTGTGCTCCACTCATAACAACGTTGGTATAGTCAGTTTGTTTGTACATCATAATAAGTTGTCTGTATTATTGGGTACAGTAGTTTAATAGCTACCTCAGTTCCTCATGGTCCCATCTCTGTGACGACGTAAGCATACACTCACTCTGGACGATGGACGATTGAGAGATTTCAAACTAATAGTCAATTTTTTACATGCTGCTACCATAAAGGTAAGAAAAATATAGTGATTACGCTAAAAAAAGTTTAGTTTTCTTCAGATCTTTACGTTTTGAGGCCTACTGCATCAGAGAAACCTAATTTCAGCGCGTGATCTGTGTGTGTAGTCCAATTTGAGAGGACCAATTGGGCTGGTTCTTTTTTAGTTTTGTTTGCGATTTTTCGTAGACGCAAAAATAAGGTTGCGGGCGATTTCCATCGATAGGAAAGGGGGTGGGGGTGGAGTACGAACATGTACCAAAACCTAGTTTTTCGCATTTTTCTCGAAAACGGCTATAACGATTTTGATTAAACTGTGCTGACTGACTCCTATCAAAGGCAAGCGGTTCATCGTGGTCTTGCGGTTAGACGGTCGATTCATAATTCTCGGATTGTGGATCGAATCCCCGGCGCGATTGCCGTAATTTTTGCCTTAGTCAGCAGCTCTTCAAAAGCATCTCCAAACCTCTTCGTCACAAATGGCGCCCAACTAGTGGTCGAATTTCTTCTTTCCAAGAAAAAGAAGAGGCCCCGAGAGAAAAATTAAAAAATTAAGAGAGAAAAATAATGAGACGAGTTCTCGGGTCCGGGATTCGCTGACGCTGTGAAAGTTCCAGCGAGAAGGTGGAATGGGCGACGCGCCTACTACAATGCGAGGGAACGAAGACTTTCCTTGTAGCCTTTCTCGAATCAAAGATCGGATTTTCCGGGGATTCGCTCAACTCTCGTAAAATTCTTTCCCTAAAAAAGAGTTCGCTCCAGGAGTAGCGGTTAATAGACGAGGGGGGAGATGTGCTGACTGACTCCTATCAAAGGCAAGCGGTTCATCGTGGTCTTGCGGTTAGACGGTCGATTCATAATTCTCGGATTGTGGATCGAATCCCCGGCGCGATTGCCGTAATTTTTGCCTTAGTCAGCAGCTCTTCAAAAGCATCTCCAAACCTCTTCGTCACAAAACTTTCAAATTGTCTTGTACCAGATAGTAGCTAACTTTTCTTCTCCGTGAAATATATGGATATATAGGCCTAAAAAGCAAAACTATGGTTTTAACGCTTTTTGGCAGAACGCATTAAACGATTTTAAAATCCAGGAATAATGGAGGATTAATGACAATTGTGACATTATTTCAAGCTCAAGGAGAGTTCCATTAAAAGCCTCCGTACATAATTGACGAAGAGTGAAGTACATTTGTAAAATTTGCTACAATCACACTCCAACAATGTGTTTACTATGTTCACATTTACTATAACTGTGTCACTTAGGCACGCCGATTTGTTGAGATCGAGAAATAATTCTCAATTCAAATTCTGCGACTTTGTTCTCTTTACCACATGTATATTAACAAATAATACTCTGATAAGTAAAATAGAACATGGTGGTGTGAATTAAAAAGAATAATGAATAGAATGATGAGAACTACGAGAAAATCTAATAAAACTGCAGCCACCAGCATTTACGCGGAATGACTCACCAAAAAGGAGTGACACCTGTTTTGGAAATTACCTTCAACTAGCATCTTCAGCATACATTAATGTTGCTCTCTGTGAAAGTTTCCATTTAATCCAGTATCAGGTCTAGATGAGAATGTAGGCTCGGTAATATTCCATTTGCGAGAAAATGCACGGATATTTCTCAGCAACACTTCTCTTACGAACAGCTATACACCTAGTGAGTTGATGAACAAGCGAATACGTGAGAGACTGCCAACTTCTCTAAAATGGTTCAACGAAACAATTCATTTGCATCGTTTTGTGACAAAAGAAATATCGTGAAAACTACGAGACCAAATATGATCAGACTCAAGGAAAGACACTCTTGAACAAGGACTTGAGAAGAATGGGGAGATGCTGGGCATCGGTAGTCAACCTCGCTCCTACCTCCTAGGAACTGATACACGACAAGTGAGGAGAATAAATTTCACATCAAGCCTACTCCCCGCTACCGGCGTTTGTTTTTCGATTCTGAAGAATAACAAAAAATGTTTCTCATTCGATTACACAACTTTCATTTCTTTTGCTAGGGAAAGTAAAAATGGTTAGTTATTACTTCAATAATGAACGCAAAACTTACTGCATCAGGTCGTTGCTGTAAAAGCTCCTTCACTCTTCTTACAGCTGAAGGTGTCTAAAAGAAAGCAAAAATAAAATAATTATATGGAAATACTCAAAACTTAAATTGGAGTTCAGATATTTTGCTTCCTATTCCCTCTTCGTAAAACATTTAACACTTATTCTGAAGTTCACCCACTGTAACATAAGTCAAAACAGCACAAGTTTACCAGGCTGACGATTACCCGAAAGAATGAATGCCTCAGTGATGATCACGATTGTCCTACTTTTAATACTCAGCTCCAAGTCTATTGAAAATGTTCTCAAAATAACTTGCAAAATTACAATCTACAAAAAAAGAAAACTATTGCCATGAGCCTCCAAGTAGTCACTCGGCAGACCAGTGTAATAAACCTGCCAACAATCTGTGTTAACTGTGATGAGCATCACACTGCCAATTACAGGGGATGTCCGACCTTAAGCGACTCCAGCAAACCACAGTGAATTAGACCTGTGAACAATCTCCTGCACCAAATAGCAATTTAATCAATGCCCAATGGCCAACCACGTCAAGAAGTATCCCTAAGAGCGATAGCTCCAAAATCAAAAACCTCGAGCTTGCATATTACAAAGCTGGGAAATACCCCAAATAAATTGAAATAATGTACGCCAAAACTACATCGAAAATTATTTGCCAAAGTATTGATGAACTACTGATTCTCTTAACTTCCACAATTCAAAATCTGGCCAACATCCAACCCACACTTCTACATCACCTAAAATCACTGCCCACACAAAGCACATCTGGTACCTCAGCCTACCACTCCTATCAACTTCACATCCAAAAAAATTCAAGCCTGCTCTGGTTATTAATAAATCCCAAATGACGCCTGACGAATTATCAAGAATCGCAGTAATAAAGATGCAAGCCGCACACCATCCTACATCACCCAACAATAAGTAATTTTAAACAATGTATTCATTCTACTCAGTGACAAAAACAGAAGCCAAAGAGGGGATTGTTTGTCACTAGTTGATGAGCATGCGGTAGTTTCCTACTAGATGACTCAAACTCTAAGCATCCTTCGTTGGCCTCCAAGCAACGAACCTTGGATGATTATTGTGTGAAACTGTCATTCAACGTTCACTAGAAGTTATATTTCTGCCAGAGCCTTTGTACTATCCAGATAATGGATCATCACCAGATTTATAGGATTAATTCTACAGATTACTGAATGCAAGGTGTCAGAACCACCGTAATACGAACGAATGTCACAATACCCCTCCGTCTCCAGCCACATAGCAATTGCAGTAAGCAAAACGCCACAGTGAAGGTAATGGGAGCTCACAATATAACTTTTTTCAAAACATGATTATAGATCACAGCAAACTTCAAGCACCCATAACAAAGTATTAGGAATACTGCATACCACAATAACCTGATGGCCTAAAATAAACAGGACAGTTCCCAATGGCAAAAAACTAAATATAACACCAAATACAAGAATGAAGTCCGACCTTTAAAATATGGCAACCTTTGCTTTAGCTGATATCATTACAACTCAATTTTTACAATAATATTATGAAGAGATTCATAAGTTAGGACTTACAGCGATGATGTTTTATTTAAAATAACCTTCACAAACGTACATGACCACAAACAAAGTAAAAGAATTGATGCAAAACACATTGGAGACGAATCGCTAATGAGTGAACTTTGGATGGCCGTTTTGGTTGGTTATTCCTTCTGGATAATACATCTACGATCTCAGCCAAGAAAATGTTTTGACAATTCCCCCTCGAAATTTGACACATTACGACATACATCACATGTGCTCTCACATACTGGCAAAGCAGCAAACTGCATGATATTAATAAACGACTGATATAAACCTCTTATTGTGCCACACGATTTCTCTTGAAGGGTTCAGGAACTATCAGTATAAGAAGAAAACACCCTGCATTCACCTCAGCATCGTTTTGTATCCTTCCATCTAATATTGTCTCATGTAGGAAACGTCTCAGTATCGGGTTTCTCAGAGTTATAATTACCTGGTTATTCATGCACATTGCCACAGAGGTGTTTTGAGCAATTTTTCGTATCGGCTCATCAATACTAAGGTTTAAAGTAAATGTTCACTCCTAAAAATTGCTGTGTGTATTCTAAATGGAATAAACTCCTCCCACTATGGCTAGGGGATTTAAGCCTCTAGTCCATCATTCCCTTGCACACGTTCCTAGGAGCCATTCGTGTAGCAGACTGTACCATATTCGTCAGGTTCTGAACCTTCACACGGTTTCTCGTATTTATCTCGGTGTTGATGTAGTTGAGGTATATGAGTGTGGTTTTTCTATGGTTTATTGGGAATTCACTTCCACAATCGCATTTAGCTGTGCCTGCCTTTGGTGAATGCTTAGCTCCCCCGTACTCGTGGGACCAATATATGGACACCAATTTAGAAAAACTTTCGAAACTGTTGAGGACACCTCAATCTCGGAGAAATCCGATGACATCCAGTCAGTCATCGACTCAATGGCTGCGCAGGAAAAAGAAGAAGGCTCTGGCAGAGGAGTTGGGGTGGTACCCACATCTACACCCCTGCCACGCCCATCAGTTGAGAGACTTTTGGACGAGGCTTCGTGTGCTATGACACACCAACAGAGACGGAAGTTTCTCAAAAGGAGGAGGCAGAAGAGTGGGTCCTGCTCAGAGAAGGGGGTGGAACTACCACACCTGCTAGCGAGGAAGCAAGGGACAAGCATCCCCTGGATCAGAAAGGACCCCTTCGCAATGAGGAGAAAAGAAGGAGGGTAGGGCCCTTGTATAGTCGAACGGTGAGCGTCATTAACGTGGCAGTGGTCTACAAAGACTACTCCACCAGCCTCCTGACACACGACACCACCAACAAAATTATGCGGCACCTTATGGTGGAACTTCGTGGCCTCAATCCAGAGGAGCTGGCAGTGCACTTCTGTGGGCACTCCCTGCGGAATGGTGGGCTGGCGTGAGCTGTGTGGATGAGCTGTTGAAAGACTGGCTCACACAGAGCATCGCGCGATGCCCCCTGTGGGAGGGTGGCCTGCTGAGAATTTGCGACCCTGAGTCAATGGCAGATGAGAGGATCACAGCGAGGCAAACATGAACTCGCTTGGGCAATAGTAACCCGAGACGCCGTACGCTGGGCAGTCAACTCGTTCAAACCATTCAAGTCGCCTGAACCAGATGGTATTTACCCTATCCTATTGCAGAAGGGAATAGAGCGTACCCTAACCAGCCTCTTAAGGCTATTTAGGGGTAGTGTGTCGCATGGTTATTTACCTCAGGGTTGGAGGGAGATGCGAGTAACCTTCATACCAAAACCCAGAAGGGACTCATAAGAGGCTTTCCAACCAATATGCCTCACATCTTTCTTGCTCAAGACTGGGGAAAATTTCCTTGACAGGTACTTGAGGGACGGATGCTTGAAACTGACACCCCTGGCAGATGGCCAACATGCCTATTGTGTAGGGAGATCATGTTACTCTGCACTAGTTAGGAAACTAGAAGAGTCCATGGGGAACAAGGAGATTGCCTTAGGGGCTTTTGACAATACCTCCATACGCAGCATCGAAACGGCATTGATCAAATTTAATGTCAACAGAAATGCTATAGAGTGGATTACTGCTGTACTGGAAAGCAGAGAGATCCAAACCTCGCTAGTAAACTGCTCAATTAGGGCGAGGACTGTGAGGGGATGCCCTCAGGGAGGGGTCCTGTCTACGCTCCTCAGGAACCTAGTGATTGACTCCCTACTGGGGAGACTCAATGAGACGAGGTTTCATGCCCACGGATATGCTTACAATTTGGCTGTGCTCATTCGGGGCAGAGTGCAAAGTGTGCAGTTGGAAAGGATGGGGGCAGCCTTGTGGATGGTGTGCCTGTGGAGGGCTGTCCATCAACCCAGCCAAAATGGTCATAGTGTCGTTCACAAGGCAAAGACGACTGTCAGGACTGAGGCTGCAGATAGTGATGGGCCAGGTAATTCAGCGCAGCGAGCAGGTCAAGTTTCTGGGTGTGATTCTGGATCGGAAACTAGTCTGGACAGAGCACATCAGATACATAACCAAAAAGGCGACAACAGCCCTGTAGATGTGTCAAAGAATGTGCGTGAGGACATGGGGCTCAAAACCCTGAATGGCCTGCTGGTTTTACGAAGCCATAGTGAGACCAATAATCTCAAATGGGTCGGTTGTGTGGTGGCATAGAGCTCCCATTGGAGAGAATGACAACAGCCTGGCCAAAGTACAATGGCTGGGGTGCTTACTAATAGCGGGGGTGATGAAGACCACACCCACCATAACCATGGAGAGATTGTTCAAACTCTTCCCCTGGACATTAATGTCAAGGCAGAGGCTGTAGCAACAGAACTATCAACATATTGACTGATAGTTAAGCGTCGGGCAAGGTGCTGATGAACTACTGCACAATGTCAAAACTGGTGCAATATTGCAGGATGTGGTTTAACTCCTTAGCAAGTGGGAACAGAGTTAATGTGTATTGGATTCCTTGGCATAAGGGGATCATTGGAAATGAGAGGGCAGACCATCCATTCGTCAACGATACCTATTGGGCCACCTCCCCATTGTGGGATTTCTGTGTCAATAGTCAAGAGGACTATGGGAGAACATGCCAGAAGACTGGAATACTGCAGGAGTAAGACAATCCAAACGCTTTGTCTCAGAGCAATCAAGTGAGATAAGACACAACCTTCTTAGGATGGAGAGGAAGGACTTAGGGCAGATTGTTGGGATCATAACCAGGCACTTCAGAATGAACAAACACATGTATGTTATAGATATAGTCGACACCCATCGATGCAGGTGGTGTGGCACGGATGAGGAGACTCCCTACCAGGTCTACCAGTGCCGGAGACTTGAGAGAGAGCGACTTTTGGTCCTTGGTATCACTTCTCCCAGGATGGAAACCAACGAAAACTCTTGCAGGAACTATCTGGCTTTCCTCAGGAGGCTAGGCATTGACCTGTAACACATTAGGACTGGCACAATAGATCATCTGGCCAGTGCATATCCCACTTGTGGGACAGTCGGAAGACAATATATGTAGTTCGCTCAAGGAGCGGTTTTTGGGTTTGGGACAAGTTGCTTTGGATCCACCTGGGCCTCAGATCAAGTGTACAAAATACTAGAGAGTAGTTGACGATCAATGTTAGATATGGGATATACATAAAAGCTTTTACTGATTTGGGCATCATTATTCACAGCTCAATTCATAAACCGATAAGTTCAGAAACCCACAACGAACAAAAGATATAGGAGAGTTAAGAGTGAAAATTAAAGAATCGAATATTTCATCTTACCAACAGTAAAGCTGCTCTTGTAGCAATCGGCTTTCGAGCTTTGACAGCTCGAATTGAAGCTGCAGCAATTTTCGAAGTCATAACTCACTCTTCACTCAACAACTGGATTCATTTCCAAACACAATAATTTACAAAAAGATTTGGATAGCAGTTATTCTGGTATCAATATAACGCTGTTATCTTCACGTTATCGAAAATGATATTATTTTTGTGTGCTACAATGCAGCTATTATGGTGCAAGAGTCGTTCATCCAAATGAACTAGTTCAGTTGGACCAGCCCTAAATGAGAGCTAGTTCATTAATCAACATTGGCACTTTGGATGAGTAGTTCACGATCAAAATGAGTGGTATTTACAGCCCCTCCTAACCACTTTAATTATAGAATAGCATTGTACGGACTCGTCGGGTGCCTTCCCAAGTGTTCCCCGAGAGAGAGAGAGAGAGAGCGAGAGAGAGAGAGAGAGAGAGAGAGAGAGAGAGAGAGAGAGAGAGAGAGTGAGAGAGAGAGTGAGTGAGAGAGAGAGAGTGAGTGAGAGTTTGAGTGCGAGAGAGTCAGTGACTACAGGGCATCAGCCAAAGCCGGGGGAACAGTGACCGAGTCGTGGCCAGAAACGGGCCCATTTCCCATCACCCAAGTAAAGAAAGGGATCCGGCTTTGGCTCCTAGAACGGATTTTCCTCCATTCGTTGTGTCGTATGTCATCTCTACCTATTGTACGTCCCCCAAGTCTTTCTAATCTGGTGCTGAACCATATAAGGCATTCACATATGAAATGCTCAATCGTTTCTGTTTCCCCGCAGGAACATTCAGCCCCAATTGTTGTGTTAAATCTGTGCAATGTGTTCCTGACTGCATAATGTCCAGTTAACATGCCTATTAGTCATCTTAATTGATTCCTATTTAGTTTTAGCGCCCATTCTGTTGGTTTATCATTCATTCTGAATAATAACCCTATGTTTTCGGTCACGAAAAATTTTTTACAACTGTGATAAAGCCGACCTCGATAATTAAGGCTTTATTGAACTAAATTCTGACATGCAATGGAATGAATCAAATAGAATTGAGAACTAGCGATGTAGCGTCCATAGCAACTAACAACAGCTGGGAAACGGACTTATAATGTTCACGAGTTTATCACATTTTCCCCCCCTTTTATTTCAATCTTGAATGAAATCTTCCAAGTATCTCGGTGGCCGCCTATTCCTCTGGGAATGTTCTCTTGGAGGCAAAGATGGTGATTGAATTCCAGATGAAGATTCTGGGCTGTCTTGCAGAGATGCTGGCAAAGAGCGTACTGAAGAAACAGATTGAAGATTAGGAGGCACTGCTTGGAGGTCTGGAAGCTCTGTTGAAATATCCTGTCTCCCCGATGTTGGAATTTCACATTGTTCCATCTCGATGCCAACTGGAGCAAGCTGCCTGAGAGAAACTGTGGTGTCCCTACCGTCAGGGAGTCGTACATGTGCGTAGTGTGGGGTTGACTCGATGAGTTCTACCTTATCCACCAGTGGTTCGTACTTGCTTGCTCTGACGTTTCTTCGCATCCACACTGGTTCTGGGGCAGTTAGCCACTCTGGGAGTGAAGTTCCGTTGGAGCTACGGCGATTGTGCTTGAAGAGGCGTTCGTGCGGAGTCTCGTTGGTTGATGTGCAGAGGAGAGAACGGATTGCATGTAGAGCTTCCGGAAGTACAGTTTCCCAAAGTCAGATGTCAGCATGCTTAGCACGGAGAGCGAGCTGAATCGTTTTCCAAATTACTCTATTGTAACGCTCCACTTGACCGTTTCCTCTGGGGTTAAATGCTGAAGAGCGACTTGTAGCGATTCCATTCTTTGTTAGGTATGACTTGAGTTCCGTAGACATGAAAGAACTACCCTGGTCAGATTGTTGATTGATTGACTACCCTGTCAGATGCGTGTAACTCCAGGATGACAAAGCATGTTGTGAAGATCGTCCAGAGTGGGATGGTTGGTGGTGACTGTTGTGGAACAGAAACGGGAGAAGGCATCCGCAGCTTTGTTCTCACTTCCGGGTCTGTAAATGATGTCAAACTGGTACAGTAAAAGTTCAACCCTCCAACGTTGGATCTTTTCATTTTTTATCTTGTTTTTGATTTTGGAATTGAACATGAAAGATACTGCCTGTTGGTCTGTTATTATTTTGAAAGGCCTACTCAATAGGAAGTGCTTCCAACGTTGAAGAGATTCAGCGATGGCATTGGCCTCTTTTTCGACTGCTGAGTGTCTTTGTTCACCAGCTGGGATGGTCCTTGAGAAGAAAGCGACAGGACGTTCGAGTTGGGTAAGCACTGCAGCTATTGATTCTCTACAAGGAATTCCTCATCCTCCTCAACGTGATGAAAAGCTGCGGCTGCTACGAGTTTCTTCAGCTCCTGAAAAGCATTTAGAGCATCACCACCCACAGGAAAATTTCGACACTTTACTATGGGATGGATTTTCTCTGAAAAGCCTTTGATGAATCGAGCATAATATGTGAATATGCCAACAGCTCGTCTAAGAGAAAGAATGTCCATTGGTGGTGGGTAATCGAGGAGGGGCTGCAGGCTTTCTGGATACGATTGTATAGAATAATCTTCAACCAAGTAGACTATCAATTTTATAGAGTTCAGAATGAATTTGCTTTTTGACATGTTCAGTGTCAAGTTGTATTTTTCAACAGCTTTAAGAAAGCTTGCAAGGTTACTGCCATGGTCAGTCTGTGTGAGCCCACATACAGTGATTGTGACGTGATACAATTCTGAGGGTGAAGTCGTTATCACTTCTTATCATAACTTGTTATCGTCGTCTTCTTCTCTCTTGCCATTGTTAATTCATGTGTTTGTTTTCCTCAATATAAAAGTTTTTCGTTTGCGCGAGTTCAGTCTATAATTATATATTATAGCCTAATTGATCCATATCACAACAGGTTATGGGCCCAGTGTACGCGAATTAAATTAAATTCAGTGCGCGCAACAATCGGATGAAAACGGATAAATTCGTTCATCAACTTAACCTCTCGTTCCCGACGTGTTTCCCCTTGTCTTCTCCAAGTGTTTCGTATCTACAACGACAATTAAAATGACGAGTTCTCTAGTTCAGTTTCCAATTCTGACAAGCTCAAACTTTACGAACTGGAAGTTCAGAATTCGTTCATTATTGGCTAAAGAAGGACTTGAAGCGGTTCTCGATGCTAACACAACAAAGTCGACATCTACAAAAGCTGATGAAGCACTGGATTTATCAACACAAGATGCCAAAGCTCGAGCTATTATAATTCAAGGAGTATCTGATAAACACCTTGATATAATAAAAGACTGTTCTACTGCAAAGGACATGCTAGGTGCTCTAAAAGCTGTGTTGGTCCGAGATAGCACATTTTCTAAGCTATCTGTGTGGCGTAAGCTTTTTACTTTGAAGCTTGGTAAAGGAGAAGCACTTGACGACCACTTATTACACTTCGATTCAGTGGTACGTGAGTTGCAGGAATACGGTACGACTCTTATTGAAGCTGATCGTATCTGTCTGCTTCTTTTGTCACTCTCCTCAGACTACGATACTGTAATAACAGCTCTCGACACACAAGCCAGCTTGAAGCTTGATTTTGTGAAAGCAAAGCTGCTTGATGAAGAAAACAAAATAAAAAATCGGAATCACCCAGTTACTGAGGAGCTGTCCTTGAAAGCAGTATATTCCAGCCAACACCAAAATAGCAGTCAACATCCTAGGGGAAATCATGGTAACAGGAGACGTCGGGGCCGAGGACAATGGGGTCGAGGAGGCAGTCGTGGTAGAGGATACAATCACAATAACAGCACCGTAAATAATAGTGATCACCAGAAATCATACCAATCAGAGGCCAAGAATGATCATCGCCTAGGTACTAATACAGCAGTTGCATTCATTGCCTTAGAAGCCTCAGAAATTAAGACAAACGAAAATCTTGAATCATTCCTAATCGATTCTGGTGCTACCTCAAACCTCCTCAAGGCTGATTTGGAACCCCTAATGATAGACATCGTTCAGTTAGATCGGAAAATCATGATTCACATTGCAAATGGTGAATGCATGATCGCAGAGAAGAAAGGCACGCTTAACTGTTATTGCCAAGGAAAACCGATAACGATCGAAGGATTAATAGTTCCCAACCTACAGCATAATCTTCTATCAGCAGGCACTCTGACGTCAAAAGGACACACCATCATTATGAATAAAGCCGAAATGCTTATATGTAGCTCTCAGCATACGTTCAGATGCAGACACGTGAATGGTTTGTACTCCCTTGACGTCACATTTACACAAGAGCAGTGCCATGCCACCAGCATTGAAGAAAATGCCATCTGGCATAGGCGACTTGGTCATCTGAGTAACCAAGGGCTCCAGCAACTCGAACTGCCTACCCTGAAGGGGACCTGCTCATCGTGTGTCGAGGGGAAAGCCACCCGACAACCTTTTCCTAAGAAGGAAAAACGTACGTCTCAAATTGGACAATTGATTCATTCAGACATTTCAGGTCCTGTAACTCCAGAAACACATCTTGGACAAAAATATTTTCAGGTGATACTCGACGACTATAGTCATTTTCTTGTTGTCAAACTCCTGAAGTCCAAAGATGAGGCAGAGAGCAATTTGATCGATTTCGTCAACATGCTGGAACGCCAGTTTGACATTAAAGTTCAAAAATTCAGACTGGACAACGGTGGGGAATATAGTTCAAATCGATTCAAGAACTATGTAAGAGAAAAGGGGATAGAAATTCAATATTCTATGCCCTACAGCCCGCAAACTTGCGGAAAATCGGAACGCATGAACAGGACTGCATTGCACTATCTACCATGGAGGCTGAGTACATTGCAGGGGGTGCGGCTGCCCAGGAGTTGGTGAATTTGAGTGGAATAGTGTCCGAATTTGTTGGTGAAAGTGTTCTCCCACTGTTGAAAATTGATAACTTAGGGGCAATTTCCGCGATTAAAACTTGTGAAAACACAAAACGTGCAAAGCATATTGAACTTAGGTATCATTATATAAAATATTTGTTTGAGCACAAGAAATTATTTGTGGAGTATGTAAGTACAAATGATAATATTTCGGATATTTTCACAAAAGCTCTAGGAAGGGAGAAATTCGTTTATTTCAGAGACAGAGTTCTCAACTTGTAATTTGTTCTGTTTACAAGTTAATAATTTGAAAGAAAAACAAGTTTAATGGTCGATTGTATCTTTGTTTACATATGATGTCACTTGTTAGTAATTGTCATATTTTCTTCTTCATATGCTGGTGAATCAAAGAAGATCTATCTAGAACTCTAGTTAACATGGAACTGCGTTCCATTTTGTAAAGCAAAGAGATCAATCGAAGGGGGTGTGATGTGATACAATTCTGAGGGTGAAGTCGTTATCACTTCTTATCATAACTTGTTATCGTCGTCTTCTTCTCTCTTGCCATTGTTAATTCATGTGTTTGTTTTCCTCAATATAAAAGTTTTTCGTTTGCGCGAGTTCAGTCTATAATTATATATTATAGCCTAATTGATCCATATCATAACAGTGATGTCATCAAGACACGCAAAAGTCCTTTCTAACTTCTCCGAGTCTATGATCCCTTGAACCACACGTTGAAATCCTGGAACACCATTGGTCACTCCAAAAGGGATTCTTCGAAATTGGTACAGTTTACCATTAGCCTCAAAAGTGGTGTAAGCACGATCCCGCTCTCGTATAGGGACTTGGTGATAAGCACTCTTCAGGTCAATTGTGCTGAAAACACTGTACTTAGCAACTTTGTTGACAATTTCCTCGACTATCGGAAGCGGAAAAGCGTCTAAAAAGGTATACTTGTTTATTGTCTGGGAATAATCTATGCATAATCGCTTTTTCCGATTACCTCCAGAGACAATGGCTAGTTGGGCCCTCCATGGAGAAGTGCTTTCTTCTATAATACCATTTTTAAGGAGTTGGCTGATTTCTTCTTCAATGAAATTCCTGTTTTCTTTAGAAAAACCCTGCAAATAATTACACAATGGTTTATTATTCTCATGAACAGCTTGACCTAGTATTAGTGCTCCCCCATCCCATTCAACTCAGCATCGAATACTAGTAAACCATACGAAACATGTCCTGGCTACAATGGAACTACTGAAACAAAACGTCTGATGATTTTGCCCCGTCAGGGAAATTGGAACAGGGGCGCTCGAAGCGAACCCCCGTTCCGAGGTGAAAGGGGAGTTGGGAGGCAAGCGAGCGGGAGGCGCGCTCGCTCGCCTCGAGCGCGGTTGCTTTTTTAATGAGACGGGCGGGGAGGGAGGGAGTTCAAACAACGAAAAGCTGTAGCTCCCGCGTTCTACTGCATTTCGTTAATTTATTTAATCGTTTTTTGCCCATTACAACCACGGTCTTCGTCCCATCGGATTGCCGAGATGGCGGGCACAACTAGATACCAAATCGGATTTTTGGGCGAAAGAACGAATTTTTTAGACCACGTTAAAGGCACAAAACGGCCCGGACGGGGGACGGCAGACTGACATTGCAAATTTGGAATCTCCAAGTCTAGAAACGTAAAGTATCAAATTTTGAGAGGGGGTTGTAAAAAATTTTTCGTGACCGAAAACATAGGGTTATTTTTCAGAATGAATATTAAACCAAAACGGCGGCAACGCTGCAGGGCGGGTGGCTCAACTCCCCTTTCGCCTCGCAACGGGGGCGCTTCCGTAGTTCCATTGTAGCCAGGACATGTTTCGTATGGTTTACTAGTATTCGATGCTGAATCGAATGGGATGGGGGAGCACTAATACCAGGTCAAGCTGTTCATGAGAATAATAAACCATTGTGTAATAATTGGCAGGGTTTTTTGTTTGTTATACCTTGTGGTCCCTGTACGCTTAGATAACTCAAGGCCTCTATTATTGTCTACGCCATTGCTAACTCTACCCCACAGGGTGTTATTTATGGCTTTCTTCTCCCTCTTTGGCCAGTATGTCCAGTCTTTCATTCCCGCTATAACCCCCTCGTTTTCTGGAATTCATTCCACTGTCAGGGTGTCGCCTCTCTGTACGAGTTCTTTCCCTTTATTATTGGTGTCCTCAACTAGTAGCCTGAGCGAGTGGCAATAACCACACTTTCCTAACATCTCATTGGGAGCCTAAAGCACCGAAATTCGAACCTCTGTTTTAAAAAATCGTACGATCAATTCCTTTACTCTGATCAACTTTCGCCATCGTCCTGAGCGAGTGGCAATCGCCACACTTTCCTAACATCTCATTGGGAGCCTAAAGTACCGAAATTCGAACCTCTGTTTTAAAAAATCGTACGATCAATTCCTTTACTCTGATCAACTTTCGCCATCGTCCTGAGCGAGTGGCAATAACCACACTTTCCTAACATCTCATTGGGAGCCTAAAGTACCGAAATTCGAACCTCTGTTTTAAAAAATCGTACGATCAATTCCTTTACTCTGATCAACTTTCGCCATCGTCCTGAGCGAGTGGCAATCGCCACACTTTCCTAACATCTCATTGGGAGCCTAATGTACCGAAATTTGAATGTCTGTATTGAAAAATCGTACGATCAATTCCTTTACGCTGATCAACTTTCTCCATCGTCCTGAGAGAGTGGCAATCACCACACTTTCCTAACATCTCGTTGGGAGCCTAAAATACTGAAATCTAAATGTCTTTATTTTAAAACGTACGATTAATTACTTTACTCTGATCAACTTCCGCCTTTGTCCTCACTGAGTGGCAATCGCCACACTTTCCTAACATCTTAGTAGGAGCCCCATGTACTAAATGTTTGTTTTAAAAGTCGTACGTTCAATTACTTTACTCTGACCAACTTTCGCATTTGTTCTCACAGGGTGGCAATCACAACACTTTCCTAACATACTATTAGTACCCAAATCTACACGCCTGTTTTAGAAAATCGTATGGTCAATTCCTCTCCTTTAGTCATTATCTGCCTTTGTTCCCAGAGAGGGGCAATCACCCAAGGAGCCAAGAGTATTAAAGCAATAGGGTTATGTTGGCTATTCCAATGCAAAAATAACGGCTACTCCAAAAAGCAATAAACAAAAATAATAAGACAAGATGATTCCAAAACACACGACTCAAAAACACAAAACACGCAGACTTTGACAAGATGCTGCACATTTACGTACACAGGACCAAAAATATACGGAAACTAACATCCTCTGAAAGGAAGGCATACAAATCGCACTATGTACAGACAACACACTTAGAACCAAACTAACTGCAAAGACTGAAAAGACGGTCCCACTCGACCAAAGTGGGGTATATAAAATAACCTGTACTTGCAAAAACGCATACATGGGACAGACAGGACGAAAAATACGGACCACATATTCAAAACACATTAAATCTCTTAGTAGTAATCAAGACGATTCAAACTTTGGCAACCACCACAAGACAACTGGACATGAACCTACCAAAATACAGGACTTCACCATCTTACTACATAAACAATACAAAGGAAGAAAACTGAACATGTGGCGGCCGCCACTCTCCACAACAAAAGCCGCCTCATCCCAACAGAGGGCGCTAGCCACGAACCACTCCTGGAGGGAATAGCAGGCGGCCAATCAGCGAAGGCGACTCCCTCCAAGAACAGGTATAAAAGGGCCTGCCTGCTCAGTCATTCAATTCATTCCATCTTCCACCCTTACACCGTTCACATCCTCTGACGACAACCGACCACCTTCAGCGGCTCCAGCGGGGACAATGAGGCCCTCTCGCGTTAGAAGAAGAAGGAGCGACGATTCAATCGAATCCCTCACCGAGAGGAGCTACGCTCAACCGAGCCCTTCAAACGACGCTTCGACGCCTGGGGAACTCGTCCCTCGCCCGCTGCTCGACCGAACATCCTGACTCAACCCTCATCTCGCGTCTCCGACTGAAGGAGCGACGATCCAACCGGATCCCTCACCGAGAGGAGCTACTGCTCAACCGAGCCCTTCGACCTAACGACGCCCGAGAAATCCGATCTTCACCTCACGCACGCTCAACCGACAGACACAACCAACACACACACACAACAACAATAATTTCGTCGGCCCTTTTCAGGACCTCACAAGCACTCAAGCAGCGCAACTTTCTGAAAAGGGAGGCCCCGACAACTGGTGACCCCGACGTGATCGTTACACGACCTTCTGACACTCTCACCCAAGGCGCCTTTTGGGGGGAGCTATGTGGCGGCCGCCACTCTCCACAACAAAAGCCGCCTCATCCCAACAGAGGGCGCTAGCCACGAACCACTCCTGGAGGGAATAGCAGGCGGCCAATCAGCGAAGGCGACTCCCTCCAAGAACAGGTATAAAAGGGCCTGCCTGCTCAGTCATTCAACTCATTCCATCTTCCACCCTTACACCGTTCACATCCTCTGACGACAACCGACCACCTTCAGCGGCTCCAGCGGGGACAATGAGGCCCTCTCGCGTTAGAAGAAGAAGGAGCGACGATTCAATCGAATCCCTCACCGAGAGGAGCTACGCTCAACCGAGCCCTTCAAACGACGCTTGACGCCTGGGGAACTCGTCCCTCGCCCGCTGCTCGACCGAACATCCTGACTCAACCCTCATCTCGCGTCTCCGACTGAAGGAGCGACGATCCAACCGGATCCCTCACCGAGAGGAGCTACTGCTCAACCGAGCCCTTCGACCTAACGACGCCCGAGAAATCCGATCTTCACCTCACGCACGCTCAACCGACAGACACAACCAACACACACACACAACAACAATAATTTCGTCGGCCCTTTTCAGGACCTCACAAGCACTCAAGCAGCGCAACTTCTTGAAAAGGGAGGCCCCGACAGAACATATTAGAAAACATGGAAATTTATAAACAAAAAAATTCAAGGGACAGATCATAAATGAACACATCAACACAAAATGCCACACCATATTCACACCACTCAAAACACTACACAAACGAAAACAACCAACTGACGGATTTACAGACCGCCCTATACAAAAAATACGTAGATTTCACAATTAAGAGATCATTCAAGACGTTCCATTATCCTCTAAGGGGTTTTTCCCCCAGAGGTACATGACCTCCTCCCCCCACCCTTCACCGATGCTCCATCATCATCCCGTTTACCTTTTCTTCGTATATAAAGACCACGACTAACTGACTGACTTCAGCACTGACTTAACACCCAGACGATGATGTCTTTACGGTGCATGCCACAGTAACTCACCAGCCAGAGGAGACGGACTCACCTAACAGGAGTCAAGATTACTCAAATGTCTGTTTGGAAAAATCCAAAGATTAGTTCCTTGCCTCTTGTCGTTGAGGAGCACTAATCACACTTTCGTAACGTTATGAAATAGTCGGAGCCTAAACTACATCACTCTAACTATCTAGTTTTAAAAATTGAACGTTTAATTCCTGGCCTCCGTTTTTGTCGTCAGTGAAAGGCAATGACTCCATGTGTCTCCAGTAGGAGCGGGTGTTTTAATAATTCGTTGGCTAGCTGGCGTATCGTTTTAATGACGTGTGAGAAACACAAATAATAAAAAAATATTCAGAAAATCGGAAATATCACCTCAGTTACGAGATAAAATAGGAATGGGTCGCTGCTGTGTTACATCAGATGCTGATGACCGAATAGAACAAAAAATTAGAAAGAGAATAGCCGGTAAATCGAAAGCGAAAAACTCCAAAGCGCAGTGTACGAAACCGGTGACAGGCAAAATTATAAGAACGAACCTCTACGGTCGCCTGAGAAGGAGGTAGACGAGAGGCAGCGACGACGTCACAGTGGAAGAACGCGTCATCAGAAGAGTAACGAAGTGTTTCTCAAATGCCACAGTATCTTCAGATACAATTATCTATTAGGTACTACTAAGCACACAACGCGAAATACCTAAATACAAGTCGTAAGTTTAATTCCTCTCAGTCATCCTCCAACTTTGTCTCTATAAGGATACGCATTAACACTGCTCTACAAAGTTACTAAAAATTCAATCTTCGTCAGTACTCAATGGTATTACATGTAATTTGAGGGATATAATTTGGACGCATTCCATAAGACCTACTTGACATACCATGCTAGTTGCCCGAATTTGGACTAGGCAAAATTGCGAAAACCTAAAAAATTCCCACCTAGATTTTCTTTCCATGACTTCAAATATCTTTTATATTCGTGTCCGTGAACATCCATTACTTCTTAGGAAATGTTCAAACTTATTGTTAGAGTACCAATTTTAGAAGGAGCCAAATTTTGAAAAACTTGAAAACGTCTCTACCAGATATCCTTCCGCTGATTTCAAATATGTGTTATATCAATAACTGCGACCTTGCATGACGTATGGGCGAAGTAGGTGGCCAATTCAAACTGGGTAAATTACGGAAAATTGAAAAAAGTCCTTCCTCGATATTCATTCCGCGATTTCCAATTTGTTTGATATTTTTGTTTCGGACCATTCACGACTTCTTGGCAAACGGTCAAAGTTTTTGTGGTGGTCAATTATGAGCGTGGCCAAGTTTCGTAAAATAGGAAAAAACTTCACCAGGATGTTCTTCCCCTGATTTCCAATTTGTTTCATGTGTGTGTCTGGGACATTCTGCGACTTCTTGGTCAATGGTCAAAATCTAGTAGGCAATTTTGAACGAGGCCAAATTTTGAAACCCTGATTTCGAATAAGTTTCATTTTCATGTCATCGGGGGAACAATATATTGGTTGGACATTTTTCAGTTCTTTTAAATTTGGCTCATCGAAAATTGGACACCTAATCCGCCCAGAAAGCATATATATGTTCTCAGACATACATATGAAACAAATCGCTCGTTCAAAACTGGCCACCTATACCTCTAGATTTTGACCATTGGCAAAGAAGTCATGGATGGTCAAAGACATGAACATGCCATCAAAACTTGTACACTTTCAAAATCGGTCACCTAGTTTGCCCAGACGTCATGGAAGGATGAAACAATATGCAGTTTAAATCAGGGATAAAATACCTAAGTAGGCCCTTCTTCAGTTCATCGGACTTTCAAACCTTTTAAAATTGGTTACTTGATGTTGACCATTGGCCCAGAAGTCGTGAATGGTTGCAGGCATGAATATGTGACCAATTTGAAATCAAGGAGAGAAAATCTAGCTGCGACTTTTTTCAGTTTTTTGAAATTTTGCCCAGTCAACTAGCATGGTACCTATTTCGAGAAGGTTTCATATCCATGTCCGAATTTCATGTAATACCATCAATTACTTTAATGCCTCTCTCAATCTCTCTCCCTCCCTCCCATCACGCTCTCTGCTCCATCTTCCTCTTTGGAGACTGAAGTGGAGGATGACTGTCAGGAATTAAACGTACGTCTTGTAGTAGATATTTAGAATTGTGTACATGATAGCAATTATCACATTATTGTATATTAGGAGTGTCTAGATTCCGTCGCGAAGGACAAAGATGGAAGTTGATCAGAGTAAAAGAATTAAACGTACGGTTGTTTAAACAGAAATTTAGATTTGGGTACTTTTGGCGCCTAACAGAATGTTAGGAAAGTGTGGTGATTGCCACTCGCTCAGGACGATGGGGAAAGTTGATCAGAGTAAAGGAATTGAATGTACTATTTAAAAAAAAGATATTTAAATCTGTGTACTTTAGGCTCCTACTAAGATGTTAGGAAAGTGTGGCGATTGCCACTCAGTGAGGACGAAGGCGAAAGTTGATCAGAGTAAAGGAGTTGAATGTACGATTTAAAACAAAAGATATTTAAATTTGTGTACTTTAGGCTCCTACTAAGATGTTAGGAAAGTGTGGCGATTGCCACTCAGTGAGGACGAAGGCGAAAGTTGATCAGAGTAAAGGAATTGAACGTACTATTTAAAAAAAAGATATTTAAATTTGTGTACTTTAGGCTCCTACTAAGATGTTAGGAAAGTGTGGCGATTGCCACTCAGTGAGGACGAAGGCGAAAGTTGATCGTAGTAAGTTATCACGCATCATTATTTTCCCTCCATTTATTTCCGACGGAGATTTGCGGTTCTAAGTTGGAGGAAACTACAGGAACCTAAGTGAATTGAATAGGTAGTATTTTTGCGGGTCGGAGACGTTATTGTGTTGTAGAAACTTCACGTTATCACCTCCGCCTCGGAGTCGTTTTCGGCGGAGGCGTTCGACGGCGTTCCACTTAGAACCGCCAATCTCCGTCGGAAATAAATGGAGGGAAAATAATGATGCGTGATAACTTCCTACGATCAACTTTCGCCTTCAACCTCACGGGGTGGCAATCACCACACTTTCCTAACATCCTATTAGGAGCCTAAAGTACCGAAATTTGAGCATCTGTTGTAAAAAAATCGTACGGTAAATTCCATTACTCTGATCAACTTTCTCCTTCATCCTCAGAGAGTGGCAGTCACCACACTTTCCTAACATCCTGTTAGGAGCCTAAAGCACCGAAATTTGAACGTCTGTTGTAAAAAAATCGTACGGTAAATTCCATTACTCTGATCAACTTTCTCCTTCATCCTCAGAGAGTGGCAGTCACTACACTTTCCTAACATCCTATTAGGAGCCTAAAGTACCGAAATTCGAACGTCTGTTGTAAAAAAATCGTACGTTTAATTCCTTTACTCTGATCAACTTCCATCTTTGTCCTTAGAGAGGGAATCTAGACACTCCTAATATACAATAATGTGATAATTGCTATCAAGTACACAATTCTAAATATTCACTACAAGACGTACGTTTAATTCCTGACAGGCGTCCTCCACTTCAGTCTCCAAAGAGGGAGATGGAGCAGAGAGCATGATGGGAGGGAGCGAGAGAGATTGAGAGAGGCATTAAAGTAATTGATGGTATTACATGAAAGTCGGACATGGATATGAAACCTTCTCGAAATACCATGCTAGTTGGCAGATGCTGACTGGGCAAAATTTCAAAATATCTGGTGCGTAGCAACACACAACTTTCCGCCACCCGTTTAGGTTCGAACACCACCTACATAGGCGGGCGCTATATCTTCGTTCAACGCATTTTCACAGGAACATTTATGGAGAACAAAATGTAGGGACTAGTTAGCTGAGAGTACTCCGAAAGTTTGATCGAAATCGTTAGAGCCGTTTTTGAGAAAATTGGAATACCGATAAATTAATATTCGACAAATCTCCTTTTCTGAGTTAACTTGGCTTATATCTCTGTTCAACATATATATACAGAAATAATTATAGAGAACGAAATGTTGGTATGGGTGACTAGAAGATACTTCATTAGGATATATCACATCTGGTGAAAAAGTTACCCTGGAATTTACGGAAATGTTAGAAAAACGTTATTTTTTACACATTTTGATTTTTATCTCTGTTCAATGGACCGTCACAGGAACATTTATTCAGAACAATATGTAGGTATTAACTATTCGAAAATATCCTGAGAGTTTGATGATAATCGTTGAAGTCATTTTGCCAAAAGCTTAAAAACCTATTTTTGCTTCATAGGTCATTATCTCCGTTCACCGTATTTTCATGGAGATATGTATAGAGAAGAAAAGTTAGGTATTGATTAGGAGAAGATAATCTGAAAGTTTAATCAAAATCGTTAGAGCCGTTTTCGAGAAAAATGCGAAAAACCCTAGTTTTTGGTACATTTTCGTCTCCCCCCCCTTCCCATCAGCCGAAATCGTCCATAACCTTATTTTGGTGTCTACAAAAAATAACGAACAAAACAAAAAAAGAACCAGCTCAATCGGATCAGCCGTTCTCCCGCAAATCGAACTACAGACACACACACATACACACACACATACACACACACACACACACATACACACGGACCACGCGACGAAATTAGGTTTTTTAGACTCAGTAGGGTCTGAAACGTAAAGATCTGAAGAAAACTCAAATTTTTTTTTTGGGCCGATTACTATACTTTCCTTCCCTTCGGGTAGCGGAAAGTAAAAACTGAAAAAAGTCGCAGCTAGATTTTCTCTCCCTGATTTCAAATAGGTCACATATTCATGCCTGCAACCATTCACGACTTCTGGGCCAATGGTCAAAATCAAGTAACCAATTTTGAAAGGTTTGAAATTCCGATGAACTGAAGAAGGGCCTACTTAGGTATTTTATCCATGATTTAAACTTCATATTGTTTCATCCTTCCATGACGTCTGGGCAAACTAGGTGACCGATTTTGAAAGTGTACTAGTTTTGGTGGCATATTCATTGGTTAGGGCTGGTTAGGGCTGGTTAGGGCTGGTTAGGGCTGGTTAGGGCTGGTTAGGGCTGGTTGGTTAGGGCTAGTCGCTCTTGAGCTCTTGAAGAGACAACAGCGTTCAATGAGTGCCCCTGTGGGACGGGAGTGGCAGAGGATGCTGCCCACGTCCTCCATGACTGCGGCCTGTATGAGGACGTGAGGGCCAGCGCTGCCATTCCACAAAGGAATGCGGCGCGGGGCTTCCTCGTCAAGGCCGCAGCCCGCCGGTTTGCCGGCTTTGGGCAGGCTTGGGCGAACCGGAGGAAAAGCCTGGAGGCGTGGGAGCCCCCTGAACCGGAACATGAAGTAGCTTAATAAAAAAAAAAAAAAAAAAAAAAAGGGGAAGAGGAAAAAAAAAAAAAAAAACCAGCCTGACCAGTCCTGCGCCCACGACGCCTCAAACCCCAACCTACTGGCAGTAGGATACGGGGCACCTGCCCAGGGAAAAAAAAAAAAAAAAAAACAAACAAAACCCTGCCCTAATCCACTGCTTACCGGCCGCAGGGCGTGCACCCCACACCCTGCGCCCAAAACAAACAAAATTATCCACTGACCGGCAGCAGAGTGCGCTCCCAATGCCCTGCGCCCAAAACAATCGAAAATTTTCCACTGACCGGCAGCAGAGTGCGCACCCAACGCCCTGCGCCAAAAACAAACAAAATTCTCCACTGACCGGCAGCAGAGTGCGCTCCCAATGCCCTGCGCCCAAAACAATCGAAATTCTCCACTGACCGGCAGCAGAGTGCGCACCCAACGCCCTGCGCCCAAAAAAAAAAAAAAAAAAAAAAAAAAAAAAAAAAAAAAACCGGCAGCAGGATGCGCCCAAAACAACAAAACTCGGCAGCAGGACGCAGTCCAACAGACGCACTGCGCCTTTCCCATACGCAAAACCCCCGTCCAATGAGCGAACGGGCCGCTCAGCGGCCTATGCCATTCCACCCATTAGGTTGAAGAGACAACATCCCCTTGTGAGGCCTCTCGCCTAAAGTGCTATAAACGTGGTGAAAAAGTGATCGAATACGGACAAGACTTGGCAAACGTTTCGGACTCTCTCAGGACATTATTTGGTGTAAGTTTCACAATTTTTGTAGGAACAGTTTTTGCACAATTTCAATTAGAATAAGCGCGAAATAACGACAGGACTTCCAACTTTTCAAACGCTCAACTCACTTGGGAGGCTCAAGAGGCGGTAGAGAAGGAGCTGAGGAGGTGTGAAGGACAGAGAGGAGCCGTCATTGGCGGAGTAATTAGGAGAGGGAGTTGCAGAGCGGCCGACTCTCGGCTCCAAAAGGGGGGTTGCTAAGCAGCGAGCGCCTCCAGCCGCCCAGCGGCCATTAACGGCCTCCCCCTCTGCTCTCGAGCCCTCTCAAAGGCTCACAAAGAGCGAGAGAGAAAATTCACTCGAAAAAAGAGGGAAGAAGACTTCTCCTGTCTCTTTTAAAATCCCTCTGACTTCAACAAATCATTATGTCTCCACCACATCCTAATACCAATTCCAATTCAGCTTCTCCTACATCTCAATCAGGCTCTTCCAAACCCAACCCTCCCATCACCTACTCAAACATCCTCAAGAACACCCCAAAACCATCACCCCCCATGACCAGGGGTAAGGCGGCTAAACATCCGCCAGCCAAACAGGTTGTCTACACAAGCACAACTCCGAAAACACATTCATCCCCAAACACACACACACGACACACAAAGCACTCTAGCACACACAACACATCCCCATCACATACACCGCACAATCCCACCACCCCAAACAACACGCCCGCATCACACACACAATCAGCTCGCTCCCGCACAACTATTGCAGTTTACGGACCCACAGACATACGAGCCATTGTGGCTGAAACACCTCCCCCTGCATACGATCCATCAGCACATACGGCCATTGCACTAGACCCACCCCAAAATGCAGAAGAGGCTATGGCCGGGATCAGGCTCCTCCGCGAGACAATTATGACAGCCCTGGTGAACCGCCAGCGGACTGTGCAGATATTGGGATCGCTTGCGGACCATATAGACAGCATGGTCTTTCTGGCGGAAAGACTGGCCCACGACCTGAATGCGACTAGCCCACCCCCTAACAACCAATCAGAGCCAAGACCACCAGCTAACCCACTCCCCCCACAACTGGACCCAACAGAACAAGCAACAACACTCCGGACCCTACTATTTGAGGCATTAGCACCCCTAATAACACGACTGGAGGCAGTGGAGAAGATTCACACACCTGCTCCTCCGCAGGAATCACAGAGCCAGAAGCTCGCTGCCCCAAATATAACTGAGGAAGACACAGACCCACCCCCAACTACTCCTCCCACTGACTCAGGGCTCCCAGCTGGTACGCCATCGGTAGAGTGGAAGGCAACTCGGAAACGGAGGCGTGGTCGCGGAGGTGCAGGAAGAGCCACCGCGCGACGTCACCTAGGAGCCGGCCGCTGGGGAGAAACCTGGAGCAGCTGCACCCCAACAGCCTGCCCCAACTCCTCAGTTGAGTCCACCAAAACCCAACTTCGGGAGCAGCTCTCCAAAGAGGAGGCCCAACCCCCAAAGCTGGCGGGGTTACTACAGTCCTACTTCGCCCCACAGATAGAGAGATGGGTACGGCAACGCTGTATGCCAAGCTATCCGCGGCAGGCATGGAGGCAGAGGGCGTTAAAAGGACCAGGCCCACACTCGCAGGAATAGCTGTGGACCTTAGCACCCCAGAGCAGGCATCCAGGCTGGTGACTGCAACTAGCACTATGGAGGGTGTCACGGCAGTGGCGCGCGTTACGCGGCTGCCCCGAATGCTGATACGAAGTCCGTCTCCTCTGGCTTGTGAGTTACTGTGGGCAAGCGCTTTCGATGTAAAGACATCATCGTCTGGCCGTTAAGTCAGTACTGGAGTCAGTCAGTTGGTCGTGGTCTTTATATACAAAGAGAAAGGTGAAAGGGGTGATGGAGCGTCGGGGAAGGGGCGGGGAGAGGTCTTGTTGGTCAGTCTTGTTAGTAGTACCTTAGCCGGACTGGCTGTGTTAGGTATTAAAGAAATTGGGTTATGTCCGCCAGTAGGCAAATTACTAAAGTTAACGTACCTGTTAGTGAGTCCGTCTCCTCTGGCTTGTGAGTTACTGTGGGCAAGCGCTTTCGATGTAAAGACATCATCGTCTGGCCGTTAAGTCAGTACTGGAGTCAGTCAGTTGGTCGTGGTCTTTATATACAAAGAGAAAGGTGAAAGGGGTGATGGAGCGTCGGGGAAGGGGCGGGGAGAGGTCTTGTTGGTCAGTCTTGTTAGTAGTACCTTAGCCTGGACTGGCTGTGTTAGGTATTAAAGAAATTGGGTTATGTCCGCCAGTAGGCAAATTACTAAAGTTAACGTACCTGTTAGTGAGTCCGTCTCCTCTGGCTTGTGAGTTACTGTGGGCAAGCGCTTTCGATGTAAAGACATCATCGCCGTCTGGCCGTTAAGTCAGTACTGGAGTCAGTCAGTTGGTCGTGGTCTTTATATACAAAGAGAAAGGTGAAAGGGGTGATGGAGCGTCGGGGAAGGGCGGGAGAGGTCTTGTTGGTCAGTCTTGTTAGTAGTACCTTAGCCGGACTGGCTGTGTTTAGGTATTAAAGAAGTTGGGTTATATCCGCCAGTAGGCAAATTACTAAAGTTAGCGTGCCTGTTAGGTGAGTCCGGCTCCTCTGGCTTGTGAGTTACTGTGGGCAGCGCTTTCGATGTAAAGACATCATCGTCTGGCCGTTAAGTCAGTACTGGAGTCAGTCAGTTGGTCGTGGTCTTTATATACAAAGAGAAGGTGAAAGGGGTGATGGAGCGTCGGGAAGGGGCAGGGGAGAGGTCTTGTTGGTCAGTCTTGTTAGTAGTACCTTAGCCGGACTGGCTGTGTTAGGTATTAAAGGAAATTGGGTTATGTCCGCCAGTAGGCAAATTACTAAAGTTAACGCATTACCTGTTAGTGAGTCCGTCTCCTCTGGCTTGTGAGTTACTGTGGGCAAGCGCTTTCGATGTAAAGACATCATCGTCTGGCCGTTAAGTCAGTACTGGAGTCAGTCAGTTGGTCGTGGTCTTTATATACAAAGAGAAAGGTGAAAGGGGTGATGGAGCGTCGGGGAGGGAGCGGGAGAGGTCTTGTTGGTCAGTCTTGTTAGTAGTACCTTAGCCGGACTGGCTGTGTTAGGTATTAAGAAATTGGGTTATGTCCGCCCAGTAGGCAAATTACTAAAGTTAGCATTACCTGTTAGTGAGTCCGTCTCCTCTGGCTTGTGAGTTACTGTGGGCAAGCGCTTTCGATGTAAAGACATCATCGTCTGGCCGTTAAGTCAGTACTGGAGTCAGTCAGTTGGTGCATTGGTCTTTATATACAAAGAGAAAGGTGAAAGGGTGATGGAGCGTCGGGAAGGGGCGGGAGAGGTCTTGTTGGTCAGTCTTGTTAGTAGTACCACCCCTTTCACCTTTCTCTTTGTATAAAGACCGACCAACTGACGGCTCCACTGGACTTAACGCCAGACGATGATGTCTTTACATCGAAAGCGCTGCCCACAGTAACACAAGCCAGAGAGACGGACTCCTGCTGAGGCACGTTAACTTTAGTAATTTGCCTACTGGCGGACATAATGGCTTTTAATACTAACACAGCCAGTCCGGCTAGTACTACTAACAAGACTGACCAACAAGACCTCTCCCGCCTTCCCCGACGCTCCATCACCCTTTCACCTTTCTCTTGTATATAAGACCACGACCAACTGACTGACTCCAGTACTGACTTAACGGCCAGACGATGATGTCTTTACATCGAAAGCGCTGTCACAGTAACTCACAAGCCAGGAGACGACTCACTAACAGGTGCGTTAACTTTGTAATTTGCCCCTGCAGCGGACATAACACTTTCTGTACCTAACACAGCCAGTCCGGCTAAGGTACTACTAACAAGACTGACCAACAGACTCTCCCGCCCTTCCCGACGCTCCATCACCCCTTTCACCTTTCTTTGTATATAAAGCGCGACCAGCTGACTGACTCCAGTACTGACTTAACGAGCCAGACGATGATGTCTTTACATCGAAAGCGCTTCACAGTAACTCAAGCCAGAGGAGACGGACTCACTAACAGGTACGTTAACTTTAGTAATTTGCCTACTGGCGGACATACCCATTTCTTTAATACTAACAGCCAGTCCGGCAAGGTACTACTAACAAGACTGACCAACAAGACCTCTCCCGCCCTTCCCCACGCTCCATCACCCCTTTCACCTTTCTCTTTGTATATAAAGACCACGACCAACTGACTGACTCCAGTACTGACTTAACGGCCAGACGATGATGTCTTTACATCGAAAGCGCTTGCCCACAGTAACTCACAAGCCAGAGGAGACGGACTCACTAACAGGTACGTTAACTTTAGTAATTTGCCTACTGGCGGACATAACCCAATTTCTTTAATACCTGATACGAAGTGTCCCAGCACATCTCCAGGCGGAGGACATGCAGAGGGAACTCCACCACCACAACCCTCACATCGTTCCCGCCGATGCTCACCTCAGGCCGGTGTACAGAACAGGCCCGCGCGAACAGCCAACCACCTCATGGGTGGTGGAAGTGTCCCAGGCCCTCCGGATCCGCATGCTGGAAACGGGCAAGCTGAGGCTGGGCTGGCTAGTGCTGCCAGTCAGAGACCATATCTCCCTCACACGCTGCAATAGGTGTCAAGGATTCGGGCACTCTCAAAAATATTGCTCGGGCCCAAAGGTTTGTGCATGGTGTGCAGAACGAGGGCATGACGATGGGAGCTGCCCGAGGACACATAGACCCACATGCGCCAACTGCACAAAGTCTCGGCGGTTGGCGGACCACCAGGCCTCAGCAGACACGTGCCCGAGTTATCTATCAGCCCTAAGAGCATCGGTTCTGAAGGTAGACTACGGCGCAGCCCCATCGACAGCTCCCAAAGTAGGGACCAGCATGGAGCAGCCCGCACCAACACAGGACCCCCAGGAGGAGGGGCATCTACTTCCCCCCAATGAACCCAACGCCTGACAACATTTTGCGGGCTGGGTGCCTCAATGTGGGAAAGCGGTTCATCCCCCACTCCCACCTTCAGCAAGAAGTGGCCAGTGCCCCCTACCACCTCCTTTTCCTCCAAGAGCCATATGGGGGAAGGGGGGGCCGAATGACCTTCCCAGCAAGCCATAACACCTTCCCCCCGCCCACATTTTGGCAAAACCCGCAATCGACTGCGCTGGTGGTGGATGCCCGAATCCCGGCCATCTTTCTACCACACTTGTCATCTACCTACCTCACAGTCGTAAGGCTGGAATGGCCCACGGCTCTGTACGTGGTGTCCGTGTACCTTCCGCCAAGACCGGCAGACATCACCCCAGTGCTGGATGCCCTCCACCACACGCTGATAGCTCTATTGCCCGCTCCGGTCATTGTGGCAGGCGATCTCAATGCCCATCACCCCCTATGGGGATCGCCAGAGGCCAATGCCAGGGGGTTAGAAGTGGCAGCACTGCTTAATGCAGCTGACCTGCGCCCCCTGGGCACCATAACAAAGCCCACATTCTTGGGGCCACAGGGGGCATCGCATGTGGATATGGCCTTCACAGCGCGACTCAACATGCAGGCGGAGGGCTGGAGGCAGTTGGAGGTACCAGGCGCTGACCACTCCCTCCTCCAGTGGACACTCAAGGGACGACCCGAGGGCTCACTGCGGGCAAGCCAAAGGGCATACCCAGCATTCGGGTCGGCAGACTGGGAGGCCCACACGCGTCTGCTTAATGAGCGTGTACCACTGGACCAACCTGAGCCCCTCCCAATCACGAAGGAACATTTGGATGCAGCCGTGGTTACGCTCGCAGAGACCGTCAAGGAATGCACACGGCAAACAATCCCTTTGCGCAGAGCTCCACAGAAGACATGCGCCCCCTGGTGGACACCTGAAATCGGAGCTCAGGGGGCAAGGGTCCGGAGCCTCAGACGTGCTGCAAACCGAGCCACCCAGGACAACCAGGAGGAAGCACTAGTGGCGTACCATGATGCACGCCGCCAGCACAAACGACTCATCAGAAAGGTCAAAAGAGCCAGCTGGCGGCGCTTCGTTGGCGAGGAGCTCTCCACAAATCCGTGGGGAGCTCCCTACCAACTGGTCCGGAAGGTAGTCAAGCTTCCCCCGCCAGCCCTACCCACAAACCTACCACCAACCGCATCCATTAGGGAGCACCATGAGGCCCTCCTGATGGCACTCTTCCCCCCAGACAACCCGTCCATAGACAGCCCTCAGGACACCCAGCTCCGAGAACAGGCACGCTGCCCAGCCCCAGGTCCGGACATGGCACCTTGGACGCGGGGGGAGGTGGAGCAGGCACTCCACAGCCTGGCACCTCATAAGGCTCCAGGCCCCTCGGGGAACTACGCTGTGGCCTATCAAAGGGCTCCACTTGTTGTGATCCAGAGGGCCACTGACCTTCTCAACCAATGCCTGGCTATGGGATACTTCCCGCGGCCATGGAAGAGAGCGTCCGTGGTCCTATTCCCCAAATCCCCAGACCGTCCACTGGATTGCCCCAGCGCATACCGCCCCATCAGCCTGCTGAGTGTGGAGGGCAAGTGGTTGGAAAAATTGATACTCTCCTCCCTCCGCCCATTGGTCTACCCGGCCCTCCATCCTCACCAATTCGGAGGCATCCACGGGCGCAACACCCTTGGGGCTATGGACTGCCTCCGAGAAGTGGTGAGGACGAGCCCCCACCGTGTTGTCCTAGCAGCGCTCTATGATGTCAAAGGAGCGTTCAACACGGTATGGTGGCCAGCGGTACTGGGTGCGCTCAGACAACTAGCGCTCCCCGCAAAACTTTTCAGTCTCCTGTCAAGTTTCCTGGAGGACCGCACTGCCGCCACAGGGACCGGGCGCCAGCGGGCGGAGATTGGCATAACGGCAGGCTGCCCACAGGGGGCGGTATTGTCGACGCTCCTGTGGACGGTCCTTTTGGACCCCCTGCTTCACCTCCTCACTGCAAAGGGCTACACCCCAATTGCGTACGTAGACGACCTGGCTGTGGTGGTCAGCGCGGATGACCCGGCAGTTGCGAGGCTTCTATTGGAGAGAGCCACGCGACTCGTCACCGGGTGGTGCCGGGAGGTGAGACTGGAGTTAGCCGCTGCCAAGACGCAGGTCATCACCATGCGATCGGCAGTGGCACTCCCTTACAGTACCATACAAGTGGCCCCCGGCACCGGCCTTGCGCTGGGGACCTCGGCCAGGTATCTGGGAGTGGCATACTGTCCAAAGGGGAGGCCCACGGCGCACCTTGCCCTCCTTAGGACCAAGGTGTCAGCCCTCACAGCCCATGTCCGAGCCCTGGCCGGCTCATCCTGGGGGGCGCAGCCACACACCAGAAAGCTGTATTACACTGCGGTGTTCCTGCCAATTGTGCGGTATGCAGCGGCGTCCTGGTGGATCGCACCATCGGAACTAGATAGGCAGCGTGCCAGGACGCTGCAAAGGGACACACTGCTGGCAATCCTCCCTGCATACCGCACAACGTCGCACCTTGCCCTGCAAATCCTCGCGGGCACTCCACCCCTGGACTTGCGCCTGGACTGCGACGTCATTATCCACCGGATCAAAACTGGTGGACTGACGTCGTACCAGGGACCACTGGCGGACCTGGTCCCGGAGATGCTCCGTGAGGATTCCATCGACCGCCAGATCTGCATCGCAGAAAACTGGATGCTCGATCAATGGCAGGCGAGGTGCGACGGCGGATCGACGGCCCGCCACCTGCTTAGCATCATCCCATCAGTCAGGAGCGCCTGGGAATGAAGTGGTGGCGCCCCACATTTGCGGCAACACAAGTACTCTCAGGGCATGGGGCGTTCAACGCGCGTCTTCAATACTTCAGAAGGCGCGCGTTCAATGAGTGCCCTGTGGGACGGGAGTGGCGGAGCATGCTGCCCACGTCCTCTACGTCTGCAGCCTGTACAGGGACGTAAGGGCCAGCGCTGCCATCCCACAAAGGGGTGCGGCGCAAGGCTTCCTGGCCTCAAAGGCTGCGGCACGCCGGTTCGCCGCTTCGCTCAGGCCTGGGCGAACCGAAGGAAACACCTGGAGGCGTGGGAGCCGGCCTCCTCCCCCTCCCCTAATGCGTGAATAGGACCCTGCCCCCCGCCCTCGCTACTCACTCCCCCTTGGGGAAAAAAAAAAAAAAAAAAAAAAAAAAAAAGGGGGGAAACAAGAGGAAAAAGAAAAAAAAAAAAAGAAAAAAGAAAAAAAGAGAGAGAGGGAAAAAGAAAACCAGGTTAACCAGCCTTATGCCCATGACATCTAAAACACCGACCTACCGGCAGCAAGAAGCGGTGCACCCACTCAGCGCCCAAAAACAACAAACCCTCGATCTACCAGCAGCAGAATGCAGTCCTAAAACCCCGACCTACCAGCAGCAGGATGAAGTGCACCTGCCCAGCGCCCAAAAGCAACAAACCCTCGATCCACCATGCGGTGCACCCGCCCATCGCCCAAAACAACAAACCCTCGATAACCGGCAGCAGTAAGCGGCGCACCCGTCCTGCGCCCAGAACACCTGCCCCAAAACCCCGACCTACCGGCAGCAGGATGAGGTGCACCTGCCCAGCGCCCAAAAGCAACAAACCCTCGATCCACCAGGCAGTGCTCCCGCCAGCACAAAAAAAAAAAAAAAAAAAAAAAAAAACTTGGCGCCAGTGGCATCTACCCCAAGACCCAGACCTACCGGCGGCAGGATGCGGAGCACCCGCCCACCGCCCAAAACAACAAACACTCGATAACCGGCAGCAGAAAGCGGTGCACCCGCCCACCGCCCAAAACATCTGCCCCAAAACCCTGAACTACGGGGAAAAAAAAAAAAAAAAAAACCGTTTCTGTCTCCCTTGCCATTACCGCGGCAACAGGACGCTGTCCAATGGACGCCCTGCGCCCCTCCCCTGCCCAACGAGCGAACGGGCCGCGTAGGCGGCCTATGCCGTTACACCCATTCGGTTGGTTAGGGCTGGTTGGTTAGGGCTGGTTGGTTAGGGCTGGTTGGTTAGGGCTGGTTGGTTAGGGCTGGTTGGTTAGGGCTGGTTGGTTAGGGCTGGTTGGTTAGGGCTGGTTGGTTAGGGCTGGTTGGTTAGGGCTGGTTGGTTAGGGCTGGTTGGTTAGGGCTGGTTGGTTAGGGCTGGTTGGTTAGGGCTGGTTGGTTAGGGCTGGTTGGTTAGGGCTGGTTGGTTAGGGCTGGTTGGTTAGGGCTGGTTGGTTAGGGCTGGTTGGTTAGGGCTGGTTGGTTAGGGCTGGTTGGTTAGGGCTGGTTGGTTAGGGCTGGTTGGTTAGGGCTGGTTGGTTAGGGCTGGTTGGTTAGGGCTGGTTGGTTAGGGCTGGTTGGTTAGGGGTGGTTGGTTAGGGCTGGTTGGAGGGACCGCCTGGAAATGAAGTGGTGGCGCCCCTCCTTTGCGGCGACACAGCTTCTTCGGGCCACGGGCATTCAACGCGCGCCTTCAATACTTCAGAAGGCGCTGCTCAATGAGTGCCCCTGTGGGACGGGAGTGGCAGAGGATGCTGCCCACGTCCTCCATGACTGCGGCCTGTATGAGGACGTGAGGGCCAGCGCTGCCATTCCACAAAGGAATGCGGCGCGGGCTTCTCTCGTCAAGGGCCGCAGCCCGGCCGGTTTGCCCGCTGCGCAGGCTTGGGCGAACCGAGGAAAACCTGGAGGCGTGGGAGCCCCTGAACCGGAACATGAAGTAGCTTAATATAAAAAAAAAAAAAAAAAAAAAAAAAAAAAAAGGAAGAGGGGAAAAAAAAAAACCAGCCTGACCAGTCCTGCGCCCACGACGCCCTGGAGGCGTGGGAGCCGGCCTCCTCCCCCTCCCCTAATGCGTGAATAGGACCCTGCCCCCCCGCCATCGCTACTCACTCACCTTCGAGGAAAAAAAAAAAAAAAAAAGGGGGAAACAAGAGGGAAAAAAGAAAAAAAAAAAAAAAAGAAAAAAAAGAAAAAAAAAAGAGAGAGAGGGGGAAAAAAAAAACCCAGCTTAACCAGCCTTATGCCCAAGACATCTAAAACACCGACCTACCGGCAGCAAGAAGCGGTGCACCCACTCAGCGCCCAAAAACAACAAACCCTCGATCTACCAGCAGCAGAATGCAGTCCTAAAACCCCGACCTACCAGCAGCAGGATGAAGTGCTCCCGCCCAGCGCCCAAAAGCAACAAACCCTCGATCCACCATGCGGTGCACCCGCCCACCGCCCAAAACAACAAACCCTCGATAACCGGCAGCAGTAAGCGGCGCACCCGTCCTGCGCCCAGAACACCTGCCCCAAAACCCCGACCTACCGGCAGCAGGATGAGGTGCACCTGCCCAGCGCCCAAAAGCAACAAACCCTCGATCCACCATGCAGTGCTCCCGCCCAGCACAAAAAAAAAAAAAAAAAAAAAAAATAAAACTTGGCGCCAGTGGCATCTACCCCAAGATCCAGACCTTCCGGCGGCAGGATGCGGAGCACTACCACCGCCCAAAACAACAAACACTCGATAACCGGCAGCAGAAAGCGGTGCACTCGCCACCGCCCAAAACATCTGCCCCAAAACCCTGAACTACGGGAAAAAAAAAAAAAAAACCGCGTTTCTGTCTCCCTTGCCATTACCGCGGCAACAGGACGCTGTCAATGGACGCCCTGCGCCCCTCCCTGCCCAACGAGCGAACGGGCCGCGAGGGCGCCTATGCCGTTACACCCATTCGGTTGGTTAGGGCTGGTTAGGGCTGGTTGGTTAGGGCTGGTTGGTTAGGCTGGTTGGTTAGGCTGGTTGGTTAGGGCTGGTTGGTTAGGGCTGGTTGGTTAGGGCTGGTTGGTTAGGCTGGTTGGTTAGGCTGGTTGGTTAGGGCTGGTTGGTTAGGGCTGGTTGGTTAGGCTGGTTGGTTAGGGCTGGTTGGTTAGGGCTGGTTGGTTAGGCTGGTTGGTTAGGGCTGGTTGGTTAGGGCTGGTTGGTTAGGCTGGTTGGTTAGGGCTGGTTGGTTAGGGCTGGTTGGTTAGGCTGGTTGGTTAGGGCTGGTTGGTTAGGCTGGTTGGTTAGGGCTGGTTGGTTAGGGCTGGTTGGAGGGACCGCCTGGAAATGAAGTGGTGGCGCCCCTCCTTTGCGGCGACACAGCTTCTTTCGGGCCACGGGGCATTCAACGCGCGCCTTCAATACTTCAGAAGGCGCGCGTTCAATGAGTGCCCCTGTGGGACGGGAGTGGCAGAGGATGCTGCCCACGTCCTCCATGACTGCGGCCTGTATGAGGACGTGAGGGCCAGCGCTGCCATTCCACAAAGGAATGCGGCGCGGGGCTTCCTCGTCAAGGGCCGCAGCCCGCCGGTTTGCCCGCTTTGCGCGAGGCTTGGGCGAACCGGAGGAAAACCTGGAGGCGTGGGAGCCCCTGAACCGGAACATGAAGTAGCTTAATAAAAAAAAAAAAAAAAAAAAAAAAAAAAAAAAGGGGAAGAGGGAAAAACCCCGGCAGCAGGATGCGCCCAAAACAACAAAACTCGGCAGCAGGACGCAGTCTAACAGACGCACTGCGCCTTTCCCATACGCAAAACCCCCGTCCAATGAGCGAACGGGCCGCTCAGCGGCCTATGCCATTCCACCCATTAGGTTAGGGCTGGTTGGTTAGGGCTGGTTGGTTAGGGCTGGTTGGTTAGGGCTGGTTGGTTAGGGCTGGTTGGTTAGGGCTGGTTGGTTAGGGCTGGTTGGTTAGGGCTGGTTGGTTAGGGCTGGTTGGTTAGGGCTGGTTGGTTAGGGCTGGTTGGTTATGGCTGGTTGGTTAGGGCTGGTTGGTTAGGGCTGGTTGGTTAGGGCTGGTTGGTTAGGGCTGGTTGGTTAGGGAACCTGAACGCACACCACCCCCTGTGGGGTTCCGCAGTCGCTGATGCTCGGGGATTGGAGGTCATGGCCATAGTCAATGCAGCGGGCCTGCAGCCATTGGGCGTGGCCGGCGAACCGACGTTCACAGGGACCCAAGGGACGTCCCACATAGACATGGTCTTCTCTACGTCCCCCCTCCTACCAGCTTCCAACTGGAGACAGCGGCACGTGGAGAGCGCTGACCACACCCTCTTCACCTGGACGTTCAAGCACTTCAGGGCAGCGAGTACCCCTCGCACTCACCGCGGATGCCGACCGAACTTTGCCTCAGCAGACTGGCAAAAGTTCACTACCTGCGTTGAGGAAGGCTTGTCAGGCGCACACCTGTCCCCCATCACAGCCCAGTACACGAAGTCGTCAATAGACGCCGACCTCACTTCGCTCTCGGCCTTAGTCATGCGGAGCACACGACTTTCCGTACCCACAATGGCCACCCCACAAAGGGCGTGTGCGCCCTGGTGGAGCGACGAGGTGCGGGCCGGCTGTGAGAGCGTTCGCCGCCTCCGGAGGGCCGCCTCACGGGCTGCCCCGACCCGCCGCCACCTGCTAATGGCCCGGTATCGCGACGCCCGGCGCGATCTGAAGCGCACAATCCGCAGAGCCAAACGCACCTCATGGCGCAGATTCACCACTCACGAGCTCTCAAACAATCCATGGGCCTCCCCCTACAAGCTGGCCCGAGGAGCCATTAATCCCCCGCCATCCGTGCCAACCTACGGCCTCCCTGCCAATGCGTCCATTCGTGAGGCCAACCTAGCCCGACTCGCTGCCGCCTTCCCTCCCGATGACGCTGCCAACGACACACAGGCTGACCGCATAGACAGAGAGGCGGCCAGGATCCCACCCGCAGGAGTCGACTGCCCCCTCTGGACGCATGCGGATATAAGAGTGGCGCTGCATGCCATGGCCCCTCACAAAGCTCCCGGCCCCACCAAGACATACGCAGCAGCATACCAGCACGCGCCGGCCTCCATCACGGAGAGGTTCACCAGTCTGTTTAACGCCTGCCTCACCCTCGGGTACTTCCCACGCCCTCAAGCGAGCCACTGTCATATTCTTCCCAAAAAGCCCACAGCGAGACCCCCTTGCAGCCAATGCCTTCCGGCCAATCAGCCTCTTGCCAATTGAGAGCAAGTGGCTGGAGAGGCTGGTGCTTGCCTCCATCCGCGGCATCATTCACCCAGCCATCCATGAGCACCAATTCGGGGGCGTCCCTGGCCGTGGAACAGAGGACGCAATCCGCTGTCTCCAGAGGATGGTCGACACCAGTAGCCGACGCATAGTTGTGGCAGCCTTCCTGGACGTGAGCGGCGCCTTCGACTCCGTGTGGTGGCCGGCAGTGCTCGGCTCACTGCGGCGCATGTCTCTACCGCCTAACCTCTTCGCACTCATATCGAGCTTCCTTGAAGACCGGGTGGCCACCACTGGCACGGGCGACCAAAGGGCGACCCTGAATGTCACGTCAGGGTGTCCCCAGGGAGCAGTGCTGTCCACAATTTTGTGGGCAGTCCTGCTCGACCCTCTCCTCCGCCTCCTCGACCGCAACGGTTACGCACCCATCGCCTATGTCGACGACGTGACGTTCGTGGTTGAGGCGGAACACCACGGCCTCATCAGGCTCCACCTGCGGCGGGCCATGCGCCTAGTCCTGGGCTGGTGCAACAGGGTCCGCCTCGGCTGTCCCCCGCAAAAACGCAACTTGTGGTCCTTCACTCAAGCCCTCCACACTCCCGCAGCGAGTCGAGCTAGCGGGGGGCTCGAGGGTCGCCCTAGGGACGACAGCGCACTACCTGGGTACAGTCTTCTGCCCCCGTGGGCGCCCAGCCAAGCATCTGGCCTTCTTGAGGTCCAAATGCTCCGCGCTCACTGCCCAAGTGAGATCCCTAGCAGGGCCGACCTGGGGAGCCTCGGCCTACACCAGGCATCAATACTACCGGGCCGTGTTTATTCCCGTGGTGCGGTACGCTGCGGCGGCATGGTGGGTGCACCCTACGCAACGAGACAGGCAATTGGCACTCACCATGCAACGGGACATCCTCCTGGCCGTCCTCCCGGCGTACCGCACCACATCCCATCTCGCCCTTCAAATGCTTGCAGGAACCCCACCCCTGGACCTAGTACTCGACCTCGTGGTTTTTCAGTCGTGCGTCAAGCGAAACTGCATCGAGGAGTACCGAGGGCCTCTCCAGGCCCTGGTCCCCTCACTTCAGGAAGAAACCTCGATCAAGCGGAAACTGAGCGTTGCTTACGATGCCATAGTAGCCATGTGGCAGGAACGCTGGGACAATGGCACAACAGCGCGGCACCTCCGCAGTCTCCTCCCCTCAGTTGAGAGGCGCCTCCAGATGAGCTGGTGGCGGCCGTCCTTTGCGGCAGTGCAGCTGCTCTCGGGCCATGGCGCCTTCAACGAGCGGCTGCATTTCTTTAGGCGCCGCCAGTTCACCGACTGCCCCTGCGGAGGGGCCACAGAGAACGCGGCCCACGTTCTATTCTCCTGCCCTCTGTACTGCGACGCACGGAGACGCGCCCGCCTTCCCTCATTGGGCGAGGCAGCCCAGCTCCTCCCCGACAGGGCAGCAGTGCGCAGATTTCATGTCTACGCACAGGCCTGGGCGAACAGGCGCAAAGGCCTCGAGACGTGGTGCCCCCCCCTCCAATCAAACTGAGATCCGGGAGCTAACTACCATCTGCCATTAACGCACAACCCGCACCGCGTCTCCGCCGCGCACAGCCTCAACTGTTCGCAGCGTCGAGTCGAGTGCACATCGCGGCCCAATGAGCCGGCAGGCCTGTCAAGGCCTGGCTCATTTCCCCATTGGGTTGGTTAGGGCTGGTTGGTTAGGGCTGGTTGGTTAGGGCTGGTTGGTTAGGGCTGGTTGGTTAGGGCTGGTTGGTTAGGGCTGGTTGGTTAGGGCTGGTTGGTTAGGGCTGGTTGGTTAGGGCTGGTTGGTTAGGGCTGGTTGGTCCTTTCCATTGCACTTCGGTGAGGTTGACCCCTGCGAGTATCCCTAATGCGGATACCTCGGATTCGGAATTTTTGGTAGTTGGGACTGCGTTCGCGCTGTCCCACGAAAAAAAATGGAAGGGAACCGTGTCGGCCCATGCGGGGGCCTGGGCCGAGGCCACCGTCGGCGTGTCGCGCGCCGTTGGGCTTGGAGCACCGCTTGCGGGGCTCCGGGCTCATCGGTGTCGGCTCATCCTTCCTATCTCTCTCCTTTCCCTTTTTTTTTTTTTTTTTTTTTTATTTTTAAATCTTCTCCCCATAACATCATGATGTCTACGTCCACTAAAAAAGAATCAGCATCACCACGTCCTTCTTCTTCTTCGGGTTCTCCCAAACCCACCACCTCGCGCACTTCCTCTTCCTCCTCGATTCCAGTCGATCCTGGAACCTCCTCCAAAGGCAGACCACTGAAACGCCCGGCTTCCAAGCCCCACACCCCCCCTAATCGCCCACCACAACCCCGCCCTGCATCGGCCACTGCAAAGGCGCCTCCCCCACAACCCCATGCAACGGGTGCTAGTCAGCCTACGACTCAAGCACGGCCGCGCCCCACGGGTCCCACTTACGGCGCTGGTGACATTCGTGCAATTACAGCGGACACTCCCCCTCCCCCCTTCGACCCTTCCGCCTTGGAGGCTGTGGACCTGCACGCCCCAGAAGACCACACAGAAGCGATTAGCACCATACACGAGCTCCGAAGCCGTGTTCTCACTGCCGTCCTTAATCGCCAGAGAACCGTGCAAATTCTGGACTCGCTCGTTGATCACATCGACGCCATGGTCTGCGTTGTAGAACACATGGCAACCCGTGTGATGCCCCCCACGGCAGATGTCCCTCCACCTACCCCTGTTGGCCCAGACCCCCCAACCTCTACCTCGCAAGAACTGCTGGCAGCGCTCAAGCAGACGCTGGAACAAGCCATCACCCCCGTGACCGACCGGCTCCGTGCACTAGAGGATCGAGTACTATTTGACCGCCATCCACAGGCAATCTCAGCACCCAGACCAGCCCCAACCCCCGCTGCAGACACTGGTCTACCCGCGCTCACACCCTCCGTTGAGTGGCAGCCAGCAGGCGGAAGGAAGAAAAAGAGGCGTCGAGCCCGGGCCTCGGGCCCACAACCATCCGCCCCCCAGCCTTCTCCGACTGCCCCCACGCGAGCCGCTCTGCCCCTTCCCACCGTTGAGTCCACCAAGTGTGAGATTCGCGAATGGCTAGCAAAGCGAGGCGGCCCTGTCCCGCGTGACAACGCAACAGCAACCGTCATTGTGCGCCCCAAGGACCCCAAGGCTGACCCAACAGCCTGGTACGATGCCATCGCCGCCGCAGACCTCGGCGACATTAACGTCAAACGCTCTCGCAAAACGGGATCAGGTGTGGCTCTTGAGGTGGCAACCCCACAAGATGCGGATAAGATCCTCTCCCTCGCTAGGGAAGTCAACTGGGTCCACGCAACTTCTGTGCCAACCAAGCGGCCACGAGTGTTGCTCAGAGGGGTACCGGCCTCTCTGTCACCCGACGATCTCATGAGAGACCTCAGGCAGAGCAATCCCTTCCTAGCAAACCACAACGACGAGCTACTACCCATCTACCGTACAGGTCGCAGGGGACTACCTCACACCTCTTGGGTGTTCGAGGTCTCCCAAACGCTCCGCCTGCGCTTGCTGCGTGAGAAGCTACGTCTGGGATGGTTGGTCCTACCAGTAAGGGACCACATCTCCCTGACAAGGTGCCACCAGTGCCAGGGTTTCGGCCATAGCATGGCCAAATGCACAGCTGCACCTGCCTGCGCCCAGTGCGCCTTAGGCCATGCCACTCAGGACTGTCCGAACAGCAGTGCCGTCTCCTGCGTCAACTGTGCCAGATCCAAGAGGCCCACGAACCACCCAGCAACTGCGGACACGTGCCCTAGCTATCTGGCGGCACTACGAGCCTCCGTCCGTCGTGTGGATTACGGAACAGGCCTGAGCACCGCTCCACCGCCTCGGACCACAGAGGCCCGCTCACAACCACCCCAGGAGGAGGGGAACCCGGACTGCGATGGGGGACTCATGGAGACCTAGGCCTAGGCCTGACCTGCACATGGGGTGTCTGAACGTAGGCAAGCGCTTTACACCGCACAACCTACTGCACCAAATAGCCCTCACCGCACCTCTGCACCTGCTCCTCTTGCAAGAGCCACACGGCGCCTCAACAGGTCACATACACTTTCCAGCCCCACACGTCGTGTACCCCCCGCCGACACTAGCCCACCAGCCCCAGCTCACAGCCGTAGTTGTACAGAGGAGCCTTTCCTCCATCTTCCTTCCCACCCTGTCATCGTCGAACCTCACAGCAGTTCGGGTAGAGTGGGCAATTCCCTTCATAGCGGTTTCCCTGTACCTTCCCCCCCACCCTGCTGATGCCACCCCATCACTGAACCTCCTCTGTGACGTGCTGGCGGCTGTGCGCCCCACTCCCGTTATTGTGGGGGGGGACCTGAACGCACACCACCCCCTGTGGGGTTCCGCGGTCGCTGATGCTCGGGGATTGGAGGTCATGGCCATAGTCAATGCAGCGGGCCTGCAGCCATTGGGCGTGGCCGGTGAACCGACGTTCACAGGGACCCAAGGGACGTCCCACATAGACATGGTCTTCTCTACGTCCCCCCTCCTACCAGCCTCCAACTGGAGACAGCGGCACGTGGAGAGCGCTGACCACACCCTCTTCACCTGGACGTTCAAGCACTTCAGGGCAGCGAGTACCCCTCGCACTCACCGCGGATGCCGACCGAACTTTGCCTCAGCAGACTGGCAAAAGTTCACTACCTGCGTTGAGGAAGGCTTGTCAGGCGCACACCTGTCCCCCATCACAGCCCAGTACACGAAGTCGTCAATAGACGCCGACCTCACTTCGCTCTCGGCCTTAGTCATGCGGAGCACACGACTTTCCGTACCCACAATGGCCACCCCACAAAGGGCGTGTGCGCCCTGGTGGAGCGACGAGGTGCGGGCCGGCTGTGAGAGCGTTCGCCGCCTCCGGAGGGCCGCCTCACGGGCTGCCCCGACCCGCCGCCACCTGCTAATGGCCCGGTATCGCGACGCCCGGCGCGATCTGAAGCGCACAATCCGCAGAGCCAAACGCACCTCATGGCGCAGATTCACCACTCACGAGCTCTCAAACAATCCATGGGCCTCCCCCTACAAGCTGGCCCGAGGAGCCATTAATCCCCCGCCATCCGTGCCAACCTACGGCCTCCCTGCCAATGCGTCCATTCGTGAGGCCAACCTAGCCCGACTCGCTGCCGCCTTCCCTCCCGATGACGCTGCCAACGACACACAGGCTGACCGCATAGACAGAGAGGCGGCCAGGATCCCACCCGCAGGAGTCGACTGCCCCCTCTGGACGCATGCGGATATAAGAGTGGCGCTGCATGCCATGGCCCCTCACAAAGCTCCCGGCCCCACCAAGACATACGCAGCAGCATACCAGCACGCGCCGGCCTCCATCACGGAGAGGTTCACCAGTCTGTTTAACGCCTGCCTCACCCTCGGGTACTTCCCACGCCCCCTCAAGCGAGCCACTGTCATATTCTTCCCAAAAAGCCCACAGCGAGACCCCCTTGCAGCCAATGCCTTCCGGCCAATCAGCCTCTTGCCAATTGAGAGCAAGTGGCTGGAGAGGCTGGTGCTTGCCTCCATCCGCGGCATCATTCACCCAGCCATCCATGAGCACCAATTCGGGGGCGTCCCTGGCCGTGGAACAGAGGACGCAATCCGCTGTCTCCAGAGGATGGTCGACACCAGTAGCCGACGCATAGTTGTGGCAGCCTTCCTGGACGTGAGCGGCGCCTTCGACTCCGTGTGGTGGCCGGCAGTGCTCGGCTCACTGCGGCGCATGTCTCTACCGCCTAACCTCTTCGCACTCATATCGAGCTTCCTTGAAGACCGGGTGGCCACCACTGGCACGGGCGACCAAAGGGCGACCCTGAATGTCACGTCAGGGTGTCCCCAGGGAGCAGTGCTGTCCACAATTTTGTGGGCAGTCCTGCTCGACCCTCTCCTCCGCCTCCTCGACCGCAACGGTTACGCACCCATCGCCTATGTCGACGACGTGACGTTCGTGGTTGAGGCGGAACACCACGGCCTCATCAGGCTCCACCTGCGGCGGGCCATGCGCCTAGTCCTGGGCTGGTGCAACAGGGTCCGCCTCCGGCTGTCCCCTGCAAAAACGCAACTCGTGGTCCTTCACTCAAGCCCCTCCACACTCCCGCAGCGAGTCGAGCTAGCGGGGGGCTCGAGGGTCGCCCTAGGGACGACAGCGCACTACCTGGGTACAGTCTTCTGCCCCCGTGGGCGCCCAGCCAAGCATCTGGCCTTCTTGAGGTCCAAATGCTCCGCGCTCACTGCCCAAGTGAGATCCCTGGCAGGGCCGACCTGGGGAGCCTCGGCCTACACCAGGCATCAATACTACCGGGCCGTGTTTATTCCCGTGGTGCGGTACGCTGCGGCGGCATGGTGGGTGCACCCTACGCAACGAGACAGGCAATTGGCACTCACCATGCAACGGGACATCCTCCTGGCCGTCCTCCCGGCGTACCGCACCACATCCCATCTCGCCCTTCAAATGCTTGCAGGAACCCCACCCCTGGACCTAGTACTCGACCTCGTGGTTTTTCAGTCGTGCGTCAAGCGAAACTGCATCGAGGAGTACCGAGGGCCTCTCCAGGCCCTGGTCCCCTCACTTCAGGAAGAAACCTCGATCAAGCGGAAACTGAGCGTTGCTTACGATGCCATAGTAGCCATGTGGCAGGAACGCTGGGACAATGGCACAACAGCGCGGCACCTCCGCGGTCTCCTCCCCTCAGTCGAGAGGCGCCTCCAGATGAGCTGGTGGCGGCCGTCGCTGCGGCAGTGCAGCTGCTCTCGGCCATGGCGCCTTCAACGAGCGGCTGCATTTCTTTGGCGCCGCCGGTTCACCGACTGCCCCTGCGGAGGGGCCGCAGAGAACGCGCCCACGTCCTATTCTCCTGCCCTCTGTACTGCGACGCGCACGGATACGCCGCCCGCCTTCCCTCATTGGGCGAGGCAGCCCAGCTCCCCCCCGACAAGGCAGCAGTGCGCAGATTTCATGTCTACGCACAGGCCTGGGCGAACAGGCGCAAAGGCCTCGAGACGTGGTGCCCCCCCCTCCAATCAAACTGAGATCCGGGAGCTAACTACCATCTGCCATTAACGCACAACCCGCACCGCATCTCCGCCGCGCACAGCCTCAACTGTTCGCAGCGTCGAGTCGAGTGCACATCGCGGCCCAATGAGCCGGCAGGCCTGTCAAGGCCTGGCTCATTTCCCCATTGGGTTAGGGCTGGTTGGTTAGGGCTGGTTGGTTAGGGCTGGTTGGTTAGGGCTGGTTGGTTAGGGCTGGTTGGTTAGGGCTGGTTGGTTAGGGCTGGTTGGTTAGGGCTGGTTGGTTAGGGCTGGTTGGTTAGGGCTGGTTGGTTAGGGCTGGTTGGTTAGGGCTGGTTGGTTAGGGCTGGTTGGTTAGGGCTGGTTGGTTAGGGCTGGTTGGTTAGCCCACCTCGCTCTGCAAGTGCTTGCGGGCGCACCCCCGCTGGATCTGCTGCTCGACCTCGCCGTCTTGCAGTCCTCCATTAAGCGGGGAACATTGAACAATTACAGAGGAGCGCTGACTTCCCTGATACCAATGATTCAGCAGGAAGACTCACACCAGCGACAAACCCTCATAGGTCTTGAGGGAGTCTTGGATTTGTGGCAAGCACGGTGGGACGCAGGCCCCACAGCTCGCCACCTGCGCACCATCATCCCATCGGTGCGGCAGCGAGTGCACATGAACTGGTGGCACCCATCTTTTGCCGTCACACAGCTCCTCTCCGGCCATGGCGCATTTAACGTACGTCTCCAGTTCTTCAGACGGCGAGATTTCGATGAGTGCCCATGCGGCTCGGGGGCCGGGGAGGACGCTCACCATGTCCTATTTTCCTGCGCCCTCTACCAGGACATACGCCAGCGAGCCCGGCTCCCATTGGCTGGAGAGGCCCCACTGCTCTGCGACAGCAGAGCAGCAGTGAAAAGACTCACTACTTTTGCACAAGCGTGGGCAAACCGCAGACGCAGTCTAGAGATGTGGCGACCACCCCCACCACCCACTGATCAGGAGAGACTGTCCCACAGCCCCTCCCACTAAAACCGGAGCAGCCTTGATGCCCCCTCCTTAGAGGGGACATATCGCTACGCTCGTTAGAGAGCACAATGTGCCGGTAGGCGAACACTCGTCTGGCGCATTTCACCCATTGGGCTGGTTGGTTAGGGCTGGTTGGTTAGGGCTGGTTGGTTAGGGCTGGTTGGTTAGGGCTGGTTGGTTAGGGCTGGTTGGTTAGGGCTGGTTGGTTAGGGCTGGTTGGTTAGGGCTGGTTGGTTAGGCTGGTTGGTTAGGCTGGTTGGTTAGGGCTGGTTGGTTAGGGCTGGTTGGTTAGGGCTGGTTGGTTAGGGCTGGTTGGTTAGGGCTGGTTGGTTAGGGCTGGTTGGTTAGGGCTGGTTGGTTAGGGCTGGTTGGTTAGGGCTGGTTGGTTAGGGCTGGTTGGTTAGGGCTGGTTGGTTAGGGCTGGTTGGTTAGGGCTGGTTGGTTAGGGCTGGTTGGTTAGGGCTGGTTGGTTAGGGCTGGTTGGTTAGGGCTGGTTGGAGGGACCGCCTGGAAATGAAGTGGTGGCGCCCCTCCTTTGCGGCGACACAGCTTCTTTCGGGCCACGGGGCATTCAACGCGCGCCTTCAATACTTCAGAAGGCGCGCGTTCAATGAGTGCCCCTGTGGGACGGGAGTGGCAGAGGATGCTGCCCACGTCCTCCATGACTGCGGCCTGTATGAGGACGTGAGGGCCAGCGCTGCCATTCCACAAAGGAATGCGGCGCGGGGCTTCCTCTCGTCAAGGGCCGCAGCCCGCCGGTTTGCCCGCTTTGCGCAGGCTTGGGCGAACCGGAGGAAAAACCTGGAGGCGTGGGAGCCCCCTGAACCGGAACATGAAGTAGCTTAATATAAAAAAAAAAAAAAAAAAAAAAAAAAAAAAAAAAGGAAGAGGGAAAAAAAAAAACCAGCCTGACCAGTCCTGCGCCCACGACGCCCTGTAGGCGTGGGAGCCGGCCTCCTCCCTCCCTAATGCGTGAATAGGACCCTGCCCCCGCCATCGCTACTCACTCACCTTCGAGGAAAAAAAAAAAAAAAAAGGGGAAACAAGAGGGAAAAAGAAAAAAAAAAAAAAGAAAAAAAGAAAAAAGAGAGAGGGGGAAAAACCCAGCTTAACCAGCCTTATGCCCAAGACATCTAAAACACCGACCTACCGGCAGCAAGAAGCGGTGCACCCACTCAGCGCCCAAAAACAACAAACACTCGATAACCGGCAGCAGAAAGCGGTGCACCCGCCCACCGCCCAAAACATCTGCCCCAAAACCCTGAACTACGGGAAAAAAAAAAAAAATCGTTTCTGTCTCCCTTGCCATTACCGCGGCAACAGGACGCTGTCCAATGGACGCCCTGCGCCCCTCCCCTGCCCAACGAGCGAACGGGCCGCGTAGGCGGCCTATGCCGTTACACCCATTCGGCTGGTTGGTTAGGGCTGGTTGGTTAGGGCTGGTTGGTTAGGGCTGGTTGGTTAGGGCTGGTTGGTTAGGGCTGGTTGGTTAGGGCTGGTTGGTTAGGGCTGGTTGGTTAGGGCTGGTTGGTTAGGGCTGGTTGGTTAGGCTGGTTGGTTAGGGCTGGTTGGTTAGGGCTGGTTGGTTAGGGCTGGTTGGTTAGGGCTGGTTGGTTAGGGCTGGTTGGTTAGGGCTGGTTGGTTAGGGCTGGTTGGTTAGGGCTGGTTGGTTAGGGCTGGTTGGTTAGGGCTGGGTGGTTAGGGCTGGTTGGTTAGGGCTGGTTGGTTAGGGCTGGTTGGTTAGGGCTGGTTGGTTAGGGCTGGTTGCTTAGGCTGGTTGGTTAGGGCTGGTTGGTTAGGGCTGGTTGGTTAGGGCTGGTTGGTTAGGCTGGTTGGTTAGGGCTGGTTGGTTAGGGCTGGTTGGTTAGGGCTGGTTGGTTAGGGCTGGTTGGTTAGGGCTGGTTGGTTAGGGCTGGTTGGTTAGGGCTGGTTGGTTAGGGCTGGTTTTCTTCACCCGTTTTACCCTTCCCCTTACCCCTCTCCTTCCTTATTCCCCACAGGATGGCGGCCGTTGAGCTCGGGGCGTCGTTGGCGTCCGGGCCTCTTCGGCGTGCGGCTTCCCGACGGAGGGTACAGTCTATCCTCCACGGAGGACCGAGAGTTGGTGATGCTCCTCTCGGCGGCGCCTGATAGCTGGGGCCCGCAACCCGTTAACCGACGGGGGGTGGCTGCCCTGAACAGCAGGTGTATAATCTCGCTGGGAGCATGCGCACCCAGTGTGCGCACCCGATACTGCCAGTTGGTGACTGGAAGGGAACCGTGTCGGCCCATGCGGGGGCCTGGGCCGAGGCCACCGTCGGCTTGTCGCGCGCCGTTGGGCTTGGAGCACCGCTTGCGGGGCTTCCGGCTCATCGGCGTCAGCTCATCCTTCCTATCACTACCACCCTTTTTTTTTTTTTTCTTCATTATCCAACTATAATTCCTTCTATGATGTCCACTCCAAATCAACGCAAATCAGCATCACCACTACTTTTTCTCCCTTCGGGTTCTCCCAAACCCACCACCTCTCCCAGCGCCAAAACGCGCATCTTCCCCGCAAGACCTCTTCGTCCTCCTCCACTACGCTGGCATCAACTCCTCGGGGCACAACCCTTAAGCGCCCGGCTTCTAAGCCCCACACGCCCCCCACTCCTCCTTCTCAACCTCGACCTAGCTCTGCTAATCCCCGATCCTCAAACCCAGGCTCGTCCACACCCCGCCCTAAGTCGCGAACCTCAGGCCGCGCCTATGAAAAGTCTGACATCCGCTCAATTGCAGTAGAGACCCCCCCACCGGACCATGACCCCTCCGCACTCGGTGCTATAGGTCTTGACCCACCACCCAATGCCGCAGCCACGCTCACTTTAATCCACGAGCTGAGAGACCGCGTCATGGCAGCCCTCGTGAACCGACAGAGAACCGTGCAAGTCCTCAGCTCGCTGACGGACCATATTGACGCAATAGTCTGCCTCGCTCATCATCTTGCAGACAGCACCTCCCCATCCACCCCCCTTCAGGATCACACTCCCGTGTCTCCCCCGTCCACCAACGACACCACTCCTGATTCTCTCCTGATTCTGACTGCCCTCAAAACCGCTGTCGAAGGAGCCATAGCACCGATCGCTGACCGCCTGCGAGCACTGGAAGAGCGAATGCTCCCTGCGCCCCTGGCTGAACCAAACACCCCAGCCAACTCTCCCATGGATCACTCTCCCGACACCGGACTCCCTACATCAGCGCCATCGAACGAGTGGCAACCAGCGGGACCGCGGCGACGACTTCGTGCCCCTGCACAACGGCCAACCGCCTCCGCACCCGATCGCCCTTCCCTCTGACGCCGTCTCCGCCAACCCCCACTGTCAGCTCAACGAAGGACGAGATTCGAGAGATTCTATCAAAGCGGGGTGGTCCTCTTCCTCGAGAGAGTACTACAACCACGGTCATAGTTCGCCCTACAGATCCCCACACTGATGCAGCCACGTGGTATAACGCCATAGCAGCTACAGACTCGGCCTCCATCCACGTAAAACGCTCGCGCAACACAGGGTCGGGTGTGGCCCTCGAGGTCGCGTCCCTAGAAGATGCCAACAAACTCCTCACTCTCGCCAATGAAGTGAATGGAGTTCAAGCCTCTGCTGTCCAATCCAAGCGACCGCGTATGCTTCTACGAGGCGTTCCCTCCACGCTTTCAGCCGATGACCTCGTACGAGATCTTCGCCAGAGCAACCCCTTCCTGGCGGACAGCGATGACAATCTCCAGCCGATCTACCGAACAGGCCGCAGGGGACTTGCCCACACCTCCTGGGTGTTTGAAGTTTCTCAGACCCTCCGTCTAACGCTTCTCAAAGAAAAGCTTCGACTGGGCTGGCTGGTTCTCCCAGTGAAAGACCATATCTCCCTCACACGGTGCCACCAGTGCCAGGGATTTGGACACAGTAGAGCGAAGTGCACTGCCAAGCCCACGTGCGGACAGTGTGCATTAAACCATGCCACTGAAAATTGCCCAGACCGCACCACATCACGTTGCGCCAACTGCGCCAGGTCACAGCGACAGGCAGACCATCCAGTGACAGCAGACACCTGTCTGAGCTACCTGGCAGCACTCCGGGCCTCCGTGCGGCGTGTCGACTATGGCGTCACACACACCCCCGTCTCACCGCCCCAACATATACCCGCATCCACCGCACCACCCCAGGAGGAAGGGATCTTAATCCACGACCATGGATCAATGGAGCTCTAGCACGGCACTGAGGCTTGGTTCCATCAACTTGGGTAAACGTTACGCCCCACACTCCCTTCTACATCATGAGGCCATTACCACCCCTTCCACCTACTATTCCTACAGGAGCCCCTAGGGGCCCTCACAGGACATATCACCTTCCCATCCCCTTACAACTTATATCCCCCACCGAACTTCACCAACCGCCCCCAACTCACGGCCATAGCCCTACACAACTCCATTCCAGCCCACTTTCTCCCTCACATATCTACTGCACACCTCACCGCAGTGCGAGTCGAGTGGACCCAAACGTTCTACGCTCTCTCACTCTACCTCCCACCCCACCCCTCAGATGTAAGCCCGATCCTCACTCACCTGCAGGAGACCTTAGCAGGTCTGGCGCCTGCCGCAGTGGTGGTGGCGGGCGACCTCAACGCCCACCATCCGCTTTGGGGCGCCCCCCACGCCAATGTGCGGGGCTTGGAAGCTGCGACAGTCCTCGCGGCGTGTGGCCTCATACCACTGGGCACACCAAATGAGCCCACCTTCATTGGCACTCAAGGATCTTCCTATGTCGATGCAGCGTTCACCACCTCACCAGCCATGTCAGCCACCAATTGGAAGCAAAGACACGTGGATGGCGCGGATCACATGATGCTCGAATGGGTCCACAAGAGACCTGGTCGCATTCGCACTCCTGCCAGCAAGAGCCGACGCCGACCTCTCTTCGCCGCAGCAAATTGGGAAGCCTTCACACGCCTCGTCGAAACCTTAGCGCCCCCGCCCACCAGCACAGCCCTCTCCACAGAGGAAGCGATTGACAGGGAACTCACGGCCCTGTCGTCGCTGATCAAAACGTGCACCGCCAGGACAGTGCCCACTCAGTCCACTCCCTCTATGGCGAGCGCCCCCTGGTGGAACGAACAAGTCCAATTCTCCTGTGCTGAGGTACGCCGCCTACGCAGGGCTGCAGCACGCGCCACCCCTGGCACCCGAGAGCTGCGGCTTGCACGTTATCGCGATGCCAGGCGCGAGCTCAAACGTGCAATCAGACGGGCTAAGCGAGCCTCCTGGCGCCGTTTTGTGACTAGTGAGCTCACCCACAATCCCTGGACTTCCCCCTACAAAATAATGAAAGCAGTTGGAAAATTCCCACCTGCATCTCTCCCTCCAGGGCTCTCAGCTACCGCCTCCATACAGGACGCGAACATGTCCCTCCTCACCACAGCTTTCCTGCAGGATAACCAAGCTCTCGACGACCAACAAGACCGGGAAGACCGAATGGCCGCATCCCTCCCCTACGATGGCGCCCCCCACCCCCTTTGGACTCACGACCAAGTCCGAGAAGCTCTACGCACCCTGGCTCCCCACAAAGCACCAGGGCCAACTGCCACTTACGCCACTGCATATCAACATGCGCCAGACTCCATCACCCTACGCTTCACAGCCTTGTTCAATGCCTGCCTCACCATCGGCTACTTCCCACGACTGTTTAAAAGCGCCTCAGTTGTCTTCTTCCCTAAGAAGCTGCAACCGGGCTCTCGGGCGCCCGCTACCCTTAGGCCTATCAGTCTTCTGCCCACTGAGGGCAAGTGGTTCGAAAGACTGATCCTCGCCTCGCTCACACCCATCATCCATCCCTCCCTGCATCCTCACCAATTTGGAGGCGTTCCGGGGCGCAGCACTGAAGACGCGATTCGCTGTCTCCGTGAAAAGACCGCATCCAGTCCACACCCAGTCGTAATGGCCCTATTCTTTGACGCCAAGGGCGCCCTCGACACGGTATGGTGGCCAGCCCTCCTCCGCTCCTTGCGAGATCTGGCGCTCCCACCCAACATATATCAGGTCATAGTGAGCTTCTTCCAAAATCGATCTGCCTCCACCGGATCCGAGCACAGCGGGCTCGACTCACCGTTACAGCTGGCTGCCCACAGGGAGCCGTGCTCTCCACCATTCTATGGGCAGCGCTTCTGGATCCCCTCCTTCACTTGCTGCAAACCAGAGGCTACGTTCCCATAGCATTCGTCGATGACCTCATGGTCATGGTGGAAGCGGACCACTTAGCACTGGCCAAGCTCCACCTACGACGAGTCACGCGACTCGTGACTGCTTGGTGCACTCGCAAACGCCTGCAGCTGTCCTCCCAGAAAACACAGCTTGTCGTTCTCCGCTCAAATCTCCATCTGCCCCCCCCATCAACTAGAGCTTGCACCTGGAATGTCCGTCACCCCCGCAACAACAGCCAAGTACCTGGGCATCGTCTATTCCCCCAGAGGCAGCCCCACCCAACACCTTGCCCTACTCAGGGCCAAGTGCTCCGTCCTAACAGCTCAGGTCAGGTCACTCTGTGGACCAACATGGGGAGCGTCCCCGCATGCTCGCTACCGCTACTACCATGCAGTCTTTCTCCCCATCATACTGTACGCTGCATCTACATGGTGGATCGCCTCGAACGCGATCGGCAGAGGGCGCGTACGATACAAAGGGATCTTCTCCTGGTGACTATGCCTGCGTATCGAACCACATCCCACATGGCACTGCAGGTGCTTGCGGGGACTCTCCCCCTCGACCTGGCCCTGGATCTCGCCACTCTGCGGACTGCCATCCGGCGAGGAGCCCTGAACAACTACCGGGGAGCCTTTGAGTCACAGGTGCCCGCTCTCCTGCTTGAGGCCTCCACTGAGCGCTGCCTCAACCTAGCAGACGAGGCAGCCCTCGATCGGTGGCAAGCGGCTGGGATGCGGACCCAACTGCAAGGCATCTCCATTCTATCATTCCCTCAGTCCGGGACCGCCTGGGAATGAACGGATGGCATCCGACCTTCCCAGCGGTCCAACTCCTCTCAGGGCACGGAGCTTTCAACCGACGCCTTCACTTCTTCCAACGGCGCACCTTCGACCTCTGCCCGTGCGGAGAAGACGTCAGTGAAGACGCAGCACACGTCATTTTTGCCTGCCCGCTCTATAATGATGTGCGAGCGAGGGCGCTGATTCCCCCTGCTGAGAGTGCAGCGACGCTCCTGTCCAGCAGAGCGGCTAGGCGCAGGTTTGCCAGATTTGCTCAAGCGTGCATGGCAAGGCGAAAACAGCTTGAAAGCTAGTCTCCGATATCCCTCCCCAACAACCACCCCTACCATAAGGCCACCGCACTCTAACTCGAGCTCACCTTCTAGAGCCGCTACTTGAACGAGAGGCAATCCCATCAGACCAGGGCTGGTCATGAAAAACCTTTACCCCCCCCTTAGCACCAACGAGCCGGTAGGCCATAAGTGGCCTGGCCCGTTTCCCCATTCGGTTAGGGCTGGTTGGTTAGGGCTGGTTGGTTAGGGCTGGTTAGGGCTGGTTGGTTAGGGCTGGTTGGTTAGGGCTGGCTGGTTAGGGCTGGTTGGTTAGGGCTGGTTGGTTAGGGCTGGTTGGTTAGGGCTGGTTGGTTAGGGCTGGTTGGTTAGGGCTGGTTGGTTAGGGCTGGTTGGTTAGGGCTGGTTGGTTAGGGCTGGTTGGTTAGGGCTGGTTGGTTAGGGCTGGTTGGTTAGGGCTGGTTGGTTAGGCTGGTTGGTTAGGGCTGGTTGGTTAGGGCTGGTTGGTTAGGGCTGGTTGGTTAGGGCTGGTTGGTTAGGGCTGGTTGGTTAGGGCTGGTTGGTTAGGGCTGGTTGGTTAGGGCTGGTTAGGTTGGTTAGGGCTGGTTGGTTAGGGCTGGTTGGTTAGGGCTGGTTGGTTAGGGCTGGTTGGTTAGGGCTGGTTGGTTAGGGCTGGTTGGTTAGGGCTGGTTGGTTAGGAGCTGGTTGGTTAGGGCTGGTTGGTTAGGGCTGGTTGGTTAGGGCTGGTTGGTTAGGGCTGGTTGGTTGTTGGGAGGCTAGTTGGTTAGGGCTGGTTGGTTAGGGCTGGTTGGTTAGGGGCTGGTTGGTTAGGGCTGGTTAGGGCTGGTTGGGAGCTGGTTAGGGCTGGTTAGGGCTGGTTGGTTAGGGCTGGTTAGGGCTGGTTAGGCGCTGGCTGGTTAGGGCTGGTTGGTTAGGGCTGGTTGGTTAGGGCTGGCTGGTTAGGGCTGGTTGGTTAGGGCTGGTTAGGGCTGGTTGGGGCTGGTTAGGGCTGGTTAGGGCTGGTTGGTTAGGGCTGGTTATGGTTAGGGCTGGTTAGGGCTGGTTGGTTAGGGCTGGTTGGTTGGGCTGGTTGGTTAGGGCTGGTTGGGGCTGGTTAGGGCTGGTTAGGGCTGGTTGGGGCTGGTTAGGGCTGGTTGGTTAGGGCTGGTTGGTTAGAGGCTGGTTGGTTAGGGCTGGTTGGTTAGGGCTGGTTGGTTAGGGCTGGTTGGTTAGGGCTGGTTGGTTAGGGCTGGTTGGTTAGGGCTGGTTAGGGCTGGTTAGGGCTGGTTGGTTAGGGCTGGTTAGGAGCTGGTTAGGGCTGGTTAGGGCTGGTTAGGGCTGGTTAGGGCTGGTTAGGGCTGGTTAGGGCTGGTTAGGGCTGGTTAGGGCAGGTTAGTTCTGGGCTGCTTGGCTACGCCTGGTTGGTAAGGGCTGGTTGGTTTGTGCTCGTAGGTTAGGGCTGGGTGGTTAGGGCTGGTTGGTTAGGGCTGGTTGGTTAGGGCTGGTTGGATAGGGCTGGTTGGTTAGCGCTGGTTGGTTAGGGCTGGTTAGGGCTGGTTAGGGCTGGTTGGTTAGGGCTGGTTGGTTAGGGCTGGTTGGTTAGGGCTGGTTGGTTGGGGCTGGTTGGTTAGGGCTGGTTGGTTAGGGCTGGTTGGTTAGGGCTGGTTGGTTAGGGCTGGTTGGTTAGGGCTGGTTAGGGCTGGTTAGGGCTGGTTGGTTAGGGCTGGTTGGTTAGGGCTGGTTGGTTAGGGCTGGTTGGTTAGGGCTGGTTGGTTAGGGCTGGTTGGTTAGGGCTGGTTGGTTAGGGCTGGTTGGTTAGGGCTGGTTGGTTAGGGCTGGTTGGTTAGGGAGCTGGTTGGTTAGGGCTGGTTAGGGCTGGTTAGGGCTGGTTGGTTAGGGCTGGTTGGTTAGGGCTGGTTGGTTAGGGCTGGTCGGTTAGGGCTGGTTGGATAGGGCTGGTTGGTTAGGGCTGGTTGGTTAGGGCTGGTTGGTTAGGGCTGGTTGGTTAGGGCTGGTTGGTTAGGGCTGGTTGGTTAGGGCTGGTTGGTTAGGGCTGGTTGGTTAGGGCTGGTTGGTTAGGGCTGGTTGGTTTAGGGCTGGTTAGGGCTGGTTAGGGCTGGTTAGGGCTGGTTGGTTAGGGCTGGTTGGTTAGGAGCTGGTTGGTTAGGGCTGGTTAGGGCTGGTTAGGGCTGGTTAGGGCTGGTTAGGGCTGGTTAGGGCTGGTTAGGGCTGGTTAGGGCTGGTTAGGGCTGGTTAGGGAGCTGGTTAGGGCTGGTTGGGAGGGGCTGGTTAGGGCTGGTTAGGGCTGGTTAGGGGGCTGGTTAGGGCTGGTTAGGGCTGGTTAGGGCTGGTTAGGGCTGGTTAGGGCTGGTTGGTTAGGGCTGGTTAGGGCTGGTTAGGGCTGGTTAGGGCTGGTTAGGGCTGGTTAGGGCTGGTTAGGGCTGGTTAGGGCTGGTTAGGGCTGGTTGGTTAGGGCTGGTTAGGGCTGGTTAGGGCTGGTTAGGGCTGGTTAGGGCTGGTTAGGGCTGGTTAGGGCTGGTTAGGGCTGGTTAGGGCTGGTTAGGGCTGGTTAGGGCTGGTTAGGGCAGGTGGGGGCTGGTTAGGGCTGGTTAGGGCTGGTTAGGGCTGGTTAGGGCTGGTTAGGGCTGGTTGGGGCTGGTTAGGGCTGGTTGGGAGCTGGTTAGGGCTGGTTAGGGCTGGTTAGGGCTGGTTAGGGCTGGTTAGGGCTGGTTAGGAGCTGGTTAGGGCTGGTTAGGGCTGGTTAGGGCTGGTTAGGGCTGGTTAGGGCTGGTTAGGGCTGGTTAGGGCTGGTTAGGGCTGGTTAGGCTGGTTGAGGCTGGTTAGGGCTGGTTAGGGGCTGGTTAGGACTGGTTAGGGCTGGTTAGGGCTGTTTAGGGCTGGTTAGGGCTGGTTGAGGAGCTGGTTGGGGCTGGTTAGGGCTGGTTGGGGCTGGTTAGGGCTGGTTAGGGCTGGTTAGGGCTGGTTGGGAGCTGGTTAGGGCTGGTTGGGGCTGGTTGGGGCTGGTTAGGGCTGGTTAGGGCTGGATTAGGGCCTGGTTAGGGCTGGTTAGGAGC